>JAZKJV010010769.1:0-1324257 GCA_037367405.1 Ottelia alismoides | reverse complement strand
TTATGCTTCTACGTTCTCGGGCAATTAACAGTTGAGCCCAACGGACTAATTTTGAGTGACAAATTTTTTCAAGCAACCTGGTGTTTATGGTAAGAAATCTCGCCTACTTTTGTCAACTAATTTTGTTAATGGTAAATTTAGGTAGAGTTTCAACGAGACAATAAATGAAATGCGAACGAATCATAATGGAGTGTAGACTGTGTAGTGGAGTGACATTAGCTCAACCCTTCGGCGCTGGAGTGCCACCCTACCTCTACCACTTCGCCGTAGGACAGCCCCAAATTTGATACTCCTACGTCAGCTACGGCCCGGCAGAGGAGCAGCCGGACGTCGTCCCCGCGCACTTCATCCTCCTCAGCACTGTTTCCCTACGCGTCTCGGAGGGCGTCATCCGCATGGAGCTCGAGCGATTCGGCGGTGTGTTAAAGCTTTGCCAACACAAAAGCAGAGATTTAGGGTTCACATGCTTGTCTAACAATATATTACTTGTCATCGAATCCCGGTGGATGACTAGTCCAACGAGAAGAACCAAATACCAAGTGTAGGGGGGTATCGCGAATTGGTCTCTCGTATAGTCCGACTTCCTCAATCTAGGAATTAAATCTCCTGATGCAATGAGTCATTGATTGGGGACCCATACAAACGGGTCTCAATGCCTATGGATACTGCTAGAGTCCCCTACCATAATTGTCAAAGAAATAATGTTTGAGAATGTCCAAGAATTCCACCTGTACATTATCCGAAGGTAGACAATAAACATTAAACCATTCGAAAGACTAGGGGTCTGTTTGGTTAGTGGGATGAGATGGGTTGGGGTATTCACTTGTGAATAGTAGGTGTTTGGATAGTTGTCAGGGTTGGGAGATGGTTTGGAATAAGGAATGTGATATGATATGACCTTGATTTGTGAGAGATTTCTAACCCAGAGATGGAGGGGGATACACCGGGTACACCAGTAACCAAACGAGCCCTTGGAGAAAAGAAGGATATATATGGTAGTCGGTGAACGACACGGTCGTCATCGATCCAATTCTGACGGAGGAGAACGAGAGCGGAAACCACCATTCCTCATTTGAGAGCTTCGAGTTCTGCGTGCAGCAAATAAGGAATGTTTGGAACTCTACTATGTGATTGTATTATATATAAGTTGGATCATGGGTCTCGAGAATGACTTCAATGTTTACTTTTTTTAGTGGACTTGGAGCTAATATTATTCATTTACGAGATCGAAATAATCCAAATGATAAGTTGACTTTCCGAACAACGGTAGAGATCTAAAAATCTAAAAATATATAAATCCAATATCAAGTGTCTTTAAGTAATTGAATTTCACTATAATGAAAATTCCCTACAAAGAGTAATTTAAATATTTTATCGTACTTTGAATAGAGTAAAGTACAAAAAAATCGAGAACTATACACTCAATTTCAATGTCATATCTGAACTTTAAAAGGTAATAATGCGATAGCGAAACTTTAAAATTTATCTCAATGTGGTCCTTGACTATTGAAATTTAAGATTAGAAAGACGAAATGATCAACTAAATTTCAACAGTCGAAGATCACATTATGACAAACCTTAAAGTTCGGTACTCATTGTTACCTTTTAAAGTTCGGATACGACTTTGAAATGAGGTATATAGTTCGAGGGCTTTCAATATTATTCACAACAGAACGAATATCGCATTTATTGATATGTTACTAGCAATGAATAATATTGCAACAACTATATCCGTTGACACTCTCCAGAATTTTGCTTATAACTTTAGCTAAATCAGTAATAATTAATACAAATGTTAACAAAAAAATCAATTAACAATCATCTTTCTATAGTTTTAGTAATTAATATGACATTAGTTCTAACTTTAAGACCAACAATAATTTTACAACCTATTACAATTTTTACTGTAATTTTAATGAACATTATAAGATATGGTAATGGACATTCAAATTATTTGTTATCATTAATCAATATTACTGTTGTGGTATATGCATGACAATAGTCCAAGTTGTTTGTCGACACTAGTGGGAACATGAAATCGTGACGTAGTCGAGTATTGTTATGCCAGTTAGAAATTCGACACATTTAGGCACAAATCAATCATCTAATGATTCTAATTACCAAACTCAAAGGTGAACCCATAGATCAGAATTGCTACTTTTTTTCTAGATAGATGGAGTTGTATGGAATTGAGCCATAGCTTTTAGATGGTACTTATGCCCACACAAAAGGATATAATTCTTTTCTGTAGTGATGAAAATATAGGTATTTTTCATTCGCCATTTTCCACGTGTTACTTTTTTCTAGAGAATATAGAGACAAAAAAATATATTTTTTGATAATCTAAATCAACAATATTTTGATACACAAATACATCATTTACTAGTGTGTTGGACTACATCCTTAAGTGACGGTGAGCATTTTTCACTGTGAAAAAAAAAAGAAATCTTCGGTATCTTGCGCAATATTTTACGGACCTCAAGAATCCACCTCGTATTTTAACGAAGAGGGGTCTACAATATTAATTGAAATTGGGACATAATGGATTTTGAATATGCTTTACACGTCGGGAGATATTTTTATGCCATTGTGCCTCAAATTTTAACTCTAAAAACTTCCCAAGCATATTCTAATTTCAATTAAATATCATTTCATTAATTCCACTCTCGTTCGTCTTCCAGATTGCTTTATCCATTCTTCTTCTCCGTAGAGACAAGAGGAAGAGTGATGCTCTAGTGGTGAGCAGTGAAGCTCCGAAGATTCCAGAGAAAGAGAGGAGGAGGAGCGCCCCCTAAGAGGAAGGCGTTGCAGTATTTAGATCATTGATTGTGTGCACATATCAATCAGTGACGATGACGAGGTGGAGTCGATCGTTCACATGGACGCTCTGCTCCTCATCTTAGCCGATCGGGCCCCACGGAGGGCCATCGGGCTCCCCGTCCCCTCAACCCCCACCTTGACGAAATCTATGTTAAATGCATAGAAGTCAAGAAAAGTCCATCTATAACATGCTTCTTGGATATGTAGAATCTACATCAAACAATGATATGCAGGATAGAAAATCTTTGTGAAGAGATGTTATGTGCGACTAGATAAATTTAATTAGATGCTTATTTGGTTTGCCCTACGATCAAGCGTAGTATGATATGAAATAAATGAAGCTCGAAGAACTGCAAGCCTAAACTATAGCTCAAACACTCAAGTGAGGCCCCACCCGTGTTACGGGTGAAACATGCTCCACACAACACATAATGTCACAGCCCAAGTCCAAAGATACAACCGCGAATCCTCCAAGGAGAACCGCTAAAAAGAAAATATTACAACCAACTTGCTCAAGCGATCCTTCCGGGCCGCGACTCCTACAGGGGCGCCATTTCCTCCATAAACAACCAACACACTTGGATACGTTCTAGTAAGGGATTCTTCTTCACTGAGGCTGTGGACTTGGTCAAGCATCGGGCGGACGCCATCCCTTGGGCGTGCGTCGTGTGGGGCAAGTGCAATGCTCCCAGGCACTCGTGCACTCTTTACCGTGCGATGCGTAATTGCCTCCCAACGCTTGATAGGCTTGCTCGTCAGGGGTTTTCTAACTCTGGATAGTGTTATCTATCTGGGAATGACATAGAATCTCGGGACATCTTCTTCGAGTGCAACTACTTTGCTGAAACCTGGGCTTTGGCCTTAACGACCGTGGGACTCACCTCTACACCTTCCTCTACACTAACCACACTTGTTGAGTGGATCACGTGCAATTTTGATCCCCACTCGCGTCGGCTATGGGCGTCGTGCTTGCAACCTCTGCCTACGAAATCTGGAGAGAACGTAACAATCGTTGGGCCGCAGGCTACTCCGCTAGGCCTCACAAGCTGGCTGCCTCTATTGCCTTTGTTGCTCGACACATTCTACACTAAGATTAGCACTGATCTTTGAGCTCTTTCACCATTAGTTTTTTTGTATTATTCTAATCTCTGATCTCTAATGTATTTGAAATCATGCTTTTCGGCAGCTTCTATAAATGAAAATTTACTTACCAAAAAAAAGTATTTTCATGATTTTAGTCAATGTTTATCTAAAAACCAGGGCCTTGAGAAGTACGATCTCAAGGAATCAGACTACGTTAAAGCATGGGTTACCTCTTGCTGGCCTCCAGCTATCCGCTGGGTTTTCTTGTCGTGGCATTGAAGGTATCCTCTAGTGTCAACATGTTTCAATTTAATTCTTTGATCCTGCCTCCATGTCTTGCTACTCCGTTCAATCTCAAGCCTAAAAAAACAAACGGGCCTATGAGATTTATTACAGTATGAGCGACTAGGCTAAACGAGTTCTCAATGTATGTTCAAGTCTTAAAGCCAGTAGTCTCCAGTGTTGGGAATCGCCATCATCTCCGAAGCAGCTTACCTACATTGAGTAGAATTGAAGATTAGTGCCCGTTTCAATGAATCCATTGCACCTCAAATTATCCTCAACAGAATAGGATCAGAACACGAGCAAGACTAATGACCTTCCTTAACTACAATCAGTGCCGCAAACTACAAAAATTCATCTTGTTATGACAAGGAACTATATAAGCAATATGCAAAACTTATATTTGCATCATCAGTCACTGTCTCACAATGGAACTTGACATATCATTTCAGTACCACTCAATCAATCAGTTTGAAAATAAAATGGCTGGATCCAAAAAATAAAGCATAAAGTAATATCAGCAGTCCAACTCGAATGATAAAAATTAAGACATAACATACTTTGAGAAATAAATTAAAAGAAAGAAGTTCTTAAGTCTTGACAACAGGGACAAGTCGTTACATGAAGAATGTCAATAGGTGGCATTCGGAAAGACGGAGAGGATCCTCTGTTGTGTTACAACACATGTTGCCACACAGGATCCATTCCCAAAGAAAGAATGCAAAACAATAGGTTTTCATACCTCAAGGTTGCCAAAGATCGGGGAGGCATGCAAGTGGCTGTGCAACCATTTGGGGAGTCCTCATATTTTGTTCCACTTTCTATGGCATCACCTTGTTTGGCAGATGTGTTAGGTTCTGGCCTTACAATCTGCATCAAAAAGTCTTGTAATTAAAATACCATGAGCAATTAGCCATAAGAGAAGAGAATGAACACAAACATAATAAATACAAATATGTAAAATGGGTCCAAAGAGGATGCTTGATATGTAACAAAGCTTCGAAGATTATTGGAAAAATCTCCATAATAAGTCAATGTTAGAGCATGCGTGACCTCTTTTTCTCGTGATGAAATGTTAAAACGGTAATATTTTGTGAACCGGGATTGCCAAGGAGGGCATGTGAGGAACCCAACCCAGTTTCGAAGGGCGGCAGGCTAATTGTAACATCGCAGCTTTCAGACGACCTCCACCTTCGTCTCCTTGAGGTACCACCTGCATTACTCTTAGAATAAGCAAATGCATGGACTGAGATGGGGATTGATTGGCTATAGAGGTTAATATGTTAATGTGTAATTGCATCAAAGATAAGATAAGGTGTCATAGTGGGAACACAACATTGGTGGGTAGCAGTATCATGAACAGGGTGCACAACCCATTAGAAGCTCTGCCATAATGCGCCGTTCTCAAATTTGATATATTCTTTTACCTTGGACAACCCGTTAGAAGCTCTGCCACAATACGCCGTTCTCAAAATTGATATATTCTATTACTGATTGCTCTGAATGCGCAACACAACCTACAACGCATAAAATGGGATTTTGACACCACATCCCTTTAAAAAGCTTTTTCGATCACACTGTTGAAGGGAATAACTCAGTTAAATTCCATTAACCAAAAGCTCTATGGGTAATTTACATAAACAGGACAATTAAAAACAAGAATAACATAATTATTCTAACACTCCCCCTCAAGCTGGAGCATATATATCTAACATGCTCAGCTTGGAACAACATAGATGAAAAGGACCTCTAGCAAGAGCCTTGGTGAACATGTCTGCAATCTGCTCTCCTGATGATACATAAAACGTCGAAATCAGCCCCTTTTGAATCAAGTCCCGTGTGTAATGACAATCCACTTCAATGTGCTTTGTCCTTTCATGGAAGGCTGGATTATTGGCTATAAACAAGGCCGCCTGATTATCACACTTAAGATGCATAGGAAGAGGTACCTCAACAGTTAAATCTGTCAAAACAGATTTGACCCGCATCATCTCAGCACTACCTTGGGCCATCGCCCTATATTCTGACTCTGCACTGGATCTAGCCACGACAGTTTGTTTCTTACTTTTCCACGCCACTGGTGAACTGCCAACAAATACAATAAAGCCTGAAGTAGACTTTCTATCATTAGGGCACCCAGCATAGTCTGCATCAGCACAACCTGTGACAGATATAGAGGTATCTTTTCTAAACAGAAGACCAGCACCTGGAGATGACTTTAGATATCTCAAGATCATAAAAACAGCATTCATGTGAGCCTGTTTGGGTTGCTCCATAAATTGACTTACCCTACTAACAGCAAAGGATATATCTGATCGGGTAATGGTGACATACAACTTCCCCATGAGCTCTCTATATTGTCTCTTGTCCACCTCCTCAGACTCATCATCATAAAGTTTAACATTAGGATCCATAGGAGTAGTAGTTGGTCTACATCCTGCCATTCCTGTCTCAGATAACAGATCAGTAACATACTTCCTTTGTGTCATTACCATGCCTTGCTCATTTCGTGCAAACTCCAATCCCAAAAAGTAACGAAGTGTACCCAGATCCTTTGTAACAAACTGCTCACTAAGAAAATCCTTGGCTGCTTGAATGCCTTGTTCATTACTACCAGTGATAACAATATCATCAACATACACTAAGATAATCACAATACCTCGCTGGTCTCTCTTTACAAAGAGAGTATGATCTGCTGTAGATCTGATGAAGCCCTTCTGTTCAATCAACTCAGAGAGCTTCTGAAACCAAGCCCGTGGACTCTGCTTCAGGCCATATATGGCCTTATGAAGACGGCACACCATACTAGACTCCCCCTCAGCAGCAAACCCTGGTGGCTGCTGCATATAGACCTCTTCCTGCAAGTCACCATACAGGAAAGCGTTCTTGACATCTAACTGAAACAGTGGCCAGTCACGGACAATAGCAACTGCAATGAGAATCCGTAAGGTAGAATGACGGGCTACTGGAGAAAACGTCTCCTGATAGTCCACCCCATATGTTTGGGTGAACCCACGAGCAACCAACCTGGCTTTGTATCTATCAACCGTACCATCTGCCCGATGCTTCACAGTAAAAACCCATTTGCTTCCGATAATGGATGCACCTGGTGGAGGATGCACAATACTCCACGTACCTCGTGACTGCAACGCCGCCATTTCCTCTTCCATAGCTAAACGCCACGGGCTGCTCTGTAGGGCCTCCTGATAAGACCGTGGGATGTGTACTGCAGATAACCCAACAACAAACTTGCGAAAGTCTTTGGACAAACGCTCCAACGACGCCTGAGAGCAAAAATCCATCCCATATTTGGGATTCATCGTCCGAGCATGCTTCTGCCGTCTATGAGCAATAGGCATATGTAGGTCATCGACTGGAGGAGTGACAGTACCATCAGTACCCTGTACATCAGTACCCTGTACATCCATCTGCGCATCCAAATCACATGTGCCATCAGTAGAACTCAACTGATCAGTACATACCTCGGGCGTGCTGGATGATGGAGGAGGCACATGAGCAGAGGGTCGTCGCTGATAGACCTGAGGATAATGAACAATAGCTGGTGGTGGTGGCGGCGGTGGTGGTGGTGTAGGCTGTGGTGGTGGTGGAGTAGGCTGTGGTGGTAGAGTAGAGCATGGAATAGATGGAGGTGGAGGCGGCACATAGATATCGTCTCCTTCCTCTGAGTGAGTGAGTCTATCACCTGTAGGAGAAAAATACATAATGGACTCAAAGAAGGTGACATCTGCACTGACGTAGTACCTTCGTTTAACTGAATCAAAACACCGATATCCCTTCTGGGTTTTGGAATAACCCACAAAAACACATTTGACAGCTCTGGGAGAGAGTTTGTCAAGACCAGGAGAAAAACAATGAACAAATGCAACAGACCCAAAAACACGCGGTGTTAGGGAGAAAAGATCCTTCTCGGGAAATGCAGTCAAGAACGGAATCTTCTCCCCTAACACTGTCGAAGGCATACGGTTAAGAAGATAACAGACAGTTAGAACCGCATCCCCCCAATAGGAGTGAGGGGCACGGCTCTGAATCAAAAGGGTTCTGGTCATATCCAACAAATGACGATGCTTCCATTCAGCCACCCCATTCTATTGGGAGGTATAAGCACAAGACGTCTGATGCACAATCCCATGAGACATAAGAAATTTGGAAAGGTGGGTACTACACAACTCTAGAGCATTGTCAGACCGTATGTACTTCACTTTAGCAGAGAAAATATTTTTTATTTCAATAATAAATGACTGAATAACATGACCAACATCAGATTTATTTTTAAAAAGAAATACCCAAGATAGTCTAGAGAAATCATCGACAGCAACAAGATAAAACCTGTGCCCTTGAAGATCAGGGACACGACTGGGACCCCAAATATCAAAGTGAAGTAACTCAAACAGACCATGACGACTCGGATCTGGACGACTCTGGAACGACGACCGGTGATGTTTCCCAAGCTGGCACGCCTCGCATTGAAAAGTAGACCTGAGAGAAATCTGTGGAAGGATATGGACCATCTTTTGCAACGGAAGATGACCAAAGCGGAGATGCCATGTGTAAGGTGAGACAGATCCAGCACGAACAGAAGAGACACCAGTGTAAGGAGACTGCACCAGTCTATAGAGACCTCCTTGCTCACGGCCAGTTCCAATCACGCTGCCCGTAAGGATGTCCTGAAACACAAGAGCAGATGGGTCAAATATAGCACGACAATGTAAATCTTTAGTGATTTGACTAATCGACAGTAAATTCATTGAAAAATCCGGAGCATAAAGAACATTCTGAAGCCGTATCGCAGGGGTCAACTGCACCTCCCCCTGACCAGTAATGGGAGAGTGGGTCCCATCAGCTATCACCACAGATCGTCCAGTCTGAGTCGGATTAAAAACATCCAATTGCTTTTTTATCACCACATAAATGATGAGACGCTCCCGAATCCATGATCCATTCTGATAGATCTGAGCTGTAACAACTAGTGAGAGCATATGTTGTACCTGACGTGGATGCTGATGCGGAACCTGCTATCTCTGAAGATCCTGATGTACTAGCTTGCCCCTGATCTGGCATTATCTCTCTAAGTCTCGCCACAAACTCCTCGAATCTCTGATCTGGTAGATGGGAAGGACCCCCATCCTGCTGAGTCTGCTCCGCCACACGTGCTGTAGTAGGAGGAAACCCATGCTTAGAATAGCATGTCTCCTCAGTGTGACCAGGCCTGCGACAATAAGTGCACGGCTGTCGAGGAGGTCTGTACACTCCTCCTCTTCCACGACCACCTCTTCCTCGAAATTGTGGAGATCCTCCCCTGCCACGAGATGCTGCCATGGCCGAGGACGTCTGAGATCCACCATGAGATATGGAGAGTCTGCTCAACCTGCGATAGGCCTCTTCCATAGGGGAAATGGTAGCATTTGTAAGAATCTGTGCTCTGGCGGCGTCATATTCCTGATCAAGGGCGGCTAGAAACACCCCTGTCATCACTGAGTCCCTGTAAGCCTTCAACTGCTCCGGTGTGGCTGTCAATGGGATGTACCCGTGAAGCTTCTCAAACATACCCCTCAGAGAGGTATACAAGGTATGAAGAGGACGACCGTTCTGTTTCACCGTAAAGATGTCATGCTGAAGTTGTAAGATCTTGGACTCGTTCTTCGCTGGAGAATATGTGGCAGCGAGGATATCCCACATAGCCTTCGCAGTGGGTTGACTCAGAATGTCGTTGTCTATCTCCATGGATACGATACCTGATAGCCATACTCATGCATATGCATCGTCAGCCTCCCATGAGGCGTTAACCCCAATCTTCTCAACAGGTTCCTCTTGCGTGAGGATATGCTTCTTGCCATTGCATTGCATAAGACTCATGAACTGCATGGCCCACAGTTCATAGTTCGTGCCGTCCATTTTCACAACAGGTACTGGACCTTTGAAGGCACCAAGGGACGGAAGATCGACCTTGTTGTCTGACATGATGACAACAATATTCTGCGACTGGGGTTACACGACTAGAGTGTAATGTCTACGTGAACATCAATGAAGGTCGTTGTGGACGTAGACTCAAACCACAACGCCCTCCATACCTTGAGTGTTTCTCTAACTAGGGCGTCTACTGTAAGCCTGTGGGACTACAACCCAGACACGCGCTCTTGACACACGTGTAGGGCTTGCGCTGACAGAAGTTGCCGCACAGAGCAACTGGGCTGCAGAGGGTGACGCACGCGCACAGCAAGTGGCTTCACACAAGAGTCTGGATAGGCGCACAGCAAGGGGCTTCACGCACAGCAAGGTGCTGGAGAGGCGCTGGGCGCTGTGCGCCAGAGATGCGTCAGAGTAGATCGCGTGCGAGAGGTGCTGATCACGCGCGACTGGACTTCACGCGCGAGAGGTGCTCTTCACGCGCAAGAGGTGCTCTTCACGCGCGACTGGAGCGCCCGATGTTGCGCGATCGTGGGGTGAGGGATGATGCAGCGGGGTTCGCTCGATGGAAGGACGCGCAGGGATGCCGCCAGGGGACGCGAGGTGCTGTGGTGCGCCGCCGCCGCGACCTCGAAAGACGGGGGAAGAGGCGGCGGCACCGATCAAAGGAGAGAGAGGAGAGGCCGGCGGGTGGGGTCGGGTAGGGTTAGGGTTTCGAGAACTCCGGTCTAGGACCGTCGCTCTGATACCATGTTGAAGGGAATAACTCAGTTAAATTCCATTAACCCTAGAGCTCTCTTATATAGGAGAAAAGCTCTATGGGTAATTTACATAAACAGGACAATTAAAAACAAGAATAACATAATTATTCTAACACACACCATGCTATAAAACACCCTTTAAGAATATCCATATACCTTATTTCAAACGATATCATATGGTGTTTGGAGAAGCACCTGCTCTACAACGATGCTAGATGAAGATTTTGATCTTCGATTCAACCTTCATTCTAGCAAATCGAACTTGCAATCGAGAAATAGACTCGAACTAACCAACACCTTCGTTCGATAGCAAGATGCGAGTGCGATGTTGTACGAGCGTGGGGCCGCATGAGGGCCCCAAAGTCGTGGCAAACAGGGAGATGGAGCTCGAACAAGGGCATTGAGGGGGATGAGAAAGGGACGTGCATGAGTCAGAGCGAAGAGCGGCGAGGTGAAGGAAGGATTTGGGTCTCCGTCGATGATGAGGCATTCTGATCGGGCGATGTCGGGGACTAAGGATTCATGAGGAATGGATGGCGGAAGTCGAACAAGACCAGATCAAGAGGGGGGGGGGCAATTTCGATGATCTAGGGATGGTGTTGGGACCTCACGCCGACGAAGGGAGGTGAGGTGGTGCTTGTTTGTTACTCTACTGGCACATCCCATCCATAACATCTATCACAGAGTGGGCACGGCCTTTTTTATTAAATAAATATTAACTAGATCTTAATTAAAAAAATTATGAAAAATCAAAAATTTAAAATATTGGTATCATCAGATAAGGTGTTGATTTTGGTGGAATATACCAGATTTTTAACCAATCGAAAGACCTCCGAACGAGACACAAATCAATTAAACTATTATAAAATATTATAAATCTCAACTTGAGGCTTCATATATGAATTAATTATCCCCACCTCAATACTGCCTCGTCTCTTTTGGAAGGCGTCGCCTTCGTTCTCTATTTCATTCCCCATCTTATGCTTCAGTTCCCAAAGCTCTTATGCTATTATATTTCGCCATCCATTTCATTCCAGTACTCGTGTTGTAATCCCACTGCTCTTATATTAGTAACTAGTAGGTAACCCTGGTGCGTTGTACGAGATAAGATGTTGGGTA
Organism: Ottelia alismoides; assembly: GCA_037367405.1. Classification (NCBI taxonomy): domain Eukaryota; kingdom Viridiplantae; phylum Streptophyta; class Magnoliopsida; order Alismatales; family Hydrocharitaceae; genus Ottelia; species Ottelia alismoides. The sequence continues at coordinate 1,312,267 of JAZKJV010010769.1, read as the reverse complement.
AACAAATCTTTCATATGTGTGTGAACATGCCTGATGCAAAGAGCACTTGACATCATTTCTATTAAATCATTTTCCTTCGAATTTTGGAAAGTACGTAGAAACTCAAGCACCATTTGCAATGACAATCATAATAGAATGTCTGAGAAACATATCATCCTACATTAGATAGCAAACAACCTCAAGCAAGGGCCCTAAGGATATTTACTCTAATTTATAGAAAACCTAATAAATTCAATAAGGACAAATCAATTTCTAATGCGTGCAATGTATCATTTGTGACATCTTTGAATGATGGGAGCACTATATAAGAAAACAATTGACATATCAAAATACACGACTCATATATTAGGCAATATTGAAGTGAAGACGGAGCAACAAATAAACAAAATGACATAAAGTTGAATAGACAAGGATAAAATAGTTCTACCATGGCAACAAGGGGTATTCATTAGAGTTCAATCACTGTAATAAAATAGTTTATTAATGGGCATGTGTACACTCTGCAAGCAAATATAAGGATCACGCATGTTTCTATGAGGAATAGTTCTGTAAATAATTCCGTCATGGAAATTAAGTGATAATATAACCACAAGTTGCCAAATTTATCGTAAAAGAACCATATTCTATCCAACCTCGTGATCATACAAAATATTCATTAAGAAAATATAGTAAGACATAAATTTTCTGAATTTCTGAAGTGGGAAAATACAGGAAAAACAACGCTGAAATCCTATTTCCAATGGATAAAAGAATGTAGAAAATTCATTAGTTTCTGTACCAAAAAGAATAGTACAACATTCTTACCTTAAGCAATAACACTTTCCCTGATCCGCAAAAAAAACACCTGATGTTTTGCAGCTATCTCTCTTCCAGATACGACAATCATTGCCAAAGTTTGCCTCGGTGCACTTTGATATTGTATTTATAAATTGTTCAAATGGCATGTTGCTTTTAGCTGTTGGGTATAATTTGTCAGCAAGGTTTCCAAAGAATCCAAAATATTGCTACTGTATAAGTAAGAAGTTCTCTTTTGAGAAACTTAGCATCAATTTAAAAAAAAGAAGTATTGAATTCTTTTGCTCCAAGCATATGGGGGAACACCCATAGAGGATAGCCCAAGATACATCCAATACAATTTTTAAACATACGTGCCAAGTTCATTCTGGATTTAGATAAAAAATTTCTGCTGACATTAGTAAACAGAATAAAAACACTTGCTTTTCTTATCAAATCATCCACCATCCCCACCAAACTTTCCTTTCCTATGATAACTTGTCTCACTAAACTATAAATGCCTCTCCCTATAGCCATAAAATAGGCTGGAGAAGTTGAATATTTTTTTTTATCTTAAATGGTAGCCTGTGGCGGAAAGTTATGAGAAGTCTTAATTTTTTTTGATAAGCTGTGTATTACTTAAAGAAAAAAGGTATACAGAGACCCATCATGTCCAAAAAATGACTAATGAAAAAACTACAATCACGGTTATGCGATTCTAGTAGGGAACCAAGAGGAGGCAAAAATCTCAGGTACCCTCATTGTTCCCAAGCCGAGATGCAGTTTCAGTAATTTGTTGGAGGATTTGCACATCACTATTGGTATGCAAGATTGCCCATCTAAGATTTCTTTCCTTTCAAATGTTCCAAGCCACTAGTCCAATAAGTTTACTCAGGTAATTCCGGGTGATGGGGTCTATTAGACATGCGATCCAGCGGACAGTGTCTTCCAAGGGGAGGGGAGGAGGCAATGGCCGGTCCAATGCAGCACATGCCCCATACCATAACCTCCAGGCAAAAGGACAATTGAAGAATAGATGGGCATAAGACTCCATAGCAGAGGCACACAGGTAGCAAGCGCTGAGAACACAAACACCCCACGAGGCGAGTCTATCAGTGGTAGGCAGGCGCTTCAAGATTGCTCTATAGAGAGTGCAGGAGAATTTAAGAATAGAACCCTTTGCCCAAACAGTGGCAACCCAGGAGGGGGGTGGGAGATGCTACGAATAGAAATATCTTGTGAATTCAAGGTCAACATAGTTTCAGGAGAAGTGTCTTAATTTTGTATAGAAACATCTTGCGAATTCAAGGTCAACATTTAATTCCAATTAATTTAATCTTTTCTGTTACAGTACTCTTTCCAATATAACATGATTAGCAAAGCAATATATAGAATGCTTCATTAAAACGCCAGGCTTACAAACTCCAACTGTTCAATGTCACCGTGATTCACCCCTTTTTCAACAACACTGACATTCAGGATGCCTCACCAACCACTGGTTTCTCTTCTTCCTTTGCAACAAGTGAGGCAACCAATCTAACATTGCGAACTTTACTACAAACTTCCTCCTTACAATGCATTCGATTCTTCTCTGCTGGTGTCAGGAACTATTCAACCTACGCCACAACTCACCTTAGGATCATTCTTGCTTTCCTTGACCCTCTTGATCTCCTTCGTGGGCTCTTCCAATCTTCGGGACGTGAGCTGTAAAGCAGAAACCGACACTCATCATCTCCAGATTGATTTCCATATTTAATTATCATTGGAATCAAGGGTTAATGCAACGCATGTGACTGATGAACAACTTCTCAAAAGTTTTACAGATATTGGAACCGACATTCTCATGGTGGCGGCGACAACGCGACGATTGAGGGTAGGTGTGCTGCAGCGGAAGACGAAGATGAAATGGGTGTAGAGAGAGAGGAGCTTGCATACACGACCGATGCGGACTATCTCCCCATTTTCTTACTACATGACATTCGTAAGTGCACCCATACAAATGTTCTGCACCAAGCAATCAATTTGGAGTGGAAATAAAGGGAAAGCGAGTCGGGCAAAGGATTTCGAAGGTATGTATGGCAAGCTTCTTGTCGTTGACTGTTTCTAGGGAGACACGGCAGGCGAGAGGCGCGATGAGATCCCAAAGATCAAGGACTACCTTTATTCCATAGAGATGGATGAGGGAGAACAAGAACAACTATAATGACGCCGGAGATGAGCACGACCTCCCGTCTCTGGTCACTTTAGAAAAGCCGAGCAGGAAAAAGGAGAAGGAAAGAGAAGAGCATAGTTAAGAAGGCAAGTACTTTGGTAAACTTGCTGGAGAAAGAACGAAGTATTGGATAAATATTAGCATTTAACACGTGGCTACACGCGGTGTTTTTCCTTTCCCATTTTATCATCTCATTTCCCTTCTTTCCTCTCTCTCTCTCTCCATGCCATAGACCTAGCCAATGGACAGGGGCCCACCCGTCCAGCCTGTTTATGGGCTGGGCTTGGGCAGGGGATTTCGAGAATGGGCCGGCCCGACCCGACCCACTCTTTGGCTCGTATGTCAATTGGGTGAGTCGTGACCATGTGTCATAAAATCCAGCCCGGCACCGGCCCGACCTGCACATATAAAAATCTATGTTTAAAAATTACATTTTTACATAGATTTAATATAGCACACTTCAAGTTTTTGTTTTACATTATCAATATTACATCTTATTTTATAGTTTACATGCAAAGTAACACATATTATGGTTACTTGGATCTAGAAAGATTAGACTATGATAAAAACTTAATTATCTCTATAAATTTGATTAAAAAATTAATAAAAGAGTACTTTACATTCGACACAAGGACTGGCCCGGTCCGGTCCAAACCTGGGTCGAGCTTGGGCCTTGAAGTATGACCCATAGATCGGACCAGGCCGGGCCGAGCCTTGAACAAGGGGTTTTAAAATCCTGCTCGTCTGGCCTGACCCATGGCCCAGCCTGAACTTTGGTCAGTTCTATCTGACACACACGCTCTCTATCCACTAGCACTTGTCGTTTTCTTTTTCTCCCTCTCCTTGTTGGAAATGCGATCCCACGGCGAGCCATTAAGCAATAAATGTTATTGCAAATGTCATTCCCTGATCTGAAATGAAGAATGAATAATTTGCATAATAGGTCCCTTAGTACAATTAGGGTTATGTACCATGGCCATCTTGATGATCATACAGCTGTTGATTCAACTGTTGAATCATAGAGGCCGGTGCTTGGATGAATATCTAAAGAGTTAGATTGAGGACTCATCAAGCACCATCAAATGATTGTTAAGAGATGATCTCCAGCCTGAGTAGGAGATGGCAATCCTTATCTCTAAAGGCTGATATCTGACCGACCTCTTGATGCAGATCCTCTGTATAGGAATAGAGATTCGGAGGTGTCAGATTAGTTAGGTCAAAGAGTTGACTTAACGAGATCGAGATAACCAAAGTCCTATATCGTATGCTGTCATGATATAGGCCCGCATCCTCTGACCAGAGACAGATGTGTTACTATATGTCTGAGTATGTATATTTGGCAGACCAATAGGTTGATGACCTAACCAAGGTCTATACACCGGCGCGCTGGTGTGCATGTAAGGGCATATGAGTAATACGATCTCTCAAAGGGATCATACAGGTTCATTCACTGAACCGGAAGACATGAGCTCACTCATGAGATATTGGGAAGAATCAAATTCCGTACGCACGGTCGTCTCGCTTTGGAAGCTTGACTGAATTTGTAGGTTTGATATTGTCTTTGGGAAAGTATATGATCAAGGCCTATGTATGATATATGCTTTTGGAAAGTATATGATCGATACCGACTCCCAATGATCGAATGAGAAACTTACTGATATAAAACCATGAAGTAGATAGTATAAAGTTGATCAAATACTTCTGGTTTAATCTGAGTCTTCCAGTATGCAGGATGTACAGGTATTAGGAATACCTGAGGGTGATGTGATCATAAACGATTGTATAACCATGAGGCTTTTATTCCTAGGGAGTGATGAAACGGGTCTGGATTTTAGTGACTCCTCTCAGTAGAAAAGTAATCTGATCTTAGTCCGAATGTTGGACATTGATCTGAATGTGATTCAGATTCAATGAGAAGATTAGATTTACAATCTTGATTTAATCAAGCATCTATGGGAGGCCCACGATCTGGATTTGAGATACGATCTCAATATCCAAGTCACTATACGTGGAACAATACAATCGCCATGTCCTTATCTCCAAGTATTCGCGGAGAAAGCGCATTATCCTTGAAAGGGTTCAGGATAATTTCATTGTTGATGATATGTATCCGAGCATTGAGAAAATGGATAATTAAATGTGATTTAATTATCATGAGTAATATGAATTTGATTCATATTATAAAGAGAGTTATCTTAGATGATTAAATGTGATTTAATTATCAAAGATGTAAATAATGTGAATGTGATACATATTATTTGGACACAAGAGAATATAGATCCAAGATGATTAAATATGATTTAATTATCATGGATATGAATAATGTGGATAGCAATATCCATATTAGTCATATATATTATAAATGTGATTTATAATATATAAGAGAGAGCTATTTGTAATTTACATTTGTTAATTAAATGTTAATGTGAATTGGATTCACATTGGACATTAAATTGAAAATGTAATTTACATTTTGTTTTGGGTTGTGAATGTGATTCACAAATTTCCAATGGCATGATTGCAAGTTCACAAAATAAATTGGATTTATTTTTGTGAAATAATTTGCAACAAAAGTTGTTGCAAATATTGGAGATATATGCAATCTTGGAGATTGCGTTGGAATCTCCCTTTCCAAATACGAGGGGGGATGACCACCAATATGGAAGGGAGGAGCCTCCTTTCCATTATCTCCAATGTGGATTGATTTAATTTGGTGATTGAATTATTTTGATTTATCAATATAGTTTTAATCTAAATTAAATTAATTGTTGTTGTGTTTTTAGCAACAAATCATGACCATTGAAAGAAACACAAATTAATGTGAACCATTGGATTTGTGTTGTCCCATGGATCGAGATCCATGGATTTCAAAATCCTATAAAAGGAGAGGCACCCCATTACTCTTCTTTAACAAATAATGCTTGAGAAGCAAATCTCTCTCTCTCTCTCTTTCTCTCTCCCTCTCATGGCCGTCCACCATGGATGCCTTAGAGAGGTTCTACATCGCCGCGGCATCGTCGTTATGCTGCCCGATGTTTTGCTCGTGGAACTCCGTCTACTTCTACGTGCCTTGCTCGTGAAGAAGACGTGGGATCTCGTGTGTCGAGATCAGGAGATCCACCACTTGGATCATCAACATGGATTGCGAGAAGCACGCGGTTCATCCCCGCGCTCGCAAGCGTCTCCTCCGTCGGATCGGACTTGAGACAGGAGGTCTCTTTATTTAGAGACTCGATCGCAACCACGCTTCAAGAGGTAACCCTAATACTTGTTTGTGGTTTAGACGAAACGATCCGAGAAGTGTTCTTGGATCATGTGGTTTCGTCGCATAAAATTTTAATTTCCGTTGCATAGAACAACTAGTGCGACTAGTCGTTCTTCGTCGTATCCGATACGACGATCACGCTTCTGTGATGCGCTTGAGGATCTAACCATATCCTTCACTCCTCTCTATTTCTCCTCCCTCTCTCTCAAATGTAGAGGGATTTCCCAGAGACGACATCCCTATCCTCAAAATATCTTTGACAAGGAAAATCCATGCATGCGCATGCGATTCTCTCACGTGCACAGCCTCGTGCCTACTCTGATCGTGATAGCATCCAGGCATGCATGAATCCACACAATCCATACGTCGCATCCTTTAGGCCATATTCTATGTGTACCTCCTCATGCAAGACTCTCCAAGAGATCCAAGCATTACTTCATCTTGCGTGATTCAACTCCCAACATAAGCATGCATTGATCTCCTCACACCCATCTCTCTCGGCATCAATCTCCTCGTACACAATGACTAAGATCGCCAACCTCTCCTCTCACACGAGTAGGGTTGAAAACATACGGATACGGATATATCTATTACCCTATCCTTATTTGTTTTTGAATACAAATACGGATGCGAATATGGATATTGACGGCTATTAAAACTGTCTTATCATATTTTTTAAAAACAGACACGGATATAAAACGGATACTAATCACATTTTTTAATACAAATCACATATGACTTAAATATATACGAAATGGATGAAAAACACATGTTATAAATTTACTAAATGTATTTGTATCATAAAAATTATACAAATATGGTAAAAGAAGGTACATAATTATGTTATATATGGTTCAAAATAATCCTTGACTATATTTACATACCAAAATGGATATACAGATACAAATACGGATGTTTGCAGATATCAAAATGATATCCATATCTGTATCCATTTTTAAACGAATACGAGTACGAAAATCAAAATATGTATAAAACAAATACGGTGATGGATCGGATACAGATATATCAGTAATCATTTGCATCCCTACGCACGAGAATAGGTGGGGAACCTCAAATGGTGAGGCTCCAACCCCCATCCCCTAGCAGCGATCGTGCAAGAGAAAAGATCCATCGAGCGCATGCTTTGAGAGAGTGAGTAGTGTTGTTAAAATAAAAAGGGGAGGGCATTATGGGCTCAAAATGGGTGGAAACTAAAAAAGGGGGTAAACTTGTTTGGGCCCAATCTAGGTAGTTATTGTTGTACGAAGAAAAAAAAGGGGAGGCCATTTCTATGCTATGGCCCAATGTGCCCGGTTCAAGAAAGGAGGCCCACGAAAAAAATAAGGTGAGCAAAAAGGTAAAAATAAAAGAAGCTTATAAAAAAATGAAGAAGTTATTATTATATTTTGTTTTTGCTTTTTCCATCTTTATTTATTATCCCAAGTTGATCGAGCATCATATTTTTTGACAAGTATGAGAAAAAGGGAGAGTATTGATTAGAATTCTCCATTTAAAGCTTATACTCTATCATTCAAATTGTTTTAGAGTTTCGAGTGACCCAATTTATACGAGTTCTCCAGAGAGAAACTTAGTTAAGCCTCCATCTCCATCGACCGCGTACTCCGATATGGATATTCCCTCACCTTATTCCAATGGTTGTGAACTTCAATACGAATATTCCTACAGCTTTCTTCAATATTCGTGAACTCCAGTACAAGATCCCTTCTATGAGAATGACCCACTGAATACACACACACATATGGATTTAGAAGAAGTTTTACACATGTTGCAAGCTAGAGTTTCCTGTGGAGGAAACTCATTTTCAGTTACAATGATTGTGATAGATGATGAACAAAGCACACAAGCCAATTCACTCTCAGTTCCTCCTCACAACCATGACATGAGAAACAATGTCATTAACATGCAATCATCAGAGTACGTGTTGTTTCACATGCACACAAGTTTGTGGGTAAGGGGGCATGATCCACTTACACTTAACCTCCCTTCTCCCAATTACAGCACCAACCCCACATATGAGTTGTGGTGTCCTTTCACTACTCGCAAATGCTTAACCATCGTGGATATTATTGGGTCTCGATACCATATTATCTAAATCCGATCTAGTCAAACAAGGAAAACCCATTTGTATGATGGCAAAGCCTTCTCCTACTTTAAGTAGGATCAACTACATGGATTCTTATCAAATCCAGGTAAAAAGATCCAACTGTTTTTTACACTAGTCGTGGGCTACCTAATATGACCATCCTTAAGGAGCGATTTAAACCATGTTCTTTTGGATGGTAGGCACATTGATCCACCACCAGACCATTAAAGTAGGTAACCCATTTGTATAACGTATAAATTCTTAGTAGATCCTATTGTCCAATTACATGATCAAGTTATGTTAATGAGTGACCAACTACGATGATCCAACTAAATGAGGCTCATAAACCACTTTGACCTAACTAGGTTCATGGGTCATGATAATTAATGAGTTTTGCATAAAGGAAATAGCTCAAGCTTAAGGATCAAGCTTAAAAATTGTATCAAGCTCACATATGGAATTACACAAATGACCAAAAACAACACCATAAGGACTCAACCTTAAAAGTCTTGTGACCTTAAAGGTAGGTTGCTCTAAGGTTTGCATGGTCGTTAGGGATGAGCTGATCAGAATGGGATAAACTCTTGAAGCTCTTCTTATATAGCTTGAAAGTCAACCCCCCCTTCTCTCTCTGTTCTCAGCATTCATCTTCTTATATATTTCCTTGTTCAGTTGAACTCTACAAATCAAACCAAGTTTCCGCTTTGAGATAAATAACGACGTATGAGTTCCATGTTCATGTTGGAGCTATTAATTCTGGAGCTATTAATTCAAGGCTTGTCCTCAAAAGATTTGAGAGTTATGAAATATTTGTAAGGATGTACACTCGTGTCCTTCTGTCAATTGCTGTGGTACGTGATTGGCCCTTGTTTCATCTTGATTTTAAGAATGCATTCTTGTATGGAGATCTGCAGAAAGAAGTCTACATGGAGCAGCCTCCGGGGTTTACTGCTGAGGGGGAGAGTCATATGGTGTGTAGACTTCACAAGGTGACATCTGGTCTCAAATAAAGACCAAGTGCGTGGTTTCAAAAGCTTTCTGATCTAATTGAAAAGCAAGGGTTCAAAAGATCAAATACATATCATTCTTTGTTTGTCCAGAAGACCTCCAGAGATACGGTTGCTATCATGGTATATGTTGATGATATACTCGTTACAGGAGATGATACATAGGGGATAAAGATGGCAAAAATGTTTCTGGGTCATCAGTTTGTTGCCAAGGGTCTTGGCACTCTACGATATTTTCCAGTGTTGGAATTTTGCTAGGAATGTGCAGGGTCTTGTGTTGACCCAAAGGAAGTACATTACAAATATGCTTGTTGAGACGGGCATGATTGGATGTCGACCCTCAACTACTCCTATGGATCCTGGCATGAAGTTATACGATGATGATACATATGAGGTTAACAGACGAAGATACATAAAGGATGGGTAAGCTTCTCTATATTACTATCACTAGATTTGATATTACTTTTGCAGTGAGTCGGGTGAGTCAATTCATGGAACCACCTAGACAAGTACATATGGATGTCATATACATGATACTGAGATATCTAAAGTCATCTCCAGGCACACGATTACTATTCAGAAATGAAACATACATTTCTGTTTCTGCATGTGTTGATGCGGACTATGCTGGATGCCCTAAGGATCGAAAGCCTACTTCAGGTTTTGTAGTGTTTGTGGGCAGTTTTTGGTTTCATGGAAAAGTAAGGAACAAATAGTGGTGGCTAGATCTAGTGTTGAATCTAAATATAGGGCCATGGCACAAGCAAGTACTGAGATGATGTGGGTTTGAGCTGTGTTAGAAGATTTGCATATAGATGTATCTCTACTCATGCAGTTACAATGTGATAATCAAGATGTGTTATTCACTGCCAATAATCATGTGTTTCACGAATGAACAAAGCACATTGAGGTAGACCGCCACTATAGTAGAGATATGATCTAGATGGACTTGATTTCAACTTCTAATGTCAGTTCAGGAGTGCAGACTGGCGACATCTTCACCAAGCCACTGCTCAAAGGGCCATTCCAGAAGCGTTCTTCCAAGCTGAGCATGATTGATATCTATGTTCCATCTTGAGGGGGAATATAGAGATATTTCTATATATTATGTACCTGTTTAGTTATTTTTATTTTCTTATTTCCATCTTATATAATTTACCCACAGACCTTCTCTATGTAAGAGAGTCTAGGGTTCTTTCGAATATAACGAACACATTTCTCCCAACACACCTAATCATAATTTTTTATGCACCACAATATTTTTAGCAAAAAATATGTTGTCTTTGATACATTAATGACAATTATAGCTAATTGTTAGAAAATCGGAAGCGAAAGCGTAAACATGGAACAAAATAAATAACAAGAAGAACAGCGGGATTTTTACGTGGAACCCTACTCCGTGAGGAGCGGGATGAAACCACGGGAGAAGCCCTCAAATAGGGCGTGTTTGTCTATTGACTTCCTCATCTGTTACAGGAGGCCTGGGGCTCCTTATATAGCTTCCACAGGGCCTCCAAGTCCCACCACTAGGCGGTATGGGACTAAACTCAGTGGTGGGGTAAATGGATCTTGGAGGGATCCATTTACCCACCTATTACATAAGTGACGCATGCTTCAAATACTCTAACACTCCCCCTCAAGCTGGAGCATGCAATGCTCAGCTTGGACAAACAGAAAGAAACTCAACTCACAATACATGACACTACAGACAATATCAACCCAACGCGCACAACTGCTGCAGTCAAGGACGTTGCTTCTCATGGCGTGCATGTGAGGAGGACGAACGGGGCTGGAGTGTCTATCTGGCTCAGAGAATGGAACTCTACTGTGGAGTCCCTATGATACCACATGAAAAACCCTTGCTTTTAATGGCATAGGGAATAGTCCTCTGCTCTGGAGTCCCTATGGCTCACATGAAAGCTCTGGCCGACCAACAAGAATGACAAATGTTGGAGCATTAGTAGTATGCGCCTATTGTGTTGTAGCAGGGTAAATGGATCCTGGAGGAGATCCATTTACCCCATCCAGTGTTTAGTCCCACATCGTCCAGTGGTGGGACTCGGAGGCTCTGGAGAGGCTATATAAGGAGCCCCAGACCTCCTGTACTCATTGAGAAAGTCAATAGACAAACACGCCCCGTTGAGGGCTTCTCCCGTGGTTTCATCCCGCTCCTCACGGAGTAGGGTTCCACGTAAAATCTCGTTCTTATTTTGTTCTTTATTATCTTTTCCATGTTTACGCTTCCGCTTCCGATTTTCTAACATGGTATCAGAGCGGGTCCGATTCTCGAGGTCTTCTTTTTAAGATCTTTATTGTTATTTGTTCAATATTCGAGGATTGTCATCAAGAATGGTTCTATCGTGTTCCTGCTGGCTGGTTGAAGTTGAAGTTTTGAAGATTTTTTATCTCAAGTTAGGGCTTTGCAGCCCTGTTTTCGCATGGCGAACCCTAGCCGCATCACATCGTGCAGCAGGAGCGTGGTGACCTGATTTTGGGTTACAAGATGCCAGCCCTTCCTCGACGGCGATCTGGTCCATGACGAGCGACATATCACTTCTGTGTGATTCTCCAGGCAGCAGCCCAGGCCGCGACTCCAGGCCGCATCTTCAACCATCCTCCACCCGCATGACCCGACCGCTTGAGCTCCTCCCTCTCGACTTCAGGCGGCGCTGCGGCGCCCCTCAGATCTCCTCGTTGCGCGAAACATCTCGGGCCCTCGCGCACAAGCCCGCGCGGCGACGCAGATGCCTCCAACTACTGCGCCTTTCCTTCTGCAAGTCCTCCAACTCCATCGGCAGTGGCGTCCCCAGGTGCGCGACTCCAGGTCACGCGCGCATCCTCCATGCGGCTCCAAGCAGCCCCGACGCTACTACTGGCGATGCCGTGTCCATGTTGTGGCGACCCCGCTCCAAGCCCCTCCAGTCGAGCTCCATGCAGCGCGAGGCAGCGCATCCCCTCCCAGGCTTCAGCGGCAAGCCTCCCCGTGCGACGCAGATTAGGGCCTCCTTTGAGAGGCGGCGGTTTTTTTTAGTTTTCAGATTAGGGCCTCCTTCGTTTAATACGGGAACCCTAAACAGGGGAGGGGGCACGTTTTATTTTTTTTTAAAAAAAAATGTTGAAAGCCCAAACAATGGGCTGAAAAAAAGGGGGGAATTTTTAGGCCCAAAAGGGCCGAGAGTAATTGCAAAAAAAGGGGGGGGCTGCTATTGTATGCCCTCTGATGGGTCGTGGTTTGTTTAAAAAAAACAATGAAAAAAAAGGAAGAGAAAAGGCGCGTGCACCAAAAAAAAAAGGAAGAGCCGCACGCAATTAAAAAAAAGAGAATATGTTGGGCCCAAATTTTGGCTGAGTGGTTTCAAAAAAAAAGGCGCGTACAAGAAAAAGCTACACGCAAATTTTTCAAAAAAAAAGGGGGAAAAGCCGTAAAAAAAAGAGAAAGAACAGCTTTAAAAATGTTTTAAAAAAAAAGAAGAAGAAGGTGTGACGGCTTATTAAAAAAAATATGTGAAAAGCCGCAAGTATGTTTTGTTTTCCCCTTCTATCTTGTCTTCTCCCAACTTAGTCGATGTTCATTTTCCGACAAGTATGGGAGAAAGGGGGGATATATGTAGAGTCACAGGTCTTGTATTCCAGATCCAGATTCAGATACCAATCTCCAGACCAGCCAATTGATCAGACTCTACAGTTCGGTTTCAGACTCGACGATCATTGTTTCCGAGTCTCCAGTTTCAGACACGCACGAGTGTGCGGTCATTTTCAGATGAGCATATGTTGCCATCATCAGTTCGTGGTCCCCATCATTCTTGTTGTTGTTCGGCCAGAGTTTTCATGTGAGCCATAGGGACTCCAGAGCAGAGGACCATTCCCTTGAGGGGAAGGGTTTTCATGTGGTATCATAGGTACACCAGAGCAGTGCACCATTCTCTGAGCCAGATGGGAGAGACCCAGTTCTCCGACGAGGAGACTTCAGGTGCAAGTTCAGACTCGATGGTCAGGTTACGAGTCTTCAGTTGACTCACACTCCAGCCCGTTCGTTCTCCTCACCTGCACAACATGAGAAGCAACGTCCTCGACTGCAGCAATGTGCGCGTTGGGTTGATATTGTCCGTAGTGTCCTGTAGCGTTGAGTTGAGTTTATTTTCTGTTTGTCCAAGCTGAGCATTGCATGCTCCAGCTTGAGGGGGAGTGTTGGAGCATTAGTAGTATGCGCCTATTATGTTGTAGCAGGGTAAATGGATCCTGGAGGAGATCCATTTACCCCATCCAGTGTTTAGTCCCACATCGTCCAGTGGTGGGACTCGGAGGCTCTGGAGAGGCTATATAAGGAGCCCCAGACCTCCTGTACTCACTGAGAAAGTCAATAGACAAACACGCCCCGTTGAGGGCTTCTCCCGTGGTTTCATCCCGCTCCTCACGGAGTAGGGTTCCACGTAAAATCCCGTTCTTATTTTGTTCTTTATTATCTTTTCCATGTTTACGCTTCCGCTTCCGATTTTCTAACAACAAATGATTGGCATGCGTCATCGTCGAGTCTGAATCTGAAATTTGTAGAGTCTGAACATCTGACCGGTCTGGAAAATCTGATATCTGAATCAAGACCTGTGACTCTACATATACTCCCCCTTTCTCCCATACTGGTCGGAATGACATTGTATGACCACGTTGGGAGAAGATAAAATAATACGTAAACATGGGGACGAATAAAACATCATTTAGCCGATAATGATTTTTTTTCCGGCTTTTTCTAAAAAAAAATTTTTGAACAACATTTTTTTAAATTCGTACGGCTTTTCTTTGTACGTGCCTCTTTCATTTTTTTTATGCGTACGGCTTTTGCAAAATTTTTTTTAATTTCGTGCGGGTTTTTTTTATGCACGCGCCTCTTTTTTTCTCTTTTTTTTTCTTCTCTCTTTTTTTTTTTGAAAAACTTTGCTGATTTTTTTTTTAACGTCAGCCCACTTGGGCTTCAACAAACAGTCCCCTCCTCTCTTTTTATATATATATATATCACTCACGACCCATTTGGGCTCAACGCAAGATATACCCCTTTGCTCCTCTTTTCTTTCTCTCTCTGTCTTTCTCTCACTTTTTTTTATAAAACCGTGGCTCTAATCGAAATAGCTCTCATATTTCCCTTTTTAAAAAAAAGACGTTGGCACACTTTGGGCCCTTATTTCAAAGGGACCCATCGCTCCCTCTGTGCGCAACTAGGGTTCCTTTGGAACCCATATTTTCATGCCGCCGCTGTCTGCGTCTGGAGGCCATCTGCCTTGAGGCGCTGCTGCAGGAGACCAAGGAGAGGGTTGGCGGCTTCGGGAGAGGGAGCGGGGCTCGCTGGCGAGATCCTGGAAGATGGGAGGCCGCCGGAGATGGGTGTGGCTGATCGAGGGCACCGCTTGGATTGGAGGCCGAGCAGAGGAAGCCTGGAGAGCATCGAGAAGGATGATCAACGACATCTCGCGCGCCAGATGCGCGAGTGGTTGAGATGAAGATCGCTTGGGATCGCCGCCTGGATGGATTGATCGTGCGCACGATGGTGCTGCCTGGACAGATCGCCGCTTGGAGTCGAGTGGCTAGGAGAAGCCTGGGCGCGCGATGAAGAATGTTCCGCTGGGGGCTTGCGCGCGTGTGGGGACCCGCGAGGGGAAGAGGAAGCGCTGGGATCGCTTTGGCGGAAGGAGGTCTCCGCCGCTCGAGTGCTGTGCAGAGGGAGAAGATGTTGGAGCGCGCGATGATGCACGCGATGGAGGGATGCACGTGATGCGCCAGAGGGGCGCCGCTCGGGCGGCTGTTTACTGCGACTAGGGCTCGCCGCTTGGATCTCACGAAGGAAGTCGTCGTTGTGTGGAACCCTTGGACTGGATCTTGCGCAGCCAGACCTTAAGGATTCCTCAAGAATCGAACCCGCTCTGATACCAGGTTAGGAAATCGGAAGCGGAAGCGTAAACATGGAACAAAATAAATAACAAGAAGAACAGCGAGATTTTTACGTGGAACCCTACTCCGTGAGGAGCGGGATGAAACCACGGGAGAAGCCCTCAAATAGGGTGTGTTTGTCTATTGACTTTCTCATCTGTTACAGGAGGCCTGGGGCTCCTTATATAGCTTCCACAGGGCCTCCAAGTCCCACCACTAGGCGGTATGGGACTAAACTCAGTGGTGGGGTAAATGGATCTTGGAGGGATCCATTTACCCACCTATTACGTAAGTGACGCATGCTTCAAATACTCTAACACTAATGTATCTATTTTTTATTAAGTTGAAATTTAGTAGATAGGTATATGGAATTTACATATCTTTTCTTTCACGTTCTTATTTCCATAATTTCATCATATATTATAATATTTATATTATAAGTAAGTCGATTTAAATAATTTCATTAGTAAATATATTTATTATAAATTTTGTAAGTATTTTTCTATATAAACCTAGGCTTATGCCTCAATCACCTCGAGGCTACGCCTCACCTCGCCTCCAGGGAAAACGCTTCGTTTCGCTTTTCATTTTTCAAACCTTGGATTGGACGTGTTGGATGATGAAATGAGGAGGAGATTTTGAGCAGAAGAATGGTTCAAAGGATCATGGAAGAGGATGATAGGAAGAGGGAGGTTGAGTGGAGATAACAGTCAAGACAAAAGTAGTTGAAAGAATAACACAAATACTAGGTTTTTTCACAGTGTGGCAATTGATAGGAGGAAATACATTCGCTTGAGGTCGGAGGGGTGTGAGGGAGACGGAGATTGCAGGGGCAGTTACGAACTATTTCAAGAACATGAGCTTGCGGATAGCTCACAATGGAGCAAGATGGTTGGGAGTTGGTGTCAATAGTATTCCTGACCTCGACATAGAGGAACTGACGAGACCTTTTGGCCTTCGTTATGCTCTCTTTGCGCTCAACCAGGACGAGTGTCCTAGCCCAGATGGGCTTTTGGTTTTTCTTTTACAGGGAGTTCTGGGAGCTTTGGGCAGGGGAGATTTTGGAGGTGTTGAAGGATTTTACGGAGGTGGATTTTAGTTTTGACATAATCAATTATGCTTTTTGGTTCTTGCACCCTAGGAAAGAGGTTGTTACGAAAGTGGAAGAATTCTGACTCATTGCTTTATCGAATGCGATCTACTTGATTGTGGCAAAAACT
Source organism: Ottelia alismoides (assembly GCA_037367405.1). Lineage (NCBI taxonomy): Eukaryota > Viridiplantae > Streptophyta > Magnoliopsida > Alismatales > Hydrocharitaceae > Ottelia > Ottelia alismoides. The sequence continues at coordinate 1,295,769 of JAZKJV010010769.1, read as the reverse complement.
TTGCCAAATAGATTGAGAGGGATGTTGAATAACATTATATCACCGGTATAAAGTACTTTTCTACTGGGTAGACAGATTACAGACATCGTGGCTCTGACTTCAGAGATTGCAGTGAACATGCGTATGTGGAAAACAAAGAAATCCTATGGAAGGTGGACTTCTCCAAGGCATGTGACAATGCAGATTGGTGATTCATCTAGGCATCACTCCACATGCACGAGTTTCCAAATAGGTAGATTGCTTGCAAGGTTGCAAAATTCGGTAGTCGGTACTCGGTCAGCTGGGTCACTGACTAAGGATTAATCGACAGTCGGGCGAGTAATCGGATTTAGTCGGACTTTAATCGTTTTTGAATTTTATGATTAATTTAAATATATAACTCATTTTTATACATATATTTTTATAGATTTTGTACATTTTTATACCACCATAATAAAATAAAAGAAGTAATTGAATTTGAATAAAATATTAAACATAATATAATAAGTTTTCTTATATAAAAAAGAAAAACATTAAAAAAATATGGTATCTCCAAGCAAAAGTTGGTCGAGTAGTGTACCTAGTCGGAATTAGCCGATACTCGGTCGGCCACCCCACTAACTAGACTAGTCGGACCTAGTAGTTGGGCCAGTCGGGCGACTTTTACAACACTGATTGCTTGAATGAAGAGATGCATTACAACGACTTCGTGTACGATAATGGTGAATGGACAATTAAGAGGGGGATACTTCCAACCACAGCGAGGTGTGAGACAAGGATGTCCCATGGCATCGCTTCTTTTTGTTCTTGCCATAGATGCCCTCTCGGTTGACAGGGCTATCAGCCACGGGAGGATTCGGCAATGGCTATTCGAGGGAGGAGATTTTGATTCCCATACTACAGTACACAGATGATACAATCCTTTTAGTGGAGAGGGGAGCGATGAGTTGCAGAGGGATGTCGATGGTTCTTGACATTTTTGGAATGGTTTCAAGGTTGAGACTTAACAGGGAGAAATCTGAGCTTGTCATTTTTGTCTTGGATGAGGAAGAGTGTGAGATGCGTGGTTTGGTCGAGATTCCCTAAGGCCACTTACTATTGTGATATTTGGGTATTCCTTTGGTGGCATGGAGAATGAATTTGGGAGATTGGTTATTGGTGATTGAGAAGTTGGAACAAAGATTGGTAGGTTGGAGATTTGTGTTCCTGCAATAGGTGCTTTCTGCAATTCTTATCTTTTTCCTCTCTTCTACGCTATTCCCGATTGCGGTGAGGAAGAGACTTGAGGGCATTATTGAGGATAATTTTCTGGTCTTCCGCAGGGAGGACTATCAGTTTTGCATTGATTGTTGGAAGATGTTACATGCTCTAAGGATGATGGGTGGCTTTGGAGTGCGCAGCTTGGAAGAGATGAACATGGCTCTTCTCGGCAAGTGGATCACGTGTATATCGGGTGATTTTGACAGTCTGGGGTGCACTATTCATAAAATTTATGGTTCCAACAGCTCCTTCCCTTGCAACAAGGAACATGGGCCAACACCATCCTATTTCTGGAGAGGCATTCGTGGCATGATGTACGAGATTCGTTCATTTTTTAGACCCATGCTTGGGGGGGAGGGATGGCTTCAAGTTCTAGATTGATGATTGGTACGGGGGTGGGATGTTAGGAGAACGATTTCCACAGCTTATGGTGCTGACCACTATTCAAGAGGATCTGGTAGCTGAAATTTGGGATGGCCACTTGTTTTTTCCACATTTTCTTTTGGAGCTTTAGGATCAACGTTTGGAGGAGTTATTGCTTCTGCTTGGGGAGTTCAATGGAGTGGAGGAGCCCACCGAAGGTCGAGATTGACTGCAGAAGAATATGGAGGTAAAAAGTTCCAACTCATGTGAAGGTCTTTATGTAGATCTTTACAAGGGACATATTCCTGACTAGGGAAAGTCTGGCAAGGTTCATCCTGACGGTGGATCCAATTTGCTCATGATGTCAGGAGGAAACGAAAAGTGCAGATAATCTGTTCTTCAAGTGTAGAGACTCCTTGGAGATGTGGAACCTGTTTAGGAACCAATTGGTCCATATTGATGATGTCTTGGGCTTTTGGGAGCATATTGTGCAGAACTGGAATGGCACGGAGAAGGAGCGGACTGGGACTGGATTTCTGGCAATGATCTGGACAATTTGGTTAATCAGAAATTGGGTGATATTTAAGTAAAATCAAGTTTATGCGGAAAATGTGGTGGCGCATGCTAAGGCGATAGTTAAGAGTTCGAGCTTGTAATACGATATTATACTTTTTAGTTTTTACCTATTTTGGGATTGTATCTTTATTGAGGTGATAAATGGAGAAGTTTTTGAGCATACACCTATACGGTGAACGTCCTTTTTTCTTACAAAAAAGCTTGCTGGTGTGGATATATCAGGGATATATTGATGATATATCGAGATATTTCCAATCCATGACATGAAGGAATATTAACTATGTTAAATGATAGTGAATTCTCAAAAAAAATCTCCCAATGCTCCTGTAAATGCTCCTTCTTATCCTCTTCTCGTCTTTTTTCCAACTTGCATTTAAAGCGACATGTTGTATTGAAGGATTCGAAGCACCTGCAACCTTACCTCCTTGTATAACAACAACAAAGCCTTTCCCACATTAAGTAGGGCCAGCTACATGGATACTTTGCCTCCATTCAGATCTATCTTGGGTCATTCTCTGGCTTAGATCCAAAAAATCAAGATCCCTTCGTATAGTCTCATTCCAACACTTCTTGGGCCTTTCTAGCCCTCTTTTAGCCAGCTCAACATACCAAAACTCATATCTTCTCACCGGTTAATATGGAAGGTTGATGAGACTGATACAAGTACCGATATGGCGATATTTCCTCCTTTTCAGCCATTTCCTTCACAAAAGAGCGTCGATATGGGTGATATTTCGATGAAATATTGCCGAAATATCGTCAAAATATCGAATCGAAACGATATCGAAATCGATATGGCCTTCTATGTCGGTACATCAGTTGGCCTCCTTTTCAAATGGCTATATTACTTTAAGCAATTTTCTCGCATCTTATCCTCGATTGGATCCACACCAACTTTCCTTATGATAGTATCATTCTGAGTCCGATCTTTACATGTGTGGCCACACATTCACCTTAGCATTTTCATTTCTGCTACTGTCATTCTCTACACATGTCTATAGTTCACAGGCGAACATTCAGATCCATAGAGCATATCAGGTCTCATAACTGCTTTGTAAAACTTTCATTTGATTTTCAAATGAATTTTTTTATCACAGATAACAGTAGAGGCACCTCTCCACTTTACCAAGCCTGCATTTATTCTACTTATAATATCTCCATTAATTTCCCCATCATGTTGTAAAATAGATCCCATGTATCTAAAAGAATCTCTCCTCTAAATGTTATCATCACCAATCTTAACCCTGTTTTTTCTCCATTGCTTCCATCAAAAGTATACTCCATATAGATGCACCGTGATGCTTCTCCTCCATTCTTTAGATATTTTCTTGCTTTGCCAAATAACATTGAATAAATGTGTAAACCAAGTCAATCTATGCTCACTTAAAACTCTCTAAACTTCTATAGGAATGTCATCGGGTCCTACACATTTCCCATGTCTCATAACTTTAAAAGCATCATCTACTTCCTTTGTATTCATCTATAGCTTGCACGATTAAAGTAACTTTCACTTCTAGCTAGATTTCCCAAAATGATCTCTCTATTTCCTTCCCAATGAAAAGCTTATGGAAGTATTTCTTCCATCTTGTCTCTATATCCTTCTGAGCAACAAACGCGTGACCATCCTCATGCTTAATGCATCTCACTTGAGAAAGATCTTTGGTCTTTCTTTCTCTTACTTTAGCCAGCCTGAATATATCCTTCTGACCCTCCTTAGAGTCGATATTTTTGTACAAAACTTCATAAACTTTTGACTTAGCTTCGCTTACCGCCTTCTTTGCTTCCTTTTTCGCTATTTTGTAGTTTGTGACAGTTTCATATATTTTATCCTTATACATATCTTTAAAGCAAGCACTTTTAATTTTGAGTTTCTCGTGCACCCTTTCACTCCACGACCAAGCCTCCTTTTGGCCTGGAGCTCCTCCTTTGACTCGTCTAGCATCTCTTTGGCTACCCTTCGGATACAAGCTCCTACATCTCATTTGCACTTCCGTTACAATGCCACGATAAGTCTTTTAAAACCTTCTCCCTGAAGCTTGATTGCTTCAATTTAAGATTCCACCATTTAGTTCTAATGATCTTGGAAACCCTCCATTTCTTTACTTGCCTTTTTATTTGCGTATCCATGACTAATAAGCGATGTTGGGTGGTCAGACTCTTTCCTGGGATTATTTTGTATTCTTTGCTACATAACCGATCTCTTCTTCTCAACGCAAAGTAATCTCTCTGTGTTCTAGTCGAGCCATACTCTTATAAGTAATTAAATGCTTCTCCCTCTTCTTGAAGAGAGTATTTACAATGAAAAGAGCATAAGCCGTTACAAATCCAGAATGACTTTTCCCTCTTCATTTCTATCCTTGAAGCCCTGTCCTCCATGAACGCTAGCATACCCTGAAGCATCCTTTTCCGCATGTCCATTAAGATCTCCACCTAGGCAAATCATCTCTCTTTGTGAGATTCCTTGCATAGTCTTATCCGAATCCTCCCAAAAAGCTTGTTTAATCCTATCATCTAAACCAATTTGCGGTGCATAAATTGCGATGATATTATAATTTTTTTCGAGCATCATTTTTAGCAAAATATCCTGATCCCCAGATCTTTACACCTCAACCACGCAATCCTTCGAATCCTTATGAACAACCAATCCAACACTATTTCTGCCCTTATCCTTGCTGGAATAGTGAAGTTTAAAGCTAGTCTTCTCGATCTCGCTTACTTTCTCTCCAACTCATTATGTCTCTTGTATCAACACCATTTCTGCCCTTAATATATGAATCTTTCTTCTTTCCATCGTATCAACTATCCCATCGATTTGCCAATCAAAGCGCCAATATTCCAACTACATATCTGCAACTTCCTTCGCAACCTCTTTTGGATTAACTTCTTTACTCGCATCCGTTTATCATGCGAGAACCCTTGCAAATTTTGGACTGCATCCGGGCGGCGATGCAACGGAACTAGCTTATTTACTCGCATGTGTTCCTCATGTGGCAGCCCTACCTCCTTGTGAAATAAAAGATCCATCGGTCCTCAAGCTTACTTGACACCACTAGAATCTTTCAACGCTCTCTGTGATGGTTCATTTTCATCACCTCTCGATGCTCATTGCATCCCAACTCGACAAACCACTTCAACATCTTTAAATCTTCGTCTCTTCTAATCATCCTTGCTTTCCATGAATATCTTCTTCTCTCGTTGAACCTCAACAGGAACATTTGGAGCTCTCATATTCGTGCATGCCCTTGCAAAATGGTCTTTCAGTTGCTTTACCCCACCATTGATCTTCATCATAGCAAAATTACATTCAACATATATATAGTCTTTCCCTTTTTGATGCTCGTCCGTTTCAGATTTTCGGTTATATTTCCATAAGGGATCCAATCTCCCCCACTTTGGTCTTTCTTTCCCGTAGCTACAAGTTACACAATAACACACATTGCCCTGAGATGTATCGAAATGTAAGGACATAATTTGATGGATAATTCTCAAGCTGAAAGCAAAGGAGCAGCTAAATTTTTAAGAGAAACTAGCAGTAATTAGAAGAAATAGAATTTAATAGCTGACAAACACAATAACTAAATGAAATAGGTAGAACCCAAAGGAGGCATGTATCTATTGTTTAGGACCAATTTGTAGAGCATATGCGAATGGAGGCATGCATCTGAATATAACCCCACAAGTACCACAATCCAATCATTCGAAAAAGACACCCAAAAAACATAAAACACAAAAACACCTGGACTGTGGGTGTGCTGGGAGGTATGTGGGAGGCGGCGGCACCTCTTGAGTGTGGAGGCGGTGGAACTGGGCGCTGGACAGCAGCAGGGTTGGCGCTGGGCTCTGGAACGGTATCAGGTGGTGCGTCCTGCTGTCCACTTCGAGTTCCAGGGCACATCACACGAAGAACAGAAAGAAACTTAAGTAAAAAAACCTTCAGGCAAGAGCCCTATGCCTCTGATTTTTTAAAACCATGGAACTTTCAATATCTGTCCACAAATTTCTTCTCTCTCTCCCTCTTAAAATTTTCTTTCTATCAAGTTTGTAGAAGCATAGACAGAAATGAAGTACCCCTCAAAGAGACCACTAACTTTGCTGGTGATAATTTGATTTTTTTTCTTGAATGAAGCTGATCTCTAATCCATCTTTGGCAAGAATCTAAATCTTATTAGAGGCTAAAAAAATAATAATGATCTGCTGCATTTTCAATATAAGAATTACCTTCTTAGCTCTGATTTCTTCAACCTATAGGCTGAATAGTTCCCAACACGCCTATTTTATTGATTCTTATGAACTTATGTGCTAGAGTGGAATCATTGTATATCCCATGACAGTTCCATATGAGAAATTTTATTTATTATGCTTTGGATTTTTAGTGACTTGGCTTGCTAGCCTTGTTGGTCTGCTTGTCTTTGCCACAACATTTTTGATCTTTTTTCTGGCCCTTCCTTGATATTCTGGTATTTATTTTCAGTTCCTGTTAAATTCTTGGATTGAAATTATAACTAGAGGAAATGGGCTTGAACTGCTTAGAGTAGGATCACTATGATAAGAATCTCCTAGTTCATTTTAGACAGTCTCTCCTCTTCCTACTCATTATCAGCTTCTAAATTCTTGAGGGCTCTAAACGAATTAAGAGTGGGAATCACTTATTCGAGATTCAAATTTGTGTTTAATGCACTATTTTGCATATGTTCAATCACTTTCCCTGGGTAGGATACAACTTCAGCAGGCTTTTCTATTCCATTGTCATCGAAAATGGGCTTTGCAAATATTTTCTTGAGGCTTTTGTTGATCAACATTCATTATTTCTTGGATAACTAGTGCTTTCATTTTTTTCAAGTTTTCCTCCTAAGTTGCTTTTTTTTTCTTGACTTTTTTCTCCCTTGGTCTTTTCTGCTTATCCTGAAATCGTCCATCATTCAGCTCATTTCTGCATACTGTTTCAATCATTTGGCCTCATCCTCTTTTTCTCCTTTTTTTGAAGGTCTTGCATGATCTACCTGTCCATCCTTTTCATTCTCATTTGTCTGCTTTTCTAGGTTTTCGATTCTCCATGCCATTTGAGGATTAGCCGAATCCTAAGCAACAACATTTTTTTATATTGGGGTCCGGCAAGCCAGATTGATGAACGTTAAAAAATTCTAGAATATAGTTTTTTTTTTACACTCAAAAGAGGGGGAGACACTATAGTTGTGAAGGACGATCTATCTATTACGAGTTTTCTGGAGAATGGCTATAGACATGCATCATTCTTCCCCACCCTCCTGTTAGCTATCCATATGACGAGCCGACCCGTGAATAGTAACCACTCACTTCCCAACTGGATATAAGTCTCCTGCCACATCAATCTCAACATTTATTCTGATGTATCTAGGTCTTGTCAAATATAACATCTTTTTCAACAGATAGAAAGTGCCCAACAGGTTTCACTAGGGATTTAAAAGCCCTTTCATTTAGAAACTGGAGATTTTTTAATGAATAGAAAGCGGAGATTTCTTTTTTCGAATATAAACTGGAGATTTAAAGCTGGCAATCCGACTTTAACCGGAAATTCAGTTGTTTTGTAACAATTGGTTTGAAAAAGGGGCCAGCAATTCAGTACTGTCAGCTGGCCTTTTATCCTCCAAGTATTCCATACGTAAGCTTTCACAAAATCATCATAGCTTTCAAATCTGATGAGAACATGCCTCAAGTCAACAGCACCCACTTGACATGATGTTCGTATTTCATGAACATTCTCAGGTAAGCATCAATATTGATCAACTTTGTATTTCTTGAGAATTTCCATTTAGGCACAAATCAAAGGTTTGCTTAACTCTTCCATCTCTTTGCTAAATTCAAGAAAAATTCCATTTCCTTCATATGTAGGATCTCTTTGCTTCAGAGGAGCTCCCAAATTTGGAGAGAAAAAATCCTCCTTTCATAGACGCAACATAAGAGATCTGTTTCACAGGAGGCTTAGGTTCAGGCTGTTCTTTCCCATTAATCATTTCATCATTTACTTTCATCTTAACAAGGAGAAAGATGAGGGAAATTTTGGGTATCCACGATAGATTTCTGAGAAGTCCCTCTAAAAAGGTTCTGTTAGCAATAAGACACAGAAATAGAAGTGCGACGGGGCTCGCGTCTGTTATATTTCTGCTCAACAACAATAACAAATATCTTTACATGTCCACCACTGATTTCTGCTTCAAAGTTAAGGATGTACTATTTGTCTCCCACTGATAGTGACCCCCTAATATATTCCAACCTTCCTGTCCACTTTTGACAAAACATGATACAATCTATTTATGAGCTTGAATTGAAACGATCTGTACTTTATGGGAGCTTAACGAAACATCTTACACTCTCCGCGAGCTCAACAAATGATCAGAGTGATGAGCTTAGCTTCCAATATCATGTCTAATCATCGTGGAGACCATTTGGAGCTTAGAAATGAGCTCAAGAAGTGAGTTCACCTCCATTTCCATTACCATTTTCTCTTTCTGACATTTGGACATTGTAATTGGAATCGGAAATTAAAAATATTTCCAACGAAATGAGATTTAACCCAATTAATCCTTATATCATTAAGCAATGTAGTGGAGTCACTAAACTATTTTCGGTTTCATCACTCCTTCGAAAGGGAAGCAACATGTTAGATGATCTATTAAGATAAATTTAACCTAGAGTATTCCAAATACTCCATCATCCTTTATATTGGAAGGCTTTGATACATCCGAAGTTCAATCCATAGTTTGATTGTCCCCTTTGGGACATATCATTTGATTTCTCAATCAATAATTGGGTGACAATACTAATCATATACTTTCCAAAAGCATATATTAGTATCTCATATTCATGTCTTGTTTCATAAACAATACGATCATGCATGGAATTCTATGACTCCAAAATATCTCATCTATGAGCTCTGTCTCCCAATTCATCAAGCATGGGCATATATAATTTCTTTGAGAGATCATTACATTTCATAATCCTAATATGCACACCCATCACACCAGTATATGGACCTTGGTTAGGTCTTTAACCTAATGATCTGTCTAATGTATACATCCTGATATATAGATGTATATCTGTCTCTGGTCAAAGGATGTGTGCATGATCATGCAAGTTATGTTCAGGTCTTACTTTATCTCGACCTCGTCAAGTCAACACTTTGACCCAAATAGTTAACATTTTGACTTTTTGGTCAACATTTGATCATTTATGTCATAACATTACCAAGAGTCAACATCTTGACTTTTCAGGTCAACTAGTTGACTATTAGGTCAACACTTTGACTTGACTACTTCGTATCCTACAAATCTCAATTCCCATGCAAAGGACATGCATCAACAGATCAATCAGAAATCAGTCTTCAGAAGAAGGTTTCAATTTCTTTCTCAAACTGGAGATCAATCTTGAAACATTAGATGACAAAGTCACGTGTATCCTCTTAACTGCATGGTATTTAATATGGCCATGGTACATAACCCTTGTTGTATAAAGGAACCTTAATTAAGTGCAAATATAAACATTCAATTCGGATGAAAATAATGACTTTCATTGCATTAATGGGTCGCTAATGGCTCACGAGTCCAACAATTTGATGGTAATATTGTGTTGGTTGATGAGATTAGAAATGGAGTAACTGAAAAGATTGAGGTTTGGAAACATGCCTTAAAAAATAAAGAATTTCATATAAGTAGGCTAAGTCTGAATATATGGAGTGTTTTATAGAAGCAGTAGTGAAGGAATCAAGGTGAAGATAGGAAAAGATAACATTTAGAAGAAAGATTCATCTAAATATCTGGTATCTATTTTGCAATAGGATGGGGAATTTGATGGAAATTTACACATAAAATAAATACAAATTTGTTAAAATGGAGAGAAGCCTCTACTATTCTATATGATAAGAAAAATTCCTTTGAAAATTAAACGAAAGTATTATAAAGCAGTCGTAAGACCTGTTATGCTCCATTTTGATGAATGTTGGCATGTGAATCATAAACATGTGCAGAAAATAACAGTAGCAGAAATGAAAATGACATAGTAGATGTGTCATGTGTGGTCATACACAAAGATCGGATTTGGAACGATGTGATCGGAAGGAAAGTTGGTGTAGTTTTGATCGAGCGGAAGATAAGAGAAAATGGCTTAAGGTGGTTTGTCCATGTTCAAAAAATTCTATTGATGCACCAATTAGAAGATGCGAGATTCGAGACGTTGGAACATCTAAAAAAGGGTGAGGAAGCCCAAAAGTATTGAAAGGAGACTATTTGAAGTTATCTTTATTACTTAGATCTAAGTTCGAGAATGACTCAAAATAGATCGGAATAAAGGTAAAGAATCTATGTGGCCATCCTTATTAATGTGGGAGAATGTTTTGTTATTATTGTTGTTTTTAAACACCGGGGAACTTCATTTTGGCTATTTTGATTATTTGATTTAATAGGTTGAGGTAAAGTTTGAAAGGGAGATTGTCCCTGTGACATATTATAGAATCATAATTACTGAAGATACTCATGTGAAGTGACTATCGAAATCGTATCCTTCAACAATAAAAGACAAATCGTGTTCTTTTAAAGCATGTCCTCCTCTTGAAATAAGGAAACTCATTTGTAAAGGTTGTGATGTGATTATAAAATTTACCAATGAGAAAACGAAAGAGATGAGAAAACTATTTGAAATATGCTTAGCTTGTGGATTCTCTAAAATGTGATCCAAACTGATAGAAGTGTATGGTGTTGTGGAAATCAATCGAAGTTTGAAAAGAATATTTAGTGCAATCAATGCAAGAAATATTCTAATAAAATTTGATTGTACTTTACTATACAATAAGTCAACCGAAATTCATGGAGATTTCACGATAATTTCAGTCATTATGAGGTGGCCTCTCTATCTTCAACAGGGGGTTTCATTCAATTGATTTTTCGATTAGAATACTTTGAATTTGCATTTTTTTAACGAACGAGTATGACGATTTGTAGTGAGGCACATAGCATGTTTTTATCCGTGGATAAGGATGTTATTAATCTAACAATACCAGGTTTGCATCCAAGTGAATGTTGAGGTGGATATACCTCTGTCTTTACTTTAATGCAACACTGTAAGAATGAAGATAGATAATTAACATAGAGAAAGGAAAATAAAGCATTGTTGAAAAGGGAGAGGGATTTCAATACAAACAAGGTCTTTTACCCACAAATCCATGTAACTCCAGGGTTATTCTCATTAACATCTATATACATCCTCTAATAGTTCGACACAAGATTTTAAAAATCGAACCGAATTGGTTAGCTGACTCAGTTCAACTAGAATCAGAAAAAAAGCAGTCCAATGACCCGATTTTCATTTTAAAAATCGAACAAAATAGGCCAATACTCAATTTAGCTTCTTAAACCCTGTTGAACCAATAACCACTGGTTCAACTATCCATTTTTTATTAAAAATACTTTTTTAATAATTTTTAAAAAATATATATAAATTATTAAATACTATTCATAATCTAATCTCACTCTAATCCATACTATATTACTCATTTATCTCTTCTTCCTCCAGATGTGTCAATGACGAATTATCGCATCTCCCTTCCTGTCATACGACCATTGTCTCTCTCTTCCCACATTTTGCATGAGGTGTCTACTTCTAACTTTCAAACAATAACAAACAAAGGATAAGATATTATAATCGTACTACGAAAAGCAGTAAATTAACAACAAGTGCCATTAATCAAAGTTTAAATAGTTTAAAAAATATCTATGTTATATATATTTTTTTATAATGTTTATACAATATGCTTATTACGTCTTTTAGCCTTTTCTAATAACACTTATACTTCTTAGCAATGTCTCTTTTACTTCTTTATTCTTAAAAATTCACAATATTATACCCATGTTAGTAAATATAGGAGCATCAATATACTAACAAGGTCATTACTGTGACTTTATAAAAATATAAGGGCATGCATGTAATTGTAATGTGAAGATAATTATATTTTCATATTTCATATGTATCTATTTCTTATTCTCTAGTTTTGTTTTCCACTTTATGTAATTTACCCATAGGCCTCTCTACTATATAAGAGAGCCTAGGGTTCTCAGAAATAACAAGGCTCTTATTTTTCTCCAACAAGGTATCAGAGCGGCGGTCCTAGACCGGAGCTCTCAATTCCTGAAAAACCCTAATTCTACCTCCAGCCCTCTCCTTGGGCCCACCGCCTCCTCGCCTCGCGCACGCGCACGCCACCGTCGAGTGCGCCGCGGCCTTGCACTTCTCCCTGTCAAGGCTCGCGCGCATGTCTCGCGCGCTCACCCCGTGTGCATTGCGCGCACGCCTCGCGCGCACCGCGCGCCTCGCGTGCCCTGCAGGTCTCGAGCGCGCACAACCCTCGCGCGTTTTCTCGTGCACCTGCTCGCTTGCCGCCTCGCATGCTGCCTCACGCTCACAGCCCTTGCACGTGACTTGTCTTCCGTACGCGGCACCCTAGCAAGTTCGCGCTTATCAGCTTCGTCATTTGGTCGATGGGTTGGTGTGCATGACTCTACACATGCACCCAAACCCATATATGTCTGTGTAGACACACAAACTTTGATTTCTTGCACCCGTAGCAGTCTTCTTCCGGCAATATGTCTGAGAACAAGGTTGATGTACCCCCCACTGATGCATTCAGAGGTCCAGCGCCTATAGTGAAAATGGACGAGATAAATTATGAGCTCTGGGCTATGCTGTTCATGAGCCTGATGAAGTCGAATGGTAAGAAGCATATTCTTACCGAAGAAGAGCCGGTGGAGAAGACTGGGATGAATGCCTCGTAGGAGGCGGATGATGCGTATGCCAAAGTCTGGCTATCTGGGACGTTGAGGATAGAGATCGCCAACGATGTACTGCATCAGCCCACGGCTAAGCCTTATGTGGGATATTCTAGCGACGACATATTCACAGGCGCGGAACGAGACCAAGATACTTCAGTTGCAACATGATATTATTACAGTTAAACAGAATGGGCTCCCCCTTCACTCACTGCACACATCCCTACGAGGGATGTTTGAGAAGCTCCACAGCTTCATGCCATTGACAGCCACTCCTGAGCGGCAGAAGACGTACAGGAGCAATGTATATACACCATCTGAGGCTGACAAATACACCATCTATAGGCGCTGCGAAAATGGGAACAACTTTATATTAACAATGTTAATAAAATACACCATCTGTAAGCATTTGCGAAAATGGAAGTAACTATTATGTTCGCACTGTCAATAGGATACACTATTTGGTTATATCTGAAACTTACTAATATGGAAAAAAAATTAAGTGAAAAGTTGTTGGACCTTTTTAGAGTAAGGGTGCATAGGGCTGCAACATGATGGATTTAATTTATTGAAGTTTTTATTTTGACCAGTCATTCTCACTCATTCACTGAGGTTGACAAATTTTCTAGAAATAGTGAAAAGTATTGAAAGTATGAACACCTTGGTGGAGCAAGTAGGGACATCCAACAGAGAGGAAATTTGAAACGTTTTTAAGTCTTGACGAATGTCTTCCAATTTCTATCCAAGATGAATGTCTGTTATAGCAGACGAGCTAGCTTTACATACTTAATGATAGCGTGAAAAATCGTTTAGAGTAGTAGGGGATAATTTATGAATACATCCCTGAATAAATAGAAAGTATATATCATAATGTATATATTCGTGAGTTTACCTTCTAGCATAATTAACCTTGCTGCAGTATTTACCGTTCCTGTACATACATGTCATCTTTGTTTAGTATGTAGAGTTCTTAGGTTTCAACATTTTAATGTTGTGAAGGTGTAAACAGATACTATTACATGTGTCTGAACGACTTATTAGCGTTTGACGGTAGAGGTGGTTTTTATCTTTTACAGATTAGAATTTGTTTTTAGATTTTTCACAAGTTACATGATTCTAGCATTACCTAATGTAACATGTCGTGTTTTTATTTGGGTTATTGTATCTTATTTAAAAAAAGATACAGTTTTAAACCTGTGATGAACACAGCAAAATTTTACAGAAGAAAATTTATCAATATTATGAGAAATTCGTTATTCTGAATGAAATTAATCTTATTTTTCTCGACTATATAAATGTTTATAGAGCGTAGTTCTCTCTGGATATGTTCACTTTACTTCTTTTATTTTTTTGAGAATATGTTGTTTTTATGGTCATAATTTATTTTAGTTTCTCCACACTGACATGATCCTAGCATTATCAAATTTGTCGTATTTGTTATTTCTATTTAAGCTATTATATTTTATTCTTTTTCCTTAAGATTCATCTCAAATCAATAATGACAATATTATGAAGAAAAAGACATTTTTTAATTGTTCTACTCTATCATTTCTTCTATTTTACCTAATACAATAAAAAGTTTTACTACCACGTATTAGCGAATTTGTAAATAATAAATGATGTCTGAATTAATGGAGAGAGAAAAATATTACCAGTTCAATTTTAGAATTACAACATTATCACATATCGTTTTTTGAGACAATGTCCATCCCATACACAATGTTCTACTAAAAGGTAAAAAGATGTTCAATTCATGCTTGATTTTATAATGGACAAAACAACTTTGGATAATAACATGAGGTGATCAGAATAAAAATTATATATTTTAATTATTTTTATTAACAAATCATATGTGTACGAATGATATATAATTATTTCTCTTAATATTAAATTGCTATCTTATTTTTTTAGTCGAGAAGAATGATAAAATAAAGGAAAGGCTATATATTTCTTTCCCTTTTCATCAATCTGATATACTTTTATGCATTTAGATATGAAACTGTTTATTATTGTACCATCTATAAAGATGTGACTAATATTCATTGGCTCGATTCATATAATGTATAATATAAGTAAACTTTTTAATTATGTAATTGACATATTACACTTACATTGTCAGTTAATTGTACAATAAAAATGAAAATTCACAAGAATTTTAAAAATAAATTTACGTCAAAAAGAATGACCTGTGAGACACTATCAAAATAAGTACTTTGTTGCAGTCAATTCCCAATATAAACCCTAAAAGTATACTTAGAAATAACAAATTGTTATTTCTTTATATTTTCACATGTATTTAGCTTTTATATAATATGCTATTGACTCGAGTACTAATTATTTTAGTCCATCCCACCTCGAACCTTATTTCTAAAAATTAAATATTATATAATATTCAAATATGTTTTCGGAAGTTCACTTGAATGCAAAAAGAGAATGTATCACATCCTTCTTATTTCTACCTCCATGCTTTTTTTGCCCGCCGCCGCGAAGCGCGGGTAGACCCACTAGTAGTCTTGAACGCCGATCCGGGTGTGCAAGCAAAGGTCATGCCTTGCAAGGCCTGCACGTGGGATTCTTACATCAGGGAGACAATGAGGACCGGTCGCGAGGCCGAGCAGAGGAACAAATCATTTTGGACAGAGGGGAGGAAGGTGGCATTGAAGGAAGTATCCTTTGGCCTTTAAGGCATTGGATGAAAGCTTCTGTTTGGTCTCTTCATTGGGTGTTTATAGGCGATGTGATACTAATATGAGGAAAATAAGGAAGATGAATCGAAGATATGTTGATGTCATACATATATTATAAGTTCACATTATTGTGGGGTCTCATTTTTTAGTAGTTGGGGAGGGGGTGAGGGAGTTTGAGGAAGTGGATCGTCTGCTGTGTCATGGGCTGCAGTAGACTCTGTTGCACGTCCGGAAGCCGCTCGATCTGGATCGAGCGGTTCTCACGGATTCGTACTTTTTGTGGGCACGGATCATGTGAATTCATGAGAATCGCTCGATCAAGATCGAGCAGCTCCCGAACGTGCAACAGAGTCTGTTGTGGCCCATGGCACAGCAGACAATCCTCTTCCAGAGTTCGAATCTGATCCTTTAAGTGGGAGCCCACTACTTCATACCATTAGAGGATTTTTGTGGGTTCTCTTTGTGTACGAATAAAGAAAGACTGATGATATCCCTGTCAGTGGAATTGTGATAATATCACTGAGATTTTTTTATTGTGTTGGTCCGTTGCATGCCATCCACATATGTACCTACAAGTTGCTCGGATATAACGTTTTAACGGATTCTCAAACTTGTGCCCTTGTAAGTTTTAGGTTTTTATACTTTCCCTTCTGAAATTCTGCAATTATAGTACTTATACTTCTGTATTCTTACACAATTCACACTTTTGCCCTTCTGTTTTTACACTGTACCCTTATTTTACCTCGATGGAGGACACGAGTGTTATTGCAAAAACGTAGGGACAAATTGTTTTTTTAGGAAAAAGGGTGTCGAACAGTAAAGGTGGACACTCAAAAAACTTTTAATCACAGGATTAGTTACAAAAGTTACAGTGACCAAGATCTACGTAGGAGTCTAGAATATTCAATTATATTTTCGATATAAAATCTCTCTCCCCCGAAAAATAGCTCAATTCCTTGCCAACCAAATAGCCCACAAAATAGATGTTGCATGGCATTTCTTCGCTATTGTGCTAGTAGCTACTATTCACATGGAATACCCCAACCCAATCCAGATACCAAACGGATCCTTTGGGCTCCTTTGGTAACCGGGTTACTCCCGGGTTACCCCGAGGTAACCCGGTTTACCCCCCTCTTTTCATAGAATGGAATTTTATCACAAATCATAGTGACATCACATCGCATTCTTTATTCCAACCCGATCCAACCCTCATAACCATTCCAAACATCTATTATTCCAATCAGGTTACCCCAACTCACCCCAACCTAACAACCAAATAGACCACTGGGCAGGGTTGGGTTGGGGTACCCCGGGGTAACCCTCCTTCCAACTCTCCCAATCCTCCTCACAGTTTATTATTCACAGGGGTACCCCAACCCAACCCAACCCTGCAACCAAACGAACCCGGTCTCCACTCGGACAATCTCCAACTTACAAAAAAGCACTCACCCTATTTACCCAGCCAGAAAAGTCAACACTATTCTCAAATCAAAACTTGTATACTGCAGATCACACCATGCATTACAGAATCATCGTGGAATTTTAAACCCGCAGGGGCTTTAATTTCTTTATTAGATGCTAAGACCCCATCGGTTATCAACTTAGCCTGCAGAGCAGCAAGCTGCAACCTTTGCTTCCGCGGCCACTGCTTTTGCATCAATGAAGCACAGCAACAGCTGCAGGGGAGGCTTTTAATTACATGCGCCACTTTCCCTCTTTCTCCCTCTGTCCGGGAGTTATTCCCAAGAAGGTTTTTGAAACCGAATCGGACATTGAACCGGAAACCTTGCTGAAATGGTCGGATCGGGTCGAATTATGTAATCAAACCGGTTCAACCGGATGATGACATCATCATTCTTCAAAACCGGATCGGTGAAAAAAAGTGGTTGAACCGGCTAATCAAACCAAAATGAAATAATATATATAATACACACTTAATATACTTGAAATATATATAAAATACATAGATAATGTATATATTTCACATTATACATAAAGTATTTTTCTTATACATCATCAAATATCATACATATCATATATTTATATATATAATTTGGACTATATGCTATATAACATGATAATAGTTTAATTATATTTAAAACCTAATATATGCAAAAAGTTGTGTTAGTATAGTTGATTAGAAGTGTGAAATAGGGAACCAAAGGTTTGGAGTTCAACTCTCACTACTAATAAAATTTTTAAATAATTTAAAAATTAAATGCGGTTCAATTTCGATTGGCCCTGGTTAAATCGAGTCAAAAATAGGTTGAACCGGACGGGTTAATTAAAATTTGAATAGTCGAAACGAACCGGTATAAACCGGTTAACCGAACCGGTCCAGGCCCGGTTCACCGATCGGACTGGTCGAATCGACCGGTCCAGTCCGATTTCAAAAACACCGATTCCCAAAGGAAAATGAGTGCAAAATATTATCCAGGATGATTACGATTGGAAAATAATTTTCATAAGAATAAGTATATATCGGTAAACCGATTGTCGTTTGGTGTGTCTCCAAAGGTAAAGAATTTGCCGTGCGCGGAAAATTATTTGCCGTGCAACATGGACGGCTACACAAGATTCCCAGCCTCCTCTCATCCATCCACGTGGCACAATAAATCATTTGCCGCACCACGGCAAATGATTTCCCGCTATATATACATCTTTTCAACAATAATTTCACGCCATCCGCATTTTGAAAAAATATTTTTACCCCTCCCCCTGTGTACGGCCGATCCCACCAAATCGGCATGTCAGGAGAGGCGTGAGCATGTCAGGAGAGGCTCTTTTCAATTATTATGCATCTCGCTCTATCATGTAGTATGTCAAGAGAGGCTCTGTTCAATTATTATGTCTCTCTGTCTATCATGTAGTCTCGCATTCGATGATCATTTATTCTCTCTTCTAGAGAAGCCAACTATTCAATAATTTTTTTTTGCTAAGTAAATGTAAGCTATATATTTCACAGGTAAAGAGTACCATACAAAAATGTTGAGGCTATCATTCGTAGCCAAAAATGGAACAACAACAAAAAGAATGCAATATACAAGATAAAGACCCTGAGGAAAAACAAAAACTCGGGGATCATTCATGGTCTTGATCTGATTGTAAGTGCTCCTAATATCAGCACAGGTGCGGTCCTGCAAGTTTGGTGAAAGGTTTTGGACCTTTGGTTTAGCGTGTATCAGGACTCCTGCATGTTTGGTGAAAGAGCTATTTCCCATCACGGGTATGCGCGGATAAAAATCTCAGAAATAGGCATGTGCTGAAACTAATGCCCACAATAGGGACATATCGGTAAATCATTTGCCATGAATGGCAAATCACAGCAAATGATTTGCCGTTAACTTAATTCAACGTTTAACATGTATGTATTATAATAATAAAGTAAAGCTTATGTTATATATATTGTAATAATATTAAAGTCTGGCTTTGTGCGGTTTGTGAGTGCACTGAGTGGCTAGATTACCTTCCAGAATACGGTCGAGTCATTGAAGAACTCGGCGGTGGTCGTCTGTATGGGGTCGAACATCTCACTAGGATGAAAACGGATCAGATATGGGTCGGATACATGCCTATTTCCATATCCATATTTAGTTTATCTCTATCGAATCCGGATACGGATATGATTGGATACGAATTCGAATCAGATATTTATCGAATACGAATACGGATCGAATAAAGAGCGGACCCGAATATGGATCAAATAAAACATCAATCCGAATTTGAATCCAATATAGATGAATCCAAATTTCGATCCGATAAACATGGAATCTGAATATGAATCGAAAAAGGGTTAAATAGGGCTGCCCCATGGGGGGAGCTAACTTGGCACCCCCGCCCCATTTCGCTTGGGTTTTTTATTTTTTTTGAAAATTTCTTCCGGATACAAAAAATTATCAAATACGGATATCGGTATCTAAATATTAATCGATACAGATCGAATGTAAAAATTTTCCGGATCGGATTCAGATATGGTAATGGCTTGAATATCCAGATCCGGATCCGGATCTAAATATCTGAATACCAACATTAATATTATTTATATATTAGTTAATATAATAGAAGTCATGTTCCTATGTTATCATATTATTATTATATATTATATAATATATTAATGTATTAATAAACTTCGGTTTGTTTGGGATGTGCATAGATGAAAGTTAGAAAACTGTGACCTCTTTTTGCTTGCGATCAAGAACGCATGTTATAGCGACACTCCCTTTTTTTATGATGCAACTTTCTTTTACTTCATTGCTATTTTTTAAAATCATTATGAACTTTGATAAAAAAAATTGAACTCGTATTTGTATGTGGTCTTTATTCGATGGGTAAAATGGGGCTGCCCCATGGGGGGAGCTAACTTGGCTCCCCACCCCATTTCGCCTGGGTTTTTTATTTTTTTAAAAAAAAATTCTTTTGTGAATTTTCATGAATATATCCATATATTATGTCATTAAAATTTCGTGCGAAACAGAGACTCCTACGACCTCCATCCAGATGGGGTCTTTTTTAGCAATTTTGTTACCGTTAAAAAATGACTGTCTGGATGGAGGTCGTAGCAGTCTCTGCTTCACACGAAATTTTAATGACATACTTTAGGGATATAATGATGAAATTCCACGAAAGAAATTTTCAAAAAAATAAAAAAAACCAGGCGAAATGGGGCGGGGGGAGCCAAGTTAGCTCCCCCCAGGGGGCAGCCCCATTTAACCCTTATTCGATTGACATTCGGATTCCATGTTTATCGGATCGAAATTTGGATTCATTCTATATTGGATTCAAATTCGGATTGACTTTTATTTGATCCATTTTCGGGTCCGCTCTTTATTCGATCCGTATTCGTATTCGATAAATATCCGATTCGAATTTGTATCCATATTTTTAATGACGTGTTTTCCATAATGCATATCTCAATCATATCCGTATCCGGATTTGATAGAGATAAACTGAATATGGATATGGAAATAGGCATATATCCGACCCATATCCGATCCGTTTTCATCCTAGTGAGAAGTTCGACCCCAAACAGACGACCACCGCCGAGTTCTTCAATGACTCGATCGTATTCTGGAAGGTAATCTAGCCACTCAGTGCACTCACAAACCGCACAAAGCCAGACTTTAATATTATTACAATATATATAACATAAGCTTTACTTTATTATTATAATACATACATGTTAAACGTTGAATCAAGTTAACGGCAAATCATTTGTCGTGGTTTGTCATTCACGGCAAATGATTTACCAATATGTCTTGTGGGCATTAGTTTCAGCACATGCCTATTCCTGGGATTTTTATCCCGCGCATACCCGTGATTAGGGCTGGTTATTGAGTCACGGCTCGATGAGCCAGGCTCGGGCTCGGCTCGATAAGGGCTCGTGAGCTTAGCTCATTAGGCTATTGAGCCAAGTCCGAGCAAGATTTTTGGGCTCGATAGCTTATCGAGCCGAGCCCTACTCAGCTCGATAACTCAATAACGGGCTCGATAAGGAATATATATATATATATTCTATTTGTGAAACTACAATGATTTTTTTTTATTTGTATTAGTTTTGCAACATTATTAATGATGGATTATGTGTTTATGTTGTTTATGTAACAATAATGTTGGGTGGACTATGTTGTAGAGTTGGATTTTCTACCTTTTATCTATGTTATTATAGGTTATAGTTAGATATTTAGTATTTTTTCTTTTTTATTAACAAGCAGAATATTACAATATATATAATAATTTAACTTTTATATACAACTTAGATGGTGGCCTACTGGTAAGTTGGATGATCTTTGAAAAGGAGGTCTCGGGTTCGAGCCCAGGCAAAACACTTTTTCACCAAAAAAACACCTATTTCCTTAACGAGCCTGAATAGGCTCGAGCCCAGACCAGGCTCGATAAGGGCTCGGGCTCGATAAAGGGCTCGGCACAAGACTTATCGAGCACGAGCTGGCTCGATAAAGGCTCGAGCCCACCGAGCTCGAGCCCGAGCCAGCTCGGCTGGGATCGGTCGAGCCCGAGCTCGAGCCCGAGCCCAGATGGGCTTATCGAGCTCGAGCCCGAGCCCGAGCCCAGCCCTGGCTCGGCTCGTTAGGCACAATAGCCAGCCCAACCCTGAGGGGAAATAGCTCTTGGTGAAATATAGAGTTTGGAGTGTGTCACAGGGACTCCTGCAAGTTTGGTGAAATATGGAGTTTGGCGTGTGTGAAGGACTCCTGCAAGTTTGGTGAAATATGGATACTGTCAACAAGACGTTGCAGCTTTTTTTTGATAGGTGACATTGCAGCTTTGAAGGTGAAATGAACAATGAATTAAATACCAAGGACCACCTTTTACTCTCCACCCGCCTCCTTCCTCACCGTCCTCCTTCCTTCCCCACCTCCAACCTCCTCCATGGCCGACGACGACCTTTATCACCGAACGAGGACTTTTCTAGGCCTTTCTCCGGATAGTAGTTCGGGAATCTGCCTTCCCGATGCTGACATATTCATGCTCGAACAAAATCATCCACTAGATGAAAACGAGCTAGATCCTGTTGCGGATGTCAATCTCAATGTAGCCACCGGTTCTGGACCGCGAAGGCATAGACCTGGCCCCTGGATTAAACACGAAGAGTTAGCTTTGATGGTGGCGCTCAAACAATACCGAGGTACGAGAGAGATGCCGTTGGATAATTGTCCGGATGACTACATCGCAGCATTCGACCATTTCAACAACGAAACAACAAGGGGTAAGGAATCTTTTGTGAACAAGTGTCGTCAAATATACAATAGTTTCAATCACAGGAGGAAGGATCCATCTAGCTTCTTAGAGATATGGGGAGAAAATGAGTTATCAGATATTCTTAGGGAGAACATGGAGGTGGTCCGCCGCGCCGTTAAACTTCTAGCCATATCAGCACAGAAAGTGGCCATTGAGGCAGGTGACACGAAGGATAAAATGGATGTACTTTTCGTTCATGCTCCCATGCCTCCCTCACCATGAGATAGGAATTATTAACCAACTTTTTTAATTTGATTTGATGAGTAGCATGTTCTTTATCTATTTATGCAAACAACAGATGGTATTTGCACTCTTGGTGGAGGAGGTTGCGGCTGGATTTCCTATGGTTAGAGTAAACTAGTTTATGTGTACTGCCATGTGTGGCCTTTTCTAGTACATCTCGTCTTCTCTAGTATTTTCATTGAAATGTTGTGGGCGTCGGGTGTCATTGTTTGAATCGACGCATCTTTTTAGGCTCATTTGTTGGGGGATTTTAATCGTGAATTAATTCAGATCTACCACTTGAGTTGTGGACACTAATATCAGTTCCTTGGACCATCTGGCTATCACACATCAGAGTTATTTTTTGAGCCAGATGGTCCAAGGAACTGAAACTAGTGTCCACAACTCAAGTGGTAGATCTGAATTAATTCACGATTAAAATCCCCCAACAATGAGCTTAAAAAGATGCGTCCATCCAAACAATGACACCCGACGCCCACAACATTTACATGAAAATACTAGAGAAAAGAGATGTAATAGAAAAGGCCACACATGGCAGTACACATAAACTAATTTACTCTAATCATAGGAAATCCAGCCGCAACCTCCTCCACCAAGAGGGCAAATGCCATCTTGTTTGCATAAATAGATAAATAACATGCTACTCATCAAATCAAATTAAAAAAGGTGGTGAATAATACCTATCTCATGGTGAGGGAGGCATGGGAGCATGAATGAAAAGTGCATCCATTTTATCCTTCGTGTCACCTGCCTCAATGGCCACTTTCCGTGCTGATATAGCTAGAAGTTTAACGGCGCGGCGGACCACCTCCATGTTCTCCCTAGGAATATCTGATAACTCATTTTCTCCCCATATCTCGAAGAAGCTAGATGGATCCTTCCTCCTGTGATTGAAACTATTGTATATTTGACGACACTTGTTCACAAAAGATTCCTTACTCCTTGTTGTTTCGTTGTTGAAATGGCCGAATGTTGCGATGTAGTCATCCGGACAATTATCCAATGGCATCTCTCTCGTACCTCGGTATTGTTTGAGCGCCACCGTCAAAGCTAACTCCTCGTGTTTACTCAAGGGGCCAGGTCTATGCCTTCGCGGTCCAGAACCGGAGGCTACATTGAGATTGAAATCCGCAACTGGATCAAGCTCATCTTCATCTAGTGGATGATTTTGTTCGAGTATGAAGACGTCAGCATCGGGAAGGCAGATTCCCGGACTACTATCCAGAGAAAGGCCTCGAAAAGTCCTCGTTCAGTGATAAAGGTCGTCGTCGGCCATGGAGGAGGTTGGAGGTGGGGAAGGAAGGAGGATGGTGAGGAAGGAGGCGGGTGGAGAGTAAAAGAAGGTCATTGGTATTTAATTCATTGTTCATTTCATCCTCAAAGCTGCAATGTCACCTATCAAAAAAAAAAGCTGCAACGTCTTGTTGACAGTATCCATATTTCACCAAACTTGCAGGAGTCCCTCACACACGCCAAACTCCATATTTCACCAAACTTGATGGACTCCTGACACACGCTTATCAATATTTCACCAAACTTGCAGGAGTCCCTGTGACACACGCCAAACTCCATATTTCACCAAGAGCTATTTCCCATCAGGGTAGGGCTGGCTATTGAGCCTAACGAGCCGAGCCAGGGCTGGGCTCGGGCTCGGGCTCGATAAAGCCCATCTGGGCTCGGGCTCGAGCTCGGGCTCGACCGAGCCCAGCCGAGCAGGCTCGGGCTCGAGCTCGGTGGGCCCGAGCCCGAGCCCAGCCCTGCCTCGGCTCGTTAGGCTCAATAGTCAGCCCTACCCTGATGGGAAATAGCTCTTGGTGAAATATGGAGTTTGGCGTGTGTCACAGGGACTCCAACAAGTTTGGTGAAATATGGAGTTTGGCGTGTGTGAAGGACTCATGCAAGTTTGGTGAAATATGGATACTGTCAACAAGACGTTGCAGCTTTTTTTATAGGTGACGTTGCAGCCTTGAGGATGAAATGAATAATGAATTAAATACCAAGGACCTCCTTTTACTCTCCACCCGCCTCCTTCCTCACCGTCCTCCTTCCTTCCCCACCTCCAACCTCCTCCATGGCCGATGACGACCTTTATCACCGAACGAGGACTTTTCTAGGACTTTCTCCGGGTAGTAGTCCGGGAATCTGACTTCCCGATGCTGACGTATTCATGCTCGAACAAAATTATCCACTAGATGAAAACGAGCTAGATCCAGTTGCTGATGTCAATCTCAATGTAGCCTCCGGTTCTGGACCGCGAAGGCATAGACCTGGCCCCTGGAGTAAACACCAAGAGTTAGATTTGATGGTGGCGCTCATACAATATCGAGGTACGAGAGAGATGCTGTTGGATAATTGTCCGGATGACTACATCGCAGCATTCGACCATTTCAACAACGAAACAACAAGAAGTAAGGAATTTTTTGTGAACAAGTGTCGTCAAATATACAATAGTTTCAATCACAGGAGGAAGGATCCATCTATCTTCTTCGAGATATGGGGAGAAAATGAGTTATCAGATATTCCTAGGGAGAACGTGGAGGTGGTCCGCCGCGCCGTTAAACTTCTAGCCATATCAGCACGGAAAGTGGCCATTGAGGCAGGTGACACGAAGGATAAAATGGATGCACTTTTCGTCCATGCTCCCATGCCTCCCTCACCATGAGATAGGTATTATTCACCACCTTTTTTAATTTAATTTGATGAGTAGCATGTTCTTTATCTATTTATGCAAACGACAGATGACATTTGCACTCTTGGTGAAGGAGGTTGCGGCTGGATTTCCTATGGTTATAGTAAATTAGTTTATGTGTACTGCCATGTGTGGCCTTTTCTAGGACATCTCTTCTTCTCTAGTATTTTCATTGAAATGTTGTGGGCGTCGGGTGTCATTGTTTGGATCGACGCATCTATTTAGGCTCGTTGTTGGAGGATTTTAATCGTGAATTAATTCAGATCTACCACTTGAGTTGTGGACACTAGTTTCAGTTCCTTGGGCCATCTGGCTATCACACATCAGAGTTATTTTTTCCGCCGAACATTTTTACGTTGAAAATGGATAGATCTCTCCTCATGAGTGGAGGCTTATTTTGATGCCATGCACGAGATAATAATAGATAAGACTGGCCCCAAAATAGAAAAAGAATAGAATCATCCTCATGAATGGAAGCTTAAACATAAATATGCGACGATGTTTTTCCTGTTTTTCACTTTTTCATCAAAGATGGGGTGTTGATCTTTATAGGGTAAAGAGTTAAACATAACCATACCCAATATCCATTTACCAAGTGCAATACAACCAAATGAATCTCTCTAGTGTCATAAACATTCATTTTTAACAAAAGCTCCACCATCGAGGTATCTGTGAGAGATTCATTAGTTGCCACCATGTAAAATAAACGTGTTTTCGCCACACTTTCTTGTCCATTAGTACTAAAATAAAATCCAATTTCCAAGAAATATGAGAGAACTCGTTTCGTGAGATCTTTTTATGAAAAAGTAACTAAGGTCACTCTGTGAGAAATACATACTCTTGGGGCTTCAGGTAGAGAGACGTTTTTTTTTAATTTCCACATTGGATAACTTTCAATGTAATCGTGTTTCCACTTGGTAGAGAACACAAGTAATTTAAATTAGGGGTTTAGGGTTTAGGGTAGATTATGTCATTGTATATGTAACAACATATAATATAGTTGCAATTTTAAGAAAAAACGTCACATAAACACATTCTATTGTTGTGTGACAAATAGTTGATTAATTTTCTATGTTTTTTACATTTATGTTAACAATAAGATAATCATCGTATAATATCTATTACATGTTTATTTGTATAAGAAATTACTAATAAAAGTCTATCCAAGAAAAATATACCAAGGTTTGGTGATTACTTAATGTTAAAAGATACGTAATTTGAGTAAATAATCCAAGCATGTACGGTAGTTTTTAACTCCAAGAATCCGAGAGTATTTAGTACATATATACATGGAAAACTTTGGAGTTTTTTAAAACATCAAGGTGCACACATGACATGTATTATATTCTCTCCAAAAATTTAATGGGGGCATGTGCCCCTCCATGCCCCCTTGGATCCGTCTTTGGGCGGACACCTTTACGTGTTTCCCCCTTTTTCGCATCAAAGAAAATATTAAATTTCCCACATGAACTCATACATATGGAAAGATCATGCACTAATTGGAAATGCAGACAATCTACAATGAAAGCTCTTTTCTTCTATAGGCCATGACAACATTGATGTCTCTTGGGACACTCTTATTTGCAGGTAGACTGGCAGGTTAAACGTAATATGACAATCCACTAGAAAAATTGAATAGAACCAAGCTCTTATGCAAAATAATAGTAATAAGCACCAACCGTGACACGCCAAACTCACGTGCACTACAACGGATGTGTCATAATGATGAGACCAACAATATTTGGTCAAAAACATGTTACTCAACTAAAAGATTAAAAAAAGACGTGGACTGCGGTAAAACTTTATATTCGAAAGCATCAAAAGTTAACCTCTCCAATGCGGAGATTCAAAGAACATGCTACTCTATGTGAAAGCCTCAAGATTAGTGAGAGGCCATAAAAGTTGACTTTTCCATATAAAGATCATACGAAATGAGTTCTCCCGCATTTTATGGAAATTAGATCTCTTTTATAGTGGTAAAGTACCAATAAAAAATTCAGGCAAAACATGCCAGGGACGTGTTACTCAACTGGAAGATTAAAAAAAGGGCCTAGACTGAAGGAAAATTTAACACTCGATTACATTGAAAGTTACCCAATATAGAAATTAAAAAAAACATGTCTCTCTACCTGAAACCCCAAGAGTATGAATTTCTCACATAGTGACCTTAGTTACTTTTTCATACAAAGATCTCACGAAACGAGTTCTCTAATATTTCTTGGAAATTGGATTTTATTTTAGTATTAATGGACAAAAAAGTGCGAAGAAAACAAGTTTATTTTACATGATGGCAACTAATGAATCTCTCACAGATACCTCAATGGTGGAGCTTTTGTTAAAAATGAATGTTTATGACACTAGACAGATTCATTTGGTTATATTCCACTTGGTAAATGGATATTGGGTATGGTTATATTTAACTCTTTACCCTATAAACATAATACACACCCATCTTTGATGAAAAAGTGAAAAGTAGGAAAAACATCGTCGCATATTTATGTTTAAGCTTCCACTCATGAGGATGATTTTATTCTTTTCTATTTTGGGCCCAGTCTTATCTATTATTAACTCGTGCATGGCATCAAATTAAGCTTCCACTCATGAGGAGAGATCTATTCATTTGAATTGTATTTTTAACGTAAAAATGCTCGGCTCAAAAAATAACTCTGATGTGTGATAGTCAGATGGCCCAAGGAACTGAAACTAGTGTCTACAACTCAAGTGGTAGATCTGATTTTAATTCACGATTAAAATCCCCCAACAATGAGCCTAAAAGGATGCGTCGATCCAAACAATGACACCTGACGCCCACAACATTTCCATGAAAATACTAGAGAAGAAGAGATGTACTAGAAAAGGCCAGACATGATAGTATACATAAACTAATTTACTCTAATCATAGGAAATCCAGCCGCAACCTCCCCCACCAAGAGTGCAAAGGCCATCTGTTGTTTGCATAAATAGATAAATAACATGCTACTCATCAAATCAAATTAAAAAAAGTGGTGAATAATACCTATCTCATGGTGAGGGAGGCATGGGAGCATGAACGAAAAGTGCATCCATTTTATCCTTCGTGTCACCTGCCTCAATGACCACTTTCTGTGCTGATATGGCTAGAAGTTTAACAGCGCGGCGGACCACCTCCACGTTCTTCCTAGGAATATCTGATAACTCATTTTCTCCACATATCTCGAAGAAGCTAGATGGATCCTTCCTCCTGTGATTGAAACTATTGTATATTTGACGACACTTGTTCACAAAAGATTCCTTACTCCTTGTTGTTTCGTTGTTGAAATGACTGAATGTTGCGATGTAGTCATCCGGACAATTATCAACGGCATCTCTCTCGTACCTCGGTATTGTTTGAGCGCCACCGTCAAAGATAACTCCTCGTGTTTACTCCAGGGGCCAGGTCTATGCCTTCGCGGTCAAAAACCGAAGGCTACATTGAGATTGAAATCCGCAACTGGATCTAGCTCATCTTCATCTAGTGGATGATTTTGTTCGAGCATGAATACGTCAGCATCGGGAAGGCAGATTCCTGGACTACTATCCGGAGAAAGGCCTATAAAAGTCCTCGTTCAGTGATAAAGGTCGTCGTCGGCCATAGAGGAGGTTGGAGGTGGGGAAGGAAGGAGGACGGTGAGGAAGGAGGCGGGTGGAGAGTAAAAGGAGGTCCTTGCTATTTAATTCATTGTTCATTTCACCCTCAAAGCTGCAACGTCACCTATCAAAAAAAAAGCTGCAACGTCTTGTTGACAGTATCCATATTTCACCAAACTTGCAGGAGTCCCTCACACACGCCAAACTCCATATTTCACCAAACTTGATGGAGTCCTGACACACGCTTATCCATATTTCACCAAACTTGCAGGAGTCCCTGTGACACACGCCAAACTCAATATTTCACCAAGAGCTATTTCCCGTCAGGGTAGGGCTGGCTATTGAGCCTAACGAGCCGAGCCAGGGCTGGGCTCGGGCTCGATAAGCCCATCTGGGCTCGGGCTCGAGCTCGGCCTCGACCGAGCCCAGTTGAGCAGGCTCAGGCTCGAGCTCGGTGGGCCCAAGCCCGAGCCCAGCCCTGGCTCGGCTCGTTAGGCTCAATAGTCAGCCCTACCCTGATGGGAAATAGCTCTTTCTGAAATATGGAGTTTGGCGTGTGTCACAGGGACTCCAACAAGTTTAGTGAATTATGGAGTTTGGCATGTGTGAGGAACTCCTGCAAGTTTGGTGAAATATGGATACTGTCAACAAGACGTTGCAGCTTTTTTTATAGGTGACGTTGCAGTTTTGAGGGTGAAATGAATAATGAATTAAATACCAAGGACCTCCTTTTACTCTCCACCCGCCTCCTTCCTCACCGTCCTCCTTCCTTCCCCACCTCCAACCTCCTCCATGGCCGATGACGACCTTTATCACCGAACGAGGACTTTTCTAGGCCTTTCTCCGGATAGTAGTCCGGGAATCTGCCTTCCCGATGTTGACGTATTCATGCTCGAACAAAATCATCCACTATATGAAAACGAGCTAGATCCAGTTGCGGATGTCAATCTCAATGTAGCCTCCGGTTCTGGACCGCGAAGGCATAGACATGGCCCCTGAAGTAAACACGAAGAGTTAGCTTTGATGGTGGCGCTCAAATAATACCGAGGTACGAGAGAGATGCTGTTGGATAATTGTCAGGATGACTACATCGCAGTATTCGGCCATTTCAACAACGAAACAACAAGGAGTAAGGAATCTTTTATGAACAAGTGTCGTCAAATATACAATAGTTTCAATCACAGGAGGAAGGATCCATCTAGCTTCTTCGAAATATGGGGAGAAAATGAGTTATCAGATATTCATAGAGAGAACGTGGAGATGGTCCGCCGCGCCGTTAAACTTCTAGCCATATCAGCACGGAAAGTGGCCATTGAGGCAGGTGACACAAAGGATAAAATGGATGCACTTTTCGTTCATGCTCCCATGCATCCCTTACCATGAGATAGGTATTATTCACCACCTTTTTTAATTTGATTTGATGAGTAGCATTTTTATTATCTATTTATGCAAACAACATATGGCATTTGCACTCTTGGTGGAGGAGGTTACGGCTGGATTTCCTATGATTAGAGTAAATTAGTTTATGTGTACTGCAATGTGTGGCCTTTTCTAGTACATCTCTTCTTCTCTAGTATTTTCATAGAAATGTTGTGGGCGTCGGGTGTCATTGTTTGGATCGACGCATCTTTTTAGGCTCATTGTTGGGGGATTTTAATCGTGAATTAATTCAGATCTACCACTTGAGTTGTGGACACTAGTTTCAGTTCCTTGGGCCATCTGGCTATCACACATCAGAGTTATTTTTTCCGCCGAGCATTTTTACGTTGAAAATGGATAGATCTCTCCTCATGAGTGGAAGCTTAATTTGATGCCATACACGAGGTAATAATAGATAAGACTGGGCCCAAAATAGAAAAATAATAGAATCATCCTCATGAGTGGAAGCTTAAACATAAATATTCGACGATATTTTTCCTGCTTTTCACTTTTTCATCAAAGATGGGGTGTGTATGATCTTTATAGGGAAAAGAGTTAAACATAACCATACCTAATATCCATTTACCAAGTGCAATACAACCAAATGAATCTGTCTAGTGTCATAAACATTAATTTTTAACAAAAGCTCCACCATCGAGGTATCTGTGAGAGATTCATTAGTTGCCACCGTGTAAAATAAACTTGTTTTCTCCGCACTTTCTTGTCCATTAGTACTAAAATAAAATCTAATTTCCAGGAAATATGAGAGAACTCGTTTCGTGAGATCTTTGTATGAAAAAGTAACTAAGGTCACTCTGTGAGAAATACATACTCTTGGGGCTTCAGGTAGAGAGACGTTTTTTTTTAATTTCCACATTAAAAAAAACTTTCAATGTAATCGTGTTTCTACTTGGTAGAGAACACAAGTAATTTAAATTAGGGGTTTAGGGTTTAGGGTAGATTATGTCATTGTATATATAACAACATATAATATAGTCGCAATTTTAAGAAAAAAACATCACATAAACACATTATATTGTTGTGTGACAAATAGTTGATTAATTTTCTATGTTTTTTACATTTATGTTAACAATAAGATAATCATCGTATAATATCTATTACATGTTTATTTGTATAAGAAATTACTAATAAAAGTCTATCCAAGAAAAATATACCGAGGTTTGGTAATTACTTAATGTTAAAAGATACGTAAATTGAGTAAATAATTTAAGCATGTACGGTAGTTTTTAACTCCAAGAATCCGAGAGTATTTAGTACATATATACATGGAAAACATTGGAGTTTTTTAAAACCTCAAGGTGCTCACATGACATGTATTATATTCTCTCCAAAAATTTAAGGGGGGCATGTGCCCCTCCATGCCCCCCTTGGATCCGTCTTTGGGCGGACACCTTTACGTGTTTCCCCCTTTTTCGCATCAAAGAAAATATTAAATTTCCCACATGAACTCATACATATGGAAAGATCATGCACTACTTGGAAATGCAGACAATCTACAATGAAAGCTCTTTTCTTCTATAGACCATGACAACATTGATGTCTCTTGGGACACTCTTATTTGCAGGTAGACTGGCAGGTTAAACGTAATATGACAATCCACTGGAAAAATTGAATGGAACCAAGCTCTTGTGCAGAATAATAGTAATAAGCACCAACCGTGACACGCCAAACTCACGTGCACTACAACGGATGTGTCATAATGATGAGACCAACAATATTTGGTCAAAAACATGTTACTCAACTAAATAATTAAAAAAAGGCGTGGACTGCGGCAAAAATTTATATTCGAAAGCATCAAAAGTTAACCTCTCCAATGCGGAGATTCAAAGAACATGCTACTCTATGTGAAAGCCTCAAGATTAGTGAGAGGCCATAAAAGTTGCCTTTTCCATATAAAGATAATACGAAATGAGTTCTCCCGCATTTTATGGAAATTAGATCTCTTTTCTGTTGGTAAAGGACCACTAAAAAATTCAGGCAAAACATGCCAGGGACGTGTTACTGAACTGGAAGATTAAAAAAAGGGCCTAGACTGAAGCAAAATTTAATACTCGATTACATTGAAAGTTATCAAATGCGGAAATTAAAAAAAAAACATGTCTCTCTACCTGATGCCCCAAGAGTATGTATTTCTCACAGAGTGACCTTAGTTACTTTTCATACAAAGATCTCACGAAACGAGTTCTCTCATATTTCTTGAAAATAGGATTTTATTTTAGTACTAATGGATAAAAAAGTGCGAAGAACGCAACTAATGAATCTCTCACACATACCTCAATGGTGGAGCTTTTGTTAAAAATGAATGTTTATGACACAAGACAGATTCATTTGGTTATATTGCACTTGGTAAATGGATATTGGGTATGGTTATGTTTAACTCTTTACCCTATAAACATCATACAAACCCCATCTTTGATGAAAAAGTGAAAAGCAGGAAAAACATCGTCGCATATTTATGTTTAAGCTTCCACTCATGAGGATGATTCTATTCTTTTCTATTTTAGGCCCAGTCTTATCTATTATTACCTCGTGCATGGCATCAAATTAAGCTTCCACTCATGAGGAGAGATCTATCCATTTTCAACGTAAAAATGCTCGGCGGAAAAAATAACTCTGATGTGTGATAGCCAGACGGCCCAAGGAACTGAAACTAGTGTCCACAACTCAAGTGGTAGATCTGAATTAATTCACGATTAAAATCCCCCAACAATGAGCCTAAAAAGATGCGTCGATCCAAACAATGACAACCGACGCCCACAACATTTCCATGAAAATACTAGAGAAGAAGAGATGTACTAGAAAAAGCCACACATTGCAGTACACATAAACTAATTTACTCTAACCATAGGAAATCCAGCCGCATCCTCCTCTACCAAGAGTGCAAATGCCATCTGTTGTTTGCATAAATAGATAAAGAACATGCTACTCATCAAATTAAATTAAAAAAGGTGGTGAATAATAACTATCTCATGGTGAGGGAGGCATGGGAGTATGAACGAAAAGTGCATCCATTTTATCCTTCGTGTCACCTGCCTCAATGGCCACTTTCCGTGCTGATATGGCTATGAGTTTAACAGCGCGGCGGACCACCTCCACGTTCTCCCTAGAAATATATGATAACTCAATTTCTCTCCATATCTCGAAGAAGATAGATGGATCCTTCCTCCTGTGATTGAAACTATTGTATATTTGATGACACTTGTTCATAAAAGATTCCTTACTCCTTTTTGTTTCGTTGTTGAAATGGCTGAATGTTGCGATGTAGTCATCCGGACAATTATCCAACGGCATCTCTCTCGTACCTCGGTATTTTTTGAGCGCCACCGTCAAAGCTAACTCCTCGTGTTTACTCCAGGGCCCAGGTCTATGCCTTCGCGGTCCAGAACTGGATCTATCTCATCTTCATCTAGTGGATGATTTTGTTCGAGCATGAATACGTCAGCATCGGGAAGGCAGATTCCCGGACTACTATCTGGAGAAAGGCCTATAAAAGTCCTCGTTCGGTGATAAAGGTCGTCGTCGGTCATGGAGGAGGTTGGAGGTGGGGAAGGAAGGAGGACGGTGAGGAAGGAGACGGGTGGAGAGTAAAAGGAGGTCATTGGTATTTAATTCATTGTTCATTTCACCCTCAAAGCTGCAACGTCACCTATCAAAAAAAAAGCTGCAACGTCTTGTTGACAGTATCCAAATTTCACCAAACTTGCAGGAGTCCCTCACACACGCCAAACTCCATATTTCACCAAACTTGATGGAGTCATGACACACGCTTATCCATATTTCACCAAACTTGCAGGAGTTCCTGTGACACACGCCAAACTCCATATTTCACCAAGAGCTATTTCCCATCAGGGTAGGGCTGGCTATTGAGCCTAACGAGCCGAGCCAGGGCTGGGCTCGGGTTCGATAAGCCCATCTGGGCTCGGGCTCGAGCTCGGGCTCGACCGAGCCCAGTCGAGCAGGCTCGGGCTCGGTGGGCCCGAGCCCGAGCCCAGCCCTGGCTCGGCTCGTTAGGCTCAATAGTCAGCCCTACCCTGATGGGAAATAGCTCTTTGTGAAATATGGAGTTTGGCGTGTGTCACAGGGACTCCATCAAGTTTGGTGAAATATGGAGTTTGGCATGTGTGAGGAACTCCTGCAAGTTTGGTGAAATATGGATACTGTCAACAAGACGTTGCAGCTTTTTTTATAGGTGACGTTGCAGTTTTGAGGGTGAAATGAAAATGAATTAAATACCAAGGACCTCCTTTTACTCTCCACCCGCCTCCTTCCTCACCGTCCTCCTTCCTTCCCCACCTCCAACCTCCTCCATGGCCGATGACGACCTTTATCACCGAACGAGGACTTTTCTAGGGCTTTCTCCGGATAGTAGTCCGGGAATCTGCTTTCCCGATGCTGACGTATTCATGCTCGAACAAAATCATCCACTATATGAAAACGAGCTAGATCCAGTTGCGGATGTCAATCTCAATGTAGCCTCCGGTTCTGGACCGCGAAGGCATAGACTTGGCCCCTGGAGTAAACACGAAGAGTTAGCTTTGATGGTGGCGCTCAAACAATACCGAGGTACGAGAGAGATGCTGTTGGATAATTGTTAGGATGACTACATCGCAGCATTCGGTCATTTCAACAACGAAACAACAAGGAGTAAGGAATCTTTTGTGAACAAGTGTCGTCAAATATACAATAGTTTCAATCACAGGAGGAATGATCCATCTAGCTTCTTCGAGATATGGGGAGAAAATGAGTTATCAGATATTCCTAGGGAGAACGTGGAGGTGGTCCGCCGCGCCGTTAAACTTCTAGCCATATCAGCACGGAAAGTGGCGATTGAGGCAGGTGACACGAAGGATAAAATGGATGCACTTTTCGTTCATGCTCCCATGCCTCCCTCACCATGAGATAGGTATTACTCACCACCTTTTTTAATTTGATTTGATGAGTAGCATTTTTTATCTATTTATCCAAACAACATGTGGCATTTGCACTTTTGGTGGAGGAGGTTGCGGCTGGATTTCCTATGGTTAGAATAAATTAGTTTATGTGTACTGTCATGTGTGGCCTTTTCTAGTACATCTCTTCTTCTCTAGTATTTTAATGGAAATGTTGTGGGCGTCGGGTGTTATTTTTTGGATCGGCGCATCTTTTTAGGCTCATTGTTGGAGATTTTAATCGTGAATTAATTCAGATCTACCACTTGAGTTGTGGACACTAGTTTCAGTTTCTTTGGCCATCTGGCTATCACACATCAGAGTTATTTTTTCCGCCGAGCATTTTTACATTGAAAATGGATAGATCTCTCCTCATGAGTGGAAGTTTAATTTTGTGCCATGCACGAGGTAATAATAGATAAGACTGGGTCCAAAATAGAAAAAGAATAGAATCATCCTCATGAGTGGAAGCTTAAACATAAATATGCGACGATGTTTTTCCTACTTTTCACTTTTTCATCAAAGATGGGGTGTTGATCTTTATAGGGTAAAGAGTTAAACATAACCATACCCAATATCCATTTACCAAGTGCAATACAAACAAATGAATCTGTCTAGTGTCATAAACATTCATTTTTAACAAAAGCTCCACCATCGAGGTATCTGTGAGAGATTCATTAGTTGCCACCATGTAAAATAAACTTGTTTTCTCCGCACTTACTTGTACATTAGTACTAAAATAAAATCCAATTTCCAAGAAATATGAGAGAACTCGTTTCGTGAGATCTTTGTATGAAAAAGTAACTAAGGTCACTCTGTGAGAAATACACTCTTGGGGCTTTAGGTAGAGAGACATGTTTTTTTTTAATTTCCACATTGGATAACTTTCAATGTAATCGTGTTTCCACTTGGTAGAGAACACAAGTAATTTAAATTAGGGGTTTAGGGTTTAGGGTAGATTATGTCATTGTATATATAACAACATATAATATAGTTGTAATTTTAAGAAAAAACATCACATAAACACATTCTATTGTTGTGTGACAAATAGTTGATTAATTTTCTATGTTTTCTACATTTATGTTAACAATAAGATTATTATTGTATAATATCTATCACATGTTTATTTGTATAAGAAATTACTAACAAAAGTCTATCCAAGAAAAATATACCGAGGTTTGGTAATTACTTAATGTTAAAAGATACGTAATTTGAGTAAATAATTTAAGCATGTACGGTAGTTTTTAACTCCAAGAATCCGAGAGTATTTAGTACATATATACATGGAAAACTTTGGAATTTTTTAAAACCTCAAGGTGCACACATGACATGTATTATATTCTCTCCAAAATAGTCAGCCTTACCCTGATGGGAAATAGCTCTTGGTGAAATATGGAGTTTGGCGTGTGTCACAGGGACTCCATCAACTTTGGTGAAATATGGAGTTTGGCGTGTGTGAGGGACTCCTGCAAGTTTGGTGAAATATGGATACTGTCAACAAGACGTTGTACCTTTTTTATAGGTGACGTTGCAGCTTTGAGGGTGAAATGAATAATGAATTAAATACCAAAGACCTCCTTTTACTCTCCACCCGCCTCCTTCCTCACCGTCCTCCTTCCTTCCCCACCTCCAACCTCCTCCATGGCCGATGACGACCTTTATCACCGAACGAGGACTTTTCTAGGCCTTTCTCCGGATAGTAGTCCGGAAATCTGCCTTCCCGATTCTGACGTATTCATGCTCGAACAAAATCATCCACTAGATGAAAACGAGCTAGATCCAGTTGCGGATGTCAATCTCAATGTAGCCTCCGGTTCTGGACCGCGAAGGCAAAGACCTGGCCCCTGGAGTAATCACGAAGAGTTAGCTTTGATGGTGGCGCTCAAACAATACCGAGGTACGAGAGAGATGTTGTTGGATAATTGTCTGGATGACTACATCGCAGCATTCGGCCATTTCAACAACGAAACAACGAGTAAGGAATTTTTTGTGAACAAGTGTCGTCAAATATACAATAGTTTCAATCACAGGAGGAAGGATCCATCTAGCTTCTTCGAGATATGGTGAGAAAATGAGTTATCAGATATTCCTGGGGAGAACGTGGAGGTGGTCCGCCGCCCCGTTAAACTTCTAGTTATATCAGCACGGAAAGTGGCCATTGAGGTAGGTGACACGAAGGATAAAATGGATGCACTTTTCGTTCATGCTCACATGCCTCCCTCACCATGAGATAGATATTATTCACCACCTTTTTTAATTTGATTTGATGAGTAGCATATTCTTTATCTATTTATGCAAACAACAGATGAATTTTTGCACTCTTGGTGGAGGAGGTTGCAGCTGGATTTCATATGATTAGAGTAAATTAGTTTATGTGTACTGTCATGTGTGGCCTTTTCTAGTACATCTCTTCTTTTCTAGTATTTTCATTGAAATGTTGTGGGTGTCGGGTGTCATTGTTTGGATCGACGCATCTTTTTAGGCTCATTGTTGGGGGATTTTAATCGTGAATTAATTCAGATCTACCACTTGAGTTGTGGACACTAGTTTCAATTCCTTGGGCCATCTGGCTATCACACATCAGAGTTATTTTTTCCGCCGAGCATTTTTACGTTGAAAATGGATAGATCTCTCCTCATAAGTGGAAGCTTAATTTGATGCCATGCACGAGGTAATAATAGATAAGACTGGGCCCAAAATAGAAAAAAATAGAATCATCATCATGAATGGAAGCTTAAACATAAATATGCGACGATGTTTTTCCTGTTTTTCACTTTTTCATCAAAGATGGGGTGTGTATGATCTTTATAGGGTAAAGAGTTAAACATAACCATACCCAATATCCATTTACCAAGTGCAATATACCAAATGAATCTGTCTAGTGTCATAATTTTTAACAAAAGCTCCACCATCGAGGTATCTGTGAGAGGTACATTAGTTGCCACCATGTAAAATAAACTTGTTTTCTCCGCACTTTCTTGTCCATTATACTAAAATAAAATCCAATTTCCAAGAAATTTGAGAGAACTCGTTTCGTGAGATCTTTGTATGAAAAAGTAACTAAGGTTACTCTGTGAGAAATATATACTCTTGGGGCTTCAGGTAGAGAGACATGTTTTTTTTTAATTTCCACATTGGATAACTTTCAATGTAATCGTGTTTCCACTTGGTAGAGAACACAAGTAATTTAAATTAGGGGTTTAGGGTTTAGGGTAGATTATGTGATTGTATATATAACAACATATAATATAGTTGCAATTTTAAGAAAAAACATCACATAAACACATTCTATTGTTGTGTGACAAATAGTTGATTAATTTTCTATGTTTTTTACATTTATGTTAACAATAAGATAATCATCGTATAATATCTATTAAAAGTTTATTTGTATAAGAAATTACTAATAAAAGTCTATCCAAGAAAAATATACCGAGGTTTGGTGATTACTTAATGTTAAAAGATACGTAATTTGAGTAAATAATCCAAGCATGTACGGTAGTTTTTAACTCTAAGAATCCGAGAGTATTTAGTACATATATACATGGAAAACTTTGGAGTTTTTTAAAACCTCAAGGTGCATACATGACATGTATTATATTCTCTCCAAAAATTTAAGGGGGGCATGAGCCCCTCCATGCCCCCCTTGGATCCGTCTTTGGGCGGACACCTTTACGTGTTTCCCCTTTTTCGCATCAAAGAAAATATTAAATTTCCCACATGAACTCATACATATGGAAAGATCATGCACTACTTGGAAATGCAGACAATCTACAATGAAAGCTCTTTTCTTCTATAGGCCATGACAACATTGATGTCTCTTGGGACACTCTTATTTGCAGGTAGACTGGCAGGTTAAACGTAATATGACAATCCACTGGAAAAATTGAATAGAACCAAGCTCTTGTGCACAATAATAGTAATAAGCACCAACCGTGACACACCAAACTCACGTGCAGTACAACGGATGTGTCATAATGATGAGACCAACAATATTTGGTCAAAAACATGTTACTCAACTAAAAGATTAAAAAAAGTCGTGGACTGCGGCAAAAATTTATATTCGAAAGCATCAAAAGTTAACCTCTCCAATGCGGAGATTCAAAGAACATGCTACTCTATGGGCCTGTTTGGTTGCAGGGTTGGGCAGGGTTGGCCCAACCCTGGTTACTATTCACAAGGGTACTTCCTCCTCACAGATTACTATTCACCCACCCCAACCCAGCCCAACCCAACCCAGTCCAACCCAGCAACCAAACAGACCCTATGTGAAGGCCTCAAGATTAGTGAGAGGCCATAAAAGTTGCCTTTTCCATATAAAGATCATACGAAATGAGTTCTCCCGCATTTTATGAAAATTAGATCTCTTTTATAGTGTTAAAGGACCAATAAAAAATTCAGGCAAAACATGTCAGGGACGTGTTACTGAACTGGAAGATTAAAAAAAGGGCCTAGACTGAAGCAAAATTTAATACTCGATTACATTGAAAGTTATCCAATGTGGAAATTAAAAAAAAACATGTCTCTCTACCTGAATCACCAAGAGTATGTATTTCTCACAGAGTGACCTTAGTTACTTTTTCATACAAAGATCTCACGAAACGAGTTCTCTCATATTTCTTGGAAATTGGATTTTATTTTAGTACTAATGGACAAAAAAGTTCGAAGAAAACAAGTTTATTTTACATGGTGGCAACTAATGAATCTCTCACAGATACCTCAATGGTGGAGTTTTTTGTTAAAAATGAATGTTTATGACACTAGACAGATTCATTTGGTTATATTGCACTTGGTAAATGGATATTGGGTATGGTTATGTTTAACTCTTTACCCTATAAACATCATACACACCCCATCTTTGATGAAAAAGTGAAAAGCAGGAAAAAACATCGTCGCATATTTATGTTTAAGCTTCCACTCATGAGCATGATTCTATTCTTTTCTATTTTGAGCCCAGTCTTATCTATTATTACCTCGTGCATGGTATCAAATTAAGCTTCCACTCATGAGGAGAGATTTATTCATTTGAATTGTATTTTCAACGTAAAAATGCTCGACTGAAAAAATAACTCTGATGTGTGATAGCCAGATGGCCTAAGGAACTGAAACTAGTGTCCACAACTTAAGTGGTAGATCTGAATTAATTCACGATTAAAATCCCCCAACAATGAGCCTAAAAAGATGCGTCGATCCAAACAATGACACCCGACGCCTGCAACATTTTCATGAAAATACTAGATAAGAAGAGATGTACTAGAAAAGGCCACACATGGTAGTACACATAAACTAATTTACTCTAACCATAGGAAGTCCAGTCGCAACCTCCTCAACTAAGAGTGCAAATGTCATCTGTTGTTTCCATAAATAGATAAATAACATGCTACTCATCAAATCAAATTAAAAAAGGTGGTGAATAATACCTATCTCATGGTGAGGGAGGCATGGGAGCATGAACGAAAAGTGCATCCATTTTATCCTTCGTGTCACATGCCTCAATGACCACTTTCCGTGTTGATATGGCTAGAAGTTTAATGGCGCGGCGGACCACCTCCACGTTCTCCCTTGGAATATCTGATAACTCATTTTCTCCCCATATCTCGAAGAAGCTAGATGGATCCTTCCTCCTGTGATTAAAACTATTGTATATTTGACGACACTAGTTCACAAAAGATTCCTTACTCCTTGTTGTTTCGTTGTTGAAATGGTCGAATGTTGCGATGTAGTCATCCGGACAATTATCCAACGGCATCTCTCTCGTACCTCGGTATTGTGTGAGCGCCACCGTCAAAGTTAACTCCTCGTGTTTACTCCAGGGGTCAGATCTATGCCTTCGCGGTCCAGAACCGAAGGCTACATTGAGATTGAAATCCGCAACTGGATCTAGCTCATCTTCATCTAGTGGATGATTTTGTTCGAGCATTAATACGTCAGCATCGGGAAGGCAGATTCCCGGACTAATATCCGGAAAAGGCCTAGAAAAGTCCTCGTTCAGTGATAAAGGTCGTCGGCCATGGAGGAGGTTGGAGGTGGGGAAGGAAGGAGGACGGTGAGGAAGGAGGCGGGTGGAGAGTAAAAGGAGGTCCTTGGTATTTAATTCATTGTTCATTTCACCCTCAAAGCTGCAACGTCACCTATCAAAAAAAAGTTGCAACGTCTTGTTGACAGTATCCATATTTCACCAAACTTGCAGGAGTCCCTCACACACGCCAAACTCCATATTTCACCAAACTTGATGGAGTCCTGACACACGCTTATCCATATTTCACCAAACTTGCAGGAGTCCCTGTGACACACGTCAAACTCCATATTTCACCAAGAGCGATTTCCCATCAGGGTAGGGCTGGCTATTGAGCCTAACGAGCCGAGCCAGGGTTGGGCTCGGGCTCGGGCTCGAGCTCGATAAGCCCATCTGGGCTCGGGCTCGTGCTCGGTGGGCCCGAGCCCGAGCCCAGCCCTGGCTCGGCTCGTTAGGCTCAATAGTAAGCCCTACCCTGATGGGAAATAGATCTTTGTGAAATATGGAGTTTGGCGTGTGTCACAGGGACTCCATCAAGTTTGGTGAAATATGGAGTTTGGCATGTGTGAGGAACTCCTGCAAGTTTGGTGAAATATGGATACTGTCAACTAGACGTTGCAGCTTTTTTTTATAGGTGACGTTGCAGCTTTGAGGGTGAAATGAATAATGAATTAAATACCAAGGACCTCCTTTTACTCTCCACCCGCCTCCTTCCTCACCGTCCTCCTTCCTTCCCCACCTCCAACCTCCTCCATGGCCGATGACGACCTTTATCACCGAACGAGGACTTTTCTAGGCCTTTCTCCGGATAGTAGTCCAGGAATCTGCCTTCCCGATGCTGACGTATTCATGCTCGAACAAAATCATCCACTAGATGAAAACGAGCTAGATCCAGTTGCGGATGTCAATCTCAATGTAGCCTCCGGTTCTGGACCGCGAAAGCATAGACCTGGCCCCTGGAGTAAACACGAAGAGTTAGCTTTGATGGTAGCGCTCAAACAATACCGAGGTACGAGAGAGATGCTGTTGGATAATTGTCTGGATGACTACATCGCAGCATTCGGCCATTTCAACAACGAAACAACAAGGAGTAAGGAATCTTTTGTGAACAAGTGTCGTCAAATATACAATCGTTTCAATCACAGGAGGAATGATCCATCTAGCTTATTCGAGATATGGGGAGAAAATGAGTTATCAGATATTCATAGGGAGAACGTGGAGGTGGTCCGTCGTGCCGTTAAACTTCTAGCCATATCAGCACGGAAACTGGCCATTGAGGCAGGTGACACGAAGGATAAAATGGATGCACTTTTCGTTCATGCTCCCATTCCTCCCTCACCATGAGATAGGTATTATTCACCACCTTTTTAATTTGATTTGATGAGTAGCATGTTCTTTATCTATTTATGCAAATAACAAATGGCATTTGCACTTTGGTGGAGGAGGTTGCGGCTGGATTTCCGATGGTTAGAGTAAATTAGTTTATGTGTACTGCCATGTGTGGCCTTTTCTAATACATCTCTTCTTCTCTAATATTTTCATGGAAATGTTGTGGGTGTCGGGTGTCATTGTTTGGATCGACGCATCTTTTTAGGCTCATTGTTGGGGGATTTTAATCGTGAATTAATTCAGATTTACCACTTGAGTTGTGGACACTAGTTTCAGTTGCTTGGGTCATCTGGCTATCACAGATCAGAGTTTTTTTTTCCGCCGAGCAT
Source organism: Ottelia alismoides (assembly GCA_037367405.1). Lineage (NCBI taxonomy): Eukaryota > Viridiplantae > Streptophyta > Magnoliopsida > Alismatales > Hydrocharitaceae > Ottelia > Ottelia alismoides. The sequence goes on along the minus strand of JAZKJV010010769.1, from coordinate 1,252,721 downwards.
TTTTACGTTGAAAATGGATAGATCTCTCCTCATGAGTGGAAGCTTAATTTGATGCCATGCACGAGGTAATAATGGATAAGACTGAGCCCAAAATAGAAAAAGAATAGAATCATCCTCATGAGTGGAAGCATAAACATAAATATGCGACGATGTTTTTCCTGCTTTTCACTTTTTCATCAAAGATGGGGTGTGTATGATCTTTATAGGGTAAAGAGTTAAACATAACCATACCCAATATCCATTTACCAAGTGCAATACAACCAAATGAATCTGTCTAGTGTCATAAACATTCATTTTTAACAAAAGCTCCACCATCGAGGTATCTGTGAGAGATTCATTAGTTGCCACCATGTAAAATAAACTTGTTTTCTCCGTGCTTTCTTGTCCATTAGTACTAAAATAAAATCCAATTTCCAAGAAATATGAGAGAACCCGTTTCGTGAGATCTTTGTATGAAAAATAACTAAGGTCACTCTGTGAGAAATACATACTCTTGGGGCTTCAGGTAGAGAGACATGTTTTTGTTTAATTTCCACATTGGATAACTTTCAATGTAATCGTGTTTCCACTTGGTAGAGAACACAAGTAATTTAAATTAGGGGTTTATGGTTTAGGGTAGATTATGTCATTGTATATATAACAACATATAATATAGTTGCAATTTTAAGAAAAAACATCACATAAACACATTCTATTGTTGTGTGACAAATAGTTGATTAATTTTCTATGTATTTTACATTTATGTTAACAATAAGATAATCGTCGTATAATATCTATTACATGTTTATTTGTATAAGAAATTACTAATAAAAGTCTATCCAAGAAAAATATACCGAGGTTTGGTGATTACTTAATGTTAAAAGATACGTAATTTTAGTAAATAATCAAAGCATGTACGGTAGTTTTTAACTCCAAGAATACGTACACATATAATTTGTTAATAAAAATAATTAAAATATATAATTTTTATTCTGATCACCTCATGTTATTATCTAAAGTTGTTTTGTCCATTAGAAAATCAAGCATGAATTGAACATCTTTTTACCTTTTAGTAGAACATTGTGTATGGGAAGAACATTGCCTCTAAAAACGATATGTGATAATGTTGTAATTCTAATATTGAACTGGTAATATTTTTCTCTCTCCATTAATTCAGACATCATTTGTTATTTACAAATTCGCTAATACGTGGTAGTAAAACTTTTTATTGTATTAGGTAAAATAGAAGAAATGATATAGTAGAACAATTAAAAAAATGTCTTTTTCTTCGTAATATTGTCATTATTGATTTGAGATGAATCTTAAGGAAAAAGAATAAAATATAATAGCTTAAATAGAAATAACAGATACGACAAATTTGATAATGCTAGGATCATGTCAGTGTGGAGAAACTAAAATAAATTATTACCATAAAAACAACATATTCTCAAAAAAATAAAAGAAGTAAAGTGAACATATCCAGAGAGAACCACGCTCTATAAATATTTAAATAGTCGAGAAAAATAAGATTGATTTCATTCAGAATAACGAATTTCTCATAATATTGATAAATTTTCTTCTGTAAAATTTTGTTGTGTTCATCACAGGTTTAAAACTGTATCTTTTTTTAAATAAGATACAGTAACCCAAATAAAAACATGACATGTTACATTAGGTAATGCTAGAATCATGTAACTTGTGAAAAATCTAAAAACAAATTCTAATCTGTAAAAGATGAAAACCACCTCTACCGTCAAACGCTAATAAGTCGAAACTAAAATAAATTATTACCATAAAAACAACATATTCTCAAAAAAATAAAAGAAGTAAAGTGAACATATCCAGAGAGAACCACGCTCTATAAATATTTAAATAGTCGAGAAAAATAAGATTGATTTCATTCAGAATAACGAATTTCTCATAATATTGATAAATTTTCTTCTGTAAAATTTTGTTGTGTTCATCACAGGTTTAAAACTGTATCTTTTTTTAAATAAGATACAGTAACCCAAATAAAAACATGACATGTTACATTAGGTAATGCTAGAATCATGTAACTTGTGAAAAATCTAAAAACAAATTCTAATCTGTAAAAGATAAAAACCACCTCTACCGTCAAACGCTAATAAGTCGTTCAGACACATGTAATAGTATCTGTTTACACCTTCACAACATTAAAATGTGGAAACCTAAGAACTCTACATACTAAACAAAGATGACATGTATGTACAGGAACGGTAAATACTACAGCAAGGTTAATTCTGCTAGAAGGTAAACTCACGAATATATACAGTATGATATATACTTTCTATTTATTCAGGGATGTATTCATAAATTATCCCCTACTACTCTAAACGATTTTTCACGCTATCATTAAGTATGTAAAGCTAGCTCGTCTGCTATAACAGACATTCATCTTGGATAGAAATTGGAAGACATTCGTCAAGACTTAAAAACGTTTCAAATTTCCTCTCTGTTGGATGTCCCTACTTGCTCCACCAAGGTGTTCATACTTTCAATACTTTTCACAATTTCTAGAAAATTTGTCAACCTCAGTGCATGAGTGAGAATGACTGGTCAAAATAAAAACTTCAATAAATTAAATCCATCATGTTGCAGCCCTATGCACCCTTACTCTAAAAAGGTCTAACAACTTTTCACTTAATTTTTTTTCCAGATGAGTAAGTTTCAGATATAACCAAATAGTGTATCCTATTGACAGTGCGAACATAATAGTTACTTCCATTTTCGCAAATGCTTACAGATGGTGTATTTTATTAACATTGTTAATATAAAGTTGTTCCCATTTTCGCAGCGCCTATAGATGGTGTATACATCCCAACCTAAGCACAAAAATGTGCATCCCATCTTGGATTATGTATCCAAAGAAGCCTCTAACATATCATAAAAGAATGCGTAAAGATCACTTACCAGTTGCTCTGAATATCCTAGGTTCACCATATAGTGTAGTAGATACAATCATTTGATTAGTACCTTATAACAATAAAAAAGAAATTAACAACATAAAAATATAAAAAATATCAAACATCAGTAGAGAAATGTAAACATGCAGATTGTCTTACTTGGTATTTTCTCTTGGCAGTTGTTCTGCGTGCATTATTCAGCAAAGCACCAAATACAATACCTTATTTGTCACCAATTATCCAGCACCACACGAGGGAAAAATCAAGTATTGACACAAATATAAAGTCTTTCAGAAGCTTCAAAAGCAGATTGCATTTAGAAGACATCTCAAGACACAAAAATCAAAGGAGATTTTGGCAAAAATGCAGCTTAATCAGATGCAAATGAGATGTATTGCTATAAGGTCTACTTTACCAACATGCAAGGACCTTCAAACTCTGAACTCCTGTGACGGAAGGTGCGGAGAGAAATCCCATGCTTTACAGTAGTCCTTGAAGTATAAGAGAATTTAGGCATATTAGCTTGACTATGAAAGAACCTTCCTGCCAATGAATCTTCATGCATATGAACAATAGAGATATACAAAAGGTGGACTTTAATTACCTATAAATTAATATTCATTGACATTCCTCCACCATATTGGCAGGGAGGCCTGTAAGAACTCATATACTTCAACATTCGACATGGAAATAATCCTCAGATCCTCTTTTTCCCGAAGATTTGTATTATAGTCTTCAATTTCTGAGACCTTTTGCTTAACTTTACTGTTCGTCCATTACAAATTGATAGGGTTGGTAATGGGTTGTGACAACTTGTGGATTTGTCGCGACCACACAAGCCTAAGCTGGAGCTCCCCTTGTAGAGAACAAACAATGCATATGACGGATAAGATGATGCAGAATAAGCTGACTCTCTTTAGTTAATGGAATGATCTACAATATTTCCAAAGACTTTCAGTATCAACAACACAAAGCTTTGCAATATCCAAAACCCTTAGAAGAAAAAAATCTAACTAATAAATTATTAAACTGACCAAAAGACCAACAAAAGTTAGCTCAGTGCACAACCTAATTCACACAATTATGAATACAGTGTGTAATGATATCATCGCGTCCTTTCAATGTAGAAGCCTATAAGAATATGAAACCAAAAGCTCACTAACCCCATTCATATGCAGAAAGCAAATGAATTACAATGAAAGAAATAATTGAAAAAATATTACAAATTAAACACGTGATAGATATCTCACCTTCATAAAGAGGTTGATATATGGGATTGAGATAATAGTCGATGCTTTTTCTCTTCTAAAAAGCGACATTATCATGTCCATTGATTACAATAACAAAGAGCTTACAAAATAAATTTCTGCTACCATAAGTCTCTTGTCTAACCTCGATGGCTCCCTGAAGTGCAGCAGCAAGTCGAGCCTTGCGTCAATGACCAGTGCGACATCATTCTGCCAGATCGTGAGCGATCACGCGGTGGTGCTGAAGGTCGTCTAGGATCCCCTTCTCCATGGAGGTGGGAAGGAGTTGGGTTTCCCTGTGGAGCAAAGGCGAAAGAGAAACGCGATGCAGAATAAGAACGGCGAATCGGCTATATCAAAGCGGCAGGATTCGACTGGTAGGAATGCATGCAAAAATGGATTGCACAGAGGGACAACTGCCATCTGAAATAAAATAGAAGAAGAATAAAAGACGGTGGTGGTACATGTGTTGATAACTGCTGGTGGAGGCGCAATGCAAAATTCAAAACGCGTGGCAATAACTGTTGGGGAGACGTAAAGACCACATATTTAATAATAGGGATATTTACACCCATAACCCAGAGTAATTTCATAATTACCCCAGAAACCCTCGATAAATACGAATTACACACGGGACCCTGAATAATGCTTAACCTTTACATGGTTATGCATAACCCTGTGTCAAGATCCGTCTTGATTATCCGTTAACTTTGACGGAAAAAGTTTTATGTGGAGCATTTTACCCTTCTTAAGACACCATATTTATAATATGATGCCATTCTTTAGATTAAACAAAAGCATGCCCAGCACCCCATCCCCCCAGCGCGGGCTCTGCACCCCCTCCCACCGTCACCGCCTCTGCACGATGGCCTCCTCCTCTCCTTCGTCCCAGCAAGATGGCCTGCTCCGCCCCAAGCCTTCGCCCCCAGCTCTAGCATCCCCCTCCCCCCCACCGAGCTCCAGCACCCCATCTCCTGCAATACCCACCCGCACCCTTCTCGCAGGCTTCCAAATTCAGGTGGCGTAGAACGTCGCATCTTCAGCCCAAGTCCCAGGCGGAACCTCCTGTAGACAGATCTCCAGGCTGCCCGCAATCCAGAGCTCTCCATCGTATGCCATAATCCCATCGCGCACCCTCCTCCAACCAGCGCGCTCCCAGGCAACAACATCTCAGGAGGGCTCCGAACGGAGCCCTAGCCGCCCCATCTCTTCCGTGCGCTGGCTGTGCGCGTACGAAGCCAGTCCGAGGCAGGCCATGGCACCATGCCTCTCCTCGCGCGAGGCGGTGGAGCCCCATTGGTGTACTGCAAAGAGGTGGCTACCCACTCGCAACCCCCCCTCCCCCCCCTCGCCGCTAGCACCCCCCTCCCCCTCGCTGGCGAGCTCCATCCACAGCTCCAGCTCGTGAGCTCGCCCAACACCCGTCCCCTCGTCGGGCCCCCAACTCGCGAGCTGGCCCAGCACTCCTCCCCTCGCCGACCCCCCAACTCACGACCCCGTCCCCTACCCCCACCGTGTCGCCAGCTCCATCGCATCTGCAAGCCACCTCCACCTGAATTTTTTGTTTCTTTTTGTTTATCCTAGCCCTTATCCTAGCCCTTAGATTGTAGATGGGTTAGATTAACTTGGGTTAATTCACCAAACTAACGGAAGGTTACAGATGTAAAACGGGGCCATTATTCAGGGTCTCGTGTGTAATTCGTATTTATCGAGGGTTTCTGGGGTAATTATGAAATTACTCATGGTTATGGGTGTAAATATCCCATAATAATAACGGTTGGCAGAGGCGAGAGAAAACTGGAGAGCCCCTGCGCGAGAAGAGAACTGCGAAAAGGATGACCACATGTCACAAATAGGGAATGTAGAGAACGGCGAACGGAGATAATACATGAGAACACGTGCCAAGCACAAAGGAAAAGATGACATAAACCCCGCTTTAGTATATTTAAGAGATTGAGAGGGTTGAGAGGATTGGAGTGAAAATTGTGATGTGATGTGACATTGATTATGTATTATACTAATTTTTTAATGATTGTAATATATTTTTTATGTTAATAAATTTTTTAGACATAGTTAAAAAAATTTATACTAAAGAAATTGTATGGTCAATACAAGCAATCCCAATCCGGATTGAGAGGGTTGAAATGTGGGATATGCTGATATACATCGGTGTACACCAACTACCAAAAAAGCCCACGTTTGCAAAGGGATGAAAGGTACTAGATTTGGCATTTACTGCTGTAAAGGGGTATGGACTGTACGGTGCAACCTCTCACTCGCGAATGAATTGGCTTTAGTAATTTTAGTTTTGCCCTGGCTCTTATATCCCTTGTCATGATGCCTCAATTGTAGCCAAAAATTACCAGATGGAGTTTCAGTGTTTCAGAGATTACAAGAAAGTATCTTCTTTCAAATTCTACGTCAATCATGCTAATGGAGATATAACAATAAATAATTTCCGTTGCTATATCTTTCGATGTGCAAATTAATAATGGAAATTATTTGTTGAAAATTATATTTGATTCTTAAACTTGACATTGAATATCATTTTTATTGTTAATTTGAAAAAAAATATGAATCTTAGCACACCGATTATCCATTAGTTTTTTTAAAGAAATTTCCTTTTGAAAAATGAGGAGGGAATGAGATAATGAAGGATAATGATCTTTTCCATCGTATCTGTTTGATTGGATGGATAACAAATTGAGGGATAAAGAAGGATAGGTGGTACTTATTTGGGACTCTTCATTCCTTGAAAAACAAGGGATAAGGGATAGACGTTGGTTGTGTTAAAAGGATAAAGAGGAATAAGTGATAATTATTTGTATTTTTATGACGGAATATGTCAATTATGGAGGAATGAGAAGGGGAACACTATCCCTCATGCTACTCCATCTGCAAAATGTTCGTCGTATGCGGATGGATAGAAAAGTTGAGGGATGGTGAGGGGGATATCTTCCTTATCCATCAAGTGACCATGCCTTAGAATCATAGCTAGATTAGAATGAACAATCCAAATTATGATGAAAGACGTAATGGATATCACCTTAATTTATATACCAGTGTACACATCTCACGCTTCACTGCATGCGCACGATCTATCTATATCTATCTATACTACTAACTAAAGCTGGATTTATCTGATTTACAACAACAATTGTTGTAAATTATTTTACAAAAATAATTCATAATTATCTTTGAAATATTGCAATCATGCCATTGAAAAAAATGTGAATCAAATTCACATCCCAAAAATGTAAATTATATTTTAATTAATCCTTCAATGTAAATCCAATTCACATCAATAATCAATTGACAAATATAAATCATAATATGCTCTCTCTAATATATTATAAATCACATTTATAATATATATGATTAATATGGATAGTGCTATCCATATTATTCATATCCATGATAATTAAATCGTATTTAATCATCTTAGATTTCTATTCTCATGTGCCAAAATAATATGAATCACATTCACATTATTCACATCTTTAATAATTAAATCACATTTAATTATCTTAGATAACTCTCCTTATAATATGAATCAACTTCATATTATCCATGATAATTAAATCACATTTAATTATCAATTTTCTCAATGCTCGGATACATATATCAACAACGAAGATATCCATGAACTCTTTCAAGGATAATGCGCTTTCTCCACGGATACTTGGAGATAAGGATAGGGCGATTGTATTGTTCCATGTATAGTGACTTGGATATTGAGATAACATCTCAAATCCAGATCTTGCGGACCTCATAGATGCATGATTAAATCAAGACCGCAAATCTAATCTTCTCATTGTATCTGAATCACATTCAGATCAATGTCCAACATTTGGACCAAGATCAGATTGCTTCTCTACTGAGAGGAGTCACTAAAATCCAGACCCGTTTCATCACTCCCTAGGAATGGAAACGTCATGGTTATACAATCGTTTATGATCACATCACCCTCAGGTATTCCCAATAGTTGTACATCCTGTATACTGGAAGACCCAGATTAAACCCAAAGTATAAGATCTATTTTATACCGTCTACTTCAGGGTTTCATCAGTAGGTTTTCTCATTCGATCATTGGGAGTTGGTAATGATCATATACTTTCTAAAAGCATATATCATACCCAGGTGTTGATCATATACTTTCTAAAAGTATATATCAAAGCTACAAATTCAGTCAAGTTTCCAAAGCGAGACGACCGTGCACGGAATTTGATTCTTCCCAATATCTCATGAGTGAGTGCATGTCTTTCGGTTCAGTAATGAACCTGTATGATCCCTTTGAGAGATCGTATTACTCATATGCCCCTGCATGCACACCAGCGCGCCGGTGTGTAGACCTTGGTTAGGCCATCAACCTATTGGTCTGCCAAATGTACATACTCAGACATATAGTAACACATCTGTCTCTGGTCAGAGGATGCGTGCCTATACCGTGACAACATACGATTAGAGATAAGGATCGCCATCTCCTACTCAAGTTGGAGATCACGTCTTAACAATCATTTGACGGTGCTTGATGAGTCCTCAATCTATCTCTTTAGATATTCATCTAAGCACCAGCCTCTATGATTCAATAATGGAATCAACAGTTGTATGATCATTAAGATAGCCATGGTACATAACCCTAATTGTACTAAGGGACCTATTATGCAAATTAGTTATTCTTTATTTCAGATTAAGGAGTGAATTGCAATAACATTTATAGCATAAATGGCTCGTCGTGGCCTCGTATGTCCAACATCTTCGCACTCCCCAGCGGTGGCTGCTTCTCGTGGTCAAGGTAGGGAGATCCAGTATAGAGGACGCACACCTCGAGGAAGAGGTGGTGGACGCCACCGTGGTTCCTACACCTACTACCGCAAGCCTGGACATGCAGAGGATACATGCTATCAGAAGCATGGATATCCTGTTTCTGGTCGAGCAGCAGAGTAAATTGTGTCTTCAGAGACTTCAGCTCCCCAGGAAGGCGCAAATATTTACCCTCTTCAGTATCAAACTTAATTCCTCCACCAATCTTTACAAGAATGGCTGGATATAGACATAATAGAAATGATATAAACATTAACACTAATATTAAGCGACTTTACCAATGTTCTGTACACACAACTGCAATAGGACAGAAAATATAGATGATCAATACTAGCCACATTTCATACTGTTCAAGGCATAATACCAAACTAAAATTGACAGACTTCTCAAAACAATACAAGACATCTAAAACGTTCCACGTCAAAAAAGATATAAATAATATTCCCATCCTAATCAAAAATTTTAAAATGTTTACTACAAACATAATACACATAAGCTTTACTTTAATCAGGAACCCAAAATTTCAAAGCAAATTAGATGTTTAGACTAAATAACCTCTAGCATTATTGAAGATAACTTTTTTCAAGAAAAGAATATTTATGTTTTGAATGTATGCATACTGTTTCAATTTACTTGTACACACACTCTAATATTTCTCACAACACCTACTACCGGCCAGATCCTCTCGAATGTAGGTAACTGTATATCATGGTTCTACTCAATAATGTTGTTTTCTTAAGCCCTATTTTGCCTTGATACCTCTAGATCTTCCCAGATTTGAAGTTCGAGATTGATGGCAAGTTCTGCATTGCTCCGATCGTAAGGGATGATTGAAAATTTGACTTCTTTTTATTTTCTGCCAGTGATTAACTTTTTTTTGCAAGTCTTTTCTCTCTTGGATTAAAGTACTTGACATATCTTGGTTGAATACAAAGAATTCTGAATCTCTGATGGCTAGGGTTCTGGAATCTGAACATCGTAGACGGTTCTTCGTTCTTTGGATGCTGCTTTATTGGAGTTACCAAACAACTTGTACTCGAGAAGAAGGTTGCAGGTATCTACTCCTCAAGAAACACAAAGGGATGAAATATTCCCAATAGGTTTAGGGCAGATGGCCACACATGGATTGCTCACCCAACAAGAAGGTGGTCTTGAGAAGTAGATACCTTCAACCTTCTCCTTGAGTACAAGTCCTTTACTAACTCCAATAAAGTAGCATCCAAAGAACGAAGAACCGTTTTGAATGTTCAGACTCCATAACCATATTCATCAGAGATTCATAATCTTTCATACCCGACAAGATACGTCAAGTACTTTGATCCAAGAGAGAAATGACTTGGAAGAAAAGTTAATCACCAGCAGAGAACAGACAGAAGTCCAATCGTCAATCATCTCTTGAAATTGAAGTAGCGCGAAACTTGCCTTCAATCTCCAACTCTAGATTGGGAAGATCTAGAGGTATCACGACAAAATAGAGCTTAAGAGAACAACCTTGTCGAGTAGAACCATTATATACACCTACCCAGATTGAAAAGGATCTGGCCGACGGCAGGTCTTCTGGGAAACACTATGGTATGTATCCAGGTAAATCGAAACAGTGTGCACATATTCAAAATATGGACATTCTTTTCTTGAAAAAAGTCATCTTCCATGCTTGAAGTTGATTATTCTAAACATGTAATTTGCTTTGGCAATTTGAGGTTCCTGGTGAAAATAATGCTTACGGCATTATGCTTGCAGTAAACATCTCGAAATATTTGATTGGGATTGGAATATTTATTTATATCTTTTTTGATGTGGAACGTTTCAGATGTATTGTATTATTTGAAAAGTCTCTACCATTTTAATTTGGTATTATGATGATTGAATTATTTATATTATGTCTCTATGTAGGCATTTCTATAAAGCTTGGTGACGGAATTAAGTGTGAGATTGAAAAGGGTAAATATTTGCGCCTTACTCAGACTAATGTCATAAGCTATGTAATTTTTTTGATTATTATGCCGTGATACCCAACATAGTGCATGTATTTGTAGGTAAGTCTTTTGATTACAAAGAAACATAAAGGAAATTTAAATGTATCGGTGTTTGTATATTTATTCTGACGGTTTCCCTATTTTAGGTATATTTGTAGGTAAGCCCTATTTTAGGTGTTTGTATATTTAAATGTATCAGTGTTTGTATATTTGTAGGTAAGCCCTATTTTAGATCATTCTCGAATTTAGATCTAAGTAATCAAGATATCTTCGAATAGTTCCTTTTGACACTTCTTGATCTTCCTCACCCTTTTTTAGCCGTATCAACATCTTGAATCGGGCATCTTCCAATTGGTGCACCAATAGACTTCTTTTGAAAATGAAAATCACCTTAAGCCATTTTCTCTTATCTTCCGTTCGATAGAAGCTAAACCAACTTTCCTTGTGATTACATTGTTTGAATCCGATTTTGTGTGTATGACCGCGCATGAAAAATCCATCATGTCATTTTCATTTCTGCAACTGCTATTCTCTGCACATGTTTAAGATTTACATGCCAACATTCATCAAAATGGTGCATAACAGGTCTTGCGACTGCTTTGTAATACTTTCCTTTAATTTTCAAAAGCTTGTCGATGTGGGCGATATTTTGGTGATATATCGTCGATATATCGTCAAAATACCATATCGATACGATATCGATATGACCTTCCATGTATACATCTATATATCAGGATGTACACATTAGACATATCATTAGGTTAAAGACCAAACCAAGGTCCATATATTGGCATGGTAGTGTGCATATGAGGATTATGAAATGTAATGATCTCTCAAAGGAATCATACATGCTCATGCTTGATGAATCGGGAGATAGGCCTCCCCCTCTCCCCCACACCTCTTGATGGCCTTCGGCTATCCAATGGTATTTCTTGTCGTGGCCGTGAAGGTGGCCACTAGTGTCAACATGCTTGAATCTAATTCTTTCATCCTGCCTCCATGTATTGTTGCTCCCTTCAATCTCATCCTTGAAAAACCATACTGACCTGTGAGATTTTTTACAGCATGGGTGACTATGTCAAAATGTTAACTATTTGGGTCAAAGTGTTGACTTGATGAGGTCGAAATAAAGTAAGACCTGAATTATAACTTGCACGATCAGGCACATATCCTTTGACCAGAGACAGATATACATCTATATATCAGAATGTATACATTAGACAGATCGTTAGGTTAAAGACCTAACCCAGGCCCATACGAGGATTATGAAATGTAATGATCTCTCAAAGGAATCATGCATGCTCATGGTTGATGAATTGGGAGACAGAGCTCCCCCTCTCCACCATCCCTCTTGCTGGCCTCTGGTTATTCGCTGGTATTTCTTATCGTGGTCGTGAAGGTAGCGCGACCAGTGTTAACATGCTTCAATCTAATTCTTTGATCCTGCCTCCATGTCTTGTTGCTCCCTTCAATTTCATGCCTAGAAAACATATAGACCTATGAGATTTATTACAACATGGGGACTAGGCCAAACGAATTCTCAATGCATGTTCAAGCCTTACAGCCAGTAGTCTCCAGCTTCAATCTAATTCTTTGATCCTACCTCCTTGTCATGCTGCTCCCTTCAATCTCATGCCTAAAAAAACATAAGGACCTATGAGATTTATTACAGCATGGGTGACTGTTGAAGGCGAAAATCGATGGTCTTAAGTTCCACACAAGGCGGGAACTCAGTCGCTGAATCGACACATGAAATCTGGACTTCAAACAACAATTAACCCACAACAAGAATCAGACAATGAAAGGCGGTGTGGAGTTAAAATTTATTATAACTCTACAACAAGATGTGTATAGTGTGCAAGCAATGTAGAGGTCTAATACAGGGAGCCGATAGTTAGAACAGGGTAATAATGCACAAATGTGAATGTGATGATTTATCTATTTATGCTATTTTTATGGGGTTTTATATTTTTTTTATATTTTAGTTTTATAGTTTTGTAATTTGATATTTAATTTTCTAATTTTCTTTTTGTATTTTATATTTTTTATATTTTCTTTTTCTTTAAATAGAATATATGTACAAAGTAAGAAAGAGAGGGATAAAGTATTTATAAAAATAGGTAAAAATAAGCAAAATTCAGAAAATAAAATATTTTTGTACTTTTTATAATTTTCAAATGTTTTAGTGATTTTCTATATTTTTCCTATTTTTTGGTATTTTAAAGATAAAAATACTGAAAAGAGTGAAGGAAATAAAAGGCTGAAACTAAATTAAGGATGAAAAATATCAAACAGATTCCAAAATTCCTCAAATTAATTTTAAAACAAAGATAATAAAACAAAAAAATCAGAGATAAAAATTATATTTTTAGGATTTTTCTAGAATTTTTAAGATTTTTATGAAGATTTTTAGAGTTTTTATATTTTATGGATTTTCTTTTGTATTTTTTATGATTTTTGGACTGAAGTTGAAAGACACTAAAAGACACAAAATATATTTTTTTTGGAATTTTTCAAGAAGTTTTTATAAATTTTATTGATTTTATAATGTAGACAGTACTGAAAATGCTTGTTTATGAATTTTTATAAATATTAAAATGCAATAAAAATGCAAAATAAAAATATGACATGAAACTACTATGCAACAGGAACTTATAGTAATTTTTGTAGATTTTTTAGGTTTTTAGAGATGCTTGAAATAAATACTAGAAACAAAGAGAAAATGCATTCTGGCAGGGGCATTTATGTAATTAGCACAAGTTAAGGGGTCAAAATGTAAATGTTCCAGAACTATATAACTAATTAGAAAAGTTTATAGACTAAATACAAAAACACATAAGCCCAAGGGTGTCGCTGCAAAAAGCCTACCTACGCGCGTGCTACGCACGTGCCAGAGGAGGACTGAAATGTAATAATCCACAAACACAGGGGCTCGTATGTAAAAATGCCAGAATACTATAACTGCAAATAAAAGTTTTGGGACTAGAAATAAATACGAAAATTCCCCAGGGTACTCCTGCAAAATTACCAAGTCACGTGCGTAGAGCGCGTGACTTGGTAGGGACCAAAATGCGATATTACAAAATACTGGGGGGCTATATGTAAATTCTACAAAAGTTTAAAAAGGTCGATGAATTTTGTAGATTAAATACGAAATACATAAAATGGCCAGGTTAGGACTGCAAAATACCCAAAGCCGGGGGCGATCAGACGGTTGATCCTCTTTTACTAATGCCATGTGTCGACGCCCCCTTGCGTGATGCCGCTTCGGATGAACGCCCAAGATTAGATCGTGCGGGTGGCGGTCAACGGCTGAAGTACGAAGGATCGGACGGCGGCTGGAGCGTCTGGGATCCAAGCCCGATCGTACGGCTGTGGAATCCCCTGGATGAACAGGGAAGAACACGTCCCCGACCGAACTTCAATCAACTGTATGGCGCTGCTCCGGCCACTATCCTCGCTGCAGAAGTCCTCCACAGCCGCCTGGAAGTGTCCTCGGTCTGCCAACGGAGCCAAAATGGCCCGACGAGCACTGGTGCTCGACGGCGGAGTCGAAGGAGCTGGGGTCCAGGAACCTCGCGTTTCCAAAATCGACCCCCACGGGGGTCCTCTGACTCCTGCGACCTGCAAAAATGGTCAAGGGAGGCGAGGGCAAAGTGCCACGCCCCACCTAGCAGCTGGAGAAGGCAAAGAGCGAAAGGGAGGAGCTCACCGGAGCTAGCTCCGGTGAGGTGATGGCGACGACGAATGGATGGTTTTCAGGCAAAATGGAGGGTAGCTGAAAGATCCTACGACTATAAGGAATAAAAACAAGCAAGAAAATGAAAGAAAATGCGAACCCCAAGGGCAAGATGCCCGAGATGAACCTCACGGCCACTTGGCCAGAGATGGAGTTGGAACACGTCTCAGGCCTCTGTCGAACCTCAACGAGGTGCTGGGATCGATCCTCTGTCACCGGAGATCCATGCGTGTCTAAGCTCGACCAAAAGACGGTTCGAAAATGGAAGGGAAGACGGACATGGATTTTGAATGAGTGACCAACGCGGCTCAAAGATCGAGAGATTGGCATCGATTCAGTGATCCATTCCCCAAGAAAATCATTAGGCGTGTAAGCTCTATAGTAGGGGAGAAAAAGTCGTGAAGACCATATTGTACATCGATGAAAGATCAGCCCGCGAAAAATCCAAGAAAACAGGGGAAAACCAAGGTCTCTGACAAAGGCACATGAGGAAGGACAACCAGTTGACCCGCCGGTCAACGTGGACTGTCACCTGGTTGGTCCACGTGGACCAACCAGGAAAAATCCCTAAAAAATGATTAGAAAAATAAATTAATTAGTAAATGAATTTATTATTTTTAGGTTATAAAATAAAAATTTGTTATTGTATGAAATATTTTATCATGATTTTTAATTATTTTTATGAGGTATAAAAATACAAGTTACCTTTTTAGGTCTATATAGGTATATATATCTATGTATTTTAATATTTTATTTTTATTTTTGTATAATTAATTTTATTATTTGTGTTTATTATTTTATAAATTTATAGTATACTTTTATACACTTAAATATATTTTTTTTTAATTTTCTGAAATGTTTTATACATTTAAATAAATAGATGTATGTTCTTTATAGGTGTATTGATTAGTATTATACCTTTGTGTAATATACAAACATTTTATTTTTTGTATTTTCTTTGTGTTTTTATTCTGATTTTAATATACACATATAATGTAAATAATATTTACAAAGTTATAAAAATATAAAATCATAAACAGAAGGAATAATTAATAAAATGAATATTTTAATATGTACAAGTATACAATAGGGGTCCAAGACTCAACTTTCAAACCGTAGCTCCACCAAATACGAAACCACCGCCAATAAATAGCTTATTTAATTTTATATACAATTAAAGGTGAGTTTGATGCATTTCGAGTTTTTATTAGCGAGATACAGGTCTGTGAAGTTAGGATTCTGGAAACTTATTCAGACCATAACTTTTTATCTGTACATTATTTTTGTGTGAAATCAATTTTATATTTTTATTTACTTAATTATCTACAACTTTCATGTTCAAAGTTTCTTTATTTGAGGTATAAAAAGTGGAACCAAAAAATAGGTCCCAAAATTGTTAGAGATTGCAGAAGATTTCCTTCTTTATATTCTATTGTAACCCCACGAGGGCTTTTATGTTAAGAGAATATTCTACGTGGCTATTTGTTAATAGAATATTCTATAGAGAATATTCTATATTCTAAAGAATATTCTATAGAATATTCTCCTTTGAGCCCTCTAGGGTTTAGTCCTATATAAGGACCCCTAGACCTCTTGAATAAACAACGAATCATCTTTTCTTATCATTCTTCCACATGGTATCAGAGCAGCGGTCCTAGGCCGGTGTTCTGACCTAATCACCCCTCCGCCACCGCCAGCCCTTCAAGTTCATCTACAACCGCGCGTCGCCTCGGGGTCTCCGCACCTCCTGCCTTAGGCCCGCGCCGCCTCAGCTGAGCGTCGCCAGGCTGCTCTAGGGCAGCCAGGTACCACCACCAGGTCGGCCAGGCCCGCCTCGCGCTGCCAGGCACCTCCGCCAGCCCTCCCAGGGCCTCCTTCCGTCGCCAGGACGACTCCGCCATGCCCTCCTCTTGTGCCATCAAACGATCATTGCCTCATCATTCTTATTTCTTGATGAGGGTTTAGATATTTGATGATAAATTGAGGGAAGATATACTCTCTAGGTCACTTTTTCTTGACCTAAGCCGCCACGATGACGTCTGCCGAGATCAAGCCCACGTACCCTACTTCTTCTTTGCTGGTACAGGGCACTTCTATCAAGTTGAAGGGCTCCGAAAATTATGTTCTATGGTCTCGATCTTTCAAAGTGTTTGTTGGTGGTCAGCGCAAGAGCTACGTTCTTACAAAAGTTCCACCTGCGGAAACTGATAAGGACTATGAAACTTGGTTTGTTGATAATTGTCAGGTTATCACTTGGATGACGAACAGTGTCGATCCAAACATTGCTGCGAATCTTCTTTACAAAGACACCGCTAAGGCAATGTGGGAAAACCATGAGCGTACATATTCTCAAAAGACGACTAAGTCTCGTCTGTCAGACATATACACAAAAATTTGGTCTGCCACTCAGGGAGAATCAAGTCTTATCGAATACTACAGGCTTCTTACAAGCCTTTTTGAGGAACTCCTTATTTTTCAGCCTGCATGTTGTGACAAACAAGTAGGGGAACGTGCTGAATGGCAGGTTTACAGATTTCTCTCAGGGCTAAATCCAAAATATAAGCCTGTGAAAGATCAGTTTCTGATGGCTGATACTCTACCTACTCTTGAGACCATCTTCGGATGCTTACAGGAGCTAGAGGCTCCAATTCAGCATTCTACCACCCATACCTCTACAGAGACGATGGCCCACTATACCTCCTCAGGATACCGAGGGCGTCATAACTATCAAGGAGGACGGGGACGTGACTCAGGACGTGGACATGGTCGTGAATCTGGACGCAGCCGTGACTCTGGACGCGGACGTGATCGTGGACGTGGTCGTGATTCTTCTGCTCGGTATCCAGCATGTGTACACTGTGGACGCTGGAATCACCCTTCTGATCGCTGCTGGGCAACGTTTGGGATGCAACCTAATGCTAACAATGCCTATGATGAAGTATCGTATGATGCAACTGCAGAAACATCTACTCAGCAAACTAGCGAGGCACAAATCCCATTCACTGCTTCTGAATATGCTCGCCTACGACAACTGCTGCAAGAAACGGCCCTTCTGATAGTAATGCTTCTGCCCCTACTGCTAGCCTGGCTACTACCTCAGGTACAGTAGCAAACTCTGTCTCTGCCTCTAAGCATGCATGGATTATTGATTCTGGAGCCTCTACCCATCTGACGGGAGAAGGAAGTTTGCTAACCTCCTCCCAGCCATCTTCCTCTGTGAAGACTGTTCGGGTTGCTAATGGGGATCATTCCCCAGTTACTGTTGTTGGTACTGTCAACTTTTCTTCCAAGCTGCATCTGACAGATGTTCATTGTGCCCCTGCTTTTCCTCTCAGCCTTCTATCAGTACAGAAGCTATGTCATCAGCTTAACTGTCGTGTTATTTTTGATGAGATTTGTTGTTATTTTCAGGACATCCGGACGAGGAAGATTTTTGGTGGGAGTCATGAGAGGAACGGCCTCCATTACCTCGACATCCCTTCTGATTCCAACTTTGCTGGTGCGGTCTCCATCTCTGAAGATCCTTTTCTATGGCACCTTCGTCTTGGTCACCCTTCTGCTAAAGCTCTCTCCATGATGTTCCCTGAACTTTCTATGCTGAAACCCTTTGAGTGTGAAGCATGTCAGTTCGGGAAACATCATCGAACCTCCTTTCCTGCACGGACTGAGCCTCGCCGCCGTACTCCTTTTGCACTTGTTCACTGTGATATCTGGGGACCCTGTCCGGTCCGAAGTCTAAGTGGTCATAAATATTTTGCTGTCTTTGTGGATGACTACAGTCGATCATCTTGGGTTTTTCTGTTAAAGGAACGCTCAGAAATTAACAATATTGTCAAGAATTTCTTTTACTATGTCAAAAACATCTTCTCCACTACTGTTAAAATATTTCGTTCTGATAATGCATTGGAATTTACACAAAATGATTTAACATCCTTCTTTGCTTCCCAGGGTGCTATCCATCAAACCTCTTGCTCATATACCTCCCAACAAAATGGGGTAGCCGAAAGAAAACTTCGGCATCTCCTCGACATTGCTCACTCTCTTCTTACACAAATGAAGGTCCCCAAAATCTATTGGGGAGATGCTATTCTCACTGTTGTCCATCTTATCAACAGAGTTCCCTCTGTCTCCCTAAATGGCTCCACACCCTTTGCCTTATTGTATCCAAATGACTCGCCATTTCCTCTACCTCTGCGGATTTTTGGATGCACCGCCTTTGTTCTCAACTTTCATACTACAGACAAATTATCGTCACGTGCAATTAAATGTGTTTTTCTGGGTTATTCCCAAACCAAGAAAGGGTATAGATGCTATGATCCTTGTGGTAAACGATATTATATATCAGCTGATGTCACCTTTTTCGTTCAAACTCGCTTCTTCAATCAAGATGTGTCTGACATACCATTAGAACTTCCTCCTCCACCAATTGTCTATAAAAGAAAACATGTGTCCCCTCTTATTCCTGTTCCTCTACCTGTTCCTTTGTTGCAGGAAAATATGCCATCTTCAAGTGCCCCCACCAATACTACTCCGGATGATCCTCAGGAGCTTCCCATTGCCCTACGCAGAACAAAGAGGCAATGCGCTATCCATCCTATGTCTAATTTCACGTCCACTGATAGCCTATCATGTTCTGATAAAAGATATGCAGATGCTCTTATGACAATCTCTGTCCCAGGAGACTATCACAGTGCATTACAGGACCACGGGTGGCGACAAGCTATGAATGAAGAAATGGATGCTCTCAATTCCAGAGGAACATGGGATCTAGTTCCGTGTCCCGAAGGTGTCAGGCTTGTTGCCTGCAGATGGGTCTTTACTACGAAACATTCTCCAGATGGTTCTATTGACAGACTGAAAGCAAGACTTGTGGCAAAAGGCTTTACACAGACATATGGAGTTGATTACTTCGAAACTTTTTCACCTGTTGCCAGGATGGGGTCTATTCGTACTATCCTCTCTGTAGCCGTGAACAAAGGCTGGCCTGTTTTTCAACTGGATGTCAAGAACGCATTTCTATATGGTGATCTTGAGGAAGAGGTTTACATGATGCAACCCCCAGGTTACGAAGTCGAGGGGGAGTATGTTTGCCGACTTCGCAAAGCAATTTATGGTCTAAAGCAAAGTCCGAGGGCATGGTTTGACAGACTTAGTTCAGAGATTAGCACTCTGGGCTTTCAGAGAACTACATCTGACAATTCAGTCTTTGTCAGAAAACGATCAACAGGTACTGTCATACTAGTTGTATATGTGGATGACATGGTTGTTACAGGTGACGACAATAAAGGAGTGCTAGAAGTGAAGACTTTTCTGCAAAAGGTTTTTGTCACCAAGGATCTGGGGCAACTTCGCTATTTTCTAGGTATAGAAGTCTTACGCACCAAGAAGGGGCTTCATATGTCACAAAGAAAGTACTGCTTAGATATACTAACTGAAGCAGGATTACTTGGGTGCAAGCCATCTGGCATACCTGCAGAACCAAAGAAACATTCTACATCAGATGATCCTGCCTTTGAAGATACTACAAGATACAGAAGCCTGGTTGGTAAACTTCTGTACCTTACTGTTACTAGGCCAGACATATCATATGCTGTGAACAGAGCTAGCCAACACATGGAGAAACCATGCTACAGCCACTGGCAAGATGTTCTTCAGATCCTTCGCTACCTGAAGGAATCCCCTGGACGTGGTCTATTCTATGGGGCAAATGGAAACACTAAGGTTGCTGCTTATGCTGATGCTGATTATGCAAGCTCACCTGAGGATCGTCGTTCTACGACGGGCTATGCGATGATGGTAGGAGGTAACCTTGTTAGTTGGAGGAGCAAGAAGCAGACGGTGGTTTCCCGATCCAGTGCAGAGGCAGAATATAGGGCAATGGCCCAAGCCACATGCGAAATTACCTGGTTACTGTCTCTTTTGCAAGAACTCAATATTGTTATCACTACTCCTGTTCCTCTATACTGTGATAACAAATTTGCCACTTATATTGCTACAAATCCTGTGTTCCATGAGAGGACCAAACACATTGAGATCGACTGTCATTTTGTTCATGATGCTATACGAGAAGGCAAGATTTCTACACCACATATCTCAACAGATCTTCAGCTTGCAGACATATTCACAAAGGCCTTATCAAAGAAGCGTCTTTCCTGGATATCTTCCAAGTTGGGCATGATCGATGGATATGCTCCAACTTGAGGGGGAGTGTTAGAGATTGCAGAAGATTTCCTTCTTTATATTCTATTGTAACCCCACGAGGGCTTTTATGTTAAGAGAATATTCTACGTGGCTATTTGTTAATAGAATATTCTATAGAGAATATTCTATATTCTAAAGAATATTCTATAGAATATTCTCCTTTGAGCCCTCTAGGGTTTAGTCCTATATAAGGACCCCTAGACCTCTTGAATAAAGAATGGATTAAAAGTAAAAGGTATTTTGTTTGTATTCTGGCCCTTATCTCCCCCTACTTTATTCCTTGTCGACCTAGTCATCGAGATGCCTAGGTCTCGGGGTTTCGGATCATAAAATATTTACAATATTTTATTCTTTTTCTTTTCTTTTCTTTATTCTATAAATTTGGCATTAAAAACAGTATTTTGTACACTTTTTACACACATATGCATGAATGCTAAAATGCATGAATTATCCATATTTACACGCATTTACTAGGGTTTTTAAGGCCAAAATGATAGAATAAAGATGATGAAACGTAGATTCATCGTCCCCCGATACTTGTCTTTGCTAGTCCCTAGCAAACACTTATGCAATAAGTGCAGAAAAGAAAAACAAAGAAAAGAAAAAGAAGAAATGTGGATTAAATTTAATGATCAAACTTGTCTTCACAAAATCAAAGTTTGGAGCTTAAGTCGGCCTTTTAAATTTTAGTGCGGGCGGAACCTTAACGGGAATCAGATTTGAAATCCAACAGCCTTCGAGAATCTCGAAACTCTGCTCAAGTCTCCTCAATAGCCAGGTCAGAAATATCTCAATTCATACGCAAACCCTTACGACTATGAAGCTGACTCGTACAAAGTAAGTGATCGTGGCTCTCCCTAATTAGAATGGCAAAGAAACTGACTTCTCCAATATGACAATCCAATGATTCCCCAATCCAATAACTCCTTCCTCGAGGAGCAAGGTATTCCCTTCTAAGTTCAAGTGGCAACCAGCTCAAGAGGAGGGGGTAAAGAGAAGAATGGACGGTAACCAGTGTAGCTACCTATTCTCAGATGCAAGACCAGTGTAGTCAAGTCATCCAGCTGCAGGCTCACATGATATGACTTTAATGCTCAAGCTTGCTTATTGACTTTACAACATATGTACACTCCGACAGGCATTTTATTTTCATTTACAGGCATGTCCATTTTTTGGAGTTTTTATTTGAAATACTATTCACAGTAGCATTTACATAAGGAGTTTTTCCTCTTGAGCCAGTAGACTCTCTCTCTTTAGAAGCCTTATTGCAACTCACACTCTCCTGTCTTAAGAATTCCACATCACTGGACGGGTTGGGGTGCACTTCCCTCCCTAGAGGAGGGCAAGTGTTTCCACTTGTGTGCGTCTCATACCGGCAAATCCAATCCCCTCACCACTCCAACTGAGTCGAGCCAAGTGAAAGGTGCAGGTGTCCAAGTTAGGTCATTATCAACAAGTGTCATGCGTATGTTCCGAAATACTCTACTTAGGCAGTCAAGAATCCATTGACCAAGTCCCATGATCCTCAAAGAATTAAGTCAACTAGACCTGAAGTACCTCAAACCCAGTTCCTATAAGGTTCCTGTTATTAGGTAGATTTTAAGGTCCAATCAAGATCCAATCTCTGGATTTTACTTAGATTTGTTCAACTGTTAAACTCAATCCGAAAAATGCGAATGCTATGCAAATGCCATGCAGAAAATATTTTTGTGATGCAATTTTCAAGGATTTTAAACTTTTTATGGATTTTTGAAAATATGATGCATATGCATTTTTTAGGGTTTTCAAAAAGATTTTTCGAATGTTTTTGGTATTTTTAATTTTGCAAATGTTTTTGGGATTTTTGAAAACAAAAGGTTTTGGCTAAAAACTAGGTAGAAATATTTACATGGGAATGCTTCTTATATCTACAAGAAGTTGATTTTAAGAATTTACAGGGGTAAGTGATCAATTTTATAAGTATATATTTACACTAGATTTTGGTGTGATGAATATATTCCTCAAACTTATTTGAAAATCATTTTACAAACAATTTTGAAACTATAGTCCAAAATAATTTTTACAAACATTTTACAAACATGTACACACATTTGAAAATCATTTTGCAAAGGTTTTCCAAACAGTATGTATAGGTTTTTCAAAATATTTTTGCACCATTTTTCGAACCAATTGCATATTATTTTTCAAATATTTTTATTTCACACAGAAAATAAAATTTTGCAAACAACACATTTTTACAAAGGTTGAAAACATGTAACAAAACGTTTCCAGATAGTTTTTAAAAGATTTTTCACAAAGATTTTCAAACTATTTTTCAAACATTTTGCAAAAAACATTTCACCTGTTTTATTAATCAATACATACAAAAAGAATTTGAGGAATGATCAACATCTTTTATTAGTGTTTTTAATGAATTTTAAAGAATTATTAGCCATTATTATTAAGAAAATATGAAAGTACGATGGCTAATGTATATACACAGTATATACGACCCCCTATACTTAGCTTGAACTATGTCCTCATAGATCAGAGAGAAAAGAGAAGACATAACTCGTACTGAGTATAGACAAGTCTAATAAATAAACGAATAAGAGATGAATGAACGAATGAGAAGTTGACCATCCCCCCTATACTTAGGATCAAATAATCCTAAGTATAGCAGATTGTACACAAAGCAGGGAGGGTCAAGGGTGGGAATGAACAAATCGTACTCAGATTGTCTCCTCCTATACTTAGTGTAAGATATCCCTAAGTATAGACAAGAAGAGGTGACAATGGAGAGGATCAAAGAATGGAGAAACTCAGGGTGCACACCCCCTATACTTAGGACAAAGTCCGTCCTAAGTATAGAAGACAATCAACAAGGGGAGACACCTTTCTGATAGATAAAGAGGATAGAAAAGGAAAAGAAGAAAAGAAGAAAAGAGATGAAAATGGAAACGAGATCAGAGGATGTACACACCACTTCCCCTATACTTAGGGTAAAAGAAGTCCTAAGTATAGGCAACAACAGAATGTATAGGTTTTTCAAAATGACATATTATATACAATATTATATAAGTATACTATATTAAATATACAATATGGAGAAATACAAATGACATAATCTACTTTTTTTTAGTGTCATTGTTATAAACTTATCATGATAGTATTGAAACTTATAAATAATTTTTTTAGTTTCTGCCCCCTCCTCAAAATTGTTTTGGCTCCGTCCCTGTGTCTGCCTCAGTTATATTTCTAAAAAGAAAGGAAATTACATAGTGACTTACAACGTCCAGGACTCGAGGAGAGACCTAGAATGGAAAATTACATTTTCGCGATAAAACGATGGGAAGAGAAGACAGACCTTTTTGACCTGACCAAATAGCCCAAATTGTCGCTAATGGGTGGAGAATGTCCACCCCTACATGGTTTTTGGTGAGAAACAAGGACTCCCAAAAGAGATCAAGGTCATGGTGGCTCATAGCCAGCTAAAGTTACCAAAAGTCCATATCGGGGTGGTTTTTGCACACCAAAAGAAGAGGTAACCCACAGTTTCAATATGTCTCACAAAGTGGGCATCTGATGGAGATGTCTGGAAATAGCCTCATGCAACGATCCTTCATCATAATACGTCTTCTCCTCAAAAGCCACATGAAAAAGCCGACTCTGCCAGGCAGACGAAGCTACCAAATGAAGTTGCAATCACGAATCAAGGAGTCCATTCTAGGAGGTGGGGGTCTTGAAATTGCATGGTAGGCCCTTTTGACAGTGAAAGCATTATCTTTCCACACCCAATGGTCTCTATCAACATATGGTCTATCAATATGACTCAGAGTTTCAAGCATAAGGAGGAAGCCTACAAGTTGTTGGTACGAGAACTACGCTAAAAAGTAATGCATCCAATTCCCATCAACCCAGCAATCCGATATCAGTGCATCACGGTCTCCAGCCAAAGAAAATAGTCTTGGAAATCTACTCGAGAGCGATCCCTACCAATATACAAATCTTATGAATTAATCGGCAACAAATGTCTTCATCCCTGCCCCAAAATCGGCTAACCCATTTAAATAAGAGCACCTTATTCATGGTTTCCAAGCTCCTGATACCTAGTTGGGAAATTTAAGATTCGTAACAAGATAAGATCTAAGTGGGGGTGGTTACTGAAATGAAATATCAAGTTATTAGGTAAATGAATTCTCTCAATTCTCATGATCCTGCGTGAGTGGTATTTGAATTTTAGTTTTAGCTCCACCTTACCTACTACCAGGTATAAGTACATTGTACGGGTTTGTATACAGTCTAAACTGCTTTCAACGACAAGAAAATGGAAAAATCGGCTACTAGGATGCTTCTCCGCAAAGTAGAATAATAGTAAGATTTTGATATTATGATTTTCTTACTTGTTTTTTAATATTTTCAAAGCATCTATATGCCAGCTAAGTCAAAGACAAAAACAATTCTTGACACCCAAAATGTTGATTCATAGACCAGCTGCATCAAACTTCAATATTACGCCACTCTTTGTGCTTAGAACATGTGATATTCTAAAGGCATTACCCCTTCACTAGTAGCAAACTGGGGATTCTCTATTATTATTTTTGTGGATTATTACTTTTTTTGTACTGAATAGTAAAAATCTAAAACCGTCTCATATTTTATCTAATAAAAAACTCAGGTCATTACGTTTACCCAGATTTAAGGGAGTCCCAGAAACCAGCCTTCAACGATGACTTCACTTTTCTCTTATCTGCATCAAAGGTCAGTTAATCAGAGATGTTTCTTATCATTGAGCACCTACAAGCCCAAATATTTCACATATGAACAAATTACCATTATGCATGCAAAATAACGGTAATGCAGCAGTAAAAAATTGTTATAGATGGCGAAAAATTGTATCTGCTACAAATCTGGTAGAAAAGTATGCCACAAACTTCTCTCGTTGGGACACAGGAATTTTGCAATAATTTATTAAAGTGGCGCATTATTTTTATCTCCATTCACCAATTTATATCTGGTAGCACATAAACCGCCATCAAGAACCAAACGGATTTATATGTACCAGGTTTGTCAGCATGTCTAAGAATACTTAACACTCTCTCTGCCTTTGCACTGATCATGCACCAGATTAACCACTGACAGTGTACTAGATTGACCTGCAATGAGTTTTTTTAATAACTTAAAAAAGGAGGGTTGTGCTAAGTAGCCAGTAGCCTAAAGTTGTAAAAAAATTAACACGGCTTGTTGCATATAATCAGAATTTGTTGGGGATGATCCTACCTAGTGACACAGCATCTGAAGCAGAGATGTTTGGTTCCCAAGAAGTGGCTAATTGCGGGGATGTTCATATGGTAGGGTTGATCCCTTCTGTTTCTCAATGAAGCTCTTGAAATGTCAGAGGTCTAGGGCAGGCGAGGAAGTGGGCAATTGTGGCTGCTGATTGGTTCGTGGCAGGTGGACCTCTTTTTCTTGCACAAGCAAAAGAATGTCTGCGGGGATTTTGTAATGTGGAGATGTATGCCCTTGAATTCTGGAGTTCAGGGATGTTAGGGCAACAAAGACCTCCAGGGATATTATTGTCAGTTGGAATGGAGAGGATTTCCATTGGATTGATGAGTCTTTTTCTACTAGATCAGTCATGGAGGACGTGGACCAGATCCAAGAAGGTACAGATTAACCGTTACATTGGTTTACCCGGTTAGTCAGGGCTTTGCTGAATACCAAACTTTGGGATGACTTGAAGAAAATCTGTGCTAGGATTTTGAGATTGCCTTAAACTGTATGGGGTGATTTCAATATCACAATACAGTATTCTGGTCACTCAAGAGTTGAGGGGCTAGACCCCGATTCGAGAATATTTGTTGGCTTCGTCAAGGAGGCGGCTTCAGCAGTCTTGGATGCCTTAAATTGCAGATACACCTAGAGGAACCCCTCCAAGACTCGCATCGACCATTCATCCTATCAATGGAGACATTGGGGTGTTTCAATTAACCTATGTCCAATCATTATTATCTAGATTGTGGTTGGACCATACACATGGATACTAAAGAGGGGAGTTGTCCATCCTTTGCTTCCACCATGTGTGTTCTTACATGTTGGAGGCTGATGGTAGTGAGAGTTGAGGCTTTCTTGAGTGGTCCAAATGTTGTTGGTTTGGCAACAAAATAGTTAGCTCTCAAGCAAGTCAAGCCTCGTAAAGATGCTTATTGGGTGCATATGTGAGTCTTAGATGCAACGGGATCAGCGGAGATCTCTTGCCTTGGAGGAGATTGGTAGGTTGGGCAGGTTAAAAGCTGAGTGTGATTTGAAGGATGATAAGATTCAAGACCTTAGCATTTTTCAGATGGTCATTGAGGAGGAAGATCGTAAAAGGGACGTAGAGCAAAGGTAAAGATCGAGGCAGATTTGGCTAATAGAAATTGACTAAAACGCAAGATTCTTCCATTATGTGGCTAGCGAAGTGGTTGATGGAACCTCATTATACCATCACGATTGGGTATGAAGTGTTCCATGAGGAGCATGCTGTAGGAGATGCGGTGACTGGACACTTTTTAGTCGACTAGGAGACATGTCCATCCAATGAGGAGCTGTTGGCTTGGTTAGGGTGTGATGCATCTCTCTCAAGAGGAAGCAGGTGGATTGACCCATGATTTTGACATCACGAGATCTGTAATGTATTTTTTGACTTAAATGATGGTGTATGTTCTGGTTCGAATGCATTTTATGTGTTCTTTCAAGAGTTTTAAGATGTATAGCAGAGGATGTCTATACTATAATTGAGGAGGTCGAATAAGGAAACCAAAGCTTTGATCATCTCAACCATTTATTCATCTTTTTGTTGCGTAAGAAAGATGTTTTCAAAGTGGACTCCAGCCAGATAACATTGTCCAATGCTACTTTATTACAGCAAAACTAACGGCAAATTATTTCAGAGACATTCTTGGGACTATCATCTTGATGACTTGGCTTCAAAGCAAGCAATTGATGGATAGTGTAGTCATGGCTAGTGCGATCATCTTTGATTCGAAGAGATACAAAGTAAAAGGGTTACATGAAAGGTAGACTTCTTTGAGGCTTATGATAATGTGGACTAGAAGTTCATCTAGGCCTCTTTATACCATCGTGGATTCCCATAGATTTTGATTACTTGCTTGTTAAACTCGGCTGTTCACATGCCCATGTTGCAGTAAGCTTGTAATGCATGTATATATTTTTTTTATTTGAAGACTGATCTTTCTTGCAATTGCAATAACTTCATGTATACGATTAAAAGCATCGGTGGGAACCATGTCCCCTCATACAAATTGAAAACACTGAAATGAATGAGTTAAGTACGAGAAGCATCAAGAGTATACTCATATGTATGTTTAACAACCCATTATATAGACTTCTTTGAGGCTTACGATAATGTGGACTAGAAGTTCATCTAGGCCTCTATACCATCGTGGTTTCCCGTAGATTTTGATTACTTGCTTGTTAAACTCAGTTGTTCACATGCCCACGTTGTAGTAAGCTTGTAATGCATGTATATTTTTTTTATTTGAGGATTGATCTTTCTTGCAATTGCAATAACTTCATGTAAATGCATTTGGTTTCAGTTGTACTCTCTCAATTCCATCTTGTATTTAATAAAAATGATGGTATTTCTTTATACATTGAGCATAAGTAGTGTCATATTAATAAATATTTATCAAGTATTGGAATTCACATTATGTAGCGTGATCATTAATTCTCTAGTGTTTTACTTTAGCACTAGCAATATTGTTTGTTCCTCTTCGAAATTGAGGAATCATACTAAAAACCTTTTAATTGCATGAAATGTGTGGAGATTTGTCTTATAACATAGCTTTCTTATTATTTATGTAATATTTTTTATTAAATTGCATATTTATTGAAAATAATGAGGCTTAAACCTCGACCGCTACAAGGCTACGCCTTGCTCGATTCCAGGGAAATTATCTCATTCTGCATTTCATTTTTTTAACTATTAAGTATTAGCATTACAAAAGACGGAAACATACTCGAAAAAGTGATATAGGAACGTCACTCATTTTGATACTTAGCACACCTTAAGGGCCTGTTTGGTTGCAGGGTTGGACAGGGTTGGGTTGGACAGGGGTACCCCTGTGAATAGTAAACTGTGAGGAGGAGAACCCTGTTTGGTTGGAGGGGTAACCCGGGTTGGGTCAAGCCAACCCTGTCCAACCCTCCAACCAAACAGGCCCTAAGAATACATCTGATTGCATTCACAGCCACCTTGTCCCTCTTGTGACCAAGAATGTGAACAAAGGAAACACATTCAAACACTATAAACCAGCAGAAAACACCCCTATCTCAGACCAAAGACCTTGATGGGTACATATTTATTAGTAAAAGTAGAAAAGGCGTGTATATGATTAAAAGCATCAGTGGGAACCATGTCCCCTCATACAAATTGAAAACACTGAAATGAATGAGTTAAGTACGAGAAGCATCAAGAGTATACTCATATATATGTTTAACAACCCATTATGTTGTGAAGAATGAGCACAAGTCCTTTGATGACTAATCCATGAGAGCAAAGATGGATCCAAGGGGGGGCATGGAGGGGCACATGCCCCCCTTAAATTTTTGGAGAGAATATTAATACATGTCATGTGTGCACCTTGAGGTTTTAAAAAGGGATATTTACACCCATAACCCTGAGTAATCTCGCAATAACATTCATAACCCTGCATAATCGCGAATTACGTGACAAACCCCGAGTAATGCTTAACTCTTACATGACATAACCTTGTGTTATGTTCCGTTTAAAATGACCGTTATATTTGACGGTTTTCGTTTTAAAAAGACAAAATTATCCTTAGTACACATTCGTATTTGCAAATCATGCCATGGCCTTCCCTCTCCATCACTCTAGAGAGGTTGGCTGCAAGTTCACTCCTGATGCCCCAGTCTGGAAGCTTCCCTCGAACCCCGCCTGCAATTGCCTCTCTCCCCGTCGACCTCCGCAAGCCCCCCGCCCCTCCCCCCACTGCCGGTCACGTCCAGCCTTCCCCCGGACTGCAACGCCCCCGACCCGGCTGCTCCCGCGTCTGCCCACCTCGACTCCAGCTCTCGCGTCTGCGAGCCCCTCCCGTTGTCCTGCAGCCTCCCCCGGCCGCAACGCCCCCCACTTGGTTGCCCTCTAGGCGTCCTCCCCGACCCGGCTCCAGCTCCCACGCCTGCGAGCCCCCCGGTTGCCCTGCAATCGTCCTCCCCGACCCGGCTCCGATTCCCGCGCCTGCGAGCAACCCCACCACCCGCGGCCACCCTACATGCATCCTCCCCGACCCGGCCACTGGCAGCAGAGGGAACCCGCTCCACCTCACCTCTCATGGCTACTCTACAGGTATATTCTCTGATCTGGTCACCGGCAGCAGAGGGAATCCGTTCCACTGTTTGATCCTGACGAGAATATCGGATTTTTATGTCGAAAGGTGGGATTTTTAGATGATATTACGACTGTTCTCGGTTGGATTTTAAGGATTGAGAGGAGAATCGGTTGGAATTCGTGCACGGAGAAGGGGTTTTGATCGACGCGGGGGAGGGAATAGAACCAGACGCTTTGTTGTGGGGGATTTTTTTCTTTTAATTACAGCCGTTGGATATAGGATTGGTTAGATTAACTTTAAGTCTGATAGAGTTAACTGGTTAAAATAACTGAGGGTTATGTGTGTAGAACGGAAGACTTATTCAAGGTTTCTCATGTAATTCGCGATTATGCAGGGTTATGAATGTTATTGTGAGATTACTCAGGGTTATGGGTGTAAATATCCCTTTTAAAAAACTCCAAAGTTTTCCATGTATATATGTACTAAATACTCTCGGATTCTTGGAGTTAAAAACTACCATACATGCTTGGATTATTTACTCAAATTACGTATCTTTTAACATTAAGTAATCACCAAACCCCGGTATATTTTTCTTGGATAGACTTTTATTAGTAATTTCTTATATAAATAAACATGTAATAGATATTATACGATGATTATTTTATTGTTATTCACATAAATGTAAAAAACATAGAAAATTAATCAACTATTTGTCACACAACAATAGAATGTGTTTATGTGATGTTTTTTCTTAAAATTGCAACTATATTATATGTTGTTATATATACAATGATAATATAATCCTTTTAAAAAATATTTTTTATTATTGAAAGTAGCAATAAATGTCATATTTATTGCTATATCATTAGCAGTGATCCATATAATGATGCTTATGTATTGTTACGTTTCAAAATTTTGCCTAATGTCGCTAATTTTATAACTAAAAGTAGTGACATTTAGGTAAAATTTAGAATAATAACAACAAATAAGTGTTGTTATAGCATCGATGCTAATGATATAACAACAGATATGAAACTCATCATTGATTTCAAGTATAAGATATAATTCAGCAATAGATAATATCACCATTATATATTAAACAATGGATGATATAGTGACGGATTTTAAGAAAAATGTCACTCTAGACCCATTATATTGTAATATCGAATCTGATTACCATGTAAGGAGATATTAACTAGATCTCTAGTTTTATTAACAAATTTTATAATTTATTGTTCAATCTTATAGAGTATCATTACTTCTATTTTATAACTAGATTGGCCAAATATATATCTAGATGTATCAGATTCATGCAATTTTATGCATATAAATTAAATTAGTATTTTCAAATTATTCGTAATAAAATGTATTAAATTATGTATAATATATTTTAAATTTAATATAGATATGTTAGGAGAAGTCAATTCATAAGATTAGATTTTAAAAAAATCAAAAATAGTAGAACACAAGTAATTTATGAAAAGGATACAAAATATCATTAAAAAAACTTACACCCTTGATCAGATTTCTAAAAAGGAGTTTGAAATGATTACTAATACATATAATATGGAGAAATACATATGACATAATCGACCCTTTTTTAGTGTCATCGTTATAAACTTATCATGATAGTATTGAAACTTATAAATAATTTTTAAAAAAATTTAATATAGATTATGTTAGGAGAAGTCAATTCATAATATTAGATTTAAAAAAATCAAAAATAGTAGAACACAAGTAATTTATGAAAAGGATACAAAATATCATTAAAAAAACTTACACCCTTGGTCAGATTTCTAAAAAGGAGTTTGAAATAATTACTAATACATATAATATGGAGAAATACAGATGACATAATCTACCCTTTTTTAGTGTCATCTTTATAAACTTATCATGATAGTATTGAAACTTATAAATAATTTTTTTAGTTTGTGCCCCCTCCTCAAAATTGTTTTAGCTCCGTCCCTGCATGAGAGGAGAAAAATACATCAAGTCCGGAGAAAGAAACTCTCTGCATGGTATGAACGAATCATAGTCACATTGACACTCATAAAAATATAATATGTAAACAAATAGGAGTGGGAAACATAGATTAAGAAGGAACATAACTCTGGAGGGGAGCGGGATGAAACAACGGAAAAAAAAAGGCATGAAGCGCTGGATATTCCATTATGGTTCTCTATAAGTACAAGGGGTGCTTGGCTCTTATTCAGCACTGCCAACATAATCAATCCCCAGAACACGGTTATAAGGGACGAAACAACTCCCACACATATAGACATATTTCACAATTCTCTCAGAACTTCCCATTAAACAGCATATAATGCTCATCTTGGTTGTTGTTGTTGTTGTTGTAATTTAAGTTCTTTGGTTGGCCTGAAACACTTGATATTTAAAAATGAAAGATTTTATGCGAAGAAAGTTGTAAAGCATGCTAAAGTTCTAAATGTTTTCTAGTCTATGTAAATCTCAATGGATACGTTTAGTTGTAGTTTTGTACTCTCTTTTTTTGAAAGGAATAGGGTGGAATTCCAAGATGGGACCCACTGCATCTTGGTTATACTAATTCATAGAAAGTACATGGTACAATTTTAGAGTGAGTCCATGCCAACATAAGTGTCATGTAATGAGACAATACATTTTCTAAGTATAGTCATTAGCCCCTAAAGATATGCTCATTCCTCACACACCAAATAGCCCGCAAAAGTGCAAACGTCGGTGAGCTGTCGTCTTGTGAATTACCACAAATTGTAAAGATGGAACTCCAGAATGAAGCAGTGTCATCTATTTTAAGCCATTGGATGTCTGCCCCAGCCCAGACTATAGTTGATGTCTGCACTTGAAGAATAAGTGGTCCAAGTCCTCATTTCCCTCGTCATAGCTCCCACAAATAAGGTCACCCATATGAAGAAGCGTGTCGCATCGTGTCCTGGTGAGCAACCGATCATGCATGACAGGCCAAATGTTCATTTTAATCCCTAGTGGGATTTTACTACTCCAAACTAGTTTCCAATCGCAACAGATCTCATTATGAATTAAAGCATTGGGATGTACGAAATTCTGATACGATTTCTTTATAAAGAAAGTGCCATTGACCCGATGAAAGTGGCCTCCTCCATACATAATGCCCTCGATGCCTGTGAGGTCAGCCAGTAGCACCATAAAATCATTCATTCATTGCTCCGAGAAATCCAACGTGAAGGTGATTCCATGAGCCGATCCAAACCTGATGAACACGACCATATTGATCCTGAGCAAGCGCAACAAGACAAGGATACCGAACTCATAATGCATCTAAGCCAAGTTCAGTTGTTCAAGCAGAACCAAAATATCTCCTTGTTGCCTAGTCTCGGTCAAAGCAAATCACCAAGTTCCAGAAGTTATCTATTCATAACCTTGTGAGATTACATGAAGTTTTGGGTGTGCACCCTATAAGGTGAACATCCCTTTCCCGCTATAGAAAAAATGTTTTTAATATCCAAGGACCCAAATCCGCACCAGAGATGTCCACATACGAGATATAGTCTTGAATTTCTTCCAAAAAGATTCCACCATCATTCACCCCTAGACCCTAGAAACTTCTTGAAGAATGTAACATGAAAAAAACTTCAGTTTTTACCAAAAAAACAACTTTATTTTGTTTTTTTTTTGAAAAAATAGATCAGGATTTGATTTGTGAGTTAGAAGAATTTAGAGGACATTATAAACCCTACATGATACATTAGAGTAAAAAGCTTCCAAAACTAGATGAGAAGAGGAAAGGTATTTATCTAAAAGTGATCATCTTATGCACAATCACTGTTGCAATATTCAACCAAATGGACCTAACATTCGATCGAATGTTCTTATTTGATGGGGTGACTGAATAGAATAATGCTATTCCCGAATATTTGGGTATTAGGCTGAAAATTCGGTCGACTATTGCAATGATTTTTTTAAGTTTTATTTTTTAAAAGATTCTCATTTATCATGATATCACCAGAAATGTTGAAGCTCCATGTTTGTAACTTGTTAATGTGTGCTTTTATCTCGGATTCTTATTGAGTAATGACCATATATGTATAAACATATAAAAATACATATAACAGATATACTTTTATATTTAAAATAATGATAAATGCATAACCAAATGATTCCAAATATTCTCCCGAATATCAAATATTCTTTATTTAGTTGCCCCTCCGATTGAATATCGAATACCGACTTCTGCAATGTTTTCCTTGAATATATTAATGCTACACTTAGATAAAAACGCCTACTGAATATTCCATTATGTAGACTGTAGTCACACTAGGATGATTTTCTCTCTGAACATTTTAAGAGAAATTCACTCACCAGAAAACATAACAAGGAGACATGATGCTCCATAAGAAACTAGATAAGTTATCACGTACAAACTATTGTGCTTAACATAGTTCATGCCACATAAAGCAATCTGCTTCTTTGCTTATCGAAAATTACAAAAGAAATCATCCGATGCCATCATGCCAAACATATAATCCAGGCATAATGTTAGTAGTTAATAATACAACTTCATGCAGACGTCTATGTGATTACAGCCTTATCAGAAGTTATGTTGCCAAAATCAACAATAAAAAAAAGTCCTTTCCCACAATCAAGTAGGGTAAGTTATGTTGCCAAAATAAATGGAGAATTCCGTAAATAAACAACAAACCTGATAAAAAGCAATGGCGAGGATTGGAAGGGAAGCAACACTCATCCGGTGCTTTAAACTGGGAAGAAAGAAACTGGATATGACATCTGCAATTCATAAATAAATGAGGCTTTTTTGTTAGCGACTAGTCCTTACGATGGAATGTTCTGTCTAAGAAGTATTGAAGTTAACTTCCTCTTTTTTTAGACGAAGGAGGGTCTGGTCCCTAGAAATGAACCCACTACAAATGTATTCGATTAGAACTTAGCAACGATTACAACCTATGGTTCATACGTAACCATACCAAAGGCTTAAAAAACAGAAAAATTACATGTATTGCCACATAAGCACTAAAGCTCTAGAATGACCCAGCACATTGCCGCACACAAAAGTATTATTCTGGAAAATCTTCTAGTTTCTCGCATACCAGATGGCCCACAGCAAGGCAAAAGGAACAGCCACATTCTCCTGCATGTTGTCGTATGCCGCCCTCACTGCCCTCCAGTAAGATTCATTGTTTCCTGGCCTAAGCCAAGACAAGTCCGCCTGCTCCTAAACCTCTCGTGACGAAATGCATCCAAAAAAGAGATGCTCTGAATCTTCCTGTTCGATGCCGCATATGTCGCAGACGGTGTTCTCGCTTCCAAGTATCCTTGCCCTAAGCATCTTTGAGAGTAGTCACCCATGCCGCATCAACTACATGAAGACCTTTATTTTCATCGGTTACTTGCTAGCCCAAATAATCTTGTATGTATGGTCTTCCTTCCCCTGTTGTGTCCCTTGCAACCTGCAGAAAAATCTGTGTCTTCTTCACAAAGAAGTTCCCATCTGTCCACACAAAGTGATCTCCACCCCCTTCAGGGCCCTCAACATCCGCTAGGTCTCCCAAAAGGGCCACAACCTCCTCACACCTCTGGTCCGATAGAGCAGCCACGAAGGTGGGGCACCAAGATCCAACCGACCAAAAAAGGTGCACCATAGCATCTTTGTTGGGTGCAATGGCATACGGGCGCAGGTACTTGTCCCTAGGTATGCCCTCACCCAGCCAGTCGTCTTCCCAAAACGCAAAATTATGCCCATTCCCTAGTACTGGTCGAACCATCTCCTCCAGTTCTGGCATGACATTGGACAACCCTTTCCAGAGAGAAGACGACCGCTTGCAGGACTCCACTCTCCACTTACCCTTGATTTCGTAAATGCTCCGCAGCACGTTGCAGATCAGGTCCTCCGAATTACCCCAGACTCTGATGGCCCACTTCGTCAGGAGGGCCTTATTCATAAGCTCCAAATTTTGGACACCTAGGCCACTCAACTTCTTAGGCAAAGTCACAGTGTCCCAACCAATCAGGTGCAGTCTCCCACCCTCCTGCTTTCTGTAAGACCAAAAAAAGCGTTTCATCAGCCCTTACACTCATTTCCGCACTGCCACAGGTACCAACCGCGTAGAGAAGAAGAAAACCGATATTGCAGAAAGAACATGTTTGAGAAGCACCAGCTTTCCGCCCTTGGTCAAAGTTCTAGCCTTCCACCCCGCCAACTTACTCTCTATCTTGTCAACCATCCCCTTCCAGTCCCTCACCCTCAGTTGACCAACCACCAGGGGGAGGTCCAAATAGGTGGTGGGGAGGGATCCTTACGGGCAACGCAACACCTGGCAAAGGGCACTTGTCTCCTCCATCGTGATGCCAAAAGGGAAGATCTTCGACTTCTCCCTATTCAACCTCAGCCCCGACACCTCACCGAAAATCTCCATGATGCTGGAAGCATTTTTCGCATGCTCCGGAATTCCATCAATAAAAAGAATTGTGTCGTCTGCATGCTGTAGAATGGGGATGGAGATGCCCTCTCATTTGTAACCCCGCAGAATCCATCCTCTGTTGCCAACCTCATCATCACTGCCAGCGCATCTGTCACAATGACAAATAAAAGCGACGCCAAAGGGCATCCTTGCCTCACCCCCCATTGGGGCTGGAAAAAATCCACTTCCGACCGGCCATTCACCAGGACAAGTAGGAAGTCGTTGTGATGCATCTCTTCACACACCCAATCCACTTTACTGGGAAACCTCTCTTCTGCAACGATCGCCAAAGGAAGCGCCAATCCACAGAGTCAAATGCTTCGGAGAAATCGACCTTCCACATCAAACCACTTTGGTTCTCCCTCTTCTAGTCTAGCACTAGCTCCAACGCTAGGACCCAGGAGTAAGCCATTTGTCTACCTGGGATAAAAGTTGTTTGCTCGAGTGAGACGATGTCACCCAAAATCTTCCGCAGACGCTTTGCCAAAATCTTGGCCACAAGCAGGTAGATCACATTGGATAACGCGATAGGCCTGAAGTCCTCCACACGAGCCGCTCCCTCCCGCTTTGGCAGCAGAAACAATAACGCCTTGTTCAGCCTTTCAAAAACCCGATTTCCCTCCTCAAACTCACGCAGGACTGCCACCACATCCACCTTAATACATTCCCAGAACTCCCTGAAGAAAAATACCGGAAAGCCATCCGGACCCGGGGCCCCATATGCAATAAGCTACCATAGAGCCCGCTTAGCCTCCTCCTCCGTGATAGGCGTAACCAGGCTTTCTGCCTCCTGGATGGAAATACGCCTCACACCTCGGCCACGCCAGCCCCAACCTTCCCCTCTGACTCTCCTTGAGAGTTCGACGAAATGTGCTCTTAGTCGCCGCCCGATATCCACATCATTTGCCACCCTCTCCCCTCTCACCTCAATGCTCCTGATGAGGTTCCGCCTCCTCCTACCACTAGCAACGGTGTGGAAAAAACGTGTATTATTATCTCCCTCCTTGAGCCACTTCTGTCTCGACCTCTGCCTCCATTCCACCTCTGCCTTCTTGTCTTCCAAATGCACCCGACTCATGCAGGCGTTCCTCTCTTCCACCTCCTCATTTAACAACTACCTCGCATCCTCTATCGCATCCAGACGAGAGATGGCCTCTTGAGCCTCCGTTCTCGTCCTCCGCCTTTGCTCTCGAATGGTTCTTTTGAAGTCAATCAACCACATTCTCAACAAATCGAGCTTCTGAGCCATGACTGTCGAGGTTGATCCCCCCAGCTCTGTGTTTTGCCAGAAGTCGACCACCATATCGCGGAAACCCTCCTCGAGCAGCCAGGACCGTTCAAATTTAAAGAAAGACCTTGGCCTCACGCCCTCCCCAGAGGACCATAGGATGGGGGTGTGATCGGAGTGTGCCCGGCGCAAAGCATGGACATCTACCAAAGGGAAGCATGCCATCATCTCATTCGCCACCAAGAAGCAATCGATTCGCGATCTCGATCTAGTATTCCGTCAAGTGTATCGACAGCCTCCGGCATCAAAGATTTGCAGGCTATTCTCGGCAATAAAAACCCTCAACTCCTCAGATCCCGCATCACCCCCCCCCCCCCGCATATGAGGTCTATCTTCTGGACGCAGCGTGACGTTGAAGTCCCCCCCCCCAACCAACCACATCTCGTGAGGGTACCTCTCTCGAACCTATTTCAAGTCTTGTGCCAACTCAGCACCTGTCGCGCCATTCTGCAAGCCGTAAACATTTGTCACCAACAGCCCCAGCCCATCCGTTTTTCATCTCAGAAGGGCTGAGATGGAGTGTTGGCGTAGGGTCTGCTCCTCCACAATCTCAAGATAGTCTCCATTCCACCCCATCGTCGGACCACTTGCGACCCCCGAGGCATCCAGCGCCCTCCACACGATAAGCCTCGTCCCCCCTAGTGAGTCACAGATTTCATCGAAGCTCTGTGAGATCTTTTTTCTTGTAACATCACCACATCCGCCATTGCCTCCATACACAACTCCCGGATCGCCAACCTCTTCTCTGACCTTCCCGCACCCTCACATTCCAAGACAGAATCCTCATAAGGCACCTTTTCCATTTCTCGAGGGTGGCACCACACCCAAACAAGTCAACAGTGCTTGGCCCGCCTCCACCTCTAGCTGACCTCTGCTACTCCCCATCGACTCGCCCACTATTGACATGGCTGGCGTACCACCCCCCCCCCCCCGCAATAGCGAGTCACCCATTCTCGTGGTCGATATCCACTAATCGGCCGATCGAGACAAAGCATCATACATCGCCAACCTCCATCTCCTTCTGCCCTCCTTGGATGAGAGTCGCAAGTGTCTCTTCCCAAGTCTCCAAGATGGCGTCGGTCGTAGCAAAGGCCCTCTCTCGAACCTCCCAGAAACATCGGTTGCCAAGGCTAATAGCGAGTCTACCGTCCTAGAGGCGATAGGTGCTTCGACGTCTGCATTCTACAGTGATGCAGCGTGACCCCAAATTATAGGGCCACATTTATTTAATTAATTAGTAGTCAATTTTATTTACGTTTTTCGTGGTCGTAATGGTCTAATTAAATAATTGAGATCGCATGTGATCTCAACGTTTATTTCGTAGATTTTAATTGTAATTGTTGGTCAATTAATTAGTTAGAGTCTAATTAGAGTAATTAGAGGTCAATTTGAATTTGTTAGAGTCCAATTAGGATAAGTCGGTTGTCAATTTAATTTAGTTTACTATTTTTGTAAACCCCTCTCTCATATATAAAGAGAGGGTAGCCCATTGTTTTAGGGCAGTCAATTATGAATTAAAATTGAGATTTATTCTCTCTATCTCTCTCTCGCTCATCCTTCCCCACGCGATCTCTCGTGTTTCTTCTTCTCCAAAAAAACCCCTCGTTACCGACGAGTTCTTCTTCACAACCCTTCCAAATTCTCCACCGAAATTCCACCGCCAAATTATTTTAATTTTTATCGCCGACGCCGGAAGCGATTTGCATCATTTGATATCAGAGCATGGCGTTTAGATCGTCCTTACGATCTAACGATCCGTCCCGGCGCCCGCACCGACATCATCGTTCATCCGAACAAACGCGACGAGCCATCTCCACCAATGACACCTCCTTCAAAGAGGCGGGGGACATGATACGTGATTTGCAGAACAAGCTCCAGACCATGTCTCGGGACCTAATGGCATACTTTGAGGCCTACCGCAACGCCCAATCGAAGTCGTCAACCACCGAAGCCGCTACCGCGAGTTTTAACGACGAAAAACTCGCCGCGGAAGCCGACCAAGCCGCTGTCCAGATCATTTTAGAAGAAAAAATCAATGAATCGGCCGCTGTCCAGCACTTCCCAGCACCAAATCCGTCGCCGGAATCGACCCCACTACCCCCGCCGACCATCCCGGCGCCACCCCAGCCTTCCCAGGTACCGCTCCCGCCCTCCCCGGCCCGCACGGCCGCCAGCCCCGCTCCGGCAACCCCTCCGACAGCTCCCAGGTCCCCAGCGGCTGCCCTAGCCCCGCAACCCCTTCCCGAACCCTCCCCCAGTCCCGCATCGCCTGCGGCTCCCTCCCAGCCGCTCACGCCCACCACCCGCGCCTACTTCCCTTCCCACGCGCCCTCCCAGCGGCTTTCCCCTCTCCCTCATGCCGCCATCTCCCAACCTCCCGCCACCCTGCGCCCCTACGGCCACCTCCCAGGTACCCGCGCCTGCCCTCACCCCAGCCCTCCCCTCCTCCT
Organism: Ottelia alismoides; assembly: GCA_037367405.1. Classification (NCBI taxonomy): domain Eukaryota; kingdom Viridiplantae; phylum Streptophyta; class Magnoliopsida; order Alismatales; family Hydrocharitaceae; genus Ottelia; species Ottelia alismoides. The sequence goes on along the minus strand of JAZKJV010010769.1, from coordinate 1,212,309 downwards.
CCGATACGTCTCCGCACCTCCACCCCTGCTGCCGCCACCTCCTCCTACAGCACCTTCCACCACCACCGCAACCCACAAACCCCCCCTCGCCATCGCCCTTTCCCCACCCGCCTCCCCTCGCCCTGCGCCTTCGCAACCCACCCGCCAAAGCCCCCGGCCTCGCCTGACCTTCCCATCGAACACCCTCAGCTCGCCCCCCCTCCACCGCCACGGCACCGCGCGCCGCCACCCGCGAGAAACCCCGCGCGATCGTCCTCAGCCCCGCGCGCGCAGATCCGCAACCACGAGCCCCAGCCTGCGTCGCCCAGGTCGGCGCCGCCCTTGGGCTCCGAAGCCATGCCACCGTCATTTGTGGAAGAGAACCCTATCGACATCCCCAGGAACCGAATCCCTGAGATTTGGGGATTGGATGGTTAATGGGAAAAATTGCAAAATCAAATTGGCTAAACTCTCTATTTACAGAAAGGTCCAAGGCATTATAAAAGGAGAGAAGAATGAAGGGGTACGAAAATTGCAGTGGTACCCTCCAATTGAAAAAAAACTACAAACGTAACGCGGAAAATGATCGCATTGGGGGAAATTGAAGCCCCAAGTCCAGGATGATTTCTCCAACGATCCACCTACATCACGCAATTCGTCAGGAGCCGAATTTTTAAAGCGGTGGAGAGTTGATGCAGCGTGACCCCAAATTATAGGGCCACATTTATTTAATTAATTAGTAGTCAATTTTATTTACGTTTTTCGTGGTCGTAATGGTCTAATTAAATAATTGAGATCGCATGTGATCTCAACGTTTATTTCATAGATTTTAATTGTAATTGTTGGTCAATTAATTAGTTAGAGTCTAATTAGAGTAATTAGAGGTCAATTTGAATTTGTTAGAGTCCAATTAGGATAAGTCGGTTGTCAATTTAATTTAGTTTACTATTTTTGTAAACCCCTCTCTCCTATATAAAGAGAGGGTAGCCCATTGTTTTAGGGCAGTCAATTATGAATTAAAAATGAGATTTATTCTCTCTATCTCTCTCTCGCTCCTCCTTCCCCACGCGATCTCCCGCGTTTCTTCTTCTCCAAAAAAACCCCTCGTTACCGACGAGTTCTTCTTCTCAACCCTTCCAAATTCTCCACCGAAATTCCACCGCCAAATTATTTTAATTTTTATCGCCGACGCCGGAAGCGATTTGCATCATACAGGGCCTTCTCCTGCCCCTCTCCTCCCAAACAGGGGCCTTCACCCGATAGCCTGGTCATAGAGCGTGCACGTGCACCATCTCCCGTTACCTGAGGTAGGTATGCAGTTGGGCCCAATACCTAGAGATTTCTCTAAAGCAATCGAAACTCGGCATGCTCACCCTCCTTGCCCCCGAGCCTGACCCCTCTTCCGTCTCTAAAGCCTTAGTGATGCAGCGTGACCCCAAATTATAGGGCCACATTTATTTAATTAATTAGTAGTCAATTTTATTTATGTTTTTCGTGGTCGTAATGGTCTAATTAAATAATTGAGATCGCATGTGATCTCAACGTTTATTTCGTAGATTTTAATTGTAATTGTTGGTCAATTAATTAGTTAGAGTCTAATTAGAGTAATTAGAGGTCAATTTGAATTTGTTAGAGTCCAATTAGGATAAGTCGGTTGTCAATTTAATTTAGTTTACTATTTTTGTAAACCCCTCTCTCCTATATAAAGATAGGGTAGCCCATTGTTTTAGGGCAGTCAATTATGAATTAAAATTGAGATTTATTCTCTCTATCTCTCTCTCACTCCTCCTTCCCCACGCGATCTCCCGCGTTTCTTCTTCTCCAAAAAAACTCCTCGTTACCGACGAGTTCTTCTCAACCCTTCCAAATTCTCCACCGAAATTCCACCGCCAAATTATTTTAATTTTTATCGCCGACGCCGGAAGCGATTTGCATCATTTGGTATCAGAGCATGGCAACCGGATCGTCCCTACGATTCGACGATCAGGGATCGCCATATCGCGATATATCGTCGATATATCGGCGATATATCGGTATCGACAGGTCACCGATATATCGCCGATATGGACGATATCGGATATCGACAGGAGAAAATGCCTTGGTGGATACCGGGTTTCGGCGATATGCGTCGATATATCGCCTATATATCGGCGATATATCGATATCGACATTGTATCGAAACGATATCGATACCGATATTTCCTTCCTTGTCGACGATCTCGTCGCGCATTGGAAGATGCAATATGATTTGAGTTGCATATCTCATGATTCGTGTTTACGCGCACGTCGACACAAGTTCATGAAGCGCCTTATGTCAAGCCTCAAGGTTCAAGCAATTCGTCGGGAGACGAATTTTTTAAAAGCGGAGGAGAGTTGATGCAGCGTGGACTCGACATATAGGGTCGTCTAATTATTTAAATTGTGGCCGTTAATTTTATTTACATTTTTTAAGTTGTCGCAATTTTAAATAAAGAGATCGTGTGTGATCTCAATTAGTCTTAATTTGAATTTCAAATTTGGTAGTTAGTCGGTTAATTAGTTAGAGTCAGTTTATGATAATTGGTTGTCGGTTTAAATTATTTTCTATTCTTGTAATGTCATCCCTCCTATATAAAGGGATGAGGGTCCAATGTTTTAGTCAGTTCAAGATGTTATAAAATAGAGATTTATCTCTCTCTCCTCTCCCCTCTCTCTCCTTCTCCCCGCGTGATCTACACGTGTTCTTCTCCTCCCAAACCCCTCGTATTCCCGACGAGTCTCTTCTCTCTTCCCCTCGCGGTCTACGCGTTTCTTCTTCTCTAACCCCGCGCATCCGGCGTGTCTTCTCTTCTCAACCCTTCCAGTTTCTTCTTCTCAACCCCTCTATTATCTTCTTCCACCTAAAATTCCACCTTCAAAAATTATTTATCGTCGACGCGCAAAATCCGATTCGCATCACTTAGTCTCCTCTACTTCGATATTGAAACCACAAGTGTGAGCATCCATAGTCTACCCACCAACGCAACCTCCCTGTGCTTTCTCCTGCCCCCCCCCTTCAACGCCCCTCCCAATACGCCTCCCCTTGTCCCCTCAATAGAAGCCCCTATCACGCATACTTCCAGCGAGGGTTTAAATATCGATTTCGGATATCGTATCGATACATTGTCGATACGAAATTTCGTCAAAATGTCAACGAAATTTCGACGACGTTTCTCCCATATCGACCACCATTTGTGAAGAAATGACCTGAAACCGCCCTCATTTCGCTCGAGCTTTCGGTGCCTTGTCGAAATCGAAATTTCATCGAAATTTCGCGAAATCTAAAACCATGACTTCCAGTTCCACTCTGAAGGATGCACATCCAATTTGCATCCATTGCTTCGAAGGCAATATCGCCATCCTTGCTGCAAATTCCACAGTCACATGTGTGTCCTCCCCCTTTGATAGACCCGAGCATAGGATGGAGATCACATACCTGAGGCCCCCAAGTAAGACTTCCACTGACCGCAATCTTCGAGCCCTTATGGGCATCCCCTTGAGCCTCAAGACCTTGTAGAACCAGCCGTGTACAGTGCCGTCTTTGATGGTTGGGCGCCTCCATACCACCTGACCGCATGGCTCCTTTCGCAGCATTATGACCATTTCTCCTGCAGTTAGACTTCTTGCACATACCTTACCCTCTGGAAGTAGCACCACATCCCCACCAAAACCAGGGCCCACCCTTTGCCCAATGTCTATCATAGCCATTCTTAGGCCAGCTTCCGCCCCCAGGCAATCCCCTACCAGGACCCCTTCTAATGGATCCTCCACTCGCACTGGGAGTTGCGGGAATTCTTCCCTTGGTTTTCCGACCTCATTTGAGAGCAGTCTCCCTTCGCCCGTGATGCTAGTTTGCCGGATCCTCTTAGGGCAGTTCAACGTACGATGCCCCAGCATCCCACATAAGAAGCACTTCATCGCGTCTCTGCAAGCGGCTGCAAGGTGGCCACGAATCCGACACTTGAAGCACGATCTGGATTCTCCCTTCGATGGATAGGGTGGCACATGCCCCTAGCCTGACGGGATCCACCTCCTCGTCTTGGGCTTCTCCCAAAACCCCCTACCACCTCCCCTTTCGAAGCCCGCCCGCAAGCGGGACTCAAACCTCCCTCTTCTTGGCGAGACCTCCTGCCAACCTCCCTCGCCCGCTTCGAGAAGTCTACTCGCTTCCGCAGCCCTCCTTCCTACCACGTCCGCTCATGTCCCGCTCCCTCCCATTGTCGCCGCCTTACTGGCAAACCTCCCTCCGCCAATCTCCCCTTTTCGCAGCCCTCCTTGAAGTTAACTTCCTTGCTTGATGCAGATCAGTCACTGTCTGAAATTTTTGTGTATTTCATTTCTTGTTTGGACATGTTATAGAACCACTAAGACGTGTTTTATCAACAGAAACCAAGCTAATCAATTTGCTTTTTTTCTAGTTATATATTTGCAATTTTCATATAGAGCAAAACTTTGATATTAGACACGATGAGTGGGCGCATTTAGAAAAATAAATATGTTGAGTTGGATTCCAGGCACGTTAAAAATGAGCACGTATATGCAGTGGACTTATTAGAGTAAAACTTGGATCTACATAAATATATAAGAAAGAGAGAGAGAAAGAAAAATGGACATCGATTGAGCAAACATGAAGACAGACAACCACGTCTCCCATCCAAGGGGCGAGAAGTTAGCTGGATGTCAAACTAGCATATCCGAAATTCATTCCCATTTTCCACATATATATAACTCAGCTGTGTTATACATTTACTATTTGAGAAAGTGGTGAGTGACCACCCTCAGTAGGTGGCCATCTAAAGCATTGTATACATTTCTAGCCTATATAGCAACGCTCTCTGCATTTTTTAATAATATGTATTATGATGCTAATGAAACAAAAAGATTTGGTGTCATCTTTGTCATATATAATCCATCCATTACACAGCTAAAGTTACTTCCTTCTCTTCCTCTTTTCGCATCATAGATTCATAGTATCCAAAACCCTAATCTCGACCAAACCCCTAAAAACGGGTGACTCTGTACTGATCTTAGAAGGAGCAGGCGAATTGAAGTAAGAAAGAAGAAGAAGAGCCCTTACGCGGAGGGAGAATGAGATGGTGCCAACGCGCACTGCCGGAGCATCTCCGTGGAATCGCGCCTTTCGCTCAGCAGAGAGAGGTGGAGAGTGAGGGAGAGGAGCAGCAGTAGCAGCTTTCTGTGTGCTTTTGAACCGTTGGCACAAGGGACAAGGGAGATGCATCGCCAGGTTGAGGTAGATTTAGGTCATAACCAAATTAATCTAGTTTTTTTATTCACAAATTGGAATATTTACATGAAGACCCGTATAAATTAACAGAATTGTATTTTAACTCATGAATGCTTCATATTTACATTATGACCATTGTAACATGCTTCATCTTATATCAATGCTCTTGTAATTATTGTAACTCTTCAGCCCTGACCAGTCTTGGATTAAACCAAGTGCAGATGCGATATTAATTTTACATAGGCAATTTCCAAGATCGAACTGAAGGAGTCAACTTGATACTTGATTGTGAGGCTAGGTAATTTTTATTTCCAAAGATGATGTAATGCGAGCTTAAAAATCACAAAAAAACAACTTCTACAATTAAAATGAGGCGCTGACACCAATATCCCGCAAAACCAACAATTATACCAAGTTTCAAAGTAAAATATATTTCATACAACTTGTTTTAATTGAATGTGCAAAAACATGCAAATTAGATTCAATTAATTCTAATGAATCAAAATACACTCAAATATATCTCCACTTTGAGTTTGCACCATAAAAAGATATACCAAAAAATATGGCCAAATTCAAGAGCAATTGGAACAAGAAATGAAGGTGTATAAATAAATGCCTACGACTTTAAGTTCAATTATAAAATACGATGTCGATACCAAAGTTTAAATAATCGACGGGGCTGGGTCCCTTTCCATTCTACCCAAAGCAAGGGGATCATGGTTTAAAAAATCGTACCGAATCGACGGGATCATGGTTTAAAAAATCGTACCGAATCGACTGATCAGACCGGTTGGATCGGACCAGTCGGTTCGGGAACCGTCCACGACCCAGTTGGTTCGGTCGATTTTATGTAATTATCTTTTTACGAAAAAAAAGAAAATAAAAAAATCGGGTCTGAATGGTGGTCGGACCGGGTTGACCCAGGTGGTTGGACTGGGTCGACCAGGATTGACCCAATTTTGATGGTTTAGTATATTTTCATAAAATTAAAGGTTTATATAATGAAATAATAGGGTTTTTATCACTTGTGTCCATCTTAACTTCTACAATTTCAGTTATGCCCCTCTCAATTTTGGAATATAACTTGTGTCACTACATTTAATTTTCTAGAAGTAACTATAAATAAATTATTACAATATTATATTCATATATAATACTAGAAATGTGACTATCTTTTGTAGAGTTTTATTCTAAATAGACAATCATGTTATTCTATTCAAAGATTTGACATTTTTTCATATAAATACATATTTACATATCTATATCCAGTTTTATTGGTTCAAAAACCACTTTGACCAGTCGAACCGGTAAATTAAGCTCGATCCGATTTTTTCCAAGTCATAGGAATGATGATGTCATGTTGACATCATCACCGTTCTGACCAGTTTGGATCGATGGTCCGGCCTGATTGGACCAAACCAAAGACTAGTCGGTTCAATGTTCGGTCCGATTTTTAAAACCTTGAAGGGGACCCAGCCCACGTTGGAAACAATATGGAAGGAGGGTTTTGTATGCCTATGCCAGGGACGTCCCTGAGCCTAGTCCCGAAGTGCAATGGCCCAGGGCCCCGCAATTTTGGGGCCCATCTTTAAATTGGCTACATATAATTAATTTTTATTATTTTTATTTCAAATACTAGGGATGAAAATGGATCGGATACGGATCAGATATGCCTATTTCTATATCCATATTCGCTTCATCTCTATCAAATACGAATAGAGATACGGATATGATTCGAATATGCATTAAGGAAATCATATCCTTAAAAATACGGATACGGATACGAATATGATATTTATCAAATCCGAATATGCATCGAATAAAGAGGGAACTCGAATACAGACTAAATAAAGAGCTAATCCAAATATGAACCAATGAAAGAGTGACTCCAATTATGAATCCAATAAACATGGAATCCAAATAAGGGTCTATTAATGATCACATACGAATACGAATTGATATTTAATCAAAGTTTACAATGATTTTAAAAATTGGTAATGAAATATAAATAAGTTGCATCATGACAAAAGGGATCGTCGAGGTGAGATGCGTTCTTAACCAGAAGCAAAAGGGGGGATATAGTTTCGTAACTTTTGTTCGTGCCCATCCCAAAATAAACAGAAGTTTATTAGTATCATTGATATATTGTATTATATAATATATAATACTAATATAATAATATTGGATTGTGCCTTGTATTATATTAACTAATATATAAAATAATATTAAATATTTTATTATGATATCCGGATCCGGATATTTAAGCCATTACAAATATCTGCATCCAAATCCAAAAAACTTTTACAATTCATATACATATCCGATCTGTATTCGATTAATATTTGGATACGGATATCCGTATCCGGTAATTTTTCGAATACTGTAAAAGGATATTTAGATATATCCGTATTCGTTTTCATCCCTATCAAATACCAATCCAATGTCTAAATGATTACACAAGTGCATCAATTATTTACATTTGCACGTGTCATTTGACTCTTCATATCCCTAAATGCCTAAAAAACCTTTGGGTTCCCCGTTGCCACGTTGATATCTTAAAAGTTAAAATCCCACATTGAACTTAAATGTGTCCTTTGGAGACAAATATGACCTCTTCCTCTTATGATTTACGATTTCTGTCACTGTTGTAATTTCTCCTGCTTCAATTTATGACTAGTTGCTGTTGTTGAGCACCCGCAAATCACGACCTCAGTTAATAGTATTTTTTATTTGTTCATTGTAATTTTTTCCCTCAGATTCACAAATCACGATTATTTTTTGGATTCACACATCTACTCACCATATTTGTATAATTGTAAATCATCTCTTATCTTTTTCTAAGAAATTAAAAAATTGAAAGTTACTGCACATTGCAGGGGCTTGTGAATGTGGCATTAACCACTTGAATTGTTGTTAACTTTTTTACAAAAAAAAGTCATCTCTCATTGCTCAATCACATGACACACATTTCCTTTTTCAATGTTTTAATTGTCATTATAGTCAGTTTTATATTTGTGTTAAGAATATTTTATGTTAAGAAATTTACAAATTAAAAAAATTAAATTATTTTTTATAGGGGCCCTTTTCTTCTCTTTTGCCTAGGGCCCATGAAATGTCAGGGACGGCACTGGCCTATGCCTATGCCTTTTTTTAGATTGAAGGGTCAGTGAACGATTAAGATGGCGGGGAGAAGAATCAAGGGTCCTGCGTCTTCTTCCATGCATTGTAGCTATGGTTGGACTTCTGTCCTTCTTCGAGCTCTCCTACCATGACAAAGATTACCTCGATTCTCGTTGAATCAGCTCCAAAAACCAACAAGAAGGGTGATGTGAATAGGTTCCTCTGTTTGGTGATGTATGAGAAAGGCGTTGGTTTGAAGGTGGATGGGCGAGGAAGGTTCGTGAAGAAGTGAAGAAACGAAGGAGAACATGATGGTGGCTTGATGTCGAATGGTAGATAAAGATGGGTGCAACAATGGTGAACAGAAAATAGGTGCTATTGTGAGAAGGAAAAACAACAATCAACAACTAATAGATATAACAAAAAACAAACAAAATCAAGCAAAGATGAGGTGCAAGATGTACTTATGTTTGGAGATGACTCTCGAGGTTGTCACCTCGACTCATTGGCGATGCGAGGAAGCTCGATGAAGTAGTTGAGCTTTACTATGTGGAACAAGTCCAACTGCGATGCGTAGCTCTTGTTCTCGTCACAACTCAACGACATGGTGGTCGTGTCACTGGTAGAGGTGAAACTAGCCTATACGATGGCAGGGCATGACCCTTAATTGATTATTATATTTCATTTTATGTAATACCTAAAGTTTTTAATATGGCTTCGTAAACGTATTAAATATAGTGATGTAAGAGAAAGTTTATATAGTCATTTAAGGTGGTAGAATAAAATGGTTATTATTTTGGAGATCAGGATTCGAATCTTACATCCTACTATTTTAGTTTATTTTATATATGTTATTTAATCACTTCTAGGATGTTAATATCATAAATAAAATTTGTTATAAAATTGTATCTGAGCTCATTTATCTCTCCCGTTATTTCTAGCACTTCGATAATTAAAATAATTTTTTTGTTTCCTTTTAGCCATGATTTTTTTGTTTTTAAAGCTTCACTTGATAATTTATTCTTTTTAGGGACGGATTTAAAATGGCTTAAATTATTAGAAACCTTAAAAATAGATTTAAATTTTAAGTTTTATCAAAATTGAAAAGTTCATTTTAAAAATATTAACTATATTTAAAAAATATCATTTGAAAACACAATAATCTGTTTATTTTTAGCATACATGATATCTACACACTTGGTCCCTCCTTAATAAAATTCTCGATTTCGCCCCCTGATCACAGGACTTTTTAGCATACATGATATCTACACACTTGGTCCCTCCTAAATAAATAAATAAATAAATATAGAGGAGTGATCCTATGAGAGCAAAAAATGTGAAAGCATGAGAGCATGCATTCTGGACCACATAATTCTGTTTTCCCTCTCCTGGTCTTCTATGTTTTCTCTCTCCCGATCTTCTCTCTCTTGATTGGATCTTGTGGTCCAGAATGCATGCTCTCATGCTCTCACAGGTTTTGGCTCTCATAGGATCACTCCCCTCTCTCTCTATATATATATAAGGGTGATTATCATTTGATTAGTAACCAAATATGGGCATATAAGATTTCAAAATGGCTAAATATGTCGTTGTATAGGAAATGAAGAAGATGATGAGAATATTGATTATCATTTGATTAGTAACCATAGGATGGAACGGGGAATAAAGTGAGAGATGGAATGGAGGAAATGATTTAAAAAAACGGACAAAAAATGCGAGTAAATGACCATAGAACAGAATAAAATCAAAGAAGAAGAAGAAAATTAAGTATAAAGAGACTTTGATATAAAATCTATCAATACAATTTGTGGATAAATTCCGTGAAACACCAAAGAAAGGTAATTTATGAGCATATAATATCTGATTTTTTTTATTTTGTATTTTTATGTTATTTTCTTCTTAATAATGCATAGATAATAAATTTTAGTACAATGCTATTATATTCCATACACACTATTTATTGTCTTTGGGATTTTTTGAAATAAAAAACTATAAATACGTTGGTATTTATAAATGATAGTGACCAAATACATCAAATCATGATTATTTGTTTTCTAAGCTTTTAGATTTTTTGGGGAGATTTAATTTTTTCTATAATTAGTTAGATTATAATGTAAAGAAACTAAACAAAATTTGGCAGAAAACATGTAACATATGCATAATACAAGTGTACTTTGACTGTCTAATTATAAAATAGTGGTAAATTACTCTTGACAGCGACTTTTCTCAAAAAGACCCATCTTCAGAGTAAGATTAATATTTAAAATATTTCAAATAGTGAACTTTGATGGTGAGTGTGGTAAAATGAATTTCATATGCTTTGGATAAAAAATATGGATCGCATATTGGAATTCTTTTTTAATATGATACGTTTTTTGTTGGTATTTGTATAATGTGGTAATTTTAAAGCCATTTTTATCTTTTTTTTATTTTTATAAGAATAATAAAGAGGAAATTAATTCAACCACGATTTGTGTAACTAAAACTTACAGTCGATTGAGGTTATGTGGTTATTGTGTTTATATGTATTTATTAATTTATGTAAATTTTTGTTTCGTTCATTATTCTTCGTATTTCTTGATTTTCTTTTAATATTTTTATGTATTTTTAGATGTCGAAATATTCTTCTTATATAAATACACGAATTTCTTTCAACACAAGGTTACAATGCAAATGCAAGTGTTTGTCTATTTGAATAGCTCAATTTTCACACGTTAAGCGAATGAAACTGGTCTCCTCACTCTCTCATGTAAGATTCATATCTATCATATCTCTATCATCGTCATTATCTCTCTTTCTTAGCATACACTCATCATATCTTCTCATAATCTCTCTCTCTCCTTAAAAATATCTCGCATCGATGTAGATTTCTTTCTCCATCTCTCTAACTTGCGCAAAACCTCTTTATTTTTCTTCCATATACAGATTTTGTGTTACATATTTTTTTTGCGCAATTTATCATTATCATAATTATTGTAGATTAAAAAAATCCAACTTTATAGTAGGATATGTCATATTTAAGATATAAGTACGTCGAAACTTAGAAAAATAATCATTTAATAATAATTATTATTATGAAAATTCTGAGTGCTAGTAAATTAAAAAAAATATTTAGGTTGTGTTCATAGGGAAAATTAGGAAAGATATATAATCCAAATTCTGAGGGCTACAGATGTATAAAGATCTGATTGTCAGTAGGTGATTTGTAAGTATACAAAAATTAAAAAGCTTTAGTAATCACCTGAATAAAAAATTGTCCCCATTGCATGCTTATCTTTGCATCTAGAAACACCGTCAATAACCATATATATATGAATTCGAATCTGATATCTAATGTATACAAATACAGACGAATAAAATTGAATATGAGCATGGATTGGATAACATATCCATTATATCTTAATACTATATCTTAACTAGTAGGGAGCCCGTGCAAAAGCACGGGCAACTATCTTAGGCGCGATATCATAATATTAATTTTATGATTTCTTTCAAGTTAGTAATATAATCATGAATTTGTTATCTGATTCTTTTTTCAGTTATCAACCCTATAGCAGTTGACTATTATAAGAATTCTTCACAATTTGGATTCATCTCCAAGAACTTGCGCTTAGATCAATATATGTGCACTCTTTGTGCATCGTCGATTTTTTTATCAATCTAAGAACCATTTGGTCGTAATTTTGGAATTCCAAATTCTCATTAGACTGTCTTCCGAACCCAGCGGTGTAGTTGTCGTAATCATCTCGAGTGGAGTAACATTCAATACTGAAAAATCAGGCAAACAATATAGTGAAGAAAGAAGGTAGGTGTGTTGTTGTGGCGATTAACTTGAGTAGGTCAACATTCAACAAATATGAGAAGCATGCGAAGCATGTACAGACACATCACATGTGATATAGTAGGTTTTATGAGGAAGCAGGTTATTAGGAGTTATTTTTATTTGATATACGCTGGACAAAAAAATGGACACATGATACAACTACCGTCTTCCAAAAGCACACATGGTTGGCCACCTTCTCTGTAGTCTTCAACCAATTAATTAACGTGAGTTCATGCGTCTGTGTATATACACATATGTATACTTTACACGTGTGTACATATGTTTCTATTTACGACCTGATCTTTACATTATGACTGTAAATCCAGCAATAATTGTAGTGATGGGTAGCAATTAAAAATACCACCATCTCAGGAGCCCTCCCACCCAAACTAATACTATAATTGGAACAATCCCCACAGTAAAGTAATTAAGGTTAATCACAAACTGCATCACTCAGTGTGTAATTAACTTTGCTCCGCAATGTTGTTACTGCTGCTACTTCCTCTCCTTGCTCGGCAATGGTACCGGTGAAGACGATGAGGCGACGACGCTTCTATTAATCAAATCTGACCTCTCGACCCCATAGAGAAGCTCGCGGATTGGGGAAGTCCATCGCCTCACTACAACTGGACCAAGCTCGGGTGCAATGCCGATAGTGTCATTGAGAGCCTCGATCTCTCGTATATGAACCTCAGTGACAACCGAGAACTGCTTCTTGAGCTGCTTAATGCGAGCTCCAACATTTTCTCCACCGACTTTCCTCGACTTCTCGCCAGTAGACTACGGAGCATAAAGTCTTTGGGGAACGATTTCACCAGCAAGTTGCCGTAGGTTCTCAGTAATGTGTCGGCTTTGGAGAACTTGGATTTGCAGAGTGGGTACTTAGTTGGATCGATATCGGGGTCATACGTAAAGGTTGGGAAGCTGAGGTTCTTGGGCCTCTTTGGCAACAACCTCAGCGGCAGGATCACCATGGAGTTGGGACGACTGACATATTTGAACGGTTATCGGGTACAATGCGTTTAACAATCCGATATCGGCAAAGATCGGGAACCTGAGTAAGGTCCAGTATCTGGACATTGCTGAAGGATGTATAACCGGTGCATTTCCTCCAGAGATCAAGAAGGTTATTATGACACACCCTCTTTCTATTTGAAAGGACTCACCCTCATAAATCATCCTCAAAAGAGGAAGCTCTCAATCAACTTCCGGTTTTTTTAAAAAAAATATTCGAATTTAATGGCAAGATGGGTGTTTTACTCCCTCACATCTGTGGTTGTCTTCCGAAATTGGAATCCTATATAGGGGGATTAATGGCACGGCAGAGGCAATACGGAATGAAGTTTGAATACACAAACACAAAGAGATCGAGAAACATTCAAATTGAAATCTCAGAATTGAAATCTAAGAAGCAGTAAGCATGAGGTGTAGGAGCAAGAATGATATGTATGCATATTTGATATTGAAATATGAGAATTAAAATATGAGAAGCAATAAGCATGAAGTGTAGGACCAAGGATGATATGTATGCATATTTGATGGCAACAGATGTCGGGTAACATACGCGAGCGTGAGGAGTTTGTTGCATCGAAAGAGCCGACAATGGATGCTGGCGTCGGGTTCATGCAACGGCACAGAGCCGACCATTCCTGGTAAGATGGTCACATTGAGAGAAAAGAAGTCTGATAATTATTTATATCGTTATTTAGATGTTTATTGGGCGTGTGTAATATGCTTTAAGTTACAATTCTTCCGATTCTTTATGTTAGTTATTTCAAGTAAACAGAAAATAAACATATTTCCTTCTTATGTTTGCATCAGTTTCCCTATTCCACATGCATTTCCCCCAAGATCCCAACGAAGCGTATAAGAAAAATCAACATCATGCATCAGAAAAAATTCCAGAATGTTTGAAACTAAACAAAAGCAAAAACCTAAAATAGAGACCACATCAATAGCATTGTACTTCCCCGGCACCGATGAAGTAATTCCCGAAGCAATTCTTGTCCATCTAGGGGTGCATGTCGTCGATCCACAGCATTCGGACCTCGTCGGATCTAACGGGTAGCTGGCGGGTCATATGCATGTACTGTCGTTGTTGCTGTTGCATCGTCTGGTACTGCATGGGCACCTGCATCTGCACGGGCTACTATTGCGGCTGCGGCACGGGAGGCGGAACCTGCGAAGGCTACTGGTTCCACAAGGGCGGCGGTGGTTGGTAGTACTCCGGCGGCGATGCCTGGTAGTACTGGGCCATCCGAGGCGGTGGCTGTTGTTGAGGCATCCGCAGTAGCGGAACCTGGACAGGGAGTTCTCGTAATCTTTGCATTGGGTATGCTCTAATTGTTGATGGGAGAGGTTCCAAAGACGGAGAACGGGATGTAAAGGAGGACGAAGAGGCGACGACATGGCTAGGGTTTTGATGCCATCAAGGGGCGGGAAGATGCCATCACAGATGGAAAGGGGAAACATGGTTAATATCTTTACTGGAAGAGGGCAAAAGCGGAATGATGCTATGAGGCGTGTGGTTTAAAAGGGCAAAATGGGGATTGACGGGCGGAAAGTTAATAGATTGACGCCCTTTAATATATATATAATGGAAGTGCGTCAAGCAATTATATTTTGCCCCATAAATTCCTATTTTACCCTTCCAGCCCATTGCCCCATGTATTCCTATTTTACCCTTCCGCCCCACCGCCTCCCATTATCTACCCTTCCAAATTCCTGCTGAAGCTTCCGCCATTATATTTTGCCCCATTAATTCCTATTTTACCCTTCCTGCCCATTGCCCCATCTATTCCTACTTTACCCTTCTGCCCCACCGCCTTCCATTATTTACCTTTCCAAATTCGTTCTAATACTTCCGCTCCAAATCCACGTGCCTCCCAGGAACCCCGATATTGCCTCATTCAGCTGCTTCAGATGCATCCGTTCTGACGCGTGCAGCAGGCACACGCCCTCCGTTCCGTTACCCTTCCCATGCACGTAATATGATGGATCCCCATGCCTTTCTCTGCTGCCTATTTCACGCATCGTCCTCTTCAGTTTGCATCGCACCTTCTGCCTGTCATATCCGCACTGCATTCGGCTTTCTTGCTTGCTTCTCTCACGCATCGTTCCCTTCAGATCCCATCCGAATTGTCACCTGCAAGGTATTCTCCAGCTACATATTAGTCCATTACGTATCGTTGTTGCAGTTCTTTAGTTTCCACATTCATCTGGCTCACATATTTCTCTATGCAGAAACTGCCCTCCTCTACGCCTGCCTCTACGATTAGCCGTTACCGTCTTCCTTTTGCTCCTCCTCTCGACAGACATTTCCCAGGTTTATTGCTTTGCAACTTCTTTATCTTCTGTTGGTTTGGACCATGGAAGGACGTATCCCGATATATCGACGATATATCGCCGATATATCGATATCGATATGGGACCGATATCGAAATCGATATATCGATATATCCGATTTCAGGCATTTTCTTCATAAAGATTCCTAGATATAGCGATATATCGGCGATATATCGCCGATATATCGATATCGACACGATATCGAAACGATATCGATATCGATATTTCCTTCCATGGTTTGGACATCCTGCCTGCCTTCTTCCATCCGCCACACGTTACATACACTTAGGGATGAGCATTGGGCTGGGCCGGCCCAGCCCAGCCCGAAGCCCGGCCCGCATAGCCCGGCCCGGCCCGAGCCCGAATTATTTATGGGCCGGGCTTGGGCCAAAGATGTAGGCCCATTATATAATTGGGTCGGGCTTGGGCTTAGCCCGGCCCAACCCATTAGGCCCGATAGCCCGACCCACGTAGAAGCCCAAAATTAGGCCTGTTAGGCCCGATAGCCTAGCCCACATAGAACCCATATGCGTCTAGACTTTGATATCTCACTTTAATATATTCATCTTGATTTAATGAGGGAGTTGACGATGTCGACAGATTAATCCACTTGAGGTACATTTTCAATCTGTTTGTTTACTATTATTTGCACATGTTTCTATAATATTTCTATGAAACTCTTTCCATTAGATATTGTAGAATCATAGATATGACCAAATCCGTGCAAAACAGTAGGATAACTAAATAATAAAGACCTAAATAACTAATAAATACTTCTTAATGAAGATTACAACCAAATAACCAAATGAAGGTACTCCAAGTTTATGGGCCCACCAAGTCTAGACCCATAAGTTTTTGGTCGGTACAAACCCAATTGACGATTGAGACATTATGGGCCGGCCCGGCCCATAATAATTGGGTCGGGCTTGGGCCTGGGCCTTCAAAAAAAATTTTAGTGGGCCTAGGCCCGGCCCAAAGCCCACAAACTTAAATGGGCCTGGGCTTGGGCCCTGTAGGGCCCGACCCAGGCCTAGCCCATGCTCATCCCTACTACACTATTCTATTAAATCATGTTGTCCCACTTCTTTGTAATGGCACACGTCTAATTATTATAGGACTTCAAACAAGAGTCATCGAAGCTCAAATATTGACAGGAGACTATACTGGACGTTGTGTTTACCTCCTCAGAATTGACTTGATTAGCTCAAATTAGCACCTTCTCCTTAAAACGAAGGCAATTCCCAATAAAACTAGCATTTGCCATGACTATTAACAAAAGTCAAGGTCAAATGTTAAACCATGTTGGCATCTACTTACAAACACCCGTTTTCACTCATGGATAACTTTATGTTGCCTTATCACGGGTTACTACTCGAAGCGGTTTAAAAATCCTACTATCAGATGATGAAGAATCTCCTCACAATTGAACAAAAAATGTTGCGTTTAAAGAACTTCTAAATGATGTGCGCCAACGATGCCCCTCTTCATTTTAACGATGTCTAAGTAAGTCCACTAACCTTCCCTGTAAATATAACAAGCGCTAGCATGCCAAGAAACTCATAACATAAATCTTTATATTTTATAACTGAACGTATGTTATGCACTAATGCTAACTTTTTGCTTTCAAAAAAAGAAGAATATAAAGGGGAAGAAATACTTCACAAGAAACCAAAATTGCATGGTATTGTTATTCGAGGTAATATATTCAACTATGTAATTCCCTTTCATGTGTATGTATACAATTCTAATGTTATTATTCATTTCTTTTGTAGATATTATAGTTCCCCAGACACAATCAAAAATACATGCAACAGAAACCATGAGACACAAAGGAAAAAACCCAATGGAAGGAATCATACAAGTAGAAATAAAGAAGCTAAATTTCCCATATAGTCAAAAAATAATCACGCTCGATGTAGCACATCCTAATATTTGCAATGCAATGTTCAGACTACGAATTAACAGATTATGGCATGGAAAACTATTCGGCCCAAATTATGGTGACGTACTTGCTTTTGTTGCTATTGATGAGAAGGTAACAAGTTTCGAGTATCACTTTTAAATTTCTTAATAGTCTGTTGCAATAAACTAAATACTCAACTATTATGACTGCAGAGCAATGAAATACAAGGCTCAGTTGCAGATCCTGACTTAGAAAAATGGAAAATGAAACTACAAGTTGGTAACATTTACTTATTCACAAATGTTGAGATTTGCGAAGCGCGAAGAAAATACAAAATTGTGCAACATCGATATTGAATGGTGATAAAAAACAGAACTATAATCCATCCACTTGATAACGATCCTTCTTTCCCACATATTGTCCACCATTTTATAGCATTGCAAAATCTTCATCAAGTCCAGCTACATGGAATTTCTCTTATGGGTCTGAAAAAGTTACGATTATTTTATGATATTTACTACATTTACTTTGCTCCCCAAATATAATTCACTTTCTAACAGGTTCTCCAACTTATATCATCGATAACGCATTCTCATTCTACTGATGTCTTAGGTATTGTTATTCAAGCTCGACCTACCACAATCATCAAAACAAAGGAAGGGGCTTCTCAAACAAAAAGTAATGCCATACTTATTGATGAGAGGTATTTTCCCCCTTTTTTAACTAATAAAATAAAAAATGTACACAACTAATTTAAAATTTTGCACACAGTCAATCTGTAGTCCAGCTTACAGTATGGGGAGATTTGGCACAAAAGTTCGAGGAGGATCTTATAAACGCTGCAAAAAATAATGGCATATTATTTGTTCCTCATGTCTCTATTTCAACATACCAAGGTAAGCATTTCTACTATTTAATTAACACATAATAATATTCATATTCATTCTTGCCCATTTCCAAACATTTACGTTCACTTCAGGATCATACACGCTATATACAACTGGCTTCTCAACTATGCAAATAAATCCTCGTGGCATTGAAAATACTACAAACCTCAAGTCCTGGTTTGAATTCTCTTCTTGAACAAATTATCTTTCCTGCAATTTTTTCGTATTAGTTGTTGTCTAACAAAAAATATCACTTGTCCAAGGTTTTGTACATACAAAGCTGATGCAAACAAAGACTTCACTCAAAATTCTACTTCCAACATTATTGTATGTAAAAAAACGTTCATTTCGCTTGCAGACCTACTCAACTCATGTCGAACTTCACCCACAATGGTAGTACTACCTAACCACTTTCTTTTTAAATTTTATCACCACACATAAATACACTCTCCCTCAATTACCAATTAATGATATGTTTATCATTTACATCTAGCCTGCGACATTTACAACAAAGGCAACCATCAAAAAAATTCAAACGAACACAAAAATCTGGTATGATTGTTGTTCCATGTGCCACAACACATATAGGATAAACGAATCTGAAATATGTATCACGTGCGGAGCACAGAGCCCTCAATGCATTCCAAGGTAGCAAGTTATTATTCAGTAATTAGTACTACATTTTCCCTGCTTATGCTTTTTCACTGATTTTTTTACATATCTGCAGAATGAAACTTAAACTTGAAGTTACTGATGCAACCACTGATGCATGTGTTACCATATTCGCTGAAGTTGCTGAGAAGATCATTGGAATGAACATCACTGATTTACTATCCATACTCGAAAAGGTATGAATATCTCAAAACATCATTTCTTGTGTTCTTTTTAATTTCTAATTTAAATTTCTTTCTATGACATAGGATATGTTAGAAAAACTTTTGGAAAATATAACCAAGTCATGCCTATCAAAGGAATACGAATTCGATATACGCATAACGGAAAGGAATCTTTGCTTTGCTTCCTCTGGAGAATTTACAGCTACGTCTATCAGAGAACAAATGCAAGAAACAAATGACAACAATATCAATAGCGACAACACAGTTACTAGGTATTTCTCGAAAATGTTATTGCCTTCTTCAAACCATTAAGTATTGTATAAATAGTATTTAATTTAACCTTTATTTCCTTCACACCATCACTAACATGTTTTAATCTGATATTCAAAAGCAGATCTCCATACACCACACAATCCACGACGGTTAGAAGATCATGTCATGTCATGTATTGTACATATTGTACATAAGTGTTTTTGTATGTTTCAAAACCACTACAGGTCTGTATATTTTGTTTGATACGACGACATCTATATATCCATGTAACAAATAATTTTCATAGTACAGTACGTGCATACACTCTGCTTTCTTTTTATCACATTATATGCTTACTTTAACAACACTTGATTTCTTAAATTTTTTTATCCAAGAACATATCCTGCTAATAACTATTACTTCATTATAATCTTTACCTTCATATTATAAAGTACGTTACATTATGTAAGGATATCTTCTTAAACAAGATGAAAAAAACTCATCACCCCGTGCAACGCACGGGCACACACTAGTATATATTAAGGCCATCAACATATTAATTTTCGGCAAAAAATGTCGTTTTTACCCCTTTCAGTTTCACCTACCACCAGCCCTGGGGCATCATTCCACTTCTACCCTCATCTTTTACTAGGATTTACACACACCACCCCCAACTCTTCCCCCCATTCTCTCCCCCGATGCTAACTTCCTTCGAAAACCCTAGATGTTTCCCCTTCCCTTCCGACACCCACTGCCTCCTCCGACAATCATCTTCCCCTTTTCCGAGTTTACCTCTCCAAGCTCCTCCCCTCCTCGGCATAACTCCATCGACGTCGGCGGCAGATAAAAGGTCGGGATCGACGCCACCCCCCAGCGTGTGATCTACAAATCGCCCCCCGTCGGATCCCCAAACCGACGAAGACAACCTCGTCTTGAGACTCAATGATGATACGCTGGCTATGTCGGTAGCGAAAAGGCGGAGTGCCGCGAGGCTGAGCACTGCCGTTGATGGCAGAAGTAGCAGAAGCCGAAGAAGGCGGAGGTTGGGCAGCAGGGCAGCGGCGAAGACATCCTTCCGATTTTGCCCATGATATTCCGGCCATGTTAATGGTAGGCTATGATCTGGGAATAGTAATCTGTTACCATCATCCAGATCAAAAATTCATACAAGCAGAACAAGATTGTGCTCTGCTAACGTTACCACATACGTCGGATGTTTGATCACCTGGAGTCACATATTATCACTTTCCTAATTTATGTAGATTCACTGTGTAATGTCGATCTACAAATTTTGCTAGAATTACAACACGGCGTTTACTTAGATTTGTTTTCTGATTTAAGTTCGAACATATTCGTTGTTAGGTTTTGTTTAAGGAGAAAAAATGGCTAACTGTTGATTGATTGACAATTGCCGACTGCAAGTGCACTTTAAAATCTGAGAATTACGGAGAGTGTAAAACAAAGATCTATCTGTATTTTTTTCAAAATGACATCTGACCGGTTTTTGCAATATCTGTGCTCTACTACTCCTTATATTATTGGAATCGGGAGCCCAGGAAAGGAAAATGAGTTGTAGTAGAAAATGAAGAGGAATTGAGAAGCATGTAATGGTTGTCATAGCTCCAAAATATGAACGGTTGAATGGAATCAAAGCTCCCTCGGCACGGTTCTTTGATCGTGGATACCATTCCTTGGATTGTTGTTTCGATATGGATGCTTCTTGCTATCCATGTTCTATTTCTTCTCATCTATTGTTATCATTGTTTTCTTATTTTGCATGTCACCTCGAATAGATTGAGCAGATGTTGCCCTGAAGGCACTGTATTACTGGACAAAAGGTAGGAAACAACGTTCTTTTGTTAAAATTAGCAAATAGATTCTGATTCCATCGATCCAAAATCATATTTGGATAAATATGCTTATGGAGAGTGGGATGTTGTATTATCTTGATGATATATAAACTTCGGCAAATCAGATTATCATGTTCACGGGATTGCCTCATAGGTTAATTGCTAATGCAGAGACTTAATTATGATACAAAATTAGTTCTGACATGAAGGGGCTTCATACCTAAAATTAGTTCTAAATTTTACTTTACTATGCAACATGATAAGTACTCTAAGCTCCGTATTATTTATTCTTTACATTATTTAATGCATACCTCGAGTTTATAGTTTTCTCATAAGAAGACAATTTCTTTTAGAGCGTGTTTATATGTATTGGTAATGTTGCCTGTCTTAGAAAAAGTATTTCTTGTATTATAATTGTCAAAGCCAAATGTCGATCCAACTAAGTAAGTACCCACTGTGCAAATCCAAGTTCTCCAATGTCGACACATTACCGAGAACCTACGGCAACTTGCTGGTGAAATCCTTCCCCAAAGCATTTACGCTCCGTAGTCTACTGGCCAGAAGTCGAGGAAAGTCGCTGGAGAAAATGTTGGAGCTCACATTAAGCAGCTCAAGAAGCAGTCCTCGGTTGCCACTGAGGTTCATATACGAGAGATCGAGGCTCTCAATGACACTGTCGGCATTGCACCCGAGCTTGGTCCAGTTGTAATGAGGCAATGGACTTCCCCAATCCGTGAGCTTCTCGATGGGGTCGATAAGGTCGGATTTGATTAATAGAAGCGTCATCGCCTCACCGTCTTCACCGGTAGCATTGCTGAGCAAGGAGAGGAAGTAGCAGTAGTAACAACATTGCGGAGCAAAGTTAATTACATACTAAGTGATGCAGTCTATGATTAGCCTTAATTACTTTACTGTGGGGATTTTTCCAATTACAGTATTAGTTTGGGTATTAGGGCTCATGAGATGGTGGTATTTTTAATTGCTACCAATTACTACAATTACTGTTGGATTTACAGTCATAATGTAAAGATCAGGTCGTAAATAGAAACATATGTACATACGTGTAAAGTATACATATGTGTATATATACAGACGCATGAACTCACGTTAATTAATTGGTTAAAGACTACGGAGAAGGCAGCCAAGCATGTGTGCTTTTGGGAGACGATAGTTGTATCATGTGTCCATTTTTTTGTCCAACGTATATCAAATAAATATAACTCCTAATAACCTGCTTCCTCATAAAACCTGCTATATCACATGTGATGTGTCTGTACATGCTTCGCATGCTTCTCATCTTTGTTGAATGCTGACCTACTCAAGCTAATCGCCACAACAACACACCTACCTTCTTTCTTCACTATATTGTTTGCCTAATTTTTCAATGTTGAATGTTCCTCCACTCGAGATGATCACGACAATAGACAACTACACCGCTGGGTTCGGAAGACAGTCTAATAATTATTTGGAATTCCAAGATTACGACCAAATGGTTCTTGGATTGATAAAAAAAATCGATGATGCACAAAGAGTGCACATATATTGATGTAAGTGCAAGTTTTTGGAGATGAATCCAAATTGTGAAGAATTCTTATAATAGTCAACTGCTATACGGTTATAACTGAAAAAAGAACCAGATAAGAAATTCATGGTTATATTACTAACTTGAAAGAAACCATAAAATTAATATTATGAAATCTTGCCTAAGATAGTTGTCCGTGCTTTTGCACGGGCTCCCTACTAGTATTATATTAAAGGCCGTCAAGATATTAACTTTCCGTCAAAAAATGTCGTTTTTACCCCCCCTTCCAATTTCACCTACCACCAGTCCTGGGGCATCATTCCACTTCTACCCTCATCTTTTACTAGGATTTACACACACCACCCCCAACACTTCCCCCCATTCTCTCCCTCGATGCTAACTTCCTTCGGAAACCCTAGATGTTTCCCCTTCCCCCTCCGACACCCATTGCCTCCTCCGACAATCATCTTCCCCTCCTCCGAGTTTGCCTCTCCAAGCTCCTCCCCTCGGCGTAACTCCATCGACGTCGGCAACAGATAAAAGGTTGGGATCGACGCCACCCCCCCGGCGTGTGATCTACAAATCGCCCCCTGCTGGATCCCCAAACCGACGAAGACAACCTCGTCTTGAGACTCAATGATGATACGCTGGCTGTGTCGCCAGCAAGAAGGCTGAGTGCCGCGAGGCTGAGCGCTGCCGTTGGTGGCAGAAGTAGCAGAAGCCGAAGAAGGCGAAGGCTCGGCAGCAGGGCAGCGACGAAGACATCCTTCCGATTTTGCCCATGATATTCCGACCATGTTAATGGTAGGCTATGATCTGGGAATACAAATCTGTTACCATCATCCAAATCAAAAATTCATACAAGCAGAACGGGATTGTACTCTGCTAACGTTACCACATATGTCGGATGTTTGATCACTTGGAGTCACATATTATCACTTTCCTAATTTATGTAGATTCACTGTGTAATGTCGACCTACAAATTTTGATAGAATTACATCACGACGTTTACTTAGATCTGTTTTCTGATTTAAGTTCGAACATATTCGTTGTTAAGTTTTGTTTAAGGTGAAAAAATGGCTAACTGATGATTGATTGACAATTGCCGACTGCAAGTGCACTTTAAAATCTAAGAATTACCAAGAGTGTAAAACAAAGATCTGTCTGTATTTTTTTGTCAAAATGACATCTCACCGGTTTTTGCAATATGTGTGCTCTACTACTCTTTATATTATTGGAACCGGGAGCCAAGGAAAGGAAAAAGGAATTGTAGTAGAAAATGAAGAGGAATTGAGAAGCATGTAATGGTTGTCATAGCTCCAGAATATTGAACGGTTGAATGGAATCAAATCTCCCTCGGCACGGTTCTTTGATTGTGGATACCATTCCTTGGATTGTTGTTTCGATATGGATGCTTCTTACTATCCATGTTCTATTTCTTCTCATCTATTGTTATCATTGTTTTCGTATTTTGCATATCACCACGAATAGATTGAGCAGATGTTGCACTGAAGGCACTGTATTACTGGACAAAAGGTAGGAAACAACATTCTTTTGTTAAAATTAGCAAATAGATTCTGATTCCATCGATCCAAAATCATATTTGGATAAATATGCTTATGGAAAGTGGGATGTTGTATTATCTTGATGATATATAAACTTCGGCAAATCAGATTATCATGATCACGGGATTGCCTCATAGGTTAATTGCTAATGCAGAGACTTAATTATGATACAAAATTAGTTCTGACATGAAGGGGCTTCATACCTAAAATTAGTTCTAAATTTTACTTTACTATGCAATCATGATAAGTATTCTAAGCTCCGTATAATTTCTTCTTTAAATTATTTAATGCATACCTCGAATTTATAGTTTTCTCATAAGAAGACAATTTCTTTTAGAGCATGTTTATATGTATTAGTAATGTTGCCTGTCTTAGAAAAAGTATTTCCTGTATTATAATTGTCAAAGCCAATTATCAAATATCATAATCTTCATTTGTGTTTACTACTCGAGGTTGTTGTAGTGGGAAAGTATTATGATCACCCACAATTGACAACATTGGAGGTGACATTATCCTCCTATACTTTCTTTTGGAGAACTTGGTAACCGTCTGAAACCCGTGTGTTTGATACTCATTATGCTGCCCACTTTTATGTTTAAGAGCTCATGGTGAGCATGGCTCATGTACATATACATGAATAGTTAGTTGTGTATATTATTACACGTTATGAATTCTACCCGTCTATCTACATGAAAGATGTCATGTGTCAACCATGTTCAAGAGGTGTTTGGTATTCGTCAAGGGAGGGAGCTTGCTCACAGTCCAAGTTCCATGATTGTAAGGGTTCATATTCATCACTTGCTCTCTTAAATTCACAATGAATCTTGCAACCATCTTTTTATAGATAGCAATTACATAATAATGAATATCCATTTATATCTTCTTCTAATCTGCGATGAATTATCCTAATAATCATCGTTAGGGTGGAGCAGTGGGCTCGACCTGGCCCAACCCGGGAAAGCCCGACCCGAGCCCATGAACTTTCCGTGGGCCATAGGCCGGGTCGAGGCCCGCTTTTTTCAGCAAACTAAGGACCCGGACCCGGCCCAAACCCCGCGAGATTGGGCCCGGGTTTGGGTCGGGCTCGGGCCGGGCTCAATCCGTACTTATTTTGATTTCAATTTATTTTTATGGATATAACTCATCCATAACACGTGAATATTGGATGTATTGTTACTATATAATATTACTATTTATGGATGAAGGAAATATTGGATGTATTTTGACTATAAATCCATGTCCCCTAATTTAGTTCTAATATGATTTTTTGAAATATGAGGGCCCGGGCCCGACCCATTTGTACTTCGGGTTCGGGCCCGGCCCGGCCCGAGCATAATATTTTTCAAAAATGAAGACCCGGGCCCGGCCCACTTCTACATCGGGTTCGGGCCGGGCTCGGGCTTTTGCGGTTGGGTCAGGGTCGGGTTCGGGCTGGCCCGGCCCAATGCTCCACCCTAATCATCGTTATATGGAACGTTTGCAACAACTATAACATTCATTGTTACTGGTAGATTTTTATAGATATTTTACCAATGAAAAATTTATTCATTCTTATATTTCTAATATCATATGATATGGTAACAAATATTTCAGTTATTCATTATTGTAGTCAGTTTTTTTTCTATGCAATTTATAAATAAAATATAATTATTTATATTTTAATCTTGCAAACATATGGTCTTCACAAGTTAACAACACAATAAAACATAGCTATAAAATCAGTAATTAATTATTATATTATCTTTTGATGCATATTTTTTTCAACCCTAGATAATCATCATTATTATATGAACTCCAAGTAAGGATAAAGATTTTCATTGTGATTAATAAGTACCAATGATAATTGTCATGCTACTACTGATTCCATTATTCTAGATGTGACCGCCAATATGATTTCTCCATTAATGCATTTGAGACTTACTACACTCTAGCTGATATCAAGGATGTTGAAGATAGATTTAAGGCAGAAGCATCTACATTAATGAATTCGACGTGGATTATATGATAGTTAGATAATCCATGTTATATCTTCTTGATGTTATAGCCATTCTCACATGATTATATCAACCGTTTCAAATATAATTGCAGAAAAGATAAATTTTCAATGACTAATAATTTGATCATTGTCAATTCTATCAACAGCATCTAATATATTGATACGAGATATGAATATTTTTGTATCTATTTTTAAGCATATATGGATGCAGATATATCTGTATTTAAGAGGATGTGTATAATATTTTTATTCCGGTTAAAATGTATCATGCAATAATATCAGTTTGTATATTTCCCTAATATTGATACGTGTATATTGATATGAGAAACGTCTTGCCCATTACGGGTCTCGCGTCATGCACATGCCTACACTATTATTTCACGAATAATATTAGCGGTTGGACCCCTTTTCCCAGCTAGAATCTCAAGCAAGGTCCAACACAAAGCTCTCGATATAAGTTTTTTTTTGATGAAAGATAGGGTGACCTCCCGAGTTGGGAGTTCACTTTTAAATGAATGTGAATGTTTTCGTATTTTGATTGCAAAATATAAGGATAATGTTATAATTTTTTATTTGTTTGCAAATATAGATACCGACATAAGATGAATAAGATTATATAAATTTTTTTAGAACAGAAATATAATTATAGTGATTATTCAAGTGACAAGAGTTTTATTAGATGATTCTACAATAGATAATAATTCGATCATTGTAGATACTATCGGAAAAATAGTTCTCCCGTGCAAAGCACGGGGTCTGCACTAGTTGTATATGAATTGTGATCGAATAAAGATTGAAATGAATGTAGATTAAATCATTTATTTAGTTAAAGCAATTTAGATGAAAGTAAGATTAAAATATTAAATAAAAGGTTTTTATCAATTGTGCACGTAATGAGATTTTACAATGTCAGTTATACCCCTTCTTTTTTTGGAATATCAATTTTCTCTTACCATCTTTTAAAATTTACAATTTTGTCCTTTTGTTAAGGTAAAGTAGAGACAATATTGATATTACAAAAAGGCAGAATTGTGAATTTTGCAAGAGAGTAGCAGTACAATTGATATTCCAAAAAGAATATCATGATTGATATTGCAATATTTTAGAAGGACACAACTGATAAAAACCTTTAAACATAAATGCTATGACTTAAAAGCCAGGTTGCATGCATTCGTTTAGCAAGAAGTTTAGACGCATTATGAAAAATATTGCACACAATCGAATCTTGCGTGGCTTTTGATTTCTCAAATCTAAAAAGAGGAAGTTCTTCTAACAGAGGAGACACGTGTTGTGTTACTTATGTTTAGTGTGGAGCATTGAGTTCGACCCGGTTCGATTCCGTCAATTTTCCGTGGGCCTTGAACCGGATCAAGGCCTACTTTTTTTAACAAACCGAGGTCTTGGGCTTGACATAAGGCCTGTGTGATTGGGCTCGGATTCAGGTCGGGCTCGAATCCGGACTGGGTTCAGCCCACACCTATTTTGTTTCCATGAAGTTGCACTTTGATTCCAATTTATTGTTATCGATATAATTCATCCATAACAGATGAATACTGGATGTATTTTTATGATATACTATTAATATTCATGGATGCAGGTAATGTTGAATGTATTGTGATTATAAATCTGTCCCCTAATTTGATTCGAACATGATATTTTGAAATATGAGAGCTCATATCTGACCAATTTGTATTTTGAGGTCGGGTCCGGTCCGGCCCAAGCATAATATTTTTGAAATATCAGAACTCGGGTCCGACCCATTTATACATCAAGTTCGGATCGGGTCCGGATTTTTGCGGGTCGAGTCAGAATCGAGTCCGGACCGGCCCGACCCAATGCTCCACCCTGCTTATGTTATATTGTATGTTATAATAGATTTAGGGGTTCTCCATTATAGGCCCAAGTCAACTCTACGACCGTCGCCTTGCTGGGTAGGGTTGAGTTGGGTTACCCCTGTGAATAGTAATTTGCGAGAAGAGTCTGGAGGACTGGAAGAAAGAGTACACCGGTGTACTCCAACCCAACCCACCAACCAAACATGCCCTAAACACACCGGGAGATTACTTACTAGCACGTTGTATTTTTAATATGGGGATGCATATTTTTCTTAGTCATCAGCGTAATTTCGGGTTCTTTTTACCTCTGATATCCTTAGTCCGGTTTGCTTTCTGCCCTATGTAACATGGGCTTTCTTTGGGCCTACGGTTCTCTTTTCCTGATTATTAACATGTGATACGAGGGCTGTGTCGTCCGTCTTTAAAGTTTAAAAAACTCATCATTCCTTGTTTGCTTGTACAAAATATTCACTACGAATAAATGAGAAATTATTGTATTTGTGGGGGCGGGGGACATGAGTGCGCGAAAGACGGGGCTGAAGTGCCATGGGCTAGTCCAGAATGCCCGGTTAGAGCATGGGATTTAAGAAATTCCCAGTCAGGGCACCGATCGGCGAACGGTTCGTCGATCGGCAAACCATTCGCCGAATCGGTGCTTCCGTACGAAAAACAATATTCCGGAATAATATTATATATTATTTTTAATATATATAAAATTCAATCGGCGTCAGTGGAAGCACCGATCGGCGAATGGTTTGCCGATCGGCGAACCGTTCGCCGATCGGTGCCCTGACTGGAAATTTCTTAAATCCCATGCCCTAACCGGGCATTCTGGGCTAGCCATGCCCTAAATGGGAAATAGCTCGCCACCAGATCTCTGGTCGGGGATCGGGGAGGCGTTGTTTCTCTCTCTCTCTCTGACGTCAGCGCTAAACGACAACAGGCAATCTTTTTTTTTTTTTTTTGATAACTTGTACGTATATTAAAGGAAAAGGTAAGTAAAAATAGTTACATCTCAGCTTCAAGAGAAGCAAGAAAAGATAAGCAAAAACAGTGACAAACAGAGTAGCATGTTTGCTACAGGTTGCGCGTCAAGGAGAGTTAATAATGGTGCAGTTCAGGTGGCTGAAGGCATCAGGTAAGAGAGACATTCACCATGGCAATGACCCTACAGGCAATGGCGTCAGCACCGGTGAAGCGAGACGAGGCCCATCGGGCATTCCGTTCCTTCCAGATAGCCCAGGTGGCCGCAGCAAGAGCCACCATGAACTTGAGCTTCTTGGACTCACAGGAGATAGAATTGCAGCACTCGAGCATATGGCATAATTCGGAGGGAGCAGATGTAGGCAGCTCCAAGGTAGTGCTGATTTCATTCCAAACTGCAGAGGAGAATTGGCAGTTAAAGAAAATATGCTCCCGAGTTTCAGGGAGTTGGCTACAAAGATAGCAAACTCCATTGGGGGCGATTCCATGTTTAGCTAGTCTATCAAGAGTGGGAAGCCTGTTAAGGATAGCACGATAGAGGGTGCAAGCATGACTAGGGACCACTTTGTTCCGCCACAGCAAGGTAGCCCAGGCCTTCGGCTGGGCTTTAGTTCTAACAACATCAAAAGCAGCCCTGAACGAGAAAATTTTGCTCCCAGCAGTCCAGGACAGACCACCATCAGATGTGGAAGTGGCGACCGCGAGGTGAGTGCGCGCTTCCAAGATGGCTCTCCAAATGGGGGAATCCCCATTGGCTTTAGTGCACTGGAAAAGGTCCCTACCTCTGAGATATCTCTCCTTCATGAACGAGGCCCAAATAGAGTTACCCGAAGATGCAACCCTCCAGCTCCAAGACAACGCCATAGCATGGCGAATGGTAGTGAGAGAACGCAGCCCTAGTCCACCTTCCTCCTTGGGCAGACACACCACATCCCATTTGACGTGGTGCGTCCCAAACCCCCAAAGGAAGTCAGCACACAAAGCATCAATTTTCTTTGCCGTACCAGCGGGGATACGGATTCCGGAGGTCCAGAATAAGGAAACACCTGAGATGACAGAATTGAGGAGCTGTAGGCGGCCTGCGAGGGTTAGGGACCTTGCTTTCCAGCCGCAAAGCAAGGCCCTTACCCTATCAATGAGCATAGCGACTGCAAGCGACCTCCCCTTCGTAGGAGCAAGTGGAATCCCCAGATATTTAGTTGGCAGGGGCTGAACCAAAAGGCCCACCTCCAAACATAAGTTGAAGTCCACGGCAGAAGATTTTGGCAATATAAGCTTGCTTTTTCTGGCATTCATTGCCAAACCCGACATACCCTCGAAAGACGCAAGGATGCTTTTGATTTCCTTCATCGTACCAACACTCTTCTTGCAGAAGAAGAGTAGATCATCCGCGAAGATTAGGTGGGAGGGGACCTTTGCTCTCCCCATGCAGATTGTGTGCAGAGTTCTTTGATGGACAGCCATGTCAACAAGCAAGGAGAGGGAGTCCATTGCAATGACAAATAACAGAGGGCTGAGGGGGTCGCCTTGACGTAACCCTCTCTTTGAGGGGAAATAACCGTAAGGTGTCCCATCAACAAGGACCGAGAACATAGGAGACGAAATGCAATTTTTTATCCACCCAATCCATTTCTCGTCGAATCCTCTGATCCGTAGGCTTTGCAACAGAAACTCATGGTCAACTGAGTCGAAAGCCTTTGATAGATCCACCTTGATGCAAGCCTTAGAGGAGTTGACTTTCCGGCCGAACCCATGAATAACCTCATGAGCCAGACGTATGCAGTCACTAATTGCCCTTCCTTTGATGAAAGCCGTTTGGTTCGGTGCAACCAATTGTGGAATGACCTCCGCCAAGCGAGTAGCCAGCATCTTAGAGAATATTTTGTAAAGGGTATTGCAGCAAGATATCGGTCTAAAGTCACCGAGAGACGAAGCCCCCGTACTTTTTGGAACAAGAGTAAGGAAAGTGTGATTAACATCAAGTGGAAGATTTCCCCCATGATAGAGGAATTCCATGGCTTCAATCAACTCATTTTTTATCAGAGACCAATGTCTTTTGAAAAAGCCCGCATTAAATCCATCCGGGCCCGGGGCTTTTGTAGAATGTATGCTTTTAAGGGACTCCCAAACTTCCTTCTCCAAGAAAGGCCTTGAAATCCAATCTCTTGTAGTACTAGATAACAAAAACCGCGGTTCAGGGGGGCTTTCCCTGATGGCATTGGCGTGCGGCGGCGCAAGGAGCCTAGAGAAAAAAGCCACAGCTTCCTCAGCAATCTTGGCATGAGTATCCACAAGGTTTCCATCACCGTCCAAGAGAAAAGCAATTGAATTCTTAGCCCGACGCGTGCAGGCATGTGCATGAAAAAATTTCGTGTTTCTATCACCAAGCTTAAGCCAGTCCACCCGGCTTTTTTGTTTCCACATTGATTCCACATCCTTATCGAGTTTAACCGAGTACTCTTTGGCATCTTTCTCAAGTTGAGCAAGAAAGGCATCCAGGGGGTCCTCCGCAAGGGCCATGTTCAAAGTATCAAGGACAGAGGCAATTGTCCGTTGATCCTGCCTGACGTCACCATGGTCTTTGGCCCATGTTTTCAACGCTTTCTTTATACACCGCAGCTTACGTTGGAATCCTGCCACGGGGTTTCCCATGGTTGGAGTGCCCCAAGAGTCGGCGACCACCTTCGCATACCCTTCCCTGTAAGCCCAGTAGTCGAAGCACCGGAATGGCTTCCTCAGGGCCGGAGGCGACCCAAGCGCCACAGTCATGAGAAGATGGTCAGAGGAGGAGAGGGGGGAGTATCTCAGCTTAGTATGCGGGAGAGAAGTCCTCCATGCCATATTTACTAACGCACGATCAAGGCGAGCAGCGATTCTTTCAGGGCCAATTGTAGAGTTAGTCCAAGACCATTTGTTCCCCACGTAATCCAGATCCTCAAGTCCAGATCTGTTGATGCACTCGTTGAAATCAGCCATGGAGGCTTTATTAGGAGGGCAGCCACCAGTCTTCTCAGAGTGAAAACGGACTGCGTTGAAATCCCCAATAACCAGCCAAGGGGAGTAAGTAGCAGCACTGGAAGTAACAAGGCTCTCCCAAAGTTCTCTCCTAGCAGTAGCTGAGTTAGACCCATAAACTACAGAGAGTTTAAGAGCCAGTCCCCCAGCATTGACGCAGTCGAGAGTGACTACCTGTTCGGAAGTAGAAAGAGGGCAACACGCCCAGCAGTCATTTTTCCAGGCAACAAATATACGCCCCAGATCCGTGTCATTATGGAGGAAGGACCAACCAAGAGGGACAAGGCCAGCAAAAATGCTCACGTTTGAAGGCCTTATCTTAGTTTCTACCAAGCCAACAATACCCACGTTGGCCTTCATAAGTTCATCGAACAAAATCTTTACTTTTCTCGGCCTGTTTAGGCCGCGAGTGTTACAAACCGCTATCTGCATCAGATGGAGGGAGTAGAAGTGGTACTCGAAGTACCCACTTGGCCTGAGGTGGCTTTTGGGGTGGTACTTGCTGCACCGGCTTGACTTGGATGGCCATTAAATTGACTTTTCTTCTTCTTTTTATGCGAGATGACCTCCCAGTTTGGATTTTTGTGGACTCGATCCTCCAGAGGGAGTTCTGGGCTGGGCGGTCCCATGATAAGAGGTCATCTCTGCTGACGGCCGATTGAGGTCCAGGGAAGCACCAGATAGAGGTGAGTTCCCAACTTTCTTGGGAGGAAGTGGCGGTCTATGGAGAAGAGTTCGTGGGCCAAGCGGGATGGCCGTAAACGGAGCATTGACAATTCTTCTCATCGGTTTTTGATGCGAGGAAGAAGTTGTAGCCAAGGAGGGATGCTTTGGTACATGGGGTGGTAAGGGGATGCCAGCCGTCCCTACCACAGGAGAACCCTGAACTGGACGGTGGAAATCGATGTTAAGAATAGGAGAAGATGGGGGTTGAGATTCAGTGCCAGCCCGGTCTTCCTGAGCATTTAGGGGTCCACCAGCCACAGAATCCTCCAGGACTGCAATTTGAGGCTCGTCTGCGGAGCAGGCAAAGGGACAATTCCGCCGGGAGTGCCCGAAGGAGATGCAGAGATCACACCGAGGGGGTTTCCATTCAAGTTCAACACCAACTTGGATGCGTCGACCCGAAGGGAAAACTAGCGGAACAGAAGGGGGGACGAGGGTTTCAGCTTTGATCGAAATGCAGCAACGAGCAGGACCTTCTTCCTTTCCTGATGCAGTCGCTGCATCCATGAATAGAGGGGATCCAAAAAGACTTCCAAGTTTGCTCAGCACAACCGGAACAGAGTGCCCCATTGGGAGGCCATGGAACTTAACCCATAATGGTATCTCCGAGAGGAGATCACGCTCTAGA
Source organism: Ottelia alismoides (assembly GCA_037367405.1). Taxonomy (NCBI): domain Eukaryota; kingdom Viridiplantae; phylum Streptophyta; class Magnoliopsida; order Alismatales; family Hydrocharitaceae; genus Ottelia; species Ottelia alismoides. The sequence continues at coordinate 1,178,780 of JAZKJV010010769.1, read as the reverse complement.
CAGGAGCCGTCAGCCGCCCATCGTCTCAAGACCACGAGGCGACCATTGAAAAGCCATGGACCACCGTCCAGCAACCGCTGGCACTCAGAATCTGAGGAGAGTTGGATGTAGTAGAAGCCTCCCGGTCTCGATATCAGTTTGTGTCCTCCAACGGGTCTCCACACTTTCTCAACAAAGGATGCGAGGTGCTTGAAATAGGGCTTCTTCCCCAAGACATAAAAAACGAGAGTGTTAGCCCATACCTCGTTTAACTTTGCAGACTCCATCACGGAGATTAGAGCAACAGGCTCTCCTTCAACAACTGCAGGCGCGACAAACTGCAGCTTCCTTGACGGAAGGGGGGGTAGCGAAGTAGAACAGATGTCTTTCCATGACGGGAGATTGCTCTCAGGGCAGACAGGATGAGAGGTACCGTGGGTCCTGTCGAAGATAGGAGGCGGAGGAGGGTGGCTGGAGGTGGGGTGGGGGCATGAGGTTTGTGGTGGCGGCGTTGCGGGCGTAGGGTTTGGCGACGAGGGAGGGTTTGGGGGTGGGGGGAGGGTTTGGGGGTGGGGGAGGGTTCGGGGGTGGGTCCATTCTTGACAACAGGCAATCTCGCTCAACTGGTGAGATGGTGACCACCGTAGCTAATCAGCAGGTGCCCAAACATGCAGCAGACTGAGAGAGAGAGAGAGAGAGAGAGAAGGGGAAGATGCTGTAGGCGTGGTCAATGGTCAAGGCATGGAAAGGGCACATCATACGATCACGTCCCTTTTGCAGAATCTTATCACTGTCCAGAAATTCTTCACAACCCGCAGACGAGAAAAAAAACATCCTTTTGATTTTTTTTTTTTTTTGATAGGTAAGTAAGCTTGTATTTCTATCAAAAGGAAAATGTTGTACATATGCCCCATCGGGCCCAAAAAAAACAAAAAATGGCTTTGTATCAGAGTTGCATACATTGCTAGATTTCAACCAGTAGGAACTGGGTTGCTAACAAATCAGAAAAGCTTAGGTGCCCACTTTGTTCCACAAGGAATTGGCGTCGTCAACGATCTGGGTAAGCAACAGGCTGCCACGGCTGGACTGTGAATTGGTCCATATCGAGTTGTACATCCTTTTGATCTATAGGGACCAATGTACTGCAAACAATGGAGGACAGGACATCAAATTTTCTGTTGAGAACGGCAAATGTATTTTTTAATTTGTGTATATGAATATGCAAAAATGGACAGGACAGCATATCTTGCACGATTACAGAAGCGATCTGGCGAGCGTTTTACGAGATTTATTTGTTGCCAAAGCATGTCCGTGTGCCTTCTCTCATTTTTTTCGGTAAAGGAAGGCCCCGTTTGGTTGGAGATTAAGCCCTGAAATAAGGAGTCAATTTTCTTCTCGATACGGTTCCCAGTGGTACGACTATTCCATATTATTCCATCTTATTTCACTCATATTCTTATCTTTATCCCACCTTACATACCTCTATTTCACCTTATTCTCCTTATTCCTATCTTCCAGCCGAACGGAGAATAGACCCTTATTTCCCTTATTCTCCATCCTAATTCCTGTTTATTCTCCTACCAAACGGCAATGTTGGTGGCTCCAGTAGGGGTTATGGGGGGGGGCATGTATCCTGCTTATTCCCCTTATCATGCTTATTCTCCATCCTTATTCATGCTTATTCTCCTAAAAGTAAAGTATATATTTCCAAAAGAGGCAATTACAGGCAATGTTGGTGGCTCCAGTAGGGGTTATGGGGGGCCTGTATACAGAATTGACACTCAAACAACAAAAGTATAGTTTAGTCCTTGCTGATCAAGGAAAAGGAACAAACAATATCGTTGATGATATGATCAGTCGAACGAAGAGCAGAGGTACTCCAAATACGATTCCTTTCGTTCCAGATCTGCCAAACAACAGCCGCGAGCAGCATGGCGACAAACGAGCGGGCGCGTTGGGGGCCGATGGAGATAGTCATGTTGATCAGATCCAGCAGGTTGGTGACAATGGGAACCGACCCGACAGTGGCAACGCATGAGCCCCTCCAAATGCCAGAGGAGAAGGGGCATTGGAAGAACAAATGGCCGTGAGATTCATCGTCTGCAGCACAGAAGTAGCAAGCGGGGGCCATATTTATCCCAAAAGAGATAAGCCGATAGTGGGTCATGTGAACAGTTCTATACCTTAATAGCTTCGATAATCACCAATGAATGATATACACATAAAATTTTTCTATATCCACAATAGGTAATTGAACATTTATCTATTACATACACGATTTATTCATAACCTATATTATCAATTCATTGAAGGTGAGCAATCAGATACACTTCTTTCTCTAGCTTCATTATAACTTTGTGATTTTACCATCGTAGTTAACTTTGTCAATGGCGGTACACTTATAAATATAAGGTATGATGTTTCATCATATTTATCATAGAGGTATCCTAATTACAGTGTATAACATACATCACGTAAAAAGTATATACATAGCATGGTATACCCTTGTAGTTTACACGTTATATATACACATAATATTTCCTTGTTAATGGATACAATCATATGAAATCTATAATATGAAATATAATATTGGTGAGAGGTTCATATGTGTACTATATTATGGAAACATTACATGAGCTTTAGAATTATATAATCACAATAATTACGATTAGAACTCAATATCCTATAGTTAGGAGGTGAGCATATATTTTATTTCTTAAAGGCTAGCACAAGAATACAACTATGGAGTGTATATACGAAATCTAAAACTATTAAGGTTGGAATTCTCTCCTACAAATAACTATTTGACTCGTGTTGGGTTATGAAATAAAGAAACTACCAACCTCTATTAGATCAGCAGATTGGAAAAAGGTATTTTTATACTAACTATAAGGACTGAAATAACCCAGGGGACCTTAGTATCATTTCCACTGTACTATTAGTCCAACTATTTGCAAGGGTGAAGTCCCATGTACAAAGGTTATGCCCTATCATCAAACAATCATTCCAGGCAACGCGTATGGAATAGAAATATCAAAGAATATCTTCTTAATCGATTCACGGCTAGGAGACATTACGACAAGACACCAACAAACACATTCCAACAATAAGGTGTAACATTAATATCTGATATCATATATGCTACCATAAAAAAAATACGGATCCTAGGGTTCGACACATACCTCGATGATACGAAGAGTTCGCTCGCGAAGATGATTCCATCTATCCGAACCATTGTAGACCACAACAACGCTCCTTCGATTCTTTCGAGATAGACAAAACTCAACATCGACAAGGGAGGGATGTCGTTGCCGGATTTGGATCCGACACACACCTCCTATCCTTCTCATGCTCCTTCCTTCGTGTATGCATGATTTTCTATCTCTTCCTCTCTCTCTCACACACATCTACACTCTCTCCTTATCACTCTCTTTTCTCCTCTAGAGACGTATCTACTTGTTGAATGGGATGGATGGAGTAACCGCTAAGACACCTATTTATAGCATAGGTTGAGGTGTTGCCCATTTATAGAAAAGAGATTCATATCTTCCATGAAGCTACCCATTTTAATATTTTATTTTTATTTTATATTCTTGTTAATAATTTATGAGTCGTTACAATCTACCCCACTAAAAAAATTTCGTCCTGAAATCTACTGGTCAAGAAACTTACAAAAACTCACGATATTGGACTCATATCTCATTCCTCTGTTATTTTGTGATATCATTGATGTTTGTGAGTAACACTTGGATCCGACGTGATTGATATGTTTCTACTGACCACCGATGATCCAGGCTGTTACATGTGGTATCACAGCCATGTTCCTCTGATAGTGGAAAGGGCTACCCGAGAGGTGGAGTCGCTCCTACAAAGAGGTTGGAGGAAAAGACTACCCGGAGCGTGCAACCGTCACTGTTACAATGAATAAGTGATATGCCATGTCGCATGTGGTTTATAAGTGATAAGGATTACTACTTGACAACTTGATCTTAAGCATTTTGGGTGGTTGTCAATGGGTCTGATTGTGCTCGAACCCAACAAGTTGTCAGGGTTAGTTTTCCTCGATAACGGATCAGGGACCTGAGTCCGGGACGTTACAAATGGTATCAGAGTCATGTCCGCTCTGATAGTGGAAAGGGCTACCGTCACTATCACTGGGAATAAGTGATGTGCCATGTCGCAACGAGGACGTTGTAAATATAAGTGGGGGAGGTTGTAACAGCCAACCCCAAACATAGTGCCATACCTAAAATTCACGAAGTGTGGGTGTGGTTTATAAGTGGTGAGGATTACTACTTGACAACTTGGGCTTAAGCATTTTGGGTGGTTGTCACGAGATCTATTTGCATCCGTACCCAACAAGTTGTCAGGGCCAGTTTTCCTCGATAAAGGACCGGGAGATCTAAGCCCGTGACGTTACAGCGTGAAGGAGAAACATGGGGGATTGCTCGATCCCAGACAATTGGAGCCCAAGAAACCAGAGGGCCCCAGGGTCGCAGCAGATTGAAGGCGTTGGCGAAGGAGAAACCCCTTGACGAGTGGGTCCATAGAAATGGAGGTTGGTCCCCACGAATGGGCCGCAGCCTTCTCCCATTCTTCGAGTAGTTGTAGTGGGCTGATTTGATCCAAACCAGGTAGATACCTTGTAAACAGAAGGATAATAGTTTCTTTATCACTAGTTTCTTTATAAAATTGTTAAAACAAAGCTTCCACTTGTGATAGACTGTCCCGTTTTGTTATTTGCTCGGAACTGAGCTGCTTATTTTGTAATCACAACCTTGAGACGAGGGATCATCTTTTTTGGGATTGTCCTTTCTGCATAAATATTTGGCTTGGAGTAAGTGCCTCCCTCTCTCTCCCTATTTCTGGGCATGGAGAGAACATCGTGGGTTCTCTTGCGTGGATTAAAAGATGGAATGCTGCAGATGCTAAGACGAGAGGAAAGCTTAAGATCGCCTTAGTGGTGACTACTTAGCGAATCTGGAGAGAAAGAAACCCGTGCTGGACGAAAACATCGTGTGACCGGTCGGGTATTGATTAGGAGCATATTAGAGGATGTTTCTATCCTCCTAAACTAAAGCAGAGCATTCCTTTAAAGATCAACTTGTAAAATCTCTCACCCATTGTTGGGTCTTCTGATTCAGGGAAACCCCTTACTTTTATATATTTTACATGTAAATTTTTCTGGATCATCAATGAAATTATACCTTACTTACCTTTAAAAAATATATATGACTCAGTTGCTCGGAAGATGCATTTCTTTATTAAATGCTAAAACTCACGGGTTATCCCTTTTTTATTGGTTTGGAGGATAGAGAGGAAACGCGAATTATAGGTGAACACATAAAAGATGTTCTATCTCTTGTTGGACGGATTAGGAAGCAAGAGACAACCACAATATATGATATACGAACATCATCAGTTACTAGCTATGTCCTTATCGACATTGGTGGATCTCCTCTCTCAAATATGATGGAAGAACATAAGTACTGAGAATGATTCAAAACACTAACTTTATGGGATTTATATTATTTTTTCACAAGAATAAATATTCAAAATAGACAGATTCAAAATCTCTTAAAGATGAAGATCTTCAAATCTCGTCAGATGAGAAGAGCAGGTGGATGAGGAAACAATCAAAACCTAGATGAATCCATTCTCTAATAAGAATATAGATGGATACTCTAGTCTATCATAATATGGAAGAATCTTTCATATTAATTAGAATTTTGATGGACCCTTATCAATTAGCGTTCAAATCATATCAACAATTGTCTAGAACAATTGTCTAGTGGCTATGGTTATTCTCTTTCTTATGAGTATTCATCAAACCATCCTGCACGCCTTCCTTGTTATTATGGATTAGTAAGGGGTGGCAGCTATGTTATTGGGAATTTTCCAATGAGCACATGGCTCAATAGAATTGTATGAGCACCACTAATTTTACAAGTGCTTGCCATCATTTTAAACAAAGATGTCTTTACTTTATAAATGTTATATGATATTATTACCATAAATAATCACGATTACAAAAATAATCCTAAATTAATACGAAATGATCATTTGTTAAAACAGTTAAGCCATTTGTAATATATATCAAGATGCAATCATTTCCTATTGATTTAATGTTTTCTTTTAGTGAAAATCATCGTATATAACAAGAATATAATTTTTTAAAAATAATAAATATTTTGGTAAAAAAAATATAACTATGAAGGTGGGCATTGCAATCATAATGATACCCATGTTCATTGGAAAAATCCCTAAGGGTGCGTTTGGTTGGCGGGTTAAGGCGGGTTAAACTGGTAGAGGGTAACCTGTTTTTATGTTTTTGTGTTTGGATAGAGGGTTAAACTGGGGGTGGGTTAGAAGTGGGTTTGGGGTGATATGATTGTATTGGAATTTGAAAAAGTGAGTAGTTATTGTGATGTGATTGTATTGAAGTTTGGAAAAGGGAGTAGAAGTGGAGTAGTTTATAGTTTTTATATGATATGATGGTATAATATATTATTTTTTGATAGGATTGATGATGTAAATTTGATTTATTTTTTTTTAAAATAAAGTGGGTCGGGTTTGGGTTGGGCCAGCCTAATTTAACACATATTTACACCAATATCATGTGTTCCATCCTTCTTGCATTTATTTGGTTGTTTCTTATGCATGTGTGCACGGTTAATACTTTAGGTACGCCAACTAATTTGTGATTCTAGCATTAGTTGTATGTTGGAAATAGAAACATGGTAAGAAAATATGGTGACTTAAACCACCATTCGATTCACCATTACATATTCTATTGTAGATGCGGCCACTATGACCAAATACAAATTGATTTCTTACAGTTGTACATGCTCTAACATTTGAGGACACAGATTCCATTCTTGCATATTAATGCAATATTTTTCATATAATGTAATAATGTCTTCAATTCACGCTAATGGATATGATTATTAATAGATCTAAGTATTTATTAACTCGAAATAAGGATATGAAAGTTAGAACATGATATTTAGAGCAAACATGGATATACTGGATATAATCATATCATATAGGATGGGTTTCGAGCTTTCGGGTTTAGACCTTCTCAGACCCAAACTCGATCCGATAATCAATACGAGCTCTTTTTAAAGATCACAACCCGCCAACTAAATTTCAGATTCAGATTTAATTCAGATTATGCGAGTCGGATTTTGGATCGATCAGACCGGTCCAGTCCAATGCCCAACCTATTAATGATATTGTAAGTTGTAACCGTTATCTAACCCTTTCTCTATCAGAATCGGAAATGCTTATCTATATATAATTATACGGTAATGTGTAAAAATCCCTTTTTCGATATACGTTTGTAATTACTACACATTACACAATCGTCCATCATTCTTTTTGAAAGAAACGCACATCGCTTCTATATATGCCAATAATTTGAATCTTTTCTTTTTGAAACGTAACATGGAGCACCAATTGTCACCAGTCGGAAAAAGAGAGGGTCACACCCCCAAAAAAGCCAGACGTGGGCCCTCTTCTCTCCCCACCGAAGCCTTTTTTTTTTGAAGGGTATATAAGTATTTCAATAAGAAAAGGAGTTTCAAAATTTACAAAATTGGCACAAACGGCCTAAAACTCCAGCAGTAACATCCAATAGACATCACCGCCAAAAAAATTCGTCCACAACCGGACTAAAATGACAAACAAACAACCGAGTGGAAAAACAAAAAACTCGGTCTAAGTATCTTTCAGAGCAATGAGCGACAAGTATTCACAATCTTGTCAACAATCCACTCCACGGTCCTATGAACGCCCAAGTTCCAGCGGGAGTTCCTTTCCTCCCAGGTGTAGGCGACCACAGCAGCGAGCGTGAGAGCCAGCAATTCACATGATGATTGAACCGGATCGGAGGATAGCCAGGTGTATAGTTCGTTAAGGTGCTGCCGAGGAGGCGACGTCAAATTTAGGCGACGTCAATGATAATTTCATGGTCTTGGAGGCTGGTGAGTTCAGATGCCTCTATTTGGGCGACCTACTTGAGGCAGAAATTTCTCCACTCCTCCTCCTTCTGGGACGCTCAATCAGCCCCCTCTCATAGTTTGATATGGAAGGCTATTCTAAGAGCGAGGGAATCGTTTGCCAGCGCCGTTCAACCTTCTTCGTCCACTACTCGGTGGACTCTCTCCACATCAGGCTACTCATTTGCAAGTGCGGTAGATCTTGTCCGCCACAAAGAATCGCTCAAAGCTTGGGCACCTTGGATTTGGAGGAGGAGCATTCCACCTAGGTTCTCCTGCACGCTGCTCAGGGCACTGAAGGAGAGGCTGCCTACCTTGGACCGGCTCGCAAGATTTCAGAACGGTCTCCCCTCGCTGTGTTACCTGTGCCTCAATCAACCAGAATCTCATGAGCATCTGTTCTTTGAGTGTAAAGTCACCTCCGCTATCTGGGAGATCTCTTGCTCCTCCCTAAATTTGACGTCGCCCCACCGAAGCCTTTGACCCACAACTTTTGAGGCAAAAGAGAAATGGCAGTTTCGTAAATAAACGCTGCAGATCGGGGCACTTCCTCGACCGGCTTGTTTCCGGGTTCATGTTCCCTCCATGACCACGACAGCTTCTTTTCCAGTTTTCAGTCACTTCGCACCTCTTCCCACTTCCATTTCCATCTGGTAAAGGAAATTATCGACACAGAGAGGAACGAACAATGGTTTCCGAGAGCTCCTTGAGGCACTCCACTCCTCCCCACATCTCCAGGAGGTGATTCTGCGTGTTGAGTTTAACTTTATTTGTTGCTTTTGGTGATTTCCGTATCGCAACTGTTGGATTTTTTTTTTAAAAAAAAGATTCGGTTTTTGTTTAACAGGGTTATATCGGATGTTGTTGGGGACTTGGTGATCGATGTTGACGGTCAGAGGTTTTTACTTCACAAGGTACGGTTGTGACCCTGATCCCTTTGTTTCGAGTTTTTTTTTTGCAATGTTCTTGTGTTCGAGTTATTCCCTCAATCTGCTTGAAAAATTGGTTTTTGTGGTGGTTCTTTTGATGCCCTGATGATAACGTTTTGGACCTTATTTTGCAACTCTATTCGTGAATGGTGTTGAGGGAGTTGATTGGAATTGACGTCTGTGCAGGTGTTAGTTCTGATCTTGACCTTAATTTTGTGAATTCTTCTGAAAGAAGATGTCTAGAAAACCTCTTGAAATCCGAGAAATAGTAGCTATTTTGCAATGCTTAGATCTCTCTCTCTCTCTCTCAGTTTCAGGATGCCCATCTAATCAATCTTGAGAAGGCAAACTAAGGGAGTTTGAATATTTGAGTTAATTTTTGTCTAATGCATTTTTCTTTAGTAAATGAATTTGTTCATACCTGTTGTTGGCAAAATTAGACATCTTTTTCAATCCACTAAACTTGTGTTTCAAATCGCCCAAAGTTTCCACTAGCATCTCGAAGCGGAAGGATTCGCAGAATGATCATGGAATGCGGTCTTTCGAATTTGGAGCTGATCAATGTACCCGGAGGACTGCATTCATTTCAGCTAGCTGTGAAATTCTGCTATGGCAATAGCTTCGAGATCAAGACGGGAAACGCAGCACGTTTTCGCTGCATTGCGGAGTATCTAGAAATGACTGAGGAGTACAAGGAAGGGAATCTCGTCGCGCAGACGGAGCAATTTTTGAAGGACACGGTAGAACAGAGTCTTCAGAGTTCTATACAAGTCCTGCGCTCTTGCGAAGAGTTGCTTCCTATAGCTGAAGATATCGGTATCGTAGGCAGGTGTGTCGATGCAATAGCCATAAATGTAAGCAAGGAGCAGCATGTTCATAGCTTGGCGAACTTAGAATATGGACCTGACTCTGAGAAAGGGAAGACAGATTACCAGGATTGGTGGATGGAAGACCTTTGCTCACTGAGAATCGATTTATATCAGAGGGTCATCGACGCGATGAGGAAACGAGGCGTAAAGCCTGAGAGTGTCGTTGCTTCGCTTGTGAACTATGCACAAAATTCTTTGAAAGGGATCGGGCAGCAGCGCCAAGTTTTGGATTCTGGAACACCTGTTGGTGATAAACAGAGGAAAATTGTTGAGACTCTTATATCTCTGTTAGTATCCGAAAGAACAGCATTCATTCCCGGTAATTTTCTGTTCGGAATGCTTAGAATGGCAATTGTTGCTGATGCTGCGCTAGTCTGTCGGCTTGAGCTCGAGAAGAAAATAGGATACCAGTTGGATACGGTCACGCTTGACGATCTACTTATCCCTTCTTTACACACAAGAGATTCGATATTCGATGTCGACACTGTCGAGAGAATACTGGTGAATTTCCTGCTGCGGATCGACGAGGAAGAAAATGAGGAACCATATCAGTGTGACTACGAGTCTGAACCTCCAGGATCTCTCAATCACACCTCAGTTCTAAAAGTTGGAAGGTTGATTGATGGATATCTCGCTGAAATTGCTGCAGATCCAAATCTTAAGCTGCAGAAGTTTATGTCGATCATCGAAGTCCTGCCGGATTATGCTCGCGTCATCGACGATGGGCTCTATAAAGCCATTGATATCTACCTAAAGGTGATTGATGCATTCAACTTAATTTACATAACATTTTCAAGATATCGAATTATATCGATAGAATGTGAACTCTTCTTACACTGCAGGCCCACCCTTCACTATCAGAATCTGAGTGCAAGAAGCTGTGCAAGCTCGTAGACTGTCAGAAACTCTCGCAGGAAGCATCGGATCACGCCGCACAGAATGAGCGCCTTCCTGTCCAGATGGTGATTCGCGTTCTATACTTCGAACAGCTACGTCTTAAGTCCTCACTTTCCGACAGTTCAGGTGAAGGTTTCTTCTCTCAGAGAATGCTGAGCAGCAGCGGCGTCCCGAGTGCTGCGGTGTCCCCCAGAGACAACTATGCATCCTTGAAAAGAGAGAACCGGGAGCTCAAGCTCGAGATCTCGAGGATGCGTGTTCGGTTGAGCGATCTGGAGAAGGAGCAAGAGTGCATGAAGCAAGGGATGAGGGATGGAAAGGCAAGCCATCAGGGGAAGGCTTTCATCGCAGCGGTGACAAGGAGGTTCGGAATGCTGGGATTCCTTCGATCGGGAGGCAGTGGGAGGCTGCAGAAATGCACTAGGAAGACACCGGTGTTCGACGTGAAGAGCCGGAGACAGCCGCGACGATGTGTGTAGGCTTAGCCAAGGTCTTCTATGGAGAATGGTGACGCAGGGAAGTGATAATCTGATCAGAAATCTGCTTGTAAATTCTCTCTGGCTTGTGGTTTGTGGGGATATACAGATTGTCTAAGTTGTTGTGGTGGACTATAATATATAGCTAACGGGCCAATACGTCTTTTATTTGGTTTTCGTCTCATTGCCCCATCATGCAAATGGCAAAACCAAGTTGTTTGAGAACTTCACATTGTGATTAAAGACAAGTCGATCAATTATGCCAGCAAGATTAACACAAGAAGGGCACACAGATTGAGGTCCCATTCAAGTTACTAGACTCTTGTGTGTAGACTTTAGATGGATGCACCATGCAGGGCTGGGACTAGAAGAGCTGCTCTTTCTGTATTTTTATTCAGATTTTTATAGACAGTTTTGATTCAGAGATTTGATGAGACTCAAATTTTACTTTTTGTATTTGGACTCTTGAAACATAGTAAAACTTAGTGTAATTTACAAGAAGGTTCCCAAACTTCTAATCCGATAACAACGCAGTTTCCAGACTTTCAATTGTAACGATTTAGCTCCCAAACATTAGTTATGGGAACAATGTGATCCCAAATCTAAATATTCTCCATCGTGAAATGCACATGATCCCATTAGGATTTTGCGTGCCTGGACGAAAAAACCCCTACCTTTCCATTCACTAAACTCCTTTCACTCCCACTGCTCCCCCTGTGTAATCGACTTTTTTGGGGGAGCCAGGAGGACCCCGTTGGTCTTGCAACATGCGATGCGGTCGATCTTCTTCATATGTCTAGTGCAACCAACGATCGATCCTATGGTTATATACACGGAATCTAGACTGAGAATGAGGACAAAATGGAAGTATTTCGGATTGATGGCACGCCTTGCAAGTAGGGATGAAAATGAATGCAAAAATATTCGTATCCGATCTGCTATCGTATTCGTTTTATACATATTTTAACATTCATATTCGTATTCATTTTAAAATGGATGCGAATATGGATATCACTTTGATATTCACTGATATTCGCATTCCTATATTCGTTTTCATACATAAGTATAGTAATAGTTTTATTTATAATTGTGTGTGTAACAACATTTTATAATTACATTCAACACTGTTGGTATAATTGTTATGAAATTACTATATCTGGTATAACTATTTTATGTATAAATTATCCTAAACATGTATATTTTAGTTAATCTATTAAAAATTTCTGTTATTATTCGTATCCGATTTGTATTCGTCTTTAAGGATATGGTAACACATTCTTCATATCCGTTAATATTCGTATCCACATTCATATTCGTATTTTATAATGGATAAAGATATTATTATACCTATATTCGTATCCGTATCCGACCGTTTTCGTCCCTACTTGTAAGGGTCAATGTTGGGGATGGTGGGACCACATTATTATAGTAAACAATGTTTGGGGACATCATTGTAAATTATTCTAAAACTTAGGACGTAATGTTATCGACTTCTTATAAATTTTAAGATTTGGGATGCTTTACTATATCTTTTTCTTGATACATTAATTAGTTAATCAAGATGACTTGAAAACTAGAAAAATTCTTAAACACGGTTTTCCTAGGATATTAAATTAAAAGATATTGGAACAATTGCACTAGAAAAAGCTAATACACTAAATGTTATGGAAAAAATGTAACAAAATATAAAAAATGCTCTTTACTCCATAATGGAGCAAAAAGAAACGCTAAAGAAGTGTTTTCTCTTCACTTATGCTGATGACATATCGGGATTCATATATATCATATCTGTTTGCTTGCTATGATATGTGTTATTTTGGATATAGATATCTATATAGTGGTTTTCATTATTTTTACGAACGCGGATACCATTTTTAAGGATATGGAGCAGATAGGAGTTTGCAAATTTGTATCAGACGACACAATTTAGAGAGTTAATTAGCTTGACGAGATCAAGATAATAAAAACATGTATCATGTAGTATCACAAACAAGAACATATTCTATAACTGAAGATAAATATACAACCACATATTTGATTGTGTGTACATTTAGCAGACAAATAGTTTGATTGCTTGATAAGGTCCATAAACCACCGAGCTAGTGTACATATAAGAAAATATGAGATTATGCAATATCAGTTATACTCATGCTCCTATATTCTCACGAAATTCACAATTATGCACTTTCATTAATGTAAAGTAGCGCCATGAGTAATATTACAAATGATGTGAATTTCATAAGAATATAGGGGCACAACTGATTTAAAAAATGAAGAGACATAACTGATATTGCATAAGTTAAGAAAGGCTCACGTGATAAAAATCCAAAAAACATATATAAATTGTAAGGAAAACTAAATTCAATTGCATCTATTATGTTAGATAAATCTCTTTCGAGGCTACATACAACAGATGAATTAGGAGTACCTCAATAAAAATGTAAACATATATTATGATTTTTATGTAATACTACTTTGGGAAGGCAACTTCTTTTAAATCACTTTTATCTATAAGTTCTTTTAAATTTTAATAAATGCATCTGAATACAACTATAAGTTAGATGTATCCAAAATATACAAAATACTATATGGTACAATAATATTCATCTACTTACATAGTTTCATCAAATTGGATTATTTTAAGACATTATGAATTTTAGAATTTTGCAAAGAATATAGTTAGATTGCCTATAAAGAATAATTTTAAATTGAAAGAAATTATTATAAGAGAGAGGAAAATAACTTAGAGGAATTCATATATGATAAATCTATTAGTTTCTTCTTTGCCACCATATAGATCTTTTAAAAATATTAAAGCATATTTTGATATTTAACCTTCTGATCGAATTGTTTATCATAGATTGTTATTAATATAAGAATGTATGCACAGAGAGGATGAGAAGTAAGAGTGGCGCATCCATCCCTCCAAATCAACCACCACACCAATGCCTTTTCGCTTTCATATGATGTTTTCGACTCTTGCCGTTTTAGGTTCCAACCTCGAGAGCAGTGGGAGTTGTGAATGAAGTTCAAAAAATACAACTTTATCGTAGGTATAAGATATGTAAATGATTCATATATATATATATATATATATATATATATATATATAGGGAAAAGGGAGTATGCTCCCTAGTTGTAGCCAACTTAGCTACTCCCACCCCTATTTTTCCCTATTTTTTTATTTTTTTTGGAAAATAAAAATTTGTAAATTCATCATTATATCCCTCTCACATTCTATTAAAATTTCATCAGAAACAGAGACTCCTACGACCTCCATCCAAACAAGGCCGATTTAAAAAATCCTGCGACCGTTAAAAAAATAACGTTTGGATGGAGGGCTTAGGAGTCTCTGTTTCTGACGAAATTTTAATAGAATGTTAGAGGGATATAGTGATGAATATACAAAATTTTATTTTCCAAAGAAATAAAAAAATAAGGGAAAAATATGGGTGGGAGTAGCCAATTGGCTACAACCTGGGTGTAGCCTCATTTAACCCATATATATATATATATATATATATATATATATATATATATATATATATATATATATATATATAGAGGGCATATCCAGAGAGCACTGTGCCGATTTGAGTTTTTTTGAGCACCAAACGTGGGTTCGCCACGTGTATTTCCATTTGAATGGTTTCCTATTTCGAGGGACACGGTTTTGGAAGGATATTAATATGTTTGAGCCTTTTCTATTTCCAATTATATCGAGTCCTTAAAATAAGGAAGACGGTTTTGGAAAGATAAATTCAAATCCTTAATTTCGTTTCGAATAAATAGTCATTGTACATTTGATCAGTAATGTATATATTATATGTAAGTAATTATGTGTTGCGAGATCAGTAATATTGAAACAGTTGTCAGTAATTTACATATGTAATATTACATTGTACTGAGATCAGTAATTCATTCATCTTACTCAAGTAATACATATTCAGTTCTCTAGTAATTATTGTTGTGAGATTAGTAATTAAGTTACTAATGTCCATACAAGAAGTACTGATTACAATTATCCATTTTACTGTGCTCATTTTGATTGTTACTAATGTCCATCCCCGCATTCTTTACTGATGTAGTCTATTTAGTTACTTGCAATACGTCAAGTGTTACTGATAGGTACATATAAATTACTGATGTAGTCTATTTAGTTACTTGCAATACGTCAAGTGTTACTGATAGCTACATATAAATTACTGATGTAGTCTATTTAGTTACTTACAATACATCAAGTGTTACTGATAGCTACGTATAAATTACTGATGTAGTCTATTTAGTTACTTGCAATTCGTCAAGTGTTATTGATAGCTACGTATAAATTACTGATGTAGTATATTTAGTTACTTGCAATACATCAAGTGTTACTGATAGCTACGTATAAATTACTGATGTAGTCTATTTAATTACTTGCAATACGTCAAGTGTTACTGATGGATACGTATAAATTACTGATGTAAGTCTAGTTAGTTACTTGCAATACGTCAAGTGTTACTGATAGCTACGTATAAATTACTGATGTAAGTCTATTTAGTTACTTGCAATATGTCAAGTGTTACTGATAGCTACGTATAAATTACTTAACTCGTATTTGATAGAAAGAACTTGTATTTTCTTAAGATACGTAAGTAACTATGAATGGATTTTAATCAGTAAGAATGATAAAATAGAAAAGTAATACTTGATATATTATCAGTAACATATGCAAATGTTATCAGTAACTTGGTATAATTTTTCTGAAATGATGATTTCGCTATCTAAATCCAATTGTAAGACATCCATCTTCGCTCATTTTGATACGATCTTTTCACGATTCAAATCCATCCATGAAGCATCGTTCATCATTGCTTCTTTGTAATCATGATCAGTTTCCATTCACAGATGATCCATCGCATTTGAATCTGAAAATGAGAACTAAAAAATGAACGATCAAATTATACAAAAGAACAATAAATAAATGTCTAATAAACAACGAAAAAACTTACAGATCGAGGACTTGAAGACGACTTTCTTTCGTCGCTGGAGATCTTGAGATTTCGCAGGAAGACGAATCCATAGATGATTTTGGAAATTTCTAAAATAAAAACAATGCAACGTCGGAGAGACTTAATTGCGAATCAAAAAAGGAAATCAGTCACGAGGAGAATGCGGGGGGAGTTTGTTATGGTAAGGATTGATGCTAAAAAAAGGGAATGGATGAGATGAAATAGGATCATTAGATCATGATCGGAAGGATGAAAGAAAGGACTCATTTGAACTCAAATCGGCACAGTGCTCTCTGGATAAATTCCCTATATATATATATATATATATATATATCATGCCCAAAAGGTTATTTCCACCACCAGAGCTAAGAATTTCATCAAGTAGGGGCCAAAGGATGTGAAGATGTTTAATGATGTAATTCAACTTTTCGTCAAATATTTTATTTATGGAATAAAACGTTTACAATGGTTATCATCAGTATGCACCCAGTGTTTGTCTAATAATTACTAAAAGTCAACATACAAATTACACTAATAGAGTAAAAACGAGTTAAATATCTTCACTAGAAAATTACGTTATAGAATAAGTTGATATTATAAAGAGTTCAACTTTGCTCCATATGATTGATCATCTTATAAGTATCTATCAGTAATATAAAGTTTAAGTGATTGATCACTTTGTTAATGAAGATCTCGTATTATGAAAATCACGTATCATGAAAGTTCACCTGCAAGACTAGTTGCTTTGAGCAATCATTTTTTAAAAATTCTAGACTGATCACTTGTACAAAAAATTGGTCAACTTATCAGGAAAATCACTCGACAACCATATAAGAAAGGGATATTTACGCCCACAACCTTCAGTAATTTCGTAATTACACCACAAACCCTCGATAGTTCATAATTACACCAAGATCCTAAATAAGTGCTCCGTCCAACAATCATAACTCTGTTAATTTAATCTATTAACTTAATCAGATTATTGAAGATCCAACGATTAAATTAAACTACATTAGAAAAGATACTACCCACCCTCCCCCGAACCCCCACCTCTGCTAACCCCCTCCACCCCTTCCTTCGCCAACCACCTCCCTCTTCCTCTGCTGACCACCTCACTCCCTCCTCCTCCAACCCTCTCCCCCTTCCTCTACCGACCACCTCCACCCCTTCCTCCTTCAACCCTCTCTCCATTCTTTTGGAAATGTGAGGTGGCATCTTTTGAAAATATAATTTTGTATGAGGGTTAAAATTGGCAGAATCCATCAAAACTAACAACAGAAGTGAATGGAACATGACATCATGTTATGTCATGTAAGGGTTAAGCATTATTCAGGGTACTAGATGTAATTATGAATTATCAAGTCTTTGTGATGTAACTACGGAGCTACTCAAAGTTATAGGTGTAAATATCCCTAGAAGTATCATTTACATTTTAAAAAGCATCTATTGCTAATGATAATAACCAACCTCTCAGTGAGGAATGAGGATGTCAATGAGCACATTGATCATAGTTTATCGACTACATACCCTTCGGAAGCTCGTGTAATCAACCATTCTATCTAACTTGATTGATCAAATGTGCCCATTTTCGACGATTTGCCACTTGTTTCAATAAAACCTGATTCCTCCACTCTTCATAATTTACATAATTACGACCTTCTTAATGATCCAATACATTTTAATTGAATAGAAGCTATGAGCAAAGTCCTTGAAATCTCATACTTAATAGATTTAGAAGTCTAATAAGGAAATTCTTTCCAAGGATATCAAACCTGCAAAAAGACCACTTTAATTCAGGGATCCTTACGTCACAACCCTTATAAACTTTGCTAATTACCTTCTAATCCATATATAATCCGTATATACCCCATGGCCCTGCAAATTTACTCCCTCTTATACACCATTGTAGCGCACAAGTTTATCTCAACAAATAAACAAAGTAGTGTAAACAGGATCACCACCAAGGCATACACTAAACAGTAATATTCAGGAACAATACGTATCAATGCATTATAGATCAACAAGATTATAATCATGCATATCCGATTCAAATTACAAAATACAGGCAGAAACCAATCAAACCATTTATACACCATTTTAGGGAGAGATCCAGGAAAGAAAAGCAATAAATAAATTGTGGCAAACAAAACAATAATAAGAATAGATCGGAGATCACTAAAGCATCCATGCAATGGACTATCCTTAGAGAGGATATCGCCTCTACAATACTAGTGCGAAGGATGTCGGCGATCTGCTCACATGATATGATGGGACACGATTGTCGTCTGGTGCACACCGACGATATCATCCTTGAAAGTACCTCAGAGAACTACAACCGAGAAAAGAAGAAACTACAGTCCGCAGTTGCGGTGGAACAAAGACTGCAAGAGAGTTTTCTTACGAGTGAAGAACATGACGTTAAAGGGAAGGTTATAAGAAGACCTAGCACACAGCTTTTCATCTTTCGAAAATGCCCCCAACGGGCACCTCTTTGGATTCTGAAACGATAGCGAGATCGGAGCAGTTGGAATCAAGTGGAATTCCCTCATTGCGGTCGAATCACATTTAATCTGTATAATTAATTTATTCGATATGCTAATGAAACTCGCATCAAAAGTATCGAGATCTGAATTGACTCTCCTAAGCCAGAGCCGAGCTAAGGCAGAGCTGGAGCAGGAGACGGAGCAAAGCCGGAGACAGAGCGCAGAGCGCAACGCACATGTGTGTGTGTGGCCCTCCATTCCTCCTTTCTACTATCCTTAGAAAGGATATCGCCCCCACAATACCGATGCGAAGAGTATCGATGATCCGCTCCCAGGATATGATGGCACACAATCGTCGTCTACGCACACCGATGAGATCATCCTTGAAAGTACCTCAGAGAACTGCAGCCGAGAGAAGAAGAAACTGCAGTCCGCAGTTGCGGTGGAACAACGCAGAGCAAAGACCGCAAGAAAGTTTTCTTACGAGTGAAGAAAATGACGTTTAGGGAAAGGGTATAAGAAGACTTAGCGCGCAACTTTTCATCTTTTGAAAATGCCCCCAATGGGCGCCTCTTCGGATTCTAAAACGATAGCGAGATCAAAGCCGTTGGAGTCAAGTCGAATTCCCTCATTACGATCGAATCACATTTAATCTGTAAAATTAATTTATTCGATATGCTAATGAAACCCGCATCAAAAGTATCGAGATCCGAATTGACTCTCCCAAACCCGAGCCGAGCTGAGGCAGGGCTGGAGCAGGAGATGGAGCAAAGCCGGAGACAGAGCACAGAGCGCAATGCACACGTGTGTGTGTGGCCTTCCATTCCTCCTTTCTACTATCCTTAGAGAGGATATCACCCCCACAATACCGACGCGAAGTTTATCGGTGATCTGCTCCCAGGATATGTTGGTAGACAATCGTCGTCTGCGCTTACCGACGAGATCATCCTTGAAAGTACCTCAGAGAATCACAGTCGAGAGAATAAGAAACCACAGTCCGCTGTTGCGGTGGAACAATGTAGAGCAAAGACCACAAGAGAGTTTTCTTACGAGTGAGAAAACGACGTTTAGGGGAAGGGTATAAGAAGACTTAGCGCACAGCTTTTCATCTTTCGGAAATGCCCCCAATGGGCGCCTCTTCGTATTCTGAAATGACATTGGGATCAGAGCCGTTGGAGTCAAGTCGAATTCCCTCATTGCGGTCGAATTACGTTTAATCTGTAGAATTAATTTATTCGATATGGTAATGAAACCCGCATCAACAGTATCGAGATCCGAATTGACTCTCCCAAGCCCGAGCCGAGCTGAGGCAGGGCTAGAGTAGGAGACGGAGCAAAGCCGGAGGCAGAGCGCAGAGCGTAATGCATACGTGTGTGTGTGGTCCTACGTTCCTCCTTTCAACTATCCTTAGAGAAAATATCGCCCCCACAATACCGGTGCGAAGAGTATCGGTGATCCGCTCCCGGGATATGATGATACAATCGTCGTGTGCGTACACCGACGAGATCATCCTTGAAAGTGTTGGACATGCGAGCCCACGACGAGCCATTATGCAATAAATGTTATTGCAATTCACTCCTTAATCTGAAATAAAGAGTACATAATTTGCATAATAGGTCCCTTGGTACAATTAGGTTATGTACCATGGCCATCTTAATGATCATACAGCTGTTGATTCAATTATTAAATCATAGAGACTGGTGCTTAGATGAATATCTAATGAGTTAGATTGAGGACTCGTCAGGCACCGTCAAATGATTGTTAAGAGATGATCTCCAGCCAGAGAAGGAGATGGCAATCCTATCTCAGTTAGGCTGATATCTGACCGACCTCTTGATGCAGGTCCTCTGCATATGAATAGAGATTCGGAGGTGTCAGATTAGTTAGGTCAAAGAGTTGACTTAACGAGATCGAGATAACCAAAGTCCTATATCGTATGCTGTCACGATACAGGCACGCATCCTCTGACCGGAGACGGATGTGAACCTATATGTTTGAGTATGTACATTTGGCAGACCAATAGGTTGATGACCTAATCAAGGTCTATACACCGGCGCGCTGGTGTGCATATAAGGGCATATGAGTAATACGATCTCTCAAAGGGATCATACAGGTTCAGTTACTGAACCGGAAGACATGAGCTCACTCATGAGATATTGGGAAGAATCAAATTCCGTGCGCACGGTCGTCTCGCTTTGGAAGCTTGACTGAGTTTGTTGGTTTGATATATACTTTTGGAAAGTATATAATTAAGACCTAGGTATGATATATGCTTTTGGAAAGTATATGATCAATACCGATTCCCAATGATCGAATGAGAAACTTACTGATAAAACCATGAAGTAGACAGTATAAAGTTGATCCAATACTTCGAGTTTAATATGAGTCTTCCAGTATGCAGGATGTACAGGTATTAGGAATACCTGAGGGTGATGTGATCATAAACGATTGTATAACCATGACGCTTCCATTCCTAGGGAGTGATGAAATGGGTCTGGATTTTAGTGACTCCTCTCAGTAGAGAAGTAATCTGATCTTAGTCCAAATGTTGGACATTGATCTGAATGTGATTCAGATACAATGAGAAGATTAGATTTGCGGTCTTGATTTAATCAAGCATCTATGGGAGGCCCGCGATCTGGATTTGAGATATGATCTCAATATCCATGTCACTATACGTGGAACAATACAATCGCCCTGTCCTTATCTCCAGGTATCTGCGGAAAGCGCATTATCCTTGAAGGAGTTCATGGATAATTCTATTGTTGATTTATGTATCCGAGCATTGAGGAAATGGATAATTAAATGTGATTTAATTATCATGATTAATATGAATTCGATTCATATTATAAAGAAAGTTGTCTTAGATAATTAAATATGATTTGATTATCAAAGATGTAAATAATGTGAATATGATTCATGTTATTTGAGAACAAGAGAATAGAGATCCAAGATGATTAAATGTGATTAAATTATCAAGGATATGAATAATGTGGATAGCAATATCCATACTAGTCATATATATTATAAATGTGATTTATAATATATAAGAGAGAGATATTTGTAATTTACATTGGTTAATTAAATGTTAATGTGAATTGGATTCACATTGGACATTGAATTGAAAATGTAATTGACATTTTGTTTTGGGCTGTGAATATGATTTACAAATTTTTCAATGACAAGATTGCAATGTCTACAAAATAATTATGAACTATTTTTGTCGAATAATTTGCAACATATGTTGTTGCAAATAATGGAGATTACATAAAAGATGAAATAGCCACCTTCCTAATAGAGGAGGGTGGACGGCCACCACTCCCATTAGAAAAGAGAGGCCGTCCCCCCTCTCCACATGGAAGGAGGCTTTCTCTCCTTTCATTATCTCCATGTATTGATCATTTAATTTTGTGATTAAATTGTGTTGATTTATCAACATATATTTAATTTAAATTAAATTAATTGTTGTTGGTTTTACCAACACAAATCTTAGCCATTAAAAGAAACACAATCAATGAGAGCCATTGGATTTGTGTTGGCCCATGGATTGAGATCCATGGATCCCAAAACCCTATAAATAGAGAGGCATACCCATGCTCTCTCTTTACACAAAATGCTTGAGAAGCATCTCTCTCTCTCGCTCTCTCTCTCTCTTTCTCTCTAGACGTCAGCCCTCTCTATCCCTCTCATGACCGTCCACCATGGATACCATGGAGAGGTTCTCCGTCATCGCAGCATCGTCGTTATGCTGCCGATCGTCTGCTCGTGGATCTCCGTCTCCTTCGGTGCACCTCGCTCGTGAAGAAGACGACAGATCTCGTGTGTCGAGATCAGGAGATCTGCCGCTTGGATCATCAACATGGATTGCGAGAAGCACACGGTTCATCCCCGCGCTCGCAAACGTCTCCTCCGTCGGATCGGACTTGAGACAGGAGGTCTCTTCGTTTAGAGACTCGATCGCAACCACGCTTCAAGAGGTAATCCTATTACTTGTTTGTGGTTTAGATGAAACGATTCGAGAAGTGTTCTTGGATCATGTGGTTTCGTCGTATAAAATTTTTTAAATTCCGCTGTATCGAGCAACTAGTCCGACTAGTCGCTCCTTGTCATATCCGATACGACGCACATGCTTCCGTGACGCGCTTGAGGATCAAATCATATCCTTCAAATGGTATCAGAGCCAGGTTGATGGTTTCGAATATGATTCGCTAACCGAGGACGACTTGGGTTCGTTAAGGTCGCGAAAATTTTCTTCGCATTTGATTTCGCAGATCTGTTTAGTAAATAAATTCGGCATTGTTTAAATTTTTAAACACGAATTTAATACTTGGATTTTGTTACCCATTAAAGAAGGAAACCATAGGATCTGAGTTTGCGTAAATCGGATTTCGTTTGCTCTAGATATGGTTGTTTTAATGAACATGTATTCACTGTTGCGGGAACTGCGAATCTTAACGTAATTAAGGAGTTAATTACTGTTTAGAGACGCCTCGAAATGCGTGCAAATCACATAGGTTCTGTTGTAAATCAAGTTAACAAACTATGGAAACTTACTTTGCTTAATTTGGATTTAAATTGATTGAGATATGCTAATTTTAGTAAGTAGGAGTCACTGCTGAAATTACTTTACTAATCAAGAACCATGTGATTGTCAATTAATGAAATTAATTGTTAATTTCGAGAAATAATTATGGAAAATATTTGAAAAATATTGGAAGATGATTATTTCTTTAATTGACTTGGCCTCAACCAATTAATTGATTAGATTTGATCTAGATCATAATTGTAAACACAATCAACAAACTCCTTACTTGAATAGGATTGGGAATTTGTCTAGCAAATTTCCTTATAATCAAAATTGTTTTGATTCTTATATGGTATAATTTCGGTTGAAGAACCGATGATCATCTCAAGTACAAATTAATCAATTTGGCATTATCCTTTCCTGAGGCGGATATGGTGTCTAGTCGGGGATCGCTGGGGTAGCGGGTTGCAACGTATGCGGTCCGTCCCACTCCCGCTGGTACTGGCCATGACAGCGGGTAGGGCCGGGATAATGTCCGAGGGATTAAGTTGTATTTTTCTAATTATTAAAATACGAATTAATGCGTACTTTGAGAATAATACCGTATACATTCAAGCATAAAAATCGAGTTTGATTTATTGAATTGGATTGATAATTAATTTAATATGATTAAATTGATTATGTCCAAATATACTCTAATTTGATTAGAGTTAATAATTCCCTTGGAAGAATTAATTATATGAATGTGATTCATAGTAATTAATTAAATTTGAATAAGAGGTGGAGGATCACATAAGTGACATCCATGGTCTACCGTCAAGGCGAAGGGTTTCCGTCGCCAGGGATTGTATATAGGAGACGCTTGTACGTAGTGACAACTCCTATATACAAGCGCATCTGGATCGGAATCTTTGCTTCTTGAAAGAGTAAGGCCGTATGCGTAGTGACCCCAATATCGGATCCTCATATTATTGGGGCGGTATTGGATTGCACATAGCGAGTTCTATTCCTGTTGACGGTTGGTTCAATTAATGACGGGTCAACATCACCTTAGGGGTGGTGGGCCCGGGTGTTAAAGACCGGATTGGGAGATGCAAGTTGGACTTGCAAGGCGGAATGTGTTCCCACTTCTTTTTATCTGAGTTGCAGTTTCTCATATTATTGGGATGTAACAAAGATAAGGAAGGAGATCCCAGATCTTGCTTGAGATATAATGGTAAGTATATCTCTTACATTGAAAGTGATTAAGGGAATGAACTTTCATTGTTGACATGGCCAGACAACTTTGATATAAAAATTCCTAAATGAAAGTAAATTATTTATTTATATAAGTTTATGCAAAAATTTCTTATTTCATATAATCCTTCATTAATCTCACTCAACGTTATACTCAATAATAACCAGTAGAATATCATGGATTGGACCCTTGATCCAGATATTATACTTGCGATTGAACACATAATGTATGTGGTTACAATGTGCAAGTTTCCTCATAATAATGAGAAGTGATAATTAAATAAGATAATAGAACTAAAACCCTAGGGTTTGTATGTCTCTATAAGTCTTGATCTCATCGAATGTACTTTGGAAGTGACATGTCAATGATGATCGCAATTGTCAAATAATCCTTATAAAATAAATAAAGATATTCTGGCATACATATGTGCTCTTGACATTTAATCATGAATGACATGGTTCTTTGCATCATGTAGAATGATAGCTCTATAAGAGATGATGTATTCAAATTGCTTGAGTACCTACCTGAACCTATATTTTAAGAGTTTAGATGGATGTAGTTGATGAGTGTCATCATTCTACTGTCTATACTCTAGTCATTCATGAAGCTTCATAATATTCATATTGTATGAATTAGGTGAAGCATGTATAAATGTCGAATTGCTCTTACTATAAATTCTTTTGAATTTAACATAAGAGGTCCTTAGTCTTAAGCATTGGTTGTTTATAGATAAAGGGAGCGCAGTGGAAACATGGGTTGGACCCAAGCAAGAAGTATAATCAAAGAGTTGACTGTACTTCTGTAACTTCCATATGACATCCAAAAAGTTGGATAAATGCCAATACTACAATAAATTGATGTGTTGATAGTATGACTATCAAATCTATCTAGAGTCTTTAGAGAAGGAATCAGATAGTACATCAGAATAATCTACATATAATCATTGAAATTGACTTACTTATTTGATAAGATAAAGTCTAATAATTGTATCTCAATCTTCTAATGACACTTGCAATTGGTTGCATATATTTTAGAAGACTGGAAAATTTGATCTTAAGGTCTTTAGTTATCCTTGAGAATTTTGATGCAATTGTTGCAACAATCTCTTTTGGATTGATAGACTTATTAATTTCAGTGGGAGAGCCCTTAGTCTTAGAGAATGTCTCTATGACCTAGATGTTAGAATACACTCATTATTTATTTCTATTTGTTGGATATAAACATGAATTTTATAATAAATCTATCATAAAGAGTTATGATGGAGATATTTCAGATAGTAATCTAAAATCTAGTGGACTCTATTAAATTAGAAAATTAATGAATGATTCATTAAGATTTCTAATACTGAAAATTAAACCTTTAAAGATCAATAGGAGGATAAAGATCATTTGACAATGATCTGGCATCAAGTTTTGGACATATGTCTGTTGATGAGATCAATGGACTAGTAAGACATGAAACTTTAGATTGTCTAAAGATTCAAATCTTACATACTTATGAATATTGTATTCAAAGAAAAATATCCGATACACCTTTCTTTGGGAAAGATGTAAGATGTCAAGGTATTCAGGATCTCATACATATTGATGTATGAGAATCATCTATATCATAGTAAACATTATGGATATGTGATATCTATTGATGATTATGTATGATATGAAATTTCTTCTCTTCACCTTAGAAAACTTTGAAATGTTCAAAGATTTCACAATTTTGGTTTAGAACCAAAGTTTGAAGGAAGATGAAATGAATTTGATCTAACCAAGGTAGCCTATACCTATTAGATGAATTCAAGGAATACCTTATAGAGATATGAATATCATTTCTATCTCACTCCTCCTAATGAACCTTAACTCAATAGAGTTGTAAGGAGATGCAATTAATCATGTGTGACATGATTTGATCAATGATTAATCTTAGCATAATTATCTCTTAGTTTCCAGGTATATGTATATGTGGTAGAGACTACATTATATATATTTAATGAGGTTCCAAGCTAGTAAGCTGGAATCTAGCACCAAAGAGTGCCACTTCATTAGGAAAATAAAGGATGGTATTGGATACCTACTTTATGACCTTGAGATTCTTAAAAGATCTCATCTTTAAGAATATGATTCTTATAGGATGACTCTCTTGAGAATCAAGATGAAAATGAAGTAAATGAACTCATTTAATCTTGAAAAGATAATGAGGCTCCTGAAATCAGAAACTAAAATAGATGATTAAAGATGAAACATTAATACCTCTTCAAATAAGTTTGAGGATGGATTCCATGTGTCAGTTAAATCTGAAAATGATTGGACTTCATGTGATGAAGCTCCTGAGCATCATGACATGGAAAGATGGATGTTAGCAATAAAAGTCTAATGTAGACTTCATATGCAAGTGTTGTATATGGACCCTCGAGGATCCACCTATATGGGTCAGACCCATTAAGATGTAAATGGATCTTCAAGAGAAAGAGGGAACCTGATGAGAAGGTAGAGACCTTCAAAGCACGGTTCGTAGCTATGAGCTACACACCGAAGAGAAGACATCGCTTACGATGAGACTTGCTCTCCAGTGACCTTGCTTTAACTCATCAGAATATTGCTAACTATAGCTACACAACTTGACTATGACATCTTCATTATGTGAGTCAAGATTGCATTCCTCTATGAATACCTCTCTGAGGATATTCATATGAAGTAGCCCCAGGGCTTCATGGTTGAGGAAAACAAGGTGTGTAAGCCAAAGAACTCCATCTTTGGACTCAAATAAGCTTCATGTATTTGGAACATAAGATTTGATGAAATTGTAAATGTTATGATTTCAGATAGAATCTTGATGAACCATGTAAAGCTTAGTGGGAGTGCCATTGTGTTCATCGTGCTAAATATAGATATTATTCTAATCATTTAGAATGATATAAGAATAAATAATAAGTGTTTTAAAATTTGGTTGTTCCATACTTTGAGATATGATCTCAAGGATACCTCTTAGATCTTAGTTCTGAAGTCGTTTAGAAACAAAGAGAAGAGGATATTGGGACCGTCACATTAGTAGTACACCTTGAACTTATTCCATTTTCTGGAAAAATTCCAAGAAAATCTTCCTTCCCTTGAGATGTGGTAGTGACCTGTCTAAAGGGATAGCACCTCAAAGAGTTGAGGAAGTGAATGCTAGAACTGCTTGCACTTGTGCATCAGTTATGAGAAGCTGGGTATATGCTAGATGTGTACAAGAGCCAAATGTCTGCCATGCAGTGGGAGTAGTAAACTGTTACTAATCCTGCTATGGAGATAAAACACTTAATTGCAGTAATAACAATATCTTCAAGATGATGAAACTTAGAGATAGTGATCTCAAAGTCTTATCTTCAAAAGTTTAAGATCTTATAGATGGTGATCTATAATGGTCTTAACTGTAGATACCTTAGGAGATAGAGATCTCCAGGAATGAAGGTATTCTTAAAGGATTATGGGAATACTGGTTATGATAATTAATAAGATGTAGTGTCAATGACACTATAACCGATAAAATTGAGTATTGGTTGCATATGATGCAACATTCGCATTGGATGCGAGCACTGTTAGTAGGAGTTATTCAAGTGTCGTAAAAGGACTTGGCGTAGTCTCTTGGGAACAGAGTGACTGATCAGCTTACCTAGCTATTTTCTAAATAGCCTATGATTGTCACATGAGTGTGGGTTTAAATGATTAGCACATTAATGGCTCTTTGGGCTAGTGGGAGATTGTTGGACATGCGAGCCCACGACGAGCCATTATGCAATAAATGTTATTGCAATTCACTCCTTAATCTGAAATAAAGAGTACATAATTTGCATAATAGGTCCCTTGGTACAATTAGGGTTATGTACCATGGCCATCTTAATGATCATACAACTATTGATTCAATTATTGAATCATAGAGGTTGGTGCTTAGATGGATATCTAATGAGTTAGATTGAGGAATCGTCAGGCACCGTCAAATGATTGTTAAGAGATGATCTCCAGTCAGAGAAGGAGATGGCAATCCTATCTCAGTTAGGCTGATATCTGACCGACCTCTTGATGCAGGTCCTCTGCATATGAATAGAGATTCGGAGGTGTCAGATTAGTTAGGTCAAAGAGTTGACTTAACGAGATCGAGATAACCAAAGTCCTATATCGTATGCTGTCACGATACAGGCACGCATCCTCTGACCGGAGACGGAAGTGTTATTATATGTTTGAGTATGTACATTTGGCAGACCAATAGGTTGATGACCTAATCAAGGTCTATACACCGGCGCGCTGGTGTGCATATAAGGGCATATGAGTAATACGATCTCTCAAAGGGATCATACAGGTTCAGTTACTGAACCGGAAGACATGAGCTCACTCATGAGATATTGGGAAGAATCAAATTCCGTGCGCACGGTCGTCTCGCTTTGGAAGCTTGACTGAGTTTGTTGGTTTGATATATACTTTTGGAAAGTATATGATTAAGACCTAGGTATGATATATGCTTTTGGAAAGTATATGATCAATACTGATTCCCAATGATCGAATGAGAAACTTACTGATAAAACCATGAAGTAGACAATATAAAGTTGATCCAATACTTCGAGTTTAATCTGAGTCTTCCAGTATGCAGGATGTACAGGTATTAGGAATACCTGAGGGTGATGTGACCATAAACGATTGTATAACCATGACGCTTCCATTCCTAGGGAGTGATGAAACGGGTCTGGATTTTAGTGACTCCTCTCAGTAGAGAAGTAATCTGATCTTAGTCCAAATGTTGGACATTAATCTGAATGTGATTCATATACAATGAGAAGATTAGATTTGCGGTCTTGATTTAATCAAGCATCTATGGGAGGCCCGCGATCTGGATTTGAGATATGATCTCAATATCCATGTCACTATACGTGGAACAATACAATCGCCCTGTCCTTATCTCCAAGTATCTGCGGAGAAAGCGCATTATCCTTGAAGGAGTTCATGGATAATTCTATTGTTGATTTATGTATCCGAGCATTGAGGAAATGGATAATTAAATGTGATTTATTTATCATGATTAATATGAATTCGATTCATATTATAAAGAGAGTTGTCTTAGATAATTAAATATGATTTGATTATCAAAGATGTAAATAATGTGAATATAATTCATGTTATTTGAGAACAAGAGAATAGAGATCCAAGATGATTAAATGTGATTTAATTATCATGGATATGAATAATGTGGATAGCAATATCCATATTAGTCATATATATTATAAATGTGATTTATAATATATAAGAGAGATATTTATAATTTACATTTGTTAATTAAATGTTAATGTGAATTGAATTCACATTGGACATTGAATTGAAAATGTAATTTACATTTTGTTTTGGTTTGTGAATATGATTCACAAATTTTTCAATGGCAAGATTGCAATGTCTACAAAATAATTATGAATTATTTTTGTCGAATAATTTGCAACATATGTTGTTGCAAATAATGGAGATTACATAAAAGATGAAATAGCCATCTTCCTAATGGAGGAGGGTGGACGGCCACCACTCCCATTAGGAAAGGGTGGCCGTCCCCCCCCCCCACATGGAAGGAGGCTTTCTCTCCTTTCATTATCTCCATGTATTGATGATTTAATTTTGTGATTAAATTGTGTTGATTTATCAACATATATTTAATTTAAATTAAATTAATTGTTGTTGGTTTTACCAACACAAATCTTAGCCATTAAAAGAAACACAATCAAAGAGAGCCATTGGATTTGTGTTGGCCCATGGATTGAGATCCATGGATCCCAAAACCCTATAAATAGAGAGGCATACCCATGCTCTCTCTTTACACAAAATGCTTGAGAAGCATCTCTCTCTCTCTCTCTAGACGTCAGCCCTCTCTATCCCTCTCATGGTCGTCCACCATGGATACCACGGAGAGGTTCTCCGTCGCCGCAGCATCGTCATTATGCTGCCCGATCGTCTGCTCGTGGATCTTCATCTCCTTCGGTGCGCCTCGCTCGTGAAGAAGACGACGGATCTCGTGTGTCGAGATCAGGAGATCCGTCGCTTGGATCATCAACATGGATTGCGAGAAGCACACGGTTCATCCCCGCGCTCGCAAGCGTCTCCTCCGTCGGATCGGACTTGAGACAGGAGGTCTCTTCGTTTAGAGACTCGATCGCAACCACGCATCAAGAGGTAATCCTATTACTTGTTTGTGGTTTAGATGAAACGATTCGAGAAGTGTTCTTGGATCTTGTGATTTCGTCGTATAAAATTTTTTAAATTCCGCTGCATCGAGCAACTAGTCCGACTAGTCGCTCCTTGTCGTATTCGATACGACGCACACGCTTCCATGATGCGCTTGAGGATCAAACCATATCCTTCAGAAAGTACCTCAGAGAATTGCAGTTGAGAGAAGAAGAAACCACAGTCTGTAGTTGGGGTGGAACAAAATAGAGCAAAGACTGCAAGATTTTTTCTTACGAGTGAAGAAAACGTCCAAGAGAAGGGTATAAGTGAAGGATACGGTTAGATCCTCAAGCGCATCACGGAAGCGTGAGCGTCGTATTGAACACGACGAGGAGCGACTAGTCGCACTAGTTGCTCGATGCAGCGGAATTTAAAAAATTTTCTTACAACGAAACCACATGATCCACGAACACTTATCGGATCATTTCGTCTAAATCACAAATAAGTAATAGGATTACCTCTTGAAGCGTGGTTGCGATCGAGTCTCTAAACGAAGAGACCTCCTGTCTCAAGTCCGATCTGACAGAGGAGATGCTTGCGAGCACGGGGATGAACCGCGTGCTTCTCGCAATCCATGTTGATGATCCAAGCGGCGGATCTTCTGATCTCGACACACGAGATCCGATGTCTTCTTCACGAGCGAGGCGTACCGAAGGAGACGGAGATCCACGAGCAGAAGAACGGGCAGCATAACGACAATGTCGCGGCATTGGAGAACCTCTCTTAGGTCATCCATGGTGGACGACCACATGAGAGGGAGAGAGAGGGCTGTCGAGTAGAGAGAAGAGAGAGAGAGAGATGCTTCTCAAGCATTGTGTGTAAAATAGAGAGCATGGTATGCCTCTCTATTTATAGGGTTTTGGGATCCATGGATCCAATGGTCAAGATTGTTGTTGGTAAAACCAATAAATTTAGGTTAAAATATATTTGACAAAATCAAATATAAATTAGTCCTAAATCAAACCAATAAATAAGGAGAGAATGTGCATGGAGATTTCATCTCCATGCACCTTCCATGTGGACGGCCACCCTTTCCTAATTGGAACAGGGTGCCGCCCACTCATTTCCATGGGGAGAGCAATCTCATGGAAATCCATGAGATTGCATATCTCCTTGAAAATCTCCTTTATTTATTTCCAACAACTTTTGTTGGCTTTTTATTCTTCAAAAATAATTCACAATTATATTTGAGAATATTGCAATCTTGCCATGGAAAAATTGTGAATCAAATTCACAACCTAAAACAACATATAATTTACATTGTCAATTAATTACACAATGTGTATCCAATACACATAATAATTAATCAACACATATAAATTATAATTAGCTCTCTCTAATACATTATAAATCATATTTATAATATATTATGAATAATTGGATATTACTATCCACATTATTCTTATCCAGAATAATTAAATCACATTTAATTATATTGGATAACTTATTCTCATGTGCTCAAATAATATAAATCACATTCACATTATTTACATCTTTGATAATCAAATCACATTTAGTTATCTAAGATAACTCTCCTTATAATACGAATCAAATTTATATTATTCATGATAATTAAATCACATTTAATTATCTATTTTCTAAATGCTCGGATACATATATCAACAATAGAATTATCCATGAACTTTTTCGAGGATAATGCGCTTTCTCCGCGAATACTTGGAGATAAGGACAGGGCGATTGTATTGTTCCACGTATAGTGACATGGATATTGAGATCATATCTCAAATCCAGATCGCGGGCCTCCCATAGATGCTTGATTAAATCAAGACCGGAAATCTAATCTTCTCATTGCATCTGAATCACATTCAGATCAATGTCCAACATTTGGACTAAGATCAGATTACTTCTCTACTGAGAGGAGTCACTAAAATCCAGACCCGTTTCATCACTCCCTAGGAATGGAAGCGTCATGGTTATACAATCGTTTATGATCACATCACCCTCAGGTATTCCTAATACCTGTACATCCTGCATACTGGAAGACTCAGAATACACCCGAAGTATTAGATCAACTTTACACTGTCTACTTCAGGGCTCTATCAGTAAGTTTCCCATTCGATCATTGGAAGTCGGTATCGATCATATACTTTCCAAAAGCATATATCATACCTAGGTCTTGATCATATACTTTCCAAAAGTATATATCATACCTACAAATTCAGTCAAGCTTCCAAAGCGAGACGACCATGCGCATGGAATTTGATTCTTCCCAATATCTCATGAGTGAGCTCATATCTTCCGGTTCAGTAACTGAACCTGTATGATCCCTTTGAGAGATCGTATTACTCATATGCCCTTATATGCATACCAGCGCGCCGGTGTATAGACCTTGATTAGGTCATCAACCTATTGGTCTGCCAAATGTACATACTTAGACATATAGTAACACATCTGTCTCCGGTCAGAGGATGTGTGCCTATATCATGACAGCATATGATATAGGACTTTGGTTATCTCGATCTCGTTAAGTCAACTTTTGACCTAACTCATCTGACACCTCCGAATCTCTATTCCTATGCAGAGGACCTGCATCAAGAGGTCGGTCAGATATCAACCTAACTGAGATAGGATTGCCATCTCCTACTCAGGTTAGAGATCATCTCTTAACAATCATTTGACGGTGCTTGATGAGTCCTCAATCCAACTCTTTAGATATTCATCTAAGCACCAGCCTCTATGATTCAATAATTGAATCAACAGCTGTATGTTCATTAGGATGGCCATGGTACATAACCCTAATTGCACTAAGGGACCTATTATGCAAATTATTCATTCTTCATTTCAGATCAGAGAACGATATTTGCAATAACATTTATTGCATAATGGCTCGCCGCGGGTTCGCATGTCCAACAATCTCCCACTAGCGTAAAGAGTTATTAATGGGCTAATCATTTAAACCCACAATCATGTGACAATCATAGGCTATTAAGAAAATAGCTAGGTAAGTTGATCAGTCACTCTGTTCCCGCGAGACTACGCCAAGTCCTTTTACGGCACTTGTATATCCCCAGTAACAGTGCTCGCATCTAATGCGAATGTTGCATCTCATGCAACCAATACTCATTCTTGTTAAAGCTATTATAGAGTCCTTGACACTATAGATTAATAATTGTTATAACCAGTATTTCCATAATCCTTATCAGAATACCTTCATCCCTGGAGATCGCTATCTCCAAAGTTAAGACCTTTTAGATCACTATCTATAAAGTCTTAAGTACTTGAAGATAAGACTTTGAGATCACTATCTCAAAAATTTTATCATCTATGAAGATTTTGTTATTACTGCAATCAAGTATTTTATCTCCATAGTAGGATTAGTAACAGTTTACTACTCCCACTGCATGGCAGACATCTGGTATTCGTACACATCCAGCATACACTCAGCTTCTCGTAACTGATGCACAAGTGCAAGCAGTTCTAGCATTCACTTTCTCAACTTTTTTTGAGGTGCTATCCCTTTAAATAGGTCAGTACCATATCTTAAGGGATGGAAGCCTTTCTTGGTATTTCTAAGAAAATGAAATAAGACCAAGGTGTACTACTAATGTGTTGATCCCAATACCCTCTTCTCTTTGCTTATGAATGACTTCAGAAACCAAGATCTAAGAGGTATCCTTGAGATCATATCTCAATGTATGGGATAACCGGATTATAAAACACTTATTATTATCATCCTTAGATCATTCCAAATGATCAGGATAATATCTACATTTAGCACGATGAACACAATGGCACTCCCATTAAGCTTCATATGGTATATCAAGATTTTATCTGAAACCATAACATTTATGATTCATTAAATCCAATATTCCAACTACAAGAAGCTTATTTGAGAGTAGCTATGGTTAGCAATATTCTGATGGGTTAAAGCAAGGTCACTGGAGATCAAGTCTCATCACAAGCGATGTCTTCTCTTCGGTGTGTAGCTCATAGCTACGAACCATGCTTTGAAGGTCTCTACCTTCTCATTAGGTTCTCTCTTTCTCTTGAAGATCCATTTAAACTTTAATGGGTCTCACCCATATAGGTGGATCCTCGAGGATCCATATACAACACTTGTATATGAAGTCTACTTTAGACTTTATTGCTAACATGCATCTTTCCTTGTTATGATCCTCAGGAATTTCATCACATGAAATCCGATCATTGTCAGATTTCTCTGACACATGGAATCCATCCTCAAACTCATTTGAAGAGGTGTTAGTGTTTCATCTTTAATTGTCCTTTTAGTTTCCAATTTTAGGAGCCTCATTATCTTCTCAAGATTAAATGAGTTCCTTTACTTCATTTTATCTTGATTCTTAAGAGAGTCATCCGCTAAGAATCACATTCTCAGAGATGAGATCCTTTAAGAATCTCAAGGTCATAAAGTAGGTATACAATACCATCCTTTATTTTCCTAATGAAGTAGCATTCTCTAGTGCTAGATTCCAGCTTACATGCATGGAACCTTATTAAGTATATAATGTAGTCTCTACTACGTATATACCTTGGAAACTAAGAGATAAATATGCTAGGATTAATCATTGATTAAATCATGTCACACATGATCAATTGTATCTCCCTACAACTCCACTGAATTCAGGTTCATTAGGAGGATTGAGATAGGAATGATATTCATATCTCCATAAGGTATTTCTTGAATTCATCTAATAGGTACATGCTACCTTGGTTAGATCAAATTCATTTCATCTTCTTTCAAACTTTGGTTCTAAACCAAAATTGTGAAATCTTTGAACATTTCAAAGTTTTCTAAGTGAAGAGAAGAAATCTCATATCACAAATAATCACTAATAGATATCACATATCCATAATGTTTATTCTGATATAGATGATTCACATACATCAATATGTATGAGATCTTGAATACCTTAACATCTTACACCTTTCCCAAAGAAGGGTGTATTGGACATTTTTACTTTGAATACAATATTCACAAGTATGTGAGATTTGAATCTTTAGACAATCTAAAGTTTCATGTCTTACTAGTCCATTGATCTCATCAACAGACATATGTCCAAAATTTGATGTCAGATCATTGTCAAATGATCTTTATCCTCCTATTGATCTTTAAAGGTTTAATTTTCAGTATTAAAAATCTTAATGAACCATTCATTAATTTTCTAATTTAATAGAGTCCACTAGATTTTAGATTACTATCTGAAATATCTCCATCATAACTCTTTATGATAGATTTATTACAGAATTCATGTTTATATCCAACAATTATAAATAAACAATGAGTGTATTCTAATATCTAGGTCATAGAGACATTCTCTAAGACTAAGGGCTCCCACTGAAAATATGAAGTCTATTGATCTCATGGAAATTGTTGCAACACTTGTATCACTTTCAACATGGATGTCCAATAAACCTTAAGATCAAATTTCTAATATTCTAATACATATGCAACCAATTGCAAGTGTCATTAGAAGATTGAGATACAATTATTAGACTTTATCTTATCAAATAAGTAAGTCAATTTCAATGATTATATGTAGGTTAATCTGATGTGATATCTGATTCCTTCTTGAAGGATTCTAGATAGATTTGATAGTCATACTATCAACACATCAACATATTGTAGTATTGACATTCATCCAACTCTTTGGATGTCATATGGATGTCACAGAATTATAGTCAACTCTTTTACTTTCCTTCGTACTTGGGTCCAACCCATGCTTCTACTGCGCTCCCTTTATCTATAAGCAACCATTGCTCAAGACCAAGGATCTCTTATGTTAAATTCAAAAGAATTTAATGTAAGAGCATTTCAACATTTATACATGCTTCACCCAATTCATACAATACGAATATTATGAAGCTTCATGAATGACCAGAGTATAGACAGTAGAATGATGACCCTCATCATCTACATCCATCTAAACTCTTAAAACATTGGTTTGGGTGGGTACTCAAACAATTTAAATACATCATCTCTTATAGAGCCACCATTCTGCATGATGCAGAGAACCACATCATTCATGATTAAATGTCAAGAGCACATATGTATGCCAAAACATCTTCTTAGATTTTATAAGGATTATTTGATGATTACGATCATTATCGACATGTCACTTTAAAAGTACATTCGATGAGATCAAGACTTATAGAGACATACAAACCCTAGGGTTTTAGTCCTATTGTCTTATCTAATCATCATTCCTCATTATTATGAGGAAACTTGCACATTGCAACCGCATACATTATGTGTTCAATAGCAAGTACAATATCTGGATCATAGGTCCAATCCATGATATTCTACTGATTATTATTGAGTATAACATTGAGTGGGATTAATGAAGGATTATCTGAAATAGGAAATTTGCATAAATATATATAAATATTTAATTTACTTTGATTTAGGAATTTTTATATCAAAGTTGTCTTGCCTTGTCAACACTGAAAGTTCATTCCCTTAATCACTTTCAATGTAAGAGATATACTTACCATCATATACTAAACATCATATCTCAGCAAGATCTGGGATCTCCTTCCTTATCTTTGTTACATCCCAATAATATGGGAAACTGCAACTCGGATAAAAAGAAGCGGGAACACATTCCGCCTTGCAAGTCCAACTTGCATCTCCCAATTCGGTCTTTAATACCCGGGCCCACCACCCCTAAGGTGATGTTGACCCGTCATTAATTGAACCAACCGTCAACGGGAATAGAACTCGCTATGCGCAATCCAATATCGCCCCAATAATATGAAGATCCGATATTGGGGTCACTACGCATACGGCCTTACTCTTTCGAGAAACAAAGAGCCCGATCCAGATGCGCTTGCATATAGGAGCTGTCACTTCAGACAGACGTCTCCTATATACAATCCCTGGCGACGGAACCCTTCGCCTTGACGGGAGACCATGGGTGTCACTTATGTGATCCTCCATATCATATTCAAATTATAATTAATCGTTATGAATCACATTCATTACGATTAATTCTTCCAAGGGAAATAATAACTCTATTCATAATAGTGTGTTCTTAATTGGATATAATTAGCTTAAATATATTAAATTAATTTTTCAGTCCAATTCAATCAACAAACTTGATTTTACTTGAATATGTGGTATTATCTCAAAATACGTATTAATTCGTATTTTAATAATTAGAAAAATACAACTTAATCCCTCAGACATTATCCCGGTCCTACCCGCTGTCATGGCCAGTACCGGCGGGAGTGGGATGGACCGCATACGTTGCAACCTGCTACCCCAGCGATCCCCGACTAGACACCATATCCGCCTCGGGAAAGGAAAATGCCAAATTGATTAATTTGTACTAGAGATGATCATCGGTTTTTCAACCGAAATTATACCATATAGTAATCAAAATAATTTTGATTATAAGGAAATTTGCTAGACAAATTCCCAATCCTATTCAAGCAAGGAGTTTGATGATTGTGATTCCAATTATGATTTAGATCAAATCTAATCAATTAATTGATTGGGGCCAAATCAATTAAGGAAATAATCATCTTCTAATATTTCTCAAATATTTTCCATAATTATTTCTCTAAATTAACAATTAATTTCATTAATTGACAATCACATGGTTCTTGATTAGGAAAGTAATTTCAGCAGTGACTCCTACTTACTAAAATTAGCATATCTCAATCAATTTAAATCCAAATTAAGCAAAGTCAGTTTCCAAAGTTTGTTAATTTGATTTACAACAGAATCTATATGATTCTCACGCATTTCGAGGCGTCTCTAAACAGTAATTAACTCTTTACTTACGTTAAGATTCGCACTTCCCGTAACAGTGAATACATGTTCATTAAAACTACCATATCTAGAGTATACGAAATCCGATTTATGCAAACTCAGATCCTATGGTTTCCTTATTTAATGGGGAACAAAATCCAAGTATTAAATTCGTGTTTAAACAATTAAAACAGTGCCGAATTTATTTACTAAACAGATCTGCGAAATCAAATGCGATGAAAACTTTCGCGACCTTAACGAACCCAAGTCATCCTCGGTTAGCGAATCACTATTCGAAACCGTCAGCCTGTCTCTGATACCACTTGAAGGATATGGTTAGATCCTCAAGCGTATCACGGAAGCGTGAGCGTCGTATCGAATACGTCGAGGAGCGACTAGTCGCACTAGTTGCTCGATGCAGCGGAATTTAAAAAATTTTCTTACGACGAAACCACATGATCCAAGAACACTTCTCGGATCGTTTCGTCTAAACCACAAACAAGTAATAGGATTAGCTCTTGAAGCGTGGTTGCGACCGAGTCTCTAAATGAAGAGACCTCCTGCCTCAAGTCCGATCCGACGGAGGAGACGCTTGCGAGCGCGGGGATGAACCGCGTGCTTCTCGCAATCCATGTTGATGATCCAAGCGGCGGATCTTCTGATCTCGACACACGAGATCCGATGTCTTCTTCATGAGCGAGGCACACTGAAGGAGACGGAGATCCACGAGCAGAAGAACGGGCAGCATAACGATAATGCCGCGGCGATGGAGAACCTCTCTTAGGTCATCCATGGTGGACGACCACATGAGAGGGAGAGAGAGGGTTGTCGAGTAGAGAGAAGAGAGAGATGCTTCTCAAGCATTGTGTGTAAAATAGAGAGCATGGTATGCCTCTCTATTTATAGGGTTTTGAGATCCATGGATCTCAATCCATGTAAAATCAATGGATGAGATTGATTTATGTCAATCCAATGGTTAAGATTGTTGTTGGTAAAACCAATAAATTTAGGTTAAAATATATTTGACAAAATCAAATATAAATTAGTCCTAAATCAAACCAATAAATAAGGAGAGAATGTACATGGAGATTTCATCTCCATGCACCTTCCATGTGGACGGCCACCCTTTCCTAATTGGAATAGGGTGCCACCCACTCATTTCCATGGGGAGAGCAATCTCATGGAAATCCATGAGATTGCATATCTCCTTGAAAATCTCCTTTATTTATTTCCAACAACTTTTGTTGACTTTTTATTCTTCAAAAATAATTCACAATTATATTTGAGAATATTGCAATCTTACCATGGAAAAATTGTGAATTAAATTCACAACCCAAAATAACATATAATTTACATTGTCAATTAATTACACAATGTGTATCCAATACACATTATAATTAATAAACACATATAAATTATAGTTAGCTCTCTCTAATACATTATAAATCACATTTATAATATATTATGAATAATTAGATATTACTATCCACATTATTCTTATCCAGAATAATTAAATCACATTTAATTATATTGGATAACTTATTCTCATGTGCTCAAATAAAATGAGTCACATTCACATTATTTACATCTTTGATAATCAAATCACATTTAATTATCTAAGATAACTCTCCTTATAATACGAATCAAATTCATATTATTCATGATAATTAAATCACATTTAATTATCAATTTTCTCAATGCTCGGATACATATATCAACAATAGAATTATCCACGAACTCTTTCAAGGATAATGCGCTTTCTCCGCGAATACTTGGAGATAAGGAAATGGCGATTGTATTGTTCCACGTATAGTGACATGAATGTTGAGATCATATCTCAAATCCAGATCGCGGGCCTCCCATAGATGCTTGATTAAATCAAGACCGCAAATCTAATCTTCTCATTGCATCTGAATCACATTCAGATCAATGTCCAACATTTGGACTAAGATCAGATTACTTCTCTACTAAGAGGAGTCACTAAAATCCAGACCTGTTTCATCACTCCCTAGGAATGGAAGCGGCATGGTTATACAATCGTTTATGATCACATCACCCTCAGGTATTCCTAATACCTGTACATCCTGCATACTGGAAGACTCATAATACACCCGAAGTATTAGATCAACTTTACACTGTCTACTTCAGGGTTCTATCAGTAAGTTTCTCATTCGATCATTGGAAGTCGGTATCGATCATATACTTTCCAAAAGCATATATCATACCTAGGTCTTGATCATATACTTTCCAAAAGTATATATCAAACCTACAAATTCATTCAAGCTTCCAAAGCGAGACGACCATGCGCATGGAATTTGATTCTTCCCAATATCTCATGAGTGAGCTCATGTCTTCCGGTTCATTAACTGAACATATATGATCCCTTTGAGAGATCGTATTACTCATATGCCCTTATATGCATACCAGCGCGCCGGTGTATAAACCTTGATTAGGTCATCAACCTATTGGTCTGCCAAATGTACATACTTAGACATATAGTAACACATCTGTCCCCGGTCAGAGGATGTGTGCCTATATCATGACAGCATATGATATAGGACTTTGGTTATCTCGATCTCGTTAAGTCAACTCTTTGACCTAACTCATCTGACACCTCCGAATCTCTATTCCTATGCAGAGGACCTGCATCAAGAGGTCGGTCAGATATCAACCTAACTGAGATAGGATTGCCATCTCCTACTCAGGCTGGAGATCATCTCTTAACAATCATTTGACGGTGCTTGATGAGTCCTCAATCTAACTTTTTAGATATTCATCCAAGCACCAGCCTCTATGATTCAATAATTGAATCAACAGTTGTAGGATCATCAGGATGGCCATGGTACATAGCCCTAATTGTACTAAGGGACCTATTCTGCAAATTATTCATTCTTCATTTCAGATCAGGGAATGATATTTGCAATAACATTTATTGCATAATGGCTCGTCGTGGGCTCGCATGTCCAACAATAAGAAGACTTAGCGTGCAGCTTTTCATCTTTCGATAATGCCCCCAACGGGTACCTCTTCGAATTCTGAAACGACGGCTCGATCAGAGCAGTTGGAGTCAAGTCGAATTCCCTCATTGCAGTCGAATCATGACTGATTTCCTTATTAAAATCAATTTGTTTCCCAATAAAGCTGCATAGATTTACCAATTTAAAACCTAATTATATTAGCTTTAAATACAACACAAAGGCAAGTTTGACAGATCCTTAATCACCGAGCAATTCGTTGAACTGGAGAGTTAGACTAATAGAAGTGCTGGAATCATGTTTTTGTCTGAGCATATGATTCGAGTCTTATGGATCAAGTGGAAGCTCAAGTCCGTCATGCCATATGTGAACTGGTAGATCTAGTGTATATCTAGATGCCGCTCCAGAAACCATACATTTTTTGCCTGTTATCATGTCAAAATTTGCAGATCTTCCAAGATCTCCATCACAAGATTTGTAAGATTTTTTTTAAATCTTTGGTCTGTTTAATCTTCGTGTATCAAACACCTACGTTTCATTTGGATTTTGGAGTGTTTAGTATATGATCGTGGTGGAAGGTAAACATGCTCAGTAGATCGCTAAAGCTCCTGTTCTTGTTCACGATCTATTCATAACCTGAAACTCTTTTCAGTTGAAAATCAAAGGTCCATTGGAACTAGTGGTGACAGCTTTCAAGAGTTTCCTGGATGTTTTATTGATTTTTCTTATTGCATGTTGTTCAGTAACTCATGTGTTGAGCGTTACATATATAGCTGTTTTCTAGTTAGATTAGTGGCCGATAATAACTGAATGTTAAGTTAAGGTTTGTCAATTACACAGCCATCATCCCACTAGAGATATAACTTGCTTAACCTTAGAAAACAAAGGAAATCCAATTCTGATTTCGATTGCACAGGCATGGGTCACAAGGTTAAATCCCGCTTCTGATTTCGATTTGTGGAACGTTAACTAACTCATTGCTAACCAATTCTCATGAGTAGAACGGTCAGGGACATACTTCAACTCTTCTCAATCTTACACTTGCTCACGTACCGACTCTCCAACACAAGCACAAACTCAAGATCGCTCAAGAACACTTTTAAGAACACACTCAAGAACTCGACCACTCAATCACACAAGCACAAACACAAAGCTCATTCTCTTATTAGAATAAGGGACTCTCTCTGGAGTGGGATATGTACAAATGAGTCATCACCCCTCCTTAACAAGAATACAAGACAACCCAGAAGACACTCATTATTACATTTACAGTAATGAGAATAAAGACTCAGGATTCCTCAAATTCTATGAAAAACCTTTGCGTTACATAGCAACTCTTTGTCTTCTTGTCTCTTTGACTCCCTTGTTCTCCTTTCGTCTTCTCACACAGTTGATGTCACATCAACCGCCCAGTCATTGATACACTCGCACTTTAACGCCTTGCTAACGTAGCTTTACCTTAATTCACTAAGTATCATCGAATACTTGGTCCTTTGCCAAAGGAAACTCGCAGTCACCAGGCTCTCGTGCAGTAAACCCTTCCTCAACGCTCCACATGCTAAGGAGAAGTCCACCAGAACTTCGTTATCATATCCTCCATACCACTCTCGTACGCGTATTATCGAGCAAGCTCGACAACACTTGTACTCAGCACCTGCAACGTTCAATGCTTCTTTAGATCATCACGCATAGTTACCAATATCGTGCGTCT
Organism: Ottelia alismoides; assembly: GCA_037367405.1. NCBI lineage: Eukaryota > Viridiplantae > Streptophyta > Magnoliopsida > Alismatales > Hydrocharitaceae > Ottelia > Ottelia alismoides. Next base: position 1,135,743 of record JAZKJV010010769.1, on the reverse strand, counting down.
TTGTGCGTACGTCTATGTAACCATACCGCATTGCCCCTCAATGCGTATTACTTCACTGCATACCACCCTGCTACGCTCGCGTATGAATTGCTACATGCATCCACTGTCATGTCTTACATTGCTGTCTGGACTTGCTGCTCGCATAGCTATAAGCTCCGTGACACTCTGCTATCGAGCCAGTGTCCTCTGTGACGCTTCCTCATTGTCACGTACGGTTGAGTCTTCAAGACTTCGTGGATAACCTCTGTACTACCAACGTACTTTAGACTCCTCCTGTAGTCAGTTCCATCGATCATTCTCGTGCATTCGCTATCGTGTCTGCACGATCATTCTGGATCACAGAATTAGGGGTGTGACTGCAGGGTACTATTCTTTCAATGCTTAGTATTACACATGTAATAACTTGTAATAATAAATCTATTGCTACTGTGAAGTTGTGAACAAATTCATAATATTTTCTTGGCATTAATATGAAAGACTTCTCGTACAGCATGAATATATGAACAAAAGTAATGTATCTCGCCCGGAAATGTCATAATAAATTTGGGGGCATTTGTTATGAAAATGTTCCTTTTTCAGGGATACATGTGTAAAATGAAGGATATGAGTGTACCTAAAATGAAGGATGTAAAAATCCCTGCCTTACAGTGCTTATGTTGGTTTTTAGTATTTTTTAAATATAAGATACATGAAATGTTTTTCTTTTATTTCCGTTTGAAATTGCAGAAAGGCTCTCGTTAAAAAATTAACAAGAGCACTGTTACAGAGGGACATTGGCAATATAACTCGATTTGCATATAACCAAGATAGGCATCTCCCAATGACCGTTTCTGAAATATATCCCTCGCCTCACTTCTGACGTTATTGTTCTTTGCTAATCGATGGTTCGTTCTCTATAACTGTATTCCACATGTTTGTAACCCCTGAATCCATGTGATAGTTAGAGATGTACTCTCCTTGCTTTTCTTTTTGCATTTAGCCGATGACATCAAGGCTCCAGTTGATCAGACTCTGATTTTTTTTGGAGACTTGAATTGCTGCATGCTTAATATCGTTGGGGACTTCTATTCAACAATAATGAAATTTTAAACATGTTGTACACATGGACAAGGATTTATTTGTAAGAAAAAATGGGGAAGAAGGAGATGCGAGTCACCGGGTTGAGGGCTTCCGTAAGCGCGCCGTTCTCATTTTATAGGCCCATGCACGCGCCCGTACGCCCTAAACCCTAACAGCCCATCCCTAATTTTTCTCACTAACCGCTCCCGATTAGTACGGGATTAACCGAGTTTAATGATCACTCAGTCATCTATCTAAAAATAGCTAACATCTCCCACTTGACCGAAGTAGTCATACTACACTCCCACTATTCGTGAAGTGTCTATATCGTAGAGATGTTTATTCCCAAGGCTTCAATTTACTTGAATGCCTTTTACTTGACTCATATGTTTCTGAGTCCCATTAAACCAACATGTTTAATGTAAGTTCCTGCTCGAATTCCTTTTGTGAAAGAATCAGCTAGCATATCACTTGTGGGAATGTATGTTACCTTAATTTCTTAATTGGCTGCTATGTCCTGAATATGATGATATTGGATTTCAATGTGTTTTCCTCTTGAACTATTTGCCCCACTGTTAATCAAGCTTATAGCGGCTTGATTATCACAATATATTTCAACTGGTCCTTTGACCAATTCGAGGCCCAAGTTTTCAAGAAAACGTCTAATCCAAACAGCATGAGTGCTAGCCATGCTGCATGCAATATATTCAGCTTCTTGTGTATGTCTTGATACACAACTTTGTTTCTTACTTCCCCAAGAAACAGCTGCACCGCCAAACATGAAAAGGTAACCTGATGTGGATTTCCTATCATCAATATCCCCTCCGAAATCAGCATCGGAATATCCCGCTATTTCAAGTGATTCGGCTTGATAAACCAATTTTAATTGTACAATACCTTTTAGATATCGAAGAATCCTCTTAATGGCTTCCCAATGAGCCTGCCCGGGATTACTTTGATATCTACTCACTAGGCTTACAGGATAAGCCAAATCAGGTCTTGTACATAACATTGCATACATTAAACTACCCACCGCTTGTGCATATGGAACATAGTGGTTTCTGTCCCTTTCCCGGACATTGACTTTTATTAAGTCTTTTTCCTATCACAAGTAGTGTAGGGGCAGGAGTACTATTCTGCATTCCAAACCTCTTTAATACTGTATGCAAATACTTCTCTTGATCTAAACTCAATGTTCTTGAGCTTCTCTCTCTACTGATCTGGATTCCAAGAACATAGGATGCCTCTCCCATGTCCTTCATCTCAAATTCAGAACTTAATTTTTTCTTTATATCATTCAACATCTCTATGTCATTTCTTGAAAGCAAGATGTCATCTACATATAATGACAAAATCACAAACTTACTCGCACTATGCATGACATATACACAATTATCCAATTTATTAGCCACAAAACCCAATTGAATAATTGTATCATGGAATTTGAGATACCACTGTCGCGAGGACTGTTTCAATCCATATAGAGACTTTTTCAATTTATAAATCATATCCTCCTTACCAATTACCTGAAAACCATCAGGTTGTCGCATGTATATATCTTCTCTCAATTCTCCATTGAGAAAAGCAGTCTTGACATCCATTTGGAATAGTTCCAAATCCATATATGCGACCAGTGCTAAAATTATCCTGATTAAAGCAAATTTAGCAACGGGAGAATATGTTTCCTGGAAATCAATTCCAGCCTTTTGAGTATAACCTTTAGCAACTAGCCTTGCTTTATATTTGTCAACTGTACCATCAGCTCGGTACTTTTTCTTAAAGACCCATTTACATCCTATGGACTTCCTGGCAACCGGTAAGTCACATAGTTCCCAGACACCATTTTTGTCTATCGAGTCAAGTTCATCCTTCATGGCGGCCGTCCATGATTCTGACTCAGATGAAGCCATCGCTTCATCAAAAGACACTGGATCCGTACAATCCACAATGTCTTCATCAATAGCAAAACACGAAACCTCGCAAGAATACAGATGGTAGTCGCCCATCCATGCAGGTTGTGTTCTGGGTCTTTTGTTTCGTGCTAAACCAGTGGGTTGACTAGGCTCTCCCACAACTTGCAAAGGAATATCGATATTCACAGGTTCATCCTCTACATCAGGAAGAAATTCCCTTCCTAATAGGTCTGTTTCCGAGTCAGAATCATTATCATGCAAATCAACTAGAGGTTCCAAATCCTCAGATTCCGCTTCCTTATCCTCTTTATTCTCGAGAAAGGTAGCATCACGACTCTCAATTAGACCTCTTTCTTGATGTAGAAACCAATATCCTTTGGATTTCTCTGAATAACCAATAAAAATGCACTTCATTGTCTTAAAATCAAGCTTATCTCTAAGCTGATATAGGACCAAGACATGTGCTTCACATCCCCATCTACGGAGATAATCTAACTGTGGCATCCTTCCATTCCATATTTCATATGGTGTGGATTCAACGGATTTTGTGGGAATTCTATTTTGTATATAATTTGCAGTCAATACTACTTCACCCCACAAATTCTTTGGGAGTCTCGAATGTGAGAGCATGCACCTGACTGCATTCATCAATGTTCGATTTTTTCTCTCAGCCACTCCATTTTGTTGTGGCACATATGGCATTGTTGTATGTCGAACAATGCCTGCATGAATGCAAAAGTCATTAAACTCTCTCGAGTTAAATTCCCCACCTCTATCCGTCCTAAGTACTTTGATCGATCTACCCAATTTAGTTTCTACTTCAGCCTTGTATCTCTTAAAGCATTCAAAAGCTTCGGCTTTTCTTTCCAAGAGATATACAAAGGTAAACCTTGAATAATCATCAATAAAGGTAATAAAATATTCCTTATTTCCATATGTTTTGGCACTTAGGGGACCACAAATATCTGAATGAATCAACTCTAGCAATACCTTTGACCTTTGGCCACTAGAAAAGGGTTTTCTAGTCATTTTTTCCGGTCAGACAATGCTCACAGGGCAATGTTCTTGCTCCTGTTATGTTAGGCAATAGATCTAACTTTATTATTTGATTCATTTTATTATTTCCTGGGTGTCGTAGTCTCATATGCCATAAATCAAAATCAGACAATAAACACAAGGAATAATTCAAATCACCCTTTATTGATTCAGCAAAAACAGTGATACAAAATATATCATGTTCAGGCACAAATTTGTCGACTACAAATACTTTTCTATCTCGACCTATAGAAACACGATTATTATAGAATCTAACTTCCAGATTCTTTTTCAGGAGAGCTGCCACTGAAATCAGATTTCTTCGGATCCCTGGAGCATAGAAAATATCTTGGAGGGTCATCACACTCTCCCCAAGATCCAGCCTATAAGTTCTAACACCTTCCACATCCAGGTAGGTGTTATTACCCATGTAGATCCTCTGCTCGCCCTTTTTCAGCTCTTTGAATTCAACGAGTCCCTCTTTGGTCTTCGCGATATGTCGGGTGGCGCCAAAGTCCACCCACCAGCCTTCACAGTCGGTCGTGGCAGAGTTACACTCAACCACACCAACAAATTCGTGCTTCTTGCCCTTATTTTCTGGGACCTTAGACGGGCCCGATTTCACCCCTTTATTGGGACAGTTGGCCTTGAAATGGCCAAATTTTCCGCAAGAATAGCACGGTCCTCGTGGTCCTTTTCCACGTTGTTGCTGGTTTCCCTTGAATTTTACTTTTGTTGGACCCATATATTTCTTGTGATGAACAGCATGTGCCTCTTCCTGTTCAACCTCGAAGACATCAGTCTTTTTCCTTCTGGCAGTTAAATCTTGCTCAATCGCAAGTTGAGCGGGCAAGTCGGTCACACTCTTTATGGCTCCATTTAGCCTCAAGGTGGTGGCAGCCATATCGAATGAAGATGGTAAACTATTCAATATAGTTGCCACCTGCAAATTCTCAGGAATAGTAGTTCCTGCTGTCTGCAAATCTTTTGCCATCACTATCATCTGATTGACGTGTTCAATAACACTATCGGATTCCTTCATTTTGCACGTATTATATTTGTGCAACAGGAGCTGCACGTTCACCTCCGTTTTGGAGTCATACTTCCCCTTGATCGCTCTCCATAACTCGTATGTGGATTTATGGGCCTCAAAAACCCTAATCAAATCATCATCCATATGTATGAGGATGAAACTACGAGCCTTTTTATCTGTTTTCTCCCAATGTTCATATAATTTCTTGTGGGTAGCTTTCTCAGCATCAGTGGCTTCTTTGGAGAGTTCAGGAGGAGGGGTGTCTATAATACTATCTAGATTATCATGCATCAGACCATATAAAATTTTCCGACTCCACATGTCATAGTTGACACCATTCAACTTTTCTAGTTTAGCCAATTCCGATGCAATCAGTTTGGTTGCCATAGGTATTTCTCTACTAAAAAGAAAATAAAAAAATAAGTTTTGAAGGTTTTTCTAAAGATACAAAAAAAATACTATGTCCCTTTTAAAAAAAAACAACAATAATAAAAACAAACTTTACGGATGTAAAAAAAATTAAGCACGGGTTAAAAAACGAATGGGCTAACGATAAATTTCTTTAAAAACAACAGAGAATAAAAAAAAGGATCAATCTAATCTCAAGCAACGTACAAGGACTTTTATATAAAAAAATCAAACAAACTGGACGAACAAGACCATTCCCTTAAAAACTTAGTACTCCAAAAGAAGACAAAAACAATAAATATAGGTGTTGGAAATAAGAGACAAAGTTGTAAGGAAAAGATGGAGTTGATGGGAGGCTCCTGACAAGTCTTGCCTATCCTTTCAAAAAAAAAAAACCAATGCAAAAAAAAAAACAAGATACTATCTTATCAATAGATATGCACACAAAAAGAAGAGCTTTTTCTTTCAAAAACAAAAACGAGTTTTCTTATTAATGATTAAAAAAATGAGCTGACTAAAAGATAAACAAAATTAAAGCTACACCGAAAAACAGAGAAATAAAAAAAACTCACAACTTCAATCTCCTTTTAATGGGCAATTAGATTAAGACGTGAATGGCAAAAACAACCTATGGGCGAATGAACGGAGATGTAACTAATGAAACAAGATAAAACAAGAAAGAATGTCTATAGCAATATACGTTAAAGGAGGTTGAATGTATATAAAAAAAACACACCAATTTAGGCTACAGTTATAAAGGTTGGAATAAATATAACCAAAACCTTAACAAACTATAGTAATAGGTTAAAAAAATGGACTAAACTTTTAAAAGAAACTGCACGGCCTAAATAAAAGCTTATCTTTTTATTTAAAAAAAACAACCACATAAAGACCTAAAAAAAACGTTTTCTTCTGGATACACAAAAGCATGTACGCGTGAACATAAAAAATGGATGAGCACAGTACCCAAAAAAGAGTACAACTGTAAACCAACGTACTGGCAATTAATAAAAAAAAAGGTATACAGCTGTAGAATGGCCTGCGGCAGAGACTTTACCAAAATAAAAAAAAAACCGTACCTCTTTTCCAGATAGTCTGAATAAAAACGGGGCCTTCAAAGTTCACAAGACCTACGGCAGATCGTTGCGACGACAGACCGCGACATGCTCAGCTTGAATCGAAGGCGTGGCTGCGGATCAAAGAACCCGCCACGACAGATCAAGAAACCTGCAGCTCGGATCGAGGGGGCAGCGGTGACGCTCGGATCGTCGGTACGCGCTCTGATACCAGTGTAAGAAAAAATGGGGGAGAAGGAGATGCGAGTCACCGGGTTGAGGGCTTCCGTAAGCGCCCTGTTCTCATTTTATAGGCCCATGCATGCGTCCGTACGCCCTAAACCCTAACCGCCCATCCCTGATTTTTCTCACTAACCGCTCCCGATTAGTGCGGGATTAATCGAGTCTAATGACCACTCGGTCATCTATCTAAAAATAGCTAACATTATTGACCTCTCATTTGTTAATATAAACATTCATGTAACAATGACTATTTGTTAAAAATGTTTCTATGGCTTAAAACGCAGTGTGTTTTTCCTCTATTATCTCTTTATCGTGGATGTGGAAAGTTGAGGAAATGTTCATCGAATCCATTTTCCTCTGTATAAAGCAATTATTACAGTCTTTGATGAGCACTCAATAAATGCTGAATCAAACATAATCACCACATGGCCATGGAAAGAAAAGGAAACGAGTGACAGGTTGTATGGCATCCTTTTTATCATATTCTTTTCAATAGTTATGTGTGATGCCAAATATTTTTGAAGTGAGCCACCGAAAAACAACCCCAATACCTTAATGTAGCAGAGGAAGAAAGAAACGCATGTTACTAGCTCTGTACACGACTAGAAACAATGACGATCTGAGATCATATAACAGAGATGATACATTAGATTTTCTGCAGCTACCAATATTTTCAAACTGTTAACATCTTCCACGTTTAAGAATTCAACTTGGTACATACTAAATATGCAACTCAAACGTAAGCAAACTATTTTTGTTAGGGATAATTACACCCATAATCCTGAGTAATTCCTCAATATCATTCATAACCTTGCATAATCGCGAATTACACGAGAAACCTCGAGTAATGCTTAACTCTTACATGAGATAACCCTGTGTTATATTCTGTTTAAGATGTCCGTTATAATTGACGGCTTCCGTTAGAAAAAGTCAAAATTGTCCTCAAAGATCATTCTTATTTCCAATAACTTGCCACCCCCTTAAAAAAACTCCGTCGAGCTCGAAGCCTCTCCTCGTCGTGCCAAAATCCCTCCTGGCCCGCTGCCCCGTACCCTCGCCGAGCTGCTCCGGCCTACTCCAGCCCCCCTCCTGGTCGAGCCCCTCGACAACTATACAACCCCCCTCCTCGAACCCATCTGTAAGCTCGCCGCTCCGCCCCGCCCCTGCTCCAGCCCCCCTCCCGGTCGAGTCCCCCAGCTTCTCTGCAATCCACCTGTAAGCTCTCCCTCCGGCACCGGGCCGCTCCGCCCCACCCCTGCTCGACCGCGAGCAAGCTCTCCTCGAAGCCCCGAACCCGCCGCGCACGGAACCTCTGCAACCCACCTATAAGATCGCCCCCTCCCCCGGCACTGAGTCGCTTTGCCCCGCCCCTGCTCGACCGCGAGCGATCTCTCCCGATCTACGAGGTCGACTTCGGATGGGGTCGACCGACGTTGATACACCACGCGGATCCACCATTTAGTGATTGCATGTACATGATGAGGGATCCTGATCCACCTATCTTTTTCTTTCACCACGCGGTGAAGTTCAAGAAGCACTTCTACGCGGATCTCTGATCTATGAGTTTATTTGTTTCAGTTAGATGATTAGATCCTTGAATCCTTTTTCTTCTTCAGTCTTCGTTATGCCTCTCGCCTTCTCTGTGTTTCTCGTCCATCCACCCACTCCCGTATCTTTGGTGGATCTGTCAACGTCACATGAAACCACTAAATATTGTTAATTAGCTGCATTTTTATTTCATTTGTTTAGTACATGTAATAATACTAGACAACGATCACGACGGCCTTCGAATACGATTTGAGTTCCCTTCTCATCCTGGCCGCCCACGTGGCACACGAAAAGTAGAATTCATCCTACCCGCCTGATCTACCTCGGTAGGCCCATCTTAACTGAGGAAGGGTAGGTGGTAACCCAACTCCAGTTAGGCACTGACGTCCCACCAACATCCATTACTCAGGGTTTATGGTGTAAATCACGATTATACAGGGTTATGAATGATATTGAGGAACTACTCAGGATTATGGGTGTAATTATCCCTTTTTGTTAAAATAGTCAAAGAAGGATATAAATACCTATGTACACCAATCACCTGTCAAATGGCTGTTTGTAATGGAGCAAAATGTTAGAATGCAGGTTTAAACCATGCTGCCGACAAATAATCCCCCATCTTCATAGAAATGGGGCAGTATTCCACGATATGTTGTGCCTCCAAGTCAAACATGACCAAACCTTTAACAGGGCTCCAGGTCAAGCCAGGATCGTCAACATGGCTGCAGTCTGCACTGAAGTAGATTGTGTTGGCTTTCAATTCCGGGAACTCCAGTGTGGACATCACTACAGAGCTGTACTCATCCAAAAAGAGGGCATAGGCCCCAATAGTTGTAACGATCTCTGCTTCTCCGTTCAAGTCAGCTGGCATCCTGTAAACCTTGACCATGTCGGTGCGAGGTTCATTTGTAATAGCACGGCACACGACAATCTGGTCGCCATTGGGCAAAGCCACAGAGTAGTAGGTGGTGCAGCAACAAAATAGGAGGCAATCTTCTCCCCCAACTTCACCTTCATCGCAAGAGTGACCAGGAAACGAGCCCCCAAAATCGGACCTGGACCAAGGACAACAGTAGAATTTGAAGGCCCATACTTTGAAATCTGCAGGGACGGCGAGATCACAGGTGAAAAACTGATGAAACCGATCCTTAATATCCCAGGAAGGCGACCCCAGAAGGAGTCCACAAAGCTTCTTTCCATATATGCCGAGCCCGCTCACGCTAACGTCATCTAGGATCGACAGCCTGTCCCAAGTATTAATGCCGACGCCAGCAAATGACAAGAACATGCCGCCTCGCTGGATCACCATGGTACAACAACCAGTGTCCTTAGATGAAGAGGCGGAGGAGACAACGAGAACTCGGTCGACCCAACAATATGGGTCGGGGAGAGGCGGGAAGCAGATGGTTGATCTGGTGATAGGGTTGATCATCGAAAGGCGCTTCGAGAGCTGGTCCTCGTAGACGAGGAACCCGTGGTCGGACTTCCCAACGAGACGCTTCTGGTGGAGCTCGGGGAGGTGAATGGTGTAGATCCTGCCGGTGTTGGTGTCCAGGAAGCGCGAGCCGTGGTCCTTGATTTCCTTGTGGAGGGCAAGCCATGGGCGGATTGTCCTCGGGGAAAGATGGTCCTTGTTTTTCACGGCGGACCTCCATGAGACGCACACGGCGCCGGAACGGATCACATCCACTACACTCAATCTCGCGAAGACGAGGAACAGAACGTGCATAGGAACAATCGACTCCCCCATCTCGTCTTCGTCAAGCTCCCGCTCGACTATCAGATCTCCACATTCACTTCCTTCCTCCGCCCTTCCCATGAAACTCGACCCTAATCCTCTGCAACGTTAGACAGAGAGGAGGCAAGAAGGAAGTAGGGTAGTACACGGTGGTCATGGCATCAATATTTATATATATGGTATGTGTCCAAAATTAGAAATTCCCATCCACTAAAAGGGAAATGAAAAATTATGGACTATCTTCGGAGCATTTTTATTTTCAATGAAAATGTACAAGAATTTTGACAGTAGAGACTGCACAATAAAAAATAAAAACAAATACCTTCTTATCTCGATGACTATTCTCTCTCTCTCTCTCCTCTCGGTTAGCCTTCTTGTTAGGATCTATCGTTTGTAACAATATCTCTTGCATCTATCTGTGTCATCATTTCCTCTTATCTCTGGCATCATTTCCTCTATTTACTCAAGCCGTTTATCTTTCGGATAATTGATCAAATCACTGATTATATCATCAATTATAATATTATAATATCGTATATAGTATTTGTCCCGTCCTTATCCTTCAAACAAAACAAACAAAAATAAAAGATAAAACTACAAAAGCAGTTATTTAAATCGACAATCCATTCAGTAGAACAATAGAAGTGGAAATAGACTGTTATCAAAGGAATAGAATTGGCTTTTTTTTCCTTTGGCTTTTTTCAAGGCACGTAATGTTCCCTCCACCCTCTTTCCTCGTGAAATCGTTTCATCTTCTCTCCTCGCCTAAAACACTGCATCTTCCCATTAAGCTTGCTGAGCGTTTCCCAAAAGGGAATGAGAAAAATTTTACTTCCCATGGATACGATTTGAAAATAATTTTCAGAATTTGCACGACAAATCATTTGCCGTGCCACATGATCAGACAGAAAGGGGTCGGGAATCCAGAAATTCACCATGAGTGCATGTTTTCACTGTCCATGTAGTGCGACAAACGATTTGCCACGCACGATACACGGTTTTTCGATATATACCTATTATGAGAATAGTTTTCGAACGTACATATTTTGAATAATATTTTGCAAAGTCATTCGACGTCCGGAAATAACTTAAGCTTGCTTGCAATAGATGCGGTCTTATCTCTCAATATGTCTGCCACCTTGCATCCCTCTTTTATCAATACGTGGTCGACATGCATTAAATGGTCGTTTGCCTTTTCTCGTCGTTGCTTTCCGACTACTTCTTCTTAGCTTTCACTGTCTTCTTAATAAATCAATGCATTCTCAGCTCTCTTAGAGTATGTTATCGATCACAGAAACATCTCCTTCGCTCTCTACATTGGGGCAATCTTTCGCAACCATGATACGTTCATTCTCTTTAGACCGATTATTCCTGGTGACTCCTATACAGTTAGCAATTAGTCTTATACACCGTTCGCACTCATCACTTCAGTGTCTTCTTTGATCTCTAGCAAACAGTGATTGTTAATAGCCACAAAACCTTCATTATGTGTTCGAAAGCGGTTGCAGATAGGACTATTAATCGAATCAAAGCATTCAAAATCGATTAGAATCCGTTTCACATGTAATTTGAAAACCATTCAAGTCAAAGTAAAATGAATCGAATATGGTATTCATTCTTTGATTCGATTTTTCAAATGAATTGAATCTCAAATAACTCAAATTTGTTTGATAACGATTTGATTCGAAAAATATGCACATGCATACGTACATATAGATGATATATTTGAAGATCCATTATATATGTATATATCTGTTAAAAATATATTTTTGTGTGATACTTACACACTATCAATAAATAATCTAAATAAATATATTAATTTTAATCTTATCTTCATTATCTGAGTCCAACCCCAACTTACTTTTAAAAAAATCGATACATCGCCTCCTTCTTGAAGACCTAGCCCAGCGAGACAGAGAGAGTCTTCAACTATGACAATATATCTTGACGGCGAGTCATAACGAACTTAGATAGAAAATATAATACTTATAGAATGAGAGAGCATATTATAAAATATAATAGCTTTATTAAAACTCGAAAAAAAACATCTTTGCCCTTTACATGGAGAGGAACCAATTGGACAACTCGCCTCTTTCTTATGCATCCTGCTTTGGGTATTAGAGAAAGAGTGATCGACAAATATCAATATATTAAGCCTTCGTGAACTTTTTTCTTAGTAACAAGGGAATATTTTGTTCCATGTTTACTGGTTTCTCTCATCGAGAGTGCCTTCAAAAGTCCATCCTAAACTATTCTAACTAAATATGAGAAAACCTATAAAACAACCAAGAATTCCCTATAGAAAGCCACAACAGGTTATCTCTATAATTGATCATTCATCTTTCCTATTCGCGTCATTTGCCTAGGATGACTTGGATCGTGTAGTGCAGCTAACGAGGCGCTCCCAACTCTTCTGGATTGGGGGGGGGGGGGGGGGGGCAAGAGTGGTGAGGCAGGACAGAGAGGCAAGTTTATACTTTTTTAAGAACCCCAAACACCAACACATATAGGGCAAAATACATAGGGCGTGTTTGGTTGCGAGGTTGGAGTGGGTTGAGTTACCTGATTTGAATAGTAGCTGTTTGGGATGGTTATAAGGGTTGGAGAGGGTTGTAATAAAGAATGTGATGTGATGTCACTATGATTTGTGATGGATTTCCAACCAAGAAAAAAGAGGGGTAAACCGGGTTACTCCGGGATAACCCGGTTACCAAACGAGCCCATAGTGCATGAAGCCCACAATGCCTCTTTCCCCTGCGTACATTGTGAAAGTGTGCCTCCTGTCTCTCGCCTTTCATTCCCTGTCATGACTCCTTCCCTAGAGGCTGCATGCACATACACATGCACGCATATCTATGTACATATATATACGTATCTATTTCTTTTAAATAGCATATGTATGTATCTATACACATATACATACAAACATACATAAATACATGATACATATAGGAAAAAGGTTGTATATGAATGCTTAAAATTTTTTGCAAGAACTGCCCACATGATTAGACAGTTCGTCAAAGAAGTTTTTATTTGTATTGATTAACTGCGGTAGTCACCTAAACGGGTCACAGTTTAGCGGTTACTCATAAGAGTACGTGAGTGCAGATTTTAATATAATCATTCATGAGAGCATCAAGGGTATTTTTGGTAATTGGTATCCAAGGTGATCGAGGCTCTCCTTTCTTTGGAGTCTTGAAGTGTCGAATGCCTTAAATCATCATTGCACTTGTATGCACCTTCGTTGAGTTCTTAGACATTGTTGTATATGGGGACAAAGTTTCATTGGCCTCTCATCTTTTAATAGGGATTATTAGATCATAATTTTGAGTAGTTTCGTAATTACCTCCACGAACCCTCGATAATCATGGATTACACCCATGCCCCTCGAATAAGTGCATTGTTTTATACATATAACCCCTCGTTAGTTTAGTTCATTAAGTCAACTAGAGGATTGAGTTAATCTAACCAATCCAAAATTTAGTCTAACCAATCCAAAATCTAGCGGCTGAAGTTAATCCAAAGTAAAAAGGAAAAAGAAAACCCTTACCCCTTCTTCCTCCTCCCTCCCCCTTGTGGCCAACCACCTCCCCCTCCTCCTCCAACCCCCTCGGCGACCACGTCCCCTTCCTATCCCTCGCCTTCCCATCCCCTCGTGCGAGCATCAACAACTGTTGCTCCTTCACCTCTCTGTTCCCGACCACCTCTCCTTCCTCCTCCAGCTCACCCCCTGCCAACCACCTCCCTTTCCTCCTCCGGCCCACCTGTCGACCACATCTCCCTTCGCCTTTCCCCTCACCTCGTGCGAGCAACAACAACTACTTCTCCTTCCCCTCCCTGTCGCCGACCACCTCCCCTTCCTCCCCCATCCCACCCCCTCCCCACCTAGCCGACCACCTCCCCTTCCTCCTCAAGCTCACCACCCGAGTCATTCTTATCCACAAGCAGCAGCGGGCTCTCGATGATCTCTCCACCTCCAACACCCACATCCCCCAATCCCTGACTACATACCAGATCCAATTCCACAATCGCCTTTGGAAGCAAGCCACGACCGCCACAGACACCACCACGAGGATCTCATGGCGAGTGGAAGATGGAAGATATCACACAGAGAAAGGGGAGGATTTGGGGTAAAGGTGGTAGTCTTTTGTGATCGTGGATTTGGAAGAGATGACTGATTCGGGGTTTGGAAGCTTCCTCCACGTCATTTGTCATTGTAGACCGCATCGACGAAGCAAACATCATCGGTGGGGTCACACTGAGGCAGAGGTGGGAGCAGAGAGATCGAGGGGGCAATGATGGAGCCAAGGAGATGGGAGGGGAGGCATAGCAGGTGAGAGGGGGCATCGATCTTCTCCTCCTCCGGGGCATCGGTGCTGGCGTCGCCATCGCTCACCTTCATCTGCCTCCACCTCGACCCTACACCCATATTGTGGGTGTCAAGGTTACACAGAGAGGGAGAGGTTTCCTTCTTGTTTTTAATTAAATGTAATCTTTTCAAACGTTGAGGGGTAATCTTGTCCTTCTATAACAGCAACCATCAAATATAATGGTCAAAACAATCGGAACATAACACATGATTATGTCATGTAAGAGTTATGCATTATTCGGGGTTTCTCACGTAATTATTATTATTATTATTATTGAGAGTTCTCAAGGTAATTACAAAACTACACAAAGTTATGAGTGTAATTATCTCTTTTTAATATAAACTTTCATGTTACACTGATTATTTGCTTGAATGTTTTCTTTGCTTGGAATGCCACGTTTTTGTTCTTAACTGTATATTTGTAGAACGAGTGAGAGAAGTCCCCTTTTTTGTCGTTGAGTAATATCTGTTTTTGTGAATCCGTTGCATTAGACTCAAAAAATGAGACCCCTAAACAATCTTGGTTTATTCCATTTTTAATAGGATAAAGCAAATTACATCACCAAGCCTCTGCTTATATATACATTCCTCTTGTTTGAAAGATTCAAAAGATATTTTTTAATGCTCAGGTAATTGCGAACTTTCTATATCTAAAGCCAATATATATTTTATGTGATGTGATTTTAAGTTATTATAATTTTATAAAGCTGCAAATTGTTATGATATCATGGCATATAAGGTCAAAGTAAGGGATGGCCACGAAAATATGGGAGAAACAAAATCTTCTATAGAAATATCTTCATCACAGGCTCAGATGAAAAAGAAAGGATTTTTTATCAGCTGTACCTTTTGAGATATTGCAATATCCATTATACTCTTCCTTTTTTTTGGAATATCAATTATACCTCCATCTTCCTACAAAATTCATAATTCCGCCCTTATGTTAAGGTAAAGTAAAGGCATAATTGTTATTACAAAAGAGCATACATGTGAATTTTGTAAGAAGGTAGGAGCACTATTGATATTCCAAAAAAGGAAATAGTATAAATGATATTGCAATATCTCAAAGAAGCACAAATGATAAAAAACCATTGGATCTCTATGGGAAAAAAGGACATTATCTAATGACAAGTTAATAAAAGTTAATTATATTTGGTCTCTAATTCTTTAAATAAGCACCTCTAAATATGTTTTTAGTACACAAATTAATTTTTATCTTTTCTAACGGGGGTCTAGTGGCGACAACGTTTAGAGCATATAGAAAAACTACCTCAACGAGTCCACATGTCTGATTAAGGACTGGATTGTCCAACTGCTTAGAAAAGTTATGAAAAGCTTCTAAGCATCATTAAATTGATCGGACAATCTGTTGGGTTCAAGCTCAAATGTACCCTGTTGTCAATCATCCAAAATATTATGGACACGACTGTATATGATTAAATCATGCATTTCGAGACTTCCTTAATCATTAGTATGAGTTAAGATGTGATATTATTTACCATTGCACAACTATGTAGTTAATCAAACTTAGGGAAAGCCTTGTTGTTTGTGGTAGATGGGAGGATGGATTTTTTTGGCAAATATGGATCTAACTTGGTGTCTCTTTTTCAAATTTGATTGGTGCATATCAGGATCCATTTTTTAGTGATTAAGGGAGAGACGGTGGGGTTGAACCATGTTCTTTAAAGTGTGTGCTCACTACTTCTACTACCAGACCATAAGGTGTATAATATAAGTTTAGGATTAAGCATTTATGTCATCAAAGAATATCCTATGTAGAGATGCATTTTATGTGCATATGCATCTTAACCTTGAGATCTTTCCTGCACGATCGAAGCAACTTTATCTGGTTCCAATTGCCAATATGTTGGTTTCATTTTTTTCCGTTTTCCCTTGATGTTTTTATCCATTAGGTAAAGGCCCAACAAGCTTGCTATCTTGGAAAAAGATAGATCGGGACTTCGAGATGGGAAGTCTTCTACGCCGGCCTAAACAATGGCCAACACTTCGAAAATAATAGATAGATCATAACCTTGTCATATCTTTATCAATTTATAAATATGAATACGAGTACGAATACAAATAGAGATGGATTTGGAATAATGTGTTAATATGCCCTTACGAACGAATACGACCGGATACGGATAATAACAAGAATATTTTATTAATTAACTAAAATATACATGTTCAAAATGATTTGCACAGAATATATTATACTAAATGCATCTGTTTCGCAACAATTGTGTCAACAATGACGAATGCAATCATAAAATTATGTTATCATAGTTATAAATAAATCTTGATTATATTTACGTAATAAAATACATATACGAATGTGAATATTTACGAATGTCAAATGATATACCTATCCGCATTCAAATTAAAACGAATAAAAATACAACTACAAATATCAAAATATGTGTAAAACGGATACGATAATAGATCAGATATAATTTAATTTATGTTACAACAAATTTTCAAAATAAAGGAGTTGAATTCCCTTGACTTTATGGAATATGATGTAATTCAAATCCTTATGAGTATGGACTGAGTTCGGATCTCTCCAGTTACAGCGAATGTTGTAACAGTTGAGGGTAGTTGAGGGCCCGCTCAATCATCATCGAGCGGCGTGCACGGAAAGCTTTTTACCATGCAAATCAAATGTTGAATCAAATTTAACATTGAATCAGATGTTAGAATCTTTGATATTTTTACCATGCAAATCTATAAACTTTTCAAATTACCTTTATGATCTTTAAAACAACCTAATTCTCGACTCAACCCTGTAAACTTGCTAATTCTTATGCTACAGATCCTGTGGTTAATCCTCACCCAGCGGGACGTAATCTAATCCATTCCCAGTGACTTGGTAATTCGTGTTCCAGAGGCCTCTATTCTTGTTGCCCCGTTTTCGGAACAAGTCATCTTTAAGACCATTGCAAGTTAAAAAAAAAGGCATCCGGCCCGGATGGGATTATTGTGGAATTCATACTAAAATGTTGGCCGGTCATTAAAGATGATTCTAGGGGATTGTTTCACAATATAGAGGACAGCTTTAATGGAAGAAACTTCAGGCACTTAAATAATGCCCTGATATCTCTGATTTACAAACAGGGAGATCCTTGTGAAATCGAAAACTACTGCTCGATCAGTCTGATAATCTTCCAATACACATCATTTCAAAAGTTCTTGCAAATAGATGGGCCCCCATTCTGAAAGACACCATACCTCCATCTCAATGCGCTTTTATCAAAAATCGCTCGGCGAACGATGCTTCATGATAGCTTCCTCGATAATAATGATTGGGTTCGGTCGGGGACCAAAGGGGTGGTACTAAATTGACTTTCGAAGAGCTTTTGGCACGCTTCGATGGCCCTTTATCATGGGCATTCTAGAGAGGGCTGAGTATCCCCTACGTTTTATTTGTTGGGTGCAGGCTTTTCTTGAAACCTCAAGGCTTTCCTTTAGAATTATGGGAAGTTCGGTGGGGTTCATTAGACCGGAGAGGGGAGTTAGGCAAGGAGATCCTTTGTCCCCTTTTCTCTTCATCCAGTCATTGGCGCTTCTTGATGCCATGCTAGCAAAGTTAGCGGATAGAGGTATTTGTAGGCGTTTTTGGAAGAAGCGTCTGGCGACCATGGTCACAAATATCCACTTCGCGGATGATTTGCTCATTTTCATTGAATTTAATGAAGAACAACTTCCAAATGTTATCTCTACCCTTGATATACTCAATTCAATCTCGGGACTGGTTATAAATAAACATAAATCAGCCTTCTGTGGGATCAATCTCTCTGACAATGCGAAAAATAAAGTGAGTATATTATCTGGCTTCAACGAGGGCTCTTTCCCTTTTAAATATTTGGATTTCCCTCTATCTATTAGAGGGCTATCGGTGGCTGATTGGTCGGAAGCTATTGCTAAGCTTTCTTTCAAACCTCCTTTAATCGGTGTTGCAGAGCTCCCTTAGTTGACAGTGTTGCAGTGCTCGCTCGGCTATTATTTTGATATTGTTGTGATTGACTTTATTTTGTGGAAGGACTACCACTTTATATGGTTTTTTGGCGATCTTATTATTTTTATGTAATGCACTTATGATCTGCCTATAATGGCCTTTTTTCTACTAGGATGAAATCTCTCCTTTAGTAAGATGAATGAAATTTGACTTTTTTTCTAAAAAAAAGGCTAATCCTCATCCATTTACCCATTAAAATTAATCGGATTCCGTTATGTGTTGTTACATTATACCCAATTTTGTTTATCAAATTTGCATTGAGTGCCACTCCCCTCACCCTCCTCTTCATCTCTCTTTCCCCACCCAGCACCCTGATGAAGCTAAAATCAGTTCGCGGCTTTTTTTAGATAATAAAGGTGTCGGTGTAGAAAAAGCCACGAAAACAGATCTCAACTCGATCAAACAAATTCGGTTTTTGGAAGAAAACCTACACTAATTATTTATCCAGGTGAGTGTGCCTGGGTCGAACTGAAGGAGGCAGAATAGAAGACTTTGATTTTCTTAGGGAAATATTTTTGCAATTTTATTTTATCTCTTCTTAAAGTGATCAGAGTAAAGAAACACTTTTTATTTTTATTTTTAATTTTTTTATTTGATTTTAATCTTTTCAAATTTTTATTTAATTTTCCAAAGGGATATTTTTCAAAAAGATTAATTTATTGTATAATAGGTGGAATATAGGTAGGTGATATAATATAGTAGGTAGAAAGCCGAGCAACGGGCTCGAACTACACTAAAAAATGAAACAAAATGAATGCGGTTTTCGAGAAATCAAAACACGATGAAAACACGAGAAAAAGACATGAAAATTTAATACAAACTTGCTGGGGTAGTTGCATAACTACCCTAAAGAAACCGACGAAAAATGAAGTCAAACGAGGTCCCACGATCCCCTACAGCCCAGGGGCATAAGCGCAAGAAAAATATCTAGAAATTATTTGCAAAAAGGTCCTCAAAGGACTATTCTGAAAGAAGAAATAAAGTATTTTACATTTAGGTCCCTACGGAGGGACCTAAATGCAATTACTGAAAACTTCTGGAGCGGGTTTAAAATACCGGAAAGCTCTTGGGTTTAAGATGCAAAATGTCCACCGTTTCGGCTTAAACGGCTCAGATTAGATCATTCATGCGCTGATCGAACGTCTGTGCGCGTGCCACGTGTCGCACAACTGTGCTTCGCCTATTCTTGATTCTGTTGCGCGCGTGACAAAGCTCGCGTCTTCTCCAAATTTCCTCCGACGATCAGCGATGTCTTTTGCTCTCGGCAGGGCCAGAGGGGTGGCTCCTCCACCCCTCGAGCTCGCCCGCGGTAGATGGTGATCGGCGGCGGCTCGAAGCGGCGGTAGTCAACCGAGGAAAATGGAGGTTCACAGATCCTGGAGGTTGTTACAGTCTGGCAACCCTTCTTTGAGGTTGAATTTCTTGATGATCGAAAGCTTCCAGGTGTTATGAAAATGCTCATGATTGATTATGGACCTGCAAACAAACGATGGATATGCTCGATTCGAAGAATCGACCGAGGGATTAAAGGTTTGCAAGCTCAAAACATGGCGAAAAATTTGGTTTCCAGAATTATTACAAGACGCGTGAGAATGGCGTTGGATTTAAGACGCGATTCGAAGAAGATTTGAAACGATTGGAAGTGGGATTTAACCTAGCACCTAAGATGAAGGGTTAAGAGTCCTAATGACATGATTAATTTCGCTAATAGGTACACGAAGATCGATGCATAAATTCGAAGAAAATGAAGGATGAGGCCTGGGGAGATGTCAAGGTGTATTACCTGGACGATGCTCGACGGGCGACCTTGACCGGAGCTCCACGCACACGACGGTGGCGATGCAAGGCGGCGAACGGCCTTGGAACTCTTCCTCTGACTTCCCTCCTCCACGCTGGGCGTCTCCTGGATGATGTCACCACCGAGGATGGCCGGAACAAGGTGGAGAAGTAGGGATGTTCGGCTACTGGAAATGGGGTTCCAAGGTAGTTGGAAAGTTAGTTGCGCGAATGGGATCTTGGGGGCTTTTTATAGATCAATGACGTGGGCTCCAAGTATGATCGAATGGCTGGCGAGATAAATGGTTGTTAGGAGAAAAGATCTGAAGGTTTAGATCGCTTGGAGGAGTGAAGAGGTGAGCTGGATAATTAGGTGAAGTCGGCCGGTTCAGAACAGGCGGGTATACCTGCTTCTTGGAGAAGATAAGCCAGGTGCTGACAAGTGTCAGCACCTGGTTGGCCGGATAGTGTAAAATATTTCTAAATTCAATAATAAATAGTAATTAAGGTTATTTTGAATAAGTTTAAATACAAGAAATGTAAGTAATTAAATAATTTTAATTATGGAATAAATACTTTTGATAACTAATAAATATTATTCAAAAGATAAATATTATATTAATAAATATATATATAGGTTTTAGATTTTTATTTTAATAAATAAATAAATATTAATTTTATACTTTTCTTAATTATTAGAATAATAATAAAGCTTGTGTAAATTTTTTATAGATTCTAATAAATTAATTTACATATTTTAATAAATAAGGGTATAAGTTATACAGTTCATTTTTACCTATATTTTAAGGTTTCTGATTTTATTAAAATAATAAATAAGCTCCAAAAATTATGAAATAAATTAGGGTTAAAATACAAGATCATGAAAATATTTAGAATTTATAAAATTAAGAAAACTATAAATAATGAGTGTTATATAAAATAAATAGCCTAGAAACCCCGTTGTCTTTTGGTCCCAAAACCGACTTTTTGCAAACGGACTCCGAATTCAATGAAACCACCTTTATTAATTAAAGAATATTATTTTATGAACATTAAAGGTGAGTAGAGTGAAATTGGAGTTCGTATGAAGAAGTTATGATGTTCGGAAGTTGAGATTTTGACACTTTATAGGCTGGATTTCTTGGCATATATACAGGGTAATATTTTTAACTTATTTTTATATTTTTATATACATTTTTAGAAATAATTAGGAAAAGAGTTTGGTGAAAAATATATACATATGAATTAATTAAAAATCTTTGAAGTTTTGTATTTATTTTATAAATAGTGGAAAGTGTATGGAGTATGACTTAATTTATTTTTATGGTTTTCTTTCCTTATCTCTCCCTACTTTTTAGTTTGTCGATCAATCCATGCTGACTTGGTCTCTGGGATTAGGCTATAAATATACCTTGCAGTTATATTTATATTTTAAGTCATATTGTATATATTTACATATATTCAATCTGCCTTTGTTCTTTTCTTGTTCTTTATTTATTTACATGATTTTGATGGTTAAAAGTGAATAATTATTCATGAATGAGGATTTGTTAAAAGATGAGAATTAATGAGTATTTACATGCATTTGTTAAGGGTTTTAAGACAAAATGCGATAGAAAAGTTAATGAATCATGGATTCATCAACCCCCTATACTTAAACTTTGCTAGTCCCTTAGCAAACACTTATTTGAAAAGTAAGTGAAAAAGAAAGTTAGAATGAATTTGTTTTCCTAAACCAATTCATGACAACAGACAAATGACAGAGCTCGATCGGCCTGAAACTAGCATTTTGTCGGAGCCTTAACTAGGATTAGGATTTTATCCTCAACAGTCCTCAAGTTCCAACAATCCTTATTCAAGATCACTTCATTGGCTATTTCAGACTCACTTATCCATACCGCAAACTCTATCATCCTTGAAGTCAACTTGTACAGTGTGCGAATTGATTTAGCTCTTCCTGCTTAGAGAACAGAAGAAACCGTCAATCCCGGCTATACACTTCTATTGCTTCCTCATCCAACTACTATTTCCTCGGGGAGGGAGGTATTCTCTTCTAAGTTCAATCCTGCTATGTCCACAATCGAATATAGAGAAAAGATAGAAGAATGAGAAAAGAAGTGGAGTGCGACCACTGTAGACGCATCTCCTTGTGAAGCTCAACAGGTGTAGCTGAGTCTCCACTAAGATGTGTAGGCATTTTTGGTGGAAGCTTGGACCACTGTGGTCTTATTTGGTGGCTTCTGCTTTGCTTTGACTTTGTACTTTGCTTGCACTGCATTCATCCTTTTGTGCGTCGACGGATATAGCATCTTTTGTTCCGTCCCTTTTTTGAGGTCTTAGAAAAATTGTGTCAGCAGATCCTTCCCTCATCCGAAGCAACTATCGCAACCCCAATCTCTCTCGTCTTTAGACTTCAATGCCGCAAAGATAAGGATAGAAATGCACTACCAAGATGTACGGCTCTTCGCAACTCTATACAAGTTGAGCTAAGTGCGGAGTGCATGTGTTCAAGATTGGTTCACTGGTGTAGAATTATACGGATGACACCAAATGGTCTACTTAAGCATAGATGACTTGATTTCCCGAACATGGTCTTATGGAACCCAAAGAATTAAGTCACAGACCTGAAGAGCCTAAATTCCAGTTCCTAACTAGGCTCCTTACAATGGAATTTAAAAACCGTGATCAAGCTCCATCCTTTAGACTAGACTCAATCTTTAGTTCTAAAAATCAAACTTATTCTGAAAAATGCAAATGCAACCATATTTTTGTGAAGTATATTTTCTGAATTTTAATCATTTTTATGAATTTTACGGCTTTTGCGGTTTTTATATCTTTTAGGGTTTTGTATTTTTATGGATTTTCTGGTTTTTATAAACAAATTATTTTTATTCACATGTTTTACAAGATGTATTTTATTTAGGTTAAGTATCTAATAACTTTTACAGTTTTATCTATAGAAAAATTTTTACAAGGATTGAGTAATTTTTACACATGTTTTAATAAATAAGTTTTTAAGTGAATATTATATGAATTTTAAATACATATTTTAGTTATGGCTTTTAAATACAAGTTTTAAACATATTTTACTTATTTACAAGGATTTTGTAAGTAATAAATAAATATATAAATAGATTTTAAATTCACCCTTACCCACTTTTTATGGATTTTATAGATATAGAAAATACATAAAAGTACGAGTTATGGACGAAAGTATATATACAATATATACGCACCCCCCTATACTTATCTTGAGCTATGTCCTCATAGCGTCAAAAGAGAAAAAGGAGGACATAACTCGTGCTAAGTAAAAGTGGGTAAAAAGAATATACGAGAGAAGTCAGTCAACCATCCCCCTATACTTACGATCTGGTAATCGTAAGTATAACGAGAGAGCAAAAATGGGATGATTGAGTGAAAAGAATAAATAACGAGAGTATAAAAGGTATAAGTAATATGAACTTATCGAAATCACTCGGTCCCTCCTATACTTAGGATAAGGCATCCTAAGTATAGAAAGAGTGTAGTCAAAAATCGGAGACCAGTGATTTGTGGAGAAGAAAGGATATATAAAAGAATCAGAACAAAATATAAAACGTGAATCAGCGGACAATCGATCCCCCCTATACTTAGGATCTGGTATCCTAAGCATAGAAGTCGAGCAAAAAATGGGGACGATTGTGGTCTACGAAGAATATACAAGTGTTGTGGATCTCCAGAATCGAAAGGCTAAAAAGCATTTGTATAGGAGGAGATGAGATGAAAGGATGATCATGATTCCTGTACAAAATAGATCACTTCAGTACGTGTCAGATGATCAGTAGTCTCGATGAAGTGCTTCAGCATCTGCCCATTAACCACGAACAGTTCTGCACCAGATGACACATCTGATATTGCTATACTGCCATTGTCGTGCACCGTTCTGACTATGTATGGTCCTTCCCATTTGCTTTTTAATTTGCCGGGAAAAATTCTCAATCTCGCATTGAAGAACCAGACTTTCTGCCCTGGGACAAAGCTCTTGTGCCGAATATGTTTGTCATGCCATTTCTTCACTTTGTCCTTATAAATGAGTGTGTTCTCGTATACTTGATTTCGAATGTCTACCAGCTCATTCAGATCTATCTTTCTCTTGGCTCCTGCTTTCTGTACATCCATTAAGATTTCTTGAATTGCCCATTCAGATTTGTGCATGATTTCTACGGGCAAGTGGCACGGCTTTCCATAAACCAGTCTGAATGAAGAAGTACCTAAGGGAGTTTTATAAGCAGTACGATATGCCCAAAGAACCTGATCTAGAAGCAATGACCAATTCTTCCTATCCGGTTGTACTAGTTTCTGGAGAATTGATTTCACCTCCCTATTCGAAACTTCAGCCATGCCGTTCGTCTGTGGGTGGTAAGGAGAAGCTACTCTGTGATCAATATTGTATTGCTTCATTAACTTTCTGACCTCCTTATTGATGAAGAAATAATGTGTTCCCTTAGGAACTTGCAAACGGTTTTACTGTCTGCGGTTCGTGCGGGTATAGCCTCCACCCATCTACTAACATAATCTACAACGAGAAGTGTGTACTCAAAGCCGCAGCTAGAAGGGAACGGTCCCATAAAATCTATGCCCCATGCGTCAAAGATCTCACAAATAATGACAAGTCGCATCGGCATTGCATCTCTGGCAGTGACTGTCCCTACAGCTCTCTAACAATCTGGGCAACTCTTCACGAATGTGCAGGCATCTCTAGTAAGAGTCGGCCACCATAATCCGCTCTATAGTACTTCTACGATGTCCTCTTCCCTGAATGATGTCCTCCTGACTCTAAAGAATGGCATAATGTGAGGACACTATTATATTCCTCTTGAGGAATACAACGCCTGTAAACACAATCCGGTCCTTCTCGAAAAAGAATCGGATCCTCCCAATGGTAGTATCGTGTCTCAGAAGCTAGTTTATCAACTTGGTTCTTAGGCCAACCCTGAGGACTTTTTGTGTGACCAGAAAGTTCACTATATCTGCATACCACGGAAGTTCGATAACCGCAAAGATGCTCTCATCAGGAAATCTCTCTGCGATCTCGGACGTGTACTCATTTGACGTCTGATCTGACTGTAATCGGGAGAGGTGATCAGCTACCACATTCTTTACCCCTGGTTTATCTTTGATATCCAAATCGAATTCCTAAAGTAATAGAATCCATCTAAGAAGTCGTGCCTTAGCATCCTTCTTTTCCATCAGAAATCGGATAGCTGAGTGATCAGTGTAAACTGTGATTTTCGAGCCAAGAAGATATGATCTGAACTTATCTAGAGCAAACACCACTGCCAACATCTCCTTTTCTGTCACTGTGTAATTTCTCTGAGCATCATCTAAGGTTCTGTTGGCATAGTGGATGGCAATGGAAAGTCCATTCCTCCTCTGTCCTAATACAGCCCCGACCGCGAAATCTGAAGCATCCGTTATGATCTCGAAGGGTAGAGACCAATCAGGCGGCTGTAGGACAGGAGCATTAATAATCTTCTCTTTCAAAGTGAGAAAGGCATTAAGACATTTACCATTTAACACGAACTCGATGTCTTTGCCTAATAACTCAGTTAACGGTCGGGCAATCTTGGAGAAGTCTTGGATAAACTGTCGGTAAAAGCCGACATGCCCCAGAAATGACCGTAACTGTTTGATGTTGGATGGTGGTTCGAGTTTCTTTATGACATCCACCTTGGCAGGGTCAACCTCCATGCCTCGCTGGGAGATGACGTGCCCCAACACGATCCCGTGAGTAACCATAAAATGGCTCTTTTCCCAGGACAGAACGAGATCTACCTCACAACATTTCTGTAGAACCTGATCTAGGTGCGCTAAACAATCGTCAAAGGACTCACCATAGACCGAAAAATCATCCATAAAAACCTCTATAAAATCACCGACCATGTCTGCAAAAATAGCAAGCATGCACCTCTGGAAAGTAGCAGGAGCGTTGCACAATCCAAAGGGCATCCGTCTAAAGGCATACATGCCGAGCGGACATGTGAAAGTGGTTTTCTCCTGGTCTTCAGGAGCAATTGATACCTGGTTGTATCCGGAGTAACTGTCAAGGAAACAGAAGTACTCCTTCCCTGCCAACCGTTCTAGGACTTGGTCTATAAAAGGCAAAGGGAAGTGGTCCTTCGTCGCGGTGTTCAGCTTTCTGTAATCAACACATACTCGCCACGATGTGGTTACTCTCTTTGGAATCTCCTCTCCACTCTCGTTCTTAATCATCTGAATTCCCGATTTCTTCGGGACAACATGTAATGGGCTAACCCATTCAGAGTTGGAGATAGGATAAATGAAGCTTGCGTCGCACCATTTCGTAATCTCTTTCTTGACAACTTCTCATAAAACTGGATTCAGACTATACTGAAACTCTCTGAAGGGTTTGCTGTCATGATCGGGATAGATATGATGCGAACACAAAGCAGGATTAATTCCGCGGAGATTTGTATTTATTTTATAAATAGTGGAAAGTGTATGGAGTATGACTTATTTTATTTTTATGGTTTTCTTTCCTTATCTCCCCCTACTTTTTAGTTTATCGACCAATCCATGCTGACTTGGATTCTGGGGTTAGGCTATAAATATACCTTGCAGTTATATTTATATTTTAAGTCATATTGTATATATTTACATATATTCAATCCGCCTTTGTTCTTTTCTTGTTCTTTATTTATTTACATGATTTTGATGATTAAAAGTGAATAATTATTCATGAATGAGACTTTGTTAAAAGATGAGAATTGATGAGTATTTACATGCATTTGTTAAGGGTTTTAAGACAAAATGCGACAGAAAAGTTAATGAATCATGGATTCATCACACCCATCCATCTCATCGACATCTGCTGCCCTCACCTTCCTCCTCCTCAACCTCTGCCACCTCTTCCAAGTCACCCGCCCTTGCCCCATCCCCCTCCACTGCCTCCTCCACCCTGCTCCCCTCCTCTCCTGCATCTGCCCGTAGCCCCGCTCCACTCCTCCCCCACCTCCACCCGCAGCAGGGGCCCCTCCCCCTCCACAGCCTCCCATGCTCCCCTCCTTCACCTTCGCCACAACAGGGGCCTTCACAACCTCTCCCCAAAACCTGACCTCATTCTCTCCCCCTCCCCCTCCTCTCTCTCTCTCTCAACTCCCCTTCTCCCTCCTCCGTTTTGCCCGCGCCACCTCCCCCACCCCGACCTCCTCCTCCTCTGGAGCGTTTGATCGATTTGAGCAGATGGTTGGCATTAAACCTCATAGGAAGCTATGTTCTTCCCTAAATTACTCCAAGACAGCGTTTTGCGTACGATGGTGGCAGTAACTTATTGATGCGATCCTCTTCTAGGTCCTTCGAGGATGTTCTTTGATGTAGGCACGAAGAACTACAAAGTTCTGCTTGTCAAGTTTGCAGGTGCCCAGAATCGATCGACCTCATACTTGGTTACGATTGATATAGAGGATCTCGATGAATCTCCGGTGGTTGTTAACTAGATGCGCAATTCAAATCTGCATGTGGCTCCAAGAAACACATTCAACCTTGATGTTGCTCGTTCGTCGTCTCCAGTTAGTGGTTCTCTGATTTGGTGGCAGTGTTGACTACGATCAAATGTGAGGATGATGCTTCATTGGCAGTCAAGCTCCTAATCTTCGATGAAGCTGCAGGTGATCACATCAGGCCACCTCACTATGATGGCCTTGGATTTACTCACTCCTATCACAAGCGAAATGGAGGACTAGAAACAATGATGATCTGAGAACTTTTAAGCGGAAGTCCTACTTCACATTGCACTGATATTGTTCGTAATGTTCAACGGCAAGAGGGCCTTGTGTGTGGCGCATGATTAAAAAATGATCCCTTGAGAAAGGTAGTATTATATCTTGCAACTGCATGAAGGGGCGGAACTAATATATATTATGGGGTCATAATGAAATTCCTTAAAAATATCGTTCGAAAATACATAGGATTTTCCATTTTTGAGCATACATAATAGTTGTACACCCGACCCCTCCTTGATGAAATTCTTGATGACTGCATGACACTCAATATCCATGAAAAAGCCCTGTCGAGCCGAATCCAGCATGAAACAAATATCAGCCTATCCTTTCGCAGTGAACTCTTCTGATCTTACCTGAGAAGTGGCCTTAGCAAATCGATACTATCAGGGAGTTGGGGACCCAGTGCCTATATTTCTGTCACCAAAAATCCCTGCAAGAACATTTTCCCTCTCTGAAATGATGGAATCTAATCCTGTTCCTAATCACTATATCTCTATCATAAATCTTTAGAGTTTTTATGACAAATCGAATCGTTTAGAGTTTTCACATCTTACACGCGTGATACAATGCATGAATTGGTGTAAAGCGGGAATTAGGATGGTAAATATAATAATAAAAGTGACAGAGGAAGAAAGAAAGGCATTACTAGCTCTGTACAGGGCTAGAGACAATGATGATCTGAGAACATATAACAGAGATGATGCATACGATTTTCTGCAGCTACCAACATTTTCAAACTGTTAACATCTTCTACGTTTAAGAATTCAACTTGCTGCTGCAGTCTGTTGGTACATACTAAATATGCAACTCAAACGTAAGCAAACTATTTTTGTTAAAATAGTCAAAGAAGGATATGAATACCTATGTACACCAAGCACCTGTCAAATGGCTATTTGTCATGGAGCAAAATTTTAGAATGCAGGTGTAAACCATGCTGCCGATATATAATCCGACATCTTCATAGAAATGGGCGAATATTCCACGAGATGTTGTGCCTCCAGATCAAACATGACCAAACCTTTAACAGGGCTCCAAGTAAAGCCAGGATGGTCAACATGGCTGCAGTCATCACTGAAGTAGATGGTGTTGGCTTTCATTTCCGGGAACTCCAGTGTGGACAGCACTACAGAGCGGTACTCATCCAAGAAGAGGGCATAAGCCCCAATGCTTGTAGCGATCTCTGCTTCTCCGTTCAAGTCAGTTGACATCCTGTAAACCTTCACTATGTCGGTGCGAGGTTCATTTGTAACAGCACGGCAC
The DNA here is from genome assembly GCA_037367405.1 of Ottelia alismoides. Classification (NCBI taxonomy): domain Eukaryota; kingdom Viridiplantae; phylum Streptophyta; class Magnoliopsida; order Alismatales; family Hydrocharitaceae; genus Ottelia; species Ottelia alismoides. The sequence goes on along the minus strand of JAZKJV010010769.1, from coordinate 1,106,510 downwards.
ACGACGATCTGGTCGCCATTGGGCATTTGTAACAGCATTCAGGAGTACTCATTAGCATTTCGTTATCATGTAGTAGCAATCGTCACCATATCGGTGATTTTTCGCGCCAAAGCATTGGCCGATGATAGCCTCTCAGATGTTCATCTGGCATTTCCTTCATCCCAAATTGCCCACGTGACGGCAGCAATGGCAGCAGTTGCTCTCCTTTTTTTTCAAAGTCCTCGGCTATGTTCTCACATAGGGCCATATTGCAAGACAAATCTGCTATTTTCAATCCGCTGTTTTCAAAAGTGGTTAGTTGAAAAAAAACTATTAATAAGCAATGGCAAACTTCTAGGTGTTTTTGTTTTCAATGACAATGTACAAGAATTTTGACGAGGGAGGGGTGCTTTATTCTAACGGAGGTACTTTTGAATCTGAACATAATATAATGGTTTCATTTCCGATATGGGAATGGAAAAAATTGTGTGTATGTTTCTCTTTAATTATGCGATCACGTCTTACTAACTTCTGCATAGTTACACCGTGACTGTTTTAAAAGTTTCCAATTTTACATCATATAATTTTCTCATCAATATTTTCGTTTGATCAAACCGATAATTTTGACAGTAGAGACTGCATAATAAAAAAATACAACAAATGCCGTCTTATCTCGATGACTATTTTCTCTCTTTTTTCTCCTCTCTGGTAGCCTTCTTGTTAGGAGGTGCTATCATTCCTAACAATATCTCTTGCATCTATCTATGTTATCCTTTCCTCCTGTCTCTGCCATCATTTCCTCTATTTACTCAAGAGCCGTTTATCCTTTGGATAATTGATCAAATAAATTATTATATCATCAATTATAATACCATATATGGAATTTCTCCAGTCCTTATCCTTCAAATGAAACAAACAAAAATAAAAGATAAAACTACAAAAGCAGTTATTTAAATCGACAATCCATTCCGTCGCAACAGTAGAAGTGGAATAGACTGTTATCAAAGGAATAGAATTGGTTTTTCTCCTTTGGCTTTTTTTAAGGCACGTAATGTTCCCTCCACCCTCTTTCCTCGTGAAATCGTTTCAGCTTCTCTCCTCGCCTAAAACACAACATCTTCCCATTAAGCTTGCTGAGCGTTTTCCAAAAGGGAATAGAAAAAAAATTACTTAGAATGGATACGATTTGAAAATAATTCTCAGAATATGCACGAGAAATCATTTGTCGTGCCACATGAACAGACAAGAAGGGATCGGGAATCCAGAAATTCACCACGAGTGCATGTTTTGACTGTCCATCTAGTGCGACAAACGATTTGCCACGCACGATAAATGATTTTTCGATATATACCTATTATGAGAATAGTTTTCAAACCGTAAATATTTTGAGTAATATTTTGCAAAGTCGTTCGCCGTCCGGAAATAACTCAATCTTTTTTTTAGGGGTAAGTAACTATCTATTCCTAGTAAGAGATATTTACATAAGGCACTATCGACCATGTTTACAACGGAGCTAAAAAGAATAAAACTCCAGAAAATTGTAGTTCAAGTTGAACATTAGGCCGAGATGGAACAAAAACTCGACCTCACTTGGATTAATGCAACAGACGACACGTTTGAACAACTCTGTCGACAATCATATCAACAATTTTTTGGGTAACAAATGTCCACGGATTGTTCCTCTCCTCCCAGATGCAACCGACCACGGTAGCAAGAATAAGGCCCATCCGTTCGTTGGACGACGATTCATGGATATTTGCAATCCAGACCAGAAGGTCCTCAGGGGTGTCAAAGGAGGAGTCACCATGCCGAGAGCCAAATAGGAGCCCAACCAAACGACACTCGAGAAGGTGCAGTCGAATAGCAGGTGACCAGGGTCTCAAGATGAAGGAGACCGAGGTAACAGGTCGAAGGATGGTAGATATGAAAGTCTGCAAGCCGATCTGTGGTGGGGAGTCACCCCAAAACCGCCCTGTAGAGAGTGAGCGGGTGCTTTGGTGGAATTCTCTTTGCCCAAACCCTGGGGGCCCAAGCATTGGGAGTAACAGAAGGACGCATGCGGTCCACCGCACTAGCGAACGAAAAGCCTTTAAAGGAGAGAGAGTCCAACGGAGAGGTAGGTAGCTGGAGTGGATTGTTCTATGGAGAGGTTCCCTTCCCCCAGAATAACCTTCCATGCACAATTATGACCCCGAGAGGGTTGTGCTTCCCACTGGAAATAACTCAATCGTGTTTGCAATATATGCGGTCTTATCTATCAAGATGTCTCTCACCTCGCATCCCTCTTTTATCAATACGTGGTCGACATGCATTAAATGGTTGTTTGCCTTTTCTCATCATTGCTTTCCGGCTACTTCTTCTCAGCTTTCATTGTCTTCTTAATAAATCAATGACATGCCTTCTCACTATGTTATCGATCATAGCAACATCTCCTTCGCTCTCTACGTTGGGACAATCTTTCGCAACCATGACACGTTCATTCTCTTTGGGCCAATTATTCCTGGTGACTCCTGTATAGTTAGTGATCAGCCTTATACACCGTCCGCACTGATCACTTCAGCATCTTCTTTGATCTCTACCAAACAGTGATCGTTAATAGCCACACAACCTTCATTATGTGTTTGAAAGCGGTTGCAGATAGGACTATTAATCGAATTGAAGTATTCAAATTCGATTAGGATTCATTTCACATATAATTTGAAAAGCATTCAAGTCGAAGTAAAATGAATCAAATATGGTATTCATTCTTTGATTCGATTTTTCAAATGAATTGAATCCCAATTTACTCAAAATTGTTTGATAACAATTTGATTCGGAAAATATGTACATGCATACACACATATAGATGATATATTTGAAGATCCATTATATATATCTGTAAAAAATATGTTTTTGTGTTATACTTACACACTATCAATAAAATAATTTAAATAAATATATTAATTTTAATCTTATCTTCATTATCTGATTTCATCCCCCAACCCACTTTTAAAAAACTCGATACATCGCCTCCTTTCCCAAGACCTAGCCCAGCGAGACAGAGAGAGCTGCCAACTTTGACTATATATCTGGGCGACGAGTAATAGCGAACTTAAATAGAAAATATAATACTTATAGAATGACGAGAGCATATTATAAAATAGAATAGCTCTATTCAAACTCGAAAAAAAAATCATCTTTGCCCTTTACATGGAGAGGAACCAATTGGACAACTCGCCTCTTTCTTATGCATCATGCTTTGGGTATAGAGAAAGAGTGATCAACAATTATCAATATATTAAGCCTTTGTGAGCTTTTTTCTGAGCAACAAGGGAATATTGTGTTCCATCTGGACTGGTTTCTCACGTCGAGAGTGCCTTCAAAAGTCTGGCCTAAACTATTCTAACTAAATATGAGAAAACCTATAAAACAACCACAAATTCTCTATAGAAAGCCTTAACAAGTTGTCTCTATAATTGATCATTTATCTTTCGTATTCCCACCACTTGTCTAGGATGACTTGGATCGTGTAGTGCAGCTTACGAGGCGCTCTCGACTCTTCTGGATTGGGGGGTGGGTAGGAGTGGTGAGGCAGGACGTGGAGGTAAGTTTATACTTTTTTTAGAACCCAAACGCCGACATATATAGGGGAAAAATACATGGTGCATCAAGCCCACAATGCCTCTCTCCCTTGCGTACATTGTGAAAGTGTGCCTCCTGTCTCTCGCCTTTCATCACTGATTGACTGTGATGATGCCTTCCCCAGAGGCCGCACGCACATACACATGCACACACATCTATGTACATATATATATATACATATATATTTCTTTTCAATAGCATGTGTATCTATCTATACACAGATACATACAAACATACATACATGATACATACACATGGGAAAAAAGTTGTACATGAATGCTTAAAAAATTGCATGAAATGCCCACATGATTGACCAGTTTCGTCAAAGAAGTTTTTATTTGTATTTATTAACTGCGGTAGTCACCTAAACTGGTCACAGTTTAGCGGCTACTCATAAGAGTATATGAGTGCACATTTTAAGATAATCGTTCATGAGAGCATCAAGGGAATTTTTGGTATCCAAGGTGATCGAGGCTCTCTTTTCTTTGGAGACTTGAAGAGTTTAATGCCTTAAATCATCATTGCGCTTGTACGCAACTTCATTGAGTTTTTAGAAATTGTTGTATACGAGGACAAAATTTCATTGGCCTCTCATTTTTTCATAGGGATATTTAACCCATAATATTGAGTAGTTTTATAATTACCCCAACAAACCCTCGATAATCATGAATTACACTCAGGATCACGAATAAGTGCATCCTTTTGCACCTATATTCCTTCGTTAGTTTAGTTCAATAACTCAACCAGAGTATTGAGTTAATCTAACCAACCCAAAATTTAGCCTAATCAATTCAAAATCTAGCGGCTAAAGTTAATCCAAAGTAAAAAGAAAAAAAGAAAACCCCTACCCCATCTTCCTCCCCCTGTCGCCAACCATCTCCCCTTCCTCCTCCACCCCCTCCACCCCGGCGACCACCTCCCCTTCCTATTCCTCACCTTCCCATCCATTCGTACTAGCAGTAGCACATGCTCCTTCCTCTCTCTGTCGCCTTTCACCTCCCCTTCCTCCTCCATCCCCCTCTCCCCACACCCCACACCCGACCACCTCCCCTTCCTCCTCTAGCCCACCCCCTGCTGACCCCCCCCGAAGGATATGGAATTATCCTCAAGCGCATCATGGAAGTGTGATCGTCATATCGAATACAACGCAGAACGACTAGTCATACTAGTGGTACTGTGCAGCGGAATTTAAAATTTTTCATGTGATGAAACCACATGATCCAAGAACGGTTCTCGGATCATTTCATCTATAACAACAACAAGTATAAGGAATACCTCTTGAAGCGTGGTTGGTCGAGTCTCTAAGAGAAGAGACCTCCTATCTCAAGTCCGATCGTCGGAGAGATTGCTTGCGAGCGCAGGGATGAACCGTGTAGTCCTCGCAATTCAAGAAGATGATCCAAGCACGGTTGCTCCTGATCTCGTCATACGAGATCGAACGTCTCCTTCACGAGCGTAGCACTCCAAGAAGACGGAGAACCGAAGAATGTCGAAGTGGCGGCGCGGTGGCGAAAGCGTCGACGAGTCTCTCTACTCTAGGGTTGGTGACGGCCACCAAGAAATAGAGAGAGAGGTTGGCGTGTGAGAAGACAAGAGAGAGAGAGAGAGAGAGCTTCAATATTGCATGTAATAGAGACCATGGTATGCCTCTCTATTTATAGGGTTTTGGGATCCATGGATCTCAATCCACGTGACATATAAAATAAATGAATGAGATTGATTTATGTCAATACAATGGTCAAGATTGTTGTTGGTAAAAACCAACAACTTGTGATCTAATTTAGATTAAAATATATTTGACAAAATCAAATATAAATCAATCCTAAATCACACCAACAAATAAGGAGAGAATATACATGGAGATCAAATCTCACATGTATAAACAAGGTGGACGGCCACCCATTCCAAATAGGACATGGGTGCCGCCCACCACATTCCATGTAGGGCAATCTCATGGATTTCCATGAGATTGCATGCCTCCTTGAATTTCTCCATTATTTATTTCCAACAACTTTTGTTGGGATTTATTCATCAAAAATAATTCACAATTATATTTGAGAATATTGTAATCTTACCATTGAAAAATTGTGAATCATATTCACAACCCAAAATAACATATAATTTACATTATCAATTAATTACACAATGTGTAACCAATACACATAATAATCAATCAACAAATATAAATTATAATTATCTCCCTGTAATACATTATAAATCATATTTATAATATATTGTGAATAATTGGATATTTCTATCCACATTATTCTTATCCACAATAATTAAATCATATTTAATTATATTGGATAATTCTACACACATCAAGATGATTAAATCACATTTAATCATTATTTCTTTATTGCTCAGATCCATGGAATTATTCTTGAACCCTTCAAGAATAATGCGATTTCTCCGTAGATACTTGGAGATAAGGACAGGGCGATTGTATTGTTCCACTTATAGTGACTTGGATGTTGAGATCATATCTCAAATCCAGATCCCATGGACCTCCCACTGATGCTTGATCAAATCAAGACCGTAGACCTAATCTTCTCATTGCATCTGAATCTCATTCAGATCAATGTCCAGTTCATATACTAAGATTAGGTCACTTCTCTAATGAGATGAGTCACTAAAATCCAAACCTGTTTCATCACTCCCTCGGAATGGAAGCGTCATGGTTATACAATCGTTTATGATCACATCACCCTCAAATATTCCCAATACCTGTACATCCTACATACTGGAAGATCTATGATCATTCTGAAGATAAAGATCACTTTTACACTGTCATCTTCAGGGTTTGATCATTAAGTTTCTCGATCTTGGTCACTGGGAATTGGTATAGATCATATGCTTTCCCAAAGCATATATCTTACCTTCAAATTCATATCATGCTTCCAAAGCATGACGACCATGCATGGAATTTGATCAGTCCTAATACCTCATGAGTGAGCTCATGTCTCCCGGTTCATAAGTGAACATGTATGATCCCTTTGAGAGGTCGTATTACTCATATGTCCTTACATGCACACCAGCTCGCCGGTGTATAGACCTTGGTTAGGTCATCAACATATTGGTCTGCCAAATGTACACGCTCAGACATATAGCAACACATCTGTCTCCGGTCAAAGGATGCATGCCTATGCTGTGACAGTATTCAGCATAGGTCTTTGGTTATCTCGATTTCGTTAAGTCAACCCATTGACTCAACTAACCTGACATCTCCAAATCACTATTCCCATGCAGAGGACCTGCATCAAGAGGTCAGTCAAATATCAGCCATTTGAGAAAGGATTGCCATCTCCTACTCAGGCTGGAGATCATCACTTAACAATCATTTGACGATGCTTAATGAGTCATCTATCTAACTCCTTAGATATTAATCCAAGCATTAGCCTCTATGATTCATTCAATTAATCAACAGCTGTATGATTATCAAGTTGGCCATGGTACATAACCTTTATTGTACAGAGGGACCCTATAGTGCATTCATTCATTCAATCTCAGAAAAGGAGTGAAAAATAATCAATAACTTTTATTGATAATCTATTTATTACAAAATATTTATTGTAGAAATGGTTCACCTGGGGCTCACATTGCTAACAATCTCCCACTAGCCCTAAGAACCATTCAGGTACATTCCTTAAATCCAAACTCATTACATGTTGGTCAAAAACCTTCTGTGTCAGAGGTTTGGTAAGAGGATCAGCAACGTTGTCAGCAGAGGCCACCTTGGTGATGATGATGTCACCACGCTTTTGTATCTCCCGAATGATGTGGTATTTCCTTTCCTCGTGCTTGCTCTTTTGATGCCATCTGGGTTCCTTTGCCTGGGCAATGGCTCCCGTGTTATCGTAGAGTAACGGGATGGGAGTATCAGAGGAAACTACGCCAAGCTCCAGGATGAACTTGTGCAACCACAACGCCTCCTTTGCAACATCCGATGCGGTAATGTATTCAGCTTCTGTAGTTGAATCTGCAGTAGTGTCATGCTTCTTGCTTCTCCAGCTCACAGCACCACCATTCAACAAGAACACAAACCCTGATGTTGACTTTCGATTATCTACATCCGATTGGAAGTCAGAATCTGTATATCCCAAGATTTGGAGATCACCATCTCCATAGACCAAGATGTAATCTTGTGTCTGTCTTAGATATTTGAGTATGTTCTTTACTGCATTCCAGTGTTGTTCTCCATAGCAGGATTGGTAATGACTTACCACTCCCACTACATGGCAGATATCTGGCCTAGTACACATCATGGCATACATTAAGCTTCTTACGACTGATGCATAAGGGCATCCAGCCATGGCTTTCTTTTCCTCAACAGTTTGAGGGGCCATTCCTTTAGACAAGTGGATACCATATCTTAAGGGCAAGAATCCTTTCTTGGAACTATCCATACGGAATCGTTCAAGAATCTTCTTAATGTATCCATGTTGTGACAATCCCAAAATCCTCTTTTCTCAGTTTCTGAACAACTTCAGGCCTAAGATGTAAGAGGCTTTTCCAAGATCTTTCATCTTAAAGGTATGGGATAGCCAAATCTTTACACTGGTCATCATCCCTGTATCATTCCCAATTATAAGGATGTCATCTACATAAAGCACGATGAACACAATGGCGCTCCCACTAGTCTTCTTGTATACACAAGGTTCATCAGGATTTTGCACAAAATCATAACTCTTTATGGTTTCGTCAAATCTGATGTTCCAGCTACGAGAAGCTTGCTTGAGCCCATAGATGGATTTCTTTAGCTTGCATATTTTGCCATCCTCAGTCATGAAGACCTGGGGCTGCTCCATGTAGATATCCTCCTCGAGGTATCCATTGAGGAAAGCCATCTTGATGTCTATCTTCCAGATGTCGTAGTCAAGATATTCATATATAGCTAGCAGTATCCTAATGGATTTAAGCATAGCCACAAGAGAGAATGTCTCATTGTAATCGATGCCTTCTCTCTGTGTGTAGCCCTTGGCTACGAGCCGTGCCTTGAAAGTCACTACTTTCCCATCAGGTCCTCTCTTTCTCTTGAAGATTCATTTACACCCAATGGGTTTTACCCCTTTAGGTGGATCCTCTAGGGTCCATACACCATTCTTATGCATGGAGTCAATTTCTGACTTCATTGCTAGCATCCATCTATCCATGTCTTGATCTGCGAGTGCTTCATCAAATGAAGTAGGATCAATGTCAGTCTCACTTGACACATGGAATCCATACCTTTCAGGTGGTGCAACCACCCTCGAACTCCTTCGAAGAGGTATGTGTGTTTCATCTTTATTTATCTCTTTAGTTTCTGGTCTAGGAAGCTCAGAATCCTCAGGGGATTTAATGAGTTCCTCTACTTCATTCTTGTCTTGACCTATAAGGAAATCATTCTCCAGAAATTTCACATCTCTAGAAACAAAAACCTTTTGGGTCTCAGGGTCATAAAGATGGTATCCAATACCATCTTTAACATACCCAATGAAGTAACACTCACGAGAGCGAGATTCTAGCTTATCCACGTTCTTCGCATGGACCAGGAAACTCCAAACCCTCAAGTGATTAACACTAGGTTTGGTTCCATACCAGAGCTCATGAGGAGTCTTAGATATAGATTCGCTAGGAATCTTGTTCAGGATATATATTGCAGTCTCTACTGCATATCTCCAGAAACTAAGAGGTAATGTGCTTTGTTCGTCATTGAGCGGACCATGTCCATGATGGTCCTGTTGCGTCTTTCAGCAACACCATTAAGTTGGGAGTTCCAGGAGGAGTGAGATTGGAAACAATTCCATTCTCCTTAAGGTATCCTTGAATTCATCCGAGAGGTACTCGCCACCTCGATCAGATCGAATCTGCTTAATCTTCCTATCGGTTTGGTTCTCAACCAAAGCCTTGAATTCTTTGAACTTTTCAAAGGTTTCAGATTTATGACGTAATAGGAAGACAAACCCGTATCGCGAATGGTCATCAATAAACGTCAAATAATATCGATATCCATTTCGAGTCGCGAGACTGAAGGGACGACATACATTGGTATGTATTAGGTCAATAATACCTTCGCATTTCGTAACCTTGTTACGGAAAGGCGTCCTAGTCATTTTACCCTGAATGCAATGTTTGCAAGTGGGCAAAGGATGAACCTGTAGAAAATCTAGAGGTCATCCTTTATCAATCTATTGATCCTATCAACAGATAAATGACCAAGCCTTTGATGCCAAATCTCATTTGAGATGTTTTTATCCTCCTGGATCTTTAGGGATTTTTATTAGTGGTTGTGACATTCATGATACATTTATCAATGCACAACTCATAGAGTCCACCAGAAGTCAAAACATCATCCGCAATATATTTATCATAAAGATTTATGACTAATTTATTACAGAAAAGGAATGAGTATCTGATGAATCCACATTTCATCATCTTTATTCTATCATTTTGGCACCAAAAACCCAAGCAAATGCCTGTTAAATAGCATTAAATAGAGCAATTTAGCATACATGCATGTGCATCCAATTAGTGTGTAAAATACTGTAATTAAAGCCAAAATTATAGAATAAATAAAAGAAAAGAAAAAGAATAAATATTGTAAATATTTTATGACCCAAAATCACGAAACCTAGGCATCTTGATGAATAGGTCGACCAGGAAGAAAGTAGGGGAGATAAGGGTCAAATACCTATATTATTCTATTCATTCTTTATTCATTTTGGGACCTATTTTTGGTTCCATTTTTTATACAATCAAATAATGAAACTTTGTACATGAAAGTTGTAGATAATTTTATATAGAAAAATACAAAATTGATTTCACTCAAAAATAATACACAGATAAAAAGTTATGGTCTGAATAAAAATCCAGAATCCCAACTTTCCAGACCCGTATCTCACAAATGAAAACCCCAAATGCAGCAAACTCACCTTTAATTGTATATAGAATAAAATAAAGTGATTTAATGGCAGTGGTTTCGCATTTGGCAGAACTATGGTTTGAAAGTTGAGTTTTGGAACCTCATTGTACAGTTGTACTGATTAAAATATTCAAATTATTCTTTATTCATTATTTTATAATTTTATATTTTTATAATCTTGTAAATATTACTTATAATATTATGTATATTAAAATTAGAATAAAATCCTAAATAAAATACAAAATAAAAATACCTACATAAAATACACATGTAGTACACTATAAATATACCTACATAATACATACTTATAATTTATTAATTATACAAAACATATCAGTAAAATAAAATAAAAATGTATCATGTGTATAAAAGTATTTTATAATTATATAAAATAAGAAATAAAATAATAAAATTAAAATACACAAAATAAAAATAAAAGAATAAAATATATAGGTATTATACCTATAAGGATTGTAAAAGTAAACTTATAAAATATATACTTCATAAAAATAATTAAAAATCATAATAAAATACTACATAAAATAACAAATATTTTTTATTTTATAATCATAATTTAATTCAGCCATTTTCTATTTTTAAATGATTTTATAAACCTTTTTTTGGGTTTTCCTGCTTGGTCCACGTGGACCAACCAGGGGGCGGTCTTCGTTGACCTCGGTCAACTGCCTGCCCTCCACCCATGTGCGCCTGTCAGAATGCATTTGACCTCGTTTTGGTCGATTTTTACAGGTCACATCTTGCACCAATGCATGAAACACTCTTCACGACTTTTGTAGCCCTTCCATCAAGGATGCCCGCCCAAGCTTCATCTTGGGTTGTGGATCAACGACGCACCTGTGGTGCCTTGTTCTTTGAGCTCCTGTCACCTTAGGTCAAACCACTTAAAACGAACCCCCAACTTTCCATTCGAATTCGAACACCTTCGGCCCACCCTTCCTTGCTCTTCTTGTGCTCCAAGCACTCCTGGAGGTGACAGCTCCCACGCCGTGCGTTCAGCCAGGGAGAGGAAGTCGGAGGCGTCTCCACCACCTCCCGCAACACCGGTGGTTGAGGTAACCCTCCCTCCGGTCTACACCTTCGAGGAAGCCACTTCACCCCTTTATTTTTCGTTCTTTAGCTTAGCCTTAGTCGTAGGAAAAAAAGCCCTCAAGAAATTTCTAAATCCATCACGTGAATCACTCAATTTCATCTCCTCGCCGAAGCGCAACTCCGGCCAAGAACCATCCCATCGCTTCGCGCCGCCTCTCCGCCTCCGTGGGGTCCAGGCAACTTGCCCTGGACCCTCTCACTTTGTTTTGCAGGTCAAAGAGCTTTGACTAGCGCTTGGGAGCTATTTTGGCACTCGTCGGAGCTCAGCCGAGCCTTCCAGCTCCGCCACCCTCTCGCGAGCAGCTCGGCCATCGCCGGGCTCTTTTGAAGCCCCCAAGAAGAAGACGAGACCTCAGGGACCCTCCAGCCGCATTTTGGAGCCGAAAACGTCACCAGAGGAGGAGCAGCACCTCGGAGAACTTCGGCTCGCCGGAGTTCTTCCGTGGTTCTTCCTCCGTGCGCCTACATCGTCGGATCGAGGAGGAGGCCCAGACGCTGCAGCTGCCGTTGGATCGACCCCAACCTCCACCGTTGGATCTTCTCGCGAAGCATCATCGCGTTACCAGGACGCGCCACGTGGCAAGTGAACGGCCCACCGCCGTTCGATCTCCTGAGCGAGGGATTTTTGCAAGTATACCCTCGCGACTTTTGTAATTTTCATTTAGTCCATAAACTTTAATCTGTAGTTTAAAACTTTTGTAAAATTTGCAAGTAAGCCCTCGAACTTTTCATATTTACACGTAGGTCCTCCGCCACGTCACCTCATGTGACCTGTTCACGTGAGGTGTGGGCATTTTGCAGAGAGGCCCTCGGCCGTTTGGATATTTCATTTTAGTACCAGAAATTTTAGTTCAAGTGTTAAACTTTTGGGATAATTGCATGAAAGCCCTCGGGCTTTGGGGAAATTACATGTCAGTCCCTGCCAGGCGCGTGCAAGTCACGCGCCCTGGTGGGTCTTTTATACCAATACCCCTGCGGGTTTGAGGATTTATATTTGGTCCATAAATTTCAATATTCAGTGTTAAGTTTTATCGAAAATTGCTTGGATGCCCCTGGACTTTTGGATATTTGCACTTATACCCCTGCTAGGCTGTGACATTTTTGTGAACTTGTATGATTTAATTAAGTCATCATTTTAATTCCAAAAATTCTCAAAAATTCAAGTTAAGCTCATGTTCACTTGCACCTTCACTCCATATTTTCAGTTTTTGATTTTAATGCATTTTCATATTTATTAAAAATCAAAAACTTGATTTTTTTCCTACTGTCTAGCTTAGAAAATGCCAAAAAAATATTAAAATACCTCGAAAAATTCCAAAAAAAATCCCTATTGTCTATTTTTACCTATTTTAGTGTCAGCCCAAAAATCACTAAAAATCTCAAAAGAAAAACCTTAAAAATTCGAAAATACACAAAAACTTCAAAAAATACATAAAATCATAGAAACTCAGAAAAAAAGAAACTCAAGTCCTGTTGATTCTCTATTTTGTTATCTTTATTTAAAAATTAGTTTTGAAAAATTTTGTGGCTGTTTGATATTTTTAATTCCCATTTTACCCTCAGTCAGTAGATAAGTCACTATTTTGCTTTATTTCAGTGTTTAAAAATACAAAAAATTTTTGGAAAAATACCCAAAAATCCCCAAAACAGTAGAAAATTATAAAAATACCAAAAAGATTTTATTTCTGAATTTTTGGCTATTATTGCACATTTTTATAAATATTGTAGCACCTCTTTTATTACCTTGTTTACATTTTTCAATATTAAAAAAGGAAAAAGAAAAAATATATATATAATATAAATTATAAAAATTAGAAAATTAAAAATCAAAATACAAAATTAAAAAAATTAAAATAAAAAATTAAAAAGATTTAAAACCCACAAAAATATTTGCTTGCATAGTATAGACACACTTCACACTCACACACACACACACACACTTGTGCATCTACCCTGTTTTGCTCCCTATGTTCAAACTCTCTGCATACTTGTCCTATACATCTTTTGTGCAGAGTTAAAAATAAATTTTAACTCCACATTTATTTCTAATTGTTTGATCTATAGTGTGGGTTAATTGTTGATTAAATACGAGATTCATTTGAGGGTCGCCACAGCGACGGTTGTCTCCGCCTTGTGTGAGACACCAATTTAGACCCCCGTGAGTTTTGTGTTTATCAAATGGCACCATTGCCGGGGAGCAACAGCGAGTAGTTCATCTTTTTGTCTGTTTGTGTTTGTTGTCTACCATTGCTTCATTTTATCTCTCTTGCATTTTTGATATATATTGATCGAGCTTTCTGACCACTCTTTTTCTTGTCTTCTTGCGAGGGACCGTGGAGTGAGGCGGATCGCCTAGGGGATCCGAAGCATCCTTGGGAAGCGGAACCGGCTGTTCTTTAGCCAAGCTGGCATGAGAGAGCAGGAGGAGTGAGAGAGTGCTTAGTTAGCTTGCATTTTATTTTGTGAGAGAGAGTGATTTATTAATTTGTAATAATACATGGACTTGGACTTCCAGACACTTCAGGCCTAATTTCCGGGTGTTTGTTCACCCGGGGGCTCACCGCGGTTTTCATCGCGTTTTCCGTTTGTCATTTTCCGGTTTTGTTATCATTTTCATTTCTTTTGTGGATTGAGCCCTTATCTTTAGGCCTGCTTGTTCGATTAGATTAGGTTCAAACACACTAATAACCTTTGCATGCTCCTATAGATCGTATTTGGACTTAGTTTGATTAAACAGTCAATTCACTTCTCTTTGATCCGCCGCGCCGCGAGCTCATCCCGTCAAGCGCTTCTCCTAAACTCGACGTGTCGAGAGAAGGAGGGGTGAGCCTAGACCGGACATCAGGGTTGGGGATTAGTGGTTGACTTGTGGTTCTTCACGCTAGCAGTTGCCTATCTTAGGACGATTTCCGCATTGCATACCAGCATGTAGTTAGGTTTATAAAATTCTGCTTTGCATCCCGCATGGAGAGAGCTGGGATTCGCTGTAAGTCTTCTTACTTTGCATCCATCAGTTAGGCACAAAGGTGAAATTTCCACCTTGGTGTCGACTTGCATCGGCTTTTCCGACTCTATTCTCGCTCTATTTTTGGACAAAGTAGGATCAAGAAAATACAAAAATCGTTAGGCGCTTGTTTGAATCAACTCAAAAGAAGCGATAACACCAAAAAATTAAAAAAGGGACTGCTAAGAAAACCTTGACCAAAAATAAAATCGGTAATTAGAATCATTGATTGGGGAGAGTAACACCCTCACTTGTATTCAGGTTGCATGGGAAGGTCTCCTTCCAAGTGAGAAGAGTGCTTCGTCAGGATTAGAGCCCAAAACCCAACTTGTGGCTGCCTTGTGTATCGCCTGGATTTCCGAAGTATTGGCGCTACTATCGTACGTAGGCGAGTAGGGCTTGGTCACCATTGGTGACTCACTATTGTGTGAGCATCGACCTTGTCCGAAGTACCGAGCATAGGCCACGCCTTCACGGGTGTGTCTGTCTCACCGTCTGCGTCCGAGTAGGATCTTGCACGCCTACGGGTGATTCCGTTGCGAGCGAGGTCCGAAGTATCGATTTCGCCTATCAGCTTCCTCCCTCTTATTCTTTGGCTGAGTAGGGATCCAGGAAGGGTTACAAGGACCTTAAAAAGCGCAAGTTACATGTTACACAGGAGGAGGATAAGTACGGGAATACTTTTCCGGCAGTACTCTCTCTCCTTTAGGCGTAGCGCTCTAAGGACTCGTGAAAATATTAATTCCTGAATTCAAGCTAAAACCGACAAGATAAAAGCCGAACCTTCACGGCTTCATGTGTTGAGTTGGTGAACTCACCCCTGCTTTGTTTTTTATTGCTAGTTCTATTTAGGTCAAGATCAAAAACACAACACAATTGTGCGTAATTTTGCTTCTCCTTTCTTCCTTCTGCTTCTGCATTGACCTTGCTCTTCCCAATAATCAAGATGATGGGATGGAGATATCTTAGGCCGACATTGTCGGCACTGCTATCCAGCACTCCTCCTCATTCATCTAGGACGACCTCGGAGAGTCCGCTCTCCGAGCCTGAGTTTACCTCCACCTTGTTCCCCCTCGACCACCCTTCTCATTCTCCTTCTCTCAGTCCAATAGTTTCAGAATTCAGTGCATCACATAGCTCAGGACATTCGACAACACCTGAGATGGCCTCTTTTGCTTTTTCAGAGAATCCCGAGATGGCTGACAGAGGCGAGCACCCTGATGATCATGAGCACCCTCCATATTTCATTGATCAAGTCGCCATCAACAATTCCTTGCTAGCATCCCTGGAGACTATGTAGAGGCAGATTCGTGACCAGGGTACCTTCATGGGTGATCTCATGCGAGAGATAGCACAGATGAGAGAAAACCGACCTGGGGGCGGTGGCGGTGGAGGAGGAGGAGGACCTGATGCAGGAGGAGGTGATCCCGATGCTGAGAGACCGCCACAGACTATCATGAGGGAATTGCACAATCCAGTCGCATCCCTCACTCATCATTGGATCAGACTTCCGCCTATCCATGGAGATTTCGAGCTTCGGCCCCACACCATTCATCTTCTACCCAAATTCCATGGGTTGCCGACCGAAGAGCCACACCTCCACCTCCAAGAGTTCGAGATGATATGCAGCACGATCCATGATAGGCTGATGACCGAGGACACGATCAAGATGATTGCCTTCCCATTCTCCTTGGTTGACAGAGCCGCATATTGGCTCAAACATTTGGGGCGATTTATCGACACTTGGGCAGATCTCCGGACCGCGTATCTGAAGAAATACTACCCTCTCGGCCGGACGAATGCAGCCAGAGCGATGATCAGCAACTTTGTAATGATCCCAAACGAACAATTCCATGAAGCCTGGGATCGATTCAGAGAGCTCATTGACCGGTGTCCACATCATGACATCTCCAAGCCCAACTTGGTTCAGAGTTTCTTCTGTGGGCTGACACTGGAGCTGCAGGGGCTTGTCAACACCTCTTGCGGTGGGTCCTACTTTTTCAAAGGTGAGGACGACGTTTGGGCCATCTACGAAGGCATGGCAGAGAATTCAACTGTGATGGCCCAAGCCCGTGTTTACACACAGTAGAAGCCCCCGCAAGGAGAGGGATCATTCCAGAGGATCGCCCGCATCGATGCCGGTCCTAACACATCGTCAGCAGCCGAAGCCCAAGCTGAATCAGCCGCAGCCGACATGGGAATCACCAGTGAGAAGCTAGACCATCTCGAGATCCTCGAGAAGAAACAGATGCAAGGCATGGCCCAGATGGACCAAATTGCCAAGACGATGAGTGATCTGAAGACGCAGATTCTGTGCGTCCAGGAGGCACAGACTTCTTCCCAGCAGCCTCCCAGATCATGTGTTGATCCGAGCAGTAGCAACTCACAACCCTCTACCTCATACTGCCAAGTCAACCATATCCAGGCGGAGCCGATCCCGTTGTTACAATATTACCCAGTGCAGCCGCCATCTCAGGAGACTCAGATGGTGGTGTATCAGCCGGAGCAGCCACTGGCAGTTCTTCCTCCACCCTCCTTTGAGCAGGAACCATTGATGGAAGTCAATGGGATTTGGTACGATCGGTACCCTCAGCTTGGGATTCGTCGTGATCACCCCGGATTCCGTTGGGGCAACGGTGGCTCCTCATCTCAGCAGCAGAATCCAGCTCAAGGACATCAGAGCAGCCAGCAGCAGCAGCAGCCCCAGTATGCCCACCAGCCGCAGTACTAGAGTGGTCCTCGTCCCGCCTATCAGGGATAGCAGTGGAGGCAGCAACAGCAACCTCATCAATCATATTCCCATCCGACCCAGAACTATCCATACCAGCAGCAACAGCAACAGTCTCATTTCCAGCAGGGAAGCCCATCCGGTTCTCAAGCCCCAGTTTTTGAGAACCCAGCTCTCGGCGATCTTGCCCGCTTGCTC
This sequence comes from Ottelia alismoides, assembly GCA_037367405.1. Taxonomy (NCBI): domain Eukaryota; kingdom Viridiplantae; phylum Streptophyta; class Magnoliopsida; order Alismatales; family Hydrocharitaceae; genus Ottelia; species Ottelia alismoides. The sequence continues at coordinate 1,088,969 of JAZKJV010010769.1, read as the reverse complement.
TCCGAACAACGAGCATCCTTCAGGCAAGAAATGGATGAATTCCAGCAGGAGATGAGGGAAATCATCAAAGGCAAGGCCACCATACCCGCTCAGATTGAACCCAACCCGAACAATCTGAAAAGGAAGTCTGAGCAGGTAGAGTTTACAGAGGACACCTCTCCTAGTGACTATTTGAGTGACATATCTCTTTCTTTGTATGATGTTGATTTTGTGACTACTAGGAGCGGTAGGATGCCAGCCGGCGGCACCTCTTCTGAGCGACACCCACAAGCTGGATCAGGAGCGCCAGAGGAGCACAGTAGCGGTGTTGATGCCGCTAATGGTGGTGTTGAAGACGGTGGTGCTGAGGCCACCAATGATGGAGATCCAGACGATGGTACTGAGGCCGTCGTGATACCAGATGCAGACGGTGGTGCTGATGCCACCATTTTGGATGCTGAGCCAGAGCGCGGTGTTGATGCCGCGAACACAGGTGCCGGTGGTGGTACTGAGGCCACCACATCTTCTTTTGTTGAGACTCCCTCTGTGATGTTACCACCTTTTGTATCTATGGATTGTGGTAACAAAAAGAAAAACAAAAATATGAATAAAGGAAAGGTTTCTGTTCACATTGCTCCATATGTGGTGCATGATGATGATTGTATGGATTCTCCTCCTTCACAGGCACAGGGACCTATTCCTAGCCCTCCATCTGTGGAGGCCCCTACCATCCCCTTTCCTGAGGCACTCCGCCGAGCGAAGGGGAACAAAAGAGAAAATCCCCAAAAAAAAAAGCAACAGGTAAAGTTCAGCAACCAGATGATTGACAGGTTTCATATCCAGCTGACTCTACAGGAAGCACTTGAGCACATCCCCCTCTTCAAAAAGAACTTGAAGGAGAAAACTACCATCCGCAGGAAGAGGAGGAACCACAGAGATCAAATCCATGTGCTCACTCATTCCACTTGCTGCACTATTCAGAACAAGCTACCAGCCAAGCGACCAGATGCAGGAGCTCCCTATGTCAGATGCGAGATTCAAGAGCAGCAGTTTGATCGTACTCTGTTAGACAGCAACTCTTCAATCAACCTTCTTCCGGCAGCCATACTCGACCGATTCGAATTTGGTCCTCTTCTTAGGAGCAGGACAGTCCTCCAGTTTGTTGATAGGTCGACTAAGAGGCCGAAGGGGTTATTGAAAGACGTGGTCGTTAACATTCAGGGCCTGAAATTCTCCGTGGACTTCGTTGTGCTGGACATGGAGATCCCTGAGTCGGTAACTGATGCCCCCATCATTCTCGGACGTCCATTCTTGGCCACAGCAAAGGCGGTGACCGATCATGACAGTGGGAAGGTATGTTTTCGCGTAGAGGGCGAAACCATAAAAATAGAGACGATCGAGGAAACCATATATTTATGTGTATAAAAGTATTTTATAATTTTATAAAATTATAAACAAAATTAAAGAAATTAAAATACACAAAATAAAAATAAAATACTAAACTACATAGGTATTATACCTATATAGGGTTAAAAAGGCAACTTGTAAAAATAAATCTCATAAAAATAAATAAAAATCAGAATAAAATACTACATAAAATTTTAAGCATTTTTTATTTTATAACTTTTAATTAATTCGGCCATTTAGTATTTTAAAATGAATTAACAAAAGATTTTCTCCAGGGTTTTTCCTGGTTGGTCCACGTGGACCAACCAGGGGGCTCGGATAGTTGACCTGGGTCAACTATCTGACCTGCACCCATAGGCTGTGTCAGACTATGTTTGACCCCCGTTTTCACTTTTTTTCGAGGAGCGATCTTTCATCTTTTCGACTCAAATCTTCTGCAAAATCCTTCCTCGCTGGACCGTCTTGCACGCCTAGTGTTTGCATCGGGACATGCATCACGCCAACCACCTCCGCACCTCATTCTTCCTCCTCTGACCGTCAACCCTTTAAAACCTAAAGCCAACTTCCTTTTGAATTTTGGAACCGCAAATCCATCCAAACTTTCCCCCCTTGACCTTGTTAGGAGCTCCTGGTGGTGACAGCTCTGTGGAGCTCTCGTCAAGGCGGTGGATCAGCCACGTTTGGGCGAGTTCCAACCAACCTCCGGCCAAGCCGTCGAGGTACCCCTCTTCCTCGCTCTAACCGAGCTTGAGGGCCATCTAATCACGTTAACTTTAGTTGCATTTCATTCTTGTACACCCGAAGCTTCATTACGACTCGTTTAGTCTCCGCTTTAGCCATCGATTCGCTCAATCGATTGGTCGCCGGAGCAACTCCGGCCACCTCCATCCTTCACACGCTCCGCCTCGTTATACCTTCATTCCACCCCGCTACGTGGTCGGGGCAATTTGCCCCCGACCATATCACATCTTTTGCAGGTACCCGGAGCGATAGCGTCTCCTGGAGGGCATTTTTGCGCCTCGCCGGAGCTTCCTGGAACCCCTCCTCAGCTTCCACACCGCAGGAGAGCTCCAAGGTTCGACGGCGACTTTTGAGGCCACCAGACAGTCGAGGGCGCCTGCAGGAGCATTTTGCGCCACTTCTGAGCCATATCTCACGCCGAAGGAGGAGGAACGAGGTCGAGGAAGTCCGCTGGTCGCAACCTTCTTCCCCGTTCTTGCTCCTGCCCTTCCGACCGTCGGATCAGGGCTGTTCTTGGCGAGCTACAGCATCCCTTGGATCACTCCCATGGCCAGCCGTTCGATTGAGCATCGCCATCTAATCTGAGCCGTGGATTTTGAAGGGGCATCGGGTTCTGCTGAGGCGACACGTGGCGTAAGTAACTTCCTCTCTGCCGTTGGATGCGCCTCTGAGCGGGTATTTTGCAGGACTCATCCCGCGTAGTTTTGTAATATATTATTGGCAGGCAAACTTTCATAGGCCCTTTAATTATTTTTGTAATATTTGCAACTTAGCCTCCAGATTTTGTGTAATTGACTAGACCCCCCCCAGGTCGCGTGCGTCGCACGTGGCTTTGGTGGTTTTTGTAGGGACCCCCTGGGGCTTTTACTTATTTGCTTTTAATCCTAAAACAATTTAGTGCAGTATATAAGTTTTGGCTATTTTGCAAACTTGCCCAGGAACTTTTGAATAGTTTCATAAACGCCCCTGCCAGGCGCGCGTGCACGCACGTGCGTCTGGGAGATTTTGCGAGAAGCCCCTGCGGCTTTTGATATTGGCGTTTAGTCAGCAAATTATTTTAATCAGTTATAATTTTTGTGGAAATTTGCACGTATGCTCCTGGATGTTTTGTAAATTGCATAAATACCCCTGCCAGGCTTATTTATTAATTGGATGCTTGTTGTATTTATTTGAATGATCATTTTAAGTCCAAAATTTCCTAAAATTTAAACTTAAGCTCCTGTACACTGGTTCTTCCACGCCATCATTTTAGTTTTTGATTTGATTTTATTTTTATATTTATTAAAAATCAAAAACTTGCTTTTTGTGCTCTGTCTAGCTTAGAAAATACCAAAAAATATTAAAACGCCTCTAAAAATTCCAGTCTCTTTCATCATCTTTTAGTGTCAGTCCAAAAATCACTAAAAATCTCAAAAGAAAAACACTAAAAATTTAAAAACACTCAAAAACTCCAAAAAATATATAAAATAGTAGAAAAATCCAAAAATCACAAACTCAGTTCTTGTTTGTTCTTCATTTTGTCCTTTTTATTTGAAAAATAGTGTGAAAAATTTTGGTTGCTGTTTGTTAATTTTAACTTGCATTTTAGTCACAGCCAGCCCTATTTCCACTGTTTTGCCTTATTTCAGTAATTAAAAAATACCAAAAACACCTTGAAAAAACCCCAAAAATCACAAAAACAGTAGAAAATCATAAAAATATTAAAAACAATTTATTTCTGAATTTTTGGTTATTTTTGCACATTTTTATAAATATTTTAGCTTGTCTTTTATTATATTGTCTTTACTTTCCAATATTGAAAAAGAAATAAAAAATATAAAATATAAAATTATAAAAATCAAAAAAATCAAAAATCAAAATACAAAATTAAAAATTAAAATAAAAAAATTAAAAATTAAAAACCCACAAAAATTTCCTTTGCTTGTTTGCTTAGTGTAGACATATCACACATACACTTGAGCACATTTTGTGAATTTCCCTGCTTGCTCCCTGTGTTCGAACTCTCTGCATACTTGTCACTATACACCATTTGTGCAGAGTTAAAAATAAATTTTAACTCCACATTAGTTCTAAAATTATTGATCTTTAGTGTGGGTTAATTGTTGACTTTAGTCCAGATTTAGTGTGGTCACCACACCGACTGAGTTCACGCTTTGTGTTGAACTTAAGACCACCTATTTTTGGCTAAATCAAATGGCGCTGTTGTCGGGGAGCAACAACGAGTAATTTACATTTTGTCTGTTTGTGCTTGTTGTCTACCATAGCTTTAGTTTTTATCTCTCTTACATTTTTTTATACATATATTGATTGAGATATTCTGACCACTCTTCTTTGTCTTCTTGCGAGGGACCGCGGAGCGAGGCGGATCGCTTAGGTGACCCGGAGCAACCTTGGGAAGCGGAGCCGGCTATTCTCTAGCCAAGCCGGCAGGAGAGAGCAAGAGGAGTGAGAGAGAGTGATTAGATAGCTCTTCTTTTATTTTTGTGAGAGAGTGATTTATTTAATTGTAATAATACAGGCACTTGGACTTGGACACTCAGACTATCGGGCCTAATTTCCGGGTGTTTGTTCACCCGGGGGCTCACCGCAGTTTTTGACGAGTTTTTATCGCCGTCATTTTCCGGTTTTGTTTTCATTTTTCACTTTCTTTTGTGGATTGAGCTCTTAGTTCTAGGTCCTGCTTGATTCGATTAGAATAGGTCCAAACACCTAATTATCTTTGCATGCTCATATAGATTCGTATTTGGACTTAGACTAATTAAACAGTTAGCTAGTAGCTTCCGATCCACGCGCCGCGAGCTCACACCCGAACAAGCGCTTTCTCCTAACTCAAATGTGTTGAGCACAGGAGAGGTGATCCTAGACCGGACACTCGGATTAGGAATTAATAGCTAGCTTGTGGTTCTTCACGCTAGCAGTTGCCTGTTCTAGGACGATTTCCGCTTGCATATCGCCATATAGCGTAGGTTTATAAATTCTGCTTTGCATCCCGCATGAGAGAGCTGGGATTCGCTGTAAGTCTTCTTACTTTGCATACATCATCTAGGCACAAAGGTGAGATTTCCACCTTGGTGTCGACTTGCACGGCTTTTCGGACTCTATTCTCCCTCTGTTTTTGGAACAAAGTAGGATAAAGGAAAAATACAAAAACCGTTAGGCGCTTGTTTGAATCTACTCAAAAGAAGCGATAACACCAAAAAAATTAAAAAAGGGACTGCTAAAGAAAACTTGATCAAAATAAAATTTGGTAATTGGATTCATTGCTTGGGGAGAGTAACACCCTCACTTGTCTTCAGGTTGCATGGGAAGGTCTCCTTCCAAGTGAGGTGAGCACTTCGTAAGGATTAGAGCCCAAAACCCAACTTGTGGCTGCCTTGTGTATCGCCTGGATTTCCGAAGTATTGGCGCTACTATCGTACGTAGTCGAGTAGGACTTGGTCGCCATTGGTGACTCGCTATTGTGTGAGCACCGACCTTGTCCGAAGTACCGGGCTTAGGCCACGCCTTCACGGGTGTGTCTGTCTCACCGGCTGCGTCCGAGTAGGACCTTGTACGCTCACGGGTGATTCCGTTGCGAGCGAGGTCCGAAGTATCAGTTTCGCCTATCGGCTTCCTCCCTCTATTTCTTTGGCTGAGTAGGGATCCAGGAAGGGTTACAAGGACCTCAAAAAGCGCAAGTTACAGGTTACACAGGAGGAGGACAAGTACGGGGACACTTTCCTGGCAGTACTCTCGCTCCTATAGGCGTAGCGTTCTAAGGACTCGTGATAAGGTAAATACCTGAAAACAAGCTAAAATTGACAAGATAAAAGCCGAACCTTCACGGCTCCACGAGTTGAGTTGGTGAATTCACCCTTGCTTTGCGTTTGATTGCTAGATTTATTTAGGTCAAGATCAAAAACACCGCACAATTGTGCACAATTTTGTTGCATATCATCTTCTTCTTTTCTTGCATTATCCCCACTCTTCTCGAATAATCAAGATGATGGGACGGAGATCTCTTAGGACGACCTTGTTGGCACCGCTATCTAGCACTCCTCCTTATTCATCTAGGAATACCTCGGAGAGTCCGCTCTCCGAGCCTGAGTTCACATCCACCCTGTTCCCCCTCGACCACCCTTCCCATTCTCCTTCTCTCAGTCCAATCGTTTCAGAATTCAATGCATCACAGAGTTCGGCTCATTCAACAGCACCTGAAATGGCCTCTTTTGCTTTTTCAGAGAATCCAGCAATGGCAGACAGAGGCGAGCACCCAGATGACCACGATCACCCTCCGTTCATAATCGATTAAGTGGCCATCAACAACTCCTTGTTAGCATCCCTGGAAACCATGCAGAGACAGATCCGGGACCAGGGAACATTCATGGGTGACCTGATGAGAGAGATAGCACAGCTGAGAGAGAACCGACTTGGGGGCGGTGGCGGAGGAGGAGGAGGACCCGATGCAGGAGGAGGCGATCCAGACGCTGAGCGACCGCCGCAGACCATCATGAGGGAGCTGCACAACCCAGCTGCATCCCTCACTCACCGGTGGATCAGACTCCCGCCAATCCACGGAGATTTCGAGCTTCGGCCCCATACGATCCAGCTTCTTCCCAAGTTCCATGGGTTGCCGACCGAAGAGCCGCACCTCCATCTCCAAGAATTTGAAATGATATGCAGTACTATCCATGATCGGTTGATGATCGAGGACACCATTAAGATGATCGCCTTCCCGTTCTCATTGGTTGATAGAGCCGCATATTGGCTCAAGCATCTAGGGCGATTCGTCGATACATGGGCAGATCTCCGGACCGCATACCTCAAGAAGTATTACCCTCTCGGCCGGACCAACGCAGCTCGAGCCATGATCAGCAATTTCGTCATGATCCCAAACGAACAGTTCCATGAAGCCTGGGATCGATTCAGAGAGCTCATTGACCGGTGTCCACATCACGATATATCCAAGCCCAACTTGGTGCAGAGTTTCTTCTGTGGGCTGACACCGGAGCTGCAAGGGCTAGTGAACGCCTCTTGCGGTGGGTCTTATTTCTCCAAGGGAGAAGACGACGTCTGGGCCATCTATGAAGGAATGGCAGAAAACTCCACAGTGATGACCCAGGCCCGAGTCTATACACAGCAGAAGCCCCCGCAAGGAGCGGGATCATTTCAGAGGATCGCCCGCATCGATGCCGGTCCCAACACAACGTCGGTAGCCGCAGCTCAAGCCGAATCAGTCGCAACCGACATGGGCATTATTAGTGAAAAGTTGGACCGCATGGAGATCCTTGAAAAGAAGCAGAACCAAGGTCTAGCCCTGATGGACCTTCTCACCAAAACCATGAGTGACCTGAAGACTCAAATTCTATGTATTCAGGAGGCACAAGCCCACTCCCAACAGCCTCCCAGGTCACGGGTTGACTCCGGCAGTAGCAGCTCCAACCAACCCTCTACCTCATACCGACAGGTGATTCATATCCAGGCAGAGCCGGTTCCACTGCTACAATACCATCCAGAGCAACCGCCATCTCAGGAGACTCAGATGGTGGTCTATCAGCCAGAGCAGCCACTGGCAGTTCTTCCTCCACCCTCCTTTGAGCAGGAACCATTGATGGAAGTCAATGGGATTTGGTATGACCGATACCCTCAACCAGCAATTCGCGGGGATCACCCCGGATTCCGTTGGAGCAATGGTGGATCCTCATCCCAGCAGCATCCTCCTGCCCAAGGACAGCAGAACAGCCAGCCGACACAGCAGCAACAGCCCCAGTATGCCCATCAGCAACAATACCAGAGTGGTCCTCGTCCCTCCTATCAGGGACAACAGTGGAGGCAGCGACAACCGCCTCAGCAGTCTTATCATCAGCCTTCCCCCCCAGTATCAGCAGCAACATCAGCAGCAGCAGCCCCATTTCCAGCAGGGACAAACATCCGGTTCTCAGGGTCCCGCCTTTGAGAACCCAGCCCTTGACGATCTTGCCCGCTTGCTATCTGAACAGCGAGCATCTTTCAGGCAAGAAATGGATGAGTTCCGGCAGGAGATGCGGGATATCATCAAAGGCAAAGCCGCCATTCCCGCTCAGATCGAACCTAACCCTAATAACCTAAAAAGAAAATCTGAGCAGGTAGAGTTCACAGAGGATACCTCTCCTAGTGACTATTTGAGTGACATGTCTTATTCCTATTATGATGCTGATTTTGTGACTACTAGGAGCGGTAGGATGCCAGTCGGCGGCGCCTATTCTGAGCGACAACCAGATGCTGAACCAGGAGCGCCAGAGGAGCAGAGGAGCGGTGCTGATGCCGCCCTAGATGATGTTGAAGACGGTGGTGCTGAAGCCACCAATGATGGAGTCCAGGACGACGGTGCTGATGCCGTTGTGTTACCAGATGCAGACGGTGGTGCTGAAGCCACCATTTTGGATGAGGAATCAGAGCGCGGTGCTGATGCCGCGAAGACCGATGCGAGTGGTGGTGCTGAGGCCACCACATCTACTTTTGTTGAGCCATCATCTGTGATGTTGCCACATTTTGTATCTAGAGACTGTGGGAACAAAAACAAAAACAGAAATATGAATAAAGGAAAGGTTTCTGTTCAAATTGCGGATCCATATGTGGTGAATGATGATTATTGTATGGATTCTCCGTCTTCACAGGCACAGGGACCGATTCCTAGTCCTCCCTCTGAGGAGGCCCCTACCATCCCCTTCCCTGAGGCACTCCGCCGAGCGAAGGGGAACAAAAAAGAAAATCCAAAAAAGAGCCAACAGGTAGAGTTCGGCAACGAAATGATTGACCGATTTCATATTCAGCTGACTCTACGAGAAGCATTTGAGCATATCCCCTTCTTCAAAAAGAACTTGAAAGAGACAACTACTGTTCGAAGGAAGAAGAGGCACAGAGATCAAATCCATACGCTCACTCATGACACATGTTGCATCATCCAGAACAAGCTGCCAGCCAAGCGACTAGACGCAGGAGCTCCCTATGTCAGATGCGAGATTCAGGAGCAGCAGTTTGATCATACTCTATTAGATAGCGACTCTTCGATTAACCTCCTTCCGGCAGCCTTACTCAAGCAGTTCGAGTTTGGCTCTCTTCTTCGAAGCAGAACGGTCCTTCAATTTACTGATAGGTCGATTAAGAGGCCGAAGGGGTTATTGAAAGATGTGGTCGTTACCATTCAGGGCCTGAAATTCCCCGTGGACTTCGTTGTGTTGGACATGGAGATCCCTGAGGCGGTAACTGATGCCCCCATCATTCTCGGACGTCCATTCTTGGCCACAGCCAAGGCGGTGACCGACCATGATAGCGGGAAGGTATGCTTTCGCGTAGAGGGCGAAACCGTACAAATAGAGATGATCGAAGAGATCAGAGCCAGAGAGGTAGAGTGCTCCGAGCAGTCCAGCGAAGCAGCGCAGATGACAGAGGAGGAGCTAGACATCCACCAGGTTTGTGATTTTGAGATGACTGATGACGAATTCAACTGGAAAGATCCTGTAGCACCGACCCTCGCCTTGCCTACAGATTCACTATATCTCAAGCTCATGGCAGTCGAGAGCCGGGAGAGCACATCCCTGGAGGAGGATACATCTGAAGCTGACAGTGTTGTGATGAGTGGTGCAGATGAGTTCCATTCTTGCTCATCTTCTTCTGATCCCTCGGATTCAGACATAGACTGGGATGACTTTGATGATTACTTACCTTGTCTGATTCCTTCTGAGCCGACAGCCATGACAGAGTGCGAGCCAGTGCAGTTTATTGATGATTCAACAGGCCGCCCTTCGTCAGAAATTCATGCAGAGCGAGAGTTCTCCCATGCAGACCTGGTCGCATTTACACAGACATATCAGAAGCCAGATCTGCCACCGCCCTGTTGTCCCGAACGGAAACCTCTGCCGCAGTCGTTGAAGTACAGATTCCTTGCGGGTGAACCAGAAATGCATCCAGTCATTATCTCAGCAGATTTGACTGGAGAGCAAGAATCTCGTCTGATGGAGGTTCTTGAAAGAAACCGCAAGGCAATCGGTTGGAGTATAGCTGATCTCCAGGGGCTGAGCCCAAATCTTTGCTCCCACCACATCTATCTTGAAGATAACGCTAAGCCGTCACGTGAGTTCCAACGACGGCTGAACCCGAATCTTCGAGACGTAGTCATGAAAGAAATTTCCAAGTGGTGGAGCGCCGATTTTATCTATCCCATCTCCGACTCCAAATGGGTAAGTCCGCTACATGTGGTACCTAAGAAGACGGGTATCACTACAGTTGTCAATGAGTCTGGAGAGGAGATCGCGACCAGAGTACCGACTTCTTGGAGGGTCTGTGTGGACTACAGACGATTGAATGAGGCCACCAAGAAGGATCACTTCCCGCTACCCTTCATTGATCAGATTATCGAGCGGTTAGCCGGGAAGAGTCATTACTGCTTTCTTGATGGGTACTCTGGATACAATCAAGTGGCCATTGCGCCCGAAGACCAGGAGAAAACGGCATTCACCTGTCCGTTTGGGACTTATGCTTTCAGACGGATGCCCTTTGGTCTATGTAACGCTCCGGCGACATTCCAAAGGTGCATGTTGTCCATATTTTCGGACATGGTGGGTAACTGTTTAGAGGTCTTCATGGACGATTTCTCGGTCTACGGCGACGGGTTTGATGCTTGTCTTGACTGCCTAGACCGTGTGCTTCAGCGCTGCATTCAGGTTAATCTTGTTTTATCCTGGGAGAAGAGTCACTTTATGGTGACTCAAGGGACGGTCCTTGGTCATATCGTCTCCAACAGGGGCATGGAGGTCGATCCGGCTAAGGTGGACATCATCAGAAAACTCAATCCGCCGTCTAATTTGCGTCAGCTACGGTCTTTTCTGGGGCATGTCGGTTTCTACCGACGGTTCATTCAGGACTTTAGTCGAATTGCCCGACCGCTCACTGACTTGCTGACTAAAGACACCGAGTTTATTGTTAATGATAAGTGTCTTGAATCTTTTGAGACTCTCAAGAATATGGTTGTCTCAGCTCCTGTCCTTCAGCCACCCGATTGGTCTCTCCCATTCGAGATCATGACGGATGCTTCAGATTTTGCCGTTGGGGCTGTGCTTGGACAGAGGAGGGATGGTCTACCGTTTGCCATTCACTACGCCAGCCGGACGTTGGATGCCGCTCAGCGGAATTACACTGTGACTGAGAAAGAGATGCTGGCCGTAGTCTTCGCTCTTGATAAGTATCGATCATATATTCTCGGATCTAGAGTAACAATCTACACTGATCATACCGCCATCCGGTACTTAATGGCCAAGAAGGATGCCAAGACACGTCTCACCAGATGGATCCTTCTACTCCAGGAATTTGATATTGAAATAAAGGATAAGCCTGGAGTCAAGAATGTGGTGGCGGATCATCTCTCCAGATTGGAGAATCTTGAGGAATCTGAGCCCAGCGCACCTATCACAGAGACATTTCCAGATGAGGCGATCTTGGCTGTCACCTCACTCCCATGGTATGCTGACTTTGTAAACTATCTTGTTGCCAAAACAGTCCCTCAGGGTTGGCCCAGGCAGAAACTTGAGACCTTCCTAGCTAAGGCCAAGTTTTATCATTGGGAGGATCCCGTCCTTTATCATGAAGGAGGGGATAGTATCTGGAGGAGGTGCATTCCTCAAGAAGAGCAGCATAGCGTCCTCACATACTGCCACAAGCTTGAGGCAGGAGGACATCATTCTGGAAAAAGAACAGCACAAAAGGTGCTTCAATCCGGCCTATGGTGGCCTACTCTCTTCAAGGATTCTGATGAGTTCGTGAAGAGATGTACTGACTGTCAGAAAATGGGAACCTGCGGACAGAGAGACATGATGCCCATGCAACCCATTCACTTCTGTGAGGTTTTTGATGCATGGGGGATTGATTTCATGGGCCCATTTCCTAAGAGTCAGGGATTCGAGCATATTTTGCTCACTGTGGATTATGTCAGCCGATGGGTTGAGGCCATCCCCGCCCGAGCCGCAGTTGCTAAAACCGTATGCAAATTTTTGAGGAAAAATATCATTTCACGGTTCGGGGTACCTAGAGTCTTGATTTCAGACGGGGGGTCTCACTTCATCAATGACAAAGTCAGGGCCCTTGCAGACGAGTTCGGCATTGACCATTGGGTTGCCACTCCTTATAACCCTCAGACTAATGGTCTTGCCGAAGTATCGAATCGGGAGATAAAGACAATCTTGCAGAAAGTTGTCCGCCCAGACCGAAAGGATTGGTCACAACTTTTGGACTCGGTCTTGTGGGCTTATCGGACTTCTTTCAAGAATCCATTGGGAACATCTCCCTTTCGTCTCGTCTATGGCAAGCCGTGCCATTTGCCAGTGGAGATCAAGCATAAATCTTTTTGGGCAGTTACTGAGTTGCTTCTAGATCCCGAGAGTATAGGAGACCAAAGAAGAGCTGAATTGGCAGCCCTGGAGGAATTGAGAGATACAACCTTTTCCAACAGCCTACAGTACAAAGAGAAAGTGAAGACATGGCACGATTCGCATATCAGCCATAAACAGTTTGAGCCAGATCAGAGAGTATGGTTGTTTGATTCCAGGCTGAAGTTATTTCCAGGAAAATTGCAGAGCAAGTGGAAAGGTCCGTATGTGGTCAGGAAGGTACATGACAATGGCAGCATCGACATATCCGAACCGTCATCTTCCTCTAATCTTCCGCGTCAATGGTCAACGCTTGAAACTATATCTTGATCATGATCCGCCGACCATTGACGTTGCCCCCATTCTTCTGGTATGAGATGTGTCCCTTGACTCTCATCATCTATATCTCATACATGGTGATCAAATTCTATCTTCCGCTGTACAGATCCATCTGTTTATATCACTCTGTTGTCTGTTGATTTATTTTCTTCTTTTCTTCTTTTCTTCTTTTCCTCTTCTATCTTCTTCATCTACCGAAAAGGTGCCGCCCTTGTAGACAGTTTTCCATACTTAGGATGTACTTTGTCCTAAGTATAGGGGGTGTGCACCCGAGTCTTTCTATTCCTTTCGATCCTCTCCATTGTCTCCTCTTCTTGTCTATACTTAGGGATATCTTACCCTAAGTATAGGGGGAGACAATCTGAGTATGATCTGTTCATTCCACCCTTGACCCTCCCTGCTTTGTGTACAGTCTGCTATACTTAGGATTATTTGATCCTAAGTATAGGGGGGACGGTCAATTTCTCATTCGTTCATTCATATCTGTATTTCTTTATTCTTTAAACTTGCCTATACTTAGTACGAGTCATGTCTTCTCTTTTCTCTCCGATCTATGAGGACATAGCTCAAGCTAAGTATTGGGGGGTCGTATATACTGTGTATATACTTTAGCCATAACTCGTACTTTCGTACTTTCTTAATAATATGGCTAATAATTTTTCAAAATTCATTAAAAATCCTTAATAAGAAGATGTGGTTATTCCTCAAAATTCTTTTTGTATTTACTGATTAATAAATCAGGTGAAAATGTTTTTGGCAAAATGTTTGAAAAATGGTTTGAAAATCTTTGTGAACATCTATTGAAAACTATTTTGAAAATATTTTGTTGCATGTTTTCAACCTTTGTAAAAATGTGTGGTTTGTAAAATTTATTTTCTTTGTGTGAAATAAAAATGTTTGAAAAATGATTTGCAAATGGTTTGAAAAATGGTTGCAAAAATGTTTTGAAAAACCTATATATACTGTTTTGAAAAGCCTTTGCAAAATGTTTCAAATGTGTGTAAAATGTTTGTAAAACTATTTTGGACTATAGTTTTCAAAAATTGTGTGTTAAATTGTTTTCAAAAGAGTTTGAGGAATATACACATCACACCAAAATCCACTATAAGTATACATGTATAAAAATTGATCACTTACCCTTGTAAATTCTTAAAATCCACTTCTTGTAAATATAAGAAGCACTCCCGTGTACACATTTTTAACCTAGTTTTCAACCAAAAACTTTTTGTTTTCAAAAATTCCAAAAACATTTGCAAAATTAAAATTCAAAAACATTTGAAAAATCTTTTTGAAAAATACAAAAAAAATGCATATGCATCATCATCATGTTTTCAAAAATCCATAAAAAGTTCAAAATCTTTGAAAATTGCATCACAAAAATATTTTCTGAATTGCATTGCATAGCATGAGCATTTTTCGGACTGAGTTTGATAATTGAACGAGTCTAAGTAAAATCCAAAGATTGGAGCTTGATTGGACCTTATAATCTACCTAATAACAGGAACCTTATAGGAACTGGGTTTGAGGTACTTCAGGTCTAGTTGACTTAATTCTTTGAGGATCACGGGACTTGGTTCAATGGATTCTTGACTGCCTAAGTAGAATATTTCGGAGCACACGCATGACTCTTGTTGATAATGACCTAACTTGGACACCTGCACCTTTCACATGGCTCAACTTAGTTGGAGTGGTGAGAGGATTGGATTTGCCGGTATGAGACGCGCACAAGTGGAAACACTTGTCCTCCTCTAGGGAGGGAAGTGCACCCCAACCCGTCCAGTAATTAGGAAGTCTAAAGACAGGAGGCTGTGGGTTGCGATAAAGCTTCAAAAGAGGGATAGTCTACTGGCTCAAGAGGAAAAACTCCTTATGTAAATGCTGCTGTATATAGTATTCAAAAAAAAAAGTTCAGGCATGTACAAAAATAAAAAGCCTGCAAGTATGTACGAAGTCAATAAGCAAGCTTGAGCATCAAAGTCATATCATGTGAGCCTGCAGCAGGATGACTTGACTGCACTGGTCTTGCATCCCAGGATAGGTAGCTACACTGGCTACCGTCCATTCTTCTCTTCACCCCCTCGTCTTGAGCCGGTTGCCACTTGAACTTAGAAGGGAATACTCCGCTCCTCGAGGATGGAGTTGCTGGATTGGGGAATCATTGGGTTGTCGTACTGGAGAAGTCAGTTTCTTTGTCATTCTAGTTGGGGAGAGCCACCATTACTTACACTGTACAAGTCAGATTCATAGTCGTAAGGGTTTGCGTATGAATTGAAGTATTTCTGACCTGGCTATTGAGGAGACTTGGACAGAGTTTTGGGATTCTCAGGGACTGTTGGATTTCAAACACGGTTCTCACTAAGGTTCCGCCCGCACTAAAGTTCCAAAGGTCCGACTTAAGCTCCAAACTTTGATTTTGTGAAGACAAGTTTGATAATCAAATAAAATCCAAGTTCTTCTTTTTCTTTTCTTTCTTTTTCCTTTTGCACTTATTGCATAAGTGTTTGCTAGGGACTAGCAAAGGTAAAGTATAGGGGGATGATGAATCCACATTTCATCATCTTTATTCTATCATTTTGGCACCAATAACCCTAGCAAATGCCTGTAAATACCCTTAAATAGAGCATCTTAGCATCCATGCATGTGCATTTCAACAGTGTATAAATCACTGTAATTAAGGCCAAAATTATAGAATAAATAAAGAAAAGAAAAAGAATAAAATATTGTAAATATTTTATGACCCGAAACCCCGAGACCTAGGCATCTTGATGAATAGGTCGACAAGGAATAAAGTAGGAGGAGATAAGGTCAGAAATACAGAGAAAATACCTATACTTATTAATTCATTCTTTATTCATTTTGGGACCTATTTTTGGTTCCACTTTTTATACATCAAATAAAGAAACTTTGTACATTAAAGTTGTAGATAATTTAATAAAGAAAAATACAAAATTGATTTCACAAAAAAATCATGTACAGATAAAAAGTTATGGTCTGAATAAAAATCCAGAATGCCAACTTCCCAGACCCGTATCTCACAAATAAAAACTCCAAATGCAGCGTACTCACCTTTAATTGTATATAGAAGAAAATAAGCTAATTAATGGCGGTGGTTTTGCATTTGGCGGAGCTACGGTTTGAAAGTTGACTTTTGGACCCCTATTGTATACTTGTACTGAATAAAATATTCAATTTATTCTTTATTCATTATTTATTCATTTTTATATTTTTATAATTTTGTAAATATTACTTATAATATATATGTGCATTAAAATTAAAATAAAATGCAAAGAAAAATAAAAATAAAAATACTTGTATAAAGACTACATAGGTATACTGCCTATATCTATACCTGTACAAAATACTCTTAGATTTTATTAAATATACAAAATACATCAATAAAATAAAATAAAAATATATTTATGTGTATAAAAGTATTTTATAATTTTATAAAATTATAAACAAAATTAAAGAAATTAAAATACACAAAATAAAAATAAAATACTAAACTACATAGGTATTATACCTATATAGGGTTAAAAAGGCAACTTGTAAAAATAAATCTCATAAAAATAAATAAAAATCAGAATAAAATACTACATAAAATTTTAAGCATTTTTTATTTTATAACTTTTAATTAATTCGGCCATTTAGTATTTTAAAATGAATTAACAAAAGATTTTCTCCAGGGTTTTTCCTGGTTGGTCCACGTGGACCAACCAGGGGGCTCAGATAGTTGACCTGGGTCAACTATCTGACCTGCACCCATAGGCTGTGTCAGACTATGTTTGACCCCCGTTTTCACTTTTTTTCGAGGAGCGATCTTTCATCTTTTCGACTCAAATCATCTGCAAAATCCTTCCTCGTTGGACCGTCTTGCACGCCTAGTGTTTGCATCGGGACATGCATCACGCCAACCACCTCCGCACCTCGTTCTTCCTCCTCTGACCATCAACCCTTTAAAACCTAAAGCCAACTTCCTTTTGAATTTTGGAACCGCAAATCCATCCAAACTTTCCCCCCTTGACCTTGTTAGGAGCTCCTGGTGGTGACAGCTCCGTGGAGCTCTCGTCAAGGCGGTGGATCAGCCACGTTTGGGCGAGTTCCAACCAACCTCCGGCCAAGCCGTCGAGGTACCCCTCTTCCTCGCTCTAACTGAGCTTGAGGGCCATCTAATCACGTTAACTTTAGTTGCATTTCATTCCTGTACACCCGAAGCTTCATTACGACTCGTTTAGTCTCCGCTTTAGCCATCGATTCGCTCAATCGATTGGTCGCCGGAGCAACTCTGGCCACCTCCATCCTTCACGCGCTCCGCCTCGTTATACCTTCATTCCACCCCGCTACGTGGTCGGGGCAATTTGCCCCCGACCATATCACATCTTTTGCAGGTACCCGGAGCGATAGCGTCTCCTGGAGGGCATTTTTGCGCCTCGCCGGAGCTTCCTGGAACCCCTCCTCAGCTTCCACACCGCAGGAGAGCTCCAAGGTTCGACGGTGACTTTTGAGGCCACCAGACAGTCGAGGGCGCCTGCAGGAGCATTTTGCGCCACTTCTGAGCCATATCTCACGCCGGAGGAGGAGGAACGAGGTCGAGGAAGTCCGCTGGTCGCAACCTTCTTCCCCGTTCTTGCTCCTGCCCTTCCGACCGTCGGATCAGGGCTGTTCTTGGCGAGCTACAGCATCCCTTGGATCACTCCCATGGCCAGCCGTTCGATTGAGCATCGCCATCTAATCTGAGCCGTGGATTTTGAAGGGGCATCGGGTTCTGCTGAGGCGACACGTGGCGTAAGTAACTTCCTCTCTGCCGTTGGATGCGCCTCTGAGCGGGTATTTTGCAGGACTCATCCCGTGTAGTTTTGTAATATATTATTGGCACGCAAACTTTCATAGGCCCTTTAATTATTTTTGTAATATTTGCAACTTAGCCTCCAGATTTTGTGTAATTGACTAGACCCCCCCCCCCCCGCCAGGTCGCGTGCGTCGCACGTGGCTTTGGTGGTTTTTGTAGGGACCCCCTGGGGCTTTTACTTATTTGCTTTTAATCCTAAAACAATTTAGTGCAGTATATAAGTTTTGGCTATTTTGCAAACTTGCCCAGGAACTTTTGAATAGTTGCATAAACGCCCCTGCCAGGCGCGCGTGCACGCACGTGCGTCTGGGAGATTTTGCGAGAAGCCCCTGCGGCTTTTGATATTGGCGTTTAGTCAGCAAATTATTTTAATCAGTTATAATTTTTGTGGAAATTTGCACGTATGCTCCTGGATGTTTTGTAAATTGCATAAATACCCCTGCCAGGCTTATTTATTAATTGGATGCTTGTTGTATTTCTTTGAATGATCATTTTAAGTCCAAAATTTCCTAAAATTTAAACTTAAGCTCCTGTACACTGGTTCTTCCACGCCATCATTTTAGTTTTTGATTATATTTTATTTCTATATTTATTAAAAATCAAAAACAGGCTATTTGTGCACTGTCTAGCTTAGAAAATACCAAAAAAATATTAAAACACCTCTAAAAATTCCAAAAATATTACCTAGTGTCTATTTTATCATCTTTTAGTGTCAGTTCAAAAATCACTAAAAATCTCAAAAGAAAAACTCTAAAAATTTAAAAACACTCAAAAACTCCAAAAAAATATATAAAATAGTGGAAAAATCCAAAAATCACAAACTCAGTTCTTGTTTGTTCTTCATTTTGTCCTTTTTATTTGAAAAATAGTGTGAGAAATTTTGGTTGCTGTTTGTTAATTTTAACTTGCATTTTAGTCACAGCCAGCCCTATTTCCACTGTTTTGCCTTATTTCAGTAATTAAAAAATACCAAAAACACCTTTAAAAATCCCCAAAAATCACAAAAATAGTAAAAAATCTTAAAAATACCAAAAACATTTTCTTTTTGAATTTTTGGTTATTTTTGCACCTTTTTATAAATATTTCATCTTGTCTTTTATTATGTTTCTTTTACTTTCCAATATTGAAAAAAGAAACAAAAAAATATAAAATATAAAATTATAAAAATCAGAAAATTAAAATCAAAATACAAAATTAAAAATTAAAATAAAATAAAAAAAGAAAAAAATTATAAAAATTAAAACCCACAAAAATTCCTTTGCTTGCTTGCTTAGTGTAGACACATCACACATACACACACTTTAGCACATTTTGTGGATTGCCCTGCTTGCTCCCTGTGTTCGAACTCTCTGCATACTTGTCACTATACTCCATTTGTGCAGAGTTAAAAATAAATTTGACTCCACACTTGTTTCTCATTGTTTGATACTTGATTGTGGGTTCATTGTTGATCTATCGTATTTTATTGTGGGTCGCCACAGTAACGTATTTAGACCCTCGATAATCTGTGGTAATCAGCAGTCAAGCGAAGCCGCGCAGATGACAGAGGAAGATCTAGACATCCACCAGGAGTGTGATTTTCTGATGACAGATGATGAATCTAACTGGACATATCCTGTAGCACCGACCCTCGCCTTGCCTACAGATTCACTATATCTCAAGCTCATGGCAGTCGAGAGCCGGGAGAGCACACCCCTGGATGAGGATACACCTGAGGCTGACAGTGTCCGGACGAGTGCTGCGGATGATTTTCATACTTGCTCATCTTCTTCTGATCCCTCGGATTCAGACATTGACTGGGATGATTTTGATGACTATTTGCCTTGTCTGATTCCTTCTGAGCCAACAGCCATGACCGATTGTGAGCCAGTGCATTTTATTGATGATTCAGCAGGTCGCCCTTCGTCAGATATTCATGCAGAGCGAGAGTTCTCCCATGCAGACATGGTAGCTTTTACACAGACATATCAAAAGCCAGATCTGCCACCTCCCAGTTGTCCAGAACTGAAACCTCTGCCACAGTCGTTGAAGTATAGATTCCTTGCGGGTGAGCCCGATATGCACCCAGTCATTATCTCAGCAGGTTTGACTGGAGAGCAAGAATCTCGTCCGATGGAGATTGTTGAAAGAAACTGCAAGGCGATAGGTTGGAGTATAGCTGATCTCCATGGGATTAGTCTGGCTCTGTGCTCCCATCACATCTATCTCGAAGATGACGCTAGGCCGTCGCGTGAATTCCAGCGACGGCTGAACCCGAATCTTCGAAACGTAGTCATGAAAGAAAATTCGAAGTGGTGGAGCGTCGATTTTATCTACCCCATCTCCGACTCCAAATGGGTTAGTCCGTTGCATGTGGTACCCAAGAAGACGGGTATCACTACAGTTGTTAATGAGTCTGGAGAGGAGATCGCTACCCGAGTACCCACTTCTTGGAGGGTCTGTGTGGACTACAGACGATTGAATGAGGCCACCAAGAAGGATCACTTCCCGCTGCCATTCATTGATTAGATTATCGAGTGGCTAGCTGGGAAGAGTCATTACTGCTTTCTTGACGGGTACTCCGGCTATAATCAAGTGGCCATTACGCCCGAAGACCAGGAGAAAACGGCATTCACATGTCCGTTTGGGACGTATGCTTTCAGACGGATGCCCATTGGTCTATGTAACGCTCCGGCGACATTCCAAAGGTGCATGTTTTCCATATTCTCGGACATGGTGGGTGACTGTTTAGAGGTCTTCATGGATGACTTCTCGGTCTATGGCGACGGGTTCGATGCTTGTCTTGACTGCCTAGACCGTGTGCTTCAGCGTTGCATAGAGGTCAATCTTGTTTTATCTTGGGAGAAGAGTCACTTCATGGTGACTCAAGGGACGGTCCTTGGTCATATCGTCTCCAACAGGGGCATGGAGGTCGACCCGGCCAAGGTGGATATCATCAGAAAACTCAATCCACCGTCCAACTTGCGTCAGTTGCGGTCTTTTCTGGGGCATGTTGGTTTCTACCGACGGTTCATTCAGGACTTCAATCATATTGCCCGATCGCTCACTGATTTGCTGACAAAAGACACCGAGTTTATTGTCAATGATAAGTGTCTGGCGTCTTTTGAGACTTTCAAAAATATGGTTGTTTCAGCTCCTGTCCTTCAGCCACCTGATTGGTCTCTCCCATTCAAGATCGTGACGGATGCTTCAGATTTTGCAGTTGGGGCTGTGCTTGGACAAAGGAGGGATGGATTGCCTTTTGCCATTCACTATACAGCCGGACTTTGGATGCCGCTCAGCGGAATTACACTGTGACTGAGAAAGAGATGCTGGTCGTAGTCTTTGCTCTGGATAAGTATCGATCTTATATTCTTGGATCTAGAGTGACAATTTACACTGATCAGACCGCCATCCGGTACTTAATGGACAAGAAGGATGCCAAAGCACGTCTTACCAGATGGATCCTTCTACTCCAGGAATTTGATATTGAGATTAAGGATAAGCCTGGAGTCAAAAATGTGGTGGTGGATCATCTTTCTCGATTGGAGAACCTTGAGGAATCTGAGCCCAGCGCACCTATCACAGAGACATTTCCGGATGAGGCGATCTTGTCTATCACCTCGCTCCCGTGGTACGCTGACATTGTGAACTATCTTGTCGCCAAGACGGTCCCACAAGGTTGGCCCAGGCAGAAACTTGAGACCTTCCTGGCGAAGGCCAAGTTTTACCATTGGGAGGATCCCATCCTTTATCATGAAGGAGGGGACAGCATCTGGCGGAGGTGCATTCCTCAAGAAGAGCATCATAGCGTCCTCACATACTGCTACAAGCTTAAGGCAGGAGGACATCATTCTGGAAAAAGACAGCATAGAAGGTGCATCAATCCGGCCTATGGTGGCCTACTCTCTTCAAGGATTCTGATGAGTTCATGAAGAGATGTACTGACTGTTAGAAAATGGGAACCTGCGGACAGAGAGACATGATGCCCATGCAACCCATTCACTTTTGTGAGGTTTTTGATGCATGGGGGATTGATTTCATGGGCCCATTTCCTAAGAGTCAGGGATTCGAGCATATTTTGCTTGTTGTTGATTATGTCAGCCGATGGGTTGAGGCCATCCCCGCCCGAGTCGCAGATGCTAAAACCGTGTGCAAATTCTTGAGGAAAATATCATTTTACGGTTCGGGGTACCTAGAGTCTTGATTTCAGACGGGGGGTCTCATTTCATCAATGACAAGGTTAGGGCCCTTGCAGACGAGTTCAGCATTGACCATCGGGTTGCCACACCGTATCACCCTCAGACTAATGGTCTTGCCGAAGTATCGAACCGGGAGATAAAAACTATCTTGCAGAAGGTTGTCCGCCTAGACCAAAAGGATTGGTCACAACTTTTGGACTCGGTCTTGTGGGCTTATCAGACTTCTTTCAAGAATCCATTGGGGACATCTCCCTTTCGTCTCGTCTATGGCAAGCCGTGCCATTTGCCAGTGGAAATCAAGCATAAATCCTTTTGGGCAGCCACTGAGTTACTGTTAGATCCCGAGAGCATAGGAGAACAGAGAAGAGCAGAATTGGCAGCCCTGGAAGAACTGAGAGATACAGCCTTTTCCAATAGCCTACAGTACAAGGAGAAAGTGAAGACATGGCACGATTCGCATATCAGCCATAAACAGTTTGAGCCAGATCAGAGAGTATGGTTGTTTGATTCCAGGCTGAAATTATTCCCAAGGAAATTACAGAGCAAGTGGAAAGGTCCATACGTGGTCAGGAAGGTACATGACAATGACAGCATCGACATATCCGAACCGTCATCTTCCTCTACCTTCCGTGTCAATGCTCAATGCTTGAAACTATATCTAGATCATGATCCGCCGACCATTGACGTTGCCCCCATTCTTCTGGTATGAGATGTGTACTTTGACTCACACCATCTGCATCTCATACATGGTGATCAACTCGATCTTCTGCTGTACAGATCCATCTGTTCATATCACTCTTTCATCTGTTGATTTATTTTCTTCTTTTCTTCTTTTTCTTTTCTATTTTCTTTATCTATCAAAAAGGTGCCACCCTTGTAGACAGTTTTCCATACTTAGGGCGTACTTTGTCCTAAGTATAGGGGGTGTGCATCCCGAGTTGATTCTATTCTTTTCGATCCTCTCCATTGTCTCCTCTTCTTGTCTATACTTAGGGATATCTTACCCTAAGTATAGGGGGAGACAACCCGAGTACGATCTGTTCATTCCCACCCTTGACCCTCCCTGCGTTGTGTACAGTCTGCTATACTTAGGGTGTGTTTGGTTGGGGGGTTACCCCCATTTTGGGTGGGTTACCCCCCAAAACCCATATTCCCAACCCACTAGTGAGGCACACTCTTTTTCCAACCAAAAAAATATATATTATACCATCATATCATCTAAAAATAATAAAATAATCAACTTCTACTCATTATTCCAAACTTCAATACAATCACATCACAACAACCACCTACTTTTTCAAATTTCAATACAATCATACCATAATAACTACCAATTTTTTCAAATTCCAATACAATCACATCACACAAACCCTCCCAACCCTTAACCCACCAACCAAACACACAAACACAAAACCGGGTTATCCACCCATAGATAACCCACGAACCAAATGCACCCTTACGATTATTCGATCCTAAGTATAGGGGGGACGGTCAACTTCTCATTGGTTCATTCTTTAATTCATTTCTTTATTCCTTTATTATTTAGACTTGACTATACTTAGTACGAGTTATGTCTTCTCTTTTCTCTCCGATCTATGAGGACATAGCTCAAGCTAAGTATAGGGGAGGTCGTATATACTATGTATATACTTTATCCATAACTCGTAATTTCGTATTTTCTTAATAATATGGCTAATTATTCTTTAAAATTCATTAAAAATCAGTAATAAAAAGGTGTTTTGTTTTTGTATATACTGATTAATAAATCAGGTGAAAATGTTTTTTTTGCAAAATGTTTGAAAAATAGTTTGAAAATCTTTGTGAACATTTATTGAAAACTATTTTGAAAATATTTTGTTACATGTTTTCAACCTGTGTAAAAATGTGTGCTTTGTAAAATTTATTTTCTTTGTGTGAAATAAAAATGTTTGAAAAATGATTTGCAAATGGTTTGAAAAATGGTTGCAAAAATATTTTGAAAAATCTATCTATACTGTTTTGAAAGCCTTCGCAAAATGATTTTCAAATGTGTGTACATGTTTGCAAAATGTTTGTAAAAACTATTTTGGACTATAGTTTTCAAAAATTTTGTAGAAAGCTTGTGTCAAATAAGTTTGAGGAATATATACATCATACCTAAAATCCACTATATATGTATAAAATTGATCACTTACCCTTGTAAATTCTTAAAATCCACTTCTTGTATATATAAGAAGCACTCCCATGTACATATTTTTCACCTTGTTTTCAGCCAAAATCTTTTTGTTTTCAAAAATTCCCAAAAACATTTACAAAATTAAAATCCAAAAACATTTGAAAAATCTTTTTGAAAAATACAAAAAAATACATATGCATCATCGTCATCTTTTCAAAAATTCATAAAAAGTTCGAAATCTTTGAAAACTGCATCATAAAAATTTTTTCTGCATTGCATAGCATGAGAATTTTTCGGATAGAGTTTGATAGTTGAACAAATCTAAGTAAAATCCGGAGATTGGAGCTTGATTGGACCTTAAAATCTACCTAATAACAGGAACCTTATAGGAACTGGGTTTGAGGCACTTCAGGTCTAGTTGACTTAATTCTTTGAGGATCACGGGACTTGGTTCAATGGATTCTTGACTGCCTAAGTAGAGTATTTCGAAGCATACGCACGACTCTTGTTGATAATGACCTAACTTGGACACCTGCACCTTTCACATGGCTCAACTCAGTTGGAGTGGTGAGGGGATTGGATTTGCTGGTATGAGACGCACACAAGTGGAAACATTTGTCCTCCTCTAGGGAGGGAAGTGCACCCCAACCCGTCCACTGATTAGGAAGTCTAAAGACAGGAGGCTGTGGGTTGCGATAAAGCTTCAAAAGAGGGATAGTCTACTGGCTCAAGAGGAAAAACTCCTTATGTAAATGCTGTTGTATATAGTATTCAAAAAAATGTGTTCAGGCATGTATAAAAATAAAAAGCCTGCAAAGTATGTATAAATGTTGTAAAGTCAATAAGCAAGCTTGAGTTCTAAAGTCAAATATGTGAGCCTGCAGCAGGATGACTTGACTACACTGGTCTTGCATCCCAGGATAGGTAGCTACACTGGCTACCGTCCATTCTTCTCTTCACCCCCTCCTCTTGAGCTGGTTGACACTTGAACTTAGAAGGGAATACCCCTCTCCTCGAGGATGGAGTTATTGGATTGGGAAATCATTGGGTTGTCGTGCTGGAGAAGTCAGTTTCTTTGTCATTCTAGTGGGGGAGAGCCACCATCATTTACACTGTACGAGTCAGACTCATTGTCGTAAGGGTTTGCGTATGAATTGAGATATTTCTGACCTGGCTATTGAGGAGACTTGGACAGAGTTTTGGGATTCTCAAGGACTATTGGATTTCAAACTCGGATCTCATTGAGGTTCCGCCCGCACTAAAATTCCAAAGGTCCAACTTAAGCTCCAAACTTTGATTTTGTGAAGACGAGTTTGATAATCAAATAATATCCAAGTTCTTCTTTTTCTTTTCTTTCTTTTCTTTTTGCACTTATTGCATAAGTGTTTGCTAGGGACTAGCAAAGGTAAAGTATAGGGGGATGATGAATCCACATTTCATCATCTTTATTCTATCATTTTGGCACCAAAAACCCTAGCGAATACCTGTAAATAGCATTAAATAGAGCAATTTAGCATACATGCATTTGCATCCAATTAGTGTGTAAAATATTGTAATTAAAGCCAAAATTATAGAATAAATAAAAGAAAAGAAAAAGAATAAAATATTGTAAATATTTTATGACCCAAAACCCATAGACCTAGGCATCTTGATGAATAGGTCGACCAGGAAGAAAGTAGGGGGAGATAAGGGTCAAATACCTATATTATTCTATTCATTCTTTATTCATTTTGGGACTTATTTTTTATTCCACTTTTTATACATCAAATAAAGAAACTTTGTACATGAAAGTTGTAGATAATTTTATATAGAAAAATAAAAAATTGATTTCACTCAAAAATAATACACAGATAAAAAGTTATGGTCTGAATAAAAATCCAGAATCCTAACTTTCCAGACTCATATCTCACAAATGAAAACTCCAAATGCAGCAAACTTACTTTAATTGTATATAGAATAAAATAAGCGATTTAATGGCAGTGGTTTCGCATTTGATGGAGCTACGGTTTGAAAGTTGAATTTTGGAACCTCATTGTACAGTTGTACTGATTAAAATATTCAAATTATTCTTTATTCATTATTTTTATAATTTTATATTTTTATAATCTTGTAAATATTACTTATAATAATTATGTATATTAAAATTAGAATAAAAGCCTAAATAAAATACAAAATAAAAATACCTACATAAAATACACAAGTAGTACACCTATAGATATAACTACATAATACAGACTTATAATTTATTAATTATACAAAACACAGCAGTAAAATAAAATAAAAATGTATCTATGTGTATAAAAGTATTTTATAATTATATAAAATAATAAATAAAAATAATAAAATTAAAATACACAAAATAAAAATAAAATAATAAAATATATAGGTATTATACCTATAAGGAGTGTAAAAGTAAACTTATAAAAATATACTTCATAAAAATAATTAAAAATCATAATAAAATACTACATAAAATAACGAATATTTTTTTATTTTATAATCATAATTTAATTCAGCCATTTTCTATTTTTAAATGATTTTATAAACCTTTTTTTGGGTTTTTTCTGGTTGGTCCATGTGGACCAACCAAGGGGCGGTCTTTGTTGACCTCGGTCAACTGCCTGCCCTCCACCCATGTGCGCCTGTCAGAACGCATTTGACCTCGTTTTGGTCGATTTTTACAGGTCACATCTTGCACCAATGCATGAAACACTCTTCACGACTTTTGTAGCCCTTCCATCAAGGATGCCCGCCCAAGCTTCATCTTGGGTTGCGGATCATCGACGCACCTGTGGTGCCTCGTTCTTTGAGCTCCTGTCACCTTAGGTCAAACCACTTAAAACGAACCCCCAACTTTCCATTCGAATTCGAACACCTTCGTCCCACCCTACCTTGCTCTTCATGTGCTCCAAGCACTCCTGGAGGTGACAGCTCTCACGCCGTGCGGTCAGCCAGGGCAGAGGAAGTCAGAGGCATCTCCACCACCTCCCGCAACACCGGCGGTTGAGGTAACCCTCCCTCCGGTCTACACCGTCGAGGAAGCCACTTCACCCCTTTATTTTTCGTTCTTTAGCTTAGCCTTAGTCGTAGGAAAAAAAAGTCCTCAAGAAATTTCTAAATCCATCGCGTGAATCACTCAATTTCATCTCCTCGTCAGAGCGCAACTCCGGCCGAGAACCATCCCATCGCTTCGCATCGCCTCTCCGCCTCTGTGGGGTCCAGGCAACTTGCCCTGGACCCTCTCACTTTGTTTTGCAGGTCAAAGAGCTTTGACTAGCGCCTGGGAGCTATTTTGGCACTCGCCGGAGCTCAGCCGAGCCTTCCAGCTCCGCCACCCTCTCGCGAGCAGCTCGGCCATTGCCGGGTTCTTTTGAAGCCCCCAGGAGGAAGACGAGACCTCAGGGACCCTCCAGCCGCATTTTGGAGCCGAGAGCATCACCGGAGGAGGAGCAGCACCTCAGAGACCTTCGGCTCGCCGGAGTTCTTCCGCGGTTCTTCCTCTGTGCGCCTACGCCGTCGGATCGAGGAGGAGGCCCGGACGCTGCAGCTGCCGTTGGATCGACCTCGGCCTCCACCGTTGGATCTTCTCGCGAAGATCTAATCCCAGCCATTGATGAATCTACGTTTCATCATCTTTATTCTATCATTTTGGCCTTAAAAACCCTAGTAAATGCGTGTAAATAGGCTTAATTCATGCATTTTAGCATTCATGCATATGTGTGTAAAAAGTGTATAAAATGCTGTTTTTAATGCCAAAATTGTAGAATAAAGAAAAGAAAAGAAAAAGAATAAAATATTGTAAATATTTTATGACCCAAAACCCCGAGACCTAGGCATCTTGATGACTAGGTCGACACGGAATAAAGTAGGGGGAGATAAGGGCCAAAATACAATACAAATACATATTCTTTTTATTAATTCTTTATTCATTTTGGGACCTATTTTTTATTCTACTTTTTATACCTCAAATAAAGAAGCTTTGTACATGAAAGTTGTAGATAATTTAAGAAAGAAAAATACAAAATTTATTTCACTGAAAAATAATATACAGATAAAAAGTTATGGTCTGAATAAAAATCCAGAATCCCAACTTCCCAGACCCGTATCTCACAAACAAAAACTCCAAATGTAGCAAACTCACCTTTAATTATATATAGAATAAAATAAGCTATTTAACGGCGGTGGTTTCGTATTTGGCGGAGCTACAGTTTGAAAGTTGAGTTTTGGGCCCCTATTGTATACTTATACAGAATAAAATATTCAATTTATTCTTTATTCATTATTTTTATAATTTTATATTTTTATAATTTTGTAATTAATATTTATAATAATTATGTGCATTGAAATCAGAATAAAAATGCAAAGAAAACTCAAAATAAAATACTTGCATATACAAAACCTAGGTATAATACCTATATACATATTTGTATAATTACTAATTCTATTTTATTAAATACTGAAAACACATCAATAAAATAAAATAAAAAATATAATTATGTGTATAAAAGTATGTTATAATTATATAAATTAATAATCAAAAATAAATAAATTAAATACATACATTAGAAAAATGAATACAATATATAGAAGAATATACCTATAAAGGGTATAATAGGCAACTTGTAAAAATATACCTCGAAAAAATAAATAAAAATTACCATAAAATAATTTATAAAATTATAAGAATTTTTTATTTTGTAACCATAATTAAATAAAATAGTTTACTATTTTATTTTGATTTTATAAAATGTTTTTCCAGGCTTTTTCCTGGTTGGTCCATGTGGACCAACCAGGTGGGCTGGAGAGTTGACCTCGGGTCAACTCTCTGACCCCTGCCTATGGCTGTGTCAGAATGGCTTTTGGTCTATTTTCTCGATTTTTTCGAGGTCTCTCCGCTCCTCGTTTCGTGTCAACGTCTTCTCGACTTTTCTTCCCCCACGATCGAGGATGCTCGCCCCAATCTTATCTTGGGTGATGGATCAATGACGCCCCTGTTGCACCTCGATTTGCGGAGCACGTTCGCCATCTTTCAAAAATACCCCATCCGACTCCAGTCCTTCTTAAACCCTCTTTTGACCCTTGTCTTGGTTCAACCTCGCCATGCTCAGGACCGGAGGCATGACAGGCCTCCTCCAGCGGGCAGGAGGAGCCCAGGCGAGGATCGAGGGGCGGCTCCAAGCCCTATCTCCGGCCGCCGCCGTTGAGGTTTACGCTCATGGTTTCAGGCCATTTGAGGATGTTTTCTGTGCTTTTCTTTGTATCTTAGTTAGATATCAGTAGTGTCTTTTAAGTCGTGTGCTTCTTAGGTTTGATAACCACATCATTCACTTGATTGCGCCGTCAAACACCTTGCCGGAGCTCTTGAGCTCCGGCCATCACTTCCACCCTTTTTATCATCACCATTCCACGTCAACTACACACCTGCAACCCCTGGAACCCCTCTCTGTCGTATTTGATTTTCTTTGCAGGTCCAGGGGCCAAGAGACCCCTCTCGGGGTCGAGTTTTTGCCCGCGCCACAGCTACTTGGAGCCATCCTCTCCCGCCACGACGCAGCGACGCTCTGGCCGCTCCGTGGCCTTTTTGAGAGCGTCGCCCAATTGCGGGGGCTCCCAGGAGGCTCGTGGTGCCGTCGGAGGGGAACGAGACGCTTCGGGTGTGGAGTTTTTGATGCTTCAACGTCATTCGGGCCGTGTCCCTGCCGTGTTCGTCCTTCATGCCCCAGCGTCGTCGATCTCGACCTGTTCTTGGTGGCATACAACCACCGTCAGATCATATATGTCCTCTGTCGTTCGATCGCCGATGAAGTTCTAATCAAGGCCGTTAGCAGCCAAGCGGTATCGGGCTCTGCGGGGCGCCACGTGGCGTAAGTGATCGCGCTGCGTCGTTGGATCCGCGCTGAGGAGAGGGTATTTTGCAAACATCGGCCCATCATTTTTGTATTTAATTAATACTCTTCAAACATTCCTCTGCAGGTTCGATATTTTGTTATATTTGCATATTGTGCCCCAAAGTTTTTTAGTATTGCGAATTCGCCCTTGCCAGACGCACGTGCCTCTGCACGTGGGTTTGGAGTTTTTTCACATAGGCCATCACGAATTTTGTTATTAGTGATTCGTCCAGGAAGTTTATATTTCAGTTATAATTTTTGTGGACATTTTGCACGCAGGCCCTCGCAATCTAGCCTAATTACAAAAATGCCCCTACAAACATGTATTTTCCTTATGTTTCTAGTAATTTTTACATGCATCTATTAACCTCTAAAAAATCCCCAAAAATCACAGTAGGTCTCTGTTTCATAGTAGTTTAACATCATATTTTTATTTTCTATAATTATTGCATTTTAATATTTATTAAAAATAAAAAATAGCTATTTTCAGCACTGTTTGCATTATAAAATCCATAAAAAATATAAAAACACTCCAGAAAAATCCCAAAAAAATATATTTTGTTTCCTTTAGTATGTTTTAACTTCAGACCAAAAATCACTAAAAAATACAAAACCAAACTCCTAAAAATCGCAAAACCCCAAAAACATTATAAAAATATTAAAAATTCTACAAAAATCTTAAAAATACAAACTTTGTCTCTAAATTTTCTTTGTTTCATTATCTTTAAATGAAAATTAAATTGGAGAATTTTTGCTACTGTTTTCCATTTTATTTCTCCATTTTAGTTTCAGACCTTGATTTTCTTCACTGTTTGCCTTATTTTGACCTTTAAAAATACCAAAAATATTCTGAAAATTCCCCAAAAATCACAAAAACAGTAGAAAAATATAAAAAGACCAAAACTACATTATTTTCTGATTTTTCTTTATTTTTACCTATTTTTATAAATACTCTATTCCTCTCTCTCATATTGTATATATATTCTATTATTGAAAAAGAAAATATAAATAAATAAAATATAAAAAGAAAAAAATCAGTAAATTAAAAATCAAAATACAAAAATTATAAAATTAAAAATTAAATAAAAAATATAAAATTAAAAACCCACAAAAAATAGCATAGTAGACACTTGATCACCTACATACACACTTTTGTGCACTTTTGCCCCGTTCTACCTGTCTGCTCCCTGTGTTCGACCTCTACACATACTTGCACCTATACACATCTTTGTTGTAGAGTTATAATAAATTTTAACTCCGCACATTTACTTTCATTGCTTGATTTATCTATTGTGGGTTAATTGTTGTTTTAATCCGAATTTTGTGTGGTCGATTCAGCGACTGAGTTTCCACCTTATGTGGAACTTAAGACCACCGTTTTTCTGGGTTCAACAAATGGCGTCGTTGCCGGGGAGCAACAACGCTTAGTTCGGGTCTTGTTTGTGATTGTGATTGATTGTCTTTTTCGCGGCTTTCATTTTTGCTATTTTATTTTCTTTATTTTTGATATATCTATCGAGCTGTCTAACCTTCTCTTTTGTTGACTTCGTGCGAGGAACCGCGGATCGAGGGAGGCGCTCCACCCTAGGCGCCTACGCACCCACATGAAGCCGGCATCTGCCAGCCGAGCACCGAGGAGACGAAGAGGAATTTTGTAGACCAAGCTCCACAGTAGTTGTTGTGTTTATTTCCTTGTACTTGTTTTTGTAATTTGTAGTGAGAGAGAGTCTATTAATTGTAATAATACAGGTACCCCCGGACATTTGGACTCTCGAGCCTAATTTCCAAGTGATTGTTCACTTGGGGGCTCGTCACGGCTTTTCTCGCGATTTTCTTCGCATTTTTTTATTTTATTTTGTTTTATTTTTCGATTTTATTTCTTTTGTGTGATTGAGCCCTTAGTCTTAGGAGTTGCTTGCGATAGAATTAGGCCCAAACACATTAATCACCCTTGCATGTGCCTATAGTATCATTTGGACTTAGTCAAATTTAAACAGTTGATTCACTGTCTTTGATTCGCCGCGCCGCGAGCTCATCCCGCCAAGCGCTTCTCCTGAACTCGATTTGTCGAGAGGAGGAGGGATGAGCCTAGACCGGAATCTACGGTTGAGGATTTGTGGTCAACTTGTGGTTCTTCCCGATAATAGCAATTTCTGAAACTTAGGGCGATTTCATTGGTTTTGCATTTGCATATAGATAGGTTTCAATTCTGCTGAGCATCTTTGCATGTAGAGTGCTGGAGGCAAGGTGATCATTTACGCTTTAGCATTCATCATCGTTTTTGCCGCTTGCATTGCTTTTCTGACTCTCCCTCTGATTTTGATCACCTAGGTGCTAAGTGAAATTGACTCCTCGTTAGGCTCGTGCATTTCTCACTAAAAATCCAAAAAACGTGATAACCAATAAAATTGGGACTGCTAACATTACTCGACCCTAAAATCAACAAAAAAGAAAAAGTCTCTTGGGGCGAGTAATCCCCTCATTGTCTTCGCTTTTACTTGCTCGCGCACACCCTAAGGACTAGTGCCCAAATCCCATTTCAGCCCCTTAAGTGTGTGTGCAATCTTTAACTTCTCACCTAACTCTAAAACAGACGAGAAAAAAGACCGTTCTTTGCGGTCTCTACCGAGTTGAGTAGGTGAATTGAGGGCTTAATTTATTTTCATTTTTGTTTGTGATTGTTTTGTGTGTGTCCAAGATCGCCTCTGCACATTTGTGCCTTTCTTCTCACTTCTCTTGACTTGACCATCATGCTCTCCCGATCATTTTCTTTTGTTTCGAGATGGCCGACTGGAGCGTATTTTATCCGGACTTTGCGGATCATTCGTTCACTCCAGCCGGTCCACCTCCTTTTTTCCAGGAGGACTTTGCTCCTGACTTTTGTACATACCCGCCTCAACCACAGTATCAGGACTCGAATTTCTACCCACACCCACCTCCACCTCCTCCTGTATATTATCCTCCTCCACCTTCACATCCACCCGAGACTGAGTTGTTGGAGTCACCTTTCATGGAGTCCTCCCTTGAGCACTTGACCCAGATGATGGATCATATGAGACAGAGGATTGACACCCTCACTAGTACAAATAAGAGCGACCATGATACTCCACCATTTGATGATATGGGTTCATTTGAGGATTTCCATGAGAGCTTGCAATTGCCAAAATACAAAAAAAATGAGAAAAATTTAAAAACAAAAAAGATTTTGGGAGACACATGATCGAGTCATACTGTGAGGAGAGCGCCCACTTGCTAGACCATTTGACCACACAACCTTTCACACCCGGTCCCACCTTTTACCCCGAGGATGCCGCTGTACAGACTGCTCTTGGCATACCTCATGTATATGTTGATTCCGACTTCCTCCCGTGTATGGAGGAGGTCCAAAAATTAAAAAAAAATGCTGACTGAACCCGAAGTGGTGGCCACCATACATGAGATTATCCGTGCCCCACTTCAGCAGGCCATGACCGATTTATCTGATCGTCTTCCCAAGAAGAGAAAACGGAGGAGCAGATCTGAGCGTCATATCTTGACCATGGCCACTGCCCACGCCATCACACATCGTCCCATTCCTCGGAAGAGGAACACTACCACACCTTTCATTAGTTGCACCATCTCTAACTTCACATGTGATCACACTCTCCTAGATGGCGGTGCTTCGATTAGCATTATACCTTTCTCGTTGGTACAGTCTCTTCACTTAGGGCCTCTCAAGAAAACCAGGATGATCGTTCAGTTTGCTGATGGATCTATCAAGAGGCCGAAGGGTATCCTTGAAAACGCCGTCATTTCAAATCAGGGTACGAGCTATCACGTTGATTTTGTCATATTGCACATGGAGACCTCCACTGGGGAGCACTCTCCAATCATCCTGGGACGACCATTCCTCGCCTCTGCGAGGGTCGTTATTGATTACGGATCAGGAAATATTCGCTTCCGTCCTGCTGACGAGAGCGAAGTGTTGATCACCGCACCCACTACCGACCAGAGATCTGCACCTGATGTGTCCACACCTACCTTGGCTGACCTCGAGGACCATGACCTTGATGATACTATCAGAGAATTTTGTTGTTTATTGGATTCCACTGAGACCCGAGAATTCCTCCCGGTTGAGGAAAACTCGGAAAGCATAGACCTCGACGTTCCTTCTTCTGGGACTTGGCGTTGTGTTGATGACATCCGCGGGATTTACACGATAGACACCGTTGAGCGGAGGGCAGATGTAGAGACTAGATAGGACGGACATGTTTCGACTTCTTTCACCGATGGGTCTGTTCCTGTTCACGTAGATACTGATGAGCCAAAGGCCGAATTTGATTTAGTTGCTTTTCTTCAGAAATTCGGGCCTTTTGATGAGAAAGATGATCCGGTTGAGATTATAGAGGACGAACAGAGTTCGACTACTTCCACTGATGAGTTCGTTCCTTTTGGTTTTGACCTGGATGACACCTCGCAGGATGACTCCGATTACACTACTTCCGATGATGATGAATTCGTCCCTTTCCACTTTGACATCAGCGAGACCTCCAAGGCCAGACATGACCACACTTCTTCCACTCGCTCGTCTGCGCCTTCACACCCTAGGGCCCCTGAGGACCTTCACTCTGTCGACCCTGATCGGCTTCCATCCACTGTGGACCCCGATGTCGACATACACCATATTAGATCTATCCCTCAGCGATCCCGCAAGAAGGTTCGCTTTCAACCTTCTTGACCATGTGTACATCCATCTCTGTTGTATATCATTTTTTGTTCATCTCTGTCTATCTCCCGTATTGCTCATCCACCCATTTCTCGTGTTTGCCTTGCTTAGGACGTACTTTGTCCTAAGTATAGGGGGGTGGACGAGCCGAGTGTTCGTTTGTCATTCTGTGTCATCACTCCTGTCGTTGCCTATACTTAGGGCTTCTTTTACCCTAAGTATAGGGGGAGTGGTATGTACATCCTCTGATCTCTCCTTCCATCCTCTGATCTCTTTTCTTCTTTTCTTCTTTTCCTTTTATGTCTTCTGTATCTACCGAAAAAGGTGTCGCCCCTTTTTGTCAGTCTTCTATACTTAGGACATACTTTGTCATAAGTATAGGGGGGTGTGCACCCTGAGTTTTCTATAATTTTTTATCCTCTCCATTGTCTCCTCTTCTTGTCTATACTTAGGGATATCTTACCTTAAGTATAGGGGGAGACAATCTGAGTACGATCTGTTCATTCCCACCCTTGACCCTCCCTGCTTTGTGTACAGTCTGCTATACTTAGGATTATTTGATCCTAAGTATAGGGTGGACGGTCATTCTTTAGATTTTCCTATACTCAGTACGAGTTATGTCTTCTCTTTTCTCTCTGATCTATGAGGACATAGCTCAAGCTAAGTATAGGGGGGTCGTATATACTGCGTATATACTTTAGCCATAACTCGTACTTTCGTATTTTCTTAATAATATGGCTAATCATTCATTAAAATTCGTTATAATCTTTAATAAAAAGATGTTACCATTCCTCAAATTCTTTTTGTATATACTGATTAATAAATCAGGTGAAAACGTTTTTCGCAAAATGTTTGAAAAATAGTTTGAAAATTCTTTTGAAAATCTTTTGAAAATATTTTGTTACATGTTTTCAACCTTTGTAAAAATGTGTGGTTTGTAAAACTTATTCTCTTTTTGTGAAATAAAATGTTTGAAAAATGATTTGCAAATGGTTTGAAAAATGGTTGCAAAAAGATTTGAAAAATCTATCTATACTGTTTGAGAAACCTTTGCAAAATGATTTTCAAATGTGTGTACATGTTTGTAAAATTGTTGTAAAAATTATTCTGGACTATAGTTTTCAAAATTGTTTGCAAAAGCTTGTGTCAAATAAGTTTGAGGAATATTTACATCACACCAAAATTCACTATATATATATGTATGTATAAAATTGATCACTTACCCTTGTAAATTCTTAAAATCCACTTCTTGTATATATAAGAAGCACTCCCGTGTAAATATTTCAACCTAGATTTCAGCCAAAAACTTTTTCTTTTCAAAAACCCTAAAAACATTTGCAAAATTAAAATCCAAAAACTTTTGAAAAATCTTTTGAAAAATACAAAAAAACTGCATATGCATCGTCATCATCTTTTCAAAAATCCATAAAAAGATCAAAAATTTTGAAAAATTGCATCACAAAAATATTTTCTGCATGGCATTGCATAGCATTCGCATTTTTCGGATTGAGTTTGATAGTTGAACAAGTCTAAGTAAAATCCGAAGATTGGAGCTTGATTGGACCTTAAAATCTACCTAATAACAGGAACCTTATAGGAACTGGGTTTGAGGTACTTCAAGTCTAGTTGACTTAATTCTTTGAGGATCACGGGACTTGGTTCAATGGATTCTTGACTGCCTAAGTAGAGTATTTCGAAACACACGCACGACTCTTGTTGATAATGACCTAACATGGACATCTGTACCTTTCACATGGCTCAACTCAGTTGGAGTGGTGAGGGGATTGGATTTGCCGGTATGAGACGCACACAAGTGGAAACATTTGTCCTCCTCTAGGGAGGGAAGTGCACCCCAACCCGTCCAGTGATGAGGAAGTCTAAAGACAGGAGGCTGTGGGTTGCGATAAAGCTTCAAAAGAGGGATAGTCTACTGGCTCAAGAGGAAAAACTCCGTATGTAAAGGCTGTTGTGAATAGTATGTTGAAAAAAAATGTGTTCAGGCATGTACAAAAATAAAAAGCCTGCAAAGTATGTACAAATGTGTTAAGTCAATAAGCAAGCTTGAGTTCCAAAGTCAAATATGTGAGCCTGCAGCTGGATGACTTGACTACACTGGTCTTGCATCCCAAGATAGGTAGCTACATTGGCTACCGTCCATTCTTCTCTTCACCCCCTCCTCTCGAGCTGGTTGCCACTTGAACTTAGAAGGGAATACTCTGCTCCTCGAGGATGGAGTTATTGGATTGGGGAATCATTGGGTTGTCGTACTGGAGAAGTCAGTCTCTTTGTCATTCTAGTTGGGGAGAGCCACAATCACTTACACTGTACGAGTAAGATTCATAGTCGTAAGGGTTTGCGTATGAATTGAGATATTTCTGACCTGGCTATTGAGGAGACTTGGACAGAGTTTTGGGATTCTCAAGGACTGTTGGATTTCAAATTCGGTTCTTGTTAAGGTTCCGCCCGCACTAAAATTCCAAAGGTCCGACTTCAGCTCCAAACTTTGATTTG
Source organism: Ottelia alismoides (assembly GCA_037367405.1). Taxonomy (NCBI): domain Eukaryota; kingdom Viridiplantae; phylum Streptophyta; class Magnoliopsida; order Alismatales; family Hydrocharitaceae; genus Ottelia; species Ottelia alismoides. The sequence goes on along the minus strand of JAZKJV010010769.1, from coordinate 1,051,835 downwards.
TGAAGACAAGTTTGATAATTACATTTAATCCACCTTCTTCTTTTTCTTTTCTTTGTTTTTCTTTCTGCACTTATTGCATAAGTGTTTGCTAGGGACTAGCAAAGGCAAGTATAGGGGGATGATGAATCTACGTTTCATCATCTTTATTCTATCATTTTGGCCTTAAAAACCCTAGTAAATGCGTGTAAATAGGCTTAATTCATGCATTTTAGCATTCATGCATATGTGTGTAAAAAGTGTATAAATACTGTTTTTAATGCCAAAATTATAGAATAAAGAAAAGAAAAGAAAAAGAATAAAATATTGTAAATATTTTATGACCCGAAACCCCGAGACCTAGGCATCTTGATGACTAGGTCGACAAGGAATAAAGTAGGGGGAGATAAGGGCCAAAATACAATACAAATACATATTCTTTTTATTAATTCTTTATTCATTTTGGGACCTATTTTTGGTTCTACTTTTTATACCTCAAATAAAGAAGCTTTGTACATGAAAGTTGTAGATAATTTAATAAAGAAAAATACAAAATTTATTCACAGAAAAATAATATACAGATAAAAAGTTATGGTCTGAATAAAAATCCAGAATCCCAACTTCCCAGACTCGTATCTCATAAATAAAAACTCCAAATGTAGCAAACTCACCTTTAATTGTATATAGAATAAAATAAGCTATTTAACGGCGGTGGTTTCGTATTTGGCGGAGCTACGGTCTGAAAGTTGAATTTTGAGCCCCTATTGTATACTTATACAGAATAAAATATTCAATTTATTCTTTATTCATTATTTTTATAATTTTATATTTTTATAATTTTGTAATCAATATTTATAATAATTATTGGTATTGAAATCAGAATAAAAATGCAAAGAAAACTGAAAATAAAATACTTGCATATACAAAACCTAGGTATAATACCTATATACATATCTGTATAATTACTAATTCTATTTTATTAAATACACAAAACACATCAATAAAATAAAATAAAAATATAATTATGTGTATAAAAGAATGTTATAATTATATAAACTAATAATCAAAAATAAATAAATTAAATACATACAATAAAAAAAAGAATACAATATATAGAAGAATATACCTATAAAGGGTATAATAGGCAACTTGTAAAAATATACCTCGAAAAAATAAATAAAAATTACCCTAAAATAATTTATAAAATTATAAGCATTTTTTATTTTGTAACCATAATTAAATAAAATAGTTTACTATTTTATTTTGATTTTATAAAATGTTTTTCCAGGCTTTTTCATGGTTGGTCCACGTGGACCAACCAGGTGGGCGGGAGAGTTGACCTCGGGTCAACTCTCTGGCCCCTGCCTGTGGCTGTGTCAGAATGTCTTTTGGTCTATTTTCTCGATTTTTTCGAGGGCTCTCCGCTCCTCGTTTCGTGTCAACGTCTTCTCGACTTTTCTTCCCCCACGATCGAGGATGCTCGCCCCAATCTTATCTTGGGCGATGGGTCAATGGCGCCCCTGTTGCACCTCGATTTGCGGAGCACGTTCGCCATCTTTCAAAAATACCCATCCGACTCCAGTCCTTCTTGAACCCTCTTTTGACCCTTGTCTTGGTTCAACCTCGCCACGCACAGGACCGGAGGCGTGACAGGCCTCCTCCAACGAGCAGGAGGAGCCCAGGCGAGGATCGAGGGGCGGCTCCAACCCCTATCTCCGGCCGCCACCGTTGAGGTTTACGCTCATGGTTTTACGCCATTTGAGTATGTTTTCTGTGCTTTTCTTTGTAGCTTAGTTAGATATCAGTAGTGTCTTTTAAGTCGTGTGCTTCTTAGGTTTGATAACCACATCATCCACTTGATTGCACCGTCAAACACCTTGCCGGAGCTCTTGAGCTCCGGCCATCACTTCCACCCTTTTTATCATCACCATTCCACGTCCACTGCACGCCTGCAACCCTTGGAACCCCTCTTTGTCGTATTTGATTTTCTTTGCAGGCCCATGGGCCAAGAGACCCCTCCCGGGGTCGAGTTTTTGCCCGTGCCACAGCTACCTGGAGCCATCCTCTCCCGCAACGACGCAGCGACGCTCTGGCCGCTCCATGGACTTTTTGAGAGCGTCGCCCAATCGAGGGGGCTCCTAGGAGGCTCGTGGTGCCGTCGGAGGGGAACGAGCCGCTTCACGCGTGGAGTTTTTGAAGCTTCAACGTCATTCGGGCCGTGTCCCTGTCGTGTTCGTCCTTCATGCCCCAGGGCCGTGTCCACGCATTTGTAACCAAAACCCACTGATATAAACTACGACCACAATAATGTATCAATTCTTATTGTGAACAATTTCCATAAGATAAAGTTAGTTGGCAGAACAGATTCGATATCCCAATAATAAGGTAAAATCGAGAGGTGGGATTTAAGATCAATTATTCATATCCAAAGTGAACATCCCAGTATTACAAGACACATGAACAACATGAACATGAGATAATCGAATGACCCTTAAAATCATATGAACCTAACATCAAGAAGGGTTGGACATGGACATCATCACTAGTGTGTAAAACACATCATAAGAAAACCAAGGCTATAAGCATGTTCAAGCATATGAGAACAAAAGTACGTGGAAACCAACAACAAAAGGGAGGTATTCGTCGTTACCTCCGAGGATGTTCCCTCGGGTTCTCCTCTTACACGGAAATACTATTTCCGTCGTTCGGTCGGAACGTGAATGCACGTACGAAGGTGACCTCGAGCTTTCCTACGTGATGGTGGCTGCGGATCTTCGATCGGAGCTCCTTCTCCGACGTCGACGACGGTCCTCCGGCGACCAAATCCGGCCAAGGTGGTGGTGCTCCAATGAGAGGGGAAGATGGTGGTGGCTAGGGCTTTGAGAGAGTAGCCTATCACCTTCTATTTATAGGAAGAGAGATGAATTTGGATCCAATTTCAGGCCCGGTTCGGATCCATATATGGATCATTACCACCCATCTTAAAACATTGTTATCTTGAGCGAGGAATATCGGAATTTGGTGTTCTTGGGCTCGTTGGAAAGATCTCGACGAGATTGGCGTGATTATTTGAATTTTTTAGATGTCAAAAATACTCCAGATTTTTGGAAAACGAAAATACGTGGTTTTATAAGTATCATTTGGACTTAGTCAAATTTAAACAGTTGATTCATTGTCTTTGATCCGCCGCACCGCGAGCTCATCCCGCCAAGCGCTTCTCCTGAACTCGATTTGTCGAGAGGAGGAGGGGTGAGCCCAGACCGGACTCTAGGGTTGAGGATTGGTGGTCAACTTGTGGTTCTTCCCGATAATAGCAATTTCTGAAACTTAGGGCGATTTCATCGGTTTTGCATTTGCATATAGATAGGTTTCAATTCTGCTGAGCATTTTTGCATGTAGAGTGCTGGAGGCAAGGTGAGCATTTACGCTTTAGCATTCATCATCGTTTTTGCCGCTTGCATTGCTTTTCCGACTCTCCCTCTGATTTTGATCACCTAGGTCTAAGTGAAATTGACTCCTCGTTAGGCTCGTGCATTTCTCACTAAAAATCCAAAAAAAGTGATAACCAATAAAATTGGGACTGTTAACATTACTCGACCCTAAAATCAACCAAAAAGAAAAAGTCTCTTGGGGCGAGTAATCCCCTCATTGTCTTCGCTTTTACTTGCTCGCGCACACCCTAAGGACTAGTGCCCAAATCCCATTTCAGCCCCTTAAGTTTGTGTGCAATCTTTGACTTCTCACCTAACTCTAAAACAGACAAGAAAAAAGACCGCTCTTTGTGGTCTCTACCGAGTTGAGTAGGTGAATTGAGGGTTTAATTTATTTTCATTTTTGTTTGTGATTGTTTTGTGTGTGTCCAAGATCGCCTCTGCGCATTTGCGCCTTTCTTCTCACTTCTCTTGACTTGACCATCGTGCTCTCCCGATCATTTTCTTTTGTTTCGAGATGGCCGACTGGAGCGTATTTTATCCGGACTTTGCAGATCATTCGTTCACTCCAGCCGGTCCGCCTCCTTTTTTCCAGGAGGACTTTGCTCCTGACATTTATACATACCCACCTCAACCACAGTATCGGACTCGGATTTCTACCCACACCCACCTCCACCTCCACATGTATATTATCCTCCTCCACCTTCACATCCACCCGAGACTGAGCTGTTGGAGTCACCTTTCATGGAGTCCACCCTTGAGCACTTGACCCAGATGATGGATCATATGAGACAGAGGATTGACACCCTCACTAGTACAAATAAGAGCGACCATGATACTCCACCATTTGATGATATGGGTTCATTTGAGGATTTCCATGAGAGCTTGCAATCGCCCAAAATACAAAAAAATGAGAAAGTTTTAAAAACACAAAAATATTTTGGGAGACACATGATTGAGTCAGACTGTGAGGAGAGCGTCCACTTGCCAGACCATTTGACCACACAACCTTTCACACCCAGTCCCACCTTTTACCCCGAGGATGCCGCTGTACAGATTGCTCTTGGCATACCTCGTGTATATGCTAATTCCGACTTCCTCCCTTGTATGGAGGAGATCCAAAAATTCAAAAAAAAATGTTGACTGAACCCGAAGTCGTGGCCACCATACATGAGATTATCCGTGCCCTACTTCAGCATGCCATGACCGATTTATCTGCTCCTCTTCTCAAGAAGAGAAAGCAGAGGAGCAGATCTGAGCGTCATATCTTGACCATGGCCACTGCCCACGCCATCACACACCGTCCCATTCCTCGTAAGAGGAACACTACCTCACCTTTCATTAGCTGCACCATCTCTGACTTCACATGTGATCACACTCTCCTAGACGGCGGTGCTTCGATTAGCATTATACCCTTCTCGCTGGTACAGTCTCTTCACTTAGGGCCTCTCAAGAAAACCAGGATGATCGTTCAGTTTGCTGATGGATCCATCAAGAGGCCGAAGGGTATCCTTGAAAACACCGTCATTTCGATTCAGGGCACGAGCTATCACATTGATTTTGTCGTATTGCCCATGGAGACCTCCACTGAGGAGCACTCTCCAATCATCCTGGGACGACCATTCCTCGCCTCTGCGAGGGTCGTTGTTGATTACGGATCAGGAGATATTCGCTTCCGTCATGCTGACGAGAGCGAAGTGTTGATCACTGCACCCACTACCAACCAGAGATCTGCACCTGATGTGTCCACACCTACCTTGGCTGACCTCGAGGACCATGACCTTGATGATACTATCAGAGAATTTTGTTGTTTATTGGATTCCACTAAGACCCGAGAATTCCTCCCGGTTGAGGAAAACTCGGAAAGCATAGACCTCAACGTTCCTTCTTCTGGGACTTGGCGTTGTGTTGATGACATCCGCGGGATTTACACGATAGACACCATTGAGCGGAGGGCAGATGTAGAGTCTAGACAGGACGGACATGTTTCGACTTCTTTCACCGATGGGTCCGTTCATGTTCACGTAGATACTGATGAGCCAAAGGCCGAATTTGATTTAGTTGCTTTTCTTCAGAAATTCGGGCCTTTTGATGAGAAAGATGATCCGGTAGAGATTATAGAGGACGAATAGAGTTCGACTACTTCCACTGATGAGTTCGTTCCTTTTGGTTTTGACCTGGATGACACCTCGCAGGATGACTCCGATTACACTACTTCCGATGATGATGAATTCATCCCTTTCTACTTTGACATAAGCGAGACCTCCAAGGCCAGACATGACCACACTTCTTCCACTCGCTCGTCTGCGCCTTCACACCCTAGGGTCCCTGAGGACCTTCACTCTGTCGACCCTGATCGGCTTTCGTCCACTGTGGACCCCGATGTCGACATACACCATATCAGATCTATCCCTCAGCGATCCCGCAAGAAGGTTCGCTTTCAACCTTCTTGACCATGTGTACATCCATCTCTGTTGTATATCCTTTTTTGTTCATCTCTGTCTATCTCCCGTATTGCTCATCCACCCATTTCTCGTGTTTGCCTTGCTTAGGACGTACTTTGTCCTAAGTATAGGGGGGTGGACGAGCCGAGTGTTCGTTTATCGTTCTGTGTCATCACTCCTGTCGTTGCCTATTCTTAGGGCTTCTTTTACCCTAAGTATAGGGGGAGTGGTATGTACATCCTCTGATCTCTCCTTCCATCCTCTGATCTCTTTTCTTCTTTTCTTCTTTTCCTTTTATGTCTTCTGTATCTACCGAAAAAGGTGTCGCCCCTTTTTGTCAGTCTTCTATACTTAGGACGTACTTTGTCCTAAGTATAGGGGGGTGTGCACCCTGAGTTTTCTCTATTCTTTGATCCTCTCCATTGTCTCCTCTTCTTGTCTATACTTAGGGATATCTTACCTTAAGTATAGGGGGAGACAATCTGAGTACGATTTGTTCATTCCCACCCTTGACCCTCCCTGCTTTGTGTACAGTCTGCTATACTTAGGATTATTTGATCCTAAGTATAGGGGGGACGGTAAACTTCTCATTGATTCATTCATTTTTTTGTTCGTTCATTCTTTAGATTTTCCTATACTCAGTACGAGTTATGTCTTCTCTTTTCTCTCTGATCTATGAGGACATAGCTCAAGCTAGGTATAGGGGGGTCGTATATACTGCGTATATACTTTAGCCATAACTTGTACTTTCGTATTTTTAATAATATGGCTAATCATTCATTAAAATTCATTAAAATCTTTAATAAAAAGATGTTACCATTCCTCAAATTCTTTTTGTATATACTGATTAATAAATCAGGTGAAAACGTTTTTTGCAAAATGTTTGATAAATAGTTTGAAAATTCATGTGAAAATCTTTTGAAAACTATTTTGAAAATATTTTGTTACATATTTTCAACCTTTGTAAAAATGTGTGATTTGAAAAACTTATTCTCTTTGTGTGAAATAAAATGTTTGAAAAATGATTTGCAAATGATTTGAAAAATGGTTGCAAAAAGATTTGAAAAATCTATCTATACTGTTTGAAAAACCTTTGCAAAATGATTTTCAAATGTGTGTACGTGTTTGTAATTATTTTGGACTATAGTATTCAAAATTGTTTGCAAAAGCTTGAGTCAAATAAGTTTTAGGAATATTTACATCACACCAAAATTCACTATATATATATGTATGTATAAAATTGATCACTTACCCTTGTAAATTCTTAAAATCCACTTCTTGTATATATAAGAAGCACTCTCGTGTAAATATTTTAACCTAGATTTCAGCCAAAAAACTTTTTCTTTTCAAAAACCCTAAAAACATTTGCAAAATTAAAATCCAAAAACATTTGAAAAATATTTTGAAAAATACAAAAAAACTGCATATGCATCATCATCATCTTTTCAAAAATCCATAAAAAGATCAAAAATTCTGAAAAATTACATCACAAAAATATTTTCTGCATGGCATTGCATAGCATTCGCATTTTTCGGATTGAGTTTGATAGTTGAACAAGTCTAAGTAAAATCCGGAGATTGGAGCTTGATTGGACCTTAAAATCTACCTAATAACAGGAACCTTATAGGAACTGGGTTTGAGGTACTTCAGGTCTAGTTGACTTAATTCTTTGAGGATCACAGGACTTGGTTCAATGGATTCTTGACTGCCTAAGTAGAGTATTTCGGAACACAGGCACGACTCTTGTTGATAATGACCTAACTTGGAGATCTGCACCTTTCACATGGCTCAACTCAGTTGGAGTGGTGAGGGGATTGGATTTGCCGGTATGAGACGCACACAAGTGGAAACATTTATCCTCCTCTAGGGAGGGAAGTGCATCCCAACCCGTCCAGTGATGAGGAAGTCTAAAGACTGGAGGCTGTGGGTTGCGATAAAGCTTCAAAAGAGGGATAGTCTACTGGCTCAAGAGGAAAAACTCCGTATGTAAATGTTGCTGTGAATAGTACGTTGAAAAAAAATGTGTTCAGGCATGTACAAAAATAAAAAGCCTGCAAAGTATGTACAAATGTGTTAAGTCAATAAGCAATCTTGAGTTCCAAAGTCAAATATGTGAGCCTGCAGCTGGATGACTTGACTACACTGGTCTTGCATCCCAGGATAGGTATCTACACTGGCTACCGTCCATTCTTCTCTTCACCCCCTCCTCTCGAGCTGGTTGCCACTTGAACCTAGAAGGGAATACCCTGCTCCTCGAGGATGGAGTTATTGGATTGGGGAATCATTGGGTTGTCGTACTGGAGAAGTCAGTCTCTTTGTCATTCTAGTTGGGGAGAGCCACTATCACTTACACTGTACGAGTAAGATTCATAGTCGTAAGGGTTTGCGTATGAATTGAGATATTTCTGACCTGGCTATTGAGGAGACTTGGACAGAGTTTTGGGATTCTCAAGGACTGTTGGATTTCAAAACCCAAAACCCCGAGACCTAGGCATCTTGATGAATAGGTCGACCAGGAAGAAAGTAGGGGGAGATAAGGGTCAAATACCTATATCTATTCATTCTTTATTCATTTTGAGACATATTTTTGGTTCCATTTTTTATACATCAAATAAAGAAACTTTGTACATGAAAGTTGTAGATAATTTTATATAGAAAAATACATAATTGATTTTACTCAAAAATAATACACAGATAAAAAGTTATGGTCTGAATAAAAACCAGAATCCCAGCTTTCCAGACCCGTATCTCACAAATTAAAACTCCAAATGCAGCAAACTCACCTTTAATTGTATATAGAATAAAATAAGCGATTTAATGGCAGTGGTTTCGCATTTGGCGGAGCTATGGTTTGAAAGTTGAGTTTTGGAACCTCATTGTACAGTTGTACTGATTAAAATATTCAAATTATTCTTTATTCATTATTTTTATAATTTTTTATAATCTTGTAAATATTACTTATAATAATTATGTATATTAAAATTAGAATAAAAGCCTAAATAAAATAAAAAATAAAAATACCTACATAAAATACACATGTAGTTCACCTATAAATATACCTACATAATACATACTTATAATTTATTAATTATACAAAACATATCAGTAAAATAAAATAAAAATGTATCTATGTGTATAAAAGTATTTTATAATTATATAAAATAAGAAATAAAAATAATAAAATTAAAATACACAAAATAAAAATAAAAGAATAAAATATATAGGCATTATACCTATAAGGAGTGTAAAAGTAAACTTATAAAAATATACTTCATAAAAATAATTAAAAATCATAATAAAATAACGAATATTTTTTATTTTATAATCATAATTTAATTCAGCCATTTTCTATTTTTAAATGATTTTATAAACCTTTTTTTTGGGTTTTCCTAGTTGGTCCACGTGGACCAACCAGGGGGCGGTCTTCGTTGACCTCGGTCAACTGCCTGCCCTCCACCCATGTGCGCCTGTCAGAACGCATTTGACCTCGTTTTGGTCAATTTTTACAGGTCACATCTTGCACCAATGCATGAAACACTCTTCACAACTTTTGTAGCCCTTCCATCAAGGATGCCCGCCCAAGCTTCATCTTGGGTTGTGGATCATCGACGCACCTGTGGTGCCTTGTTCTTTGAGCTCCTGTCACCTTAGGTTAAACCACTTAAAACGAACCCCCAACTTTCCATTCGAATTCGAACACCTTCGGCCCACCCTTCCTTGCTCTTCTTGTGCTCCAAGCACTCCTGGAGGTGACAGCTCCCACGCCGTGCGTTCAGCCAGGGCAGAGGAAGTCGGAGGCGTCTCCACCACCTCCTGCAACACCGGCGGTTGAGGTAACCCTCCCTCCGGTCTACACCGTCGAGGAAGCCACTTCACCCCTTTATTTTTCGTTCTTTAGCTTAGCCTTAGTCGTAGGAAAAAAAGCCCTCAAGAAATTTCTAAATCCATCGCGTGAATCACTCAATTTCATCTCCTCGCCGGAGCACAACTCCGGCCAAGAACCATCCCATCGCTTCGCGCCGCCTCTCCGCCTCCGTGGGGTCTTAGGAGTTTATTTCTTTTCGATTTTATTTCTTTTGTGTGATTGAGCCCTTAGTCTTAGGAGTTGCTTGCGATAGAATTAGGCCCAAACACATTAATCACCCTTGCATGTGCCTATAGTATCATTTGGACTTAGTCAAATTTAAACAGTTGATTCACTGTCTTTGATCCGCCGCGCCGCGAGCTCATCCCGCCAAGCGCTTCTCCTGAACTCGATTTGTCGAGAGGAGGAGGGGTGAGCCTAGACCGGACTCTACGGTTGAGGATTTGTGGTCAACTTGTGGTTCTTCCCGATAATAGCAATTTCTGAAACTTAGGGCGATTTCATTGGTTTTGCATTTGCATATAGATAGGTTTCAATTCTGCTGAGCATCTTTGCATGTAGAGTGCTGGAGGCAAGGTGATCATTTACGCTTTAGCATTCATCATCATTTTTGCCGCTTGCATTGCTTTTCTGACTCTCCCTCTGATTTTGATCACCTAGGTGCTAAGTGAAATTGACTCCTCGTTAGGCTCATGCATTTCTCACTAAAAATCCAAAAAAAGTGATAACCAATAAAATTGGGACTGCTAACATTACTCGACCCTAAAATCAACCAAAAAGAAAAAGTCTCTTGGGGCGAGTAATCCCCTCATTGTCTTCGCTTTTACTTGCTCGCGCACACCCTAAGGACTAGTGCCCAAATCCCATTTCAGCCCCTTAAGTGTGTGTGCAATCTTTGACTTCTCACCTAACTCTAAAACAGACAAGAAAAAAGACCGCTCTTTGCGGTCTCTACCGAGTTGAGTAGGTGAATTGAGGGCTTAATTTATTTTCTTTTTTGTTTGTGATTGTTTTGTGTGTGTCCAAGACCGCCTCTGCGCATTTGTGCCTTTCTTCTCACTTCTCTTGACTTGACCATCATGCTCTCCCGATCTTTTTTTTTTGTTTCGAGATGGCCGACTGGAGCGTATTTTATCCGGACTTTGCGGATCATTCGTTAACTCCAGCCGGTCCACCTCCTTTTTTCCAGGAGGACTTTGCTCCTGACTTTTGTACATACCCGCCTCAACCACAGTATCAGGACTCGAATTTCTACCCACACCCACCTCCACCTCCTCCTGTATATTATCCTCCTCCACCTTCACATCCACCTGAGACTGAGTTGTTGGAGTCACCTTTCATGGAGTCCACCCTTGAGCACTTGACCCAGATGATGGATCATATGAGACAGAGGATTGACACCCTCACTAGTACAAATAAGAGCGACCATGATACTCCACCATTTGATGATATGGGTTCATTTGAGGATTTCCATGAGAACTTGCAATTGCCAAAATACAAAAAAATGAGAAAAATTTAAAAACAAAAAAGATTTTGGGAGACACATGATCGAGTCATACTGTGAGGAGAGCGTCCACTTGCCAGACCATTTGACCACACAACCTTTCACACCCGGTCCCACCTTTTACCCCGAGGATGCCGCTGTACAGACTGCTCTTGGCATACCTCATGTATATGTTGATTCCGACTTCCTCCCGTGTATGGAGGAGGTCCAAAAATTCAAAAAAATGCTGACTGAACCCGAAGTGGTGGCCACCATACATGAGATTATCCGTGCCCCACTTCAGTAGGCCATGACCGATTTATCTGATCGTCTTCCCAAGAAGAGAAAACAGAGGAGCAGATCTGAGCGTCATATCTTGACCATGGCCACTGCCCACGCCATCACACATCGTCCCATTCCTCGGAAGAGGAACACTACCACACCTTTCATTAGTTGCACCATCTCTAACTTCACATGTGATCACACTCTCCTAGATGGCGGTGCTTCGATTAGCATTATTCCCTTCTCGTTGGTACAATCTCTTCACTTAGGGCCTCTCAAGAAAACCAGGATGATCGTTCAGTTTGCTGATGGATCTATCAAGAGGCCGAAGGGTATCCTTGAAAACACCGTCATTTCGAATCAGGGTACGAGTTATCACGTTGATTTTGTCGTATTGCCCATGGAGACCTCCACTGGGGAGCACTCTCCAATCATCCTGGGACGACCATTCCTCGCCTCTGCGAGGGTCGTTATTGATTACGGATCAGGAAATATTCGCTTCTGTCCTGCTGACGAGAGCGAAGTGTTGATCACCGCACCCACTACCGATCAGAGATCTGCACCTGATGTGTCCACACCTACCTTGGCTGACCTCGAGGAACATGACCTTGATGATACTATCAGAGAATTTTGTTGTTTATTGGATTCCACTGAGACCCGAGAATTCCTCCCGGTTGAGGAAAACTCGGAAAGCATAGACCTCGACGTTCCTTCTTCTGGGACTTGGCGTTGTGTTGATGACATCCGCGGGATTTACACGATAGACACCGTTGAGCGGAGGGCAGATGTAGAGACTAGATAGGACGGACATGTTTCGACTTCTTTCACCGATGGGTCCGTTCCTGTTCACGTAGATACTGATGAGCCAAAGGCCGAATTTGATTTAGTTGCTTTTCTTCAGAAATTCGGGCCTTTTGATGAGAAAGATGATCCGGTTGAGATTATAGAGGACGAACAGAGTTCGACTACTTCCACTGATGAGTTCGTTCCTTTTGGTTTTGACCTGGATGACACCTCGCAGGATGACTCCGATTACACTACTTCCGATGATGATGAATTCGTCCCTTTCCACTTTGACATCAGCGAGACCTCCAAGGCCAGACATGACCACACTTCTTCCACTCGCTCGTCTGCGCCTTCACACCCTAGGGCCCCTGAGGACCTTCACTCTGTCGACCCTGATCGGCTTCCGTCCACTGTGGACCCCGATGTCGACATACACCATATTAGATCTATCCCTCAGCGATCCTGCAAGAAGGTTCGCTTTCAACCTTCTTGACCATGTGTACATCCATCTCTGTTGTATATCATTTTTTGTTCATCTCTGTCTATCTCCTGTATTGCTCATCCACCCATTTCTCGTGTTTGCCTTGCTTAGGACGTACTTTGTCCTAAGTATAGGGGGGTGGACGAGCCGAGTGTTCGTTTGTCATTCTGTGTCATCACTCCTGTCGTTGCCTATACTTAGGGCTTCTTTTACCCTAAGTATAGGGGGAGTGATATGTACATCCTCTGATCTCTCCTTCCATCCTCTGATCTCTTTTCTTCTTTTCTTCTTTTCCTTTTATGTCTTCTGTATCTACCGAAAAAGGTGTCGCCCCTTTTTGTCAGTCTTCTATACTTAGGACATACTTTGTCATAAGTATAGGGGGGTGTGCACCCTGAGTTTTCTATATTCTTTGATCCTCTCCATTGTCTCCTCTTCTTGTCTATACTTAGGGATATCTTACCTTAAGTATAGGGGGAGACAATCTGAGTACGATCTGTTCATTCCCACCCTTGACCCTCCCTGCTTTGTGTACAGTCTGCTATACTTAGGATTATTTGATCCTAAGTATAGGGTGGACGGTCAATTTTTAGATTTTCCTATACTCAGTACGAGTTATGTCTTCTCTTTTCTCTCTGATCTATGAGGACATAGCTCAAGCTAAGTATAGGGGGGTCGTATATACTGCGTATATACTTTAGCCATAACTCGTACTTTCATATTTTCTTAATAATATGGCTAATCATTCATTAAAATTCGTTAAAATCTTTAATAAAAAGATGTTACCATTCCTCAAATTCTTTTTGTATATACTGATTAATAAATCAGGTGAAAACATTTTTTGCAAAATGTTTGAAAAATAGTTTGAAAATTCTTTTGAAAATCTTTTGAAAATATTTTGTTACATGTTTTCAACCTTTGTAAAAATGTGTGGTTTGTAAAACTTATTCTCTTTTTGTGAAATAAAATGTTTGAAAAATGATTTGCAAATGGTTTGAAAAATGGTTGCAAAAAGATTTGAAAAATCTATCTATACTGTTTGAGAAACCTTTGCAAAATGATTTTCAAATGTGTGTACATGTTTGTAAAATTGTTGTAAAAATTATTCTGGACTATAGTTTTCAAAATTGTTTGCAAAAGCTTGTGTCAAATAAGTTTGAGGAATATTTACATAACACCAAAATTCACTATATATATATATGTATGTATAAAATTGATCACTTACCCTTGTAAATTCTTAAAATCCACTTCTTGTATATATAAGAAGCACTCCCGTGTAAATATTTTAACCTAGATTTCAGCCAAAAACTTTTTCTTTTCAAAAACCCTAAAAACATTTGCAAAATTAAAATCCAAAAACTTTTGAAAAATCTTTTGAAAAATACAAAAAAACTGCATATGCATCGTCATCATCTTTTCAAAAATCCATAAAAAGATCAAAAATTTTGAAAAATTGCATCACAAAAATATTTTCTGCATGGCATTGCATAGCATTCGCATTTTTCGGATCGAGTTTGATAGTTGAACAAGTCTAAGTAAAATCCGAAATTGGAGCTTGATTGGACCTTAAAATCTACCTAATAACAGGAACCTTATAGGAACTGGGTTTGAGGTACTTCAGGTCTAGTTGACTTAATTCTTTGAGGATCACGGGACTTGGTTCAATGGATTCTTGACTGCCTAAGTAGAGTATTTCGAAGCACACGCACGACTCTTGTTGATAGTGACCTAACTTGGACATCTGTACCTTTCACATGGCTCAACTCAGTTGGAGTGGTGAGGGGATTGGATTTGTCGGTATGAGACGCACACAAGTGGAAACATTTGTCCTCCTCTAGGGAGGGAAGTGCACCCCAACCCGTCCAGTGATGAGGAAGTCTAAAGACAGGAGGCTGTGGGTTGCGATAAAGCTTCAAAAGAGGGATAGTCTACTGGCTCAAGAGGAAAAACTCCGTATGTAAAGGCTGTTGTGAATAGTATGTTAAAAAAAAATGTGTTCATGCATGTACAAAAATAAAAGCCTGCAAAGTATGTACAAATGTGTGAAGTCAATAAGCAAGCTTGAGTTCCAAAGTCAAATATGTGAGCCTGCAGCTGGATGACTTGACTACACTGGTCTTGCATCCCAAGATAGGTAGCTACACTGGCTACCGTCCATTCTTCTCTTCACCCCCTCCTCTCGAGTTGGTTGCCACTTGAACTTAGAAGGGAATGCCCTGCTCCTCGATGATGGAGTTATTGGATTGGGGAATCATTGGGTTGTCGTACTGGAGAAGTCAGTCTCTTTGTCATTCTAGTTGGGGAGAGCCACAATCACTTACACTGTACGAGTAAGATTCATAGTCGTAAGGGTTTGCGTATGAATTGAGATATTTCAAACCTGGCTATTGAGGAGACTTGGACAGAGTTTTGGGATTCTCAAGGACTGTTGGATTTCAAATTCGGTTCTTGTTAAGGTTCCGCCCGCACTAAAATTCCAAAGGTCCGACTTCAGCTCCAAACTTTGATTTGTGAAGACAAGTTTGATAATTACATTTAATCCACCTTCTTCTTTTTCTTTTCTTTGTTTTTCTTTCTGCACTTATTGCATAAGTGTTTGCTAGGGACTAGCAAAGGCAAGTATAGGGGGATGATGAATCTACGTTTCATCATCTTTATTCTATCATTTTGGCCTTAAAAACCCTAGTAAATGCGTGTATATAGGCTTAATTCATGCATTTTAGCATTCATGCATATGTGTGTAAAAAGTGTATAAATACTGTTTTTAATGCTAAAATTATAGAATAAAGAAAAGAAAAGAAAAAGAATAAAATATTGTAAATATTTTATGACCCGAAACCCCGAGACCTAGGCATCTTGATGACTAGGTCGACAAGGAATAAAGTAGGGGGAGATAAGGGCCAAAATACAATACAAATACATATTCTTTTTATTAATTCTTTATTCATTTTGGGACCTATTTTTGGTTCTACTTTTTATACCTCAAATAAAGAAGCTTTGTACATGAAAGTTGTAGATAATTTAATAAAGAAAAATACAAAATTTATTTCACTGAAAAATAATATACAGATAAAAAGTTATGGTCTGAATAAAAATCCAGAATCCCAACTTCCCAGACTCGTATCTCATAAATAAAAACTCCAAATGTAGCAAACTCACCTTTAATTGTATATAGAATAAAATAAGCTATTTAACGGCGGTGGTTTCGTATTTGGCGGAGCTACGGTCTGAAAGTTGAGTTTTGGGCCCCTATTGTATACTTATACAGAATAAAATATTCAATTTATTCTTTATTCATTATTTTTATAATTTTATATTTTTATAATTTTGTAATTAATATTTATAATAATTATTGGTATTGAAATCAGAATAAAAATGCAAAGAAAACTGAAAATAAAATACTTGCATATACAAAACCTAGGTATAATACCTATATACATATCTGTATAATTACTAATTCTATTTTATTAAATACACAAAACACGTCAATAAAATAAAATAAAAATATAATTATGTGTATAAAAGTATGTTATAATTATATAAACTAATAATCAAAAATAAATAAATTAAATACATACAATAAAAAAAGAATACAATATATAGAAGAATATACCTATAAAGGGTATAATAGGCAACTTGTAAAAATATACCTCGAAAAAATAAATAAAAATTACCCTAAAATAATTTATAAAATTATAAGCATTTTTTATTTTGTAACCATAATTAAATAAAATAGTTTACTATTTTATTTTGATTTTATAAAATGTTTTTCCAAGCTTTTTCCTGGTTGGTCCACGTGGACCAACCAGGTGGGCTGGAGAGTTGACCTCGGGTCAACTCTCTGGCCCCTGCCTGTGGCTGTGTCAGAATGTCTTTTGGTCTATTTTCTCGATTTTTTCGAGGGCTCTCCGCTCCTCGTTTCGTGTCAACGTCTTCTCGACTTTTCTTCCCCCACGATCGAGGATGCTCGCCCCAATCTTATCTTGGGCGATGGATCAATGGCGCCCATGTTGCACCTCGATTTGCGGAGCACGTTCGCCATCTTTCAAAAATACCCATCCGACTCCAGTCCTTCTTGATCCCTCTTTTGACCCTTGTCTTGGTTCAACCTCGCCACGCACAGGATCGGAGGCGTGACAGGCCTCCTCCAACAAGCAGGAGGAGCCCAGGCGAGGATCGAGGGGCGGCTCCAACCCCTATCTCCGGCCGCCGTCGTTGAGGTTTACGCTCATGGTTTCACGCCATTTGAGTACGTTTTCTTTGATTTTCTTTGTAGCTTAGTTAGATATCAGTAGTGTCTTTTAAGTCGTGTGCTTCTTAGGTTTGATAACCACATCATCCACTTGATTGCGCCGTCAAACACCTTGCCGGAGCTCTTGAGCTCCGGCCATCACTTCCACCCTTTTTATCATCACCATTCCACGTCCACTGCACGCCTGCAACCCTTGGAAAACCTCTCTGTCGTATTTGATTTTCTTTGCAGGCCCATGGGCCAAGAGACCCCTCCCGGGGTCGAGTTTTTGCCTGTGCCACAGCTACCTGGAGCCATCCTCTCCCGCAACGATGCAGCGTCGCTCTGGCCGCTCCATGGCCTTTTTGAGAGCGTCGCCCAATCGAGGGGGCTCCTAGGAGGCTCGTGGTGCCGTCGGAGGGGAACGAGCCGCTTCACGCGTGGAGTTTTTGAAGCTTCAACGTCATTCGGGCCGTGTCCCTGTCGTGTTCGTCCTTCATGCCCCAGCGTCGTCGATCTCGACCTGTTCTTGGTGGCGTACAACCACCGTCAGATCAGATATGTCCCCTGCCGTTCGATCGCCGATGAAGTTCTAATCATGGCCGTTAGCAGCCAAGCGGTATCGGACTCTGCGGGGCGCCACGTGAGGTAAGTGATCGCGCTGCGCCGTTGGATCCGCGCTGAGGAGAGGGTATTTTGCAAACATCGACCCAACATTTTTGTATTTAATTAATACTCTTCAAACATTCCTCTGCAGGTTCAATATTTTGTTATATTTGCATATTGTACCCCAAAGTTTTTTAGTATTGCGAATTCGCCCTTGCTAGGCGCACGTGCCTCTGCACGTGGTTTGGAGTTTTTGCACATAGGCCATCGCGAATTTTGTTATTAGTGATTCATCCAGGAAGTTTATATTTCAGTTATAATTTTTGTGGATATTTTGCACGCAGGCCCTCACAATCTAGCCTAATTACAAAAATGCCCCTACAAACATGTATTTTCCTTATGTTTCTAGTAATTTTTTCATGCATATATTAACCTCTAAAAAATCCCCAAAAATCACAGTAGGTCTCTGTTTCATAGTAGTTTAACATCATATTTTTATTTTCCATAATTATTGCATTTTAATATTTTTAAAAATAAAAAATAGCCATTTTCAGCACTGTTCGCATTATAAAATCCATAAAAAATATAAAAACACTCCAGAAAAATCCCAAAAAAATATATTTTGTTTCCTTTAGTATGTTTTAACTTCAAACCAAAAATCACTAAAAAATACAAAACCAAACTCCTAAAAATCGCAAAACCCCAAAAACCTTTATAAAAATATTAAAAATTCTACAAAAATCCTAAAAATACAAACTTTGTCTCTAAATTTTCTTTGTTTCATTATCTTTAAGTGAAAATTAAATTGGAGAATTTTTGCTACTGTTTTTTATTTTATTTCTCCATTTTAGTTTCAGACTTTGATTTTCTTCACTGTTTGCCTTATTTTGACCTTTAAAAATACCAAAAATATTCTGAAAATTCCCCAAAATCACAAAAACAGTAGAAAAATATAAAAAGACCAAAACTACTTTATTTTCTGATTTTTCTATATTTTTACTTATTTTTATAAATACTCTATTCCTCTCTCTCATATTGTATATATATTCTATTATGGAAAAAGAAAATACAAAAAAATAAAATATAAAAAGAAAATAAAAAATCAGTAAATTAAAAATCAAAATACAAAAATTATAAAATTAAAAATTAAATAAAAAAATATAAAATTAAAAACCCACAAAAAATAGCATAGTAGACACTTGATCACCTACATACACACTTTTGTGCACTTTTGCCCCGTTCTACCTGTCTGCTCCCTTTGTTAGACCTCTACACATACTTGCACCTATACACATCTTTGTTGTAGAGTTATAATAAATTTTAACTCCGCGCATTTACTTTCATTGCTTGATTTATCTGTTGTGGGTTAATTGTTGTTTTAATCCGAATTTCGTGTGGTCGATTCAGCGACTGAGTTTCCACCTTATGTGGAACTTAAGACCACCATTTTTCTGGGTTCAACAAATGGCGCCGTTGCCGGGGAGCAACAGCGCTTAGTTCGGGTCTTGTTTGTGATTGTGATTGATTGTCTTTTTTGCGGCTTTCATTTTTGCTATTTTATTTTCTTTATTTTTGATATATCTATTGAGCTGTCTAACCTTCTCTTTTGTTGACTTCGTGTGAGGAACCGCGGATCGAGGAAGGCACTCCACCCTAGGCGCCTACGCACCCACGTGAAGCCGGCATCTGCCAGCCGAGCACCGAGGAGACGAAGAGGAATTTTGTAGACCAAGCTCCACAGTAGTTGTTATGTTTATTTCCTTGTACTTGTTTTTGTAATTTGTAGTGAGAGAGAGTCTATTAATTGTAATAATACAGGTACCCTCGGAGATTTGGACTCTTGAGCCTAATTTCCAAGTGATTGTTCACTTGGGGGCTCGTCGCGGCTTTTCTCGCGTTTTCCTGCGCATTTATTTTATTTTATTTTATTTTGTTTTTGATTTTATTTCTTTTGTGTGATTGAGCCCTTAGTCTTAGGAGTTGCTTGCGATAGAATTAGGCCCAAACACACTAATCACCCTTGCATGTGCCTATAGTATTGTGACGCCCCGTCCTTCCGGCTATCTAAACCGACAAGACGGAAGCATCGGACCTACTGTCTAATTATGCCCATGATCTATGATACTCAGCAAACCATCTTGTGCACATTAGATTAACATTTGAAATACAATAACAACATGAGAATAATATGAAATGGAAATAAAATGCACCATCCATTCTCATTGATAATGATCATCAAGTCCATGTCCATAGAAGAGATACATCATGAAATCTTAGATTTTGTAGAAAAAGCTCTCCACATATCTCACTACAATGTCTCTCAATAATAATATAAAATGTTGCGGAAATAAATAAGTTACTCTAAGTAGGACGCACCCTGTCTGGTACAACTATGACGTAGGAAGTTCTGATCTCCTCAAAAGACCGCTACTGTGGCGGTTGTTGCTCAGGTACACATGTTGGGTTCACATGAGAGTAATGTTATGAGCAATTGCCCAGTAACGAGACAAACACTATAATGACTAATGCATGGGCAAGAAAAGAATGTATACTCAACTTTATTTAATGGTACATGCATCTATAAAAAAATTAGAAAGAACACCAAGTCATTCTAATTCACATTGGATCTCATAATTCTTTACTTTTATTTATTTATATAATAATCATTTAGGTACAAACACCATAATCTTGATATTTCTACAAATTGATTAGAGTCCACAACGGTATACATTTTCCGACACCCGATCAATAATCATTACTCGTGTTATTTTAGCACATGCAAGTACGCGACTCGCAAGCCTCCGCTACGCGGGAACTTGTTTGTCATCTTGGATAAACCTCCAAGTATTTCAACCTCAAATTCTCCAACTTCAAACCATATCCTGGAACACCTCTCACAATAATAATACTCGAAGTAAAATTTGATGCGGCCACATCAAATTTTAAACCGAGTTCTAAAATTGTGTATAAGTGAGAAACCAAGAACGCCAATCGCGCCACCTGCCTACTCCGTCGAGCGACTCCGGATGCTATCGGGCTGCTAGGTGCAAGGCGTCACCCAACTCGTCCGTTGGGGTCGCGACCTTCAGGGCATCTCTCCGGGGCCTAAGGGTGCATGCCCAATCTCTTAGACACCTAACTCCAACTACCCAATCATCGTGAATTATTTTTATACACGGAAACGATAATCAACATGAACAAATTAGTGCTAGCAATATTTGCATTTCAATAATTGAATCAGTTCTACATACTTAAGACGAAGGCATTCCCGCAGGTATTATGTATACCCTGGCCTTATCAAAAAGCTATACTCTAATAACTAGATTTATTGTATTATCCTAATTTAACATGGCATGTATACATGACCTTAGTACAAGGAAGGCATACATAATAATTTCATATGCTATTACCACGCAGTAAGTACCATATTATCTTCGAAGCCTCTAACAATAATGGATGAACTTTATGAGTGGGTTGACATATCATATGTGAACTAATCAGTCAGGATTTAGACACAGCTCTCATTAGGTGTAAACGTTTAACCAAATAATATACACCACATGACACTTAGTCATAATAGTTGCAGTACTTTACGTTCTCTATTATGGAATGGTGGTGATCAGTAATTTGCATTATCTTCCATGACATTGAATAAGACGTTTATTCTCACCTTGGTATAAAACAATAATCCCATTTAAGTTGTGATACTAAACTATGTGATATTATATCCTCATAATTAATATTAGATGCTAACAACTCATAACGTACATCATACATAATTGATATTATTACTACTTCAGCAATTCATAATATATTCACATGTTTATCATTGTCTCCAACATCTAATAATTTCTCATTTCCAAACACTGTGGATATCTATAATACATGATGTCGTCACTTCAATTTCCGTTAAGAAGGATACATATTTATGGGTGGAGTGTTAGACCACCCTGCATGCACAAACATTCGCATACAGGAGGTTATCTACCATGAATTTAAAATTCTCAACCAGTGTGAGCAAAAGTTTATAACGTCAAAAAAGTATTAGTTATAGGTTAAATAATTTGATTTCTGTAACGGCTTCAATCTATTAATTTGTCAGCACCATTATACCAAAATTTAATGGACCCACGTCTAAGTGATCATAAAATCATTCGTTTTGCCTTATGGCCCGTTACAATTCTCATGCAATAATATAACTATTCATAATGTGGTAGTTTTAACAACATGATTGTATAATTCGTATTATGGCAAGATATGGATATTTAATCCTATAATACCACATGGTTATATAAGCAATATGCTTTCTTCATAGCTTGGAAGAAAACCTTAGTTGAGATAATCTCATATGCTAACTTACATTTAACGTTTGCCCGAAGGTGATCTTGATAGGCAGAAGTAATCCCAATTACATCATGGGATTAGATGCCAAGTCAATTAATAATATTAGGTAACGTTGATTTCTTGTCATATATCTATTCATTTGTTCACTAGAAAAAAAAAGAAGTGTCCACGCATTTGTAACCAAAACCCACTGATATAAACTACGACCAAAATAATGTATCAATTCTTATTGTGAACAATTTCCATAAGATAAAGTTAGTTGGCAGAACAGATTCGATATCCCAATAATAAGGTAAAATCGAGAGGTGGGATTTAAGATCAATTATTCATATCCAAAGTGAACATCCCAGTATTACAAGACACATGAACAACATGAACATGAGATAATCGAATGACCCTTAAAATCATATGAACCTAACATCAAGAAGGGTTGGACATGGACATCATCACTAGTGTGTAAAACACATCATAAGAAAACCAAGGCTATAAGCATGTACAAGCATATGAGAACAAAAGTACGTGAAAACCAACAACAAAAGGGAGGTATTCGTCGTTACCTCCGAGGATGTTCCCTCGGTTCTCCTCTTACACGGAAATACTATTTCCGTCATTCGGTCGGAACGTGAATGCACGTACGAAGGTGACCTCGAGCTTTCCTAGTGATGGTGGTTGCGGATCTTCGATCGGAGCTCCTTCTCCGACGTCGATGACGGTCCTCCGGCGACCAAATCCGGCCAAGGTGGTGGTGCTCCAATGAGAGGGGAAGATGGTGGTGGCTAGGGCTTTGAGAGAGTAGCCTATCACCTTCTATTTATAGGAAGAGAGATGAATTTGGATCCAATTTCAGGCCCGGTTCGGATCCATATATGGATCATTACCACCCATCTTAAAACATTGTTATCTTGAGCGAGGAATATCGGAATTCGGTGTTCGTGGGCTCATTGGAAAAGATCTCGACGAGATTGGCGTGATTATTTGAATTTTTTAGATGTCAAAAATACTCCAGATTTTTGGAAAACGAAATACGGGGTTTTATAAGTATCATTTGGACTTAGTCAAATTTAAACAGTTGATTCATTGTCTTTGATCCGCTGCACCCGCGAGCTCATCCCGCCAAGCGCTTCTCCTGAACTCGATTTGTCGAGAGGAGGGGGGTGAGCCTAGACCGGACTCTAGGGTTGAGGATTGGTGGTCAACTTGTGGTTCTTCCCGTATAATAGCAATTTCTGAAACTTAGGGCGATTTCATCGGTTTTGCATTTGCATATAGATAGGTTTCAATTCTGCTGAGCATCTTTGCATGTAGAGTGCTGGAGGCAAGGTGAGCATTTACGCTTTAGCATTCATCATTGTTTTTGCCGCTTGCATTGCTTTTCCGACTCTC
This sequence comes from Ottelia alismoides, assembly GCA_037367405.1. Lineage (NCBI taxonomy): Eukaryota > Viridiplantae > Streptophyta > Magnoliopsida > Alismatales > Hydrocharitaceae > Ottelia > Ottelia alismoides. Next base: position 1,028,523 of record JAZKJV010010769.1, on the reverse strand, counting down.
CCCTCTGATTTTGATCACCTAGGTCTAAGTGAAATTGACTCCTCGTTAGGCTCGTGCATTTCTCACTAAAAATCCAAAAAAGTGATAACCAATAAAATTGGGACTGTTAACATTACTCGACCCTAAAATCAACCAAAAGAAAAAGACTCTTGGGGCGAGTAATCCCCTCATTGTCTTCGCTTTTACTTGCTCGCGCACACCCTAAGGACTAGTGCCCAAATCCCATTTCAGCCCCTTAAGTGTGTGTGCAATCTTTGACTTCTCACCTAACTCTAAAACAGACAAGAAAAAAGACTGCTCTTTGCGGTCTCTACCGAGTTGAGTAGGTGAATTGAGGGTTTAATTTATTTTCATTTTTGTTTGTGATTGTTTGTGTGTGTCCAAGATCGCCTCTGCGCATTTGCGCCTTTCTTCTCACTTCTCTTGACTTGACCATCGTGCTCTCCCGATCATTTTCTTTTGTTTCGAGATGGCCGACTGGAGCGTATTTTATCCGGACTTTGCGGATCATTCGTTCACTCCAGCCGGTCCGCCTCCTTTTTTCCCAGGAGGACTTTGCTCCTGACATTTATACATACCCACCTCAACCACAGTATCGGACTCGGATTTCTACCCACACCCACCTCCACCTCCACATGTATATTATCCTCCCTCCACCTTCACATCCACCCGAGACTGAGCTGTTGGAGTCACCTTTCATGGAGTCCACCCTTGAGCACTTGACCCAGATGATGGATCATATGAGACAGAGGATTGACACCCTCACTAGTACAAATAAGAGCGACCATGATACTCCACCATTTGATGATATGGGTTCATTTGAGGATTTCCATGAGAGCTTGCAATCGCCCAAAATACAAAAAAAATGAGAAAATTTTAAAAACACAAAAATATTTTGGGAGACACATGATTGAGTCAGACTGTGAGGAGAGCGTTCACTTGCCAGACCATTTGACCACACAACCTTTCACACCCAGTCCCACCTTTTACCCCGAGGATGCCGCTGTACAGACTGCTCTTGGCATACCTCGTGTATATGCTGATTCCGACTTCCTCCCTTGTATGGAGGAGATCCAAAAATTCAAAAAAAAATGTTGACTGAACCCGAAGTCGTGGCCACCATACATGAGATTATCCGTGCCCCACTTCAGCATGCCATGACCGATTTATCTGCTCCTCTTCCCAAGAAGAGAAAGCAGAGGAGCAGATCTGAGCGTCATATCTTGACCATGGGCCACTGCCCACGCCATCACACACCGTCCCATTCCTCGTAAGAGGAACACTACCTCGCCTTTCATTAGCTGCACCATCTCTGACTTCACATGTGATCACACTCTCCTAGACGGCAGTGCTTCGATTAGCATTATACCCTTCTCGCTGGTACAGTCTCTTCACTTAGGGCCTCTCAAGAAAACCAGGATGATCGTTCAGTTTGCTGATGGATCCATCAAGAGGCTGAAGGGTATCCTTGAAAACGCGTCATTTCGAATTCAGGGCACGAGCTATCACATTGATTTTGTCGTATTGCCCATGGAGACCTCCACTGGGGAGCACTCTCCAATCATCCTGGGACGACCATTCCTCGCCTCTGCGAGGGTCGTTGTTGATTACGGATCAGGAGATATTCGCTTCCGTCATGCTGACGAGAGCGAAGTGTTGATCACTGCACCCACTACCGACCAGAGATCTGCACCTGATGTGTCCACACCTACCTTGGCTGACCTCGAGGACCATGACCTTGATGATACTATTAGAGAAGTTTTTGTTTATTGGATTCCACTAAGACCCGAGAATTCCTCCCGGTTGAGGAAAACTCGGAAGCATAGACCTCAACGTTCCTTTTTCTGGGACTTGGCGTTGTGTTGATGGCATCCGCAGGATTTACATGATAGACACCGTTGAGCGGAGGCAGATGTAGAGACTAGGACAGGACGGACATGTTTCGACTTCTTTCACCGATGGGTCCGTTCATGTTCATGTAGAACTGATGAGCCAAAGGCCGAATTTGATTAAGTTGCTTTTCTTCAGAAATTCGGGCCTTTTGATGAGAAAGATGATCCGGTAGAGATTATAGAGGACGAATAGAGTTCTACTACTTCCACTGATGAGTTCGTTCCTTTTGGTTTTGACCTGGATGACACCTCGCAGGATGACTCCGATTACACTACTTCCGATGATGATGAATTCATCCCTTTCTACTTTGACATAAGCGAGACCTCCAAGGCCAGACATGACCACACTTCTTCCACTCGCTCGTCTGCGCCTTCACACCCTAGGGTCCCTGAGGACCTTCACTCTGTCGACCCTGATCGGCTTCCGTCCACTGTGGACCCCGATGTCGACATACACCATATCAGATCTATCCCTCAGCGATCCCGCAAGAAGGTTCGCTTTCAACCTTCTTGACCATGTGTACATCCATCTCTGTTGTATATCCTTTTTTGTTCATCTCTGTCTATCTCCCGTATTACTCATCCACCCATTTCTCGTGTTTGCCTTGCTTAGGACGTACTTTGTCTAAGTATAGGGGGGTGGACGAGCCGAGTGTTCGTTTATCGTTCTGTATCATCACTCCTGTCGTTGCCTATTCTTAGGGCTTCTTTTACCCTAAGTATAGGGGGAGTGGTATGTACATCCTCTGATCTCTCCTTCCATCCTCTGATCTCTTTTCTTCTTTTCTTCTTTTCCTTTTATGTCTTCTGTATCTACCGAAAAAAGGTGTCGCCCCTTTTTGTCAGTCTTCTATACTTAGGACGTACTTTGTCCTAAGTATAGGGGGTGTGCACCCTGAGTTTTCTCTATTCTTTGATCCTCTCCATTGTCTCCTCTTCTTGTCTATACTTAGGGATATCTTACTTAAGTATAGGGGAGACAATATGGATACGATCAGTTCATTCCCACCCTTGACCCTCCCTTGCTTTGTGTACAGTCTGCTATACTTAGGGATTATTTGATCCTAAGTATAGGGGGACGGTAAACTTCTCATTGATTCATTCATTTTTTGTTCGTTCATTCTTTAGATTTTCCTATACTCAAGTTATGTCTTCTCTTTTCTCTCTGATCTATGAGGCATAGCTCAAGCTAAGTATAGGGGGGTCGTATATACTGCGTATATACTTTAGCCATAACTCGTACTTCGTATTTTTAATAATATGGCTAATCATTCATTAAAATTCGTTAAAATCTTTAATAAAAAGATGTTACCATCCTCAAATTTCTTTTTGTATATACTGATTAATAAATCATGTGAAAACATTTTTGCAAAATGTTTGAAAAATAGTTTGAAAATTCATGTGAAATCTTTTGAAAACTATTTTGAAAATATTTTGTTACATGTTTTCAACCTTTGTAAAAATGTGTGATTTGTAAAACTTATTCTCTTTGTGTGAAATAAAATGTTTGAAAAATGATTTGCAAATGATTGAAAAATGGTTGCAAAAGATTTGAAAAATCTATCTATACTGTTTGAAAAACCTTTGCAAAATGATTTTCAAATGTGTGTACATGTTTGTAAAAATTATTTTGGACTATAGTATTCAAAATTGTTTGCAAAAGCTTGAGTCAAATAAGTTTTAGGAATATTTACATCACACCAAAATTCACTATATATATGTATGTATAAAATTGATCACTTACCCTTGTAAATTCTTAAAATCCACTTCTTGTATATATAAGAAGCACTCTCGTGTAAATATTTTAACCTAGATTTCAGCCTAAAAACCTTTTCTTTTCAAAAACCCTAAAAACATTTGCAAATTAAAATCCAAAAACATTTGAAAAATATTTTTGAAAATACAAAAAAACTGCATATGCATCATCATCATCTTTTTCAAAAATCCATAAAAGATCAAAAATGCTGAAAAATTGCATCACAAAATATTTTCTGCATGGCATTGCATAGCATTCGCATTTTTCGGATTGAGTTTGATAGTTGAACAAGTCTAAGTAAAATCCGGAGATTGGAGCTTGATTGGACCTTAAAATCTACCTAATAACAGGAACCTTATAGGAACGGGGTTTGAGGTACTTCAGGTCTAGTTGACTTAATTCTTTGAGGATCACAGGACTTGGTTCAATGGATTCTTGACTGCCTAAGTAGAGTATTTCGAAACACACGCACGACTCTTGTTGATAATGACCTAACTTGGAGATCTGCACCTTTCACATGGCTCAACTCAGTTGGAGTGGTTAGGGGATTGGACTTGCCGGTATGAGACGCACACAAGTGGAAACATTTGTCCTCCTCTAGGGAGGGAAGTGCACCCCAACCCATCCCAGTAATGAGGAAGTCTAAAGACTGGAGGTTGTGGGTTGCGATAAAGCTTCAAAAGAGGGATAGTCTACTGGATCAAGAGGAAAAACTCCGTATGTAAATGTTGCTGTGAATAGTATGTTGAAAAAAAATGTGTTCAGCCATGTACAAAAATAAAAAGCCTGCAAAGTATGTACAAATGTGTTAAGTCAATAAGCAAGCTTGAGTTCCAAAGTCAAATATGTGAGCCTACAGCTGGATGACTTGACTACACTGGTCTTGCATCCCAGGATAGGTATCTACACCGGCTACCGTCCATTCTTCTCTTCACCCCCTCCTCTCGAGCTGGTTGCCACTTGAACCTAGAAGGGAATACCCTGCTCCTCGAGGATGGAGTTATTGGATTGGGGAATCATTGGGTTGTCGTACTGGAGAAGTCAGTCTCTTTGTCATTCTAGTTGGGGAGAGCCACTATCACTTACACTGTACGAGTAAGATTCATAGTCGTAAGGGTTTGCGTATGAATTGAGATATTTCTGACCTGGCTATTGAGGAGACTTGGACAGAGTTTTGGGATTCTCAAGGACTGTTGGATTTCAAAACCCAAAACCCCGAGACCTAGGCATCTTGATGAATAGGTCGACCAGGAAGAAAGTAGGGGGAGATAAGGGTCAAATACCTATATTATTCTATTCATTCTTTATTCATTTTGAGACATATTTTTGGTTCCATTTTTATACATCAAATAAAGAAACTTTGTACATGGAAAGTTGTAGATAATTTTATAGAGAAAAATACAAAATTGATTTCACTCAAAAATAATACACAGATAAAAAGTTATGGTCTGAATAAAAATCCAGAATCCCAACTTTCCAGACCTGTATCTCACAAATGAAAACTCCAAATGCAGCAAACTCTCCTTTAATTGTATATAGAATAAAATAAGCGATTTAATGGCAGTGGTTTCGCATTTGGCGGAGCTACGGTTTGAAAGTTGAGTTTTGGAACCTCATTGTACAGTTGTACTGATTAAAATATTCAAATTATTCTTTATTCATTATTTTATAATTTTTTTATAATCTTGTAAATATTACTTATAATAATTATGTATATTAAAATTAGAATAAAAGCCTAAATAAAATACAAAATAAAATACCTACATAAAATGCACATGTAGTTCACCTATAAATATACCTCCATAATACATACTTATAATTTATTAATTATACAAAACATATCAGTAAAATAAAATAAAAATATATCTATGTGTATAAAAGTATTTTATAATTATATAAAAATAAGAAATAAAAATAATAAAATTAAAATACACAAAATAAAAATAAAAGAATAAAATATATAGGCATTATACCTATAAGGAGTGTAAAAGTAAACTTATAAAAATATACTTCATAAAAATAATTAAAAATCATAATAAAATAACGAATATTTTTTATTTTATAATCATAATTTAATTCAGCCATTTTCTATTTTTAAATGATTTTATAAACCTTTTTTTGGGTTTTCCTAGTTGGTCCACTTGGACCAACAGGGGGCGGTCTTCGTGACCTCGGTCAACTGCCTGCCCTCCACCCATGTGCGCCTGTCAGAACGCATTTGACCTCGTTTTGGTCGATTTTTACAGGTCACATCTTGCACCAATGCATGAAACACTCTTCACGACTTTTGTAGCCCTTTCATCAAGGATGCCCGCCCAAGCTTCATCTTGGGTTGTGGATCATCGACGCACCTGTGGTGCCTTGTTCTTTGAGCTCCTGTCACCTTAGGTCAAACCACTTAAACGAACCCCCAACTTTCCATTCGAATTCGAACACCTTCGGCCCACCCTTCCCTTGCTCTTCTTGTGCTCCAAGCACTCCTGGGAGGTGACAGTTCCCACGCCGTGCGTTCAGCCAGGGCAGAGGAAGTCGGAGGCGTCTCCACCACCTCCTGCAACACCGGCGGTTGAGTAACCCTCCCTCCGGTCTACACCGTCGAGGAAGCCACTTCACCCCTTTATTTTCGTTCTTTAGCTTAGCCTTAGTCGTAGGAAAAAAACCCTCAAGAAATTTCTAAATCCATCGCGTGAATCACTCAATTTCATCTCCTCGCCGGAGCGCAACTCCGGCCAAGAACCATCCCATCGCTTCGCGCCGCCTCTCCGCCTCCGCGGGGTCCAGGCAACTTGCCCTGGACCCTCTCACTTTGTTTTGCAGGTCAAAGAGCTTTGACTAGAGCTTGGGAGCTATTTTGGCACTAGTCGGAGCTCAGCCGAGCCTTCCAGCTCCGCCACCCTCTCGCGAGCAGCTCGGCCATCGTCGGGCTCTTTTGAAGCCCCCAAGAAGAAGACGAGACCTCAGGGACCCTCCAACCGCATTTTGGAGCCGAGAACGTCACCAGAGGAGGAGGAGCACCTCGGAGAACTTCGGCTCGCCAGAGTTCTTCCGCGGTTCTTCCTCCGTGCGCCTACGCCGTCGGATCGAGGAGGAGGCCAGACGCTGCAGCTGCCGTTGGATCGACCCCGGCCTCCACCGTTGGATCTTCTCGCGAAGCATCATCGCGTTACCAGACGCGCCACGTGGCAAGTGAACGGCCCATCGCCGTTCGATCTCCTGAGCGAGGGATTTTTGCAAGTATACCCTCGCGACTTTTGTAATTTTCATTTAGTCCATAAACTTTAATCTGTAGTTTAAAACTTTTGTAAAATTTGCAAGTAGGCCCTCGAACTTTCATATTTACACGTAGGTCCTCCGCCACGTCACCTCATGTGACCTGTTCACGTGAGGTGTGGGCATTTTGCAGAGAGGCCCTCGACCGTTTGGATATTTCGTTTTAGTACCAGAAATTTTAGTTCAAGTGTTAAACTTTTGGGATAATTGCATGAAAGCCCTCAGGCTTTGGGGGAATTACATGTCAGTCCCTGCCAGGCGCGTGCAAGTCGCGCGCCCTGGTGGGTCTTTTATACCAATACCCCTGCGGGTTTGAGGATTTATATTTGGTCCATAAATTTCAATATTCAGTGTTAAGTATTGTGGAAAATTGCCTGGATGCCCCTGGACTTTTGGATATTTGCACTTATATCCCTGCTAGGCTGTGACATTTTTGTGAACTTGTATGATTTAATTAAGGCATCATTTTAATTCCAAAAATTCTCAAAAGTTCAAGTTAAGCTCCTGTTCACTTGCACCTTCACGCCATATTTTCAGTTTTTGATTTTAATGCATTTTCATATTTATTAAAAATCAAAAACTTGCTTTTTGCCTACTATCTAGCTTAGAAAATGCCAAAAAAAATATTAACATACCTCAAAAAATTCCAAAAAAATTCCCTACTGTCTATTTTTACTTATTTTAGTGTCAATCCAAAAATTACTAAAAATCTCAAAAGAAAAACCTTAAAAATTCGAAATTACACAAAAACTTCAAATAAATATATAAAATCATAAAAAACTCAAAAAAATAGAAACTCAAGTCATGTTGATTCTCTATTTTGTTATATTTTTTAAAAATTAGTTTTGAAAAATTTGTGGCTGTTTGATATTTTTAATTCCCATTTTACCCTCAACCAGTAGATAAGTCACTGTTTTGCTTTATTTCAGTGTTTAAAAATACCAAAAATATTTGGAAAAATACCCAAAAATCCCAAAAACAGTAGAAAATCATAAAAATACCAAAAAGATTTTATTTATGAATTTTTGGCTATTATTGCACATTTTTATAAATATTGTAGCACCTCTTTTATTACCTTGTTTACATTTTCTAATATTAAAAAAAAGAAAAAAATATATAAAATATAAATTATAAAAATTAGAAAATTAAAAATCAAAATACAAAATTAAAAAAAATAAAATTAAAAAATTAAAAAGATTTAAACCCACAAAAATATTTGCTTGCGAGATTGACCCAAGAAGTGTTGGAAAGAGACTATACGAAGGGATCTTAGTTTTTTGGATATAAGTCCGAGATTGACCCAAGATGGATCTGAATGGAGGCGAAAAATCCATGTAACCGACCCTACTTAATTGTGGGAAAAGGCTTTGTTGTTGTTGTTGTAGTGTAGACACACTTCACACTCACACACACACTTGTGCATCTACCATGTTTTGCTCCCTGTGTTCGAACTCTCCGCATACTTATCCTATACATCTTTTGTGCAGAGTTAAAAATAAATTTTAACTCCACATTTATTTCTAATTATTTGATCTATAGTGTGGGTTAATTGTTGATTAAATACGAGATTCATTTGAGGGTCACCGCAGCGACGGTCGTCTCCGCCTTGTGTGAGACACCATTTTAGATCCCCATGAATTTCGTGTTTATCAGTATCCGCTTCTAACAAGCTTAGATACATATATCAAGTTCCTTATGACTTCGGGTACATAAAGACACTCTTTAAGTATAAGAACTCTACCACTAGATAATGATAGTCGGCAAGTCCCGACGGCTACTGCTGCAACACTTGCATCAGATCCCATCTGGATGACTATCTCCCCTTCCTCAAGATTTCTAGTTTCCTGAAACAAATGCAACAAATTGCATACATGAACAGAAGCACCAGAATCTACAACCCAACTTCTTTCTCATCCGACGAGAAAGCTAGTTTCAATAATGAAAGTAGATTTCATACCTACTGGGGCTTTACCTTTGTCTGACGACTTCAGGTATTCCGGGCAGTTACGCCTCCAGTGCCCGACTCTTTGCTGTGGTGACAAACATCGGATTTCTTTGACGCTATCAGTGTGGAGGCACTAGAAGATGAGCCAACGCCTTGACTCTTCTTCTTTCTCTTCTGGGTCGGGCCCTTCTGAGAACCTTGCTTCCGACCATGCTTCCCTCTGACCTGTGCATCTATTGCACTGCCAGCGGGACCATCTTTCTTCATTACGTCTTCTGCGGACTTTAATGCAACAAGAAGACCAGCGCTTGTCAATTCCAGCTTGTTCATGTGGAATGAAACTACAACGTTATTGAAAGACTTGGGCAATGACAACAGAATGAAGTCAGCTTGCATATCTGCATCTATGGTTTCCCCAAGAGTCTCCAGCTCCGACAAGTACCCAAACATTTTGAGTACATGTTCACGGACCGAAGTCCCTTCCTGCATCTTGCAGTGAATGAGTTCTTTCATAACGTTGTACCGCTGGGTGTGGTTGATGTCACCAAACATATCTTTCAGATTCTGTATTATCTCCTGACAAGTGCTCATCTCCACATGTTGCTTCTGCAGAACATTGAAGAGAGAACCCAGGATATAGCATCTAGCCAAGACACGATCTTCATCATACTTATCATTGTATGCTTTTTCTTCCTTGGATTTAGGGTTCTCATGCTTGTTCTCGGAGAGCACATAAATTATGCGCTGTACAGAGAGAACAAGCTCCAAATTACGGATCCAATCTGAGTAATTTGGGCCGGTCAATTGGTTGACCTCAAGAAGCCTACTAAGTGGGTTCAAGGACTTCATATTTTGAAATTAAGAATGCACTATATTAGAACATATAAACATATATTCAAATTCATGGTATTTGATTAAGGTATTTTAAATCAAATTATTCTTGCATAGTTGACTTTGAAAGTTCATTCCCTTAATCACTTTCAAAGTAAGAGATATACTTACCACTATATCTCTAGCAAGAATTGTGATCTCCTCTTTATCTTTGTCACATCCCAATAATATGAGAATCTGCGACTCCAGTAAAGAGAAGCGAGAACACATTCCGCCTTGCAAGTCCAACTTGCATTTCCCAATTTGGTCTTTAACACCCGGGCCCACCAACCCTAAGGCGATGTTGACCTGTTGTTAATTGAACTAACCGTCAACAGGAATAGTACTTGCTATGCGCAATCCAATATCGCCCTAATAATATGAGGATCCGATATTGGGGTCACTACGCATATGGCCTTACTCTTTCGAGAAGCAAAGAACCCGATCCAGATGCGCTTGCATACAGGAGCTGTCACTTCGGACAGGCGTCTCCCACATGCGATCCCTGGCGACGGAACCCTTCGCCTTGACGGGAGACCATGGATGTCACTTATGTGATCCTCCATCTCATATTCAAATTTTAATTAATTATCATTAATCACATTCATATAATTAATTATTCCAAGGGAAATAATAACTCTATTCATAATAGAGTGTCTCAATTGAACATAATCAATTTAATCATATTAAATTAATTATCAATCCAATTCAATCAACAAACTTGATCATTTTTACTTGAATATAAATATGGTAATATCTCAAAGTACGTGTTAATTTGAATTTTAATAATTAGAAAATACACCTTGATTTTCTCCGGTATTATCGAGTCCCTACCCGTTGTCATGGCCAGTACCGACAAGAGTGGGATGGACCACATACGTTGCAACCCGCAACCCCAATGCTCTCCGACTAGTCACCATATCCACCTCGGGAAAGGATAATGCCAAATATATCAATTTGTACTTGAGATGATCATCAGTTTTTCAACCGAAATTATACCATATAGTAATAATTAAAACATTTTTTGATTATAAGGAAATTTTCTACACAAATTCCTAATCCTATTCCAGCATCAAGTTTGATGATTGTGTTTCCAATTAAGATTTATATCAAATCTAATCAATTAATTGGTTGAGGTCAAGTCAATGAAGTAAATAAACATCTTCCAATATTTCACAAATATCTTTCATGGTTATTTCATGAAATTAACAATTTTTCATTAATTGACAATCACATGGTTCTTGATTAGGACTGCAACTTCAGTAGTGACCCCTACTCACTAAAATTAACATATCTCAATCAATTTAAATCTAATTAGACAAACTCAATTTTCAAAGGTTGATAACTTGATTTAGGACAGAACCCAAGTGATGTTTCATGCATTTCGAGGCGTATCAAAATAGTAATTAACTCTTTAATCATGTTAACATCTACAGTTCTCGCAACAGTGCATACATGTTCATTAAAACAACCATATCTCGAGCATACGGAATCCAATTTACGCAAACTCAGATCCTATGATTTCTTTATTTAATGGGGAACAAAATATACGTAAATAATTTGTGCTTAAACATTTTAAGCATGTCCGAAATTATTTACTAAACAGATAATCAAATGCGACAAAAAACTTTCGCGACCTTAACGAACCCAAGTCATCCTCGGTTTGCGAATCATATTCAAAAACCGTCGACCTAAGGCTCTGATACCACTTGAAGTATATGGAATTTTCCTCAAGCGTATCACGGAAGCGTGATCGTCATATCGAATACGATGCAGAACGACTAGTCGTACTAGTCGTTCTGTGCAGCGGAATTTAAAAATTTTCATGTGACGAAACCACATGATCCAAGAACGGTTCTAGGATCGTTTCATCTATAACCACAACAAGTATAAGGAATACCTCTTGAAGTGTGGTTGATCGAGAATCTAAGAGAAGAGACCTCCTGTCTCAAGTCCGATCGTCGGAGAGGTTGCTTGCGAGCGCGGGGATGAACCGCGTAGTTCTCGCAATCCAAGAAGATGATCCAAGCACGGTTGCTCCTGATCTCGTTGTACAAGATCGAACGTCTCCTTCGCGAGCGTAGCACTCCAAGAAGATGGAGAACCGAAGAACGTCGAAGCGGCGGTGCGATGGCGAAAGCGTCGACGAGTCTCTCTACTCTAGGGTTGGTGACGACCACCAAGAAATAGAGAGAGAGAGGTTGGCGTGTGAGAAGAAAAGAGAGAGAGAGAGAGAGCTTCAATATTGCATGTAATAGAGAGCATGTTATGCCTCTCTATTTATAGGGTTTTGGGATCCATGGATCTCAATCCATGGGACATATAAAATCAATGGATGAGATTGATTTATGTCAATCCACTGGTCAAGATTGTTGTTGGTAAAAACCAACAACTTGTGATCTAATTTAGATTAAAATATATTTGACAAAATCAAATATAAATCAATCCTAAATTACACCAACAAATAAAGAGAGAATATACATGGAGATCAAATCTCTCATGTATAAACAAGGTGGACGGCCACCCATTCCAAATAGGACATGGGTGCCGCCCACCACATTCCATGTAGGGCAATCTCATGGATTTCCATGAGATTGCATGCCTCTTGAATTTCTCCATTATTTATTTCCAACAACTTTTGTTGAGATTTATTCATAAAAAATAATTCACAATTATATTTGAGAATAGTGTAATCTTGCCATTGAACAATTGTAAATCATATTCACAACCCAAAACAACATATAATTTACATTGTCAATTAATTACACAATGTGTAACCAATACACATAACAATCAATCAACAAATATAAATTATAATTATCTCTCTCTAATACATAATAAATCACATTTATAATATATTATGAATAATTGAATATTTCTATCTACATTATTCTTATCCACAATAATTAAATCATATTTAATTATATTGGACAATTCCTACACACATCAAGATGATTAAATCACATTTAATTATTATTTATTCATTGCTCAGATCCATGGAATTATTCTTGAACCCTTCAAGAATAATGCGATTTCTCCGCATATACTTCAAGATAAGGACATGGCGATTGTATTGTTCCACGTATAGTGACTTGGATGTTGAGATCATATCTCAAATCCAGATCCCATAGACCTCCCACTGATGCATGATCAAATCAAGACCGTAGACCTAATCTTCTCATTGCATCTGAATCTCATTCAGATCAATGTCCAGTTCACGGACTAAGATTAGGTCACTTCTCTAATGAGAGGAGTCATTAAAATCCAAACCTGTTTCATCACTCCCTCGGAATGGAAGCGTCATGGTTATACAATCGTTTATGATCACATCACCCTCAAGTATTCCCAATACCTGTACATCCTACATACAGGAAGGCCTATGATCATTCTAAAGATAAAGATCACTTTTACACTGTCATCTTCAGGGTTTGATCATTAAGTTTCTCGATCTTGGTCACTGGGAATTGGTATAGATCATATGCTTTCCCAAAGCATAGATCTTACCTTCAAATTCATGTCATGCTTCCAAAGCATGACGACCATGCATGGAATTTGATCAGTCCTAATACCTCATGAGTGAGCTCATGTCTCCGGTTCATAAGTGAACATGTATGATCCCTTTGAGAGATCGTATTACTCATATGTCCTTACATGCACACCAGCTCGCCGGTGTATAGACCTTGGTTAGGTCATCAACCTATTGGTCTGCGAAATGTACACACTCAGACATATAGCAACACATCTGTCTCCGGTCAGAGGATGCATGCCTATGCTGTGACAATATCAACATAGGTCTTTATTTATCTCGATCTTGTTAAGTCAACCCATTGACTCAACTAACCCTGACATCTCCGAATCACTATTCCCAAGCAGAGGACCTGAATCAAGAGGTCAGTCAGATATCAGCCATTTGAGAAAGGATTGCGATCTCCTACTCAGGCTGGAGATCATTACTTAACAATCATTTGACGATGCTTGATGAGTCCCTCTATCTAACTCCTTAGATATTCATCCAAGCATCAGCCTCTATGATTCATTCAATGAATCAACTGCTGTATGATTATCAAGCTGGCCATGGTACATAACCCTTATTGTACAGAGGGACCCTATAGTGCATTCATTCATTCAATATCAGAAAAGGAGTGAAAAATAATCAATAACTTTTATTGATAATCTATTTTTACAATAACATTTATTGTAGAAATGGTTCGCCCGGGCTCACATTGCTAACACCCCCCGGGTAATTCTATTCCACAAGCAGCAACGAGCTCTCGATGATCTCTCCACCTCCAATTCCCATATCCCCCAATCCTTGGCTACGCAACAGCTCCAATTCCACGATCGCCTTTAGAAGCGAGCCACGACCGCCATAGACGCCACCACGTGGATCTCGTGGCGAGCAGAAGATGGAAAACATCACTCAGAGATAGGGGAGGATTTGGGGTAAAGGTGGTAGTCTTTTGTGGTCATGGATTCGGAAGAGACGATTGATTCAGGGTTTGGAAGCATACTGATAAACGCGAAATTTACGGGGGTCTAAATTGGTGTCTCACACAAGGCGGAGACGACCGTCGCTATGGCGACCCTCAAATGAATCTCGTATTTAATCAACAATTAACCCACACTATAGATCAAACAATTAGAAATAAATGTGTAGTTAAAAATTATTTTTAACTCTGCACAAAAGATGTATAGCAAGCAAGTATGCAGAGAGTTCGAACACAGGGAGCAAACAGGGTAGATCGAAATAATGTATGTGAGTGAATGTGAAGTGTGTCTACGCTATGCAAGCAAATATTTTTGTGGGTTTTTAAATTTTTTATTTTTTTAATTTAATTTTTAATTTTGTATTTTGTTTTTTTAATTTTTTGATTTTTAAATTTTATATATTATATATATATATATATTCTTTTTTTAAAATATTGAAAAATATAAACAAGGTAATAAAAGAGATGCTACAATATTTACAAAAATATGCAAAAATAGCCAAAAATTTAGAAATAAAATCTTTTTGGTATTTTTATAAATTTCTATTATTTTTGTGATTTTTGGGTATTTTTCAAATATTTTTGGTATTTTTAAACACTAAAATAAAGCAAAACAATGAATTAGCTACTGGCTGAGGGTAAAATGGGGATTAAAAATATCACACAGCCACAAAGTTTTTCCAAACTATTTTTCAAAAAAAGATAATAAAAACAGGAGACTACAGAACTAGAGTTTACAATTTTTGGAGTTTTCTACAGTTTTTTAGATTTTTTTGAAGTTTTTAAGTATTTTCTAATTTTTAAGGTTTTTCTTTTGCAATTTTTAGTGATTTTTTAATTGACACTAAAATAGGTCAAAATAGACAGTAGGGATTTTTTTGGGAATTTTCTAAGGTATTTCAATATTTTTTGGTATTTTCTAAGCTAGACAGTAGATAAAAAGCATGTTTTTGATTTTTAATAAATATTAAAATACAAGAAAGTCAAAACTAAAAATATAGCATGGAAGTGCAAGTTAACAAGAGCTTAAGTTTAATTTTTGAGAATTTTTGGAATTAAAATGATGCCGTAAATAAATCAGACAAGCAAGCAAAAATGTTACAGCCTGGTAGGGGTGTAAGTGCAAATATCAAAACCTCCAGGGGCATGCATGCAATTTTCCACCAAATATTGTACTGAATATTCGAATTTATGGACTAAATACAAATCCTCAAACCCGCAGGGGTGTCAGTGCAAAAAGCCCACCAGGGCGCGTGACTTGCAGGCGCCTGGGAGGGACTATAACACAATTTCAACAAAGCCCAAGGGCTTAAATGTAATTAGCCCAAAAATATAACACTTGAACTGAAACTCCTGGTACTAAAACAAAATAACAAACAAGCCGAGGGCCTTAATGCAAAATGCCCGCACCTCACGTATACAGGTCACGTGAGGTGATGTGGTAGAGGACCTAAGTGTAAATACTTAAAGTCCGAGGGCTTGGATACAGTTTTTACAAAATATTTAAACTACTATTTAAAGTTCATGGACTAGAATAAAATTACAAAAATGGCGAGGGTCTGAACGCAAAATACCCTCGCAAGGCAGATCTGACGGCCGGGGGGTCTTCACTTGACACGTGGCGACTCCTCTGCTCGCGATGACGGTTTGGCCTGGACGTCTGAGATCAGATCTCAGATGAGATCCGACGGTGGCTGGCCCTGACGATCGGACGATCCACGTTGAATATGGGGCTCCTCCTGATCGGACGGCAGCAAGGACAGGAGGAAGAACGCGGAAGAAGGCCGGCGACAGCGAACTTTCGCGACCTCCCCCGCCCTTCTTCGTCGGTGTTCAGGCCTCAAAATGGCCCCGATCGCTTCCTGCAAGTGTTCTCCATGTTTGGGGAGCTTCAAAACGGCCGGGAGGGTGTTGGTCTTCGCCTACGACGGCGGCGGAGCTCGGGAGCTCCAGGTTCCTCCGGCGAGTCCAAAAAAGGGGTCCCAGGTGTCGTTCTTATGCGCGTACCTGCAGAAAACGATGATAGAGTCTAGGGCAAAGTGCATGGACTCCGTGGAGGGTGGAAAAGAGGCGCGAAATGAAGCGATGATGCTAGGCCGGAGGTGCGCTCCGGCGAGATGAATGGATTGATCGATTGGAATGATGGAAGCGAGAATTTTTTGAGGTTTTTTATCCTAGAACTAAGGCGAGAAAAATGCGAGCAAAACTAAGGGAAACTAACTACCTCAAAGGTGTAGGACCCGAGGTTGAAAACCTCAACGGTGAGGCTCGCCGGAGGTGAGGAACACGCCCAGATCAGCAGCCGCTCCGCCGCCTTGAAGCTAGGAGCCTGGAGCTGTCACCTCCAGGTAGCTCGAGCACGACTAAGGGTCGAAGGATCTGTGTGAATCGCGGTTCAAAAATCAAATCAAAGTGGGAGCTGGGTTATATGGGTTGACGGTCAGCGGATGAAGAACGAGGCAGAGCAGTGGGTACAATGATCCTTCGACCATGGTATCATCAGGGCGGGCATGCCCATTGACCGAGGATCAAAAGCTAAGAAGAGTCTATCACGAGATGACGCAAGACCCGGCCTCGAAAAAATGGAGAAAGAGAGGTCAAACGTAGGTCTGACACGGGCTACAGGGCTAAGAACGACCAGTTGACCGAAGTCAACTGGGGCTGAAGCCTGGTTGGTCCACGTGGACCAACCAGGAAAAACCCCTGATTTTTATTTTGTAAATTCAAATAAAAATAGTAAATGAATGAATTAAAGTTTGGTTATTAAATAAAAAATGTTTATGATTTTATAAAGTATTTAATTCTGATTTTTATTATTTTTATGGAATATATTTTTATAAGTTTCCTTTTATGCCCTTTATAGGTATAATACCTATATAATTTATTCTTTTATTTTTATTTTGGTATTTTTGACTTCTTTAATTCTATTTATTATTTTGTAAATTTATATAATACTTTTATACACTTAGAAATATTTTTATTTTATTTTTCTGATGTGTTTTGTATATTAAATAAAATACAAGTATGTGTTGTATAGGTATACACATAGGTATAATACCTGTATAATATATATATATATATATATGTTTATTTTTATTTTGAATTTGATTTGGGTTTTTATTCTTGTTTTAATGTACATAATTATTAGAAATAATATTTATAAAAGTATAAAAATATAAAAATACAAAAATAATGAATAAAGAATAAATTGAATATTTTAATCAGTACAGTTGTACAATGAGGGTCCAAAACTCAACTTTCAAACCGTAGCTCCGCCAAATGCGAAACCACCACCATTAAATAGCTTATTTTATTCTATATACAATTAAAGTGAGTTTGCTGCATTTGGAGTTTTCATATGTGAGATACGAGTCTGGGAAGTTGGGATTTTGGATTTTTATTCAGACCATAACTTTTTATCTGTACATCATTTTTGAGTGAAATCAATTTTGTATTTTTCTTTATTTACTTAGCTACAACTTTCATGTACAAAGTTTCTTTATTGGATGTATAAAAAGTGGAACCAAAAATAGGTCCCAAAATGAATAAAGAATGAATTAAAAAGTATAGGTATTTGGCCCTTATCTCCCCCTACTTTATTCCTTGTCGACCTATTCATCAAGATGCCTAGGTCTCGGGGTTTGGGTCATAAAATATTTACAATATTTTATTCTTTTTATTTTCTTTTATTTATTCTATAATTTTAGCTTTAATTACAGTGTTTTATACACTAATTATATGCACATGCATGAATGCTAAGATGATGTATTTAATGCTATTTACAGGCATTTGCTAGGGTTTTTGGTGCCAAAATGATAGAATAAGGATGATGAAATGTGGAGTCATCATCCCCCTATACTTTACATTTGCTAGTCCCTAGCAAACACTTATGCAATAAGTGCAAAAAAGAAAAACAAAGAAAAGAAAAAGAAGAAAGATGGATGAAGTTTAATTATCAAACTTATCTTCACAAAATCAAAGTTTGGAGCTTAAGTCGGACCTTCGGAATTTTAGTGCGTGCGGAACCTTAATGAGAACCGGATTTGAAATCCAACAGTCCCTGAGAATCCCAAAACTCTATCCAAGTCTCCTCAATAGCCAGGTCAGAAATATCTCAATTCATACGCAAACTCTTACGACTATGAGTCTGACTCGTACAGTGTAAGTGATGGTGGCTCTCCCCAACTAGAATGACAAAGAGACTGATTTCTCCAGTACAACAACCCAATGATTCCCCAATCCAATAACCCCATCCTCGAGGAGCGGGGTATTCCCTTCTAAGTTCAAGTGGCAACCGGCTCAAGAGGAGGGGGTGAGGAGAAGAATGGACGGTAGCCAGTGTAGCTACCTATCCTGGGATGCAAGACCAGTGTAGTCAAGTCATCCTGCTGCAGGCTCACATATTTGACTTTGGAACTCAAGCTTGCTTATTGACTTTACAACATTTGTGCATACTTTGCAGGCTTTTTATTTTTGTACATGCCTGAACACATTTTTTTAATACTATATACATCAGCATTTACATAAGGAGTTATTCCTCTTGAGCCAGTAAACTATCCCTCTTTTGAAGCTTTATTGCAACCCACACTCTCCTGTCTTTAGACTTCCTCATCACTGGACGGGTTGGGGTGCACTTCCCTCCCTAGAGGAGGACAAGTGTTTCCACTTGTGTGCGTTTCATATCGGCAAATCCAATCCCCTCACCACTCCAACTGAGTTGAGCCATGTGAAAGGTGCAGGTGTCCAAGTTAGGTCATTATCAACAAGAGTCGTGCGTGTGCTCCGAAATACTCTACTTAGGCAGTCAAGAATCCATTGAACCAAGTCCCGTGATCCTCAAAGAATTAAGTCAACTAGCCTGAAGTACCTCAAACCCAGTTCCTATAAGGTTCTTGTTATTAGGTAGATTTTAAGGTCCAATCAAGCTCCAATCTCCGGATTTTACTTAGACTTATTCAACTATCAAACTCAATCCGAAAAATGCTTATGTTATGCAATGCTATGCAGAAAATATTTTTGTGATGCAATTTTCAAAGATTTTGAACTTTTATGGATTTTTGAAAAGATGATGATGATGATGCCAATGCATTTTTTGTCTTTTTCAAAAAGATTTTTTCAAATGTTTTTGGATATTAATTTTGCAAATGTTTTTGGGGTTTTTGAAAACAAAAGGTTTTTGGCTGAAATCTAGGTTAAAATATTTACACGGGAGTGTTTCTTATATTTACAAGAGGTAGATTTTAAGAATTTACAAGGGTAAGTGATCAATTTTTATACATATAGATATATATAGTGGATTTTGGTGAGATGTAAGTATTCCTCAAACTTATTTGACACAAGCTTTTTCACACAATTTTTTGAGAACTATAGTCCAAAATAGTTTTTACAAACATTTTACAAACATGTACACACATTTGAAAATTATGTTTGCAAAGGTTTTTTAAACAGTATAGATAGATTTTTCAAAATATTTTTGCAACCATTTTTCAAACCATTTGTAAATCATTTTTCAAACATTTTATTTCACACAAAGAAAATAAATTTTACAAACCACATATTTTACACAGGTTGACAACATCTAACAAAATATTTTCAAAATAGTTTTCAATAAATGTTCACAAAGATTTTCAAACTATTTTCAAATATTTTGCAAAAAAACATTTTCACATGATTTATTAATCAGTAGGTACACAAAGAATTTGAGGAACAAAACACCTTTTTATTACGATTTTTAATGAATTTTAAAGAATGATTAGCCATATTATTACGAAAATACGAAAGTACGAGTTATGGCTAAAGTATATACGTAGTATATACGACCCCCCTATACTTAGCTTGAGCTATGTCCTCATAGATCGGAGAGAAAGAGAAGACATAACTCGTACTAAGTATAGACAAGTCTAAAGAATAAATGACTAATGAATGAATCAATGAATGAGAAGTTGAC
This sequence comes from Ottelia alismoides, assembly GCA_037367405.1. Lineage (NCBI taxonomy): Eukaryota > Viridiplantae > Streptophyta > Magnoliopsida > Alismatales > Hydrocharitaceae > Ottelia > Ottelia alismoides. The sequence continues at coordinate 1,008,356 of JAZKJV010010769.1, read as the reverse complement.
CGTCCCCCCTATACTTAGGATCAAATAATCCTAAGTATAGCAGACTGTACACAAAGCAGGGAGGGTCAAGGGTGGGAATGAACAGATCATACTCAGATTGTCTCCCCCTATACTTGGGGTAAGATATCCCTAAGTATAGACAAGAAGAGAAGACAATGGAGAGGATCGGAATAAATGAAAACTCGGGGTGCACGCCCCCCTATACTTAGGACAAAGTACGTCCTAAGTATGGAAAATTGTCTACAAGGGCAACACCTTTTTGATAGATACAGAAAATAGAAAAGGAAAAGAAGAAAAGAAGAAAAGAAATCTGAAGATGGGATAAGAGATCGTGAGAATATACACGTCCACTCCCCCTATACTTAGGGTGAAAGAAGCCCTAAGCATAGGAAACAACAGGAGTGATGACACAGAACGAAGAATGAACACTCGGCTCGTCCACCCCCTATACTTAGGACAAAGTACGTCCTAAGCAAGGCAAACACGAGAATGGGTGGACGAGCAATACGGAAGATAGACAGAGAGTGACAGGAGAGAATCTACAACATAAATGGATGATCATAAGAAGGCGGAAAGCAAACCTTCTTGCGGGACCGTTGAGGGATAGATCTGATATGGTGTATGTCGACATCGGGGTCCACAGTGGACGGAGGCCGATCATGGTCGACACGGTGAAGGCCCTCAGTGGAGTCAAATCGGAAGGGGACGAACTGATCAATGGAAGCAGTATGGCTAGGTTCTCCCTTGGTGGTCCTATGGTGTGAAGGCGCAGACATGTGAGTGGAAGAAGTACGGCTGGGTCCGGCCTTGGAAGTCTCGCCGATATCAAAGTGAAATGGGACGAACTCATCATCCTCGGAAGAAGTGTAATCGGAGTCGTCCTGCGAGTCCTCGTCCAGGTCAAAATCAAAAGGAACGAAATCATCAGTGGAAGTATACAAACTCAGACCGTCCTCAAGAGTCTCACCTGAATCATTGTCTTCAACAAGAGGTCTGAATTTATCAAAATAAATGGCAGCATCATAACCGACGTCAATTATCTTTACTTGTGAAGGACCTATAACGGACTTATCAGTGGAAGTAGTCAAACCAGGTCCGTCCTATCTAGTCTTACCTGGGTCACTTGTTTCCTTAAGAGGTCTCTCAAAATAATGGGCAACATTATAAACGTCCTCAATCAGCTTTACTTGTGAGTGACCAGGAACGGACTTATCAGTGGAAGTAGTCAAACCAGGTCCGTCCTGTCTAATCTTGGTATCTGCCCGCCGCTCAAATGGATCAATCACGTAAATACTTTGGATTTCATCAACACATCGCCATACACCAGGAGGAGGAACTGCGAGGTCCATGCTTTCCGATTTCCTCCCCTTTTGGGGGATTTGTCGGGTCTCATCAGCGGTCGCTAAGGAAGCATCTCGAATGTCATCAGATCGGTCACAAGCCTCGAAGTCAGCTATAATCAATGAAGGTGCATCAGGTGCAGATCTCTGGTCAATTGTGGGTGCGGTGATCAATACTTCGCTCTCGTAAACAGGACGGAAGCGAACCTCTCCTGATCCATAGTCAATAATGACCCTCGCAGAGGCGAGGAATGGTCGTCCCAGGATGATTGGAGATGGCTCCCCTGTGGAGGTCTCCATGGGCAACACGACAAAATCAACATGGTGGCTCGTGCCCTGAATAGAAATGACAACGTTTTCAAGGATACCCTTCGGCCTCTTGATAGATCCATCAGCAAACTGAACGATCATCCGGGTTTTCTTTAGAGGCCCTAAGTGAAGAGACTGTACCAGCGAGAAGGGTAATATGCTAATAGATGCACCGCCATCTAGGAGAGTGTGATCACAAGTATAGTCAGAGATGGTGCAAGTGATGAATGGTGTAGCTGTGTTCTTCCTTTTGGGAATGGGACGGTGTGTGATGGCGTGGGCAGTGGCCATGGTCATAATGTGACGCTCAGATCTGCTCCTCCGCTTTCTCTTCTTGGGAAGAGGAGCAGATAATTGGGTCATGGCCTGCTGAAGTGGGGCACGGATAATATCATGAATAATGGCCACCACTTCGGGTTCAGTCAACATCTTTTTGAATTTTTGGACTTCCTCCGTACAAGGGAGGAAGTCAGAATCAACATATACATAAGGCATGCCAAGAGCAGTCTGTACAGCGGCATCCTCGGGGTCAAAGGTGGGACTAAGTGTGAATGGATGTATGGTCAAGGGCTCTGGCAAATGGACTCTCTCCTCACAATATGGATCAACCAAGTGTCTTCCGAACTCTTTTTGGATTTTTAAATTTTTCTCATTTTTTTTGTATTTTGGGTGATTGCAAGCTCCCATGATCACCTACAAGTGAAGCAGTATCCCCGACGAAAGGAGCATTAATATGATTCTTCCTCAAGAAAGCAATATCATCATTCATCAAATCAATGCGCTTTGTCATCCGATTCAAGATATCACTCATAGAGATCGAGGGAGGTGACTCCATCAGGTCAAACTCGGGTGGATGTGAAGGTGGAGGTGGATAATATACAGGTGAGGGTGGAGGTGGGTAGAAGTCCGAGTCGTGATACTGTGGTTGAGGCGGGTATGTACAAAAATCAGAAAAAATAGGAGGAGGATCCTCCTGATAAAAAGGAGGTGGACAGACTGGAGCGAGTGAGGGATCCGCAAAGTCCGAATAGAATGCACTCTAGGGGTCCATCTCGAAAACAAAAGGAAATGATTCGGGGGAGCACGTCGGTCAAGTCAAGAGAGTGAAGAAGAATGCGCAAGTGGCAGAGATGATCTAGGACACACACAACAATCACAGACAAAAAATGAAAATAAGACAAACCCTCAATTCACCTACTCAACTCGGTAGAGACCGCAAAGAGCGGTCTTTTTATCTTGTCTGTTTTAGAGTTAGGTGAGAAGTCCAAAATTGCACAAACACTTAGGGGCTGAAATGGGATTTGGGCATTATTCCTTAACGTGTGCGCGGGCAATGTAAAACGAAGACAATGAGGGGATTACTCGCCCCAAGAGAATATTTTTCTTTTTGATCTTTTTTAGGGTCAAGTAATATTTGCAGTCCCAATTTTATTGGTTATCACTTTTTTTTGGTTTTTAGTGAAAAATGCACGTGCCTAACGAGGAGTCAATTCCTTTAAGCACCTAGGTGATCAAAATCAGAGGGAGAGTCGGAAAAGCAATGCAAGCGGCAAACAATGATGAATGCTAAAGCGTAAATGCTCACCTTGCCTCCAGCACTCTACATGCAAGGATGCTCAGCAGAATTGAAACCTATCTATATGCAAATGCAAAGCCGATGAAGTCGCCCTAAGTTCAGAATTTGCTATTAGCGGGAAGCACCACGAATCGATCACTGATCCTCAATCCAAAAGTCCGGTCTAGGCTCACCCCTCCTCCTCTCGACAAATCGAGTTCAGGAGAAGCGCTTGATGGGGAGAGCTCGCGGCACGACGGCTCGAGGATGATGAATCAACTGTTTAAATTTGACTAAGTCCAAACGATACTATAGGAGCATGCCAGGGTGATTAATGTGTTTGGACCTAATCTATCGCAAGCAATCCTAGAACTAGGAGCTCAATCACACAAAATAAAGAAAATCGAAAATCGGAAAACAAAGTAAAAAAATACGATGAAAACGCGAGAAAGTCGCGGTAAGCTCCCAAGTGAACAATCACTTGGAAATTAGGCTCGAGAGTTCAAATGTCTGGGGGTACCTATATTATTACAATTAAAGTGGTCTCTCTCTCACTTGAATTACAAAAATAAATGCAGGAAATAAATTCTAAAACTAAAGATGGAGCTCGGTCTTCAAAAATCTCTCCTCGTCTCCTCGGTGCTAAGCTGGCAGTAGCGCCGACTTTACATGGGTGCGTCGGCGCCTCGAGTGACGCGTCTCCCTCGGTCCGCGGTACCTCGCACAAAGTCAACAAAGAAGAGGGATTAGACAGCTCAAAAGATATATCAAATAAAGAGCAAACAAATAAAACCGCAAAAAGTAGACAAGCTGTCACAACACTACAAAAACGAGATCTACGCGCTGTTGCTCCCCGGCAACGGTGCCATTTGATAAACGCGAAATTCACGGGGGGTCTAAATTGGTGTCTCACACAAGGCGGAGACGACCGTCGCTGTGGCGACCCTCAAATGAATCTCATATTTAATCAACAATTAACCCACACTATAGATCAAATAATTAGAAATAAATGTGGAGTTACAATTTATTTTTAACTCTGTACAAAAGATATATAGCAAGCAAGTATGCAGAGAGTTCGAACACAGGGAGCAAACATGGTAGATCAAAATAATGTATGTGAGTGAATGTGAAGTGTGTCTACACTATGCAAGCAAATATTTTTGTGGGTTTTTAAATTTTTAATTTTTTTAATTTAATTTTGTATTTTGTTTTTTTAATTTTCTGATTTTTAAATTTTATATTATATATATATATTCTTTTTTTAATATTGGAAAATATAAACAAGGTAATAAAAGAGATGCTACAATATTTATAAAAATATGCAAAAATAGACAAAAATTTAGAAATAAAATCTTTTTGGTATTTTTATAATTTTCTACTGTTTTTGTGATTTTTGGGTATTTTTCAAAATATTTTTGGTATTTTTAAACATTGAAATAAAGCAAAACAGTGAATTAGCTACTGGCTGAGGGTAAAATGGGAATTAAAAATATCACACAGCTACAAAATTTTTCCAAACTATTTTTCAAATAAAGATAATAAAAACAGGAGACTACACAATTTTTGGAGTTTTCTACAATTTTTTAGATTTTTTTGAAGTTTTTAAGTATTTTCTAATTTTTAAGGTTTTTCTTTTGCAATTTTTAATGATTTTTGAACTGACACTAAAATAGGCTAAAATAGACAGTAGGGAATTTTTTGGAATTTTCTAAGTATTTTAATATTTTTTTGGTATTTTCTAAGCTAGACAGTAGATAAAAAACATGTTTTTGATTTTTAATAAATATTAAAATGCAAGAAAATCAAAAACTAAAAATATAGCATGGAAGTGCAAGTTAACAAGAGATTAAGTTTAATTTTTGAGAATTTTTGGAATTAAAATGATGCCTTAAATAAATCAGACAAGCAAGCAAAAATGTCACAACCTGGTAGGGGTGTAAGTGCAAATATCAAAACCTCCAGGGGTATGCATGCAATTTTCCACCAAATATTGTACTGAATATTCTAATTTATGGACTAAGTACAAATCCTCAAACCCGCAGGGGTGTTAGTGCAAAAAGCCCACCAGGGCGCGTGACTTGCACGCGCTTGGGAGGGACTAAAACGCAATTTCAACAAAGCCCAAGGACTTAAATTCAATTAGCCCAAAAAATATAACACTTGAACTGAAACTCCTGGTACTAAAACAAAATAACAAACAAGCCGAGGGCCTTAATGCAAAATGCTCGCACCTCACGTGTACAGGTCACGTGAGGTGACGTGGCAGAGGACCTAAGTGTAAATACTTAAAGTCCGAGGGCATGGATACAATTTTTACAAAATATTTAAACTACTATTTAAAGTTCATGGACTAGAATAAAATTACAAAAATGGCGAGGGTCTGAACGCAAAATACCCTCGCAAGGCAGATCTGACGGCCGGGGGGTCTTCACTTGACACGTGGAGACTCCTCTGCTCGCTATGACAGTTCGGCCTGGACGTCTGAGATCAGATCTCAGATGAGATCCGACGGTGGCTGGCTCTGACGATCGGATGGTCCACGTTGAATTTGGGGCTCCTCCTGATCGGACGACAGCAAGGACAGGAGGAAGAACGCGGACGAAGGCCGGCGACGGCGAACTTCCGCGACCTCCCCCTCCCTTCTTCGTCGGCGTTCAGGCCCCAAAATGGCCCCGATCGCTTCCTGCAAGTGTTCTCCATGTCTGGGGATCTTCAAAACGGTCGGGAGGGTGCTGGTCTTCGCCTACGACGGCGGCGGAGCTCGGGAGCTCCAGGTTCCTCCGGCGAGTCCAAAAAGGGGTCCCAGGTGTCGTTCTTATGCGCGTACCTGCAGAAAACGATGATAGAGTCCAGGGAAAAGTGCCCCGACTCCGTGGAGGGTGGAAAAGAGGCGCGAAATGAAGCGATGATGCTCGGCCGGAGGTACGCTCCGGCGAGATGAATGGATCGATCGATTGGAATGATGGAAGTGAGAATTTTTTGAGGGTTTTTGATCCTAGAACTAAGGCAAGAAAATGCGAGCAAAACTAAGGGAAACTAACTACCTCAAGGGCGTAGGACCCGAGGTTGAAAACCTCAGCGGCGAGGCTCGCCGGAGGTGAGGAACACGCCCAAATCAGCTGCCGCTCCGCCGCCTTGAAGCTAGGAGCTTGGAGCTGTCACCTCTAGGTAGCTCGAGCACGACGAAGGATCTGTGTGAATCACGGCTCAAAAATCAAATCAAAGTGGGAGCTGGGTTATATGGGGTTGACGGTCAGCGGAGGAAGAACGAGGCAGAGCAGTGGGTACAGTGATCCTTCGACCAAGGTATCATTAGGGCGGGCATGCCCATTGACCGAGGATCAAAAGCTAAGAAGAGTCTATCACGAGATGATACAAGACCCGGCCTCGAAAAAATGGAGAAAGAGAGGTCAAACGTAGGTCTGACACGGGCTACAGGGCTAAGAACGACCAGTTGACCGAAGTCAACTGGGACTGAAGCCTGTGGACCAACCAGGAAAAATCCCTGATTTTTATTTTGTAAATTCAAATAAAAATAGTAAATGAATGAATTAAAGTTTGGTTATTAAATAAAAAATGTTTATGATTTTATAAAGTATTTAATTCTGATTTTTAATTATTTTTATGGAATATATTTTTATAAGTTTCCTTTTATGCCCTTTATAGGTATAATACTTATATAATTTATTCTTTTATTTTTATTTTGGTATTTTTAACTTCTTCAATTCTATTTATTATTTTGTAAATTTATATAATACTTTTATACACTTAGAAATATTTTTATTTTATTTTTCTGATGTGTTTTGTATATTAAATAAAATACAAGTATGTGTTGTATAGGTTACACATAGGTATAATACCTGTATAATATATATATATATATGTTTATTTTTATTTTGAGTTTGATTTGGGTTTTTATTACTGTTTTAATGTACCTAATTATTAGAAATAATATTTACAAAAGTATAAAAATATAAAAATACAAAAATAATGAATAAAGAATAAATTGAATATTTAATCAGTATAGTTGTACAATGAGGGTCCAAAACTCAACTTTCAAAATGTAACTCCGCCAAATGCGAAAACCACCACCATTAAATAGCTTATTTTATTCTATATACAATTAAAGGTGAGTTTGCTACATTTGGAGTTTTCATCTGTGAGATACGAGTCTAGGAAGTTGGGATTTTGGATTTTTATTCAGACCATAATTTTTTATCTGTACATCATTTTTGAGTGAAATCAATTTTGTATTTTTCTTTATTTACTTAGCTACAACTTTCATGTACAAAGTTTCTTTATTGGACGTATAAAAAGTGGAACCAAAAATAGGTCCCAAAATAAATAAAGAATGAATTAAAAAGTATAGGTATTTGACCCTTATCTCCCCCTACTTTATTCCTTGTCGACCTATTCATCAAGATGCCTAGATCTCGGGTTTGGGTCATAAAATATTTACAATATTTTATTCTTTTTCTTTTATTTTATTTATTCTATAATTTTGGCTTTAATTACAGTGTTTTATACACTAATTATATGCACATGCATGAATGCTAAGATGATGTATTTAATGCTATTTACATGCATTTGCTAGGGTTTTTGGTGCCAAAATGATAGAATAAGGATGATAAAATGTGGATTCATCACATACTCCATGTCATTTGTCATTGTAGATTGCAACGACGAAGCAGACATCATCTGTGGGGTCACGCTGAGACAGAGGGGGGAGCAGAGATCGAGGGGGACAATGATGGAGTCGAGGAGATGGGAGGGAGGCGTAGTAACAGAGAGGGGGTGTCGATCTTCTCCTCTTCCGAGGCATCGGCGTTAGCGTGGTCGCCGCTCATCTTCATTTGCCTCTACCTCGATCGCACAACCATACTGTTATGTGGAGGTTACATGGAGAAGGAGGGTTTTGCTTCTTGTTTTAATTAAAATGCAATCATTCCAAACATTGAGGGGTAACTTTGTCCTTCTTTAACAACAACCGTCAAATATAATGGGCAAAACAAACAGAACATAACACATGGTTATGTCATGTAAGAGTTAAGCATTATTCAGAGTTTCTCATGTAATTATTATTATCATCGAGGGTTCATGTAGTAATTACAAAACTATGCAAAGTTATGAGTGTAAATATCTCTTTCTAATATAAACTTTCATGTTCCAATGATTATTTGCTTGAATGCTTTCTTTGCTTGGAATGCCACGTTTGTTTTTATGAATTCCGTGCATTAGACTCCAAAGAATGAGACCCCAAAAAAGGCTTGGTTTATTCCATTTTTAATAGGATAAGCTTGGTTTATAGATTAGCTAAAATATACATGTTTAACATGACTTGCACAGAATATATTATGCTAAATGCATTCACTGATGAATGCAATCATAAATTTTTGTTATCATAGTTATAAATAAATCTTGATTATATTTATGTATTAAAATGCATATAGGAATGTGAATATTCACGAATGTCAAGTGATATACCTATCTGCATTCACATTAAGATGAATAAAATATGAATACAAATGTCAAAATATGTAAAAAACAAGTACGATAACCGATCTGATATAATTCATATCCGATCTTCGCCTTTGTCCGTAAGAGATGAAGGTGCAATGTTTATTTTAGAAGTTGAATGAGGATATTTTAGAAAGAATTAAAGATATATCTCACTCCCTCTCTTCTATCTTCTGCTGGTGGTTTCATGTTTCAGATTGAAAAACTAGAGAATACTACTGGCAACCTTGCCTTTCAGATGCAGACTTCGTACGAAGAATTCAGCAGCGATGTTAGGAATTTATTTGCGGATAGTATGATGAGAGATGTTAGTATTCAAATGCAAGTTTAGTTGGCATATTCCTTTTTGTCATACTGAGAAGTTTATTAAGTTCTACATGGATGAAACTTCCAAGATGAAATGTGGTTGATTTAACCAGTAATGCATCTTTACAGTAAAACGGACAAACCCTAGTTCTTAGCCTGACCCTTCAAAAAAACACCATATATTTGACACCATCTCAGAAATCTCAAATACATAATGAGTTCACTCAATAAAATAACTTTACTCCTAGAGAGATCAAGCGACCACGAAAACGCTCAACCGATCCCACGCACAATCCATAGAGAGATCTGTTGAGATTTATTCTGTGAAGACTGATTGGCTGAATACAAGTAGAAAGCATTGCTGATGTGGCTGATCTCCCTCCTGCCTTTTGATTGGCTGAGAGCTCTTGGGTTGGATTGCTGAGGTGTATGATCCACCTCCTGCATTCTGATTGGATGAGAGATGTTGGTTTGGATTGCTGAGATGCTTAATCCACATCCTGCATCCTGATTGGTTGAGAGCTGATGGTGGGGATTGCTGAATGCTTGGTATTCTTTTGTTGTAGTATAAAAGGAGCCCTATGGCACCACATATTGTATCCCAACTTCATTCAAGAAATAGTAGAGAGAGTCTGGTGTGAGCAAGTGGAGTAGGCACATTGCCGAACCACTATAAATCCTTGTCTTGTGTGATTGTGCGTGCTTTCTTCTTCGATTGTGGTTCTAGTCATGTGGTGCTTGATCGGATCCGTCCCCAACAACTGGTATCAGAGCAAGGTTCAGAGATCAACCTCTATACAGATGGCGGAAGAATCGAAGGTCAAGATCGAGAAGTTCAATGGATCGAACTTCGCGTTTTGGAAGATGCAGATTGAAGATGTTCTATATCAGAAGGATCTCTATCTTCCGATCGAAGGGAAGAAGCTCGAAGCCATGAAAGATGAAGAGTGGAAGGTCCTAGACCGAAAGGCTCTAGGAACGGTAAGGCTCAGCCTTGCTCCATCGGTGGCTTCAAATATCGCAAAGGAGACGACGACGGTGAATCTTTTCAAAGCTCTTGAAAAGATGTACGAGAAGCCATCTGCATCAAATAAGGTGTATTTGATGAAGAAGCTTTTCAATTAAAGATGAGTGAGAACTCCGTGGTGGCTTCACACTTGAATGATCTGAACGGTATCATCAACCAGTTGGAGTCTGTGAAGATCGTATTTGATGATGAGGTAAGAGCTCTTTTACTCCTTTCTAGTTTACCTGATAGTTGGAATGCTTTAGTTGTAGCGGTTAGCAACTCCTCTGGTTCTGTAAAGTTGAAGTTGGAGGATGTTGCTGGTCTTCTTCTTGGAGAAGAGGCACGACGGAAGATGTTTGGAGAAGAACACTCGTCAGGTTCTGCCTTGAATACAGAAGGAAGAAGCAGGAAGAGCTACAGGAACCAAAAGCATTACGGGGGAAAGTCGGTACAAGGAAGATCCAAATCCAGAGATCCGAAGTCAGTGGTCTGCTGGAATTGCAATCAAAAGGGGCATTACAAGACACAATGCAAGGCCCCAAGAAAGCAGAAAGGAGAAAATGACAAAGGTAAGAACACCTTAAATCTTACTGATGATGATGATAGCGATGCCATAATATGTGTTGCAGATGCTAGAAGTGAGTCGTGGATTGTGGACTCGGGTGCTTCATTTCATACCACTCCACAAAGGGATATCCTCCAAAATTATGTGAAAGGTGATTTTGGAAAGGTATATCTGGGAGATGATGAATGCTGCGGCATAATTGGAAAGGGAGATATTGACATATCCCAACCCAGTGGTGGCTTCTTGAGATTGAAGAATGTTAGACATGTACCCAGTCTAACAAGGAATCTCATATCTGTCGGACAGCTATCGGAAAGCGGCGTCGTGACATCATTTGATTCTGATTCGCGGAAGATGTCAAAGGGATCATTGATCCTTGCTCGAGGTAAGAAAGAAGGAACCCTGTATGTTGCATCAGGTTCATATGACAAGATAAATGTTGCATCATCTGGGTGTGATGCTAACACTTGGCATAGACGGCTTGGTCACATGAGCGAAAAAGGAATGAAGATCATGCAGAAGAAGGGAAAGTTGATGGGATTGCAGACCGTAGATCTGGACTTCTGTGAAGATTGTATCTTGGGAAAACAGAAGAAAGTCAGTTTTAGAAAGATTGCAAGAGTACGAAAAACTGAAAGACTGGAGCTGGTTCATACAGACGTATGGGGTCCATCTCAGGTACCTTCCCTTGGCGGATCTCATTATTTCATTACTTTCATTGATGATGTAACTAGAAAGCTGTTGGTTTATTTTATCAAACATAAATCCAATGTATTTGAGACCTTCAAAATGTGGAAGGCCTTAGTTGAGTCTGAGACATGTTTAAAGTTGAAATGTCTCAAGTCCGACAATGGGGGGAGAATACTGCAGTGAAGTGTTTGAATCATATTGTGCCAAGAACGGGATCAAGAGATTGAAGACGGTCCCAAGAAAGCCCAGACAAAATGGTGTTGCTGAGCGCATGAACATGACTCTTATAGAGCGTGCGAGAAGCATGAGGTTACATGCAGGTCTACCAAAGCGACATTGGGCTGATGTAGTGAATACAGCTGCATACTTAATCAATCGAGGTCCGTCTGCTGCTTTAGATGGGGATCTTTCAGAAGAAACATGGACAGGAAAGGAGGTAACACTTTCTCATTTACGTGTCTTTGGATGCATAGCTTATGTTCACATTGAGCAGGAAAACAGAGGAAAGCTTGATCCCAAAGCAAGGAAGTGTATCTTTGTCGGCTACGGTATAGATAATTATGGATATAGATTGTGGGATTTGGAGAACAAGAAGACAGTAAGAAGCATTGATGTCACATTCAATGAGTCTTCCTTATACAAGGATGAATTGATAAAAGGAAAGACAACGGAAGAGCCAGACTTTGTGGAGTTTGATGAAACTCCTGAACAAAGTACATCACAACCAAGTGATGAGAATGTTCAACCCATCCCACAGAACAATCCGCAAACTCTGGTACTACAGAAATCTTCCAGAATCAACAAACCCACTGCAAGGTATTCACCTTCTTTGAATTATTTATTGCTGACTGATAATGGTGAGCCTGAATGCTTTGATGAAGCTATACAAGGTGAGGCAAGAAATCAGTGGGAGTTAGCCATGGATGAGGAGATGAACTCCCTCTCAAGAAGCAAAACGTGGGACTTAGTCCCACTACCGAAGGGAAAGAAGGCTCTGCATAACAAGTCGGTGTACATGGTAAAGGAGGAAGCTGATGGTTCCATTAGATACAAGGCTCGGCTAGTGGCGAAGGGCTTTCAACAAAAAACAGGAGTTGATTTCACAGAGATCTTTGCACCTGTTGTAAAGGTCTCAACCATAAGAGCAGTATTGAGCATTGTTGCAACTGAGAACCTACATTTGGAGCAGTTGGATGTTAAAACAACATTTCTCCATAGAGATCTTGAGGAAGATATCTACATGCAACAATCAGAGGGCTATGTAGCTACTGAAAAGGAAGACATGGTATGCAAGCTCAGAAAAAGCCTTTATGGCTTGAAGCAGGCACTAAGAAAATGGTACAAAAGGTTTGATGATTTCAGGAGAAATACAGGGTTCCGCAAATATCATGCTGACCATTGTTGCTACTTCAAGAAGCTTGGTATGTCTTACATCATTTTATTTTTTTACGTAGATGACATTCTTGTTGCAGGCTCATGCAAGGAAGAAATAGCAAATCTGAAGGCAATGTTGTCTAAGGAGTTTGAAATGAAGGACCTAGGTCCTGCAAAGAAAATCCTTGTAATGCAGATTAGCAGAGACATGAAGAACAAGAAGCTGAGATTGTCTCAATTAGATTACATTGAGAAGGTAATAGAGAGATTTAATATAAAAAATATAAAATCTACTCTAACACCTTTAGGGAGCCACTTCAAATTTTCAAAGGAGAAAGAACCTGCTACGAAGGAGGAGCATGAGTACGTGTCAAAGGTACCCTACCAGTCTGCTGTTGGTAGTTTGATGTACGCAATGGTTTGTACAAGACCAGACATCTCCCATGCAGTGGGAGTTGTGAGCAGATTCATGGCGAATCCTGGCAAGGAACATTGGGAGGTTGTGAAGTGGATTTTACGTTATTTGAGAGGTACCTCTAACGTGTCATTGTGTTATGGGAATACTGACATTTCCATTTGAGGTTTTGTGGACTCAGATTTTGCAGGAGACATCGATGGCAAGAAAAGCACAACAGGGTATGTCTTCACCCTGGGGAGTGGAGCCATTAGCTGGATCTCTAGGCTCCAGAAGATAGTGACCATATCGACCACGTAAGCAGAATATGTGGCGGCAACAGAAGCTTGCAAGGAAATGATATGGTTGAAAGGTCTGATGAAAGAACTGGATAAAGAATGTGAAGATTGTCAATTATCCAGCGACAGTCAAAGTGCAATTCATCTTGTAAAGAATTCCGTCTTTCACTCGAGGACTAAGCACATTGATGTGAAGTGCCACTTTATTCAGACGCAGCTAGAAGATGGACAATTTAAGCTGAAGAAGATCCACACATTAGAAAATCCTACTGATATGTTCACAAAGTCTGTAACAGTGGAGAAGCTGAAGACATGTTCAGCTTCTATTGGTCTTCAAGCATAGAAGACAATGGAAAGCTCACACCAGGACTATTGAAGAAGTGGTGTGTACCACAAATCAGTCTTCAAGTGAGAGGTTGTTGAGATTTATCCTGTGAAGACTGATTGGCTGAATACAAGTAGAAAGCATTGATGATGTGGCTGATCTCCGTCCTGTCTTCTGATTGGCTGAGAGCTCTTAGGCTGGATTGCTGAGGTGTCTGATCCACCTCCTGCATTCTGATTGGCTGAGAGGTGTTGGGTTGGATTGCTGAGATGCTTAATCCACATCCTGCATCCTGATTGGCTGAGAGTTGATGGTGGGGATTGCTGAATGATTGGTATTCTTTTGTTGTAGTATAAAAGGAGCCTTGTGGCATCACATATTGTATCCCAACTTCATTCAAGAAATAGTAGAGAGAGTCTGGTGTGAGCAAGTGGAGTAGGCACATTGCCGAACCACTATAAATCCTTGTCTTGTGCGATTGTACGTGCTTTCTTCTTCGATTGTGGTTCTAGTCGTGTGGTGCTTGATCGGCTCCGTCCCCAACAAGATCAAGCCAAAAAAATCATTTTTTCCCAAGCAAGAGACCCAACAATTTATGTTACAGAAATTTTCCAAAATAAATTTTACGTCGAGAGTGTTTTGTCTCGTACAAAATTTTATTTGATTCTTGATTGTTGGTTATTTTATTGATTAATCATATTATTGGCGAACACTTATCTGCATTTTCCAGCTCAAGTTTTCAAAATCGGACCGGACAATGAACCTGCCAGACTTCGGTTTGGTCCAACCGAATCGGATCGGTGATGATGTCAGCATGACGTCATCATTCCTATCGATTTCGAAAAAACCGGTCTGAGCTTAATTTACTGGACAGATCGGTCAAACCGGATACATATATGTAGGTATGTATCTATATATCAGTGAAATAACCGTTTAAAATATCAAATCTTTCGATAGAATAATATGGTTGTCTATTTCGAGTAAAACTCTACAAAAGTTAGTCACATTTTCTAACATTATATATGAATATAATATTATAATCATTTATTTACAATTCCTTCTAGAAAATTACTATAAGAAAGTATTGGCACAATGTATATTACAAAAAAGAGAAGGGCATAACTTATATTGAAAAAGTTAAGAAGGGCACAAGTGATAAGCACCCCATTATTTCATTATCTAAACATTTCTTTTTTTGAAAATTTACCAACCCATCAAAATTGGATCAATCCGGATCAAGTCGGACATGATTCTTTTATTTTCTTTTTTAAAATTAATTACGCACCGGCTGAACTGACCGGGTCGAGTAAAGTTCCCGATCCAATTGGTCCGATCGATCGGCCCGATTCGATTTTTAAACCCTGATCCATCCATCACATTCTCAAAACATGACATAAGATCACCAGCACGTTCCACAACGAATTCCATAAATCTAACAAGTGAGTCACATTGTTTAAGTACCTAAAGCCATAAGGAGTTGAATCCCCCTTGACTTTATGTTATATGATGCAATTCAAATCCTTATCAGTATGGACTGAGTTCGGATCCTCTTCAGTTATAGCAGATGCTGTAACTGTGGAGGGCCCGCTCGATCATCATCGAGCGGCGTGCACGGAAAGCTCGCCATAAATGTGGTCACGGTGTTATTTCCATAGACATGTGGTATCCAATTGTACGTCATGATCATGGTGTAATTTCCGTAGACGTGTGGTATCCATTTTCGAATACGAATACGTATGCAGATATGGATATTGATGGATATTAAAACCATCTTATAGTATCCTTAAAAACAGATATGGATGTAAAACGGATATTGATCGCATACGAGTAATGTTATAAATACTCTATAGAATCTATTTAAATATATACGAATTGGATGGAAAACACATGATATAAATTTACTAAATGTATTTGTATCATAAAAATTATACAAATATGGTAAAAGATGGTATATAATTATGTTATATTGGGTTAAAAATAAATATTTATATACGAAAACGGATATACGGATACGGATACATATGTTTGCGGATATCAAAATGATATCCAAATCCGTATCCATTTTAAAACAGATACGGATATGGATGTCAAAATCTGTATAAAACGGATACGGTGACGGATCGGATACAAATATATCCGTAACCGTTTGCATCCCTAACCATGACTCTCAACAGGGCAAACTGGGAATTTCATTTGATATGGACTATATATATGACTTAAAAGATATTTTCAGACAGCAGTTTCATTATTAATCAAATGTTAAATTTTTAAGCCATTGTTCGGAGAATAGACAATAGAATAATGGGTCAATTTTCTATCTGGTGTGGTTCCTAAGAGCTGTGCCATTCACATCCACATCCTATTATTTCATCTTATTCTACAATTATTCTTATTTTCATCCCACCTTATCTACCCTTATTTCACTTTATTCTCCTTATTATTATCTTTTCAGCCGAACAGAGAATAAATCCTTATTCTCCTTATTCCCCATACTTATTTCTGTTTATTTCCGAACTGAACACCTGCTTAAGGTGTCGTCCTTGTGCTTTCAGTTGTATATTTCCTACTATGTAACTGAATTCAAATCAAACTATGCATGTGAAGATTGCACTAAAGAATAAAAATGTTAAAAACTATCTATAAATCATGTTTTGTAATAACTTTATAGTTATCATGATGATTAATATCTTATTTAAGTTACGTTGTGCGATTAGTTCCGATATATCATTATTTATAAATAGTATTGAATTTTTAACCACTTACATTCTAGTAGACAATATAAAAGAAAATAGTTTCTCATAATTAATTTATAAAATCCTATACGTTTAGTTAATATACATAAACAAGTAGATTTATTACCATCTTTGTCTTTTCTTGATTTAAAATATGTTTAAAATATAAAATTGCTATTTGATTTAGCTATTAAATAGTTAAAATATAGGTGGAAGCACATTTTAGTTATTGTATATGATAATTTGAATCCATTTATTTGATGTGATATTTGAATCGATCATTCTTTGCACTTTCTTTTCTCGAAAATCTAATTTTAAAGATCAAAATTCTATATGATATTTGATTGATGAAATGAAAATCATTTTGATCAATTTTTTATTGCATTATATAAAGAACTAGCAAATACGATAGACTTCACGTACTTGCTTAGCATTAATCTTGAGACGATCACCATTCGCATTGTAATGATTTGATCCATGTGGTTGGAGTTTACAGAAACACTTTGATAATTTATTATAGCTGAAAAGGAAGAGACTGCAACGACAAAATTATCTATCCCTTTATTTATATAAAAAGAAATATGAAAGTTTACTCCGGTTGGAGACGAATCCGATCAAGCACAAGACAACTAGAATCATGATCGAAGAAGAAAGCACACATAATCGCCCAAGATGAGGATTTATTGTGTTTCGACAATATGCCTACTCCAATTTCTCATACCAAGCTCTCTCTACTATTATTTGAATGATAATGGGTACAATATGTGATGCAACATGGCTCCTTTTATACTATAACAAAAGAATATCAAGTATTCAACAATCTCCACCATCATCTCTCAGCCAAATCAGGATGCATGAGGTGGATTGAGCATCTCAGCAATCCAACCAACAACTCTCGACCAATTAGGATGCATGAGGTAGATCAAACACCCCAACAATCCAGCCCAACAACTCTCAGCCAATCAGATGACATGAGGGAGATCAGCAACATCATCAATGCTCTCTAATAGTATTCAGCTCATCAGTCTTCACATGTTAAATCTCAACATCCCCTCCATCACAAAGGCTATAGTTCCGCCCATGATCATCATCAACCAACGTATGGGCAACCTTCCTTGACCACCAAAGACTAATTCTCTTGCCCTCCTCAGAGTAAGACCGTGAATTACTGCAAGACCAAAATATTACTAGGAGGTTGAATAGTAGTTTATGTAGATTATGGTAGTAAAAAATAAACAATGGAATTGAAACAATCTCAAATAGAAAGATCAACTAGATAGACAACCATGCGCACATAGATGTTAACTTGGAAACCTTAATGGGTAAAAACTGCGTGCAGAGTCCGTGACTCAAGTTTCATTATCGGTCATACCAATCAACTGCTTCACTATACAAGGTATTTAACACGGATAAGCCAATCATTTACAAGAGTCTTGGATTAGAGACCAAAAGTCGTTTCGACCTTGGATCAAATAACAAAGTTCCTACTCTCTAGATCAAACACCAAAGTCTTTACTTACGGATCGGGCACCAATGCATCGTTGAGGACGGATCGGACATCGAAGTCCTCATACCTTCTTGAATCAGAAGCTGTGTGTTTGGTTGGGGAATAGCCCCAAGAATAAGGGCGTTATTCCCCTGATATCCTCTCTCCTTCATCGTACGACTATTCTCCTCCCCTTTATTTCACCTTATTCCACATTTATTCAAATTTTTATTCCACCTTACCTACCCTTATTGCACATTATTCCTGTACTTCCATCCGAACATGAATAGTGTTTTTTAGCTTATTCCTCACCCTTATTCCTGCTTATTCTCGAAACCAACGCGCAACCATCATGCTTTGGATCAAACACCAATGACTTTAGACCTTAGATCGAATACCAAGGCACTTGCAAATGCTTAGATCTAACATAAAGGCCACTTCCATAAGTAGTTATTTGGATAACAAACTAACATGTCTATCTTTTTCTGAGCTACCATCCACATAGATACACAATTGATTAAGCAATAGCAATATCTCAGTAAATAGCACAAGTGATTACGAAGTAATATAATAAGAGATATATCATCAATAATGATGTCGCTTGTAGGGAAAGAACTTCTCTGATTAATCATAGAGAAATTGCAGAGAGGATCGTCTGCTGTAGGTTGAAATGCAACAGATTTTGCAGCAGCCGTGTGCGTCGTTCGATCACGATCGAACGGTTCACACAATTTTGCACTTTTTGCGGGCCAATTTTTTTGTAAAATCGTGTGAACCGCTCGATCAAGATCGATGGGTCCACGCCATCACAGTAGGGACAACACCACAACAGACGATCCACCTCCGAGAAATTGTATCTTTGAAGGTGATCGTGGCTGACTTGGGAGATTTAACGAATCAATGGAAGTAAGCATTGCTCTCGGAATATGCAACACTCTCTCACTAAACATAATAAAACCGTAGAATATGTAGAGAGAGAAAGAGAGGAAGAAAGCTTTGCAAAGAATGCTCGAGGCTCGGATCGTGTGAATACAATAGTAGCAACAAGGAATATTTGTAGTGCATATTGACATCCATTAAAATGCAGACGTTGGTCCAAGAATGGAAATAAATCAACGGGATACTATTGAGTTGATTGATTTGTCTAAACATGTGATTGATAAAAAACTAAGTTTGATCGTGTCAATTTGGTTGATCAATTAAAAGTAATCATTATATAAATATTGTATTTGAATACGAATCTTGATTAATTAGGGTTTGGAAGTTGGTTGATCAGGATCAAGTTGATTATCTAAAAACTGTTGGTTGATCATGCCGCAATCAATCAAAAGTAGAGGTTCATCAATTTGACAGTGATAAATCAGATGCTAAAAGTTGATTTATCAGAACTGGGATTGTGAGCAAAAGCCTGTATAAAAAATGTGTTACTATCACATATTCATATGGATGATTATATTACTTCTCATAATACAAGAAATAATAATAACAAAACTTCTTGAATCATGACTTGAATCAGTGACACTCTATTATTCTTGGATCGATACGTGTTCTTGCAGGTTATAGACAAATAATATGCAAACGATTTTCGATAATTGTGCACGGTATCAAAATATGGATTAAGATAATAAGCCTTGCAAGTTCTTCCGGGATATAAGAACTAACATTATCCTCATTTTTAATGATGACAAAATAATTATCAAGGGGTTTTTGAAAAAGAGAATTCACATGGAATTTCTTATAGACATGTTTAAGCAAATTGTAAACTTTTGAAATGAAACTCCTCCTTAAAGACACGGGGGATTACTTTCAACAAGTTAAGTACTTAAAACTTTCATTATTTAAGAATTCTAGTGACAAACTTTAATCTATTGTCTTCTTTGATTTTAACAAAATCAATTTTAGTACTTAGAGTTCAAAAGATCTTAATTTTTTCAAACACTTGTTGGAAAATAACTTTCTCACCCTTTTTCAATTAATAAAAATCAAAGGAATAATAAGCAACTGAGATATGTTTTATACGTAAACTATCCTAGACATATTTGTTTAGAGTGTTCTATAAAGAACCCGTATTGTTTTGACATCCACATCTATTTTTGAAGATATCATAACAAATTTTTCGTATCCATCAACATTTGTATTTGCATTCGTACTCACATTTTTAATAAATAAGAATATGTCATATATGCATCCAAACCCGACCCGATGACTTTCATCCCTATGCATTTTTTTGAATGCTACAAGATTCAACATTACCACAATACATTGCACCTCGAGCGAACCCTAATCCTCAAAAGGGGAAAACGTTCACGACAAAAAAAGACAATCCATCACAATTAATGAACTAGTTATTTTTCGTGAACATCACAATCAAGGTATATTTTTTATTAACATCACAATCCATCACAATTAAGGGAAAAAAACGTACAAGGCAAAAAAGTCTCATATTCAAACATCATTCATAAATATTGGAACGAGGACACGAAAAGAAAGATAATAAAAATAACAACCTGAATTTAAGCAATAAGCAACGGATGAAGTATCAACTGACTGTCAGTCTGCCACGTCATCTTATCCATGAAACATTTTGCCCATGGCCAAGGGAGACTACTTATTGTTTAAAGACTTTTGTACTATGACCCTGGAATTATTTTCTGATTATATACCAAGATCTCTAGTTTTTCAAGGGTCGTAGTGTAATGCTTAATCATAAAAAAAACAAAACAAGATTACAAAAAACTGTTGGGAGACGGGCAACAAGCTGCGCTGCCAATCTCTTTTGGATGACAAATCTAATTTTTCGGAACACAACATCCATAGACATGGGAACCATAACATTACTATGCATAATTTTCTGGACCCTCTTAAAGAGCTCTACAGAGACTACATCTTCAGACGCCAAGAACCCAAAGGTATCAAACCCGAACGGGATGAAGACATGTTGATTGTCAATACAAGCCTTCTCATGTTTAGCAACTTTGGCTGAGGCAGCTTTCTGTGCAGCGTATCCCGCAGTAAAATCACTTTTTATCAGACCAACTAATGGAGACACTCCAGTTAAATTAACACATGCATGTTTTCCTTCAGCCCAACCAAAAATTAAAACATCCGCTGGTCTGAGTGTGGATCTCCCTTCGTGTGGATCAGACAAAAAATTCACAAGTGCTTCTTTCTTTGACGTAATCCCAGCCTTCTTGAGAACATCATCTCTGACAAGATCATGTCTATATTTAAAACCTGAAAGTTAGCGATAAAGATTTTAGGGCTGATGATGTAAAAACCCCTGATAGGTGAGACCAAATTTTCGTTCTTCCGCGCTCCCTTGGGTCTTACCGATGGAGAGCAGTGGGAAATGGCGGGTATTTATACCCTCGAGTCCACGTCACCCGAAGCCGCATATTTCGACCCCAGAATTCAACGTCTCCCCACAGCTGTGGGAATGGAATCAGCAGAGACCGTCAACTACATAAAGAACCGACGTCGCTTTCCACGTAACTCCCGACTTTGGTGGGCGCGGCGCGGGCCTTCTTCTCCGTTTTTCTGGATCCCTCTAGCTCCTTTTGCCCTCTCGATTACCACCAACACGCGATTGCCGGTCGATCGGAACCGAGGAAGGTGGAAATTTTTATTTCTCTGTTTTTTTCTGGTGAGGATTTTTTTGGAGTTTTTTTTGGGGTTTTAGGGTTCGGTGGCTGCGTGAAGTTGGTGATAAATGCTGTGGGTTCGCTAGTGGTTTGTATTAGTTTGGAGGAAGGTCAAGTTGCGAACTTGCTGGCTATATGCAGTGGAGGTTTCGAGTGGGGGCGCTTTCGTCTCGTGAGCCGCTCAGTCTTGGAATTGGTTTGATCTGTGCGGAGTCCTCTCTGTTGGTTTTGATTTATTCGAAATGCTATGGAAAGATTTCTTTTAGTGATTTGTAGGCAAGTGATCTCCCGAGAGTTCCGATTTTTTACCTCCAAGTTCCGGTTTTGGAATTGTTGGAAAAAATACAGATTTCTGTACATTTGTAGCGTAAGGAGAAGGCCGTGTGCTGCGGGTTTGTGATATTGATTTCGATTATTCGTCGGCGATGCCAAACAAGAGTTATGTTTATTTTCAAAAATATGTTATTTTCTCTCCTGAAATTGGTATTTTTTTATCCTCTGTAAAGCGGATTTCTCAATTCATCAGCTTATAAATGGTTAGAGATATGGTGGAAATTCCTGCTACCTTAGCTGCAATTGAAATTTTTAACAAATCTGATTTTGCAGGAGATGAGAATTTATTGTAAAGGTGCCACGCCGTCACATGCTTAGAATACGTCTATGAGAGCAGGGATTATTGTCAAGATGGTTCCATGTCGCATGTGTTGGTTACCATTGATCATCTTCGTGGAATTGTTTATAGTGATCACAGGACAGCCAATCACTGACCCAATAGAAGGTGTACTTGGATCGTTCCCTTGGTGCTGTTTTTGTTACAGATTTTTGTTGTGTACTTGGAGGGATAAGGAGGGATAAATGGTAGTTATTTGTATTTTTATGACGGGAGAGGTAGATGATGGAGGGGGGGGGGCAAACCCTATCTCTCATGTTGACTCTATTAGTAAAATATTGACTGTCTGTCGAGGGACATCAAATTTGAGGGATAAGTAGACAAGGGTCCTCATCCCTATCCCTCAAACGAACATGCCCATACTATATTTTCTTTTTTCCCATTCCATTTATTTGCTATTACGTGCTTTGGCAAACATCTAAAATGAAGCAATTGCTCTTGACTTGCATCCTAAACAATTCCCGATTTGCACTGTAGTTCTCTGTACAATGAGACCTTAAACGAAGCCTCATTGTTTGTTTACATTGTTTTTTGTGGACATGAACTTGGAAATGCCATGAACAATACAAAGAAGTTATGACATTTTTCTGCTGATCTGATTGGCTGCTGTAGCATCACCAAAACCAAACCAAGTATTAAAACCATTCTTTTACACTAAGTGCGAAACAACATGCCAAAAAGGGAGAAATGCTACCATGCTGGTCTGTTTAGGAAATATAATTTTGCATGCACGCCCAACTTTCTTTGTTTGATAGTTGTGTGATTGACCTTGTATGTTTCTATTGTAGACTTAAATATTAGATGACATTAACTTATCTGAATTTTTCCATTTTTACATGTTTTGAGATCAATTATATTTTCTTGTTTCTGCAGTTGGAGCACTACAAGCAATTAGAAGAAGTCTGAATGATCCTATGAATAATCTTAAGAGTTGGAACATGGGTGATCCTTGTACATCTAACTGGACTGGTGTCTTATGCTTCAATATGACGGCAGAAGATGGATATCTACATGTTCGAGAATTGTATGCATGCCTTGTTTACCCCTTTTAAACTTCTTCTCTGCATTAAATATTTTGTTGAACATATATCCGATTCTAAATAGCATATGTTTCGTTTTCCATCTACCACAATCTGTTTCATCCAAAAGTTTTAATGCTATCTATGGCTATGAAACTGATTATATATGATTGTTTACCTAGTTAATAACTCTGGCTTATGATTTTATTGAAGATAGATCCTGGAGCAAATTCAGGGCATATTCTTCTTTTCCTCAATTGAAGGTTCTTATGTAGTTTTTGACGACTTTTTTTAGAGAAACAAGTAGGAAATATTTCTTTACAGCAGTTTCCTCCTTCATTGGTATTTATCCTATCATTTCCCAAACATAATTTAACCTCAGAAAAAGTAACTGTGTGAGGAATGAAAGAACGTTTAATAGTTGGACACTGAAGAGTTGGGTTATCCTATGCAAAATATGTGAGGATCGGTCTATAGATGGAGTACACATTATTTATTCTTTGTGAGAAGTTAGCATTCTCTGTAAGAAGTTATTTCTAAAAGTTAAAAATGATAAAATTTAAACTACGGCAAAATTGGTTTGTTTGCATTATAAATAGAGATGCTGAGATGGACATATGGCTACTAAAAACGATGGAATGTATTATGAAATAATGAGAAGGTGACCTAACACCGATTTAGATAAAAGTCTTATTTACACTTGTTTGGGCATCTTAGAGGACAGCAGAGATATACATTCAGAAGTGTGGAAGTTGGATGTTGAGCCTTAGAGGATTTGTAGGTTATAGTAGATGGGGACCCCTAAACTCGAGTTGCTGGAGTTTTATGATAATGACACTTGAGATCTAGCCGTTGACATGGTACTAGTGGAGTACTACCTTTTTTAACCATGGCTAACCTTTCTACTCTTTGCCTTCGCAGGCTATTTTCATGGTCATCTTTGGGTTTCCCCTAATTTCTGTCATTGGGGCTTATTATCCATCTTAATCATGACAAAGTGCATTTGATTTGATCCTTGTAGAAAAACTGGACTTTGGTTTTTCCGTAATTTGACTAATTCGACTTACTGCAAGAGAGCGATGTAAGGATGAGAAACAATAACATACAATAGCCTCCATACTCGCCCTCTATATTGCTTGACGTCCATGTCCTCAATATCATCATATATGTAAACATTGCAATGGAGTTGTAAGGTTCCTTTTATAGTGAAAATTCTCCGTTGACTGCTGAGATGTAGGTGCGTGATGACTAGAAATCGCTGATTCAAGAACATGCTAGGGACTGACAAGCCTTGTTTGTGATGTTTGGAAGTCTGAGAGGATGTGGAACAGTTGATCTTTGTTTGTGTTAGAAAATAGAAATGCGGAAGCGTATCAAAGAAATAAAGATAAACATTTAAGAACGGGATTTTTGTGGAACCCTACTCCCTAAGGGGCGGGATGAAACCACAAGAGAACGTCTCAAATGGTTGATGCATGCATTGCACTTTCTCACTGGATACAGGGGATATGAGGCTTCTTATATAGCCTCGTCAGACCCTCCAAGTCCCACCACTGGTAGACGTGAGACTAAACTCTGGGATGTGGTAAATGGACCCTGGAGGGATCCATTTACCCATCAATGCATATGACGTATACTCTAACACTCCCCTCAAGCTAGAGCATGCAATGCTTAGATTGGATAAACAGAAAGAAATCTCAACTTATGCTACATGACACACCGACAATATCAACTCAACAGGCACAACTGTCAGCTGATGTCGAGGATGTTGCTTCTCATGCCGTGCAGGTGAGGAGGACGAACGGGATGGAGTGTGAGCCAAATTGAATCTCCTCGTCGGAGAGCACGTGCTTTCTACTACGCTTGTCAGAGTCACTGCAACTGAAAATGAGTCTCTACATGGAGAATTCTGGCCTGCTACAACATGTGGACAATTGCTCCATCTCTGAAAGGGCCGAAGAAAGAATGTCAGTAAATATCCATACGTAGATTTCTGAAGATGAGTCTCTCTCATAGGGACCTCAAAGTGGATTCTCTCTCATAGGAACCTCGGAAGGATCTCGTACTGGAGTTCACAAACATTGGAGAATGGAGTCTGAAAGTTTCCTCGTCAGAGAACTGGGTCTCTCCCATCTGGCTCAGAGAATGGGATCTCTACTCTGGAGTCCCTATGAAACCACATGAAAGCCCTAGCCCACATGTCATAGGGAATGTGATCTCTACTCTGGAGTCCCTATGGAACACATGAAAACTCTGACCAAAAAACAAAAGATGGGGATGACTTAAAAAGTGATGACAAACATGTGCACATCTGAAAAGAAGACCACATACATGTTCGTGTTTGAAACTTGAGACTCGGAACCAATCAGACGTTAAGTCTGAATATTTGAACTGTAGAGTCTGGAATCTGAATGGCCTGGAATCTGGAATCTAGATCTCGAACCGACCTGTGACTCTACATAATACTCCCCCTTTCTCCCATACTTGTCGGAAATGACATCGACAAATTGGGAGAAGATAAGATAATGGGGAGAACAAAAACCAATAAGCCGATCCCCATTCAAAATTTTTCAGCTTTTCAAATCATTACTTTTTTACCTCTTTTTTTGAAACATTTTTTAGCTGCTTCATTTTTTTGCCCCTCTTTTTTGCATTTTTAACTTGCGTACGACTTTTTTTTTTGCAAAAAAGAGACTCTCCTTTTTTTAAACACTCTCGGCCTATATAGGCCCAAATGTGCAACAATCCAATAGGGGTTTAAATCCGAGAACCCTATATAGGGTTCCTTCGATCCCTGCGTCGTCAGTCTGAAGGAGACTCGCGCAGGGGCTTCTTCGTGCATGTGGTATTTCGAGAGGAGGAGGATCTTCCTGCGCGAGGGAGAGCTCGCCGCCTAGAGCTTGGTGTCGTGAGGATCTGGAGATCGCACGGAGGAGGACCGTCAACTTCGGGAGGCGAGATTGCCACCTGCGGCGTGGAGCTAGAGCATGTCGCCTGCGGCGTGGAGCCCTTTCCCCGATTGGGCTCCGCCTGGGGTTCAGGGCCTCCTGCGAGCAAGAGGATGCTGCTGCGGGGGCTTGGAGGAGAGGCGACGAGGCGCTTGGAGGAAGAGGACTGCTGGAGCAACCGCCTCCGCTTGGAGTAAGAGGAGAGGGGGCTTGGAGGATGTCGCCTCGAGTTGCGATCGAAAGGGAGGTGATTGTGAGAAGGCCTCCTTTTCACACGCCTTGATTTGCAACATCGAGTATGCTGTGAAGTATATATGTTGCGCCGCCTTGCCTGGAAGAGATGGGAGAGAGCATGATCGCTGCTCCCGACCGAGCGCTGCTCATGAGATTAGGGTTCCTGAATTGGGAACCCTAGTTTCCTTTGCACGATCTCAATAAAATACAATCTTCAATGCAGAAATTCCAAGAATAATTCTCTCATAATATGAACAATAATCTTCAAAATAATCTTCAAGAATATAGTTAGGGTTTCAATAAAAACCCTAGAATTGAATTTAGAATCTTGAACTGTAGAGTTATATTTATATCTTTGTACTGTTTTCTTATTTTCCTGTTCTTCTATCTATTATATATAATTTACCCACATATCTCTCCCTTATATAAAAGAGCCTAGGGTTCAAGGAATAAACAAGTTTCTCATTTTCCCAACATGGTATCAGAGCAGCGGTCCTAGACTGGAGCTCTCATACCTTCACAAACCCTAACCCTAGCCCCATCGTTGTCGCTCCTCTTCTCCTGTTCTCGGCTCCCTGCCGCCGTTATTGCCAGGGGCCACCGCTGTCGCCCCTCCTCTCCGTCAGGGGACGTTGCCACCACACCTCTCTCTAGGGGTGCCGCCACACCTCCTCTCTCCAAGGGGTGCCGCCGCTGACCCCTTTCTCTAAGGGGTGCCGCCACCGACCCCTCTCTCTCTAGGAGCATCACCGCTGACCCCTCTATCCCTAGGGGCGCTGCCGTCGACTCCTCTCTCTTGATGGGATTGGTTGCTTGAATCTGCACATGCAACCAAATCCCTTTATGTCAGTGTAGACAAAAGATCATCTAGTCTATAACCCTAGTATTCTCTAGTCGTCATGTCAGAAAGCAAGGTATATATCCCCACCACAGGCACCTTCAAAGATTCTGCGCCTATAGTAAAGATGGATGGGTCGAACTACGAATTGTGGGCCATGCAGTTCATGAGCCTGATGAAGTCTACATGTAAGAAACACATTCTTACCGAGGAAGAGCTGGTTGAGAAGATTGGGGTTAACGCCTCATGGGCGGCAGATGATGCATATGCCAAGGCTTTGCTTTCAGGTACATTGACGATAGAGATCGTCAATGATGTATCACATCAGCCCACAACCAATGTGATGTGGGATATTCACAGGAAAGGAATGAAACAAAGATTCTGGAACTCCAGCATGATATTTTTACTATTAAGCAGAATGGACGGTCCCTTCATTCGTTATATACATCCTTGCGTGGGATGTTCGAGAAGCTCCACAATTTCATGCCTCTCACATCTACTCTTGAGTAGCAGAAGACTTATAGGAATGCCACCATGGTTGGTGTATTCATGGCAGCGCTTGATCCTGAGTATGAGACTGCTTATTCCCAGATTTTGGCAGATGCCACTATTCCTCCCATGGAGGAGGATTTCCGCAGGCTCAGTATGATCACTGTCCCATCCACTACTGCCAATCGGACTTCTTCAGCAATGGCTGCCTCCCGCGGTCGAGGAGGCTCTTCTCAGTTTCGTGGACACGGACCTCATGGCAGTGGAGGTCGTATTCATTAGCTCTATACTTACTGCCATCATCCTGGACATACAGAGGGCACATGCTATTCGGTGCCCTTATCTTTTCGCCTGCGCCTATAGCTTCCATTAGAGAGTTTTAGATAGTTCTTCAAATAAGCACTTACTCTCTGAAGGAGGCCCATCTAATATCATCAGACAATCCCCAACTCCGAGCTGCTATGATGATTCTAGAGAGCGCGACTGCCGCTAAGCTGATCGCTCTACTGCTAACCGTTTCATCCTAAAGAAAGTCAACATTTCATCCGCCTGGGCTATTTCCATGGTGGATGATCGGGAATTCAAAGACCTGACTTATGTGCTATCAAAGCCTGACTCTTTAAAGGAGGGTCAAAAATGGTCAGTCGACCATGGCGAGATGACTGGATTAGGGAGATCTCCTATTCTGCCTAGGACCTTCTCTTGTCCCTTCTATGGTGTCGGAGCTTATCAGAGATGAGACTATTGGGGATTAATTGAGGCCAAAGTTAGTGATTTTGACTTTCCAGTGGACTTGATAATCCTTGACATAGCACATGCTACTCCAAGCATGGATTTCCTGCTTCTGCTCGTATAGCTGAGCAGATTGAGCCCATGGTCGCTATTTCTTTAGATCAGCGATTTGATGACCTTGTAGCACGATTGAGGGACATTATACCTCCTGCCAGTCCCATTACTTCTTCATCGGCCTCAAGGAGTCATTCATATGTGGTTGCTTTAGCTTCCTCCAGCACCTTAGGTAGTACTTATGCACTTACTAGCTGTAGTGGATCTGATGTTATAGAATGGATTATGGACTCCGGTGCTACACATCACTTGTGTGGAGATAGAGGTCAACTTACAGCATACAAAAAGGTTCCTCCAGGACGAGCTGTGGTTATAATAGATGGGACTCATTCCCCGATCACTGGACATGAGGAGATTAGCTTGACACCCTTTATGCGTCTACAGAAAGTGTTGCATGCACCCGACTTCCTATGAATTTGTTATCTATTAGTCAGATTACGAAGGATCTACATTGTCGAGCTATTTTTGACCCATCTTCTCATGTATTTCAGGACATCCTTACGAGCAAGGTGATTGGGTGTGGCCGTGAGCAGGCAGTCTCTATCGCTTAGTTCAAACTCCTTATGCTGGCATTTCCTCTCATTTTGCTGGACCCATCTCACCCTTTACGTGACACCTGAGCTTTGGTCATCTCCCGCTCAATAAAATGTGTCGTGTTCTGCCTTAGATCTCTCCTCACTCGTCCTTTCAATGTGAGGCATGTCAGTTGAGAAAGCATCATCGGTCTGCCTTCCCCAGTCGTCTGAGTCGGAGCAGTAGCTCTATTTTTGAGTTATTTCATATTGATATTTGGGTTCCCAGTCGTGTTCCTGATCATCAGGGACAAGTTTTATCTTGTCTCTGTTGATGATTTCTCTCGACTGTCATGGGTCTTTTTATTAAAGAATAAATCTGAAGCTGGAGATGTTATCAAGAACTTTCTCAATGAAATGCAGAATGTGTTTTCTTCTTCTGTGAAATTTATACGAACTGATAATGCTTTGGAATTCTGTACTCATACTCCTTCCAATTATTTTTCAACCCGAGGGATTATTCATCAAACATCACGTGCCTATACTTCCCAGCAAAATGGTGTTGCAGAGAGGAAGCATCGTCATTTGCTTGATGTTACAAGAATTCTTCTCTTTCAGAGTCGTGCTCCACATTCTTTTTAGGGTGATGCTGTTCTTACATCATGCTATCTTATTAATCGCATGCCCTCGTCAGTCTTGGGTGAGAAAATTCCCTTCTCTCTTGCTTTTCCTGAGAAAGAATTGTTCTCACTTACTCCTCGTGTGTTTGGCTCGGTCGCCTTTGTCCACCGTTGTCTCCAGGTATTGACAAGTTCTCTCTTAGAGTACTCAAGTGTGTCTTTGTCAGGTACTCCAGGACACAAAAAGGGTATAAATGTTATGACCCAATGCGCAAGAAGTACTTTGTTAGTGCTGATGTCACCTTTTTCAAATCTGTGATGTAAGTTCCTCCTACAGGTGATCGATTGACTTCCTCAGAATCCGATGATGACATCTACATGCCACCACCACCACCACCATCTCCTTCACCACCACCATCATCACCTCCTTCACCACCACCACCACCACCACCACCTGTACCTCCATCCCTCCTATGGTCCCAGTCCTACCATTACCGCATCACTATACCCGTCGGCATGTTTCTGCTCATGGTTGCCACTCATCATCTGGCACGTATGAGGTATATTCGGAATACTTAGTTTCTAACGATGGGTCTGATGGTCTGCCTGAGCAGGGTTCTTTACAGGGGACATATGTGGAGGTTGATGATCTGGACTTACCTATTGCGCTTCGGAAACAGAAGCATAGCTGTGCATCATATACTTTAACATCCATGATCTCCTTTGATCGCTTAACTGGGAAATTCAGGAAATTTGCAGTTGCATTATCTGCCGTGGACATTCAACGGAATTATCAGGAGGTCTTGAAGGATAGTCGGTGGCGATTAGCTATGGAAGAAGAGATGGCTTCCTTGCAGTCACGTGGTATCTGGAGCTTGGTTCCTACTCCTGCTGGAGCGTATGTCGTCAGTTTCAAGTGGATGTTTACTGTTAAACACCGTGCAAATGGGAGTCTGGATCGGTACAAAGCCAGACTGGTTGCTCGTGGATTTACTCAAACATATGGCATGGATTACCTAGACACATTCTCCTCAGTGGCTCGTCATTCTACTCTACATATTCTTCTTTCTGTTGCGGTGATACGTGACTGGCCTCTCTTCCAGCTTGATGTTAAAAATACCTTTTTGTATAGGGACCTATAGGAAGAAGTCTACATGCAATAACCTCCTGGGTTTGCTGTTGAGGGGGAGTATCTGCAGGTTTGTAAATTTTATAAGGCAATTTATGGCCTTAAACAGAGTCCTAGGGCATGGTTTCAGAAACTCTCAGATTTAATTGAGAAGTAGGGATTTAAGAGGTCGAATGCGGATCATTCTTTGTTTGTACAGAGGACTCCTAGAGGCATGGTGGTTATTATGGTACATGTTGATGACATATTAGTCACAGGTGATGACGTGCAGGGGATAAAAAGGGCTAAAGAATTTCTGGGCCGACAATTTGTTACTAAGGATCTTGGCACCTTACGATATTTCTTGGGATTAGAATTTGCTACAAATTAACAATGTCTTGTGATGACCCAACGGAAGTATGTGACAGATATGCTAGTTGAGACGAGAATGATTGGATGTCGGCCAGCTACCACTCCTATGGAACCTAGTATGAAGCTATATGATGATGACACAGAGGAGGTGGATAGGAGATGATACAGGGAAATAGTGGGGAAGCTTCTTTATGTTACTATAACCGGACCAGATATCTCATTTGCAGTCAGTCGGGTTAGCCAATTCATGGAACAACCCCGACATGTACACATGGATGTTGTATATATGATTTTGAGATATCTAAAATCTTCTCCAGGTACAAGATTATTATTAAAAAAGGGGACATCACTTTCCATTTCATGCGCGGATGCTGATTATGCAAGATGCCTAAAGGATAGAAATTCTACTTCGGGTTTTGCAATTTTTGTTGGTAGCTCTCTTGTCTCTTGGAAGATTAAGAAGCAAACTGTGGTTGCCAGGTCCAGTGCATAGTCGGAATATAGGGCTATGGCATAAGCTAGTATTGGAATGATGTGGGTTCGAGTTGTACTAGCAGATTTACATATAGATGTACCTATTTCTATGCAGCTACAATGTGATAACCAAGCAACCATGTTCATTGCAAACAATCCTACATTTCATGAGAGAACCAAGCATATTGAAGTGGACTACCACTACACGAGGGATAATATTCAGAAAGGGCTTATCTCTGTTGGGAAAAACGAATGACTTGTTTATTCCATAAGCCCTAGGCTCTCTTATATAGGAGAGTAGCCTATGGGTAAATTACATAAAGCATACAACTAAAATAAAAATAACGAAGAGGTACATACACTACTCTATATGCGTCAACACTCCCCCTCAAGATGGAGCATAGATATCAATCATGCTCAGCTTGGACGCGCACTTCTGGAATGGGCCTCGAAGTAATGCCTTGGTGAATATATCAGCAGTCTGATTCTCTGAGGTGACATGAGATGTAGCAATGAACCCCTTCTGAATCATGTCACGTATGTAGTGACAATCAACCTCGATATGCTTGGTCCTCTCATGGAATGCTGGGTTGTTTGCAATGAACAAAGCTGTCTGATTATCACATTCCAACTTCATAGGAAGTGGTATATCAAGACATAGATCTGTAAGTAGAGCTTTCACCCACATCATTTCTGTGCTAGCCTGGGCCATAGCCCTGTATTCAGATTCAACACTGGATCTAGCTACCACTGTCTGTTTCTTGCTCCTCCACGAGACTAGAGCATCTCCAACATAGACTGCAAATCCTGAGGTGGACTTCCTGTCCTTGGGGCATACTGCATAGTCTGCATCAGCACATGCTGTGATAGAGATCTCCTTTCCCTTCTTAAATAGCAAGCCTGCACCTGGAGATGATTTTAGATATCTCAGAATCATGTGTATTGCATCTATATGGACCTGACGTGGTTGCTCCATGAACTGGCTCACGCGACTCACTGCAAATGATATATCAGGTCTAGTGATCGTGACATACAGTAGTTTGCCTACCAGTTCTCTGTACCTTCTCCTGTCCACCTCCTCTATGTCATCATCATAGAGCTTCATGCTGGGATCCATTGGTGTCATAGCAGGCTGACACCCAAGCATACCTGTTTCATTCAATAGATCTGTAACATATTTCCTCTGCGACATTACTAATCCATATGGATTTCTAGCAAACTCCATCCCCAGAAAATATCTAAGGACTCCCAAGTCCTTGGTGACAAATTCGGTTCCCAGTTTTTCTTTCGCCTGCTTTATGCCCTGCTCATCATCTCCTGTAATCAAGATGTCATCAACATAAACCATGATTACAATGATACCTCTAGTAGTCTTCTGTACAAACAAGGAATGATCAGCATTGGAGCGTTTGTATCCTTGTTTCTCGAAGAGATCCGAGAGCTTCTGAAACCATGCTCTGGGGCTCTGCTTAAGGCCATGAATAGCCTTATGTAACCTGCATACCTTGGAACACTCCCTCTCAACAGCAAAACCAGGTGGCTGTTGCATATAAACTTCTTCCTGCAAATCTCCATATAGGAATGCATTCTTCACGTCCAACTGATGAAGCAGCCAGTCTCGAGCAACTGCAACTGACAACAAGATCCGTAGAGTGGAATGACGTGCCACAGGCGAGAATGTGTCAAGGTAATCCACCCCGTATGTCTGTGTAAAGCCACGTGCAACCAGACGTGCCTTGTACATGTCAATAGAGCCATCTGCATTGTGCTTCACTGTAAACACCCACTTGCAGCTCACTGGGTTTACATCTGGAGGTATAGGAACCAAACTCCAAGTTCCTCTGGACTGAAGTGCCGTCATTTCTTCCTCCATTGCTAGCCGCCATCTACTATCCTGCAGAGCATCATGATGATTCCGTGGAATATCTATAGCTGAAAGTGCCACAACAAATGACCTGAAATCTCCAGATAGCCTCTCAAAAGACACGGATGCTGATAATGGATATTTAGCACAACTCCTCTTCGACTTGCGTAGAGCAATAGGAACATCTAAATCAGCTGTAGTCTCATCTGACCCCTGCAACATATCCTGCTCAGAAGTATCGTCAGATCCATCAACAGTAATATTTTCATTACATACTGTTGGAGTATAAGTTGTATGCGCCTAGTGTGTTGTAGCAGGGTAAATGGATCCTGGAGAAGATCCATTTACCCCATCCAGTGTTTAGTCCCATACCGCCTAGTGGTGGGACTTGGAGGCTCTGGAGAGGCTATATAAGGAGCCCCAGACCTCCTGTACTCATTGAGAAAAAGGAATGAAGTATCCGCCCCTTTGAGGGCTTCTCCCGTGGTTTCATCCCGCTCCTCACGGAGTAGGGTTCCACGTAAAATCCCGCGTTCTTATTTTTCTTATTCTTTTATCCATGTTTCGCTTCCGCTTCCGATTTTCTAACATGGTATCAGAGCGGGTTTGATTCTCGAGGATTCTTATATTCTTTGCTTTTGTTCGTTCGAGATTCGGTGTTATGTTGAAGAATTATTTGTTCATGCATATTTATCCAAGAAGTTCTAGGGTTTCGTGAAACCCTAATCGTTAGTCCTCCACGAGCCATCTCCACGTCAAAGATCTCATTTTCCAGGTGTGGAGATCTGTTCTGGAAATCTCTCCGGCGGTAGCATGGCCGCACGCTTCTGTATCAAGGCCAGTTCCTCTTCTGTTCCAGGCGACGATGCTCCTGTTTCTCCCGAAGCTCCGGACGCGCGGCTTCAACATCTCCAACATGCCGAGTCGACTCCTCCAGGATCCACAGGCAAAGGGGCACCAGTTCCAGGCCGTGCACACGACAGGAGGGACTCGTCCTCCAGGCGGCGCACCCAGAAGTATCAGCCCAGGCGCACGCCGCCAGCAAAGGGGCAAGGGGGTGGCGGAAACCCTCACGAGCAACGCCAACCATGGCGCGACTCTCCTTCACCCTCGAACACCGCAGGTGGGAGCCCCCTCCAGCACGAGCAGACGGCGCAGACCCCCCCTCGCGCAGGCGGCGATGCCGCACTAGTCTCTGGGCGGCGATTCCGTCCTCCTGCCGCCGTAGCAGCGAGCTCGCACCTTGCAGGTCTCCTCATCGCACCTCAACTCCCTCGCGTCGTACCCCATCGCGCGTACAGGTACCCCATCGCTCCATCGGCGCAAGTTTCCTGGATTCTCCATCGGCGCAAGTTCCATCGGCGCCTCCAGGCGGCACCCCATTCGCCGCTCTTCCTGCGCGATGAAACAGAGAAACCCCCTTCTGGGGGCGGCGGCGACAATCAAGCGAAGAGGTTCCCAACAGGGAACCCTAAGGCAGGGCCAGTCACCCTTTATTAAAAATTTTTTTTTGGAGGGCTGCACTTGTAAAGCCCAAGTGGGCGTTTGTTTATTTAAAAAAAAGAAGGAAGAGAAGCCCAATAATGGGCTGGAAAATTCAGAGTGGCCCAGGAAAAAAAATGATGATAAAAAAAAGAGCTGTGAATTTTTTTAAAAAAAAAGGAAAGAAAAAGGCGGTTGATTTGGGCCCTTTGGGCCGAGAAAAAGGGGGTGAGGAGACGTTTAAAAAAAGGAGAGTTGAGATAAAGAAAAAGGCGCGTACATACAACAAAAGCCGTACGCAAAGTTATTTTTTTTAAAAAAAATGCAAAGCCATAAAAAATAAGAAGAGTTGAACGTCTTACAAAAAAAAAGGTATCGGCTTATTAAAAAAAAATGAAAAAGCCGCAAGTTCATGTTTTTGTTTTCCCCATTATGTTGTCTTCTCCCAACTTTGTCGATTTCTCTGTTTTCCGACAAGTATGGGAGAAAGGGAGAGTATATGTAGAGTCACATGTCTGTTCATGATCCAGATTCAGATGCCAGTCTCCAGACCATCCAATTGATCAGACTCTACAGTTCAGTTTCAGACTCGACGATCATTGTTTCCGAGTCTCCAGTTTCAGACACGCACAAGTGTGCGGTCATTGTCAGATGAGCATATGTTGTCATCGTTTGTTCGAGGTCCCCATCATTCTTGTTGTTGTTCGGCCAGAGTTTTCATGTGAGCCATAGGGACTCCAGAGCAGAGGACCATTCCCTTGAGGGCAAGGGTTTTCATGTGGTATCATAGGTACACCAGAGCAGTGCACCATTCTCTGAGCCAGATGGGAGAGACTCAGTTCTCCGACGAGGAGACTTCAGGCGCAAGTTTAGACTCGATGGTCAGATTCCGAGTCTTCAGTTGGCTCACACTCCAGCCCGTTCGTCCTCCTCACCTGCACGGCATGAGAAGCAACGTCCTCGACTGCAGCAATGTGCGCGTTGGGTTGATATTGTCCGTAGTGTCTTGTAGCGTTGAGTTGAGTTTCTGTCTGTTTGTCCAAGCTGAGCATTGCATGCTCCAGCTTGAGGGGCAGTGTTGGAGTATAAGTTGTATGCGCCTAGTGTGTTGTAGCAGGGTAAATGGATCCTGGAGAAGATCCATTTACTCCATCCAGTGTTTAGTCCCATACCGCCTAGTGGTGGGACTTGGAGGCTCTGGAGAGGCTATATAAGGAGCCCCAGACCTCCTGTACTCATTGAGAAAAAGGAATGAAGTATCCGCCCCTTTGAGGGCTTCTCCTGTGGTTTCATCCCGCTCCTCACAGAGTAGGGTTCCACGTAAAATCCCGCGTTCTTATTTTTCTTATTCTTTTATCCATGTTTCGCTTCCGCTTCCGATTTTCTAACACATACCATAGGCGAGCTAGTGGACGAGTCATGACCATGAGCAGGAGGAGGCCTGCGGGTATAATGGAACGGTAGCGGTGAGATAGGTGGTGGTGGTGGTGACGGTATATGAGGTGGTGGTGGTGGTGACGGCATCTGAGGTGGTGGTGTCATGTATATGGCATCAAGAGGTATAGGTGGTAGCTGCTTGTCTCCTGAGGCTGAAAAATACATAACAGATTCAAAAAATGTAACATCTGCACTGATCATATACCGCCGACGCAGAGGATCAAAGCACTTGTACCTCTTTTGAGTTCTGGAGTACCCAACAAAGACACACTTGACAGCCCTAGGAGAGAGCTTGTCAGTACCAGGCGACAACTGATGGACAAATGCAACCGACCTAAACACACGAGGAGTAAGAGTGAACAGATCCTTGCCAGGATGAATGAGTGAAAATGGAATCTGTTCATTCAAGACAGAAGAAGGCATACGGTTGATTAGGTAACATGCAGTGAGAACTGCATCACCCCAGTAGGAGTAGGGAACATGACTCTGTATAAGGAGTGATCTTGTGACATCAAGAAGGTGACGGTGTTTTCTTTCAGCAATCCCATTCTGTTGAGATGTATGAGCACAAGATGTTTGGTGAATAATCCCTTTTGAGGAGTAATAATTGGCAAGAATATTGGTGCACAACTCTAAAGCATTATCACTTCTCACAAACTTCACAGATGTGGAGAAAACATTCTGTATTTCATTCAGAAAATGGATAATGATATTTCCTGCCTTCATATTTATTTTTCATCAGAAACACCCATGACACTCTTGAAAAATCATCCACAAATACTATATAAAATCTGTGTCCCTGATGATTGGGTACACGACTTGGACCCCAGACATCAATGTGAAATAACTCAAACTTGGAGGTACTACTCCGACCTGGACGACTGGGAAAGGATGACCTGTGATGCTTTCCCAACTGACACGCCTCACAATGAATAGGTGTGTGAGGGAGACCATAAGGTAAAACCTGACGCAACTTCTGAAGCGGTAAATGACCAAAACGCAGATGGCACAATAAAGTTGATACTTGTGCAGAAGGAGAGGATGAGGTTCCAGCAAAGGGAGTCTGATTCAGGCGGTGGAGGCCTCCTTGCTCATAGCCACGACCAATCACGTTGCCCGTATGGATGTCTTGAAAAATCAAAGAAGATGGATGAAAAATTGCCCGACAATGTAGATCCTTCGTAATCTGACTAATTGACAACAAATTCATTGAAAAATCGGGTGCATGTAGCACATTCTTGAGCTGCATAGAAGATGCCAATCTAATCTCCCCCTGACCAGTGATGGGGGAATGTGTGCCATTGGCAATTACTACTGTCCGTCCTGGAGGGATCTGAGTGTATCCTGAAAGCAGACTCTGGTCGCCACATAGGTGATGTGTAGCGCCCGAGTCCATAATCCATGGTAATGTATCTGATCTACTACTGTTGAGTGCAAGTATACTACCTGAGGCACTAGTAGAAGCAGAGGCAGAAGCGGCGGCATCAGACTGAGGCTCTGTAGTTGGTGCTGGACCAGATGGTGGAATAATGCCCCTCAGACGGGCAACTAGATCGTCGAACCGTTGGTCCAAAATAGCAGCAGATGGGGGCTCTATCTGCTCAGCAGCTCGTGCGGATACAGGAAATCCATGCTTCGAGTAGCATGTGTCTTCATTGTGTCCAACTCTGTGACAGTAGGTACATGTCGGTCTAGTGCGGCCACCTCTTCCACGAGGTCCACGTCCACGACCCTGTCGATGAAATCCGCGACCTCTGTTAGCTGCCATGGCTGAAGAATTCTGACTAGGGGTTGTGGAAGGAACTGTGATCCGACTCAGTCTATGGAAGGCTTCCTCCATGGGAGGAATAGTAGAATCGGCTAAAATCTGGTATCGTGCCGCCTCATACTCAGGATCAAGTGCAGCTAGGAACACGCCCACCATAGTCGCGTTCCTATATGTCTTCTGCTGTTCAGGCGTGGCTGTCAGGGGCATGAAGCTATAGAGCTTCTCGAACATCCCTCTGAATGATGTATAGAGAGAATGTAGAGGGCGACCATTCTGCTTGATAGTGAAGATATCATGCTGGAGTTGCAGAATCTTTGTCTCATTCTTCGCCTGAGAATATGTGGCCGCCAGAATGTCCCACATATCTTTGGCTGTGGGTTGATGTAGAATGCCATTAGCTATCTCAATAACCAGTGTACCAGATAGCCACACTTTGGCATATGCATCATCCGCCTCCCAAGAGGCACTGGCTCCAGTCTTCTCAGCAGGCTCTGGTTCGGTAAGAATGTGCTTCTTACCCGTTGACTTCATCATACTCATGAACTGCATTGCCCACAGTTCATAGTTTGTACCGTCCATCTTGACAATAGGCGCTGGACCACGAAAGGTGCCAATAGACGGGATATCTGCCTTGCTTTCTGACATACTGGAGATGGAAGACTGGAGCGACTGACAGAGGATGAGATTTGTCTACAATGACATAGACGGGCTTAGTTGCATGTGTAGACTCAAGCAACTAACCCCATGCAGATGAAGTTGTGTGTGTGCCCTAGAGCTTAGGGCTTAGCACACGTACACGCGTGCAAGGAGCACGCGCACACGCAACTGGAGATGCGCGTTAGATCACTTGGAGATGCACAGAGATGCGCTGGAGATGCGCTGGAGGTGCACTGGAGATGCACAGTGATGCGCTGGACACGCACAGGCGCAGGCGATACACCGGCGGCAAGGCTGACTTGCGCACTTGCGCAGGAAGGCGCACAGGCGCACTGGCACTGTTGCGCAGAGGTGCAGCACCGGCAGGAGGGCGCTACAACGTGCAGGCTACGCGCAGGCTCAGCGTGCTACTCGCACAGGTGCTACAGCGTGCACGAGCGCACGCTCGCGCACAACGCGCAGAGGAGCAGCGGCGCTACGCGCACAGGTGCAGTGGCGCTGGAGCGGCAATGGCGATCTCCGGCGGCGCCGATGAGATGGAGAGAGAAGAGAGGCCGGCGGGTGGGGGTGGGCTAGGGTTAGGGTTTCGAGAACTCTGGTCTAGGACCGTCGCTCTGATACCATGTTGGGAAAAACGAATGACTTGTTTATTCCATAAGCCCTAGGCTCTCTTATATAGGAGAGTAGCCTATGGGTAAATTACATAAAGCATACAACTAAAATAAAAATAACGAAGAGGTACAAACACTACTCTATATGCGTCAACAATCTCTACTTCTCATGTCAGCTCAGGGGATCAAACTGCAGTTATTTTCACTAAGGCTTTGCTTAGAGGCCTGTTCCAGAAATGCTCATCAAAGGTGAGCATGATTGACATCTATCCTCCATCTTGAGGAGGAGTGTAGAGTTATATTTTTTTGTACAGTTTTCTTATTTTTTGTTCTTCTGTCTATTATATGTAATTTACCTATAGGTCTCTTCCCTATATAAGAGAGCTTAGGGTTCAAGGAATAAACAAGTTTCTCATTTTTCCCAACATGAACAAAAACAAAGAACTTGAAATCCTCGAGAATCGACCTGCTCTTACACTGTAGAGATATAATTTATGTTATTTGTACTATTTCATATTTTCTATATTCTTATGGACTCTTGATGTAATTTACCCATAGGCTACTCCTCTATATAAGAGAGCCTAGGGTTTATGGAATAAAGAACTCTTTTGATTTTTCCAACATGGTATTAGAGCAGCGGTCCTAGACCGGAGCTCATGTACCCTAACCCTAACCCCACCACACGCCACCTCATGCGCGCCGCCCCTTCCTTCTCCGCGCATGCACGTCGTCTCCTCCGTGCGCCGTCAACTCCGTGCGTGCATCTCCCTCTCTGCGCACAGCCTACGCGCGCAGCCACCCCCTTCTCCGTGCGCCAACTCCTTGCGCCGCCCCTCCCCTCCTTCAGCGCACAACACCACCGTGCGCCGCCCCTAACCTCTGCGCGCACTGCACCTCCGCGGTCTCCTCTGCGCGCGCATCTTGTCCGCTGCCGCCTCTACCTCGGACCGCCCCGTATCGCCTAGGCCATCACCGCCTAGGCCCTCTCTTGCCGGACCGTTACATAGGTTCTCGCCGAACCTTCTTCCTTATGGGCTTGGTTGCTTGAGTCTACACATGCAACCGAACCCGTGAATGTCAGTGCAGACAACCATATCTTCAGTCTACAACCCTAGTCTTCTATTATCATCATGTCAGAAAGCAAGGCAGATATTCCATCTACAGGCGCCTTCAGAGGTCCTGCGCCTATTGTGAAGATGGACGAGTCAAATTATGAACTGTGGGCAATGCGGTTCATGAGTATGATGAAGTCGACCGGTAAGAAGCCCATTCTTACTGCAGCAGAAGACCACTGCAGGAATGCCACTATGGTTGGTGTATTCCTGGCAACCCTTGATCAAGTGTACGAGGCAACACGTTCCCAGATCTTGGCAGATTCCACTATTCCTCTGATGGAGGAAGCCTTTCACAGACTGAGTCGTATTATTGTTCCTTCATCTAATGCCAATCAGACCGCCTCAGCTATGGTAGCATCTCGAGGTCGTGGGGGTCATCATCAGTTTCGTGGTCGTGGACCTCGAGGCAGAGGGAGTCGTGTTCAGCAACCATGCACTTTCTGCCATCGTTCTGGACATACCGAGGACACATGCTATTCCAAACATGGATTTCCTGCTTCTGCACGAGTAGCTGAACAGATTGAACCTCCATCTGCTTCTTCTTTGGATCAACGATTTGATGATCTTGTAGCTCGTTTGAGTGGTATTATCCCTCCATCCGGTCCTGTTACATCAGTGCTAGCCTCTGAGAGTCATTTTGATGTTGCTTCTTCTGCATCCACCAGTACCTCAGGTAGTACTTGTGCATTCACTAGCAGTAGTGGATCTGATACTTTAGAGTGGATTATGGACTCTGGTGCCACACATCATCTGTATGGTGATCGAGGTCTACTTACAGCCTATCGACAGGTTCCTCCAGGACGCACTGTGATTATTGCTAATGAGACGACTCCCCGATTACTGGTCAGGGGGAGATTAGCCTGACACCATCTATACACCTCAAGAATGTGCTGCACACACCTGATTTTTCTATGAAGTTGTTATCCATTAGCCAACTTACAAAGGATTTACATTGTCGAGCAATTTTTGATCTACCCTCTCTCATTTTTCTGGACATCCTTACGGGCAACGTGATGGGGCGTGGCTATGAGCAGGGTGGACTATATTTCCTCAGTCGGACCCCATATGCCGGAATCTCCTCTCTTCCTGTTGGACCTATCTCTCCATTCATGTGGCACCTGCACTTCGACCATCTACCGCTTCAGAAATTGTGTCGTGTTTTACCCCAGGTTTCGCCTCATATGTCCATCCAATGTGAGGCTTGTCAGTTGGGAAAGCATCATCGGTCTACCTTTCCC
Organism: Ottelia alismoides; assembly: GCA_037367405.1. Classification (NCBI taxonomy): domain Eukaryota; kingdom Viridiplantae; phylum Streptophyta; class Magnoliopsida; order Alismatales; family Hydrocharitaceae; genus Ottelia; species Ottelia alismoides. The sequence goes on along the minus strand of JAZKJV010010769.1, from coordinate 966,512 downwards.
AGTCGTAAGAGTCGGAGCAGTAGCTCCAAGTTTGAGTTGTTTCATGTTGACATTTGGGGTCCTAGTCGTGTTCCTGATCATCAGGGGCACAGGTTTTATATTGTCATTGTGGATGATTTCTCTCGTCTATCTTGGGTCTTTTTATTAAAGAATAAATCTGAAGCTGGGAATATTATCATAAATTTCATAAATGAAGTTTGTAATGTCTTTTTTGCGTCTGTGAAAATTGTGAGAAGTGATAATGCCTTGGATTTTGTACTCATACTCTCTCAAATTATTTTTCAACACAAGGAATTATCCACCAAACATCCTGTGCCTATAAAATAAATGTACTAAGCCTTCTCCCACTATAAGTAGGGTCGGCTACATGGATTCTTGCTCAAATCCATGTTGAAAGATTCGACTATTTTTTACGCTGGCCGTCGACTACCCAAAAAAATGGAGTTACAGAAAGGAAACATTGTCATTTGCATGATGTCACCAGGACACATCTCATACAGAGTCGTGCTCCTCATTCTTTTTGGGGCGATGCTATCCTAACATGTTATCTCATTAATCGCATGCCGTCGTCTGTCTTAGGTGAGAAGATTCCTCTCTCCTCGGTTTTTCCTGAAAAAGAATTGTTCTCACTTACCCCACGTGCGTTTGCCTCGGTTGCCTTTGTCCACCAGTTGTCTTCAGGTATTGACAAGCTCTCTTGTAGGGTTGTCAAACGTGTTTTCGTCGGGTACTCCAGGACACAAAAAGGCTACAGGTGTTATGATCCGTTGCACTGGAAATACTTGTTAGTGTCGATGTCTCCTTTTTTGAGTCTTTTATGTACTTCTCTCCTACAGGTTATCGATTGGTATCCTCAGACACTGATGAATCCATATACATGCCGCCACCACCACCACCTTCACCTATACCTGCACCTCCACCACTACCTACATCACCTGCACCTCCTGTTACAGTTCCTGTTCCCCCATTGCCACTCCACTATACCCGTCGACCTGCTTTTGCTCATGGTCACCGCTCATCATCTAGCTCGCCTGAGGTATGGTCTAAGAATATAATTTTTAATGATGGATCTAATGATTTACCTGAGTAGGTTGTGTTACAGAGGACATATGAGGATGCAAGTGATTTGGATCTACCTATTACGCTTCGGAAACGGAAGCGTAGCTGCGTGTCATATCCTATAGCATCCACAGTTTCTTTTGATCATCTATCTGGTGAATTCAGGAGCTTTTCTATTGCACTATCTGCCGTGGATATTCCACGGAATTACCAAGATGCATTGAAGGACGTCGATGGCGTTTAGCTATGGAAGAAGAGATGGTTGCTTTTCAGTCAAGAGGTACCTTGAGCCTTGTCCCTGCACCTAACGGTGTGTTTACAGTGAGCTATAAGTGGGTCTTCACAGTTAAGCAGAATGCAGATGGCAACATTGACAGATACAAGGCCCGCCTGGTTGCCTGTGGGTTTACACAGACACATGTGGTGGATTATCTTGATACATTCTCGTCGGTTCCTCGCCATTCCACCTTACGGATCCTTCTTTCTGTTGCGGTTATTCGTGATTGGTCATTTTTTTTTGACGCTCAAAAAAGGGGGAAACACGCAGTGGTGTTCGCCCCAATGTATTAAAACAAAAAGGAGAGAGTACTTACAAGATGGATGATGGAAGAAGGAAGGAAGAAACGAAGTAAGAAGACGCGAGCAATACAAACGCTACATCGTATCTAACCAAGATACCCCCAACGCACACGCATAAAGCTACGCGGAAGACCAATCATGAAGAAAGCGAGCCGCCGAAATGCGAATATTTTCCTTGTAGAACCGCTGCCGAGCAAAGAGCGCCTCGTTTCTTCCGAGCCAGATGCTCCATAAGCGCGCAATGGGGTCCAAGATATCCGCCCTAGATCGACCCCGAGAGTTCATCAAGCTGTCGCAAAACGCACCAAAGTCCGATATGTTCAACCATCCCAGATCTTCCCAGAGAGAACGAACACATTCGCAGTGAAGGAAAAGGTGTCCGCGGGTTTCCTCCTCCGTATCACAAAGACCACACATCCTCGAGACATTAGGAAACATGATAGCACATCTGTCTCTAGTTAACAGCCGACCACGCCGAAGGAGCCAAAGAAAGACACCAACCCGTTCCGGAAGTTTAAGGCTCCAAATGAACTTGCAATGACCCAATAAAGTCGCATCGTCCCCAACAACTGAAGGAATGAGAGCGTGGTAGGCCTTCCTGGATGAGAAAGGACCGTCTCTCCAGGCGAGATGATCGCGTCCCCCATTGGGGGTGGGAGCGCTCGCGAGAAAAAGCAGCATGGAAGTGAAATCGTCCGATCGCTGGGCCGAGAGATTAGCGGCAAAGATAGGCCACCAACAACCACCATCCCAACAAGATGCCACAGTAGCGTCCTTGTCACTCGCCAGCGCGCAAAGCCGAGGGAAAATAGTCTGTAAAATACCCCTTCCAGTCCAATCATCCGTCCAGAAACGGAAGGAATTACCATCGCCAAGAATCGGCTTAAATAGAGAACGGTTGCGATTTAAAGCAGCAAAGACACCACGACAAAAGGAGGAAATGCGGCCCTCGATCCGTCCCCGCGAAGCGGAAATCAAATCGGCCCCCGCCGCCTCCCTAAGGCACTTCAACATGAAATTCTCCTCCGATCCCCACACCCTCGCCGCCCATTTGAGTAGCAAAGCTTCGTTCACCACCTCCAACCGTCTCACGCCCAAACCCCCCTCCCGCTTGGGCCTCGAGACATCCTCCCAAGCCACCAAATGAACCCCTCTCCTCCCTTCACCTTTCTTGCCCCAAAGAAACCCCCGCATACATTTCTCCAACCTCCTCCGGATCCCCTTAGGCATGCCGCGCACAGATAAGAAATAGATTGGGATCGAGGAAAGAACCGATTTAAGAAGCACTAACCGACCCCCCCTTGAGAGGATCGCCGCGCGCCACCCAGCCAGACGAGTCTCCGTCTTTTCCACCACCTTCTGCCAGTCACGCAGCCGAGCACGACCCACCGACAGCGGCAAGCCAAGATACTCCAAGGGGAGGCCGCTCGTAGAAGAACCCATCAGCCTAGCGCACTCCCCAGCCTCCTCCTGCGACATAGCGAACGGAACGACTTTGGACTTGTTGCCGTTAATGAGGAGGCCAGACATCTCGCTGAACAATTGAAGAGTAGTGACCATACCCGACGCGTTCGTGACGCCGCCCTCAGTGAAACAAATAGTGTCATCCGCAAACTGTAAGATAGGAACATGATAGGGTCCCAAAGAGCATCCGCGCGTAAGACCGGCCGCCGCGACACCATCGATCATACGGGGCAGAACGTCCACCGCCAAGACGAAAAGAAGGGGGGCGAGGGGGCATCCCTGCCGGACCCCCCTGCGGGGTTGGAAAGACCCCCCAGCCGGGCACCCATTAAGAATAACCGAGAGAGGCAGTGGAAACACAACGCCTAATCCAAGAAATCCAGATCGCCGGGAATCCTCGTCGCGAGAGCACCGACCATAAGAAGCGCCAGTCCAAAGTGTCATAAGCCTTACCAAAGTCAATTTTCCATAGAATCCCCTTAGTATCATTCCTGCGCCAAGCCTCAAGGATCTCGGACGCCACCGCATAGCAATCCGAAATCTGCCTCCCACGAACAAAAGCGGCCTGGGAGGGCGATATGAGCGAATCGAGGAGAGGCGCAAGTCTCCTGGCGAGAACCTTCGCAATGATTAAATATATGCCGTTAGATATAGAAATAGGGCGGAATTCCTCGATACGGTTGGCCGAAGGAGATTTCGGAATCAAAACAATATTGGCCCGGTTGAGACGGTCAAAACCACTGTTGCCCGCACAGAATTCATGTGCAACGTCCAGCACGTCGCACGCGATCACGTCCCAGAAGTCACGATAAAAGGAAATAGGGAAGCCATCAGGACCGGGGGCCGCGTCTGCGTTGAGATCCCAAACCGCCCCTTGAGCTCATCCAGAGAAAAAGGCCTGATAAGCGCCGACGCATACGAAGCCGCAAGGACCGAAGCCCCACGGCCAGACCACCGCCACGAGCGCACAGGTTGACGGTCAAAAGCGCTCTTAAAATATGCGCCCAATGCGACACCCAACTCCTTCGCCCCCTGGATGAGGGAGCCATTAACAGTGAGAGAAGAAATTGAGTTCGCGCGTTTTCTACCACTAGCAATCCTGTGAAAGAAGGCCGTGTTTGCATCCCCATCAGAAATCCATCTCAAACGCGAGCGCTGGCGCCACTCGATAGCCTTCTTCCGGTCCACCGTCGCGACCACCTGCAATGCCGTAGCACGCTCAGTCAACTCGTCGGGGGATAATTCCCTCTCGCTCTCTAAGCGATCCAAACGAAGAATGATGTCTTCAGCCTCCTTACGAGCAAGAATACGTGCTTGACGGGATTCCAATTTAAAGGAAGCCAACAATTTCCTGAGGGATGAGAGTTTAAGATCAAATCGACGAGCCGCACTTCCGACAAAATTTGACTGGGACCAATGATTGCAAACAAGGTCCCTGAAGGCCGGCTCCAACAACCAGCAACGCTCGTAGCGAAAGAGGCCACGCGGCCGAGAAGAATCCCCGGAGTCCCAAATAATGGGGCTATGGTCAGAGAACGAGCGTGGCCGGGAAGAAACCGAGCAAAGCGGGAAAACCTCGATGAAACGCCCATTCGCCAGAAATCTGTCTAACCGAGAACGAGAAGCATTATTCCTCCAAGTGTATTTAATGTCATTAGCCACCAGCCCCTCGAGCGCCAAATCCTGAATGAACTCCATAAAATCAGAAGAACCCGGATCAAGCCCCCCACGACCACGAGGACGGTCATGCGAGAGTAGTCACGTTAAAGTCGCCCCCCAAGATCCAGGGGGTATCTCCCAAAGCCACGGTGTCGTCGCGCAAGTCATCCCAGAGCTCCCGACGAGCGATATGACAAGTAGGTGCGTAAACACAAGTGACAACCATAGAAGCGTTAGAATCAGGCCTCGTGAGCACCACATAAATAGAATGTCTCCCAAAACGAGCATAGGAGAGCATCGCGCCGATCTCCATGCCAATAGAATCCCGCCCGATGCGCCAACCGCATCCAACGAGCGAAATGCATCGAAGCCCCCCGCACCAAAGGACTTCCACAAGATGTCGTCCACCCCGGCAAGTTTCGTTTCTTGAAGAAGAGCAACGTCGCAATCCCAATCAATCATCCGAGAACCCAAAGCACGCCGTCGAACCGGGTCGCCAAGACCACGAACATTCCAAGATAAAATTTTCATTAAACACGAAAGACATTCCCCAAACCACGAACAGCTGCAAAGCCACACCTAATTAATCACTAGGCGAGTGACCCTCAATGCGAAAGAGGCCTGCCGCCTCTGCCACCGCTTCGCGCAAAAGCTGAGACGAAGAGAGAGATGAATCCCCGAGACTTGGGGGCCGGCGACGAGAGTAACTTCTTCCAAACCTGGAGTGGGGAGAAATCCCAGCGTTCCCATAAATAATTGGACGGGTAGAGAAGCCAGGCATAAGAGGCGATGAAGAGCCGCCAGGTGCCCCGTCAGCTGAACGAAGGACCGGAGAAGAAAGATTCCCTTGGAACCGGGGGGGTAGCACCACACCCGTAACCTCATGCAAAGAACTGCCCGGAGAATCGCCCGCCGAAGAAATTGGGGGAGCCAATAACATGTGAGGTGGGGAGGCAATTTCTTCCAGATGGGCCCCCGAGACAAAGGGCACCGAAGAGATCGGCTGCGGGCACAAATAATTAGAAGCCCAAAAAATAGGATCCGATAAAATAGCCGGACCGGGCCCGTCCCTCGCAAGGGCCCATATGTCGTGGGTACCGGATCCGGGCGCTGAGATAAGTGGAGCCGCAGTATGGAAATCGGATCCGGGTCCCGAGAACTCCAAAAGAAGGGTGTTGGTGGACAGAATGGATGCTGCCGAAGGAGGCGAATCGACCTCGAGAGGATCCCAAGCCACCAAATGAATAGCGTCATCTCCCACACGCGCGACCCGAGGGATACCAGGCGATAAACCCGAAAAAGCGTCTCATTGTTTCAGTTAGATGTTAAGAATGCATTTTTATATGGTGATTTGCAGGAGGAAGCCTACATGCAACAACCACCTGGTTTTGCTGTTGAGGGGAGTATTCTAAGGTGTGTAGACTTCATAAGGCCATCTATGGCCTTACGCAGAGCCCTAGAGCTTGGTTCCAGAAGCTCTCAGACTTGTTTGAAAAACATGGGTATAAACGTTCCAATGCAGATCATTCCATGTTTATACAGAAAACATCCAGAGGTATTATTGCAATTATGGTGTATGTAGATGATATCCTGATTACATGTGACGATTGTTAAGGAATTTAGAGGGCGAAAGAAAAGATGGGTCGTGAATTTGTCACCAAGAATCTTGGAGTCCTTAGATATTTTCTGGGATTGGAGTTCGCCAGAAATCCACATGGACTTGTGATGACCCATAGGAAATATGTCACTGACTTGCTGAGTGAAACAAGAATGCTTGGATGCCGACCGGCCACTACACCTATGAATCTAAGCATGAAATTATATGATGATGACGCTGATGAGGTGGAGAGGAGAAGATATAGAGAACTGGTGGGAAAACTTCTTTATGTTACCATTACCAGACCCGATATTTCTTTTGTGTTAGTCAGGTGAACCAGTTCATGGAGCAACCACGTCAGGTACATATGGATGCTATACATATGATACTCAGGTATTATAAATCATCTCTAGGTGCAAGTCTATTGTTCAAGAAAGACAAGGAGATTGCTATCTCAGCCTGCGTTGATGCAGACTACGCAGGACGTCCCAAGGATAGGAAGTCCACCACTGGATTTGTTGTATATGTTGGAAACTCTCTTGTCTCATGGAGAAGCAAGAAGCAAACTGTTGTAGCCAGTTCCAGTGCTGAGTCTGAATATATGGCTATGGCCCAGGTTAGTACAGAAATGATGTGGGTGAAAGCTGTTCTTACAGATCTATATGTAGAATTCTCATTTCCTATGGCTCTGGAATGTGACAATCAAGCTGCTATATTTATTGCCAATAATATGCATTTCATGAACGAACCAAGCACATTGAGGTTGATTGTCACTATATACTAGATATGATTCAGAAGGGTTTTATTTCTACATCTCATGTTAGCTCAGGGGACCAAACTGCAGATATCTTTACCAAGGCGTTACTTAGAGGGCCATTCCAGAAGTGCTCGTCCAAGTTGAGCATGATCGATATCTATGCTCCATCTTGAGGGGAAGTGTAGAGATATAATTTATGTTTTTTTGTACTATTTCATATTTTCTATATTCTTATGGACTCTTGATGTAATTTACCTATAAGCTACTCCCCTATATAAGAGAGTCTAGGGTTTATGGAATAAACAACTCTTTTGATTTTCCCGACATATACCATGTTAGAAAATAGAAACGCGGAAGCGTATCAGAGAAATAAAGATAAATATTTAAGAATAACAGGATTTTACATGGAACCATACTCCTTAAGGAGCGGGATGAAACCACGAGAGAACACCTCAAAGGACTGATGTATGCATTGCACTTTCTCATTGGATACTGGGGCATGGGGCTTCTTATATAGCCTCCTCAGACCCTCCAAGTCCCACCACTGGTAAATGTGGGAGTAAACTCTGGGATGTGGTAAATGGACCCTGGAGGGATCCATTTACCCATCAATACATATGACGCATACTCTAACAATTTGTGGTAGTCTCAAGGTTGGAATTGAGGTCACAATTGCCGGGGTGGACTTTGTCATTCTTCGAATTTCTGGATGTCCATTGGGAGGCAAATTTTTAAGTAGTGTATCCGGAAAAAATAATTCCACGGATATGTTCACAAGTTTTTTTAATTCCCATATAGTGTACCTATGTCGCATCTTATAAATGCGTTATTTATATCGCATTTATAGAATGGTTATCTATTCAACCATTTTTTAAAGTTCTAATGTCTTGTGAATCTTTTTTTAAAGTTAATGTCTTGTGAATAATGCATTTATGAAATGTGATATCAAAAGTGTACACCTTTGATATCCCATTTCATAAATGCAATATACACTGCTCAATTTTCTTTGAAATCCTAGGATATTATAAACAACACTATTATCACATTTAGAATATGCATCATAGATAACACATTTTGAAGATGCGACATAAATACTGTTAGAAAATCGGAAGCGGAAGCATAACATGGAAAAATATAAAGAAGAATAAAGAACGCGGGATTTTTACGTGGAACCCTACTCCCTAAGGAGCGGGATGAAACCACGGGAGAAGCCCTCAAAGGGGCGGATACTTCATTCCTTTTTCTCAATGAGTACAGGAGGTCTGGGGCTCCTTATGTAGCCTTCCCAGAGCCTCCAAGTCCCACCACTAGACGATGTGGGACTAAACACATGGATGGGGTAAATGGATCTCCTCCAGGATCCATTTACCCTGTTACAACTCAATGGGCGCACAACCAAATACTCTAACACTCCCCCTCAAGCTGGAGCATGCAATGCTCAGCTTGGACAAACAAACAGAAAGAAACTCAACCCACGCTACAGAACACTACGGACAATATCAACCCAACGCGCACATGCTGCAGTCGAGGACATTGCTTCTCATGCCGTGCAGGTGAGGAGGACGAACGGGCTGGAGTGTGAGTCAACTGAAGACTCGGAATCTGACCATCGAGTCTGAACTTGCGCCTGAAGTCTCCTCGTCGGAGAACTGGGTCTCTCCCATCTGGCTCAGAGAATGGTGCACTGCTCTGGTGTACCTATGATACCACATGAAAACCCTTGCCCTCAAGGGAATGGTCCTCTGCTCTGGAGTCCCTATGGTTCACATGAAAATTTTGGCCGAACAACAAGAAGAATGATGGGGACCTCTGACAAAAGATGGCAACTTATGCTCATCTGACAATGACCGCACACTCGTGCGTGTCTGAAACTGGAGTCTCTCTCTGGAGATCTCGAAAATGGACCTCTCATCTTGGAGGGTCTCGAACTTGACTCTGACCAATCCGAATGTCGAGTCTGAATCTGCACAACAACCTGGGACTCGGAATCTGAACGTCGAGTCTAGAATTGCGCATGAAGAATATCTGAAAACTGTAGAGTCTGAACAACATCTGGCTGGTCTGAGGAATCTGCATCTGAATCTGGAATATCTGAATCAAGACCCGTGACTCTACATATACTCCCCCTTTCTCCCATACTTGTCGAAAAACAGAGAAATCGACAAAGTTGGGAGAAGACAATATAAAAATGGGGAAAACACACGGAATATTCTCAAAAAATTCTTTGCGGCTTTTCATCAATCAAAAAAAATTTTTTTAAGCCGTCCAAACGTTTTTTTTAAAGCCGTTGCAATATAATTTTTTTTATGGCTTTTCTCTCATGCCCCCCTTTTTTTTTGAACTTGCGTACGACTTTTCTTTGTACGCGGCTTTTCTTTTTTTTTTTCTTTTTTTTTTCAAAATACTTGCGTACGGCTTTTTTTCTTTTTTTTGTGTACGCGCCTCTTTTCCTGATTTTTTTTCGAAGAACTTGGAACCTCCTCCTATTACTTCCCTCTCTCTCTCTCTCTTTAATTAGGCCTTCAAACCCCCTTTTTTTTCAATACATACAGCTCCCTGTTGGGCTTTAAACCAGCCGCCCCCTTTTTTTTTATAAAAGAAAATGTGCGTCTTTAGGGTTCCACTAGCGGGAACCCAAAAAAATGCCGCCGCCTGTGTATGAGACTCGATCTCCGCCAGGAGTTGCGTCGGAGATGGCGCTGCTGCGCCTGCGAGCGGAGTTTGAAGAAAACGGGGGGGGGGGGGGGGGTTTGGCGGCACCGCCAGACTCTGGAGGAGAGCACACGGGGCTGCACTGCCCGCTGGAGCATCATCGGCTGGGAGGCGTGCGGCTATGTTGCCGCCTGGGAGTCGCGCGAGGCTTGGAGGCGAGTGCACCATCAGAGGCGCACAGGAAGGGGCCAAAGGGGGCGCGGGGGACCTGATCGCACGAGATTGCCTTGGAACCGGGAAAGCGCCCACGCGAATCTGAGCAGGAGATCTGACAGGGAGCGGCCTCGGCACATGAGAGGAGGGCACTGGAGCACCGCCTGGGCACATGATCTACAGCCCGTGCGAACTGGATGAGCAGCGGGGCCGAGAGGAGGTCGCCATGGTCAAGGGGCGACGCCGCCTGTAGGGTTCCCCAGGAGGGGTGCCTCGAACTTGCGATGAAGACAGGAGGGGCGCCTGGAGGTTGCAAGGTGCGCGGCTGCGAGGCAAACTGGAGGATTCGAGTGTCGCCTGTGCGGCTTTAGATCTGAAGATCACGCACACGCCTTCTTCTTCATCGACATATAGGTGCACCAGGCTGCAAGGAATCGCTTGGAATCTGCTGGGGCCGTCTTATGCTGAAACACGGCTTGGAAACTAGGGTTTCAGATAACCCTCGAACTAAAAATGATCTTGAATAATAATAAACCGTGCATAATTCCAAAACTGAATATGATTATCAAATCTCGAACAGAGTATGAAAATAGAACTTCTAAAAACGAATCCACGAGAATCGAACCCGCTCTGATACCATGTTAGAAAATCGGAAGCGGAAGCATAACATGGAAAAATATAAAGAAGAATAAAGAACACGGGATTTTTACGTGGAACCCTACTCCCTAAGGAGCGGGATGAAACCACGGGAGAAGCCCTCAAAGGGGCGGATACTTCATTCCTTTTTCTCAATGAGTACATGAGGTCTGGGGCTCCTTATATAGCCTTCCCAGAGCCTCCAAGTCCCACCACTAGACGATGTGGGACTAAACACATGGATGGGGTAAATGGATCTCCTCCAGGATCCATTACCCTGTTACAACTCAATGGGCGCACAACCAAATACTCTAACAAATACACTATATAGGGAATTAAAATATTTGTGACCATATATGTGGAATTATGTTTTCCAGGAACACTACTTAGAAGTTTGCCTCTGTCCATTGGGGTTAGGTGGAGAGGTTGGGCTAGTGACAAAATCATGTCTCTGGCTATTATTTGAGCATTGCAGTTGGTTCATAAGGATGCGGATGGTTTATGGATATATTCTAAATTGAAAATGTGTTAGAGCATGCCAAGACATTTATTAGTAGTGGTCTTAAAATCTAAGTTTCCAAATGTGTAAGTTTGGGTGTGCATCATTATTGGTGCTCGCCTCATTTTTTCTAACAAAAATCTCCATGGTTGCCCGATGGCAAAAACCAAACCTATTAGAGAATAGATGGACCATCCATCCCTTTAGTCATCCCTTTGGATTTATTAACATACTAAGATCCTAAATAGCCTTAAGCTTTGAAAGCGAGAGCACGGGAGCCTAATAATCAAATAATAAAATAAACATGAGGAACACCACGATTTTATATGGAACCCTACTAAATAAGTAGAGGTATAAAAATTTCAATTTTTGTTCCTTCGGTGTTGTATTCTTTCGGTGGGGACACTCTCGCTCCGCGCGTCTCTTTCTTTTCTCGTTGGACTATAGTTTTAACATACCAATAACATCTTCCTGACTTCCTTGCCTTAGTTATTTAGCTACTCATATGACGCTGGAATTTCTTTTTTTCTTCGGTGGCTAGGTATTCTATACTGCGGATCCTTCTCTCTGTTACTGTGACATAGGAGTGGCCGCTATTTTAGCTTGATGCGAAGAATGCGTTTCTTTATGGGACTTACAAGAGGACGTCTATATGCAGTAGCCACCTGGATTCGGTGCTGAGGGGGAATGTTAGAAGGTTTGCAGACTTCATAAGTCTATATCTATAGCCTTAAGGAGATTCCAAGAGCTTGGTTTTAGAAGTTCTCGGATTTGATAGAGCAGTAAGGGTTCATGAGATCGACTGCAGATCATTCACTATTTGTTCAGAGGTCTCAAAGAGGTACAATTACCATACTACTTTATGTTGGTGATATTATTGTTACATGGGATGCCATGTATGACACATAAACAAATGAGGATTTCCTTGTTCAGGAGTTTGTGACCAAGGACCTTGGCAGTTTACGTTACTTCTTTGGACTAGAGTTTGCTAGGAACTGGCGAGATCTTGTGATGAGACAAAGGAAGTATGCTATAGATATTCTCTCTGAGATAGGCATGGCTAATTGCCGGCATGCCACTATTCTCATGGATTCAAGCATGAAGATATATGATGACGACCCTGGGGAGGTAGATTAGAGGAGGTACAAGGAGCTCGTAGGGAAGCTCTTATACGTGACTATCACCAAGCCAGATATATCCTTTGTAGTAAGAAGAGTGAGTCAGTTCATGGAGTAGCCTAGACATGCGCATATAGATGTAATCCATATGATTATGAGGTATCCGAAGACCTCACATGCGCTGGTCTCTTATTCAGCAGAGGTACATCCCTTGCCGTTACAATTTGCGCAGATGCAGATTATGCGGGATGCTCCAAAGATATGAAATCTACCTCTGGCTTTGCAGTTCTTGTAGGGAGTTCCTTGGTGTCATGGAAGTGCAAGAAGCAGGATGTCGTCGCCAGATCTAATGCAGAATCAGAGTTCAAAGCTATGACTCATGGGAGTACAGAGATGATGTGGGTCAGTTATCTTGTTATTGACCTAATAGTTGAGATGCCTTGTCCCATGAGCCTCCATTACGACAATGAGGCAACTCTTTTCGTTGCCAACAATTTAGTCTTCCATGAGAGGACCAAGCATATCGATGTAGACTGCCACTACACTCGAGACATTATTCAAAAGGGTTTCATCTCTACCTCTCATATCAACACAGGATATTAGACAACAGATGTGTTCACCAAGGCCCTAGCCAGAGGGTTTTTCTAAGGATGTTGTTTCAAGCTCACCATGATAGATATCTACGCTTCAGTTTGAGAGGTAGTATTGACATATTATGTTGAGATACTTATATCTCTTTGTCTTTATTTTATGCTTCTCTATTTGTTCAGTCTACTTTATGTAATTTTCCCGTAGAGATTTTTTCCTATATAAGAGAGCTCTAGGATTACGATGAATGTGACTTTTCATTTCACAACTTTCCACATGGTATCAAAGCGACAGTCCTATATCGGAGCCTATGCCTTAGAGCCCGCCCCACCAAAAACCATAACACACATCCACGCCGCCCATCTCCCGGGCGCCGCCACCGCTGCCGCCCATTACTCGGGGGTCCGTGGGCCGCCGCACAGGAGCAGGCCACCGGTAGAGGCTGCTGCCCACCGCCATTCCTCCCCACTGCCGGCTGCTCCCATCGCTGTCGGCCGCTCCTGCCTGTTGTCTCCTGCCCGCCGCCGGCGCTGCTGTCTCTGGTTATGTTTATTCTTGGATTTCTAGGGTGTGATGTGATCATCTAAAATACTCTAGTTGCCCAAAGGAGCCTCCAACGAATGGAAGAGGTTGTGGTATGAGTCTATACCCACAACTATCTTCCCATATGTTAGTGTAGACATAGGTCTTACTTGTTGCAGACCCAATCTTGGAGATAATTGTCATAATGTTTGACAACAAAGCTGATGTTTCATCCTTAGGTACCTTCAAAGGTCCAACGCCCATCGTCAAGATGGATGGAACAAACTATGAACTGTGGGTCATGCAGTTCATGAGTTTAATGCAGGGCAATGACAAGAAGCACATCCTCATGATGGAGGAGCCAAGTGACAAGACTGGGGTAAATGTCTCATAGGAGGCAGACGATGCATATGCACGTGTGTGGCTATCTGGGTGTGTCAACAGAGATAGCTAATGATATACTGAGTCAACCTATTGGAAAGGCTATGTGGGACATTCTCACCGCTACATACTCTCGGGCAAAGAATAAGTCGAAGATACTGCAGCTCTAGCATGATATCTTCATATTGAAGCAGAATGATCACCCCTTCATATCCTTTACACTTCTTTAAGGGGAATGATGAGAAGCTCCATGGTTACATTCCCTTGATTGCTACGTCAGAGCAGCTCAATGCGTACCGAGACTTTGTGATGATCGGGGCCTTTCTAGCAACTCTTGATCTTGAGTACGATGCTACTCGAGCCCAGATCCTTATTGATGCCACCATACCTCCAATGGAGGAGGCATATCACATATTGAGTAGGCTCTCCATATCCTCTGGTGGTACCTCGCAATCTCAGACATCTTCAGCTGTTGCTGCATCTCGTTGTAGGGGGCTCTATACACCATATCATGGTAGGGGGAACCCTTACCGTGGGCCTGTGGCAGAGGAGGGGGTGGTCGACCCCGTCAACCGTGCACCTACTGCTACAGGTCAGGGCACTCTGAGGAGACATGCTACTCTAAGCATGGGTTTCCTGCTTCAGCTCGATTTGCAGAGTAGATTCAACAGGTTGGGAGTCCATCACCTGTTTCTGATCAGAGATTTGATGAACTTGTGGCACGACTCAGGGAGATTATGCTCTCTTGGGTCAACCAGCTCTCCTTCAGGATCCTCAAAGGTAGCTGCCTCAACGTCAACGTCCACATCAGGTATTACATATGCCTTTACTATCTATTACATGACAGATTTGTCAGAATGGATTATGGATTCAGGAGCAACCCATCATCTCTGTGGTGACAAAGAATAATTTAGTACTTACAGTCCAACTCAGTCAGGACGTCCCGTTTTGATAGTAGATGGGACACACTCTTCCATTACTGGTCAGGGGAGGTGCAGTTAACTCTTACAATAATGCTTCAAAATGTTCTTTACGCTCCTGAATTTTCTATGAATCTACTATTAATTAGTCAAATCACAAAGAATTTACATTTTCGTGCCATTTTTGACCCTTCTGCTCTTGTGTTTCAGGAATTCTTACGGGCAGGGTGATTGGATCTGGCAGTGAGCAAGGAGGTCTCTACAGAATGGTACTATCTCCTTATGTTGGTGCTTCTCTCCGCATTGGATCTGTTTCTCCCTATATGTGGCATCTTCGATTTGGTCATCTTTCTCTACAAAAGCTGTGCCATGTTCTTCCTTAGATTTCTCCCCATTCTACCTTTCAGTTCAAGGCCTGCTAGCTTGGGAAGCATCATCGGTCAACATTCCAGAGTCATCGGAGTCGAAGTAGTCAGTCTGTTTGAGTTAATTTATTTGGATATTTGACATTCTAGTTATGTCCCTGATCATCAGGGGCATAGGTTTTATCTCGTTGCAGTTGATGAGTGTTCAAGATTGTCTTAGGTCTTTCTTCTTAAGAACAAATCTGATGCTGGTCCTGTTACTCAGTCCTTTATTAATGAAATACGGAATATCTTTTTAGCGAATGTCAAGTTTATAGTTTCAGATAATGCGCTAGAATTTTGCAGTACTCAACTTTTCCAATTTCTCTGATCCTATGGTATTGTGCATCAGACATCTTGTGCATATACTTTTCAACAGCATGGGGTGGTTGAACGAAAATACCGCCATCTTTTGGATGTTACGGGGACTCTTTTGATTTAGAGCCGTGCTCCTCATTCGTACTGGGGGACGTTCCAACTGCTCGTTACCTGGTAAATTGTATGCCTTCTTCGGTTCTGGGGGAAAAGATCCCGTTCTCGATTGTGTTTCCCTAGACGGATCTTTCCTCACTTATGCCTCGTGTTTTCAGATCGGTTGCGTTTGTTCATCAGATATCTCCAGGTCTTGACAAGCTCTCTCCTAGAGCTGTCAAGTGTGTATTTGTTGGGCATTCCAAGACCCAAAAGGGATATCGTCGCTTCGACCCTGTTCGACGAATGTACTATGTTAGCGCGAATGTCATCTTCTTTGAGTCCATTGTGTATTTCTCTCCTACAGATGACAAGCTTATTCCTTCATAGAATGAAGAGGAAGTCTATATGCCTCTACCTCCGATTTCGTCTACTCAAGTATCCACTACACCACCATCATCTCCACCGCCACCTCCTCCTCCACCGTCACCACCACTACCTCCTCCATGACCAGTCATGCCCACTTTCTTTCCGCAGGTTTACCAGCGCGACCTCGTGCTCATGTGCCTCCTCCGTCATCCAACATGCCCAAGGTATGTTTCATTTGAGTTCTACTAATGGCAGTGGTGATTTGCCCTGAGGTGCAATATGTCTTGGATGATACACCTTCTGAGGATGCTGAGGACCTGAATGTATTTATTGCTCTTCGGAAGCAGAGGCGTGCATGCAATATACATCCTCTTGCTTCCCATGTTTCTCTGGCACGACTCTCTGAGGATTTTTAGAGGTTTGTTGTGGGACTATCAGCCATGGAGATATCTCGGTCCTATCAGGAGGCCTTGCAGAGTAGTCCGCCACGTCTGGTGATGGAGGAGATGGCATCCTTACAGTCTCGTGGTACGTGCCTACGTGGAGTGTTGTACAGGCTCCTCCAGGTGCATCGGTTGTTGACAACAAGTGGGTTTTACTGTGAAACATCAAGCAGATGGTATTGTGGATAGATTTAAGGCCAGATTGGTTGCTCGTGGGTTTACCCAAACCTATGGGGTGTATTACCAGGATATCTTCTCTCCTGTTGCGCGTCACTCTACGCTGCAGATTCTTATTGTTGTTGCTTTGGTACGTGACTGGCCGCTTTTGCAATTAGATGTCAAGAACACATTCTTGTATGGAGACCTGCAGGAGGAAGTTTACATGCATCAACCAACTGGGTTTGTTGTTGAGGTAGAGTCCAGTATGGTGTGTTGACTTCATAAGGCCATATATGTCCTTAAACAGAGCCCGAGGGCTTGGTTTCAGAAGCTCTCAGAGTTGATTGAACGGAAGGGGTTTGTTAGATCTATTGCAAATCATTCTCTTTTTGTTAGGAGAATCGAGATGTACCGTTGCTATTCTGGTTTATGTTGATATTATTGTTAATGGCAACGATGTACATGGCATTCAGACAGCTAAGGATTTCCTTGGACGATAGATTGTGACCAAGGACCTTGGCAAGCTGCAGTACTTTCTTGGCCTAGAGGTTGCAAGAAATCCTCATGGTATGGTAATGACGCAAAGGAAGTATGTTACCGATCTCTTATCTGATACAAGCATGACATGATGCAGACCTGCTACTACTCCAATGGATCCTAATGCTAGGCTCTATGATGATGGCTCCGAGGAGGTGGATAAGATACGTTACATAGAGCTAGTAGGGAAGCTGTTCATGTTACTATTACTAGGCCTGATATATCATTTGCTGTTAGCAGAGTCAGCCACTTTATGGAGTAACCCAAGCAGGTTCACATGGATGCAATTGACATGGTCTTGAGGTACCTGAAGTCTTCTTCAGGTGCATGCCTTTTATTCAGACGAGATACACCCCTCACAGTTAATAGATGTGCAAATGTGGATTGCGCTGGGTGTCCCAAGGACAGTAAGTCCACTTCAGGTTTCATTGTGTTTGTTGGTAGATCGTTGGTTTCATGGAAAAATAAGAAACAAACAATTGTAGCTAGATCTAGTGTTAAATCAGAGTATAGAACCATGGCCCAAGGGAGTATGTAAATGATGTGGGTTAAGTCCGTCCTGACTACCTAGCTATTGAGGTGCCTCTTCCTATGCACCTCAAATGTGATAATCAAGCAGCTCTATTCATAGTTAATAATCTAGCCTTCCATGAAAGAACAAAGCACATTGAAGTTGACTGTCATTACACCCGTAATTTGATTCAGAAGGGATTTATCTCCACTTCTCATGTTGCTTCAGGCGATCATATTGCAGATATGTTAACCAAAGCTCTTGCGAGGGGTCCTTTTCACTGTTGCTGTTCCAAGCTGAGCATGATAGATATATATGCTTCAGCTTGAGGGTGAGTGTTGAGATACTTATATCTCTTTGTCTTTATTTTATATTTCTCTATTTCTTCAGTCTGCTTTATGTAATTTTCCCGTAGAGATTTTCTTCTATATAAGAGAGCTCTAGGGCTACGATGAATGTGACCTTCCGTTTCGCGACTTTCCACATATTAGTTATCTTTTTATCACTTTTACTTTTTTATCAGAAAAAGGTATCGTCTCGAGGTGGGACTCACCACAAAAATTTATTAATAATTTAAAGCAGTTATCGTATAATCAAAGTAGAGACCAAGCCGAAAAAAGGCCTTTATAATGACCGAGTACATTTTTAGTATAGAAGCATTGTGCACGGAAGATATTCTCATTCCTAGCACACCAGATGACCCACAGAATGGAGAAAGCTAGGGAGGTGTCCTCCTGTGAATTACCGCATGCCGATCTTTCATCACTTCTATGTATTCTCTTCTCTTTCTGTCTATATTTTGTAATTTTCCCAACATGTTTCTCCTTTATATTAGAGAACCCTAGTGCCTCATGAATAAGCAACACATTATTTTCTCTCCACAAAATTCAATGGCAAGTGTAGAGGCTTATATATGTTGCGATGTACTGTTTCGTATTTTCTATTTATATATTGTACGTCTCTGTAATTTACCCAATGGTTTTCTCTCTATATAAGAGACCCGAGGGCTCTATGGAATAATACATCAGAGTATTGTTTACTCTAACATGGTATCAGAGCCAAAACCCTAACCCTAGGGTTTTCTCCACCCGTCGCCCCCCCCTCTCTCTCCCCAGCCCGCCACCGCCAGCCCAGCCGGCCCCTCCAGCCGCTCCACCCGGCCACTCCATCCCTCCAGCGAGGCCCCCGCCGGTTCCGCCCCGCCGTCCCCGGCCCCAACCCCGCCGCCGGGACCCCCCAGCCCCGCCGCCGGGACCCCCCAGCGGTCCCCAACCCCGCCGCCGACCCCCCAGCCGCCGCCTCTCTCTTCCGTAGAGGCTTCCACAGCCTCTACTCCTCACCGGGGCGCCTCCTCTTCGGTCGGTCTCGAATTGGTGATGGGTTCAAGTGCATAACATCTACATATGCACTTGAATCCTCAAAGGTCTTGGTAGACAACACTTTCTTGGTCTATCATCTCTAGTTGTCCTTCTCCGGCAGTATGTCAGAACAAAAGGTCGATATGCCCGCCATAAGTGCCTTTAAAGGTTCGGCACCAATCGTCAAAATGGACGGGACGAACTACGAACTGTGGGCTATGCAGTTCCTCAGTCTTATGAAGTCATGTGGTAAGAAGCATATTCTTACCGAGGATGAACCGCCGGAGAAGACGGGAATATATGCCTCATGGGAGGCTGATGACGCGTATGCCAAAGTTTGGTTGTCAGGGACGCTCACGACGGAGATAGCAAATGATGTCCTCCATCAGCCCACCGCCAAGGCGATGTGGGATATTTTGGCCACGACGTACTCTCAGGTACAGAACGAGACAAAGATGCTACAATTGTAGCATGATATCTTTACCACGAAGCAAAATGGGAGGCCTCTTCATTCCCTGTACACGTCTCTTCGTGGAATGTTCGAGAAGCTCTATAGCACATTCCCACTCACAGCAACACCGGAACAGCAGAAGACGTTCCGTAATGCCACTATGGTTGGCGTATTACTTGCTGCCCTTGACCCTGAGTACGAGGCAGCACGCTCTCAGATCCTTGCAGATGCCACCATTCCACCGATGGAAGAAGTATACAGGAGGCTCAGTCGTGTACCTGTTCCATCGAATACAGCGACTACACCTCCCTCGGCAATGGCAGTTTCCAGAGGACGAGGTAGTTCGTCCTCATTTCGTGGCAGAGGAAGTGGTGGACGTGGCCGCGGAGGACGCATACGCTCTACGTGCTCATTCTGTCGTCGTACTGGTCATTCGGAGGATACATGCTATTCCAAGCATGGATTCCCTCCTTCTGAACGTGTCGCTGATCATGTTCAGGGTCCACCAGCTTCTACTCCAGATCACAGGTTCGAGGAGCTAGTGGCACGGCTTCGTGATATCATGCCACAGTCATCGTCAGAGGGTGCTGAAGCTTCTGATGTTGCGGCCTCGGCGTCAGCTAGTACATCTGCTTCAGCCAGTGCCTCAGGTAGTCCTTCAGTCTCATATCATAACCATGATCTCACAGGATGGATTGTCGATTCTGGAGCCACCCATCATCTCTATCGTGAGAAAGATGTTCTGCAGTCCTATAGAGCTGTTCAGCCTGGTCGCTCTGTACTCATTGCTGATGGCACTCATTCCCCTATCATCGGTCAGGGGGAGACGGCTTTGTTGCCTTCTATGCACTTACAGAATGTTTTACATGCACCAGAATTCTCTATGAATCTCTTATCCATTAGTCAGATTACACGAGATTTGCACTGTCGTGCTATTTTTGACCCATCGTCTGTTATTTTTCAGGACATACTAACGGGCAGGGTGATTGGCTGTGGCTCTGAGCACAATGGCTTCTATCGTCTCGTACGGAACTCTTACGCTGGCGTCTCACTGCATTCCCAGGGCTCCGTATCTCCGTATACCTGGCATCTTCGGTTTGGTCACCTGCCGCTACAGAAAATGCGTCACCTCCTGCCTCAGATCTCTCCGAGTTCGTCATTTCGTTGTGAAGCATGTCAGTTAGGGAAGCACCATCGGTCTAGCTTCCCCAGTCGTCAGAGTCGGAGTAGTCGCTCCCCATTTGAGTTATTTCACATAGATATTTGGGGTCCCAGTCGTGTCCCAGATCATCAGGGGCACAGGTTCTATTTAGTTGTGGTCGATGATTTTTCTAGAGTGTCCTGGACTTTTCTTCTTAAAAATAAATCCGAAGCAGGAAGTGTTATTCAAAATCTTATCAATGAAGTTCAAAATGTTTTTTCGTCTACTGTTAAATATGTGCGTACTGACAATGCATTGGAGTTCTGCACTCGTTCCCTTGCTAGCTTTCTTTCTTCTAAAGGCATTATCCACCAAACCACATGTGCATATACATCTCAACAAAATGGGGTTGCAGAACGGAAGTATCGACATTTCCTTGATATTGCTCGCACATTACTTATTCAGAGTTGTTCCCCATTATCCTTTTGGGGGGATGCTATACTTACAACATGCTATCTGGTCAACCGCATGCCTACAACTGTTCTTGGGGAAAAGTCTCCTATCTCTGTTCTCTTTCCTGACAAAGATTTGTTTACACTTACACCTCGGGTCTTTGGCACTGTTGCATTTGTCCACCACTTATCTCCAGGACTTGATAAGCTATCTCCTAGGGCTATCAAGTGTGTTTTTGTGGGTTACTCCAGGACACAGAAAGGATATCGTTGCTATGACCCCGTTCATGACAAGTACTATGTGAGCGCTGATGTTACATTTTTCGAACCCGTCATGTACTTCTCCCCTGCAGGTGACAGATTGGTCTCTTCCACTTCCACAGATTCTAATGTCTATGTGCCTCCACCTCCAAGCCTGGGTCAATCTTCTACTCCACCACCACCACCACCACCTCCAATTGTACCTTTTACTAAGTTCTATACAAGGCGGACAAGCCCTGCTCAAGCTACATGTCAACCATCCAACACGCCTCAGGTATGTTCTGATGTTATCACTAATGATGGGTTAGACAATGCACCAGTGCAGGAGCCTTTACTACAGGAGGAGGATCAACCGGTCAACACAGTGATGGATGATCTGGATCGGCCCATTGCTCACAGGAAGCAGCGAAGACAATGTGCTTCATATCCTCTTGCCTCTCAAGTCTCATTTCATCGTCTCAATGGGGATTTCCAGAAGTTTGCAGCTGCTGTCTCGTCAGTTGAGATTCCACGGACCTATCATGATGCCATGAAGATTGATTGCTAGCGTCTAGCCATGGAAGAGGAAATGCGTGCATTGCAGTCTAGAGGGACTTGGTCTCTTGTCCCCATTCCTACAGGTGCCTCCGTGGTGAGTTGCAAGTGGGTGTTTACGGTGAAATATCATGCTGATGGACATCTCGACAGATACAAGGCCAGACTTGTAGCACGGGGATTTACCCAGACGTATGGGGTAGATTATTTGGATACTTTTTCACCAGTGGCGAGACACTCCACTCTTCGCATCCTCCTATTTGTTACTGTGGTACGTAACTGGACCATTTTCCAGCTTGACGTCAAGAATGCTTTCTTGTATGGTGACCTACAGGAGGAAGTCTACATGCAGCTGCCACCAGGGTTTGCTGCTGAGGGGGAGACTCAGATGGTGTGCAGACTTCATAGGGCTATCTATGGCCTCAAACAGAGTCCCCGAGCATGGTTCCAGAAGCTTTCCCAGCTAATTGAACAACAGGGGTTCAGGAGATCAAATGCGGACCATTCACTGTTCATCCAGAAGACCCCTAGAGGTACAGTTGTTGTTATGATATATGTTGATGACATCTTAGTTACAGGAGATGATGCTCAGGGGATTGAGATAACCAAGTCCCTGTTGGGAAGACAGTTCATTACGAAGGATCTGGGCACGATACAATATTTTCTGGGGATAGAGTTTGCAAGAAATGCACAAGGAATGGTGATAACTCAAAGAAAATATGTCACAGACTTGCTAGTTGAAACAGGAATGACTGGATGCAGACCTTCAAGTACACCTATGGATCCAAGCATGAAGCTGTACGACGATGATACTGAGGAGGTGGACAAAAGAAGGTACAGAGAGATGGTGGGTAAGCTCTTATACATTACTATAACTCGACCGGATATTGCCTTTGCAGTAAACCGGGTGAGTCAATTTATGGAGCAGCCGAGGCAAGTTCATATGGATGCCTTGCATATGATATTGAGATATCTGAAGTCTTCCCCAGGCACAGGGTTGCTATTTAGGAAAGATACAGATCTGTCTATTTCAGCTTGTGCAGATGCAGATTATGCAGGATGTCCAAGGGATTGTAAATCTACTTCTGGATTTGTTATCTTCATAGGAAGCTCTTTAGTTTCTTGGAAAAGCAAGAAACAGACTGTTGTGGCGAGATCCAGTGCTGAATCCGAGTACAGAGCCATGGCACAAGCAAGCGCAGAAATGATGTGGGTTAGAGCAGTCTTAGAAGATTTGAATGTAGATGTCCCCTTGCCTATGAATCTCCAATGTGACAATCAGGCAGCATTATTTATTGCCAACAATCCAGCTTTTCATGAGAGAACAAAGCACATCGAGGTGGATTGTCATTATACTAGAGACATGATTCAGAAGGGCTTCATTTCCACTTCTCATGTCAGTTCAGTGGACCAGACTGCTGATATATTCACCAAGCCGTTGCTCAGAGGACCTTTCCAGAGATGTTCTTCCAAGCTGAGCATGATAGATATCTATGCTCCATCTTGAGGGGGAGTGTAGAGGCTTATATATGTTGCAATGTACTGTTTCGTATTTTCTATTTATATATTGTACGTCTCTGTAATTTACCCAAGGGTTTTCTCTCTATATAAGAGACCCGAGGGCTCTATGGAATAATACATCAGAGTATTGTTTACTCTAACAGCAAGAATTGTAGAGTTTGGAATTTTGTGGTTGGTATGCTAGAGAAGTAAACATTGACGGTTGCAAGATTGCAATTAATATTGGCACGTATAATTAAGTAAACTTCAATGCTTTTTTTCCCATAAAATTTTCTATAATAAGTTGAAGCAATAAAGAACAATCTATGGATGCATATATACCCACGATCTTGATGGAATTCAAGATTTATTTTGTTTTTAGTGCGCATGTAGTTTTTTAACTAAGGAAATACATATATGCATATAAATAAGTAACTCGTATTTAGGCCTCTTAGATTGAGTTTTTATCACATTTCTAGAACTTTAACTAGTCTTACACATATAAAGTGAAAGGTTGATAATATATGTAGAGAATATTTATACTCAGTGTATCTTTTTCTTTATTGTTATTTTCTCAATAGCCTCGTATGTAATTTACCCACGGGTCCTCTCTATATAAGAGTGTTGACACGTATAGAGTAGTGCCTGTACCTCTTCGTTATTTTATTTTTCAGTTGTCTACTTTATGTAATTTACCCATAGGCTACTTTCCTATATAAGAGAGCCTAGAGCTCATGGAATAAACAAGCCATTCATTTTTCCCAACATGGTATCAGAGCGACGGTCCTAGACCGGAGTTCTCAAAACCCTAACCCTAACCCCACTACACCCGCCGGCCTCTTCTTCTTCTCGCTCCATCGGCGCCGCCCGAGCTCGGCTCTGCTACATCGCCGCCGTGCCTCCGCGTGCAGCGCACGCACGCTGTGCGCCTGTGCGCATCTCCTCGGTGCCTGCGCGCCTCGCTCCTTGCAGCGTGCCTGCGCGCCTCGCATCGCCTCCTTGCAGCGCATCTCCAGTGCTGCAGTGCGTACAACGCGTGCATCCTTGCACGTGCATCCATAGCGCATCGCCTCCTCGCGCCTGTGCTGCAGTGCGTGCATCCTTGCGCGTGCATCTGTAGCGCATCTCCAGTGCGCGCGCTGTAGCATCCTTGCGCCCGCGCCTTGCACGCGCATCTCCAGTGCATCCTTGCGTGCATCCTTGCGTGCGCTGTAGTTCCTGTGCGCCATCACCCGTGCACGATCATCTGTGTGCACCCGTAGCGTATCTCCAGTGCACGCATACCCTGCGCGTGCATCTTCTCGGTACCTGCACGTGATTCCTACGCGCGTGTAGGGCTTAGCACGCACATCTTCATGGGGATAGTTGCTTGAGGTCTACACATGCAACTAATCCCGTCTATGTCATTGTAGACAAAGCTCATCTTCGGTCAATCGCTCCAGTCTTTCATCTCCAGTATGTCAGAAAATAAGGCGGATATCCCATCTATTGGCGCCTTTCGTGGTCCAGCGCCTATTGTCAAGATGGACGGTACAAACTATGAACTGTGGGCAATGCAGTTCATGAGTATGATGAAGTCAACAGGTAAGAAGCACATTCTTACCGAACCGGAGCCCGTAGAGAAGACTGGAGCCAATGCCTCTTGGGAGGCTGATGATGCATATGCCAAGGTTTGGCTATCTGGTACGTTGGCTATTGAAATTGCCAATGACATCCTACATCAACCCACAACCAAGGACATGTGGGATATTCTGGCGGCAACATACTCTCAGGCGAAGAACGAGACGAAGATTCTGCAACTTCAGCATGACATATTCACAATCAAGCAGAATGGTCGCCCTTTACATTCTCTCTATACATCCCTAAAAGGGATGTTCGAGAAGCTTTATAGCTTCATGCCTCTTACTGCCACGCCAGAACAGCAGAAGACGTACAGGAATGCGACCATGGTGGGTGTGTTCTTGGCTGCACTCGATCCAGAGTATGAGGCGGCACGATCACAGATTTTGGCTGACTCAACTATTCCTCCCATGGAGGAAGCTTTTCATAGATTGAGTCGGATCACAGTTCCTTCCACAGCCACGAGTCAGAATTCGTCAGCTATGGCAGCTAACAGAGGTCGCGGATTTCATCACTAGGGCCGTGGACGTGGACCTCGTGGAAGGGGTGGCCGCACTAGGCCAACATGCACCTACTGTCACCGAGTTGGGCACAATGAAGATACATGCTACTCGAAGCATGGTTTTCCTGCATCCGCACGAGCTGCTGAACAGATAGAGCCTCCATCTGATGCTACCTTAGACCAACGGTTCGATGATCTAGTTGCCCGCCTGAGGGGCATCATTCCACCATCTGGCCCAGCACTGACTACAGAGCCTCAGTCTGATGCCGCTGCTTCCGCCTCCGCGTCTACCAGTACCTCGGGTAGTATACTTGCACTGAACAGTAGTAGATCAGATACTTTACCATGGATTATGGACTCATGCGCTACACATCATCTATGTGGCGACCAGAGTCTGCTTTCAGGATACACTCAGATCCCTCCAGGTCGGACAGTCGTGATTGCCAATGGCACTCATTCCCCCATCACTGGTCAGGGGGAGATTAGATTGACATCTTCTATGCAGCTCAAGAATGTGCTACATGCACCTGATTTTTTAATGAACTTATTGTCAATTAGTCAGATTACGAAGGATCTACATTGTCGGGCAATTTTTGATCCATCTTCTTTGATTTTTCAGGACATCCATACGGGCAACGTGATTGGTCGTGGCTATGAGTAAGGAGGCCTCTACCGCCTGAATCAGACTCCTTTTGCTAGATCCTCATCCTCTTCTGGACAAGTATCAACCTTATTATGGCATCTGCGTTTTGGTCATTTACCGCTTCAGAAGTTGCGTTAAGTTTTACCTTATGGTCTTCCTCACACACCTATTCAGTGTGAGGCGTGTCAGTTGGGAAAGCATCACAGGTCGTCCTTTCCCAGTCGTCCAGGTCGGAGTAGTACCTCCAAGTTTGAGTTATTTCATATTGATGTCTGGGGTCCGAGTCGTGTACCCGATCATCAGGGACATAGATTTTATATAGTTTTTGTGGATGATTTCTCTAGAGTTTCATGGGTCTTTCTGATAAAAAATAAATCTGAAGCAGGAAATATCTCTATCCATTTTCTGAATGAAATACAAAATGTTTTCTCTACATCTGTGAAATTTGTGAGAAGTGACAATGCTTTAGAGTTGTGCACCAATATTCTTGCCAATTACTTCTCCTCAAAAGGGATTATTCACCAAACATCTTGTGCTCATACATCTCAACAGAATGGGATTGCTGAAAGAAAACACCGTCACCTTCTTGATGTCACAAGATCTCTCCTTATTTAGAGTCATGTTCCCTACTCATACTGGGGTGATGCAGTTCTCACTGCATGTTACCTAATCAACCGTATGCCTTCATCTGTCTTGAATGAACAAATTCCGTTTTCACTTATTTATCCTGGCAAGGATCTGTTCACTCTTACTCCTCGTGTGTTTGGGTCGGTTGCATTTGTCCATCAGTTGTCGCCTGGTACTGACAAGCTCTCTCCTAGGGCTGTCAAGTGTGTCTTTGTTGGGTACTGCAGAACTCAAAAGGGGTACAAGTGCTTTGATCCTCTACGTCGGCGGTATATGATCAGTGCAGATGTTACATTTTTTGCATCTGTTATGTATTTTTCAGCATCAGGAGACAAGCAGCTACCACCTATACCTCCTGATGCCATATACATGACACCACCACCTCATATGCCATCACCACCACCACCACCACCACCACCACCACCTATCTCACCGCTACCGTTCCATTATACCCGCAGGCCTCCTCCAACTCATGATCATGACTCATCAACTAGCTCGCCTATGGTATGTAATGAAAATATTAATGTTGATGGATCTGATGACATTTCTGAGCAGGATGTGGTGCAGGAGCCAGATGAGACTACAACTGATTTGGATGTTCCCTTTGCGCTACGGAAGTCGAAGAGGAGCTGTGCTAAATATCCATTTTATCAGCATCCGTGTCTTTTGAGAGACTATCTGGAGATTTCAGGTCGTTTGTTATGGCACTTTTAGCGATAGATATTCCACGGAATCATCATGATGCTCTGCAGGATAGTAGATGGAGGCTAGCAATGGAAGAGGAAATGGCGGCACTTCAGTCCAGAGGAACCTGGAGTTTAGTTCCTATACCTCCAGATGTGAACCCGATGAGCTGCAAGTGGGTGTTTACGGTGAAGCACAATGCAGATGGCTCTGTTGACAGGTACAAGGCGCGTCTTGTTGCACGTGGCTTTACACAGACTTACGGCGTGGACTACCTTGACACATTCTCGCCTGTGGCACGTCATTCCACTCTTCGGATCTTGTTGTCAGTTGCAGTTGTTAGAGATTGGCCGCTTCATCAGCTGGACGTGAAGAATGCATTCCTATATGGAGACTTGCAGGAGGAAGTCTATATGCAACAACCACCTGGTTTTGCTGTTGAGGGGGAGTGTTCCAAGGTATGCAGGTTACATAAGGCCATCTATGGCCTTAAGCAGAGCCCCAGAGCGTGATTCCAGAAGCTCTCAGATCTGTTTGAGAAACAAGGATATAAACGCTACAATGCTGATCATTCCTTGTTTGTACAGAAGACGGCTAGAGGAATCATTGTAATCATGGTTTATGTTGACGATATCTTGATTACAGGAGATGATGAGCATGGCATAAAGCAGGCGAAAGAAAGACTGGGAACTGAATTTGTCACCAAGGACTTGGGAGTCCTTAGATATTTTCTGGGGCTGGAGTTTGCTAGAAATCCATATGGATTAGTAATGTCGCAGAGGAAATACGTTACAGATCTATTGAGTGAGACAGGTATGCTAGGGTGTCGACCTGCTACGACACCAATGGATCCCAGCATGAAGCTCTATGATGATGACACGGAAGAGGTGGACAGGAGAAGGTACAGAGAATTGGTAGGCAAACTACTGTATGTCACGATCACTAGACCTGATATATCATTTGCAGTGAGTCGTGTGAGCCAGTTCATGGAGCAACCACGTCAGGTCCATATGGATGCAATACACATGATTCTGAGATATCTAAAATCATCTCCAGGTGCAGGCTTGCTATTTAAGAAGGGAAAGGAGATCTCTATCACAACGTGTGCTGATGCAGACTATGCAGGATGCCCCAAGGATAGGAAGTCCACCTCAGGATTTGCAGTCTATGTGGGAGATGCCCTAGTCTCGTGGAGGAGCAAGAAACAGACATTAGTAGCTAGATCCAGTGCTGAATCTGAGTACAGGGCTATGGCCCAGGCTAGCACAGAAATGATGTGGGTGAAATCTTTACTTACAGATCTATGTCTTGATATACCGCTTCCTATGATGTTGGAATGTGACAATCAGGCCGCCATGGTCATTGCGAACAACCCATCCTTTCATGAGAGGACCAAGCATATTGAGGTTGACTGTCACTACATACGTGACATGATTCAGAAGGGGTTCATTGCTACATCTCACGTCTCATCAGAGAATCAGACTGCTGATATATTCACCAAGGCATTACTTCGAGGCCCATTCCAGAAGTGTGCGTCCAAGCTGAGCATGATTGATATCTATGCTCCATCTTGAGGGGGAGTGTTGACGCGTATAGAGTAGTGCCTGTACCTCTTCGTTATTTTATTTTTCAGTTGTCTACTTTATGTAATTTACCCATAGGCTACTCTCCTATATAAGAGAGCCTAGAGCTCATGGAATAAACAAGCCATTCATTTTTCCCAACAAAGAGAGCCTAAGGTTCTATGGAATAAACAGATTGCTCATTTCCACCAACATGGTATCAGAGCCAAAACCCTAACCCTAAAAGCCCCATACCGCCGCCGCCCCTCTCTCCCACTCTCTCTCCAACCCTCGGCGGCGCCGTCGGACCCTCCTTCCCGCCGTCGAGACCCTCTAGCGACGCCGCCGGCCTCTCCTCCTCGCTGGCAACCCTCCTCCTCGTCACCGGCAACCCTCCTTCCCCCCTCATAGTCGCCGGTTCCCCCCCACCGGCAATAACTCCCTTCCGCCGGCACTCTCCCTGCCGGCCTTTGACGCCGTCAACCCTTCAATGCCGCCGTAGGGAATCTTCACCGTCGGGCTCCCTTCTCTCCAGAGCCGACACTCTTTCCTCCATCGGCTACTATCTCTCCATGGATTTGGGTACATAAAAGTCTACATATGCACTCAAATCCTATCGAGTTTTTGTAGACACTGGTTTCTCGTCTACAATCCCTAGTTTTCGTCTCCGGCAACATGTCAGAAAGTAAAGTCGATATGCCCTCCATAGGCGCATTCAAAGGTCCAGCACCAATAGTCAAGATGGATGGGACGAACTATGAACTCCGGACAATGCAGTTCATGAGTCTCATGAAGTCGAACAGTAAGAAGCATATACTTACCGAGGAAGATCCGACAAAGAAGATTGGGATCTATGCCTCCCGGGAGGCCGATGATTCTTATGCTAAGGTTTGGCTATCAGGAACATTGTCGATGGAGATTACCAATGATGTCCTCCATCAGCCCACCACCAAGGCGATGTGGGATATACCGTTTGCCACATATTCACAGGTGCGGAACGAGACCAAGATGTTACAGCTCCAGCATGACATTTTCACGATGAAGCAAAATGAGCGGCCGCTTCACTCTTTGTATACGTCCCTGCGGGGGATGTTTGAGAAACTATATAGCACTATACCACTCACGGCTACTCCTGAGCAACAGAAGACCTTCCGGAATGCTACCATGGTGGGAGTACTACTAGCATCACTTGATCCTGAGTATGAGGCAGCCCGCTCTCAGATACTTGCCGATGCTACTATTCCTCCTATGGAGGAAGTTTACCGGAGGCTCAACCGCATCTCTGTTTCTTCCAGCACATCTACTCCACCCCCTTCGGCAATGGCTATATTGCGAGGGAGAGGTGGTCAGTCTTCCTTTCGTGGACGTGAGCCTCGTGGCCGAGGAGGTCGTTTTCGCCAGCCGTGCACTTTATGTCATCGCACAGGTCACTCAGAGGATACATGCTATTCCAAGCATGGATTTCCAGCATCGGCGCGTGCAGTCGAGCATGTTACATCTCCATCGGCATCCACTCCAGATCACCGGTTCGAAGAGCTTGTGGCGCACCTGCGTGATATTATGCATCAATCATCTACTGATTCTCCAGGTGGATCTTCAGACATTGCCGCTTCAGCATCTACCAGTATTTCTGCCGTTGCCAGTACCTCAGGTAGTGCTACTGCTTTTACATCCTATCATGATCTCTCAGATTGGATTATGGATTCTGGCGCCACCCATCACCTCTGCCGTGATAGAGATAGACTTGAGTCATACAGAGACATTCCACCTGGACGCTCAGTGCTCATAGCTGATGGGACTCATTCCCCCATCGTTGGACATGGGGAGATCACCTTGTCACTGTCTATGCATTTACAGAATGTTCTACATGCTCCTGAGTTTTCCATGAATCTATTATCCATTAGTCAGATTACGAAGGATCTGCACTATCGCGCTATATTTGACCCATCGTCTCTCATTTTTCAGGACATACTAACGGGCAGGGTGATTGGCTGTGGCTCTGAGCAGAATGGTCTCTATCGTCTGGTCCGGAATTCATATGCTGGCCTCTCTTCCCATTCAGTCGGATCAGTCTCTCCGTACACTTGGCATCTACGCTTTGGTCACCTCCCGCTTCAAAAGATGCGTCATCTCTTGCCTCAGATCTCTCCGAGTTCGTCGTTTCGTTGTGAAGCCTGTCAGTTGGGAAAGCATCATCGTTCTAGCTTCCCTAATCGTCAGTGTCGGAGCATTAGCTCTCCATTTGAATTGTTTCATATTGATATTTGGGGTCCGAGTCGTGTTCTTGATCATCAGGGACAGGTTCTATCTGGTTGTAGTTGATGACTTTTCTCGTGTATCGTGGGTATTTCTTTTAAAGAATAAATATGAAGCAGGAGATGTTATTAAAAATCTTATCATTGAAGTGCAGAATGTTTTTTCTTCTTCGGTCAAATATGTTCGTACGGATAATGCATTGGAATTCTGCACTCGTTCTCTCTCCCATTTCTTTTCGTCTAAAGGTATTATTCATCAAAGCACTTGTGCTTACACATCTCAACAGAATGGAGTGACCGAGAGAAAACATCGTCATCTTCTTGATATCACTGGAACCCTGTTTATCCAGAGTTGTGCGTCTTTCACTTTTTGGGGGGATGCTATCCTTACGGCCTGCTACCTTGTCAATCGGATGCCGTCCTCTGTTATTGGTGAGAAAATTCCTCTTTCTGTTATTTTCCCAGATAAGGAATTGTTTTCAGTTACCCCTCGTGTATTTGGTGATGTTGCTTTTGTTCACCACTTGTCTCCTGGACTTGACAAACTCTCTCCTAGAGCTGTCAAGTGTGTCTTTGTAGGTTACTCTCGGACTCAAAAGGGTTATCGTTGTTATGACCCTACAACCAGAAAATATTTTATCAGTGCTGATGTTACATTTTTTGAGTCCGTTATGTACTTTTCCCATGCAGGTGACAGGTTGGCTTCTTCCACATCTAATGATGACGTCTATTTTCCTCCTCCTCCTCCTAGTCTGAGTCCACTTGTGTCCGTTCCTGTCCCGGTTGTTATGCTGACGTCATCTCCACCACCACCATCACCACCACAACCACCTATCCCACCATTACCTTAATTCTATACACGTCGGTCAGGTCCTGCTCAGGCGGCACGTCAAGCATCCATCACGCCTCAGGTATGTTCAAATGCTATTACTAATGATGGGTCAGATAATGTGCATGCACATGATTCTTCTTTGCAGGAGGAGGTTGCACAATCGAGTACAGTGGACGATGATCTTGATGTCCCCATTACTATTCGGAAGCAGAAACGGACTTGCGCATCTTATCCCCTTGCTTCCCAGGTTTCCTTTCACCGTCTCACAGGTGACTTCCAGAGATTTGCTGCGGCTTTGTCTTCTGTGGAGATACCACGGACATATCAAGAGGCTATGAAAATTGACTGCTGGAGATTGGCTATGAAAGAAGAAATGCATGCTTTATAGTCCCGTGGTACATGGAGCTTGGTTACCGCTCCATCTGGCGCTTCTATTGTTAGCTGCAAATGAGTGTTCACAGTAAAGTACCATGCAGATGGCAGTCTTGACCGGTACAAAGCACGACTTGT
Organism: Ottelia alismoides; assembly: GCA_037367405.1. Taxonomy (NCBI): domain Eukaryota; kingdom Viridiplantae; phylum Streptophyta; class Magnoliopsida; order Alismatales; family Hydrocharitaceae; genus Ottelia; species Ottelia alismoides. Next base: position 934,102 of record JAZKJV010010769.1, on the reverse strand, counting down.
TGCGAGAGGTTTTACTCAAACCTATGGTGTGGACTATTTGGATACATTCTCGCCAGTGGCCCGGCACTCTACTCTTTGCATTCTTCTTTCTGTTGCTGTGGTAAGTGACTGGTCCATATTTCAACTTGATGTCAAGAACGCATTCTTGTATGGACATTTGCAGGAAGAAGTCTACATGCAGCAACCACCGGGGTTTGCTGCTGAGGGGGAGAATCATATGGTGTGTAGACTTCACAAGGCGATATATGGCCTTAAACAGAGCCCAAGGGCGTGGTTCCAGAAGCTTTCCCACCTAATTGAATGACATGGATTTAAAAGATCAAATATGGACCACTCGTTGTTTATTCAGAAGACTTCTAGAGGTACGGTTGTCATCATGGTATATGTTGATGATATTCTGGTTACATGAAATGATGTTCATGGAGTAGAGATGGCAAAAGCATTCTTGGGCCGTCAGTTTGTCATGAAGGATCTTGGTACCCTAAGATATTTTCTGGGGTTGGAATTTGCCAGGAATGCATAGGGTCTGGTGATGAACCAAAGGAAATATATTACAGATTTGCTGGTTGAAACGGGCATGGTTGGATGTAGACCATCGAGCACTCTATGGATCCAAGTATGAAATTGTATGACAATGACACTGAAGAGGTGGACAGGAGAAGATATAGAGAGATGGCGGGTAAGCTTCTTTACATCACCATAACTCGACCCGATATTGCTTTTGCAGTAAGTCGAGTGAGTCAATTTATGAAGCTGCAAAGATAGGTACATATGGATGCTATATACATGATACTGAGGTATCTAAAGTCTTCTCCAGGCTTAGGGTTGTTGTTTAGAAAGAACACAGATTTATCTATTTCAGCTTGTGCTGACGCAGACTATGCAGGATGTCCTAAGGATCGTAAGTCTACTTCAGGCTTTGCAGTTTTTGTAGGGAGCTCTCTGGTTTCTTGGAAAAGCAAGAAACAAACTGTTGTGGCGAGATCCAGTGCTGAATCTGAATATAGGGCATGGCGCAAGCAAGCACGGAGATGATGTGGGTTCGAGCCGTATTAGAAGACTTGCATATAGATGTACCTTTACCCATGCAGCTACAGTGTGACAATCAAGCAGCTTTGTTTATTGCCAACAATCCAACATTTCACGAAAGAACAAAACATATCGAAGTAGACTGCCACTACACTAGAGATATGATCCAGAAGGGCTTGATTTCTACTTCGCATGTTAGTTCAGAGGAGCAGACCGCCGGCATTTTTACCAAGTCATTGCTCAGAGGATCTTTTCAGAGATGCTCTTCCAAGCTGAGCATGATTGATATCTATGCTCCATCTTGAGGGGGAGTGTAGAGAATATCTGTAGTCGATTTATCTTTTTCTTTATTGTTATTTTCTCTATAGCCTCGTATGTAATATACCCACGGGTCCTCTCTATATAAGAGAGCCTAGGGTTCTATGGAATAAACAGATTGCTCATTTCCACCAACAATATAGGATATTTTCTATGTTTTTATGTTATAATACTGTTACTATTAATTAATTTATGTTAGTTGGAAATATTTCCTTTTCCAACCTGGTACAAATAGTTGATTGCTAACTTTTTTTTAATATATATGGAAATGTTATGAAAGTTCCGTGCTATAATCCTAAGGTAGTGATTTGGTACAAGTTATAATTATAGTCATGCTTCATATGAAGTTGTCAATATATATATATATATATATATATGATTTTTATCCAGTGAGCCCTATGCACATTAGCGTTTTGGTGAGCACCAATTCTAGGCTATACACGTGTATTACCAATTGAGTGGTTACCTTTTCGAAGGATGTCGTTTTTGGAAGGAGATTAATATGCAAGACGATTTAACAAAAGTATTATTCCAAATATATCGCTTCCTTAAAAAAGGAAAGAGCGTTTTGGAAAGAAAATGTTCAAATCGATGATTTATTGCAGAAAATTGAGATCCAAATACTCATGTTAGTAATATATATACAAAGGTAAGTAAATGGTTGTTACGAGATTAGTAATACATAAACAACGGTCAGTAATTTACACTCATTTTATTATATGGTACAAAATTCAGTAATATATATACACACTGGTCAAGTAAGCGCTTATTGTGAAGTTTAGTAAAGCCATAACAAATGGTCAGTAATTTTTATATGTATTATTATTTTGAACAGAATTCAGTAATTTAGAGACACTCAATTAATATATATACAATTCTTAAGTAAATTGTTGTTCTGTGTTTAGTAATATATATATATATATATATCTATGTCATATATCACAGGTTCAATAATATGTGTATGATTCTCAAGTAGTAACTATTATGAGAACAATAATAACAAAGTAATGGTCATTAAGGCACGAACATTGCTCAAGTAAGAAAGTAGCATATAATCCGTAATATATTCTCCTTCTATATGATTAATATGGAAATAGTACTTTGAAAAAGAAGTTATTAAACACATGCACATAAGGAAAAATGAATTAGTGAAATTAATGGAATGCTTCGTTGATGAAAAAGGAAAAATATTATAGAAACGAAACGAATTCACATTACATACACAATGGTATTACTAGCCATTTGTTATGTTATTAATGATCTCACAACACACATTTAGTTGACCACTGTATACATATTACTAAATTCTGTACAAGGTAATAATTTGGACGTAAATTACTGATCATTATCTCGGTATTACCCATTTCACAATAATCATTTACTTGACCAAAGTATATTTATTACTATTATAGCGTCTGGATCTTATATATCTGTACGAAATCATTTATTTGAAGCGTTTCTTTCCAAAACCGTCTTCCCCTTTTAAGGACGTTGTAAAATAGGAAATATAGTAATTGTTAAATATGTGGTAGCCTATAATTAAAAATATAGTTATTGCTAATACACGTGTATGGCTAGAATTGGTGCTCACCAAGACATTAATGGGCATAGGGCCCTCTAGATAAGCCCTCTCTCTCTCTCTATATATATATATATGGAGCAAGTAGATTGATCTTATGCAATGTATACTAGTATTTATGCGTTTATTTTGTTTATATAGTAGTTGTCTTAGTGATGTATGTTTTTTGTTTTTCATTTATGTCATCTTTTATGATATATTTGTATATATTAAGTGATAAATAATTACTCTGAAAGTCCTTCGATACATAGAGCTTTGTTTTGTAGTATATTTTTCCAAATATTATACAATATTTTTGATTAAATTTTATATTTTTTGGGTGGAAGTAGGTTTATGTATCGACTGCCTCAAGGTTTATGACTCTCAAAATCGGAAAACCACCTCGTTCCACCTATAATTTTTTAAAACATTGTATATAACAACTTTAGTTTCCTGGTATTCCGTGGGACTACTCTTTCCACAGCAACTTGTGGTTCAAATTTTAGACACCTTTGCAGAAATCTTTTTTTTCTTTTTTTTACGAGTTTCTAAACTTGCTGTCTTTGCAGGCAGTTACTACGTAAAAATCTTAGTGGAAGTCTTGCTTCTGAATTAGGTCAGTTATCGCATATGGAAATATTGTAAGTGATTTATTGTCTATCAGTTGCATAAATTGATTCATCTTTGTACTTTTTTCCGTACATGCTTCTATGTTTAAAGTTACATGCCGTATGATGATTATTAAGCAACTATGCTATTAATTTTTTTGTATTGTTCCATTGAAGGGATTTCATGTGGAATGCCATAAGTGGTGTCATCCCAAAGGAGATTGGCCAAATAAGATCGCTCAAGCTTCTGTAAGTTAATAAAAACCTTTGAGACTCAGAGACGAGTCATAGTTTTTTTTCTTTGAATGCGTCATCTAAAACAGGTTCTCCAATTTTTTATTCATATTACAATTTACAACTTTATATATCCTATCACAACAGCACCAGTCGAATAGATAAATGGCTATTCTGGCTCATATAGTTGTTGAAGTGTATCTCAGTAATTTTTATTTCATAATGAGTAAGATTCTTGCAGCTGTCAAGTAAATAGAAGATTGTTTACCTTTCAGTGTTGTCTTTCAAATCTGAGAGGTTCCAGCTTCAGATTTTAAATATTTCTCTTTTGAAAGTAAACCCAAGCATTATCGCTAAATCTCTGAAGCATGTTCAAATTATTGGGGTTGGAGATATGCAGCTTATTTTTATTGCCCTTATTTCATTAAACAGTATCTCCTAGTGTTTATTGGTACTGAGCTGTCAGTTGACTTTTAAGGCTTCTGATTGACCTCTGGACTCAGCTGCCAAGTTTAGAAGAAATTCGTGTAAGTGATTAAATCACGTGATGGTTGAAAGAGGTGATCGAATACTCAAAATGTATCCTTCAACTTTTATTTACTTATAGTATGCCACCCGGCAGTTGATTGTGTTGCTTAAACAGTAAATCTTGAGCTATCTCCTTTTTTTGTAATTGTGATTTTGTTGTTTAAGCCTATCACTTTATTCTTGGTGAAAGCCGTTATTCAATCCTTCTGTCAAAGATAAGACTTTTGTTATTTGTTTATGAAATTCCCATCCCTTCTTTTATAGACGAAGGACAATGGGTTATCTAAAAAAAGAGCAAGCAGAAAACAGAATTGAAATGTGCTACACAAAAGTAGTGGAAAACTGAGTAGCAGGCTTTGAGCTTTGGGAGGCCGTACGGAGGTGGCCATGACGTTATCCCCGTTGGTGCAACATGCATTGGTTGCGTCTCTATGAGCGGAGTTCAGAAGATGTGGAATCTAGGAAAGGCAGTGAGGATGAGGCGTGGGCCCAATCATGGGGGGAGGGGGGTGTAATGGAGGTGGAGCGAGAGGGAACAATGTAGGTGTTTTATTGGAAGGGGCATCAAAGGGTGGAGGCAACATGGGAGGTGAGGGGCCTGAAGGATGATGGCCAGAGCTCTTGTGGTGATGGGGATGTGGAGACATCTCTACAGAATCGGGTGGTAAGGTGCGTTAGGGTTGTGATGGAGAGGGCAACTCATTATTTCATGTAATTCTTTTCTTTTTGTATCTATTATGTAATTTGCCCAATAAGAGTTCTCCTCTCTATATAAGAGAACTACCGAGATCCCTCATTATGCAATTCATTATTCGGTTTCCATATGGTATCAGAACGACAATCCTATACCGGATTTCTCGTACCCTATGCCCTAAGCCGTCCCCTTTTTCCGAGTCCCGACCTTGTGTCATCTTGGAGCCCCCAACCGGCGCCGCCTCACTGCCATGGCCCCCAAGCACCATCACCCGGTGTTTCCAGGCCTCGAGCACTACCGCTTGTGCATCCAGACCATGCTCCACCGGCTGCCGGTGGTCCCAGCCTCGCCAGTACCGGCTGCCGATGGTCATTATTTTCCCAACATGGTATCAGAGCGACGGTCTTAGACCGAAGCCCTAGTACCTCACCTTCCAAGCCCTACCTCATTTCCCTCTCTCTCTCTCTCTCTCTCTCTCTCTCTCTCGGCTGCCTTCGCCGTCGTTGGCCACCTGCGGCCAACACTGCCCCCTATCGCAGCCACCTGCTGCTGTCTCCAGCAGCTGCCGCCGCACTGCCAGCGGCTGCCAGGTCGTCGCCGGCTGTAGCTGCTGCCTTCGACGAAACCATCACATCCTAGGGTGCCTCCTGCCGCCTCCTAAGGCTTCATAGGGGTGATCTGGTGATCACTCACATTATGTTTTTGAAGTTTTTGTGTGATTTCAGATCTGAATATCATCTGTTTGTTGTCTAAGACATATTACGTGATGACGAGAAGGGTTGTACTTAGCCTCAATATGCAACCACTTTTCTCTATGCTGTTTAGACGAACTTCTATAATCTATAAGCCTTGGTTTCTTGATCCAACAACATGTCAGAAGTAAAATTGAGATCCCCACCATTGGCGCTTTTCGAGGTCCAGCATCGATAGCCAAGATGGACATGATGAATTATGAACTTTGGGACATGCAATTCATGAGCCTAATGTAGTCCATATGTAAGAAGCACATTCTTACCGAGGAGGAGCCGACTGACAAGACTGGGGTGAATGCCTCATGGGAGGCTGAAGATGCCTATGCTCGTGTATGATTGTCTGGCACTCTCACAGTTGAGATCATCAATGATGTTCTTCATCATCCCACTACTAAGGCGATATGGGACATTCTCACTGCTACATATTCTCAGGCGAGGAATGAGACCAAGATCCTTCAGTTGCAGCATGATATCTTCGCGGTCAACCAAAATGACCGTCCTCTGCACTCTCTATATACCTCTCTCAAAGGCATGTTCGAGAAGCTCCATAGCTTTATGCCACTTGCAACCACTCATGAGCAGTAGAAGTCTTGCAGGAACGCAACCATGGTTGGTATGTTCCTTACATCACTTGATTCAGAGTATGATGCTTCTCGCTCCCAGATACTTGCAGATGCTACCACTCCTCCCATGGAGGAGGCATATCACATGGGCTCAATCGAATTAGTGTTCCTTCCCCTGCTTCTAGTCAAACCTCCTCTACAATGGCTGCCTCTCGCGACAGAGGAGGTCCTTCTTAATTTCGTGGTCGTGGACCTCTTGATAGAGGAGGTCGTATTCATCATTCCACATCACCCTGGGCACACAGAGGATGCATGTTACTCGAAGCATGGTTTTCCAGTATCGGCTTGTGTAGCCGAACGAGTTGACTCTCATGCAGCTTCCTCTTTGGATCAGAGATATGATGACCTAGTTTCTCGATTGAGATACATTATGCCTCCTGCTAGTTTCAGTGCTTCCTCACCTGTTCCAAGGAGCAACTCAGATATTGCTGCTTCCGCCTGTGCTAGTACATCATGTAACATTCGTGCTTTTACATCTTGTCATGGACCTGATATTACATAATGGATTATGGACTCAGGGGTGACACATCACTTGTGTGGGGACAAAGATCAGCATACAACTTACAGATAGGTTTCTCCAGGGAGAACTGTTGTCATATATGATGTGACTCACTTACCGATCACAGGACAGTGAGAGATTAGTTCGATGCCTTCGACGTGTCTGCAGAATGTGTTGCATGCACCTGGATTTTCTATAAATTTATTATCTATTAGTCATATTATGAAGGATTTGCATTGTAGAGCTATTTTTGACCCATCATCTCTTGTATTTCAGGGCATTCTTACGAACATGGTGATTGGCTGTGGTTGTAAGTAGGGCGGCCTCTATCGACTGCTCCAAACTCCATACGCTGGTATATCATCCTATTTCACATGACCTGTCTCTCATTTCATGCGGCATCTGCATTTTGGTCATCTTCCCTTACATAAGCTGCGTCAAGTTCTTCCTTAGATATCACCTCACCCGTCCTTTGAATGTGAGTCATGCCAGTTGGGAAAACATCATCGGTCTACTTTTCCTAGTCGTCAGAGTTAGAGCAGTAGATCCCTTTTCTACATAAATCTCCGCATTTCTTCTTGTTTTTTAGAGTCCACCGTTCTTTATTATATCTTTCACATAGTATTAGAGCAATTCGATTATTCTCCTTGATTTTTATTTTGTTATTTTCACGTTTTTTGGAGTTCATGAGTCTGTTTATGGAGATTCCAAGATAGATTGATTTCACATTAATGCTTGAGGTTCATTTTTTATCCATTCAAATCTATCTACATATTTGTTGTTGAATGCTACCAACATAGTAGCAACTCTTACTATGGTCTAAGGAAGGCACAACAACCCACAAGACTGGATCCATGATCTTCTAGTCAGCAACACATCAACCTATAAGATCAGATCGACTATGATCTCCCTACCAGCAGCCTGTCAGACCACAAGATTCATATTGGCTGTGATCTTCCTACTAGCAGTAGCAGCCCACAAGATCCGCAACATCAACCTCATATGCAACTTTTCCTCGGGCCCGCTAGACCAACATCATTAACCTGCTGAGGGTTGATGGCGAGTGGGGTGCGTAGGGCAAGTGAAGTGCGAAGGGAGAGTTGGGGGCGTACGGTGGATGGGACGCGAAGGACATGGTGGGTGCGACGGGTGGACGGGACGCGAAGACCTTATGGTGACCGGTGGGTTTCTGGGAAGCGAAGGGCGTGGAGACCGAAGGTGCGGGAAGCGGAGGTTGTTGTCGACAGGGAACGCCGTGGCTTTTCGCGTTCTCATGGTGTGGGGCTAGCAATGGCGTCCGATGACGCCGGCGGCGAGTGGACCCGGGTTTCTCACGCCAAACCGGGTAAGCGCTGCTTCCGATGTGACTCTCGTGGCCATATTGCTTCCGAATGCTATGTTCCCCCCCGCTGTTTTCTCTGTGGCAAGATTGGCCATCGGAGGACCTCCTGCTGGTCTTCGACGGTCGCTTCTGGTTCGCGGCACAACGCTCAACCGGAGCGTGGGAGTGCGCCTCGCCTGCATGGGGTCGCGACTCTCGTTCTTTCCCACAGGTGGTGGCGGAGCGTGGGAGTGTGCCTCGCCTGCATGGGGGCGCTGGCGGTGCTCGTGTCGAGGGTCTTTCTGACGATCCTCCTCTTTCTTCTGGGGCGGACTTGCTCAGCTTCAAGGCGGGACGCGCTTCTGGTATCGCGGTGGAGGCTGGTGAGGCAGTCGTCTCGAACTTGCGGGTGGACGTTGAAACTGAGCTGTTGGGAAGGGTGGCGGTTTCGAAGGTGGCGGCGAAATCGAAGTCGGTATTGCCTATGAAGGGGTCGGGGAATTCCTCTGCTCGGGCCGGCGCGAGCGTGGTTGCACTACCTGAAGTCTCGTTGGTCAAGGGGGGTGAAGTGGAGCGGTCGGACGAGGGGAGGGGGCTTGCTCAGGAGGTCTTGTCGTCGGAGCATGCGGGGATGGGGGGCTCGCGCGACCGCGCAGGGTCGGCCTCATCGCTCTCCGTCGTGGTGGGGGTTCTCCAGAAGCGTGTTGATGGGTGGGAGCGTATTCGTTCTGCTACGATGGATTTCTTGGGCGAAAGCTTTGTGGGGGATTTCGTCATTCTGGATGCGGCTCGTTGCTGCGTTAGAGGTCTCTCCCCGGAGCAACGGGAGAGACTTCTACGTTCCATGGAGTTGCCGGAGTTAAGTGGCGTAGCTTGCGGGTCTCTGATGGCGGCGTCTTCTCGACGGAGGTCTGTGCTGCTGAAGTCAGGGGGGTGCCCTTCCTTTCGAGATCGGTACATGCTCTTTCGAAGGCTTTCTCCAGGTGGGGGCAAGTCATCCAAATCCTTGATGATGGTCTTGCTCCGGGTGCTGATTGGCGATGCTGCCGTGTTCTGATTGAGGCTCCTTCTGCGTTCATTGCTGAGTCGGCATGAAAGGTACGCGTTGAGCTGCTGTCTCTGGGTCGCTGGACCTTCACGCTTGAGCTCTATTTTCCGCCGTCGTCGGCGATGCCGGTTCCCCCACTCCGGCGGCGGGTTGGCAAGGGTCTTCCTCGGCTTCTCCGGCCGTCCGGGATCCTTCGCTGATGGGTGACGGTACATCTTCTATGTGCCACGTGGCGTTTTCTGGGGCGATTTCCGAGGCGTTGCCATGCATGACTCTTTTCTCACGTGGGAGCGAAGAGGCACCTCGTGTTTCGCAGCCGCGCGAGGCAATCTTAGATTTGGTGGCGGTTCATATTCCCGACAACGTTTCGCCTGCGGGTGCTGTTATTCAGGAGAATGATTCGCCTATTCCAGAAATATCCTTTATGTCAGCGGATTTATTGCACGTGGACCCCTCCACGCACAGGTCTTTTATTCCTTATGACCCTATTGTTAATTCTATCTGGGCTCCCCTGCGGGCTTCTTCGGAGCAGCTGCCTTCGGATCCTCTTTCGGGTTCGGATCAACTTTCCCTACCGGAGCATCTTAATTGGGGCGCCGAGGTTTTGTGCCCTCGTCCAATCCGAGCGGTGCCCTTCTCTGTTGACATCCATATGGATAGACCGCAATCTCCTCCTTCCCCGATGTCTCGGCCGCTGGTATCTTATTCCGGAGATGATATTCCTTCGCCCGTTGTGGGGGACGCTGTGGTCCTCCATCAGGTTTCTACGGGGAGGCCCCCTCTTCCAGTATGCGTTGATCTTCTATTCTCTGACGATGGGGTGGCGACGACCCCTTTGTCTGACGCTTCTGTGGCTGTGGGACACTCACCTTTGTCCCGTTATGGTCGGAGTTATTCTCGGAGGCGGCACTTCTGCTCTCATCCATATGCTTTATCTACTTGCCAAACTTTGTGCGAGGCGGTTGCGGAGGCGGCAGGCCTCGAATGCCTTGTTGACCAGTCCCATGCTGGTCTTTGAAGACCCCTGTTGGCTATGTTGCGGTTTTTTGGGCTCACCCTTTTTGTTTTTATGAAGATTTTGTCATGGAACGTGCGTGGTCTGGGTGATACTGAACGTCGGCGCATTTTGGGCTCGCGCCTACTCGAATGGGATTGTGATATTGCATTCATTCAGGAGTCCAAGCTATCGATGTTGGATGATGATATCTGGAGATCTTTTGGAGCTGGTCAACTCAATGCCTTCCGTGCTCTGGATGCGAATGGTGCTAGGGGTGGTGCTATCCTGGCCTGGCGATCTTCGCGCTTTTCCTTTTCGTCTTTGAGGTTGGGCCGTCATTCTATTTCGGTGGTGTTGAACTGCGGCCTGTCAAATATTTGTATGGCGTTTTCTTGTGCATACGCCCCAACTTGTCATGTTTCCCGTCGCGAACTTTGGGAGGACTTACGGGAGGATGCTAATGCTTTTGGTGACGTGCCCTGGTTGATAGGCGGTGACTTCAATGTCACATTGCAGTCGCAGGATCGTCCTCGGGGACGCGGTGGTCTTGATCCGGGGTCCTCGGATTTTCTGGACTTTATAAATGATTTGGCTCTTGAATCGCTTGTCCCAAATGACATTTCGTACACGTGGCGGAACAACTCATCGCGGTCGCAGATCGATCGTTTTTTGGCAAATAACTGTATGATGGAAGCTTTTCCTCTATGTGACGTTACTTCGAGACCGCGATCCTTTTCGGATCATAACCCCCTTATTTGGTCGAATGGGGATGAAAATCGTCCTCGTGGCATCTTCCGTTTTGAGCGTTCCTGGCTTATGGAGCCTGGATTTCGGGACTTGGTTCGGCACCATTGGTCACAGCTATCTCCGTCGGGCAGTGCCGCTCGCCGTTTTGATTTAAAGATTTCGTCACTCAGAAGAATGCTGGCGTCTTTTAAGAAGGATACTCGCTCTGCCCGCATTGCTACTCGTATGGCGGCTGATGAGGTCATTATGCGGTTTGATCGAATAGAGAACGAAAGGGACTTAAATCAGGACGAGTTGCTCGTGCGCGCGGATGCTATGGATAAGGTGAAGCTTGAGGATCGGAAGCGATTGGTTGAGTGGCGCCAACGTTCTCGGATGCGATGGTTGAAGGAGGGCGACGCTAACACCGCGTTTTTTCACCGGATCGCTTCTGGTCGTCGGCGGTCCAATTCCATTTCTACTTTGCTTGTTAATGGCACTCAGGTGCAGGGGGAGCGGGATCTGGGTGTGGCTGTGATGGGCTACTTTAAGGAATGGTATGGGTGCAGGTCCGTGCGCCGGTGGCGGTGGTCGGGTAGTGGGGCTTCTGTGCTCCCTCAGGCGGATGCAATGCGCCTAAATCGTCAGATATCTTTGGAGGAGCTGAAAGAGGCTGTTTGGGCCCTTAATACCGACGCGGCGCCGGGTCCCGATGGTTTCCCCGTTTCTTTCTATCGGGAGTTTTGGGATGTGCTTTCCCAGGATGTTTTGGACGTCGCCCGCGAATTTTGTGATGGCAACAACGGGTTTGATAAACTCAACAGGTCTCTTATTGCTCTCATTCCTAAGTCTTCGTCTGCCAACCGTATTGAGGACTTCCGGCCGATTTCCATCTCAAATGCCATCTATCTTATCATTGCCAAGGTTCTTGCTCGGCGGCTGGCACCGCTTCTTGATGCTCTCATCTCGCCTTCTCAGGCGGCTTTTATTCGGGGAAGGCAAATAAGTGATTGTTATGCGGTGGCTTCGGAAATTATTCACGCGTGGCGTAAGAACGATGTGAGGGGGATTCTTTGGAAGATTGATTTTGCCAAGGCGTACGACTCTTTGGATTGGCGTTTTCTATGGTCTGTTCTCAAGAGGCGGGGATTTCCCTCGCTATGGATTTCGTGGGTGCGTCGATGCGTCTCGACGGCCTCTCTCTCGCTTATTCTCAATGGCCGTTTGGCGGGGGGTTTCTTCCAGCCTTGCCGGGGGATTCGGCAAGGTTGTCCCCTTGCTCCTTTGCTTTTCGTCCTGGCCGCCGACGTCTTATCCAGCATGATTCATAATGTGGCTGCGGCTGGCTTTACCCGTGGATGCTCTCTTGGGCCCTACCATATCCCGATTATTCAGTTTGCGGATGATACCATTTGCTTCATCGAGGGCGATGCGTCGAATGTGGCGGGTATGGCTACCACGTTGGAGCTCTTCAGTGAGGCGTCGGGTCTTCTCATCAATTACAACAAATCCTCTATGGTTCCCTTCTCCACTCCTCCGGAGGAGGTTGCGGAGTGTATGCGGATATTGCGCTGCCCGGCTGGCGCTCTTCCATTGGAATATCCGGGGCTCCCTTTGACGGTTGGGCGTGCGCGCTTACGTGACTGGCAGGCTGTGGTGGATCGTATGGAAGCTCGCTTGGCTGGCTGGCGTGCCGCCATTCTCTCACGGGGTGGTCGCTTGGTACTTCTCAAATCGGTATTATCTTCTATCCCAATTTATTTCTTCTCTGTGAAAGGTATGCCTAAAGGGGTTCGTCGGCGGCTGGATTCATGCTTGCGGAGATTTCTTTGGGGGAAGAAGGGGGATGGGAGGAGAGGCGTTCATTTGGTCGCCTGGGATGAGGTTACGCGGCCAAAGAAGGAGGGGGGGCTGGCGGTGAGAAGGTTGGAGGTCGTTAACGAGGCACTTCTTCTCAAATGGGTGGCTCGTCTTTGGGGCAGGGAGGATAATCTTATGCTTAATTTTTTGAGGTTGGCGGTGGGGGTCGACCGGCTTTTGGGCTTGGATGCTCGCCTGATGGGATCTTCCTCACATTTCTCTCGTGATATCGGCAATACACTGTCTCGCAACCGCTCGCTTTTTGGCATTAAGCTGGGGGATGGTTCGCTCATCCGTTTCTGGGGTGACGATTGGACTGGCAGGGGCCCTCTTAAGGATGTTTTTCCTCGCCTCTTCGCGCTGGTGGAGGATAAGGACGCTAAGGTAGCCTCCTACTGGGATGGTGCTTCTTGGGGCCCCAGGTTTGTGGCCAATCTTTCTGATCAGCGGCAGCTGGAATTCATGGCTTTACTTGCGGTTCTCGCGGATGCGCCCTCGCCCTCGGTGGGACGCGATCACCTGTCTTGGAAGGACGGCTCCTTCTCCGCCCGTGCGGCTTACCGGGCTATTTTTCCTCCTTTGGCTTTGGCTGATGATTCTCTGTTTCGGGATTGTCAGTTTTTTTGGGGCCTCAGGGTCCCCGAACGAATTGGCATTTTCTTATGGCTTTTCCGACGTGGGCGTCTGATGACTCGTAGCCGGTGTGCTGTCATATTTCCACATGCCTCGTCTACTTGTGGTCTTTGTGAATTGGAGATAGAGACTATCGCTCATCTTTTCTTCCGATGTGGCAGAACTCATGATATCTGGGCGGATTTGGATTGGCTTGACGTGTCGGATTCTTCCTCTTTCTGTGAGAGCCTGGTTAGCTCTCGGGCCAGGGCTAGGACGGACATCCTTACTTCTATTGCTCGGCTTTGGTGCATTTGGATTGGTAGAAATGAAGCCCTTTTTGCCGGCCGGAGATTCTACTCGGAAAACGTGCTCATTTCGGCATCCCGTTGCATTCGCGACTGGTCCGATGCTTAGGGGTTCTTTGATGTAATGGGGGTATCAGATTGTGATACCTTCGGTTTTTTCATTTATTTTTGTTCTCTGTTCGCATACCCGCTGTAAGTTTTTCTTACCTTTTTAATAAATTTGGGGCGAGCACCACCGAGTGCTTCCCCCGCTTTTGAGCGTCAAAAAAAAAAACTTCTCCTCGGGCCCTAGCAACATAGGCGTTGAAAACCCCACTGAAGAGCGTGTTGTCAAATGGTCTAGAGATGGCGATGAATCCCCAGTGCCAACAAATTTCATGGTTCTCCCACATCGAGAACCTCAATGGCATCGTCTTTCAACTCCAACATATACGTTCTTTCCCGACCGTCAGGCCTGTCTCTAGAAGCAGAGAAGGGATGTGCATAGAAGTAGAGAAGGAGATCTTGATCTCCACACCAGTGCCCTTCTCCACACCAATGCCCTTGTACTCTGGCGGATGTCCCAAAGACATTGAGAGAGATGGATTCCCCTATGGGAACCCTAAATAAAGGCGGTGACGATTGGTTCAAGAACCCTAGTCGTGTTTTCAAGAAGAGAGAGGGCTTGATATTTCCTCCGTTAGGCTTTAACATCTTATTCATTTTTAATTTTTTTTCTTCATTTATTCAGGCCTAATAGGTCATATTTCTGTTAAAAAAAGGAGTGAGCTGAAAAAATGAATGAAGTAACGAACAATTCTTCCAAAAAAGGGGAAAAACAAACAACTGCATGATTTTTTTGATTGGGAAAATGGAACAGAAAAAGGCAGTGAAAAAAACGAGGAGTTGTTCAGCCAATAAAAATACGTTGATTTTTCTAATACAGTCCAAAAAAGAAAATGGGGCTGTACAATTGTGTTAAAAAGTGAGATTGATTTTTTTTAAAGTAAAGAGGATGGCATCCCAAGGCGGGACCTGCCACAAAAATTAATTATAAAATTTAATAAAAATCTAGTTACAATGTTCTAAGCCGAACATAATCCCCTGAAAGATATAATCATTTCTAGCACTCCAAAATGCTCATAAAAGTGCAAAAACAGGAGAGCTGTCCTCGCGCGAGTTCTCGCAAACCGTTTTGATAGTCTTCCAAAAGGATGTACCATTGTTGGTCCCTTGCCAAGTGATTCCACAAAAAGGATAATGGTAGAAAAGAGATGGAAAAGATGAGACATGTTTGATTTGACACCTTCCCCCCTCTTCATTTGTTTTCCCAACTTAATCGATTATCTTCATGTTTCCAATTAGTATGGGAGAAAAATGGTGTATTATGTTTCAAGTCCATTGTTTGAGGCACTCTACATGAGACTGATCACTATTCACAGAGTTCTCTAGAGAGTGACTCATTGCAGTCTCCATCCTCCATTGATCATAAACTTTACTACGAAATTCTTCCGAGGTTTCTATAAGAGAGAACACACTTCATGTTCCTTATGAGAGTGACCTACTTTTTGAGATCAAAAAAAAAAGTGCTAAGCCTTCTCCCACTATAAGTAGGGTCGGCTACATGGATTCTTGCTCAAATCCATGTTGAAAGATTCGACTAATTTTTACGCTGGCCGTCGACTACCTAACGCAACCCATGCAAGAGTGGGATTTAAACCCTGGTCTTTTGTGTGGTAGACACACTGTACTACCACTAGACCATTTAGTGGGTTCAACGTATGTATATTTCCATGACATTTCTTTGTTTGACCCTTTAGAGAGATGAAGCAGTCTTCCATCCATGGCCTGAAGTTTGGTGAAATTTAACGAAATTTCGGTTAAATTTCTATTTCCTCAAGTTGGCAAAATTGAAACCACAACATCAAAATTTAACAGGGCTTCTTTGCATTTTCATGATTCAGATCAAAATGGGCGAAATATTGGTGACATGCCATCGATATTTCAGTTTTCTCCAAGTCATTGATATGCTAGCAAAATCGACATTTAAGGTCTTGATTCAATCAGAGAGGTACATTGCAGGCCCGAGTACTTCAGGAGGGAGACTCATTATAGTATTGATGACTTCGATTAATGCAGATACATGGCACACGGGCCAGTTAGTTATCCAGATTTCTCTACAGATCATCATTCGTACTCCAACCCTCCAGTTCCTCCTCACCTGCATGACCCGAGAAGCATCGTCATCAGTTACAACAACATACTTTGTGTTGAGTAAAGGTTTTAGAAATACAACCATTTGAGGTTTTCTCTATGGTTTCATCTCGCTCCTCAGGGAGTAGGGTTCCATGTGAATCTCCATGTTGATTCCAATGTTCATTAATTTATATTTCACTGTTAGAGTCGATGATACTCTTCTATGTTATTCCATAGAGCCCTCGGGTCTCTTATATAGAGAGAAAACCCTTGGGTAAATTACATAGATGTACATGATATAAATAGGAAATACGTAACAGTACATCATGACATAACATAAACCTCTACACTCCCCCTCAAGATGGAGCATAGATATCAATCATGCTCAACTTGGAAGAACATCTCCGGAAAGGTCCTCTGAGCAATGGCTTGGTAAATATATCAGCAGTCTGGTCCTCTGAACAGACATGAGAAGTGGAAATGAAGCCCTTTTGGATCATGTCTCTAGTATAGTGACAATCTACCTCGATGTGCTTTGTTCTTTCATGAAAAGCTGGATTATTGGCAATAAACAATGCTGCCTGATTGTTACATTGAAGATTCATGGGCAAGGAGACATTTACATTCAAATCTTTTAAGACTGCTCTAACCCACATCATCTCTGCGCTTGCTTGTGCCATGGCTCTGTATTTGGATTCAGCACCGGATCTCGCCACAACAGTCTGTTTCTTGCTTTTCCAAGAAACCAAAGAGCTTCCTATGATGATAGCAAATCCAGAAGTAGATTTACGATCCTGTGGACATCCTGCATAGTCTGCATCTGCACAAGCTGAAATAGACAGATCTATATCTTTTCTAAATAGCAACCTTGTGCCTGGGGAAGACTTCAGATATCTCAATATCATATACAAGGCATCCATATGAACTTGCCTAGGCTGCTCCATAAATTGACTCACCCAGTTTACTGCAAAGGCAATATCCGGTCGAGTTATGGTAATATATAGGAGCTTACCCACTATCTCTCTGTACCTTCTTTTGTCCACCTCTTCGGTATCATTGTCGTACAGCTTCATGCTTGGGTCCATAGGCGTGCTCGACGGTCTGCATCCAGTCATTCTTGTTTCAACTAGCATGTCCGTGACATATTTTCTTTGAGTCATTACCATTCCTTGTGCATTTCTCGCAAACTCTATCCCCAGAAAATATCGTATCGTGCCTAGATCCTTCGTAATAAACTGACTTCCCAACAGGGATTTGGTTATCTCAATTCCCTGAGCATCATCTCCTGTAACCAGAATGTCATCAACATATATCATGACAGCAACCGTACCTCTAGGATTCTTCTGGATGAACAATGAATGGTTCGCATTTGATCTCTTGAACCCCTGTCGTTCAATCAGCTGGGAAAGCTTCTGGAACCATGCCCGTGGACTCTGTCTGAAGCCATAGATAGCCTTATGAAGTCTGCACACCATCTGAGTCTCCCCCTCAGCAGCAAATCCCGGTGGCTGCTGCATGTAGACTTCCTCCTGTAGATCACCATACAAGAATGCATTCTTGACATCAAGCTGAAAAATGGTCCAGTCACGTACCACAGCAACAGATAGGAGGATGCGAAGAATGGAGTGTCGAGCCACTGGTGAAAATGTATCCAAATAATCTACCCCATAAGTTTGGGTAAATCCACGTGCAACAAGTCTGGCCTTGTATCTGTCGAGACGCCCATCTGCATGATATTTCACCGTAAACACCTACTTGCTACTCACCACAGAGGCACCTGGAGGAATGGGAACTAGAGACCAAGTCCCGCGAGACTGTAAGGCACGCATCTCCTCTTCCATAGCTAGACGCCAGCAATCAATCTTCATGGCTTCTTGATAGGTCCGTGGAATCTCAACCGACGAGACAACTACTGCAAATCTCTGGAAATCACCATTGAGACGATGAAATGAGACTTGAGACGCAAGAGGATATGGTGCACATTGTCTTTTCTTCTTCCTTTGAGCAATAGGCCGATCAAGATCATCTATCACTGTGGTGACTGGCGGATCCTCCTCCTGTAGTAAAGGCTCCTGCACCGGTGCATTATCAAACCCATCATTAGTGATAACATCAGAACATACCCGAGGCGTGCTGGATGGTTGGCATGTAGCTTGAGCAGGGCCTGACCGCCTTGTGTAGAATTTAGGGAATGGTACAATTGGAGCTGGTGGTGGTGGTGGTGGTGTAGTGGAGTCGGATTGACCCAGGCTTGGAGGTGGAGGCACATAGACATTAGTATCTGTTAGAAAATCGGAAGCGGAAGCGTAAACATGAAAAGATAAATAACAAGAAGAATAAGCAGGATTTTACGTGGAACCCTACTCCGTGAGGAGCGGGATGAAACCACGGGAGAAGCCCTCAACAGGGCGTGTTTGTCTATTGAGTTCCTCAATGGATACAGGAGGTCTGGGGCTCCTTATATAGCCTCTCCAGAGCCTCCAAGTCCCACCGTTGGACGATGTGGGACTAAACACTGGATGGGGTAAATGGATCTCCTCCAGGATCCATTTACCCTGTTACAACACAATAGGCGCACACACCTTTATACTCCAACACTCCCCCTCAAGCTGGAGCATGCAATGCTCAGCTTGGACAAACAGAAAGAAACTCAACTCAACGCTACAGGACACTACGGACAATATCAACCCAACGCGCACATTGCTGCAGTCGAGGACGTTGCTTCTCATGCCGTGCAGGTGAGGAGGACGAACGGGCTGGAGTGTGAGCCAACTGAAGACTCGTAACCTGACCATCGAGTCTGAACTTGCGCCTGAAGTCTCCTCGTCGGAGAACTAGGTCTCTCCCATCTGGCTCAGAGAATGGTGCACTGCTCTGGTGTACCTATGATACCACATGAAAACCCTTGCCCTCAAGGGAATGGTCCTCTGCTCTGGAGTCCCTATGGCTCACATGAAAACTCTGGCCTGACAACAAGAAGAATGATGGGGACCTTGAACTGATGATGGCAACATATGCTCATCTGACAAATGACCGCATCCATGTGCATGTCTGAAACTGGGGTTTCTCTGGAGATCTCGAAACTGGGCCTCTCATCTTGGAGTGCCTCGGACTTGACTCTGACCATTCCGAATGTCGAGTCTGAAACCGAACTGTAGAGTCTGATCATCTGGCTGGTCTGGAGACTGGCATCTGAAATCTGGATTGTGGATCTAGACCTGTGACTCTACATATGCTCCCCCTTTCTCCCATACTTGTCGGAAAACATGATCGTCGACCAAGTTGGGAGAAGACAACAATGATGGGGAAAACAAAACATGAACTTGCGACTTTTCATCATTTTTTTTAAGCCGCCATTTTTTTATCATTTTTTTTATAAAGCCGTTTCAACCCTTTTTTTTTCTACGGCTTTTGCTTCGCACAACAAAATAAGCCGTTACAATTTTTTTTTCGGCTTTGCATTTTTTTTAATTTACGTACGGCTTTTTCAATTTGTACGCGCCTTTTTCTTTTCTTTTTCTTCTTCTTCTTCTTCTTCTTTTTTTTTGTAATGCATGCCCATTTGGACACAAAGATGCTTTAGCCCAGTTGGGCTTTACAAAAACACTCTTTTCCTCTCTCCCCCCCTTTTTTTTTAAACTGCCCCCCCCAAAAAAAAATTCTTTCTTTTTTTTAATTACAACATACGCCAGGCCCTACTTTTCTTAATTTTAAACATTTGGCCCTTAAATTACCAGCCCATCGGCTAGACTTAGGGTTCCGAGAACCCTTCAAACGTGAGCCCCTCCCTTTTAGGGTTCTCGTTGGGAACCCGTTCTTCCAAAAAAACCGCCCCTGGAGCACGGCGGGGCCGCCAGGCTACAGCCGCACCCCTTGGGGAGGCGCATCGGCTGCGAGGAGATGGCGTCTGGAGGGCGCCGCCAGGGGCGAGGAGGAGCGCCTGGGCGCGGCGATATGGGGAAGCGCCGCTTGCTGGATCAAGGGTTGGGGCTCGCCATCGATGGGAAGAGAGGCGATCTGTTGCTTGGTTGTTTGAAGGAGCACGGAGCGCGTGAGGTTGCGTGATGAGGGGGAGGTGTCCTCGCCTGGGCTAGAGAGGGAGAACGGAAGGGCCGCTTTCGCGCCTGGGGGTGCGGGTTGGAGGGCTGCCGCCAGCAGCCGGCGGAGGAGGATCGCGGCTGGGGTCGCCGCTCAGGCTGTGAGTCGCCTGGGAGTCGCGCGCGCGTGAAGATACCGCTGCTTCTCGCGTAAGGCCATCGCCTCCACATGAAACCTCGCCAGATGAAGGACCACGGCGATGGGGGCTTTGTGATGCACTGGAGCCGTGTGCGGTTGAGAGATGGAGCGTCGTGCTGCTAGAGGGATCGGCTACTGGGTGGCGCCGTGCTGCTTGAGGGATCAGCTACTGGGTGGCGCCGTCAACTGGGAAGAGGGGCTGCTGCCGCACTCGCTTGACTTGCTTCTCACGCTGAAAAATCTCCGGAACAAAACTCCAGCAATCGGACAGATCATGAACAAAGCTTCAGAATTAGGGTTTTTCACAAAACCCTAAAATTCTTAAAAAAAAAACTCCCGAACAGAAACAATAAACATAAAATGAATCTTGAACGTATTACAAAGGAACATGAAAGAAAACTCTCGAGAATCGACCCGCTCTGATACCATGTTAGAAAATCGGAAGCGGAAGCGTAAACATGAAAAGATAAATAACAAGAAGAATAAGCGGGATTTTACGTGGAACCCTACTCCGTGAGGAGCGGGATGAAACCACGGGAGAAGCCCTCAACGGGGCGTGTTTGTCTATTGAGTTCCTCAATGGATACAGGAGGTCTGGGGCTCCTTATATAGCCTCTCCAGAGCCTCCAAGTCCCACCGTTGGACGATGTGGGACTAAACACTGGATGGGGTAAATGGATCTCCTCCAGGATCCATTTACCCTGTTACAACACAATAGGCGCACACACCTTTATACTCCAACAGTATCCGTGGGTGTGGAGGAGACCAATCTGTCACCTGCATGGGAGAAGTACATAACTGGTTCGAAAAATGTAACATCAACACTCACATAGTACTTGTCATGAATGGGGTCATAGCAACAATATCCTTTCTGTGTCCTCGAGTAGCCCACAAAAACACACTTGATAGCTCTAGGAGAGAGCTTATCAAGTCCTGGAGATAACCGGTGAACAAAAGCAACTGTGCCAAAGACACGAGGTGTAAGTGAAAACAAGTCTTTGTCAGGAAAGAGAACAGAGATAGGAGCCTTTTCCCCAAGAACAGTAGAAGGCATGCGGTTGACCAGATAGCATGCTGTAAGTATAGCATCCCCCCAAAAGGCTAAGGGGGCACAACTCTGAATAAGTAATGTGCGAGTAATATCAAGACAGTGTCGATGTTTCCGTTCTGCAACACCATTTTGTTGAGATGTGTATGCACATGTGGTTTGGTGGATAATGCCCTTAGAGGAAAGAAATTGAGCAAGAGAACGAGTACAAAACTCCAATGCATTATCAGTACGCACATACTTAACAATAGATGAAAAAATATTTTGCACTTCATTGATAAGGTTTTGAATAACACTTCCTGCTTCTGATTTATTTTTAAGAAGAAAAGTCCAAGACACTCGAGAGAAATCATCAACCACAACTAGATAGAACTGTGCCCCTGATGATCTGGGACACGACTGGGACCCCAAATATCTATATGAAATAACTCAAATGGGGAGCGGCTGCTCCGACCCTGATGACTGGGGAAGCTAGACCGATAGTGCTTCCCTAACTGACACGCTTCACAACGAAATGACGAATTCGGAGAGATCTGAGGCAGGAGGTGACGCATTTTCTGTAGCGGCAGGTGACCAAAGCGAAGATGTCATGTATATGGAGAGACGGAACCCTGAGAGTGTAGTGATACGCCAGCGTAGTAGTTCCGTACGAGACGATAGAGGCCATTGTGCTTAGAGCCACAACCAATCACCCTGCCCGTTAGTATGTCCTGAAAAATGACAGAAGATGGATCAAATATAGCACGACAGTGCAAATCTTTTGTAATCTGACTAATTGATAATAAATTCATAGAGAACTCTGGTGCATGGAGAACATTCTATAAGTGCATGGAGGGCAACAAAACCGTCTCCCCCTGACCGACAATAGGGGAATGAGTGCCATCAACTATGAGTACTGAGCGACCAGCCTGAACAACTCTATAGGACTGCAGGTTATCTCTATCACGGCAGAGATGATGGGTGGCTCCAGAATCAACAATCCAACCTGAGAGATCATGGTTATGATAGGAGACTGAAGTACTACCTGAGGTACTGGCAGTAGCAGATGTACTAGCTGACGCTGAAGCCGCAACGTCGGAAGTGTCAACACCCTCTGAAGATGACTGTGGCATAATATCACGAAGCCATGCCACTAGCTCCTCGAACCTGTGATCTGGAGTAGATGCTGGTGGACTTTGAACATGATCAGCGACACGTGCATAAGGAGGGAAGCCATGCTTGGAATAGCATGTATCCTCAGAATGACCAGTCCGACGACATAATGAGCACGTAGAACGCACACGACCTCCTCGGCCACGTCCACCACTTCCTCTGGCACGAAATGAAGACGAACTACCTCGTCCTCTGGAGACTGCCATTGCCAAGGGAGGTGGAATTGCTGCATTTGATGGAACTGGGACACGACTGAGCCTCCTGTAGACTTCTTCCATCGGTGGAATAGTTGCATCGGTAAGGATCTGAGTGCGTGCTGCCTCGTACTCTGGGTCAAGGGCAGCAAGTAATACGCCTACCATAGTGGCGTTGCGGAACGTCTTCTGCTGTTCTGGTGTGGCTGTGAGCGGGATGGTGCTATATAACTTCTCGAACATTCCACGAAGAGACGTGTACAGAGAATGAAGAGGCCTCCCATTTTGCTTCGTGGTAAAAATATCATGCTGCAACTGCAGCATCTTCGTCTCGTTCCGCACTTGAGGGTATGTAGTGGCTAGAAAATCCCACATTGCCTTGGCGGTGGGTTGATGGAGGACGTCGTTGGCTATCTCCATCGTAAGCGTTCCTGACAGCCAAACTTTGGCATACGCATCATCAGCCTCCCATGAGGCATAAATCCCCGTCTTCTCTGCCGGCTCCTCTTCGGTAAGCATATGTATCTTACCACACGACTTCATAAGACTCAGGAACTGCATAGCCCAGAGTTCGTAGTTCGTCCCGTCCATTTTGACTATTGGTGCCGAACCTTTGAAGGCACCTATGGCGGGCATATCAATCTTTTGGTCTGACATATCGCCGGAGAGTAAGACCAAGGGATGAGAGACAACAGAACCGGTGTCTACAAAGACACGTTAGGATCCAAGTGCATATGTAGACTTATGCACTTGAATCCATCAGCGGTGGATGGGGCCCGGCGGCGAGGGAGGGGCAGGGGGTGGGCCCCGGCGGCAAGGGGGGGTCCCAGCGGCAAGGGGGGGGCTGGCGGCTGGAGAGGGGCGGCGGGAGGGGACCCGACGGCTGGAGAGGGGCGGCGGGAGGGCCCGACGGCTGAAGGGAGGAGAGGCGGCGGCTGAGGGGGGGTGCCGCGGAGGAGAGGAGGCGGCTGGGGGCCTCGGGTGGAGAGGCGGCGGCAGCTGGGGGCCTCGGGTGGAGAGGCGGTGCCGGGAGGGGGGGGGGGTGGAAACCAAAAACCCTAATTAGGGTTTTGGCTCTGATACCATGTTAGAGTCGATGATACTCTTCTATGTTATTCCATAGAGCCCTCGGGTCTCTTATATAGAGAGAAAACCCTTGGGTAAATTACATAGATGTACATGATATAAATAGGAAATACGTAACGGTACATCATGACATAACATAAACCTCTACATTCACAGAGAAGAAAGAAGCATATAGTGGTAGCACGATCTAGTGTAGAGTCAGAGTATGTGGCTATGGCCTTAGATATTGTTGTGGTCATGTGGGTAAGTAGGTTTTGGTAAATTTTCACTTAGAGGTGCCTCCTTAAAATGCTACTGAAATGTAATAAAATCAGTCTTCCTTCCTTATCGCTAACAATTTTGTATTTTTACTAATAATTTTTAAACTTATGAGATAAAGTGGGCATCATTTGTATGGTCACCCCTTGATTTCTTTAAAAATCATGCACTTTATGTAAGAATAAGCATGTGGAAGTTGATAGCCAGTTGCCACTATACTTGGATAGAAACAAAAATGTTATGGGGCTAGTTACTATTTTGTTTATGTGGAGCATACAAAAATATCGTCACGGAGCCATTTCCTTGTACTGCCTTTAAGAGATGTACTTCTAAGTTGAGCATGATGACCCTCTATGCTCCAGCTTGTGGAGGAGTTTTGAGAGTTCATTTTATTCGAAGGACCTTTATGTGTGATCCTTTTGTTTATGATTCTATTGTGTACATTTTCCTTGATCTTTTCTATATAAAATAACTCATGGCCTTTGGTTGTAGACACAAATAAATCCCACTTTTTCTACAATTAGGGTTGACATATATGAAAGCAAAATTCAAGAATTACTTAGGAGGGTAGGTACTCAAATGATAACCATAACACTCATATAATAATTTATACTTGTTGGATGAGCTACAACATGAATATTACCGTTGATCGTAAATTTGAGGCCACTAAAGCTTGGGGGGGGGAGCTTACATTTAAAAAAAGGCAAATAAGGCTATGGAGGATGACATGTTGAGAGGGCTATGATTTGGTGAAAGGATGCAAGATGATCAGATGACGGGGTTGTATCCTGCTAAGGGTGAAAATATTCTTATGCCTAGTTTGGTGATGTATGACCATGATTAGGTACTTGAGCATGTAGAGATAAATGTCTTTTCTATATTACAATACTTTTTTATCTATTTTCTTTTCTTCTTGTCTACCATATGTAATTTACCCATAGGTCTCTCGTCTATATAAGAGAGCCTAAGGCTTATGGAATAAACATCTTGCTTGCTTTTCCCAACATGGTATCGGAGCGACAGTCCTAGACCGGAGCTCCTGTACCCTAAACCCTAGCCCCACCTTCCAAAGCCCCCCGCGCACACCGTGCGCGTTGCGCCTCACTCCCCTCCGCGCCATGCTGTGCTACCCCTCCGTGCAACCCTGCGCTCCTCTACGCTGCGCCTCCGAGCCCTGCAGCGCTCCCCGCGGCTGTAGTGGCTCCCCTCACCTCCGTGCGGCCCTCGTGCTGAGCCCGCGCCTCCGTGCCGCTTTCCCACCAACCCTGTGCAGCTATAGCCGCTCCTCTCGTGCACGCGATCTTGTAGCCGTGCCTCCTGCTCCCTACGCGGATTACGGTTGATGGAGTTGGTTGCAGGATAATTCTACACGTGTAACCAAATACCCCTATGTCAGTGTAGACGATTATCTCTTCAAGTCTACAATTCTCGTCTTCTTTGATCGGCATGATGTCAGAAAATAAGATCGATATTCCCTACACGGGCGCCTTCAGAGGTCCAACGCCCATAGTCAAGATGGATGGGTCGAATTACGAGTTGTAGACCATGCAATTCATGATCCTATTGATGTCGATGGGTAAGAAGCATATTCTTACCGAGAAGAGCCGACGGAGAAGACAGGAGTGTATGCCTCTTGGGCGGCTGATGATGCCTATGCACGAGTCTGGTTGTCCGGTACTATGATACCGGATATAGCGAATGATGTCCTGCACTAACCCATAACCAAAGCAATGTGGGATATTCTTGCTACCACATACTCACATGCCAATAATGAGACAAAGATTCTACAGCTACAACATGACATTTTCACCATTAAGCAGAATGAGCGACCACTACATGCGCACTATACCACCCTGCATGGGATGTTTGAAAAACTTCATAGCTTTGTGCCTCTCACGGCGACTCTAGAACAGATGAAGACATTCCGGAATGCTACGATGGTTGGAGTATTCCTAGCTTCTCTTGATTCTCAGTACGAGGCATCATCTTTCCAGATATTTGATGATGTCACTATTCCTCCCATGGAGGAGGCCTTCCGAAGATTAAACAAGATTAATGTTCCAACTCCAGTGCCAAACTCCTCTGCTATGGCGGCCTCTTATGGAAGAGGCGGCGCATCTCAGTTTTGTAGACGGATGTCACGCGGTAGAGGTGGACGTGGTCGTGTACCATCGTATACCCTTTGTCACAGGTTGGGACACACGGAAGACACATGCTACTCTAAACATGGTTTTCCAGCATCAGCACGTGTAGCAGAGCATGTCCATCGTCAGCAAGCTGTGCCGCCCATATCAGATCAGAGATATGATGACCTTGTGTCTAGACTAAGAGACATCATGCCACAATCGAGTACACCAGTACCTACTTCAAAGACTAGCTCGGCTTTTGCCACCACTGCAGGAGCCAGTACCTCAGGTAATGTTTATACATCTACTCTTTATGCTGGTTCAGACGTATCAGAGTGGATTATTGATTTTGGAGCCATACACCACTTTTGTGGAGATAGAGATCAGCTCATAGCCTATCGGCAGGTTCCTCAAGGACGGATTGTGGTCATAGCTAATGGGACCCATTCCCCTATCACGGGACAAGGGGAGATCACCTTGATACCATCGATGCGCTTACATAATGTGTTGCATGCTCCTAATTTTTCAATGAATTTACTATCTATCAGTTAGATTACTAAGGATTTAAATTGTCGAGCAATATTTGACCCATCATCCCTTGTGTTTCAGGACATTCCTACGAGTAAGATGATTGGTCATGGCCGTGAGCAGGATGGACTTTATCGACTGGTTCAAACTCCATATGCTGATATATCATCCCAATCCACTGGTCCGGTTTCTCCCTTTCTTTGGCATCTGCACTTCGGTCATCTCCCGCTTCAGAAGCTACGTCAAGTTCTTCCTCAGATTTCACCCCGTTCATCTTTTCACTATGAAGCGTGTCAATTAGGGAAGCACCATCGGTCGGCCTTCCCTAGTCGTCAGAGTCGGAGTAGTAGCTCCCCTTTTGAGTTTTTCCATGTAGACATGTGGGGTCCAAGTCGTGTTCCCGATCATCAGGGACACAGATTTTATTTAGTTGTTGTGGATGATTTTTGTCGTCTGTCTTGGGTCTTTTATTGAAGTATAAATCTGAAGCTGGAAATGCAATAATACATTTCATTAGAGAGGTGCAAAATGTGTTCTTTACATCAGTTAAAACTATAAGGACGGATAATGTGCTTGAATTTTGCACCCATGTACTTTCTCATTTCTTTCACTCGCATGGTATCCTTCATCAAACTTCTTGTGCATATGTCTCAACAGAATGTTGTTGCTGAAAGAAAGCATCATCACATTCTTGATGTCACTCGTACTCTCCTGATTCAGAATTGTGCCCCTCATTCTTTCTGGGGTGATGAGGTTCTTACATCATGTTACCTCATTAACCGTATACCCTCATCGGTGCTTGGGGACAAAATTCCTTTTTCAATTGTCTTTCCCGACAAGGAATTGTTCTCTCTTAGCCCTTGTGTTTTTGGATCTGTTGTGTTTTTCCATCGGTTGTCTCCAGGGATTGACAAGCTCTCTCCTAGGCTGTCAAATGTATCTTTGTTGGGTACTCTAGAACTCAGAAGGGCTATCGTTGCTATGATCTGTTACATAGGAGATATTATGTCAGCGCAGATGTAACATTTTTTGATCTGTCATGTACTTTTCGCCTACAGGTGACATGTTATCATCTTCAGATTCGAACGGTGAGCTTTATATTCCCCCTCCACCCACTTGTCAACCATCTTCCTCACCGCCTCCAATAACACCTCCTCCATCCTCATTGTCAGTCCCACCACCTCCCATTACTTTGGTTCCACCACTACCACATAACTGCAATCGACGGTCAGCTCCTGCTCATGTTCATGGCTCGTCACCTAGTGAGCCCCATGTTTGTTCTGATAGTATTACTTCTAATAATGGGATTACCACCGTCTCTCAGCAGGATATTGATAAACAAGCTGTTGGCCGAACTGTTGATAATGATCTGGATTTACCAATTGCTATTAGGAAGTAGAAGCGGTCCTGTGCCTCGTATCCACTTGCTTCTCATGTCACCTTTGAGCACCTAAAGGGTGATTTTGGGAAGTTTGTAGCTACGTTGAACACTGTAGCCATACCACAGACTTACCAGGAGGTATTGATAGATAACAGGTGGCGTATAGCTATGGAAGAGGAGATGGCGGCTCTCCAATCCAGGGGCACTTTGAGTTTGGTCTTGGCCCCTGTTGGGGCATCTATAGTAAGCTGCAAATGGGTCTTTACAGTGAAACAGAATGCAGATGGTAGTATTGATCGTTACAAGGCTCGACTAATAGCACGTGGTTTTACTCAGACGTATGGGATGGATTATTTTGACACCTTCTCTCCTGTTGCTCGACATTCTACCCTCAGAATTCTTTTATCTGTTGCTGTTGTTCGAGATTGGCCCCTGTACCAACTGGATGTCAAAAATGCATTCTTATATGGAGATCTCCAGGAAGAAGTCTATATGCAGCAACCACCTGGGTTTGCTGCTGAGGGGGAGTGTTCACATGTATGTAGACTTCATAAGACAATCTATGACCTTAAGCAGAGCCCAAGAGCTTGGTTTCAGAAGCTCTCAGAGTTGTTTGAGAAGCATGGAATCAAGAGGTCGAATGCAGATCATTCACTTTTTGTACAGAGAACCTCCAGAGGTATGGTTGCTATTATAGTATATGTTGATGATATACTTATTACAGGAGATGATACACAAGGAATAAAGAAGGCAAAAGAATTTCTGGGCCGTGAATTTGTTACCAAGGATCTTAGATTTCTTAGATATTTTCTGAGACTGGAGTTTGCCAGAAATCAGCACGGGCTTGTGATGACTCAGAGAAAATATGTCACTGATTTGTTGAGTGATACTGGTATGCTTGGATGTCGACCTGCTACCATGCCAATGGATCCAAGCATGAAGCTATACGAGGATGATACATATGAGGTCGACAAGAGGAGATACATAGAACTTGTGGGAAAGCTCCTTTATGTTACTATTACCAGACCTGATATTTCATTTGCTGTTAATCGAGTGAGCTAGTTCATGGAACAACCTCGTCTGGTACATAATGGATGCAATACAAATGATACTAAGGTATCTTAAATCATCTTCAGAAACATGCCTGCTATTTAAAAGAGGAGGCAACATTACTATCTCAGCATGTGCAGATGCAGACTATGCAGGATGCCCCATTGATAGGAAGTCCACAACATGATTTGCTATATTTGTTGGTGATTCACTTGTCTCGTAGAAAAGTAAGAAGCAAATTGTAGTTGCGAGATCTAGTGCTGAGTCGGAGTATAGGGCTATGGCACAAGCATGTACAGAAATGATGTGGGTTCGAGCGGTCCTCACAGATCTACATATAGATCTACCTCTTCCCATGTCGCTACAATGCGACAATCAGGTTGCCCTGTTTATTGCCAATAATCCTGCCTTTCATGAACAAACGAAACATATTGAGGTCGGTTGTCATTATATACGAGACATGATTCAGAAGGGCTTCATATCTACATCTCATGTTAGTTCAACAGATCAGACGGTCGACATCTTCACCAAGGCTCTACTCAGAGGGTCATTTCAAAATTGTTCGTCCAAGCTGAGCATGATAGATATCTATGCTCCATCTTGAGGGGGAGTGTAGAGATGAATGTCTTTTATATATTACAATACTTCTTTATCTATTTTCTTTTCTTCTTGTCTACCATATGTAATTTACCCATAGGTCTCTCGTCTATAAAAGAGAGCCCGAGGCTTATGGAATAAACATCTTGCTTGTTTTTCCCAACAGAGCACGATTCATATATAAGACATTTATTGGACAATATGCGAAGAGGCGGTGGAGAATAATTTGTATATTTTCCCCAGCTAGGACATGTAAAAGAGACTTGTTGTAGGGTGCATATATTGGTTGGGTGGATGCATTAGGTGTATATAATTTTGGAGGAATCTGGGCGACATAGCTTATCATTTTTGAGTTGAGTGTATGAGGCCACTTGCTTATGTGGTGGTCCCTTTGGATTGTTAGAAGTGCCTTGGTGTTTAAGGGTGATTGTTTTTATGTTGAGAATGTCTGTATGCATATTGCTTTTCATTTATAAGACTCGGTCAATGTACTGATTATAAAAACGTGAATGCATAAGCATATTAAAGATAAATAAATATAAACAGTGGAGGAAAACCTGGATTTTACTGGAATCCTACTCAATAAGGAGCGGGATGAAACCATGGGAGAAGGCCTCTTAACGGTGGGATACTCTGTTATTCTCTCTCAACTGTTGCAGGTAGCGTGGAGCTTCTTATATAGCCACAATAGTAATACTAAGTTTCATTCACAGATGATGTGAGACTAAACTTGTGGATATGGAGGGATCCAATTACCCATCTCTGGCGAATACTTTAACACTACCCCTCAAGTTGCATGCTCATTTTATGGTGGCCGAGTTTCGTTTTTAGACCCTGGTTTTTGTCGTCTCCGGTTATGCTTCCTAAACCCATCTGTTCTTCCTTGACTATGTAAGTATCTCTCCCTTCTTCTTTTTATATTAATATATAATGCTGGGGCGAACACCAACGAGTGTATCCCCCTTTTTGGAGCCTCAAAAAAAAGTTGCATGCTCATCTTGGACAAATAGAAAGAGATCGTTCACTCACAAGATACAAGGCACTACAGATATTATCAACTTAACTAAGGTTTCCGGAAAGCGGTGTGCGTATGCATTCAGACTGGTCACCAGATACTGAATAAGTAGTTTGCGGGGGCATATACATGGTATGTGTAGTTTTGTGTTGTTTTATAATTTTTAATTTAAAAATAAATATTTATAAATAATATTACTACCGAGTTTGTGTCAAAGTGGAGTTGAAGAATGGTTGAGTAGATGTCATTAACAGCCTATCATTTAATCACAAAAAAATAGCCATAAAAATGTACATATTAGATTATTCATAATAAAAAAAATTCAATACACATACATTCAGATTTGCAATACATGAGCAAAATCTCGATCAACATTTATTAAAATATTAGATAGTACTTTGCATATATTCATGAAAATAATATACGGGCAAGTACTGCATATACATAATGGCATAATGCATTCCAATTGTATACAAATGCATTACATATTCTTACATTATAATGGAAGAAGAGGCAGAGTTATGGAGTTAAGCACTCGAATGAGAGGATTGAAGAGTTGAAACTGTTGGAGGCTAAGCCACCAAGCTGCTGGAGCAGTATGCTGGGCATATACGAGCCACATATACGTTTAAGGTGTATAATGCACCGATTCATATAATCGGTTCCGTATGCATATCGTACAAGCATATGCGGCCCCATATACGGCCCGTATGATTGATTTCATGAACATTGAAGTCTACGCATACTCTACTGCATGCCTATTGAGGACATTGCTTCTCATGCAGTGCTGGAAAGGAAGAACTGAACGACCGGAGTGTGATATGAGTCTCCTCGTCAGAGAACGTATGCTTTGTAATGCATCTGTCAGAGTTACCTGAATTGGAATAAGTCTCCTCATCGGAGAAAGTGTACTCTGTACTGCGCATAGTCAACGAAACTGAAATGAGCCTCATTGTCGGAAAACGCCAGCCCACAACATGTTTCTTTCACTGAAGACTGCTCCATCTCTTTGAAGGGACAAACAAAGAATGTTGTGGAATTATCCATACATAAATCTCTCAAAATGGATCTCTCTCATAGGTACCTCATAGTGGATTCTCTCATAAGAATCACAGAAGGATCTCGTACTTGAGTTCATGATCACTGGAGAATGGAGTCTAAAAAAGAGTCTCCTCGTCGGAGGATTAGGTCTCTCCCATATTGGTTTAGAGAATGAGATCTCTACTTTGGAGTCCCTATGAATCCTCATGAAAACATTAAGTCCACATTGGCTCAGAGAATGAAATCTCTAATCTGGAGTCTCTATGGACCACATGAAAACTCCGAGTTCAAATCAAGATGGGGGGACTTCTCACATAATGATTCTGCAATCAAACTGGTAGAGTCTGAAATCTGAATTGGAATCTGAATTGGAGAATCCGAATCTGACCTGCAGAATCTAATTCTAAACTGCAAAACTCTACAAAATACCCCGCCTTTATCCCATACTTGTTAGAAAAAGATGACATCGATGAAGTTGGGAGAAGAGAATGAATATGAGGGACCATAACCAATGAGATTATCATCTCATTTTTAGCCTTTTCTCTCTTTTTTTTTCAAAATATTTTTTTCTTGCATACATATTTTCTTTCTTTTTTTGTATGCTAGCTTTTTTTTTCAAAAAAAATCTCTCCAATCCCTTTTTTTTAAATTGTCGCAGCCCACTTGGGCCTAACACTAACTACGACCCCTTTTTTAACTCTCTGCAGCTTGTGGCCCAAACCACTCTCCTCTTTTTTCTTAATAGTAGCGAGTAAAGGCCTTAAATGTCGGTTTCGGTCATTATTTCGGTATCGACAAAAACAGAATTTCGATGGAATTTCGGTGGAATTTCGACCGAAATTTCGGTCATTTCGGTCATTTTTTGTACTAGGACCCCAATATTTCGGTCATTTCGGTCGAATTTCGATTTCGACTGGATATCGATATTCGACAGAAATTCGACCGAATTTCGCTGAAATTTGAGGCCACGTAACAACCCCAATTGGGCCTTTATCGAAAATTAGCCGATATTGAATTCACATTTGGGGGCCTTCCGTTTCTATTTAGGTTTCCTCTCTGTTGGGAACCCATCTTCTTTACGAACCCATGCTACCAGCTACAACTAACGCATGGAGCAACGTCGAGCGGTGCCTAGAGTTGTGCAAGATTGTACTAGGGCACATTGAGCAGCGAGATGGATCTAGGTGCTGCTTCTCTTGAATCAGAATGGTGGGGTTGGTTGCGCGACTGCTGCTGCTAGAGGCAAACCCACCTCCTGAGGGTGCCAGAGATCGCCGTCGTGAATCCCAGCGTCGTCGTTCAATGAATGCAGTGGGGTTCTGCTGCCTTCTGGTATATTACGACGGAGGGCTCGCAACAATGAGTGGTGGCTAGCTGATCGTCACATGGAGGAGGAGTTCTCACGCCTGGAAAACCAAGTATGGGGGAGTTCTCTCGCGGTGGAGACGACAACGGGGGTATGGGAACACATATCCCTTCTTCTCCAGTGCTCTTCTTCTTCGAGCATGACTTCGCCGCTGGAGGCCTTAGGTGGTTGACGGTGACTAGGATAAGTGCATTGTGCTCAGAGGATGTGGCTATGGCCCCGCCCAGCGTTGCATGGAGATTGACTGAGCACAGATCTTTAAATAATGCGCAGGAATTGTGAGAAGCAGACGAGAACTCTGACGTAAAATCGAGTCACCATATGGAATTTGGGTTTCATTTGAACCCAATAACAAACTAAAGATTGCAACCGTTTAGAATGGAGATTTGACACGATCATAATCAAAACTTGGACAATTGTACCACTTTGATCGTTGTTGGCGACGACTTGAATTAGGATTTTAGAAAACCTTAAAATTCTTCTCAAACTTGATCATGGACATGAATAATAATAAAGAATGAAAATATTTAAGAATAAAAACATAATAATGAATCTTCAAGAACGAAATTCCAAGAACTGATCCCGCTCTGATACCACGTAGAAAACGAGAATGCAGAAACGTATGAGAGATAAAGAAATATAAACAATAGAGGAACACCAAGATTTTAAGTGAAACCCTACTCCATAAGGAGTGGGATGAAACTACGAGAGAAGACCTGTCAATGATCGGATACTATGTTCTTTCTCTCTTGACTGTTACAGGTGGTGTGAAGCTTCTTATATAGCTTTACAGAAGAAAATTCCTAAGTAGTACCTCAGGATTACATAAATCCCTTGGTACTACAGAAAGATTTTTTACTTGAGTACTACAGACATATCACATATAACGAATGCACAACAACAACAAAGCCTTTTCCCACAATTAAGTAGGGCCGGCTACATGGATTCTTCGCCTCCATTCAGATCTATCTCAGGTCAATCTCGGGCTTATATCCACAAAACAAAGATCCCTTCGTATGGTCTCTTTCCAACATTTCTTGGGCCGTCCCCGCCCTCTCTTAGCCGTCTCAACATCCCAACACTTGCATCTCCTAACTGGTGCATCAGCTGATCTTCTTTGCAAACCAAACCATCTTAAGCGGTTTTCTCGCATTTTATCCTCGATCGGAGCAACACCAACTTTCTTTATGATTGCATCATTCCGAATCCGATCTTTACGTGTGTGTCCACACATCCACCTTAGCATTTTCATTTCTGCTACAACCATTCTCTGCACATGTCTATGGTTCACAGGCTAACATTCAGATCCATAGAGCATAGCAGGTCTCACGGCTGCTTTGTAAAACTTTCTTTTAGTTTTTAAAGGAATTTTCTTATCACAGAGAACAACAGAGGCTCCTCTCCACTTTAGCCAACCTGCATTTATTTTATTAGTAACATCTCCATCAATTTCCCCATCATGTTTCAAAATAGATCCCAGATATCTAAAAGAATCTCTCTTCCGAATGTTATCATCACCAATCTTCACCTCAATTCCTTCACCATTGCTTCCATCAAAGGTGCACTCCATATATTCTGTCTTAGCCCTACTTATGCGATCCTCTCCACTTTAGCCCTATATATAATGAATGCGATATAAGAAAATATTCTTTTACTTAAATACTCCAGAAGTATCTCAGATTACGTTACTGATGACGCATCCTGCTTATGCGATCTATGCATATATCGCACACTTGTTATGCGATATCTGCGTTAGTCCCTGAAAACTTAAACCCTTCTCATCCGCATTTCCTCACTTCTGCTGCCCGAACACTCCGCAAACTTTCTCAATTGGGCGACCCTCCGTGCGCGTCAACCACCGCCAACTCGCCTTGCACCAACTCCGTCGCCCCTTCGTCGTGTGCCGCACGATCGTGGGTGAACTCCGTGCGTAGCTTCTCCTGTCATTCTCCCCTTTGCTTCTCGAATGCTTAGGTAGAATCCATAATCTTTTCGGATCTTAGGCTTTAGATATAACCTAAACATTTTTTTTCCAATTTTGTGTTCGTGTAATGTTGGGTTATTGTTTATGTACTTATAAATCCAATGCCCCCACGTGTTAGGTTGAAATGGAGTCGATTTATTTCATGTTCCATTTGAAGGATTGTATTAGTAATTTCTTGGCAGTCAATGTGCATGGTTTTGCGTTAATGTTGACCATGACCTTTGATGAATTGTTGAATCTAGTCCATCGAAAGTTCAACTTGGACAAGGACAACCATCAAATTAAACTCTCACATCGCATTCCACGCGGGGCAGGAGAAGAGCCTACGCTAACGTATATCGTGGATAATGATGATGTACAAGGATCTTTTGTGTATGCCCGAATATTTGGAAATTATCACCTACTAACATTGTTATTGAGAGTCTTGTCGGTTTCGTATGGGATGCCGAATGTTGTTGATGCAGACAATCGCCTCCCTTCAGGTCCTTCCATTGTCCGGAGCACCAGTAATCCCATACCGCATCCAACTACAGTTCACGAATGGCTCATGATTGACACGCTTTTGAGAGAGGTTAATCATGCCTTGGACGACGTCATCCTTAGGGTAACCGACGATGAGCTGGACGAGGACAATGATCATGATGTTGAAAATAATATCGTAAATGAGCAAATGGGAGCAGATGAATTCATTCCCCAAGTAATTGTTCCCCATTACCTTATTTTGGTGTCAGAGGATCTGAAACCCGTTCAACATATGAGGAACACATTCAAAAGAAGTCTGGGCTTGACGGTGTATGCGATGAACTTCGAAAGGGAAATAAACACGTATATGTAATAAATGGCAAATTCATCGCATCCCATGTTCTCACGCTATCGCTGCCATCTTGAAATGTTAATCAGAGATTGACACGTATGCTAGTGAATGGTATACATGGGGGAATCAAGTAAATGTTTACGAAGGGAGGTTTTTTTTTCCAGTTCACGACCGAGATACGTGGCCTCCACTAGAGTACCCAGAATTACATCCCGATAAAAACCATAAGCGTAAGAAGGGTCGCCCACGGTCAACCAAGATTTATAATGAAATGGATGTTAGGAATGTCCTGCGGCAGAGTACTTATTCATTGTGTGGTGTATTGGGTCATGCCAATCATTGTTGTCCTATAAAACACACGGCTTCACAAGCATCCACGCCTAATGCATAACCTTTAGCAAGGAATAAAAATAAGTGTGGCACATGTGGAGGTGAAGGACACAACAAATGAAAATATCCTGGTTTGATTAAGTGTTTCTTTTTTGTGGGTCGAATAATTACGAGGAGATTTGTGAGTTGACTGGGTGTTTCTTTGGCAAATAACATAAGAATAACCACTACATATTATGTTAAGCTTTTACATCTACATATAATGTATGGATTCTTCTTTTTTCATGTAGAAGTCCATGTGGGACCTCATTTACGATACCAGATACCAAGAGTGCTGGGAGATTACAATTCATGCTATGGTTGGCTTTCTAATTTGCTAATGCGATGACAATACATAAGGAGCATGCTGACCAGGCTCTGGCAGAAGCTAGACGAGGAAGGGCACGAGGGAGAGGAAGAGGTGAGGGTAGAGTACGTGATCCACCTGCTGTACTAGTGGTAGAGGAGGAACCTTATGTTCCAGAAATGGAACATGTTCCATCCAAAGTTCGAAATCTCGATTTCGATTTCATTTTGGTCCCCTCCAAAATCGAAATTTTGGTGAAATTTCAGGAAATTTCGATCGTTTCGGTGGAAATGTGTAAAATGGCTCAAAAAAACTATTTTCAACCATTTTTTCACAAATTAAGATCTTCCAAGTTATTACAACAATAAATAACTTACAAATACACACTTATATCATACATATTTCTCATATATGTCCTTTATATCACACATCGGTCATATCGACCAAATCGATGTTAATGTTGATTCTTGGCTGATACATGCTGGAAATTGATATCATCCAATCCAAGATCTTAAAACGACAATAGCTTATAAATGCACACTTATATCACACACATCTCTCATCCATACGCCTTATATCACACCATATTGGTCATATCAGACATATTGTTGAGCTGACTGATAGATACTGGAAATGGAAATCAAAATAACTAAGTTAACAACACTTAAAAGACGTCTTTTGTTTATAAAAATAGACGAGCATTTTGATTCTAAAATGTAGATAATGATTAATTAAACAATATTTTGTTCATAGAAATAACTGTCGTGGACAAAGTTCTAATGAATTACAGAATTATAAAGATACATCTATTTACGAAGATAAATTTGGATTATTTGGTTGTGCGCCACATGAGTTGTAGATGGGCCAGGATCCATTAACCCCATCCATGTGTTTAGTCCCACATCTACCAGTGGTGGGACTTGGAGGCTCTGTGGAAACAATATAAGGAGCCCCAGACCTCCTGTATCCATTGAGAAAAAGCAATGAAGCATATGACCCTTTGAGGTCTTCTCCAGTAGTTTCATCCTGTTCCTTAGGGAGTAGGGTTCCACGTAAAATCCTGATGTTATTCAAGTTTTATTTCTTTATTCTCTGATTCTGCTTCCGCTTCCTATTTTCTAACATGGTATCAGAGCGGGTTCGATTCTCGCGGATTTATTCTTGAAGATTTTTTTTGATTCAATTCAATTATTGTTTATTCTTAAGATCACTTTACGGAGATCATGTTCATGGGATATGTATGATCTGTTCGAGTTTTAGGGTTTCATCAGAAACCCTAGGTCGCGACCATCACGAAGTGACACATCTTCAATAGAGCTCCTACTCCAGAACATGCACGGCGTGATATTACTGGCGCTGTCGCTGGTTCCAACGAAGGAGGAGGTGCGTCTTCCTCCCATCTTAATTTAGGCGCGGCGGCGGCGCAGATCACAATCAGTGGTGCGAGATGCATGCACCAGAGGCGACATGCCATCTATGCCTTCTTCATCGCCTCCACCAGCTCCAGCCGCAAGATGCATATCCAGCCGCAACAGGCGGTGGGGAAACCCCTGGCGCGAGACTCCCCAGGAAGCCCTAGGACATCGCGACGCTCCTCCTAATCGCGTCGCATCCTGCAGGCGATGCTGCTTCATTTCCAAACAGAGGCACTGACTCCTCCGTGATCCCAGGCACAGGCGGCGAGCCCCTCCTTCATCGTTCTCCAGAGCGGCATGCAAGAACCCCATCCAACAACCACGTGCTGGCGGCACATAACTACTTCAGGCAGCGCGAGATCTCCTTCTTCGCGTAGACCTTCCTCGGAGCTCCGTATCTCCCTCTGCAAGCAGCTGCATCTTCCTCCTCAGTTTGACGAAGCCCTGACATGCAGCATCCTCTAAGCAAACTGCCGCAAGGCGACGTTGCCGCTCCTCCAACGATCTCCTTGCGATGGCGGCCCCTCCAACTACCTGGTCGGCGACGACGCACACCCGACCCCTCAACGCCACCAACATAATCGACGACGGCGTGCTTGAGAAGGCTGGGTTCCCAGGGAACCCTAAATAGCAGGGGCCCGACGGTTTAAAATAATTCTGCTGATTTCTGAGGCCCTAAGTGGGCCGTGCCCAATTTTTTTAAAAATGTGAAAAAAAGAGAAAGTAAAGGGACTTGCCGTGATTTAAAAAAAACAAGAAGAGGTTGTGTCTTTGGGCCCTTTGGACTGTGATATCAAAAAAAAGTAAAAAAAGAAACCCGAGAAAAAATGATCTATGGCTTATTTAAAAAAAAATATATGAAATGACAGATATTAAAAAAGAGAGGATGAAATAGCCGGGAAAAAATGTTAAAAAATTGATTGAGAAAAGGCGGAAAAAAATTTTAATCGGCTTATTGGATTTTGTTTCCCCATTTTATTGTCTTCTTGCAACATAGTCGATGTCATGTATTCCAATTAATATAGGAGAAAGAGAGAGTATTGTGTAGAGTCATACATCTTCTTCAGATTCAGATTCTCCATACCAGCCGGATTGTTCAAATTCTACAGTTATCAGATATTCAGACTCGATGTCAGATGTTTCCGACTCCTCAGTTTCAGACACACACATGTATGCGGTCTTTTCAGATGAGCACATGTTTGCCATCATTTTTACGTGGTCCCCATCATTCTTGTGTTGTCAGTCAGAGTTTTCATGTGAGCCATAGGGACTTCGGAGTAGATGACCATTCCCTATGCCATGTGGGCAAGTGTTTTCATGTGGTTTCATAGGGACTCCAGAGTAGAATACCATTCTCTGTGCAAGATGGGAGTGACCCAGTTCTCCGACAAGGAGATTCAGTTGACTCACACTTCAGCCCGTTCGTCCTCCTCACATGCTCAGCATGAGAAGCAACGTCCTCGACAACAACCGACAATTGTGCCCGTTGGGTTGATATTGTCTATAGTGTCATGTAGCGTGAGTTGAATTTCTTTCTGTTTGTCTAAGCTGAGCATTGCATGCTCCAGCTTGAGGGGAATTGTGGAGTATTTGGTTGTGCGCCACATGAGTTGTAGATGGGTAAATGGATCACTCCAGGATCCATTTACCCCATCCATGTATTTAGTCCCACATCTACCAGTGGTGGGACTTGGAGGCTCTGTGGAAACTATATAAGGAGCCCCAGACCTCCTGT
This sequence comes from Ottelia alismoides, assembly GCA_037367405.1. Lineage (NCBI taxonomy): Eukaryota > Viridiplantae > Streptophyta > Magnoliopsida > Alismatales > Hydrocharitaceae > Ottelia > Ottelia alismoides. The sequence goes on along the minus strand of JAZKJV010010769.1, from coordinate 894,510 downwards.
ATCCATTGAGAAAAAGCAATGAAGCATATGGCCCTTTGAGGTCTTCTTTTGTGGTTTCATCCCGCTCCTTAGGGAGTAGGGTTCCACTTAAAATCCCAGTATTATTCAAGTTTTATTTCTTTATTCTCTGATTCTGCTTCCGCTTCATATTTTCTAACAAAACGAATGAAATGAACAAGTTATATCAGATATATAGAAGCTATAGAGTTGTTTCATCTCCATTGCTTAAACCCAAAGGGGAAGAAGCTGCTCAAGTTGAATAATCGTCGTATGTACCCCCTTGTCGCACCATACCCTACCCGAAAAAATATAAATCATTACGTGTTTTAATATTGGGAATAGGTAAATAAATAGTAAAATCAAGCTCACATAGATAATATCGTTGATATACGTAGATATCGGTGAAATTTCGTCGATATCAGTCGAAATCCATGAAATTTTGTACTGACTCAATTCATCACACCAGCTGTCGGAGCCACCGAGTGAAGAAATGCTAACAACACATGCATCGATGAGGATGTGAGTGGACGTAAGGGATACTCAACCCACTTACTGCACACTTACACCACCACTGATGCCAAACTTCGAGGACGACGGTGCAAGGACGTCCTAGATAGCGATGATTGATGAGGGCATCTTTTTACTACCTTTTGATCCACCGAATACATTGAGGACATATCAACGGAGAAGGAGACAATATAGTTACAGTTGTATTTCTATTTTTTGGGAGCTGTAAAGTATTACGTGATACTATTTCTAGAGAGACTTTTGTAAATTTATGATCATATTGAAATTATAATGTTGTTTGAATGTTTGCAGTCAATTTTATTTGTATTTTCTTGGATTTCTATCATATCGGATGTGACTTCAACAAAAACTTTACATATGGTTTGACAAGGATTTGAAAATGACATGTGACATCTATATTCATTTCCAGGAAGTGGGCATCTAAGCGGATGTGACATCTATCAAACCCCGAAAATGATGTTTTCCAGAGACTTTCTTTTATACCGCATATAAGGGACGCAGCATCTATACGCATTTCCAGGAAGTTTCTTGTATATCGCATATAAGGGATGCGACATCTATATGCATTTCCAGGAAGTTTCTTGTATATCACATAAGAGGGATGCATCATCCATATGCATTTCCATGAAGTTTCTTTTATGTCGCATAAGAGGGATGCAACATCCATATTCAATAACGCATTCTGAAGATGCGACATTTCTGCAGTATTTAAGTAAAAAAACATTTCTATATATCGCATTCGTTATATGCGATATGTATATAGTACTCAAGTAAAAAAACTTTCTGCAGTACCAAGGGATTTTTGTAATCCCAAGGTACTACTTAGGAATTTTCCTCTAGCTGCACAAGTAAGACCAAGTCCCATTTACAAATGATGTGGGACTAAATATGTGAATATGGTAATTGGATCCTGAAGGGATCAATTAGTCATCTCTGACGCATACTCTTACACTTATAAATTCTTTGTTATTAATTTAGTTTTAAGGGTCCACCACCTTATAGGGTAAGGTGGTCACTCTTTTTTTCTTAAAAAAAGACGTAATAAAAGATATAGGCTGGGAATACCGCCGGAAGCTTATGAATTAAAAAATGTACATGGAGGGCTGATGTGAGAGGCTACCGAGAAGATATTGGTGTACCATTCTTTAAAATCGTTGGGTTTCTGATATGCATGTCAATATTACAGGGTTCTCCCGTAAAAAATGTCCTGATTGCTTGTTTTGAATGTCCGGTTCTCATCTTTGTTTATGATATGATAATCATCAAATTCTTTATGCTGTACTTTCCCAGTTTCCGTACGGATGACTGTGGTTCATAGCTACAACAAGAAAACCATTTGCAACTTAAATTTAGTCCATCACCTGGATATGTTACGTCCAAACAAATTTACTGTTTATGGATCATTAGTATTTCCATTTTAAAGTTTTAACCTCGTAAGTGGTCATTAAATGAACTTTTGATTCCGATAAGCAACTGAGCAGCATATACTGATGGGCTAAATGTGTAGGCTTCTGAATGGAAATGAACTTTCTGGTTCTTTGCCTGCGGAGATCGGCAATCTTTCCAATTTGGACAGGATACAGATCGATCAAAACCACATATCTGGGCCATTGCCTGTGTCATTCGCAAATCTGAATATGACAAAGCACTTGTGAGTAATTACTGACATTCATTCCATCAATCAATCACAAAAAGAAGACTACTTTCTTTAGGCAGGTGTATTGTCCAATATCTGCATTTTCCTTTTCTCTACTGCAGTCATATGAACAACAATTCTATTAGTGGGCAGATACCTCCCGAACTTTCACGGTTACCGAAGCTTGTACACTTGTGAGCAATGCCGATCTTGCTTTAACCTTCCACGGGTTTTGTTTTTCTTGTTTCTAATACGCGCTAATATCATGGACTTTTGAGTGTATTATTTGCAGATTATTAGATAATAACAATCTGACTGGATATCTTCCGGAGGAGCTCTCTGCAATGCCAAACTTGAGAATTCTGTATGATTTCTCTTCCATCAATACAATTTGTTTCAGATTTTGATGGTTATTTATTTTTCATTTCAGTCTTATAATTTGAATTTGATGTTATCCCAGAATTATTCGTGTATAACTCAATGGTGATCTTTTCCAGATTGTAAATTGATCCAGAAACATTTGGTGTATTATTGGGTTAATGGCAACTATGGAACCTCGACTATTTGGCTGTTGCTCTTCTTGCGCTTCCGTTCCTTTACGGAGAAACTTGTTATGAAGAATGGACTTTCTCACTTGTTGATGCATCCCCTTGATTTTGTTTATTGCCTGCTTTTGTTCATAACCATTGGCCATTTCTATTTATTCGTTGTGCTATGCATGTATTTCTCCGAGTTCTTTATCAGTCATTTTTGACTTGACTTGGGATGTACTGTAATATCTTTTTACCAGTCGATAATAGCTTGTATTGCAAGCATCCTCAGTCACCAATTCCACGTTACTTGCTCATTGATTAAAACATCTATGGTTTATGTATCAATGACCTTTGCTGCTAACAGCTTCCTGACACTAAAGAGTTTATCCTGACTTAGTTCTACGGAGATGTGCATGTATCTCCTTGGGTGATCTAGGGGATCTATGAGAAATTAGGTCTCATGCTTTATGGATTAATATTCTGTTCCATTATCGAGGGATTCCTTGGGTGTCACACTTGCTAGTGGTGCTTTAATAGTTGACATACTGATGTGATGGGGATGAGATTTGGTCTCCTTGACAGAAGCTGCAACCATTTTCATTTTCCTCATACGAGTACTTGCAAATGCTTAGAGATTTGGGAAGGCTGTTATCATATACATGAAAACTAAAGATGTGGATGATAGTGAACTTATTTGTAGATTAGGGATACCTGTTAGACAAATATGTATGATATTTATTTTGTAAAATATAAATGTACGAAGTTAAATCAGATATTTCTATATTATGTCAAGATATTGGAATAGTCTTGCATATCGCGAGGACTTCAAAATGAATATCTTTATATTTTGATTGCTTGTAAATCTGACACATGTATGAATGTGGAGCTTTATTTACAATTGTGGTCATTTTCTTGCATGCTGTGTTCCCACTTTGGCTAAAGAAGGGAAATTGTAGCGGTCCGTTTGCACCCATACTAATTGATAATTATGTTTTGTCTGCTTGTTTATTTATTTTCTAAATTTATTTTTTCAGACAACTTGATAACAACCACTTCAATGGAGCATCAATTCCGTCTTCTTATGGAAAGATGACAAAACTACTAAAGCTGTGAGTTCATGCTTCTTCACCAGTTTATAATATATATATATTGTCTTCTACATTCTCTTGAATATGTGCTTCCTGTATTTTAATTGCTTTATATGTTACGGATTGGAACAATTGCAACGTGGTATTCCAAGAAAACCTTTTTACGCCAACTTTGGCACCGGTTTCCTCTATGAATTGTTTGATGTACTTTATTTGACCGGTAGGTAGTCCATGGTTTGTGGGAGGTGACTTTAATGTCACCTTGTTGGTTATTTACATGCCGAGCATGTATGGGACATGACCCGGGTTCGAAGTATTTTGCCTCCCGCATCAGGTGAGCTTGAACAAGGTGCTAGGTATTATAGATTGCAAATGCACTTGGAGAAATACCATCTCTTGAATCCTTCTAAATCGTTTTCTGTGACCTCCAGGATATGAATAACCCGAATCCGACCCTATTAGGGTCCATATTTTCCGATAAAACTATCAATCGATATTAAATGATCTGAATCAATCCTTAAATCGTAAGTCAAAATTCGTTTGGGAACAATCGATTAAAAATCGATTGCATAGTAATGCATGCCATTGGAAAAGCTGTGATGCAAAATCCAAACCGCAAAATAAACTGAGACTACAATAAAATCTGATTCGACAAAACAAGGCCAACGAAATCGACCGTTCGTCGATCGGAGGTCGTTTGACCATTTAAATCACATGAATTTAATCACAAATCGAAATCTATCTCGACAATCTCTGAATTCATCTCAGATCAGAAGTATATGAATATTATACTCATTTTGATCATCATTCCGAGACGGTCCAAACGAGCTATTATTCATTGAATCAGTAGTTCGAGGTAGAAATAGGGGTGACTTTGGTATGTCATATTGGAAGAGAGATAATGGAAATAAAAATGGATTTAAAAAAATAAAAAAATAATTAATGGTAAAATTCCAGCAGCCACAAGTGGCTCTTCTTTTTTCACCCACTTGGCTTCTCTCTTTTCTTCCACTTGTCCAACAATTAAGGCCTCCACTCCCTTATTTATATCAAACCCAAACCCTTCTTTCTTCTATATTCTCTCTTTTCTCTTCAAATTCCAATCGAAATAGAGAGAGCTTTAACCCTCTCTTCTTCTTGCTCCAAGTAGCAGCTGAGCTACTGTTAGAAAATCGGAAGCGGAAGCGGAATGATAAACAGAGCAAAGAACATAAAGATAAAACATTGTTGACACGGGATTTAACGTGGAACCCTACTCCGTGAGGAGCGGGATGAAACCACGGGAGAAGCCCTCAAAGGGGCGAATATTGCATTCCTTTTTCTCATCTGTTACAGGAGGCCTGGGGCTCCTTATATAGCCTCCACAGGACCTCCAAGTCCCACCACTGGACAATGTGGGACTAAAGAACTTGATGGGGTAAATGGTCTCCTACAACACAATAGGCGCACATAACAAATACTCCAACACTCCCCCTCAAGCTGGAGCATGCAGTGCTCAACTTGGACAAACAGAAAGAGATTCAACTCAACGCTACAGGACACTACGGACAACATCAACCCAACGCGCGCATTGCTGCTGACGAGGACGTTGCTTCTCATGCCGTGCAGGTGAGGAGGACGAATGGGCTGGAGTGTGAGTCAACTGAAGACTCGGAATCTGACCATCGAGTCTGAAATTGCGCCTGAAGTCTCCTCGTCGGAGAACTGGGTCTTTCCCATCTGGCTTAGAGAATGATACTCTACTCTGGAGTACCTATGATACCACATGAAAACCCTTGCCCTCAATGGCATAGGGAATGGTCCTCTGCTCTGGAGTCCCTATGGCTCACACGAAAACTCTGGACTGACAACAACAAGAATGATGGGGACCACGAAACTGAAGACCGCACACTCGTGCGCGTCTGAAACTGGAGACTCGGAAACTCTTGAACATTGAGTCTGAATAATTGAATCTGTAGAGTCTGAAAAGCTGGTGTTGACGCATATTGAATAACTGTAACTCTTTGTTATTTTATTTTCTTGTTATTCTCTTTATGTAATTTACCCATAGGCTACTCTCCTATATAAGAGAGCCTAGGGCTATGGAATAGATTATCTCATTCACGTTTCCCAACATGGTATCAGAGCGACGGTCCTAGACCGGAGTTCTCGAAACCCTAACCCTAAACCACCCCACCCGCCGGCCCTCTTCTTCTCTCTCTCTCTCTCGATCGGCGCGCCTCCAACGCCGCCGCCTCTGCCGTGCGCGCCTGTGCGCATCACCTGCGCATCCCCTGCGTGCTCTGCAGCCCCTCACGCGCTGTGCGCATCCCCTGCGCAGCCCTCACGCGCTGTGCGCAGCCCCTGCGCAGCCATTGTGCAGCCCCTGCGCAGCCCTTGCGCATTCCTTGGCACCTGCGCGCTCCAGCCCTGCGCCTGCGCGCTCCTGTGCGCATCTGTGCGCATTGGTGCGCGGTGCGCGAGATCCGTGCATTTCGTGAGTCCAGTGCCCATTGTCAAGATGGATGGTACGAACTATGAACTGTGGGCAATGCAGTTCATGAGTATGATGAAGTCTACAGGTAAGAAGCACATTCTTACCGAGCCCGAGCCTGCAGAGAAGACTGGAGTCCATGCCTCATGGGAGGCTGATGATGCATATGCCAAGGTCTGGCTATCCGGCACATTGGCTATTGAAATCGCCAATGACATTCTACATCAACCCACAGCGAAAGACATGTGGGATATCCTGGCAGCGACATATTCTCAGGCGAAGAATGAGACGAAGATCCTGCAACTACAACATGATATATTCACAATAAAGCAGAACGGCCGTCCTTTACATTCTCTCTATACATGATTGAGAGGGATGTTTGAGAAGCTTTATAGCTTCATGCCTCTTACCGCCACGCCAGAACAGCAGAAGACATACAGGAATGCGACGATGGTGGGTGTGTTTCTCGCTGCACTTGATCCAGAGTATGAGGCAACACGTTCACAGATTTTGGCGGACTCGACTATTCCTCTCATGGAGGAAGCTTTTCACAGATTGAGCAGGATCACAGTACCTTCAGCAGCTGCGAGTCAGAATCCCTCAGCTATGGCGGCCAACAGAGGCCGTGGTCTTCATCACCAGGGCCGTGGACGTACTCCTCGTGGAAGGGGTGGCCGCACTAGGCCAACATGCTCATATTGTCACCGAGTCGGACATACTGAAGACACATGCTACTCAAAGCATGGATTCCCTGCATCAGCACGAGCCGCTGAGCAGATAGAGCCCCCATCTGCTACTACACTGGATCAACGATTTGATGATCTAGTTGCCCGCCTCAGGGGCATTATCCCACCATCAGGTCCAGCACCGACTACAGAGAGTCATATTGATGCTGCTGCTTCTGCCTCTGCTTCTACTAGTACTTCAGGTAGTACACTTGCACTCCACAGTAGTAGATCTGATACATTGCCGTGGATCATGGACTCGGGCGCTACACATCATCTATGTGGCGACCAGAGCCTACTTACAAGATACACTCAGATTCCTCCAGGACGGACAGTAGTGATTGCCAATGGCACACACTCCCCTATCACGGGTCAGGGGGAGATTAGATTGACATCTTCTATGCAGCTCAAGAATGTCCTACATGCACCGCATTTTTCTATGAATCTATTGTCAATTAGTCAGATTACGAAGGATCTCCATTGTCGAGCTATTTTTGATCCATCTTCTTTGATTTTTCAGGACATCCGTACGGGCAACGTGATTGGTCATGGCTATGAGCAAGGAGGCCTTTATCGACTGAACCAGAACCCATTTGCTGGAACCACATCCTCTCCTGCTGGACAAGTATCTCCTCTCCTGTGGCATCTGCGCTTTGGTCATTTACCGCTTCAGAAGTTGCGTCTAGTTCTACCCTATGGTCTCTCTCACACACCTATCCAGTGTGAGGCATGTCAGTTGGGAAAGCATCACAGGTCGTCTTTTCCCAGTAGTCAAGGTCGGAGTAGTAACTCCAAGTTTGAGTTGTTTCATGTCGATGTCTGGGGTCCGAGTCGTGTTCCCGATCATCAGGGACACAGGTTTTATATTGTATTTGTGGATGATTTCTCTAGAGCGTCATGGGTCTTTCTAATGAAAAATAAATCTGAAGCAGGAAACATTATTATCCACTTTCTTAATGAAATTCAAAATGTTTTTTCCACTTCTGTCAAGAGTGTGAGAAGTGATAATGCTTTAGAGTTGTGCACCAACATTCTAGCCAATTACTACTCTTCAAAAGGGATTATTCACCAAACATCTTGTGCTCATACATCTCAACAGAATGGGGTTGCTGAAAGAAAACACCGTCACCTTCTTGATGTCACAAGGTCTCTTCTTATTCAGAGTCATGTTCCGTACTCCTACTGGGGTGATGCAGTCCTTACTGCATGTTACCTTATCAACCGTATGCCTTCGTCTGTCTTGAATGAACAGATTCCTTTTTCACTCATTTACCCTGACAAGGATTTGTTTATTTTTACCCCTCGTGTGTTTGGGTCAGTCGCATTTGTCCATCAGTTGTCGCCTGGTACTGACAAGTTCTCTCCTAGGGCTATCAAGTGTGTCTTTGTGGGGTACTCCAGAACTCAAAAGGGGTACAAGTGTTTTGATCCTGTGCGTCGGCGGTATATAATCAGTGCAGATGTTACATTTTTTGAATCTATTATGTATTTTTCAGAATCCGGGAACATACAACCACCACCTATATCTCCTGATACCGTATTCATGGCACCACCAACAACACCACCGTCACCACCATCACCACCGCCACCACCACCGCCACCACCACCGCCATCAACAGTATCCCCGCTACCATTCCATTACACCCGCAGGCCTCCTCCAGCTCATGGTCCTGACCAGTCAACTAGCTCGCCTATGGTATGTAATGAAAATATTAATGTTGATGGATCTGACGACATTTCTCAGCAGGATGCATTACAGGAGCATGGTGATAACACAGAGGATCTGGATGTTCCAATCGCTCTACGCAAGCCGAAGAGAAGCTGTGCCAAATATCTAGTATCAACAGCTGTGTCTTTTGAGAGGCTATCTGGACATTTCAGGACGTTTGCATTGGCACTTTCAGCTACAGACATTCCACGGAACCACCATGATGCTTTGCAGGATTCTAGATGGCGGCTAGCAATGGAGGAAGAGATGGCGGCACTTCAGTCTAGAGGAACCTGGAGTTTGGTTACTATACCTCCAGATGTCAGCCCGGTGAGTTGCAAATGGGTGTTTACAGTTAAACACAATGCAGATGGCTCCATTGACAGGTACAAGGCACGCCTAGTTGCACGGGGATTCACACAGACATATGGGGTAGATTACCTTGACACGTTCTCCCCTGTGGCGCGTCATTCCACTCTACGGATCCTGTTATCAGTTGCAGTTACTAGAGACTGGCCACTCTATCAACTGGACGTGAAGAATGCATTTCTGTATGGAGACTTGCAGGAGGAAGTCTATATGCAACAACCACCAGGTTTTGCTGTTGAGGGGGAGTGTTCCAAGGTTTGCAGATTACATAAGGCCATCTATGGCCTTAAGCAGAGCCCCAGAGCATGGTTCCAGAAGCTGTCAGACCTCTTTGAGAAACAAGGATATAAACGCTCCAATGCCGATCATTCCTTGTTTGTACAGAAGACGGCAAGAGGTATCATTGTAATCATGGTTTATGTTGACGATATCTTGATTACAGGTGATGATGACCAGGGCATTAAGCAGGCAAAGGAAAGGCTGGGGACCGAGTTTGTCACCAAGGACCTGGGAGTCCTTAGATATTTTCTGGGGCTGGAATTTGCCAGAAATCCGTATGGATTAGTCATGTCACAGAGGAAGTATGTTACAGATCTACTGAGTGAGACAGGTATGCTAGGGTGTCGACCTGCTACGGCACCAATGGACCCTAGCATGAAGCTGTATGATGATGACACAGAGGAGGTGGACAGGAGAAGATATAGAGAACTGGTAGGAAAACTGTTATATGTCACGATCACTAGGCCAGATATATTATTTGCAATGAGCCGTGTGAGCCAGTTCATGGAGCAACCACGCCAGGTGCATATGGATGCAATACATATGATACTTAGATATCTCAAATCTTCTCCAGGTGCAGGTCTGCTATTCAAGAAAGGAAAGGGGATTTCTATCTCAGCATGCGCAGATGCAGACTATGCAGGATGTCCTAAGGATAGGAAATCCACCTCAGGGTATGCTGTCTATGTTGGAGATGCCCTAGTCTCATGGAGGAGCAAGAAACAAACTGTGGTAGCTAGATCTAGTGCTGAATCCGAATATAGGGCTATGGCCCAGGCTACTACAGAGATGATGTGGGTGAAAGCGGTGCTGACAGATTTATGCTTAGATGTACCACTTCCTATGAACTTGGAGTGTGATAATCAGGCTGCTTTGTTTATTGCAAACAACCCTGCATTCCATGAGCGGACCAAGCATATTGAGGTGGATTGTCACTTCATACGTGATATGATTCAGAAAGGATTCATTGCCACATCTCATGTTACTTCAGAGAACCAGACTGCAGACATATTCACCAAGGCATTGTTACGAGGTCCATTTCAGAAGTGTGCTTCCAAGCTGAGCATGATTGACATCTATGCTCCATCTTGAGGGGGAGTGTTGACGCATATTGAATAACTGTAACTCTTTGTTATTTTATTTTCTTGTTATTCTCTTTATGTAATTTACCCATAGGCTACTCTCCTATATAAGAGAGCCTAGGGCTATGGAATAGATTATCTCATTCACGTTTCCCAACAGCTGGCTTGGTCTGGAGTCCATCGTCTGAATCTTGAGAATAGACCTGTGACTCTACACAATACTCCCCCTTTCTCCCATACTTGTCGGAAAATGACATCGACAGTTGGGAGAAGACAAGATAATTTGGGAGAAAAATAAAACATACTCAAAGAATTTCTTGCGACTTTTCATCATTTTTTATAAGCTGTCAATTTTTTTATTTTTTTCTGCAATGTTTTAAGCCGTTCAAACCCCTTTTTTCTGGCTTTGCAATTTTTTTTAACTTTTGCGTACGGCTCTTTTTCCTATTGTATGCGCCTTTTCTCATTTTCCTCTTTTTTTTTCAATATGCGTACGACTTTTGAATTGTACGCCCTTTTTTTAACACTCGCCCATATTGGGCCTGGACTTTCCACTCCCTTTTTTTATTTAAAATAATACTCGACCCTCCTGGCCCACCAAACAACCATACAACATTTTTTTTAATTACCAGCCGTGGCCCACTTGGGACCTCATAAGCCATCCCATCAAATTAGGGTTCCCAATAGTGGGAACCCCCATGAATCGCAGCCCCGCCGCCGTCGATGGTGACTGGGAGGAGGAGCGCCGACCTGGAGCTCGCAGCCTGGAGCTCCTCCCTGGTAGGGCTCGCGGCCTGCGCATGCGGGACTGGCCTCTGCTGGGCAGGAGCATGCCGCCAGATGTATACGACGAGGCTTCGCTGGAGAGGGGGCTCGATTGAAGAGCGCGGAGGAGCCGCGCCGCCTGCGGGGTGGGATCGCGCGTGGGGTGGGAGTCCTGGTGCGTGCAGTGAGAGGACTTTCGCCAGGGGGCATGGCTGCGTCGCCTGGAGAGCGCACGAATCTGGAGCTGGGCTGGGGTGGCGCCGCCCGGTGGAGCCGAAGGGGTAACGCCTCCGTGAGCAAGGCAGCGGGCCTGGAGGCTCCGTGTGAGGGCTGAGGGGGCTGCAGGCCTTGGGCGCGACACGAGGGATCTGATCGCGGAAGGAGGGCCTGGCTGCTGCCGCCAGAGCATCACCTGGGTGTGATGCGCAATGACTGGGAGTGGCTGGATGATACAAAAGCACATTTTTCACCTGGATGATGCCTGCGCTCTGATGGCTTGGCCGCTGCTGCTAGGGTTTGAAGGCGACTCGGGCAACCGCCTGAGGTTGCTGCTTCGCACCTGGTGATACGCGCCTGGAGATGATCTGTGCGCATGGGTCTCGCGCACGGGGAAGGTCTGAGGTGCGCTTGGGATGTTGCGGCATCGCCGCCTGAGTGCTGTGGAGCCCGATCTGGATACGGAGGAGAGCATGGACTCTACATATGGCGGTTACCGGATCTCGCACGAGATGTATTGTGCATTGCCTGGACGAGCGTCGCACATGCTGTATGATTAGGGTTTCTGGATGAAACCCTAGAACCGAATTTCTAATGAACTTCTCAAAAATAATCTTCAATATCAAAATCGGATCTCGAATAAATAAAGAACGAAGATAAAATCCTCGAGAATCGACCCGCTCTGATACCGTGTTAGAAAATCGGAAGCGGAAGCGAAATGATAAACAGAGCAAAGAGCATAAAGATAAAACATTGTTGACACAGGATTTAACGTGGAACCCTACTCCGTGAGGAGCGGGATGAAACCACGGGAGAAGCCCTCAAAGGGGCGGATATTACATTTCTTTTTCTCATCTGTTACAGGAGGCCTGGGGCTCCTTATATAGCCTCCACAGGACCTCCAAGTCCCACCACTGGACAATGTGGGACTAAACAACTGGATGGGGTCACAATAGGCGCACATAACAAACACTCCAACTACTACTATTGCTGGAGATCCAAATCCAGCAGATCAGGTTGCTTGGAGCCCCTGCTAGAGCTCCTACTGCAGCTGTTGCTGCAACAAACCATCAACCAACTGCTAGCTGCTGCTGCCTCCAAAGGTGCTGGTCCAATTAATCTATTGCTGTTGCTGATCCAACAGCTGGAGGTCTCTGTTGCACCTGCTATCCCTCCCCAATTGGAGCTGCTGCATGCTTGAACTCAAGCATTTGATCTAGAGCTGCTACAACTCCTTCAAGAGCTGCTCCTGCATGCTGATTTGATCTCCATTTTGGAGATCCAAAAAGGTACAAATATGCCCCTCTTATTGCTGCTATCCATGAAAATTTTACATCCTTTTCCTTTCAATTGTTTGGGGGATTTTCATACATGTTCCTGGTTAGCAAAGAAATGAAGCTGCAGATCCCAGATTAGTAGTTGACCATAGTTATTATCTAATTTGATTTGTCAAGCACTGCGGGTGTTGCTTTTGATTTATGATTAATCAGATGCCCTTCGTTTGAAAGAGGCACATCTCTTTTCTTTCTGGCCACATTTATATATTGAAGGTCGGAATGCCCAAGATCCAATCTGGGTCTTCCATGCCAAAAATACGAATCCTAATCTGTCCTTGCTATGATTTTTTGTTCCTTTAGAAATATTTCTTTCTAGTTTCTACCAAGATTGAGTTGGTTGGATGTCAAACTAATTCAGATGCCTTCTCTCAGAGGTTTTCCTTTAACTATTACTGTATTTTTTTATTAATTGCTTGAAATTTTGGTAAAAAATCCAAAATCTGGAGAGCTGTTGGAAGTGAGCAGGATTGTTAAGTCACTAGTTCTAAATCCTGTACCGTTAATAAATGTTATTTTCTTCTGTTATTTGGATTCTACACATGAGATTTAGCACATGTCCTACAAGGTGATACAATTCTGGTCCTAGATGTCGAACGTATGGAAATTGTGAGGGTAAGTCAGCTTGTATGCATACAATCGAAGTGTGTGTTGGAGCATCTGGCTTGGAAGAAATGAAGCCCTCTTTGCACGTCAGCGGTTCTACTCAGAGAATGTCCTCATTTCGGCATCGCGTCTCCTTCGTGACTGGACTGATGTGTAGGGAGTCTTTGTTGTAGTGGGGGTATCTGATATCGATACCTCCTGTTATTGTTCTTTTTTGTCTCCTGTCCGCATTTCGCCTGTAAGTTACCTCTTAACTTCTTAATAAATCGGGGCGAGCACCATCGAGTGCGTCCCCCGTTTTTGAGCGTAAAAAAAAATCGAAGTGTGTATTCTTCGGATCGATTGTATCTCATATGGACAATGTTATGTTAAAAGAAATCGAACTCAGCCAGCTCTATACCACTTGTTATCAACTCTAGGATATCCTTTATGTTCACAAGTTGCAAGATGCTCTCACGGCTCTTCCCCTTGTTTTGGCCCTTTATGTAGGCGAATATAAATGAGATAATGCAAATGGAGGAAATGATAAGTTGTTCATTTACTCTTTTTGTAAGGTATTAGGGTGAGGGATAGTAGAGGCAACTTGGATTCTTATGGGATCATTGTGTGATATTAAATTGCATGTTGAAAGATGTGCCATCCAAGACCACTTCAGTTTGTATGAGCACATTTTTTGATAGTTGTCTTATTAGAAAAAAATCCCGGGTTCAAGCTGACGCAGAGATGCCAAAAGAAATGTATGAACAAACAAACCTTGTGTTGTGTATATAGGATATAGAATATAAACTGAAGGAATGGAAAAGCATGCAAGACAATCGCACATCACATAAACATACCAAGTTTACCTTTAATTGGACTGCATCCTCGGCGATGATAAGTGATCTCTTGTGGCACGATGATGGTACAAAAGATACAACACAAGGCCTAAACTGAACCTACATTCTTTGTACATCCATATGATCGTGAGCCTTCCAACTTGGGAGACTACCCGATGCATTTTCATAAAAAAAATGATCGTGAGTCAGTGATATCAGTTATTTGTGCCAATCATGATGACCCTTATACCTGACTGTGCGAGGGTGCGGTGACCCTCAGCTGGGCGGGAGATAGGAAGCCCAGTTAGGGCAGCAAGTGCCTATTGCGCGGGTCTAGGATCCCAATTTTTTTCTTGATTTTTCGCAGTTTTCCACCTCGTTGGGATCCACACGTTTTTCTGACCAGTTCCGCTGACCCCCGTCCTGTAGGATTCCTAGGCTAGAGGACCCTTAGTTTTCTTTACGAGCTCGTTTATCCGTACTGATGGGACCCGCGACTCAATCCGGAGAGTCTCTCTCACCCATCTCAGGGTCGTAGTCGTGGGGTGTGCTTAGCCCTCTCCTAGATCGCAGTTCCAATGGGTGGGTGAGACGGAAGGGTCTCTTCAAAGGCTTCATCACTGCTTGAGTTTGGTTATAGTTGAGCTTGGTTACTTTGTGGCTAGTTATAACTGAGTTTGGTTACTTTTGAGCTTGGTTCTATTGAGACTGTTTACTGTTTAATACACTCTACTGCATGCCTATGGAGGCACCCCAACCCTAAGCATTCTTCACGCCTTAGAGTTATAGTATGAGGTCATACTCAAATCAAGACTACAAACTATTCACTAAACTTGAGAAATCAGACAAAGAAAAGATCAAATCATGAAACTCATCATCTACCACTATTGAGAACTATCAACATGATTTATAAATAAATTAAAAGATGATAACCTAAATATGGATCATATAATCAATACATAAAAGCATTAAGTATGGGTAGTTAAGGTGTGATGCGTGAACAAAGGGATGCACATACCAAACAACTTAAAAACTATCTTTCTGTGCAAGTAGCTTGCTAAATTTAAATATTAAAATCCTATCTACTTGCTTTCTTTTGAAACCATTGAAATGCCTGTTATTTTAATAAATTATATTGTACTCAACTTTTGTTCACATTCTTTCCTAAACATGAATGGCAGGAAATGCGCCTGCGATTCAGTAGATTGACAGTAGGACTCGAACTTTCGCAGTTTACTTTTGATGGTACATTATAACTTTTGTTCAGTATAATGTGAAATCTCTTATATGCTTATTTCTGTCTCTTTTGTTACATTTTGGGATACATATACATAATGCCATTTTATTTTTTGACATATGTCACTTCATATGGAAATTACTGCAAATATCTTTTGGTGACAATTTGTAGTTCTGTGGTTGATTAATTATGTTGTGAATGACATTCAAAACGCAAATTTTTCCCTGATTTTCTATAACCTAATGCGATCAACAACGAATGCGATACTGCGAATGATGTGTAAATGGGTAACCCGGATCCCGAGCATGCATCTTACATTTTCTAATGTCAGTGGAATTGATGTTGTTCTTTTAGTTTACTAGTATGAGGTCTGTA
Organism: Ottelia alismoides; assembly: GCA_037367405.1. Taxonomy (NCBI): domain Eukaryota; kingdom Viridiplantae; phylum Streptophyta; class Magnoliopsida; order Alismatales; family Hydrocharitaceae; genus Ottelia; species Ottelia alismoides. The sequence goes on along the minus strand of JAZKJV010010769.1, from coordinate 878,741 downwards.
CAAAGGACCATGTTAGATCATACATCCCATTAAAATTCGAGGGAGGACCATCATGAAAGAGTTATATTAATTCTTATTCGTAGGGTTACAATTGCTATTGTTTTAGCGACCCTTTTTGTGTGCTTGGGTGTGTTTTCACTTTTCTCTTAACTTAGCTTGCAACTTTTTTTTGTTACAAATGAAGTCCTAGGACCTCCTCACTAATCACTGAGTATGTAACTCTAGTCCTGTATGTATAGACACATTGTCTTTCGAACTAGGTTATCAAATGTTGTATGCCTCATTTCTTGTTTGCATTTTTATGGTATTGGAGAAATTCAAAGTGATGTTCATGTTTTTCATTGTATCTATTCCTTTTGTACTATTCTTATCATCACTTTCTCTGTTGTCTGGTATCCTGTCGCGCGTTAGTTGTGCGTAGGGTCTTTGTTTGCCACCTTAGTTTTTTCCGAATCAGATCTCCTTTTACTGCTCCGTTTGTTGCCCTATTCGCTTTTCCATTTGTTACAATAACATACATGGTAGTGTGCATGTGTTCTTGTATTTCTTGTCTCTATGGATATATTGAGGATTTTTTTTCTCAAATATGTCAAATCATCTTGCTTATGTATTGAAGACGAGATTTAATGCGTGTAGACTATACCACAACCTTTTCTTTTATGCTGCTGTTATTGATCACATGATCTCAAGTCGGCCCTTAATTCAACATGGAAGAAAGGGGCTTCAAGGGGAAAGAGAAGAAGACGCATAACTAATCTTAGAGGAGCACTTGCTCCTTCTTGTATTATTCTTTCTGTCTGCAAAGAGGAAGAGGATAATTGCTTAAAGCAAAACTAAGCTCTCAATCATGAAAACCGATGCATGTTGCTGGGAAGAGGGTATGTAGTTACACATAAAGCAATAACGATTGACTTAAGTCTTGCAGGGAAAGGTTTTGGGGAGGAAATGAATGTTATGTTTATTATAAGGCTATAGGGCTCCTTTATACAGGGAGGAGAAACCCTTGGGCAAATAAGCAAAGGGAAAATTACAAAAATAAAGAAATAAAAAATACATAAATGCTAATTTCTCTCAACACCCCCTCAAGATGGAACATATATGTCAATCATGTTCCGCTTGAGTTGATAGTTATTCTAAATTGTCTTATTTTATGTTTTTTTCATTCTTTGTGTCTTTATTATGTAATTTACTTATAGACATACTAGGGGATTGCCATACAATTTGCAGACTTCATAAAGCTATATTGGCCTTAAGCAAACTTACAGAGCATGGTTTCAGAAGCTCTTGGATTAGATAGAGTAGCACGACTTCACGAGATCATATGCATACCATTCACTATTGTTCAGAGGACTTGGAGAGGTATCATTGTTATACTGGCATATGTTGATGATTTCATTCTTACCGGAGATGATGGGGAGGGTATTAGTGCGGACAAGGAGTTCCTTGGATAATAGTTTGTTACCAAGGACCTTGGTGATTTATGATACTTTCTAGGGCTTGAGTTCGCCAGGAACCAACAAAGATTTTGATGACCTAGAGAAAGCATGTTACTTATCTCCTATCAGAGACATGCATGACGGATTACAGACCTACCACTAATCCCATGGACTTTAGTATGAAGCTGTATGATGATGATAGGGTTTGTTTTTTACTGTTTAGTCTCACTTGTATTCAACCACGCTCAATGGAAAAGGGGTGTATGCTTTAAATCACAAAAGTCTAAGAAATCTTGGAGTTTGAATTTCGTAAACATTTTTAAACTTCACCAAAAGCAATAAAACATGTACATGTTCCTCTCCTCATTATATCTCCCTTTTTCCCTGTTCCTTGCATCCATTTTGAATCAAGCACTATACCCAAGATTTTTATAGCATAGCCCACTAGTATAAAGATGCTCCCAAATAGAAGGTGACAAATTCTTCTGTGGAAGGGAAAGAAAAGAAAATTGTATTCCATCTAACCCTAAAGCTCTGTTATATAGGAGAAAAGCTCAGAGGATAATTACATAAACATGACAATAGAAATAAACAATATGGGAAAAGGACAAAATAACATAAATATCTTCACACTCCCCCTCAAGCTGGAGCATATATATATATCTATCATGCTCAGTTTGGAACAACAGTGATGAAAGGACCTCTAGCAAGAGCTTTAGTAAACATGTCTGCAATCTGATCTCCTGACGCTACATAAGAGGTTGAGATAAGCCCCTTTTGGATCAAATCACGAGTATAGTGGCAGTCCACCTTAATGTGCTTTGTCCTTTCATGAAATGATGGATTATTAGCTATGAATAAGGCTGCCTGATTGTTGTATTTGAGATGCATAGGAAGAGGCACTTCAATCTTTAAATCGGTCAAGACAGATTTGACCCACATCATCTTCATACTACCTTGAGTCATTGCCCTATATTCTGATTCCGCACTAGATCGAGCAACAACAGTTTGTTTCTTACTCTTCCATGAGACCAATGAGCTGCCAACAAACACAATAAAGCCTGAAGTAGACTTCCTGTCCTTAGGACACCAAGCATAATCTGCATCTGCACACCCTGTAACTGAGAGAGACGTATCTCTTCTAAACAGAAGACCTGCACCTGGATATGACTTCAGATATCTCAAGATCGTGAACACTGCATGTGCGCCTGCCTGGGTTGCTCCATGAATTGACTTACTTTGCTCACAACGAAAGATATATTGGGCCTGGTAATAGTTATATATAATAATTTCCCTACCTCTCTGTATCGTCTCTTGTCCACCTCCTCAGATTCATTATCATGGAGCTTCGCATTAGGATTCATCGGGGTTGTAGCCGGTCTACATCCTGTCATACTTGTCTCAGATAAAAGATCAGTAACATACTTCCTTTGTATCATAACCATACCCTGCTGATTTCATGCAAACTCTGGGCCAAGGAAGTAACGAAGCGTGCCAAGGTCCTTGATAACAAACTGTTGTCCAAGGAAATCCTTAACGACTTGAATGCCCTGTTCGTCGCTGCCACTGATAACAATGTCATCAACATAAACTAAAATGACTACAATACCTCTCTGATTTCTATTTACAAAGAGAGTATGATATGTAGTAGATCTGACAAACCCCTTCTATTCAATCAATTCTGAGAGCTTCTGAAACCAAGCCATCGGACTCTGCTTAAGGCCATATATAGCCTTATGAAGATGTCACACCATACTGGACTCCCCCTCAGCAGCAAACCCAGGTGGCTGCTGCATGTAAACCTCTTCTTGCAGATCACCATATAAGAAAGCATTCTTGACATATAATTGGAAAAGCAACCAATCACGTACCACTACAACAACAATAAATATCCGCAAGGTAGAATGGCACGCTACAGGAGAAAAGGTGTCCTGATAATCCATTCCATAGGTCTGGGTGAACCCATGAGCAACCAACCTGGCCTTGTATCTGTCTACGGTACCATCAGCCCGATGCTTCACAGTAAATACCCACTTGCTCCCAACAACAGACGTACCTGGTGGAGCATTGACTACACTCCACGTACCTCGTGACTGTAAAGCTGCCATCTCCTCCTCCATAGCCAGATGCCACTTACTGCTTTCAGTGCCTCCTGATATGACCGTGGGTATCTCTACAGCTGACAACCCCACAACAAAGTGCTGAAAATCCTTGGAAAGACGCTCCCAGGAAACATGAGAACCAATAGGGTGCATTGTGCATGCACGTTTCTGCCGCCAAAGTGCAATAGGCATATCCAGATCGTCAGCAGGAGTAGTAGAGATAGTATCTGCACCCTGTAGCTCAGTCTGTACATGCAAATCACCTGTGCCGTCAGAAGAACTCAAATGCTCAATACATACCTTGGGCATGCTGGATGATGGAGGAGGCACATGAGCATGGGGCCTTCGCTGGTAGACCTGAGGAAAGAAAATATAAGATGGTAGTGGAGGCGGTGGTGGTGGTGGCGGCGGCGGTGGTGGTGATGATGGAGTAGAACATGGTAATGACGGAGGAGGAGGCATATAGATCTCTTCTCCATCCTCTGAAGGAGTAAGCCTGTCACCTGTGGGAGTGAAATACATAATGGACTCAAAGAAGGTGACATCAGCACTGACATAGTACCTGCATCGAACAGGGTCAAAACAATGATATCCCTTTTGGGTTTTGAAATACCCAACAAGCACACATTTGACAGCTCTGAGAGAGAGCTTGTCAAGACCAGGAGAGAGTTGATGAACAAATGCTACATAACCAAAAACACGAGGAGTAAGCGAGAAGAGATCCGTCTCAGGAAATACAATCAAGAACGGGATCTTCTCCCCTAGTACCGAAGAAGGCATACGATTTACCAGATAACAAGCAGTTATATTGGAACTCCCCAATAGGAATGAGGAGCATGACTCTGAATCAAGAGGGTTCTGGTAACATCCAAAAGATGGCGGTGTTTCTTTCGGCCACCCCATTCTGTTGGGAAGTATATGCACATGATGTCTGATGCACAATACCATGAGACCTGAGAAATTGAGAAAGATGAGAACTGCAGAATTCTAGTGCATTATCAGAACGTATGAACTTGACTTTTGCAGGGAAAATGTTCTTTATTTCATTAATAAAAGATTGAATAACAGGACCGGCATCAGACTTGTTCTTAAGAAGAAAAACCCAAGACAATCGAGAAAACTCATCAACCGCAACAAGATAAAATCTGTGTCCCGATGATCTGGGACACGACTAGGACCCTAAATATCGAAATGGAGCAACTCAAACAGACTATGACTACTTGGACTCTGACGACTCCGGAAAGTGGAGCGATGATGCTTCCCAAGCTGGCAGGCCTCGCACTGAAAAGTGGATCGAGGAGAAATCTGTGGAAGAACATGACTCAGCTTTTGCAGAGGAAGATTACCAAAACGCATATGCCACATATATGAAGAAACAGATCCAGTGCGGAGAAAAGAAGAAGCACCAGCATACGGAGACTGCACTAGTCTATAAAGGCCCTCAAGGCCAGTTCCAATTACTCTGCCCGTGAGTATGTCCTGAAACACAAGAGTAGATGGATCAAATATGACACAACAATGTAATTCTCTGCTGATTTGACTAATTGATAATAGATTCATAGAAAAGTCAGGAGCATAAAGAACATTACGAAGCCTCAATGTAGAAGTCAACTGTACCTCCCCCTAACCAGTGATGGGGGAGTGCGTCCCATCTGCTATCACAACTGATCGTCCAAGCTGAGTAGGATGAAAAATACTAAACTGACCTCTGTCACCACAGAGATGATGGGATGCACCGGAATCCATGATCCATTCTGATAAGTCGGCCCTGTAACAACTAGAAAAAGCATATTCTATACCTGATGTAGATGTAGATGCTGAGGCAACAACCTCTGAGGATCCTGAAGGAGAGCTAGTGGATCCAGACGTGTCGGGCATAATCTCTCTTAGTCGTGCTACAAGCTCATCAAACCTCTAATCAGATGCAGGTGATGGACTCCCAGTATATTGTGTCTGCTCTGCAACTCTGACTGACGCAAGAAACCCATGCTTTGAATAACAGGTTTCCTCAGAGTGGCATGTCCTGTCGCAGTAGGTGCACGGTTGACGGGGTCGACCACCCCCTTCTCTGCCACGGTTGGGACTTCCTCTGCCATGATATAATATATGGCTGCCTCTACCACATGACGTAGCCATCGCTGAAGACGTCTGGTGTTGTACAGTACTACCAGAGGATATAGATAGTCTACTCAATCTGCGATATGCCTCCTCCATAGGAGGTATGGTAGCATCAGTAAGGATTTGGGCACGGGCTGCATCATACTCCGGATCTAGGGCTGTTAGAAATACTCCAGTCATCACATAATCTCTGTATGCCTTGAGCTGCTCAGGTCTAGCAGTCAAGGGTATGTAGCCGTGTAACTTCTCAAACATACCCCTCAAAGAAGTATAGAGGGTATGAAGAGAGCGACCATTCTGCTTCGATGTGAAGATATCATGCTGGAGCTGAAGTATCTTTGACTCATTCTTCGCCGGAGAGTATGTCGCGGCAAGAATGTCCCGCATAGCCTTTGCAGTAGGCTGACTCAATATATCATTAGTTATCTCCGTGGATTTAGTCCCAGATAGCCATACGCGAGTATACACATCATCCACCTCCCATGAGGCATTTGTCCCAGTCTTGTCACGTGGCTTCTCTGTCGTGAGGATGTACTTCTTGCCATTACATTGCATCAAACTCATGAACTACATGACCCACAGTTCATAGTTGGTTCCATCCATTTTGACAATGAGTGTTGGACCTTTGAAGGCACCCATGGATGAGACTTCCGCTTTGTTGTCAGACATAATGACAACTATCTTTAAGACTGGGCTTGCAACAAGAGATACCATGCGTCTACACTGACATACATGAAGATGGTTGTGGGTGTAGACTCATGCCACAACCACTTACATTCAACTGAAGGCTTTTTTGGAAGGCTAGGGTGTGTCTAGACTATCGAGTCACACCCCAGAATATCAGGCCAACAATTGGCTTGCTGTGGTGCGCATGAATCACATCCTAGACGCGTGCGTGAATCGCACAGACGTACGCACAAGAAGCGCGTAGGCGAGCAGCGCACAGGGACTTACAGAGGCTCGTACAGACGTGCGCAGATGTGTGCGCAGGCGCAGAGGCTGTGCGTAGGCGCACAGTCGATGCGCAGACGATGTGCGCGCAGGCACACAAGCGATGTACGTGCAAACCACACGCGCATACGGCATCACGAAGATATGCAGTGCTCGCAGGCGCACTGGAGCGCACAAGAGCGAGCGGCGACGCGCGACGTGTGGCGATGACCTATGGCTTTCGGTGGAGGCTGGGGTTTTGGGTACAGGCTCCGGTCTAGGACCATCGCTCTGATACCATGTGGAAGGGAAAGAAAAGATAATTGTATTCTATCTAACCTTAGAGCTCTCCTATATAGAAGAAAAGCTCAGAGGGTAAATTACATAAACCAGACAATAGAAATAAACAATATGGGAAAAGGACAAAATAACATAAATATCTTAACATCTTCTATAAGACCTGTTCATTTCCTTGTGGTGATTTTTACTCCACGAACCCTAGAATATTTGTAAATTACCTTCTTAACCTTGTAAAAATCGTTATTATCCCCTCGACCTCATAAACTGGTTAACTCTTATCCCACAGACCCTGTGGTTAACTCGCATCCATTTACCTATTAAATTTAATCGGATTCCATTAATAAGAGGTGCATATTGCCCTCTTTGTTTAGAAAATTTACAAAAAAGATGCCATCTCTTTGTTTAGAATTTTGTGCAGGTTGAACTTTCTCTAAAGCATCATCATCGAACCATTGCATGGAGATATGAGCTTCATCAACCTTTTGCATCTAGAGATCCATCAGTAGATCGAGACATTTGATTAAAGGAGAGATGAGGAATATCACATCATCGGAGAGGGTTAGATGTTGATCAAAGCCACTACATCGGGGAGTATCGTGAACAATCAACTATTTGAGAACTCTTGGGAAAAATAAGAGAGTTGTTTATTCCATACGCCCTAGGCTCTCTTATATAGGAGAGTAGCCTATGGGTAAATTACAACAGGAGTCTATAAGAATATAGAAAATATGAAACAATACAAATAACATAACATATATCTCTACACTCCCCCTCAAGATGGAGCATAGATGTCGATCATGCTCAGCTTGGACGAGCACTTCTGGAACGACCCTCTAAGTAATGCTTTGGTAAAGGTATCTGCAGTTTGGTCCCCTGAGCTAACATGAGATGTTGAAATAAAACTCTTCTGAATCATATCTCGTATATAGTGACAATCAACCTCAATGTGCTTAGTTCGTTCATGAAATGCTGGATTATTGACAATAAATATAGCAGCTTGATTGTCACATTCCAGAGCCATAGGAAGTGGGACTTCTATATATATATATATATATATATCTGTAAGAACAGCTTTCACCCACATCATTTCTGTACTAACGTGGGCCATAGCCCTATATTCAGACTCAGCACTGGATCTGGCTACAACAGTTTGCTTCTTGCTTCTCCATGAGACAAGAGAGTCTCCAATATATACATCAAATCCAGTGGTGGACTTCCTATCCTTGGGACATCTTGCATAGTCTGCATCTGTGCATGCTGAGATAACAATCTCCTTGTCTTTCTTGAACAATAGATCTGCCCCTGGAGTTGATTTAAGATACCTGAGTATCATATGTATAGCATCTATATGTACCTGACATGGTTGCTACATGAACTGGCTCACCTGACTGACTGCAAAAGAAATATCGGGTCTGGTAATGGTAACATAAAGAAGTTTTCCCACCAGTTCTCTGTATCTTCTCCTATCCACCTCATCAGTGTCATCATCATATAATTTCATGCTCGGATCCATAGGTGTAGTGGCCGGTCGGCATCCAAGCATTCCTTTTTCACTCAGCAGGTCAGTGACATATTTCCTCTGGGTCATTACAAATCCATGTGGATTTCTGGCGAATTCCAGTCCTAGAAAGTATCTAAGGACTCCAAGATCCTTGGTGACAAATTCATGATCTAGCATTTCTTTCGCCCTCTGAATTCCTTGTCCATCATCACTTGTAACCATGATATCATCTACATATACCATAATTGCAACAATACCTTTGGATGTTTTCTGTGTAAACAGGGAATGATCTGCATTGGAACGTTTGTATCCCTGTTTCTCAAACAAGTCTGAGAGCTTCTAGAACCAAGCTCTAGGGCTCTGCTTAAGGCCATAGATGGCCTTATGAAGTCTACACACCTGAGAATACTCTCCCTCAACAGCAAAACCATGTGGCTGTCGCATGTAGACTTTCTTCTTGCAAGTCACCATATAAAAATACATTCTTAACATCTAGTGGGAATAATGGCCAATCACGAGTAACCGCAACAGAAAGAAGGATCCGTAAGGTTGAATGGCGAGCAACCGGCGAGAATGTATCAAGATAGTCCACCTCATATGTCTGTGTAAAACCACGGGCAACCAGGCGTGCCTTGTATCTGTCAATGCTGCCATCTGCATTCTGCTTAACTGTGAAGACCCGCTTACAGCTCACTGTAGACACACCGATAGGTGCAGGGACAAGGCTCCAGGTACCTCTTGACTGAAGAGCATCCATCTCTTCTTACATAGCTAAACGCCATCTACTGTCCTTCAATGCATCTTGGTAATTCCGTGGAATATCCACAGTAGATAATGCAATGGCAAGGCTCCTGAATTCACCAGATAAACGATCAAAAGAAACCGTGGATGCTATATGATACGATACGTAGCTACGCTTTTGTTTCCGAAGTGCAATAGGTAGATCCAAATCACTTGCATCCTCACCTGACCTCTGTAACACGGCCTGCTCAGGTAAATCATTAGAACCATCATTATTGATTATATTCTCAGAACATACCTTAGGCGAGCTAGATGATGAGCGGTGACCATGAGCAGAAGCAAGCCGGCGAGTATAGTGGAGTGGCAATGGGGGGACATGAACTGTAACAGGAGGTGTAGGTGATGTAGGTAGTGGTGGAGGTGGTGGTGGAGGTGGCATGTATATGGCTTCATCAGTGTCTGAGGATACCAACCGATCACCTGTAGGAGAGAAGTACATAACAGATTCAAAAAAGGTGACATCAGCACTTACAAAGTATTTCCTGCTCAACGGATCATAATACCTGTACCCTTTTTGTATCCTGGAGTACCCAACAAAAGCACACTTGACAACCCTAGGAGAGAGCTTGTCAATACCTGGAGACAACTGATGGACAAAGTCAACCGAGTCAAACACATGTGGGGTAAGAGAAAACAATTCTTTTTCAGGAAAAACAAGGGATAAAGGTATCTTCTCACCTAAGACAGACGACGGCATGCGATTAATGAAATAACATGCCATTATAACAGCATCGTCCCAGAAAGAATAAGGTACATGACTGTGTATGAGAAGCGTCCTGGTGACATCAAGTAAATGACGATGTTTCCTTTCTGGAACTCTATTTTGTTGGGAAGTATAGGCACATGATGTTTGGTGGATAATCCCTTGCGATGAAAAATAATTTGAGAGAGTATGAGTACAAAATTCCAAGACATTATCACTTCTTACAATCTTTACTGATGCAGAAAAGACATTACGAACTTCATTTATGAAATTTATGATAATATTCCCAGCTTTAGATTTATTCTTTAACAAAAAGACCCAAGAAACACGAGAAAAATCATCCACAATGACCATATAAAACCTGTGTCCCTGATGATCAAGAACACGACTAGGACTCCAGATATCAACGTGAAACAACTCAAACGTGGAGCTATTACTCCGACTCTGACGACTGGAAAAGGTAGAATGATGATGCTTTCCCAACTGACAAGCCTCACATTGGATGGACGCGTGAGGTGAAACCTGAGGTAAAACACGACACAATTTCTGAAGCGGGAGATGGCCAAAGCGCAAGTGCCACATGAATGGAGAGACATGTCCAGCAGGAAGAGAGGAGATTCCGACATATGGGGTCCGACTGAGACGATATAGGCCACCCTGCTCATAGCCACACCCAAACACGTTGCCCGTAAGGATGTCCTAAAAAATAAGAGAAGATGGATCAAAAATTGCTCGACAATGTAAATCCTTTGTAAGTTGGCTAATGGACAAAAAATTTATAGAAAAATCAGGTGCGGACAACACATTCTTGAAATGCATAGAAGGTGTCAGACTAATATCCCCCTGACCAGTAATCGGGGAATGTATCCCATTAGCAATAACCACAGTACGGCCTGGAGGAACCTGCCGGTAGGCTGTAAGTAGACCTCGATCACCACACAGATGATGTGTGGCACCAGAGTCCATAATCCACTTTAAAGTATCAGATCCACTACTGCTAGTTAATGCATAAGTACTACCAGAGGTACTGGTGGATGCAGAAGCAGCAACGTCAGAATGACTCTCAGAGACAGGCGCTGAAGGAACACGACCGGATGGAGGAATAATGCCCCTCAGACGAGCTACAAGATCATCAAAGCGCTGATCCAAAGAGGAAGCAGATGGTGGTTCAATCTGTTCAGCTACTCGTGCAGAAGCAGGAAATCCATGTTTGGAATAGCATGTGTCCTCGGTATGTCCATAACGGTAGCAGAAAGTGCATGATGGCCGAACACGACCCCCTCTACCTTGAGGTCCACGACCACAAAACTGATGATGACCCCCACAACCTCGAGATGTTTCCATAGCTGAGGCGGTCTGATTGGCAGTAGATGAAGGAACAGTAATACGACTCAGTCTGTGAAAGGCTTCCTTCATTGGAGGAACAGTGGAATCTGCCAAGATCTGGGAACATGCTGCCTCGTGCTCTGGATCAAGGGCTGCCAGGAATACACCAACCATAGTGGCATTACGGTAGGTCTTCTGTTGCTCAGGAGTGGCTGTGAGAGGCATGAAGCTGTAAAGCTTCTCAAACATTCCACGTAAAGACGTGTATAATGAGTGTAGAGGCCGTTCATTCTTCTTGATTGTAAAAATGTCATGCTGGAGTTGCAGAATCTTCTTCTCATTCTTTGCCTGTGAATAGGTAGCAACCAGAATATCCCACATTGCTTTTGCAGTGGGCTGATAGAGAATATCATTCGCAATCTCAATTGCTAATGTTCCTGATAGCCAAACCTTGGCATATGTATCATCTGCCTCCCATGAGATGTTGACCCCAGTCTTCTCAGCAGGCTCTTCCTCAGTAAGAATGTGCTTCTTATCGGTCGAATTCATCATACTCATGAACTGCATTGTCCACAGTTCGTAATTTAACCCGTCCATCTTCACAATAGGCGCAGGACCTCTGAAGGCGTCTGTAGATGGGATATCTGCCTTGCTTTCTGACATGATGATAATAGAAGACCATGGTTGTAGACTAAAGATATGATTGTCTACACTGACATTCACGGGTTCGGTTGCATGTGTAGACTCAAGCAACCAAACCCATTAATGAAGAGACGCGGGCGAAAGTCTCCTCGATGACGAAGATACCCTAGGGTTGGCCGAACCCTAGGACGTGAGGCTGCGCGCGAGGCCTAAGAGGCCCAAAGGAAGAGAGAAGCGGCGTGCACTAGGCGAGATGCACGCACAACCGATACGCGAGGCCGAGTCACAATACACAGATAGCCAAGGTGCACGCGGAGAGTCACACAGAGGGCCGAGGAGCGCTGGAGGAGTGCGCAGCGCACAGAGCCAGGAGCGCGTGGGAGTGGCGTGCGGGAGGCCGAGGCCTAGGCGGCGCGCAGGAGGAGCGTGCGAAAGGCCGAGGCCGAGGTGACGCGCAGGAGGCCGAGGCCTAGGCGACATGCGGGAGGCCGAGGCGGCCTGGGCACATGGGAGAAGCGCATGGAATGTCGAGGGCCTGGGCGACGCTCGGAGGGGTGCACGGGGCCGACGGCCTAGGCGGCGCGCGGAGGGCTTGGAGATGGGGGCTAGGGTTAGGGTTTGGTTCGAGAACTCCAGTCTAGGACTGTCGCTCTGATACCATGTTGGGAAAAATGAGAGAATTGTTTATTCCATACGCCCTAGGCTCTCTTATATAGGAGAGTAGCATATGGGTAAATTACAACAGGAGTCCATAAGAGTGTATAAAATATGAAACAGTACAAATAACATAAAATAAATCTTTACAAGAACCATTGACTTATGCTTCAGAGCTTCACCGGAAAACCATTTGCAACAACACTTTGGAGATCGATTCGCAAGAGATTGAACACCATCAGACATTGTTGATAGAGTACAACACCATATGGAGCTTTCACCAGAGATCTGATTAGCAAAACCTTCACCATCGATCACTTGCGGTTCGATGCCTAAGAGCATCGAGACCCACCGCCTGGATCTGTTAGAAATTGGGGGTTAAATCAATCTCAATTGTACATGTACCATCGATTGTATATAAGGAAATTAGGCACCCAATGCACCTCATCCATGTACATAAGAACTTTTGAACTTTCGGATCAAAGTTCGTTGTTTATTCGAAGATCATCATTGCCCAACCTTCGCTGGTGACTAACAACAACTCTGATCCGTGCTACCAGCAACCGAGTCTTCTCCGATTAAAGTTTTCATCTTGATAACGACGAACTACCTAAACCATTACAGATGAGTCCACTTGGAGTGAGCAACAATCACTTGGAGGCCAAGTACTTATATATGAGTCAACATTTATAAACATTGAGCACTTGGAGGTCGATCCGAGCAGCAGCGATTCATCGGAAGATGGACATCGTCGTTTCGAGATCAATACATTGAGAATCGAGAGCGAGTACGAGATCTTAAGCTTGAATACAAAGCAAAGCTCATCGGAGATCGTTACACTGCCCACGAAGAACCACTGCCATCTAGAGTCACTTTTAGGGAAGAATAGTTACTAGAGAGATGGCAATAGATTTAGACGAGCAGAGCTTCCAGAGGAAATCCTTGCTCTCCGACGCGATGCCTTCGACTCGCCCTCCGACCTATTCTCCTGCTTCGACGACTCCCACCTCCCACCATTGCCCATCGCCCTCCCCCCTCCCCCCATCTCCCATTTCCCCCTTACTGCCCTTCTCCACTCCTTTCCCCACCAACGAACCCATCCCCCTTCTCGCCCCTCCCTATTTACCTTTTGCAAACCTGAGCCCCACCACCAAGGAGGCGCCACTTCCTCCTCTTGAAAGCCCACCACCTCCCACCTTCGCAAGGATGAGGGTCAACCCTACTAGAACCTCATGGTCAAGCATCGTCGCCGGAAGAGGCTTAACAATCGCCTCTCTGTGCTCAGGTTTGTTGTCCCTAAGATCAACAAGGTAAGCAACATAGATGATGATGTAGTTGTATTGTTCAACTGACGTCTGGATCAACCACCCTCTGCAGAAGCCCTCACATGGAAGGGAAATGAAGTGGAAGAAGGGGGAGAGAAGAACAGGGGAGAGAGGAAGAAATCCAACCGTTGGGTCTTCTGTGGTTTGATTAACTCATTTTTAACCCAAGCAAGTTAACCCAAGATGTATCAAATCAACGTCGGGGTTCGAGGGGTAAGACAGAGCAAGTTTATGGGGTCGAAGGGATAATAACAATGTTTACATGGTCAAGAAGGTAATTTATAAAGATTCTAGGGTTCGCGAGGTAAAAATCCCTTGTATAATTGTGCCGTCACTTGGACATCATTATGGCAATAGCTATATAAACTTAATATATCAAGCACAACTGCCTGGGAAAACCAACTGCATGGAAAACCCACTTGTTATTACCATTATTGTCTTTGCTTATTTTCTATTTCTTTTATCCTCTTCTTGTAATTTGCCCAATAGGTTTCTCTCCTATATAAGAGAACCCTAGGGCCTCTCATAAATCAAGTCATTCATTTTCCCTCAACTTGGTATCGGAGCGATGATCCTAGACCGGAGTTCCCATATCTTACCATAACCCTAACCCCCGGCCCCCCGCGCACCGCCAACGTCGCCGTCGCCCTTCCCTTCCTTCGGCAGCCGTCTCTGGCCCTCAAGGAGGCAACCTAGGTGGCAGATAAGGCCTCTTCATCCCTCCAAGTGGCAGCCCAGGCCCCTCTGGTCCTCCTGTACTCCAGGCGGCAGTCCATGCTACAACCCAACCTTTTGGGGGGTGCTGCCCAGCCTTCCCAAGCCATCCAGGCAAGCGTCGACAGTGGCCCCTGCCCTCCTCGGTCGCCGACGGCCCTCCCACGCGCCTCCGTTCACCTTTGAAGTTCGATCCATGGTCTGATTTGACCAAATAACGTGATATCAACCACATAAATTGTGTTTTTCCGACCCTAGCGAGCGCGACGATTGATGAGGATGGTTGTATGAGACTACACGTACAACCAACCCTTTGTATTTCCGTGTAGACTTCTTCACACCGGCCTACTCCCCAGTGATTTCCGTCTTTGGCCGTTTTTCATCATGTTGGAGAACTAGGGTGATATTTTCTCGTCCGGAGTCTTCAAGGGCTCGGCTCCCATCGCTAAGATGGTTGGGACCAACTATGAGTTGTGGTCCATGTTCCTCACCCTCATGCAATGCAACAATAAGGAGCACATCCTGACAGATCCAGAGTTAACAGATAAAACTGGGGCGAATGCTTTTTGGAAGCAAGATGACACGTATGCGCGTGTTTGGCTATGTGGGACCCTCGCCATAGAGATGTCCAATGACATCCTGAATCAACCCACTACCAAGGCGATGTGGGACACTTTGGCTTCCACCTGTGCTCAAGCGAAGAATGAGACCAAGATTCTTCAGTTACAGTTTGACATCTACAATGCCAAGTAGAATGGTCGTCCTCTGCACGTGTACTACTCTTCACTCCGGGGCATGTTCGAAGCTTCATAACTATATGCCTATTACGACATCTCTAGAGCAACAGAAGTATTATAGGAACTCCACTACGATTGGGGTTTTCATGACCAGCCTTGATACATAGTACGATGCAACGCACACATAGCTTCTCGCTAGGGCCACTATACCTCCCATAGAGGAGGCCTATAGCCACCTTAGCAAGATTATCATACCTTCTACGACCACTCCTCCGCCTTTTCTACTATGGACGCTTCTCGTGGCCGAGGAGGGCCGACCAGTCTAGAGGACACACCCCTTGTAGCAGAGGTGGTGGGCATCCACGTGGTCCCTGCACCTTCTGTCGTCGACCGGGACATGCATAGGATACATGCTACCAGAAACATGGATATCCTGTTTCAGGTCGCGTAGCAGAACATGTTGAGCCTTCAGAGACTCCTGCTTCCCAGACCGATCCTTGCCTGGATGATATTATCTCTCGTATTTGAGAGATCATGACTCCTACCGCTGGTACCACCACTACAGACACTGCAGCCGCAACCAGAGCCACTTTGAGCTCTGCAGGTATCACCTATGCTTTTACTGGTAGTATTGGTGCAGACGTGATAGAATGGATTATGGATTTTGGTGCTTCACACTACTTGTATGGAGACAGAGCGCAGGTGAGGTTCTACAGGACTATACCACCTGGCAGATGGGTTGTCATTGCTAATGACGACCACCTACCCGTTACAGGACAGGGGGAGGTGCATTTGACATCGTCTATGCGTCTTCAAAATGTTTTATATGCTCTGGACTTCCAGATGAATTTACTTTCCATTAGTCAAATTACTAAGGATTTGCATTTTCGTGCCATTTTGACCCCTCATCTCTTGTGTTTCGGGACATACTCACGAGCAGAGTAATTGGATGCGGCCGTGAGCAGTGGGGGCTATACAGACTGGTCCAACCTCCTCATGATGGCGCTTCTACTATACCTACTGGACCAGTCTCTCCATATTTGCGGCACCTTCGGTTTGGCCACCTTCCTCTGTAGAAGCTGTGTCATGTTCTCCCTCATATTCCTACGAGTTTCTCTTTTCAGTGTGAGGCATGCCAACTTGGGAAGCATCACCGTTCCTCCTTTCCATCCCGTCAGGGTCAGAGCATTTCTCAGTTGTTTGAGCTCCTACATTTAGACATTTGGAGTCCGAGTCGTGTTCCTGATCACCAGGGACACCGTTTTTATTTTGTTGCTGTCGATGATTTTTCTAGACTGTCCTGGTTCTTTTTATTGAAGAATAAGTCTGAGGCTGGATCCTGATCAAGTATTTTATGAATGAGATAATGAATATTTTTTCTGCCAGAGTCAAATACATTCGTTCTGACAATGCTTTAGAGTTCTGCACTTTACAGCTTTCTGAGTTCCTTAGATCTCTGGGAATTGTTCATCAGACCTCGTGTGCCTATACTTCCCAACAGAACGGTGTTGCTGAGCGCAAACACCGTCACTTACTTGATGTAACCAGAATCTTGCTGATAGAGAGTCGTGCTCCTCATGCTTACTGGGGTGATGCTGTCCTCACTACTTGCTATCTGGTTAATCGTATGCCCTCGTCTATCTTGGAAGAGAAGATTCTCCCTTACTCCTCGTGTGTTTGCGTCTGTTGCTTTTGTCCATGATGTCTCTCCTGGTCGTGACAAGCTCTCACCCAGAGTTGTCAAGTGCGTTTTTTTCGGCTACTCTCGTACCCAGAAAAGGTACCGTTGCTTTAATCCCCTGAGACGGAAGTACTTTGTTAGTGCTGATGTCACTTTCTTTGAGTATGTCATGTATTTTTCTCCTACATGTGATAGACTTGCTTCGTCTGACTCTAATGCCGAGATCTATATGCCTCCTCCGCCTACTGTCATACCACCACCACCTCCTCTGCCTACTGTCATACCCACCACCTCCTCCATCACCACCTCCTCCTCCACCACCATCACCTACACCTGCTCCTGTGGCTCCTCCTACTGTGACGCGGTTTTTGCCTCGTGTTTTTACTCGCAGGTCTCGCTCTGTTCCCCCTGTTCACAAGCCTTGCCTGTCATCCAGCACGCCTCGGGTATGTAATGAGCACATAGTTTCTACTGATGGCACTACTGAGTTGTTTGTGCGGCAGGATTCCAGACAAGATGAGCAGGTGCCCTCTTAGGAGGGGAAGTCACAGGTTACAGACTTGGCTGATGATCTTGATATGCCGATTGCTCTGTCTGCGTAAGCCGCAACGTAAGTGTGCTACTTATCCTCTTTCTGCACAGGTGTCCTTGAGCAGGCTGTCAGAGGATTTCAGGGGATTTACCGTAGTTAGGAGGTTCTTCAGGACAGTTAGTGGAGGTTAGCTATGGAAGAGGAAATGGTCGCGCTGCAGTCACCGGTACGTGGAGTCTTGTTCTGCCTCAGGTGGTGCATCCGTTGTGGGATGCAAAATGGTGTTCACAGTGAAACACTGTGCAGATGACAATGTGGATCGCTATAAGGCGAGACTTGGAGCTCGTGGGTTCACACAGACATATGGAGTGGACTAGATATTCTACTCTGCGTATTTTCAATTCTGTTGCTGTGACACGAGATTGGCCCATGTACTGGCTAGATGTGAAGAATGCCTTCCTTTATGGTGATCTACAGGAGGAGGTCTACATGCAACAACCACCTGGGTTTGCTGCTGAGGGGGAGTATTAGAAGTTGTGCATGCTTCATAAGGCTATCTATGGCCTTAAGCAGAGTCCAAGAGCATGGTTCCAAAAGCTCTCGGACTTGATAGAGCAGCAGGGGTTTGTGCGATCGACTGCTGATCATTCCTTATTTGTGCAAAGGACTCAGAGAGGTACTATTGTCATTCTTGTTTATGTTATTGTTACAGGAGACGATGAACCGGGCATTCAGGGTGCCAAGGACTTCCTCGGCCAATAGTTTGTGACCAAGGACCTTGGACATTTACGTTACTTCCTTGGACTGGAGTTTGTCGGGAACCAGCGTGGTCTTGTGATGACTCAGAGGAAGTATGTTACAGACCTCCTCCTAGAGACAAACATGGCAGATTGCAGACCTGCCACTACTCCTATTGACCTGAGTATGAAGTTTTATGATGATGATACTGAGGAGGTCGACAAGAGGAGGTACGTGGAGCTTGTTGTCAAGCTACTGTATGTGACTATTACCAGGCCCGATATAATCCTTTGCCGTGAGCAAAGTGAGTCATTTTATGGAGCAACCCAGACAGGCACATATGGTTGCAGTACATATGATTCTGAGTTATCTGAAGACTTCACCTGGTACATGACTTCTTTTCAGTAGAGGCACATCTCTTTCAGTTACCGCATGTACAGATGCAGATTATGCGGGGTGTCCAAAGGATAGCAAGTCTACATCAGGCTTTGCTGTGTTCATAGGGAGTTCCCTGGTTTCATGAAAAAACAAGAAGCAAACTATGATTGCCAGATCAAGTGCTGAGTCAGAATACAGGGCCATGGCGGGGGCTAGCACAGAGATGATGTGGGTCAGATCTGTCCTTACTGACCTGACTATAGAAGTGCCTCTTCCCATGCACCTCCAATGTGGCAATCAAGCTGCTCTCTTCATTGCTAATAATCTAGCCTTTCATGAGAGGATGAAGCACATAGAGGTGGATTGTCACTACACTCGTTACATGAAAAGAAGGGTCTTATCGCCACTACGCATGTTAGCTATGGAGACCAGATAACAGATGTTCTTACTACGACTCTAGCCAGAGGGCGTTATCAGAGATGTTGTTCCAAGCTGAGTCTGATCGATATCTACGCTCCAACTTGAGGTGGAGTGTTGAGTTATTTGTTATTATCATTATTGTCTTTTCTTATTTTCTATTTCTTTTATCCTCTTCTTGTAATTTTCCCAATAGGTTTCTCTCCTATATAAGAGAACCCTATGCCCTCTCATAAATCAAGTCATTCATTTTCCCTCAACAGATATGTAATTCAGCTACATTACGGTCCAATTAATATAGAGATCATGTGTAGCTAGTTCCTGCTTATGCCTCTGATTGCATGCTTATAATTTTGTTAATCCTTTCTAGCCCGTAATTTTCTAATATACAGTTCAAAAAATTGCAACAAACACTTTTGAAATATCATACATTAAGAGATTGTCTACGTTTTAATAAAATGCTTTGACATCTACATTAAGAGATTGTCTACGTTTTTAAAAAATGCTATGTTTTTTCTTGTGTCTCCTTTGATGTATTATTATTGAATAATCATCTGCTTTATACTATAAAATGTTACAACATTCTGATTCAGAGTGGTCATTATAGCTTTCGTTGTGCTTTTCAGGAGTTTAAGAAACTGTGGGCTGCGAGGACCTGTTCCTGACCTGAGTGGAATACCGAAACTTGGATACTTGTAGGTCTTTGCTTTTATTTAAGACTGTTTCGATACCATGCTTGACGTAATGGTTGTGTTATGATCATGTGATGTAGCCATAGGGTTGAGTTGTAGAAATAGCGTCTGATTGAGTATATTAGACAAAAATGGTTTCCGACTCTTCCCTAGACCCTGCATATGACAGGAGTTTCTTGTACCTGGCTTCCCCTTTTGATTTTTAACCATTATTTTAATTTTTAATTGCTTTTATCTGTTGTTTTTTTCTGTTTCAGAGATCTTAGTTGGAATCAGTTGAATGGTTCAATACCAATTAATAAGCTGTCTATAAACATCACAACTATGTAAGTTTCTTCTCTCGTCTTGTTAACGTGGTTTTCTGGCTTGGATTTGTATTCAATATTCTTCTTGTAAAAGAAGGTTATATGATGCCTTCTTGAACACTTCTCCAGAGACTTCTCCAACAACCGCCTTCATGGAACCATACCTTCAAACTTCTCTGGTCTCCCTTCTCTGCAAATACTGTGAGTTTTCTAGTTTCCTTTTCTTGTGATGATGCAGTAGATGTGACAGTCTGCTAACATTATCGTGGTTGTTGATACAATGGTTCAAGAATGAATGCCAGATGTGCCTGATCAAAAAATTGATGTCATCTAACTTCAAATTATTGCATAACTATCTTGGACTTCTTGCAACTACATTGTTATAGCTCGTGTCGGTTTGATAGGATAGTGAGTCATTTTATTCTTATTATTTTACTCATGTTTTCTTGGACTTGTGTAATTAACTCAAAACATTGTACCTATATAAAAGAAGGGTCAGAAACGTATATTCTTGTACATGTTATTGGCATTCTATATCTACTTTATGGAAAAATAAGGTGGATTGCTTTGTTGAATGGTCTCATAAATGGAGAAGATCAAAGGAAAATTACTTAAGAGATCCATTAACAAAATAGGACCAGCAGAGAGTCTTGGATTTAGCCAAAATAAGAAAAATATTGTTGTAGTTTCTCATTGAATAGACCTCCCTTGTATAGAGGAGTGGATAGGGGTGCTGAAACAATTACACCTACGCTCCCAGAATATGAACTAAAGTTGGTATACCAAAATATACTCCAATACCTCCCCTTAAGTTGGAACATAGATGTCTATTATGTTATTATGTTTAGCTTGGAGATACATATGGTGAATAGAGATCGAGTGAGAGGCTTGGTGAAAACTTAGTGGTTTGTTCTTCTAAAGTAACCGCCTCTGTCTTGATGTTTCCTTGCTGAATCATATCCCTTGTATAATGGCAGTCTACCTCCACATGTTTGGTGCGTTCATGGAAGGTAGGATTATTTGCAATGAACATTGCAACAACATTGTCATAGTGCATAAACATAGGGATCAGATCTGGAAAATGTAAATCCTTCAGAACTAACTTAATCCACATTAGTTCAGTGGTGGCTTGGTGCATTGCTATGTATTTAGATTATGCACTGGATCTGGCAACTACATCTTGCTTTTTTGCTTCTCTATGTAATTAGGTTACCACTAAGATTAGTGCAATAACTAGTAGTAGACTTTCTGTTACTAGGGCACCCTGCATAGTAAGAATCAAAATAAACCATAATATCAAGTGCCTTTCTACAAGTAATTAATAGGCCTCTCGCTGGAGCAGATTTCAAGTATCTCAGAATCATCAAAAGTACCACCAATGCACTTGGTATGGTTTGACCATGAAATGCCTTGCCCGTTAATAACAAATGACATATCAAGCCTCGTAATGTAACATACGTGAGTTTTCCCACCAGGAACCTTTATTATTGTGCATCATCATACCCATGCGAGTCTTCATACATTCGTACACTGAGGACCATAGTAATAGATGCTGGATTAGTCCCTAACATTCCTGTGCCATGTAGAAGATTTATAACATATTTTTTCTGTGAGAGAATCAGACCACTGGTATTCCTTGTGACTTCGATACCCAAGAAATAACAAAGTTCTCCAAAGTCATTGATGACAAAATGTTCTATAAGATACCTTTTAATATTTATTATGCCACTAGTATCATTCCCTTTTAGAGTTATATCATCAATATATACCAGCTTAGAAACTATCCCTTTCTTTATTTTCTTAACAAATAGAGAATGATCTGCAGTAGAGAGAATACAACCAACCTTGTACAAAATGTCAGATAGTTTTTGAAACTAGGCTCTGGGATTTGTTTGAGATAAAATATTACTTTCTAGAGTTTGTACACATTTAGATACTCCCCCCTTGGTCTCAAAATCAGGTAGTTGTTGCATATATACTTCCTTATTTAGATCTCCATAAAGAAATACATTTTTCACATCCACCTGGTAAAGTGGCCAGGAGGGCTAGACCACGACGGAAATAAGAATCCTCATCATAGGGAGGAGAGCCACTGGTAAAAAGGTGTCGTGTTAATCCAGACCATAGGTTTGAGTGTACTCGTTGGCTACCAGTTGAGCTTTATAACGTTCGTTGTTGTAAAAGTCCCCCAACTGGTCCGACTAGTAGGTCTGATTTGGTCTAGTCAGTGGGGTGGCCGACCGAGTATTTATTAACTCTGACTAGGCCAACTAGTCAATCGATTTTTGCTTGGAGATACCATAATTTTTTTATTATTGTGCTTTTTAAAGCAAATTCATTCTAATACGCTTAATATTTTTATTTAAATTCAATTACTCCTTTTCTTTTATTATGATAATATAAAAATGTACAAATCTATGTAAATATATAAGAATATACATATAAAAAATGATTTATATTTAAAATAATTAAAAAATTCGAAGGAAATTAAAGCCCGACTAAATCCAATTAGTCGCCTGACTATCGATTAATCCTTAGTTAGTGACCCAAGCGATCGAGTACCAACTATCGACTTTTGCAACCTTGATAACGTTCCACAGAACCATTTGGAAGATGTTTGGTGGCAAATACCCATTGGCTGCCAACCACTGTTGCATTCTTTGGAGGATCGACTAATTGTACCATTGGACAAAAGAGTTTTCATTTCTTCCTTCATGGCAACGTTCCAATCAGGAGCCAATAATGCTTACTGATAAAGGGAAGGAATTGTAATTGCTGATAGGCCAACCCGAAAAGTCTTGTATTGCACACCATCATTCCTCTTTTTCGAGTCGTCAGAGTCGTCACAGTGGTCTGTTGTTTGAGTTGATTCACTTTGATATATGGGGTCCTAGTCTCGTTCCTGATCATCAGGGACATCGGTTTTATATGGTCGCTGTAGATGATTTTTCTAGATTATCTTGGGTATTTCTGATGAAAAATAAGTCCGAAGCTGGTTTGTTATCAAATCTTTCCTTATTGAGATTAAAAACATTTTTTCTGCTAATGTGAAATTTATTCGCACTGATAATGCCTTAGAGTTTTCTACTTTACAGTTGTTGGACTTCCTCAGATCTGCGTGCACTTGCGCACATCTGCGTTCACTTACGCACATATGCGTGCACCTGCGCACATCTACGTGCATCCTGTGTGCATTTGACGTGCATCTGTGTGCATCTTTAGTGCATCTGCATGCATCTGTGTGCGCCGCTGTCCTTTGCGCCCGTATGGCCTAGCCTACAACAACAGGAGATGATGATGGTTGTATGAGTCTACAAATACAACCAATCCTCTATATGTGATTGTGTAGACTCATTTATAATGGTCTACTCCTTAGTTTTGTTCTGGATTTCGGCGTTCTTGCTACCATGTTAGAAAACGAGGGTGATGTTTTTTCGTCCGGTGCCTTCAAGGGTCCGTCTCCCATCATGAAGATGGATGGGATCAATTACGAGTTGTGGTTCATTTAGTTTCGTACCCTGATGCAGTGCCATAACAAGGAGCACATTTTGACGGATCCATACTTGGAGGACAAGACTGGGGCTAATGCTACTTGGAAGCAAGATGATGCTTATTCTCGCATATGGCTCTCCGGGACGCTCACCACAGAGATTGCCAATGATATTGTCAGTCAACCCACAACAAAGGCTATGTGAGATATCTTAGCAGCCACGTATGGACATACGAAAAATGAGAGAAAAATTTTACGGTTGCAGTTTGATATTTTTTGACTAAGCAGAATGGTCGACCTCTTCATGCACACTTCTCGCATCTTAGAGGCATGTTTGAGCATCTGCATAGCTTCATGCCTATTATTACTAGCACTGAGTAACAACAAGCATATCGGAATGCAACTATGACATGAGTATTTTTTTCACCTCTGGACTCCGAGTACGATACAATACGTACTCATCTTCTTACTGAAGAGATGATACCTCCGATGGAGGAGGTTTACAAGAGGCAGAGCAGAATTACTACATCCTCTACTAATGTGGCTCAGACTCCTTCTGCTATGGCAACCTCTCATGGCAGAGGGGGTACTTAGCAGTTCCATGGCCGAGGACCACATGGTCGAGGAGGTCGTCAGCGGGGTCCATGTTCACATTGCCACCGTCCTGGTCATTCTGAGGAGACATGCTATCAGAAGCATGGATATCTGGCCTCCGCCCGAGTTGTTGAGCAGACCGAGCCTACTTCTACACCTGCACTAGCTCATGATGTACGCTTTGATGATATTATTTCCAGGCTGCGAGAGATGATAACTACTCTTACTACTTCGTCCACAGGTTCTTCAGATGTTGCACATATTGCTAGAGCCTCTTTGAGCTTGTCAGGTATTGCTTATGCCCTTACCAGTAGTAGCAGTTCAGATTTGTCTGACTGGATCGTGGACTCTGGAGCATCTCATCATATGTATGGTGATCGAGCACAATTTACTTCTTACAGGTCTATCCCTCCGGGTAGATCAGTGGTGATTGCCAATGGGGTTCATCTATCCATTGTTGGACAGGGGGAGATTGTTCTAGCTCCCTCGATGCGTCTGCAAAATGTCTTACATGCTCCAGCATTTCAGATGAATCTTTTGTCTATTAGTCAGATTACAAAAGATTTACATTGTCGTGCCATATTTGATCCTTCTTTTCTTGTGTTTCAGCACAGACTCACGGGCAGGGTAATTGGATGTGGCCGTGAGCCGAGGGGACTTTACAGACTTGTCCAACCTCCTTATGCAGGGGCTGCTACTATCCCTTCTAGATATGTTTCCCCATTCTTGTGGCATCTTCGCTTTGGACACCGTCCTCTACAGAGTCCGTGTCATGTCCTCCCGCAGATCTCTACTCGTACTAGCTTGGAGTGTGAGGCATGTCAGCTTGGGAAGAACCATCATTCCTCTTTTTCGAGTCGTCAGATTCGTCACGATGGTCTGTTGTTTGAGTGGATTCACTTTGATATATGGGGTCCTAGTCTTGTTCCTGATCATCAGGGACATCGGTTTTATATGATCGTTGTAGATGATTTTTCTAGATTATCTTGGGTATTTCTGATGAAAAATAAGCTGAAGCTGGTTTGTTATCAAATCGTTCCTTATTGAGATTAAAAACATTTTTTCTGCTAATGTGAAATTTATTCGCACTGACAATGCCTTAGATTTTTCTACTTTACAGTTATTGGACTTCCTCAGATCTATTTCATCAAACTTCGTATACTTACACTTCATAGTAGAACGGTATTGCTGAACGCAAACACCATCATCTTTTGGATGCCACAAGGACTCATTTGATTCAAAGTCGAGCTCCTCATTCTTTCTGGGGTGATGCGATTTTTACTGCATGTTACTTGGTGAACCGCATACTGTCTACTATGCTTGGTGAAAATGTTCTATTCTTGATTGAATTTCCCGAGATGGTTTATTCTCACTTACCCCAGAGTCTTCGGATATGTGGCTTTTGTCCATAATTTTACTCCGGGTCATGACAAGCTCTCTCCTAGAGCTATCAAATGTGTGTTCGTTGGCTATTCTCTGCCCAAAAAAGGTATAGATGTTTTGATCCTGTTGAGAGAAAATATTATGTGAGTGCTGATGTCATATTTTTTGAGTCTATTATGTAGTTTTCTCCTATAGGTGACAGGTTGTCTAATGCTGACTCTGGTAAGGATATCTTCGTCCCTCCACCTCCGATATCTCCACCAACAAGTCCTGTTGAGTCTCTGTCAGCTCCACCTCCTCCACCACCTCCTCCTCTACCTCGTCCTTCACTTCCGTCTACCATGACTCAGTTCCTACCTCGATTTTACATTCGTAGGTCCTCTACCCGCCCCTCTGGTCCTGCGCCTTCCCAGTCATCCAATACGCCCCAGGTATGTAGTGTGAACACATTATTTCTACTGATGGCACTGGTGCTATGCTTGATCCACATGATACTACACAGGAGAATATGATAACAGAGAACAAAGAGGCTGATGACCTCGATGTACCTATTGACTTGAGGAAGCCCCGTTGCAACCGTGCTACGCACCCTCTAGCTGTACATGTTTCCTTGGACCATCTTTCAGAAGAATACATGAAGTTTATTATGGGCCTCTCAACTATTACTATACCACGAACATATCAGGAGGTCATACAGGATAGCAGTTGGCGACTTGCCATGGAAGAGGAGATGGCCGCTTTGCAGTCTCATGGTACCTGGAGTGTTGTTTTTGCCCCTCCAGGTGCATCTGTTGTGGGGTGCAAATGGATATTTTCAGTGAAGCAGCGAGCGGATGACAGTGTGGACAGCTACAAGGCAAGGTTTGTAGCACGTGGATTCACCCAGACTTATGGGTGGATTATCAGGATACCTTCTCTCCAGTGGCCAGACACTCAACATTATAATTCTCCTATCAGTTGCTGTTTCATGGGACTGGTCTCTTTATCTTCTTGATGTGAAGAATGCATTTCTTTATAGAGATCTACAAGAGAAGGTTTATATGCAGTAGCCACCAGGGTTTACTACTGAGGGGGAGTTTCAGAAAGTGTGTAGGCTCCACAAGACGATCTACGACCTAAAATAGAGTCCCAGAGCTTGGTACCAGAAGCTTTCAGAATTGATAGAGCATCAGAGGTTTGCCTGGTCCACTGCGGATCGCTCAGTTTTTGTTCAGAGTATACATAGAGGTACTGTTGCTATTCTCGTCTATGTTGATGATATTATTGTCACGGGTGATGAGCAGAGCATTCAAGTGGCCAAGGAGTTCCTAGGTCAGTAGTTTGTGATCAAAGACCTTGGCAATCTTCGTTACTTCCTTGTATTAGAGTTCGCTAGGAACCAACGTGGTCTTGTGATGATCTAGAGGAAGTTTGTCACTGATCTTCTTCTAGAGACAGGCATGACAAGGTGTAAACCTACTACTACTCCTATGGATCCAAGTATGAGACTATATGATGATGATACTGAGGAGGTAGATCAGAGGAGATACAGAGAGCTGGTTGGGAAACTTCTATATACTACCATCACTAGGCCAGATATATCCTTTGCCGTAAGCAAAGTGAGCCAGTTCATGGAACAACCTAGGAAGGTTCATATGGATGTTGTCTATATGATTTTAAGATATTTGAAGTCTTCACCAGTAAGTGGTCTTATATTCAGCAGAAGCACTTCTCTTGATGTAACAACGTGTGCAGACGTAGATTATGCAGGATGCCCTAGGGTCAGGAAGTCAACTTTTGGCTATGCTATATTTGTTGGCAACTCACTCGTGTCATGGAAAAGTAAATAACAGACAATGGTTGCTAGATCTAGTACATAATCCGAATACAGGGTCATGGCTCAAGGAAGCACAGAGATGATGTGGGTGAGGTCGATTTTGGCAGAACTTGCAGTTGATGTACCTCTTCCTATGTTGCTTCTATGTGACAATCAGTCATCACTTTTTATTGCTAATAATACTGCATTTCATGAACGTATAAAGCATAGAGAGGTAGATTGCCACTATATACCAGAGACATAATCCAGAAGGATCTCATATCCATTTCTGATGTTTCTGCTGGAGATCAGACTGCTGATATATTCACCAAAGCTCTTACTAGAGGCCCTTTCCAAAGATGATGTTCCAAACTGGGCATGATAAACATATATGCTCCAGCTTGAGGGAGAGTGTTGAGATTACTGTACATCTTTGGTGTTATTCCTTATTTTATTTTTTTATCTACCTCTCTTGATATTTACCCACGATTTTTCTCCTATATAAGAGAGCCCTGGGGTCTCATGAGTAAACAAGTCATTCATTTTTTCCCAACAAATATCTCAACAACAACCATGAAGTGGGACACTATTAATTGAGGATGGATGACTGTGGGCAGACACGACCATACAGGGAGGGAGGAGAACATTACACATGGAGAGAGAGCGAGAGATTTTTGTTTTCAACTCTTGAAAACAACTTACTGAATGAAGGCGGGCTTTGCCTCTCCTCTTATATCTCAGGATTGCAATCAAGTTTGTCAATGGTCACGATTAAGGGAGCTCACAAGCACTTCAAATATAAATGGTTTTTTTGAAGAATGATGTGATGGACCTCCTTTAAGGATCCATCCAAAAATTTTATATAAATAAAGTATAAAAATTTTAAGTATAAAAGTTAACAATAATTATTAGCTTAATTATCCATTCAGTTCTTTCAACAAATTAATCAACAAATAATTAATATAAAAAATAATAGGAGGCTGCTTTTTTGGTGAGGACGTCCACCATGGTTGTTGCTATCATGACCATCCCCCAAATTTAGGGAGCTCCTTTTATTTTCCTTTTTATTAATATTAATATAGTTGCAATATTTCAACAACCATACCTTATTTGTTTATTAATTTTAAAATTCAATTATAATTTAATAATTCCAAATTTTTGTGATGATTGCAAGTAAGCCATGACACATATGAATCACATTCATGTGTTCAAAGCTAAATGCAGACCATTCTTACATTTGTTATATAATGTGAATCCAATTCACATTAACAAAAAATTATGAATTAAATCTCAAATACGATAATGTGAATCCTATCCACACTATCAAAGGTTATTGTGGATAGTACTATCTACATTAATCATATCCAGAATAATTAAATCCATTTTAATTATCTCGGAAGCCTCTTTTCACATATCAGAAAATAATGCAAATCTTATCCACATTATTCCTATGCGGATAGCACTGTCCAGTATAATGTTATATAACTTAATCATCCTAAAATTCTTCTCTTTTATTAATGTTAGAAAAGAGAAAGCGGAAGCGAAATTGATAAACAGAGCATAAAAAAAAGAAAGATAAACTTGACACAGATTTTTACGTGGAACCCTACTCCCCAAGGAGCGGAATGAAATCACGGGAGAAGCCCTCAAAGGGACGCACATTCTATTGAACTTTCTCATCTGAATACAAGGGGTGTGTGTTGGACATGCGGGCCCATGACAAGCCATTATGCAATAAATGTTATTGCGAATATCATTCCCTGATCTGAAATGAAGAATAACTAATTTGAATAATAGGTCCCTTAGTACAATTAGGGTTATGTACCATGGCCATCTTGATGATCATACAACTGTTGATTCAATTGTTGAATCATAGAGGCTGGTGCTTGGATGAATATCTAAAGAGTTAGATTGAGGACTCATCAAGTACCGTCAAATGATTATTAAGAGATGATCTCCAGCCTGAGTAGGGGATGGCAATCCTTTCTCACATAGGCTGATATCTGACCGACCTCTTGATGCAGGTCCTCTGCATGGGAATAGAGATTCAGAGGTGTCAGATTAGTTAGGTCAAAGAGTTGACTTAACAAGATCGAGATAACCAAAGTCCTATGATGTATGCTGTCACGATATAGGCACACATCATCTGACCGGAGACAAATGTTTTACTATATGTCTGACTATGTACATTTGGCGGACCAATAGGTTGATGACCTAATCAAGGTCTATACACCAGCGCGCTGGTGTGCATACAAGGGCATATGAGTAATACGATCTCTCAAAGGGATCATACAGGTTCATTATTGAACCGGAAGACATGAACTCACTCATAAGATATTGGGAAGAATCAAATTCCGTGCACGGTCGTCTCGCTTTGGAAGCTTGACTGAATTTGTAGGTTTGATATATACTTTTGGAAAGTATATAATCAACACCTGGGTATGATATATGCTTTTGGAAAGTATATAATCTATACCAACTCCCAATAGTCAAATGAGAAACTTAATGATAAATCCCTAAAGTAGACAATGTAAAATTGATCTTATACTTCGGGATTATTCTGGGTCTTCTAGTATGCAGGATGTACAGGTATTGGGAATACCTGAGGGTGGTGTGATCATAAACGGTTGTATAACCATGATGCTTCCATTCCTAGGGAGTGATGAAACGGGTCTGGATTTTAGTGGCTCCTCTCAGTAGAGAAGTAATCTAATCTTAGCCCAAATGTTGGATATTGATCTGAATATGATTCAGATGCATTGAGAAGATTAGATTTGCGGTCTTGATTTAATCAAGCATCTATAGGAGGCCCGAGATCTGGATTTGAGATGTGATCTCAATATCTAAGTCACTATACGTGGAACAATACAATCTCCCTGTCCTTATCTCCAAGTATTCGCGGAGAAAGCGCATTATCCTTGAAAGAGTTCAGGATAATTTCATTGTTGATATAAGTATCTGAGCATTGAGAAAATGGATAATTAAATGTGATTTAATTATCATGATTAATATGAATTCGATTCATATTATAAATAGAACTGTCTTAGATAATTAAATGTGATATGATTATCAAAGATGTAAATAATGTGAATGTGATTCATATTATTTGGGCACATGAGAATAGAGATTCAAGATGATTAAATGTGATTTAATTATCATGGATATTGAATAATGTGGATAGCACTATCCATATTAGTCACATATATTATAAATGTAATTTATAATATATAAGAGAGAGCTATTTGTAATTTACATTTGTTAATTAAATGTTGATGTGAATTGGATTCACATTGGACATTAAATTGAAAATGTAATTTACATTTTATTTTGAGTTGTGAATGTGATCCATAATTTTCCAATGACAAGATTGCAATATTCATAAAATAATTATGAATTATTTTTGTTGAATAATTTACAACAAGTTTTGTTGTAAA
Source organism: Ottelia alismoides (assembly GCA_037367405.1). Classification (NCBI taxonomy): domain Eukaryota; kingdom Viridiplantae; phylum Streptophyta; class Magnoliopsida; order Alismatales; family Hydrocharitaceae; genus Ottelia; species Ottelia alismoides. The sequence continues at coordinate 848,013 of JAZKJV010010769.1, read as the reverse complement.
TCTTGGAGATTTCCATAGAATAATGTAATCTCATGAGATTACATGAGATTGCCACCAAATCCCATATTATGGAAGGAGGCAATCTTCATTCCAATAATCTCCATGATTGCTTGATTTAATTTAGGATTGATTTATATTGATTTATCAATATAGATTTAATCTAAATTAAATTAATTGTTGTTGGTTTTTACCAACACAAGTCTTAGCCATTAAAAGAAACACAAATCAATGAGAGCCATTGGATTTGTGTTACCCATGGATTGAGATCCATGGATCCCAAAATATTATAAAAGGAGAGGCACCCCTTTGCTCTTCTTAACACACAAGAGAACATAAGTCTCTCTCTCTACACGCCTTCTCTTCTTCTCTCATGTGGTCATCCAACATGGATGCCCTAGAGAGGTTCTCTATCGCCGCAGCGTCGTCGTTATGCTGCCCGATCGTTTGCTCGTAGTTCTCCGTCTCCTTCGGTGTGCCTCGCTCGTTAAGAAGACGGCGAATCTTGTGTGTCGAGATCAGGAGATTCGCCACTTGGATCGTCAACATGGATTGCGAGAAACACGCGTTTCATCAACACGCTCGCAAGCGTCTCCTCTGTCGGATCGGACTTGAGACAGGAGGTCTCTTCGTTTAGAGACTCGATCGCAACCACGCTTCAAGAGATAATCCTATTACTTGTTTGTGGTTTAGACAAAACGATCCGAGAAGTGTTCTTGGATCATGTGGTTTCGTCACATGAATTTTTTTTAATTTCCGCTGCCTCGAGCGACTAGTACGACTAGTCGCTCACGATCGCATACGATGCGATCTACACGCTTCCGTGATGCGCTTGAGGATTTTTCACGTATCCTTCAAATGGTATCAGAGCCTTAGGTCGATGGTTTCAGATACGATCCGTAAACCTAAGCCGACTTGGGTTCGTTAGGGTTGCGAAAGTTTTATCGCATTTCATTTTCGCATCTCTGTTTTGTGATTATTTTCTGCATTATTTAAATTGTTTAAACATGAAAATAAAACTTGGATTTTGTTCCCCATTAAATAAGGAAACCGTAGGATCTGAGTTTGCGTGATTTCGAATCCGTTTGCTCAAGTTATGATCAAATTAGTGAACATGTATCCACTGTTTCGGGGACTGCGAATCTTAACGTAATTAAGGAGTTAATTACTGTTTAGAAATGCCTTGAAATGCGTGAAATATCACTTAAGTTCTGTCATAAATCAAATTAGCAATCTTAGGAAACTGATTTTGCATAATTTGGATTTGTTTTGATTGAGATATGCTAATTTTAGTAAGTAGGGGTCACTGCTGAAATTCCTAATCAATGACCAAGTGATTGCCAATTAGTGAAATTAATTGTTAATTTCATGAAATAATTATGGAAAATATTTGAGAAATATTTAATGATGATTTTGCCCTTAATTGACTTGGCCTCAACCAATAATTGATTTGATTTGATCTAGATCATAATTGGAAACACAATCAACAAACAACTTGCTTGAATAGGATTGGGAATTTGGTTAGCAAATTTCCTTATAATCAAAATTATTTTGATTATTACTATATGGTATAATTTCGATTGAAGAACCGATGATCATCTCAAGTACAAAGTGATTGGCTCGGCATTATTTTTTTCCGAGACGGATATGGTGTCTAGTTATGGAGCGTTGGGGTAGCGGGTCACACCGGTTGTGGTCCGTCCCACTCCTGCCGGTACTGGCCATGACAGCGGGTAGGGAACTAATGATGCCCGAGAGATCATGATGTATTTTCTAATTATTAAAATTCGAATTAATACGTACTTTGAGATAATACCATATATTCAAGTGAAATCAACTTTGTTGATTGAATTGGATTGATAATTAATTTAATGTGATTAAGTTAATTATATCCAATTAAAAGTACTCTATTATGAATAGATGTGTATTTTCCTTGGAAGAATTAATTATATGAATATGATTCATAATAATTGATTAAAATTTGAATATGTGGTGGAGGATCACATAAGTGACATCCATGGTCTCCCGTTAAGGCGAAGGGTTTCGTCGCCAGATATTGTATGTAGGAGATGCATGTCCGAAGTGACAGCTCCTGCATACGATCCATTTGGATCGGGCTCGTCACTTCTCGAAAGAGTAAGGACATATGCGTAGTGACCCCAATATCGGGTCCTCATATTATTGGGGCGATATTGGATTGCGCATAGCGAGTTGTATTCCTATTGACGGTTGATCAATTAATGATGGGTCAACATCACCTTAGGGGTAGTGGGTCCGGGTGTTAAAGACCAAATTGGGAGATGCAAGTTGGCTTGCAAGGCGGAATGCGTTCCCGCTTCTTTTTATCCGAGTTACAGGTTCTCATATTATTGTGATGTAACAAAGATAAGGAAGGAGATCCCTAATCTTGCTTGAGATATAATGGTAAATATAGCTCTTACATTGAAAGTGATTAAGGGAATGAACTTTCATTGTTGACATGACGAGACAACTTTGCTATAAAAAATTCCTAAATCAAAGTAAATTATATATTTATATATGTTTATGCAAATTTCTTATTTCAGATAATCCTTCTTTAATCCCACTCAATGTTATACTCAATAATAACCAGTAGAATATCATGGATTGGACCCTTGATCCAGATATTGTACTTGCAATTGGACACATAATGTATGTGGTTGCAATTGCAAGTTTCCTCATAATAATGAGGAATGATAATTAAATAGACAATAGGGCTAAAACCCTAGGGTTTGTATGTCTCTATAAGTCTTGATCTCATCGAATGTACTTTTGAAGTGACATGTCGATGATGATCGTAATTATCAAATAATCCTTATAAAATCTAAGAAGATGTTCTGGCATACATATGTGCTCTCGACATATAATCATGAATGACATGGTTCTCTGCATTATGCAGAATGGTGGCTCTATAGGAGACGATGTATTCAAATTGTTGAGTACCTACCTGAACCTAAGTTTTAAGAGTTTAAATGGATGTAGATACGATGAGTGTCATCATTCTACTATTTATACTCTAGTCATTCATGAAGCTTCATAATATTTATATTGTATGAATTGAATGAAGCATGTATAAATGTTGAAATACTCTTATATTGAAATTTTTGATTTCAACATAAAAGATCCTTTGTCTTGCGCAATGGTTGCTTATAGATAAAGGGAGCGCAGTGGAAGCATGGGTCGGACCCGAGTAAGAAGGAAAGTCAAAGAGTTGACCTACTTCTGTGACTTCCATATGGCATCCAGATAGTTGGATGAATGCCAATACTGCAATGAGTCGATGTATTGATAGTATGACTATCTGGACTATCTAGGATCCTTAGAGAAGGACTCGGATAGTGCATCGAAATAATCTACATTTAATCATTGAAATTGACTTTCTTATAAGATATAATTAAAGTCTAATAATGGTATCTCATTCTTCTAATGACACTTGCAATTGTTGCATATGTTTTAGAAAACTGGAGAATTTGATCTTCAGGTTTAATAGTCATCTACATGGATTTTGATGCAATTGCTGCAACAATCTCTATTGGATAGATGGACTTCATATTTTCAGTGGGAGAGCCCTTTGTCTTAGAGAATGTCTCTATGACTTAGATATAAGAATACATTCATAGCTTATTTCTAAATATTGGTAATAAACATGAATTCTGAAATAAACCTATCATAAAGAGTTATGATGGATATATTTCAGATAGTAATTTGACATCTAGTGGACTCTACTAAATTAGAAAATTAATGAATGATTCATTAAGATTTCTAATATTGAAAGTAAACCTTTAAAAGATCAATAGGAGGATGAAGATCATTTGACAATGATCTGGCATAAAGTTTTGGACATATGTCTATTGATGAGATCAATGGACTAGTAAGATATGAAACTTTAGAATGTCTAAAATTTCAAATCTTACATACTTGTGAATATAGTTTTCAAAGTAAAATGTCCAATACACCCTTCTCTGGAAATGGTGTTAGATGTCAAGGTACTCAAGATCTCATACATATTGATGTATGTGGATCATCTATATCATAACATTATGGATATGTGATATCAATTGATGAGTATGTATGATATGAGATTTCTTTTCTTCACCTAAGAAACCTTTGAAATGTTCAAAGATTTCATAATTTTGGTTTGGAACCAAAGTCTGAAGAAAGATGAAATGAATTTGATCTAACCTAGGTAGCTTGTACCTGTTAGATAAATTCAAAGAATACCTTATGGAGATATGAATATCATTTCTATCTCAATCCTCCTAACATACCTAAACTCAATAGAGTTGTAGGGAGATACAATTGGATCATGTGTGACATGATTTTATCAATGATGACTTTTTAGCATAATTACCTCTTAGTTTTCAGGTATATATGTAGTAGAGACTACATCATATATCCTTAACAAGATTCCATGCAAGTAAGCTGGAATCAAGCACTTGAGAGTGCTACTTCATTAGGAAAATAAAGGATGGTATTGGATACATACTTTATGAACTTGAGATTCTTAAAAGATCTCATCTCTGAGAATGTGATTCTTAGAGGATTGAGACTCTTGAGAATCAAGATGAAAATGAAGTATATGAACTCAGAGAAGATAATGAAGCTTCTGAAACCGAAAACTAAAAGGACAATTAAAAATGAAACACTAATACCTCTTCAAATGAGTTTGAGGATGTTTTCCATGTGTCAGTTAAGTCTGACAATGATCGGATTTCATGTGATGAAACTCCTGAGGATCATGACATGGAGAGATGGATTTTAGCAATAAAGGTCTAAAGTAGGCTTCATATACATGTGTTGTATATGGACCCTCGAGGATCCACCTATAAGGGTTAGACCCATTAAGGTGTAAATGGATCTTCAAGAGAAAGGGAATCTGATGAGAAGGTAGAGACCTTCAAAGCATGGTTCGTAGCCATGAGCTACACACCGGAAGAGAAGATATTGCTTGCAATAAGACTTGTTCTTCAGTGACCATGCTTAAACCCATCAGAATATTGCTGACTATAGCTACACAACTTGACTTTGACATATGCGAGATGAAAGTCAATATTGCATTCCTCTATGAATACCTCTTTAAGGATATTCACATGAAGTAGCCCCAGGGCTTCATGGTTGAGGAAAGCAAGATGTGCAAGCTAAAGAAACTCCATCTATAGACTCAGATAAGCTTCTTGTAGTTAGAACATTAGATTTGATGAAATCATAAATGTTATGGTTTCAGATAGAATCTTGATGAACCGTGTGAAGCTTAGTGGGAGTGCCATTGTGTTCATCGTGCTAAATGTAGATAATATCCTAATCATTTGTAATGAAATAAGGATAATAATAAGTGTTTTATAGTCTGGTTGTTCCATACATCGAGATATGATCTCAAGAATACCTCTTAGATCTTAGTTCTGAAGTTTTTCAGAAGCAAAGAGAAGAGGGTATTGGGACCGTCACATTAATAGTACACCTTGGACATTTCCATTTTCTGGAAAATTCCAAGAAAGGCTTCTTTCTCTCAAGATATGGTACTGACCTATCTAAAGGGATAGCACCTCAAAGAGTTGAGTGCTAAAACTGCTTGCCCTTGTGCATCAGTTTCGAGAAGCCAGTGTATGCTAGATGTGTACAAAAGCCAGATGTCTGCCATGTAGTGGGAGTAGTAAACTATTACTAATCCTACTATGGTGATAAAGCACTTGATTGCAGTAGTAACAATATCTTCATAGAGGACAAGACTTTTGATATAGTGATCTCGAAGTCTTATCTTCAAGAAATTAAGACCTTATAGATGGAGATCTAAAAGATCTTAACTACGAATACCTTAGGAGATAGAAATCTACAGGAATAAGGGTATTCTGATAAGGATAATGGAAATACATACTGGTTATAATAATTATTGAGGTATAGTGTCAAGGACACTATGACTGATATGATTGAGTATTGGTTGCATAAGATGCAACATTCGCATTGGATGCGAACACTGTTACTAGGAGATATGCAAGTGCCGTAAAAGGACTTGGCATAGTCTCTCGGGAACAGAGTGACTGATCAGCTTAGCTAGCCATTTTTCTAAATAGACTATGATTGTCACATAAGTGTGGGCTTAAATGATTAGCCCATTAATGGCTCTTTGAGTTAGTGGGAGATTGTTGGACATGCGAGCCCACGACGAGCCATTATGCAATAAATGTTATTGCGAATATCATTCCCTGATCTGAAATGAAGAATAACTAATTTGCATAATAGGTCCCTTAGTACAATTAGGGTTATGTACCATGACCATCTTGATGATCATACAGCTGTTGATTCAATTATTGAATCATAGAGGCTGGTGCTTGGATGAATATCTAAAGAGTTAGATTGAGGACTCATCAAGTACCGTCAAATGATTATTAAGAGATGATCTCCAGCCTGAGTAGGAGATGGCAATCCTTTCTCACATAGGCTGATATCTGACCGACCTCTTGATGCAGGTCCTCTGCATGGGAACAGAGATTCGGAGGTGTCAGATTAGTTAGGTCAAAGAGTTGACATAACGAGATCGAGATAACCAAAGCCCTATGACGTATGCTGTCACGATATAGGCACGCATCCTCTGACCGGAGACAGATGTGTTACTATATGTCTGAGTATGTACATTTGGCAGACCAATAGGATGATGACCTAATCAAGGTCTATACACCGGCGCGCTGGTGTGCATAGAAGGGCATATGAGTAATACGATCTATCAAAGGGATCATACATGTTCATTATTGAACTGGAAGACATGAGCTCACTCATAAGATATTGGGAAGAATCAAATTCCGTGCACGGTCGTCTCGCTTTGGAAGCTTGACTGAATTTGTAGGTTTGATATATACTTTTGGAAAGTATATGATCAACACCTACGTATGATATATGCTTTTGGAAAGTATATGATCAATACCAACTCCCAATAGTCAAATGAGAAAATGATAAATCCCTAAAGTAGACAGTGTAAAATTGATCTTATACTTCGGGATTATTCTGGGTCTTCCAGTATGCAGGATGTACAGGTATTGGGAATACCTGAGGGTGATGTGATCATAAACGGTTGTATAACCATTACGCTTCCATTCCTAGGGAGTGATGAAACGGGTCTGGATTTTAGTGACTCCTCTCAGTAGAGAAATAATCTGATCTTAGTCCAAATGTTGGATATTGATCTGAATGTGATTCAGATGCAATGAGAAGATTAGATTTGCGGTCTTGATTTAATCAAGCATCTATGGGAGGCCCGAGATCTGGATTTGAGATGCAATCTCAATATCCAAGTCACTATACGTGGAACAATACAATCTTCATTTCCTTATCTCCAAGTATTCGCGGAGAAAGCGTATTATCCTTGAAAGAGTTCATGATAATTTCATTGTTGATATAAGTATCCGAGCATTGAGAAAATGGATAATTAAATGTGATTTAATTATCATGATTAATATGATTCGATTCATATTATAAAGAGAATTGTCTTAGATAATTAAATGTGATTTGATTATGAAATATGTAAATAATGTGAATGTAATTCATATTATTTGGGCACATGAGAATAGAGATCCAAGATGATTAAACGAGTTAATAATCATGGATAGCACTATCCATATTAATCACATATATTATAAGGGATATTTACCCAGCAGACCCTATAATCTTTGTAAATTACCTCTATGACCTTTGAAACATCCTAATTCCTCCCACGACCCCGTAATCTTGCTATCCCTTACCCTACAGACCCTGTGGTTAACTCACATCCACTTAACCGTTAGAACTAACCGGATTCTGTTATCTTTCTTTATATTCTACCTATTTTATTTAGCAAATTTACTGCAAGTGCCACTAACCCCTACCTTCCGCCTCCCACTCCCTCCCACCCTCTACTTACAGCTGAACATGTTGCCCTCCTCTCCCGGTCCGCCGGCGCTCGAAGCCCGCGGCCACCACCTCTCCCTGCGCGAGTCACCGTCCTGCAAAGCACCCCCCCCGTCCCCTGTTCCACCTCCTGGAAAGCACCCCACCCCCACACCCGACCTCCCTGCAGCAAAGCCCCCCCACCCCCCAGCGTTCCCTGTCCAACCGCCTGCACAACACCAACACCCCCGACTCCCGCCCGCTGCAAAGCCCCCCCGGTCCAGCCGCTGCATCGCCCCCCCTCCCTCCCCCCGTCCGGCCGTTGCATCTCCCCCCTCCCCCCCGCAAGGCCTTCCTCCCCAGCATCCCCTGTCCTGCACAGCACCCCACCGCCTCCCTGTCCAGACCTCCCGCACCCGCCCCGATCTCCCGCACCCGCTGCAAAAGCCCCTGTAACCCCCCCCCCCCCCCCCCCGTCCCCTGTCCAGCTGCTGCATCGCCCCCTTCCCCCACCGCCTGCACAGCACTAGCACCCCACCCCGCCCCATCGCCAACCCCCGCACATCCCCCCCCCCCCCCCCCCCCGCAACCCCATCGCACCCCCTGCAGCATCGCCCACCCCGTGCCATCGCCCCCTGCCCCCATCTCCCCCCGGCAACCCCATCGCACCCTCTGCGGCATCGCCCACCCCGCCCCATCGCCCCCCTGCCCCCATTCCCCACCCCCCGCGACCCCATCGCACCCCCTGCGGCATCGCCCGCCCTGCCCCATCGCCTTGCTGAAGCCCACGCCTCCCCAACACCTCAGCCAGCCGTCGGTTAAAGCCCCTCCCGTCCCACAACCCGACGACCCCCAGGCCGATGCCTCCCTGCGAAGCTACACGCCGCCCACCTACTTCCTCCGATTCAGGTCCAGAGGTTCGGCACCGCGGGGGGAGGCTGTCTACAGGGGAGGTCAAAGGAGGATACATTATTCTTTCTTCTGGGTTAATTTTAGCCATCCGATCGTGGTTTGGTTAGATTAACTCGTCTTTAACTCAATGAAGTTAACTTTAGAAGTGTCATCTTAACGGTAGGGTTCGTCGGGTAAGATGGAGCAAGTTTACAGGGGTGAGGGAGGAATTACGATGTTTCAAAGGTCGTGGAGGTAATTGACAAAGATTATAGGGTCTGTCGGATAAATATCCTATATTATAAATGTGATTTATAATATATAAGAGAGAGCTATTTTATATTTTACATTTGTTAATTAAATGTTGATGTGAATTGGATTCACATTGGACATTAAATTGAAAATATAATTTACATTTTTTTGGGTTGTGAATGTGATTCACAATGTTCCAATGGCAAGATTGCAATATTCACAAAATAATTATGAATTATTTTTGTTGAATAATTTACAACAAGTGTTGTTATAAATCTTGGAGATTTCCATGGAATAATGTAATCTCATGAGATATCATGAGATTACATGAGATTGCCACCAAATCCCATATTATGGAAGGAGGCAATCTTCATTCCAATAATCTCCATGTTTGCTTGATTTAATTTAGGATTGATTTATATTGATTTATCAATATAGATTTAATCTAAATTAAATTAATTGCTGTTGGTTTTTACCAACACAAATCTTAGCCATTAAAAGAAACACAAATAAATGAGAGTCATTGGATTTGTGTTACCCATGGATTGAGATCCATGGATTCCAAAGTATTATAAAAGGAGAGGCACCCCTTTGCTCTTCTTAACACACAAGAGAACATAAGTCTCTCTCTCTCTATACGCCCTCTCTTCTTCTCTCATGTGGCCGTCCAACATGGATGCCCTAGAGAGGTTCTCCATCGCCGCAGCGTCGTCGTTATGCTGCCCGATCGTTTGCTCGTGGATCTCCGTCTCCTTCGGTGTGCCTCGCTCGTGAAGAAGACGTCGGATCTCGTGTGTCGAGATCAGGAGATTCGCCGCTTGGATCGTCAACATGGATTGCGAGCACGCATTTCATCAACACGCTCGCAAGCGTCTCCTCCGTCGGATCGAACTTGAGACAGGAGGTCTCTTCGTTTAGATATTCGATCGCAACCACGCTTTAAGAGGTAATCCTATTACTTGTTTGTGGTTTAGACGAAACGATCCGAGAAGTGTTCTTGGATCATGTGGTTTCGTCACATGAAAATTTTTAAATTTCCGCTGCCTCGAGCAACTAGTGTGACTAATCGCTCACGATCGCATACGATGCGATCCACACGCTTCCGTGATGCGCTTGAGGATTTTTCACATATCCTTCAGTGTGGGGGTCTATATATAACCCCCACTGTGTCTCCACATCTCCAAACTGGTAGATGTGGGACTAAACTCTGGATGGGTAAATGGATCCTGGAGAAATCCATTTACCCATTTCTCATATAAGAGACGCATAACCAAAAACTCCAACACTCCCCCTCAAGCTGGAGTATGCAATGCTCTCAGCTTGAAAAAACATAAAGAAAACTCAACTCACGCTACAAGACACTACAGATAATATCAGCTCAACGCACACAACTGTCGGCTGCTGTCGAGGACGTTGCTTCTCATGCCGTGCAGGTGAGGAGGACGAACGGGATGGAGTGTGAGTCAACCAAATCTCCTCGTCGTAGAGCATGTGCTATGTACGACGCCTGTCAGAGTCACTGCAACTGAAATGAGTCTACTCGTCGGAGTACTCTAGCCCGCCACAATAATGTGGACAATTGCTCCATCTCTGAAACAGAGCCGAATTGAAAAGACCGTGGAAGCGCAATCATCGGAGTCCACGGTTACTGGAGAATGGAGTCTGAAAAGTCTCATCGTCGGAGAACCGGGTCTCTCCCATCTGGCACAGAGAATGGTACCCTACTCTGGAGTCCCTATGATACCACATGAAAACCCTTGCCCTCATGGCATTGGGAATGATCCTCTACTCTGGAGTCCCTATGTTCACATGAAAACTATGGCCGACAAAACAAGAAAAGATGGGGACCACTACAAAAGATGGCAAACATCTGCACATCTGAATGAAGACCGCATACATGTGCGTGTCTGAAACCGAGGACTCGAAATCAATCGTCGAGTCTGAACATCTGTACTGTAGAGTCTGGACACTGGCTGGTCTGACATCTGTAGAGCCTGGAGAATCTGACATCTGAAGAAGACCTGTAACTCTATGCAATACTCCCCCTTTCTCCAATACTTGTCGGAAAATGACATCGACAAAATTGGGAAAAGAAAGATAACGGGGGAGAACATGAAACCAATAAGCCGATCTTCATCATTTTTTTCGACTTTTCTTGCAAATTTTTTTCGATTAATATACATTTTTTGTAATAGTCGCCAAATAAGACATTTATAATATTTTTTTAACGGTTTTTATTTTCTTTCCTTTTTTTGCAATTTGTATACGGCTTTTATTTGTGCGTGCCTTTTTCGAAAAACATTTTTTTTGAAATCTCTCTCCTTTTTTTGTATGCACCTTCTCTCTCTCTCTCTCTCTCTCCTTTTTTTCCCTTTTTTTAAGGAACTTACGGTCCAATTAGACCGAAATACAATAGCCATTTGGACTTTACATGACTGAACTCTCTCTTCCCTTTTCTCTCTCTCTTTTTAAGTAGACAACTGCCCAGGCCTTTAAATGATTTTTTTATTTAAGCCGTCGGGCCTCCCGTTAGGGTTCCCATCGTAGGAACCCTCAACCACGCACGAAGCCCCCTCCTCCCCTTTTTCTTCATGCGCTGCCACATCAAAGGGTTTGCCGCCTACGCTGGGCCCGAGTGTGGATCTGCCGCCGCCAATGGGGAGCGTGATCGCCAGCATCGCCAAGAGCTCGCAGCACACGCCGTCGAACATGCTTCTGGCTGGAGATCTGAAGGAGGCTCTGGAGCAGAGTTGCGCAAAGCATGGAAGTCGAGGAAGAACCGTGAGAGGAGATAGGCGGCACTACCTCGTTGCCTGGAGAGTCGCACCACCGAAGGATAACTGAGTCGAGCCGCCGAAGGACATAGGAAGGGATGGAGATGAGCGCGCATGGGGAGCACCGCCTGGAGCCGCTACGGGGCTTCGCTTGGAGAGGCGCGAGGGGCTCCGCTGAAGTATGGGAGAAGCACCTGCTGAAGCGCGGCTTGGAAACTAGGGTTCCAAATAACCCTACATTATGAAAATACAAGTTGATATTCTCTGTACTTGAATTTTTGAAGGGTTGGAGGGTCCGACTTCCCCAAATTTCTGGTTCCCGATTTCAAATACATGACAAAAAATTCAAGAAATCTCCAAGAACAATAACATGAATTAGGGTTACTAGAAACCTTGAAACATGAACTCTATTGATCTAAAAAAAACTTAAAACAAAACTTCAACGATCAACCAAAAACGACCCGCTCTGTTACCATGTTAGAAAATAGGAAGCGGAAGCGAAATTGATAAACAGAGCATAAAGAAAAGAAAGATAAACTTGACACGCATATTTTTACGTGGAACCCTACTCCCTAAGGAGCGGGATGAAACCACAGGAGAAGCCCTCAAAGGGGCGGATATTCTATTGAACTTTCCCATATGAATACAATGGGTGTGGAGGTCTATATATAGCCCCCACTGAGTCTCCACATCTCCAAACTGGTAGATGTGGGAATAAACTCTGGATAGGTAAATGTATCCTGGAGAGATCCATTTACCCATCTCTCATATAAGAGACGCATAACCAAATACTCCAACAATTAATATTCAGGTTTTTCCCAGATTATACAATCCTTGAACTCTTTCAAGGATAGTGTGCCTTCTTCATGTATTCTTGGAAATAAAGTCAAGGCGACTGTATATGTCGTGTATAGTGACTTAGATAATGAGATCTAATCTCAATATCCAGATCAAGAGTAGCTCTCACAGATGTTTAATCATATCAGACAATGCGCCTAATCTTCTCATTGAATCTAAATCCAATTCACATCAATATCCAATATTTTAAACTAAGATTGGATAACTTGTCTACTGAGTGGAGTTGCTAAAATCCAAACTTGTTTCATTACCACCTCAAATTGGAAGCATCATGGTATATAATCATTTAAAATCGCTTCACACTCGAGTATTCCTAATACCAGTATATCTTGTATATACTGGAAGACTGTGATTAGACTCGAAGTAAGGATCTCATTTAAACACTCTTCTTTAGGGTTCAATCCACAGGTTTCTTATTTGGGTTTTGGAGTTGGTGTCGATCATATGCCTTCCAAAAGCATATATATGTCATACTTTCAAATTTTGTCCTGCTTCCAAAGCAAGACAATCATCAATGGAATTTGGGTTGTCTCAATATCTCATAAGTGAGCTCATGTCTTTTGGTTCAATAATGGACATGTGCAATCCCTTTGAGAGATCTATTTCTCATATGCCCTTATAGGTACACCAACACACTGGTGTATAGACATTTACTAGTTCATCAACTTAAGATTTGCCAATTTTATATACTTAGACATATAATAATACATTTGTCTCTGGTTAGAAGACGCGTTCCTATATCGTGACAGTATATGATATAGGTCTTGATTATCTCATTTTTGCTTGGTCAATACTTTGACTTAACTCATATGACACTTCAAACATCTTATTCTTATATAGAAGACCTACATCAAGTGGTCGATCAGTTGTTAGCCTTTGGAGTAAGGATTGTTATCTCTTCCTCGGGATGGAGATCCTATATTGATTATCACTTGATGGTGTAGTTGAGTCCATAATCTAACTCTTTAGATGTTCAACCTTGCACCATCCTTTATGATCCAACCTTTGGATCAACAACTGTATCATATCAAGATGGCCAAGGTCTATTAATCTTATTTGTACTAAGGGTTTCTATTAATAAATGCATGTATATTAATTACATGTTGGGCTCACATGTCTAACAGTCTCCCATTAGCCCATTGATTGGATACGATTCCTCTCTCTTTAAGGTATTCCTTGAATTCATCTGAGAGGTACTCACCACCTTGTTCAGATTGAATTCATTTGATCTCCAATCGGTTTGGTTCTCAACCAAAGCCATGAATTCTTTGATTTTTTCAAAGGTTGCATATTTGTGACGTAACAAGAAGACAAACCCGTATCACGAATGATCATCAGTAAATATCACATAGTATTCATATCCGTTTTGAGTCGCGGAACTGAAGGGACCGCATACATCGGTATGTATCGGGTCATGTATACCTTCGTATTGAATACCCTTAATTAGGAAGGAGGTCATTTAGATGTAGCAGCCTCCGTATCTGCCAGTACGTTTGCTACGACTAGTACCTCAAGTAGTACTTTTGCTTTTACATCCTGTCACGGATATGAGATTACTGATTGCATTATGGATTCTAGGGCAACGCACCATTTATGCGGGGACATAGATCGACTTACATCATATAGACGGGTTCCACCATGGAGAACTGTTATGATTGCAGATGAGACACATTCCCTGATCAGTAGACATGGGAAGATTTGTTTGATGTATTCGATGCGTCTGCAGAATGTGTTACATGCTCCTGATTTCTCAATGAATTTGTTATCCATTAGTCATATGACAAAGTATTTGCACTGTAGAGCTATTTTTGACCCATCGTCTCTTATTTTTCAGGACATTCTTACGGGCAGAGTGATTGGGTGTGGCCATGCGTAGGGTGATCTTTATCGCCTGGTCCGAACTCCCTAAGCCAGCATATCCTCTTATGCAACAAGACCAATTTCTCTTTCTACGTAGCACCTATGGTTTGGTCACCTCCCTCTCCAGAAGATGTGTCATATGTTGCCGCAGATTTCATCAGGGTCTTCTTTCCAGTACGAGGCATGTCAGTTGAGAAAGCATTATCGCTCTGCTTTTCCTAGTCATCAGAGTCGGAGCAGTAGCTTCCTTTTTGAGTTATTTCGTGTTGACATTTGGGTCCGAGTCGTGTTCCTGATCACCAGGGACACTGATTTTATCTTGTTGTTGTGGATGATTTTTCTCGTTTGTCATGGGTGTTTCTTTTGAAAAATAAATCTGAAGTAAGGGATGCGATCTAAACTTTTATCAATAAAGTGCAGAATGTTTTCTCTACCTTTGTGAAACTTGTACGGACTGATAATGCTTTAGAATTCTTTATTCATGCTCTATCCCATTTTCTTTCATCCGTGGAATTATTCATCAAACATATTATGCTTACACTTCTCAACAGAATGGTGTTGCAGAGAGAAAGCGTCGTCATTTACTTGATGTCACTCGGACTTTTCTCATTCAGAGTCATGCCCCGCATTCGTTTTGGGATGATGCAGTTCTTACAGTATGCATGCTACTTGTAAATCGCATGCCATCGTCTGTCTAGGGCGAGAAAATTCCTTTCTCTATGGCTTTCTCTGAGAAAGAGTTGTTTTCACTTACTCCTCGTTGCTCTGTGTTTGGCTCTGTTGCTTTTGTTCACCAGTTGATTCCAGGTCTTGACAAGTCCTAGAGCTGTCAAATGTGTGTTTATTGGATACTCCAGGACCTAGAAGGGATACCGATGTTATGATCCATAGCGCAGGAAATACTATTTCAGTGCTAATGTCACATTTGAGTCTGTGATGTATTTCTCTCCTATATGTGACAGGTTAGCTTCATCAAACTCAGATGGCGAGGTTTACATGCAACCCCATTCTACGAGTCAACCACCTCCTCCTCCTGTGTCTGTAGTTCCACAACTGCCACCACCAACACCTTCTCCACCCCTCCAACTACCCAATCGCATGTGCCCATTGTTCCACCATTACCTAAATTCTATACCCGTCGGACTGCTTTTGCTCATGGTCATTGCCCGTCATCCAGTATGCCCCAGGTTTGTTTTCATAACATGGTTCTAACGATGGGTTTGGAGATATATCTGTGCAGGAATCATTGCAGTAGAATAACCCACAGATGGAGGAGGTTCCCAATGATCTGGATATACCCATTGCAGTTCGGAAGCAGAAGCGGTCTTGTTCTTCCTACCCTCTTGCTTCTCAGGTCTCCTTTCTTCATATGACAAGGGAATTTCAGAGACTGCAGTGACTCTATCTACCGTGGACATTCCAAAAAATTATCATGAGGCCTTGAAAGATAGTCGCTGACGGTTGGCTATGGAAGGAGGAATGGCTGCGTTGCAATCACATGGTACCTGGAGTTTGGTATCTGTTCCTCCTGGGGCATCTGTTGTTAGTTGCAAATGGGTGTTTACTGTTAAACATCATGCATATGGGAGCCTTAATCGTTACAAGGCAAGATTAGTGGCACATGGATTTACTCAGACCTACGACGTGGATTACTTGGACACGTTTTCTCCAGTGGCTCGTTACTCTACTCTCTGTGTCCTGCTTTCAATTGCAGTAGTATATGATTGGCTGTATGTTAAAAATGCTTTTTTGTATGGAGATCTATCGAGGAAGTTTACATGCATCAACCTCCGAGGTTTGCTGCTGAGGGTGAGTGTCATCAAGTTTGTAGACTCTATAAGACAATATATGGCCTTAAGAAAAGTCCAAGGGCATGGTTTCAGAAGCTCTCGGATCTGATTGAATGGCAAGGGTTCAAGAGGTCAAATGCAGACCATTTACTCTTTGTGTAGAGAACATCTAGAGGTACAATTGTCATTATGGTATTTGTGGATGATATACTTGTTACAGGAGATGATATACAGGAGGTCAAGATGGCAAAATAATTTATAGGTCGTCAGTTTGTTACCAAAGATCTTGGTACCCTAAGATATTTCTTAGGGTTGGAATTTATCAGGAATGCGTAGGGTCTTGTGATGACTCGAAGGAAGTATGTTACAGACATGCTTGTTGAGACAAACATGATTGGGTGTTGACCATCTACTACTCCTATGGACCCTAGCATGAAGTTATACGATGATGATACAAATGAGGTCGGCAGAAGAAGATATAGAAAGATGGTGGGAAAGCTCCTCTATATTACTATTACTAGACCTGATATCTCCTTTCTAGTGAGTTGGGTGAGTCAGTTCATGGAGCAGCCCCGGTAGGTTCACATGGATGCTATATACATAATTTTGAGATACTTAAAATCTTCTCCAGGTGCAGGATTACTATTCAGAAAAGGATCAGCTCTTTCTGTGTCTTCATGTGCTGATGCGGACTATGTAGGATGTCCTAAGGATAGGAAGTCTACTTCAGGCTTCGCTGTGTTTGTTGGCAGTTCTCTTGTTTCTTGGAAAAGCAAGAAACAAAAGGTGGTGGCTAGATCAAGTGCCGAATCTGAGTATAGGGCTATGGCCAAGCAAACACATAAATGATGTGGGTTCGAGCAGTGTTAGCATATTTGCATATAAATGTACCTCTACCCATGCAACTACAATGTGATAATCACACTGCTTTATTTATTACGAATAATCCTGTGTTTCATAAAAGAACTAAGCATATTGAGGTAAACTGCCATTATACTAGAGATATGATTCAGAAGGGTTTGATTTCCACTACTCATGTCAGTTCAGGAGAGCAATCATCAGATATCTTTACCAAGGCATTACTCAGGGGACCATTTCAGAAGTGTTCATCCAAGTTGAGCATGATCGATATCTATGCTCCATCTTGAGGGGGAGTGTAGAGATATTTCTATGTTCTTATGTACCTTTTCTATTATTTTATTTCTTTATGTCTATCTTATGTAATTTACCCATAGGTCTCTCCTCTATATAAGAGAGCCTAGGATTCCCAAGAATAAGCAACTCTCTTATTTTTTCCAACAGACCTTAAATATCAATATGAAATAATTCAAAAAGGGAGTGACTGCTCCGACTCTGACAATTAGGAAAAACATATTGGTGATGCTTTCCCAATTGACAAGCTTCACACTAGAAGGAAGAACGAGGGGAAATCTGAGGCAAGATATGACACATCTTCTGGAGTGGAAGATGACTAAAGCGCAGGTGCTACGTGAAAGGAGAGACTGATCCAGGAGACTGAGAAGATATGCTAGCATAGGGCGCTTGGACCAGTCGATAGAGGCTGCCCTACTCTCGGCCACAATCAATTACCATGCCCATGACTATGTCCTGAAAAATAAGAGACGGTGGATAAAAAATAGCCCGACAATATAAATCCTTCGTAATCCGACTAATAAGTAATAAATTCATAGAAAAGTCAACACATTCTGTAAATGCATTGATGGTGCCAAACCGATCTCCCCCTGTCCTGTAATCGGGGAATGAGTCCCATCTGCTATGACAACAGTTCTTCCTAGAGGTACCTGTCTTTAAACTTTCTGTCGATCTCGATCGCCACATATGTGATATGCCATCCAGATTATGTAAGATCAGAACCATGATAAGTAGTGAGAGCATAGATGCTACCTGAGGTACTGGAAGAGGCAGAAGCTGCAATATCTGAATGACCTCTTGGAGTAGGCGAGGAATCAAGGGAACTCCCCGAAGGCATAATTCCCTTAGTCGAGCAACGAGGTCATCATACCTATGATCCGAAGGAACAGTAGCACGAGAATCTGCTTGCTCTGCTACACGAGCTGATGCAAGAAAACCATGCTTGGAGTAGCATGTATCCTCCGTGTGACCAGTACGATGACAATAAGTGCACTGTTATCGAATACGACCTCCTCTACCACGAGGTCCATGTCCACGGAACTTAGAAGAGCCCCCCCTACCACGGGAAGCTGCCATCGTAGAAGAAGTCTGACTCAAGGTAGTAGATGGAACATTGATCCTGCTGAGTCTTCTGAAAGCTTCCTCCATGGGAGGAATAGTGACATCTGCCAGAATCTGTGAACAAGCTACCTCATATTCAGGGTCTAGTGCCACAAGAAAGATACCAACCATAGTAGCATTCCTATACATCTTCTGCTGTTCAGGAGTAGATGTGAGGGGCATGAAACTGTGTAACTATTCAAACATCCCATATAGGGACTTGTATAGAGAATGGAGGGGTCATCCATTCTGCTTGATGGTAATATATCATGTTGTAACTGCAGTATCTTGGTCTCATCCCTCTCCTGGGAATAAGTTACGTTGAGGATATCCCACATCGTCTTGGCGGTGGGCTGATGTAACACATCGTTGGCAATCTCAATCGTCAATGTACCATAAAGCCATTCCTTGGCATGTGCATCATCTGCCTCCCATGAGGCATTGATCCCTGTTTTCTCAACCGGCTCCTCTTCGGTAAGAATATGCTTCTTGCCTGTGGATTTCATGAGGCTCATGAATTGCATGGCCTAGAGCTCGTTGTTCATCCCGTCCATCCTGACAATCGACGCTGGACCTCTGAAAGCGTCAATAGCGGGAACATTGACCTTGCCGATTGAAGAAAACTAGGGTTGGTAGACCAATAGAAAAATTGTCTACACAAACATATAGGGACTTGATCGCATGTGTAGATTCAAGCAATCAAATCCATCACCACGATCGACTTTGTACGTGCAGAAGCGATAGAGGAGAGGCACAATGCGATCTACAACTGAGAGGAAGGCTGTGCAAGCCATCGCCGAGAGGGGGGGGGGTGCCGCCGAGATGGTCACCAAGAAGGGGGCGATGAGAGAGCCGCTGCTACCGAGATGGGTGGAGGCCGTCGCCGAGAGGAGGGGCTGCCTCCGAGATGAGGGGTGGACCACTGCCACCAAGGGTTGGAGGCCGCTGCCGCCGAGAGGAGGAGGGGTTGCCGCCAAGAGGAGAGCCGATGCTGCCGAGAGAGAGGTGGTCTTGATGGATGGGGATTAGGGTTATGGTTAGGGTACAAGAGCTCTAGCGTAGGACCACTGCTCTGATACCATGTTGTGGAAAATGAAAGAAATTGTTTATTCCTGGGAACCCTAGGCTCTCTTATATAGAGGAGAGACCTATGGGTAAATTACACAAGACATGCATAAGAAAATACAAAATAGAGAAACAATACATAAGACATAAATATATCTCTACAATAGATAATAAATTCATAGAAAAGTCAAGTGCATGCAACACATTCTGCAGACGCATTGAAGGCGTCAAACTAATCTCTCCCTATCATGTGATTGGGGAATGAGTTTCATCGGCTATGACAACAGTTCTCTCTGGAGGAACCTGTCTGTAAGCTGCAAGCTGATCTCTGTCTCCATACAAGTATTGTGTCGCCTCAGAATCCATAATCCATTTTGTTATATCATATCTATGACAAGTAGTAAGCGCATAAATGCTACGTGAGGTGCTGGCAGTGGTGGAGGCATTGGCAGAGCCAGAAGCAACAACATCTGAGTGGCTTCCTGGAGCAGGCGAGGAAGTAATGAGACTAGCATGATGCATAATATCCCTCAATCGAGCTACTAGGCCATCAAATCTCTGATCCAAAGAAGGGGTTGCAGTAGACTCAATCTCCTCTGCTACCTGAGCTGATGCAGGAAAACCATGCTTGGAGTAGTATGTATCCTCTATGTGTTTAAGGCGATGATAGTAAGTGCAGGGCTGGCGAATACAACCTCCTCTACCACGAGGTCCACGCCCACGAAACTGGGATGAGCCCCCTCTATCGCGGGAGGCTACCATCACAGAAGAAGTATGAGTAGAGGTTGGTGATGAGACATTGATTCGGCTAAGTCTGCGGAAAGCTTCCTCCATTGGAGGAATAGTAGTATCTGTCAGTATCTGTGAATGAGCTGCCTCATACTCTGGATCAAGGGCTGCTTGGAATACACCAACCACAGTGGCATTCCTGTAGGTCTTCTTCTGCTCAGGAGTAGCCGTAATGAGCATAAAACTATGGAGCTTCTCGAACATTCCACGCAGGGACGTGTATATGGAATGAAGGGGCCGACCGTTATGATTGACAGTAAATATGTCGTGTTATAGCTGCATAATCTTTGTCTCATTCTTCGCTTGAGAATAGGTGGCTACGAGGATACCCCACACCGCCTTAGCGGTAGGCTGATACAACATATCATTGGTGATCTTCGACGTCAATATACCAGATAAGCACACCTGTACATAAGCATCATCTGCCTCCCACGAGGCGTTGACCCTAGTTTTCTTAACTGGTTATTCTTCAATAAGATTATGTTTCTTACCCATAGACTTCATGGGGCTCATGAACTGCATGGTCCATAAATCGTAATTCGTTTTGTCCATCTTGACAATTGGCGCTGGACCTCTGAAGGCACGTGTGCGGGATATTGACTTTGTTCTCTGACATACTGTTGGATGAAGAAAACTAAGTTTGTAGACTAAGTTAAAGTACGTCTACACAGACATACATGGATTTGATTGCATGTGTAGACCTAGGATTCAACTACTCCCATCAACAAGAAGCGAACCACGCACAGACAACGTACTACAGCCTCGGGTGCTGCAAGAGGGATGCCGACGGCGATGGGAGGGACACCAGCAACGGCGGTATGGAAGAGAGGAGCCCGCGGCGGCGGTGGTGGGGTGCAAGAAAGAGAGAGAAGAAACCGGTGGGGCAGAAGTGGAGAGAGAAAGATGAAGCTGGCGGCAACGGTGGAGAGAGAAGGGGCTGGTGGGTGAGGTTAGGGTTAAGATTTTTTCGGGTACAAGAGCTCCGTCCTAGGACCGCCGCTCTGATACCATGTTAGGAAAATAATAAGATTTTTTTATTCCATGAACCCTATAGCTCTCTTATATAGAGGAGAGACAAATGGATAAGTTACATAAGATAGATGGGAATAACGTAAACTGACAAAACATGACAGAACATAAATATATCTCTACAATATTACTGCAAAAATGACAAATTAATCTTCAACAATTTTCTCTAGGGATGGTATTCCTGCAGCCTTTCCATATTTTGCATTTGCCAGGAGTATTTCTACAGTCTTCCATTGTCTGGCATTTGGCAAGAGCATGCTAAATTCTGTAGCTATCAAGATCTTTACTTATGTGTTTTGTGAAATTAACTCGCATGTTTTTTGATGTGGCAGATCTTTGGAAAACAATTCTTTGAGTGGAAATATTCCAGATGCTATTTGGCAGAATATTACTTTAGGTGCCAATAGTAGTCTTATTTTGTAAGACCCATATCTGAGCTTGGATTTGAAATACGCTGACTACCGTCCATGGAAGCATGCCCAAGTTTTCTCACTATAACAAATGTTTGCAGGAATTTCAAGAATAATTCTCTGAAAGGTATTTCAAGTGGTTTGCGCCTTCCAGCTAATGTCTCTTTAATGTAAGTAATTTTGAGGAGCCTCTTATTTATGCAGCGCATACTGAACATTTATGATTCAATACTTTAACGGATGTTACATGATTTAAAATTTAAAGGGAATTGTTTATAAACAAAGTTATCATACAGAATTAAAGCTGAGGTGGTCTTGTCTACTTTTGTTAACACAAAAAATGACAGCTCTAGCATGTTGCTTGTCATTAGAAGACATGGAGGTATAGATCCAATGCAGTGGCATGTATAGTGAGATATGGCGTGCTTATTCAATTTTATGTATAATCCTTGATAGATAGCATTGCAGGTAATTATCTAGGTGCTGAGTTGTATTGTTATAGGGGTTAACACGTTGTCGGTGAGGATCAGTTTAACTGTTGAGATTACATATCTAACTCATCACTTGTGATTCCAAAAAAAGAAAAGATAATAATCATAATCGCTGGTATGTGATAGGTCGTCTCCTGTGATTTTCCCTCCTGGAAAATGATTGTGTTCTAGTTGTATTGTTTTCTACTATCAAGTTTTATGGGCCTGATTTGTAGTCTTGTTTTTTTGTGTGAATTCTGAACAAAGTGATGTTAGTGGTTCTCTTCACCATCATGGTTGACCTCAACAGTGCTTCCAGAGAGTAAGCCAGGATTATGAAGTTGTTGCACTCATTCAAAGGAAGGTCCCAGGGAGACTGATAGGGCTAGGGAGGGGCTCCTTCTTGGTGGCCGGCTTCTGGGTGACAGCATCCATTAAAAAAAGGCTTGTGAGGGTGCCTAGGAGGGTTGGGCTGCAGCAAGGGTGCTGCAGCTTGGTGGATGTAGTCCATGCAAGATCACTGGGAGATGCAACCTTGGATGACACGCAAGGAACCCTGCACTGAGAGTCTGATCCCTTTCGGGTTGGAAATCTAATCTTGGTGTCAATGATTTGGTGGGTATGGTTCTATGGTTAAGGGGAAACTTACATGATGGTCCCACGTATAATAAAAAAAACAGAAAATATGCTAATTCAACTGTAGAAAAAGGCTTGGTTGTTGACTTGTTAATTCTGACTATCATCTAATTTGCATTTAGAGTGTAACTACTAGCACAAACAGCTGAAATACTGTTATTTAGACCACGGTTCTATTACCAATATGTAGCAGGAGAATAGGTATATCTATTACCATTTTAAGAGTACAGTTTACTTTATTTCATTATTAATTCTCGCATGAGCCAAGTTTTAAGCGTCTTAGCTTCAAATGGCTAGAGAAGAACAAGCCCTTACTAAATGCCCCCATAAGAGGCAATGCTTGCATATATGAATAGTTTGTATTATACTGAATGCTGATTTGGCTTCCATATTATGGTTCTATGTCCTGTCACAGGCTACAAGGAAATCCCATCTGCGCAGATGCAAATCGATTGGATGTATTGCAATTTTGTGGGCTGCAAATTCCATCGCAAGCACCTAGAAGCTCAAAAAATGTGACAGATATATGCTTACTCCAATCATGTCCCTCTGAATCCTTTTTTGAGTATAACTATGCATATCCGAAGAACTGTTTCTGTGCTGCACCAATTAGAATTGGATATCGGCTGAAAAGTCCTGGGTTTTCTGATTTCCGCCCTTATGCTACTGCATTTGAAGTGTATTTGACATCTGGTCTTAAATTGAAGCTTTATCAGCTCGATATTGATACCTTTTCATGGGAAGAAGGTCCAAGGCTCAGGATGTATTTGAAGCTTTTCCCTGACAATTCTAGTTTGTTCAATCGGAGTGAGATTTTACGAATAAGAAGTATGTTCACCGGATGGAATATTCCTGACAGTGCTGTTTTTGGGCCATATGAGCTATTAAATTTTACTCTGCTTGGACCATACAGAGATGGTATGTTAGTGTATTTATTTATCAAAGGTCATAATATGTATAGGGGAAACTTCAAATGAAATGTGGTCCTTCCTGAGTTCAGGAAGGTCACCTCCATATTATAAAAAACACCAGTACTTTAGTAAAATAAGTAAACATTTTGTATTATAATGTGCAGTTTTGATATTTGTGTTTAGTAGAAAATACAGTGTGCTTGTATTTTACAACATGTTTTGTACTTTAAAATGTGCAATTGTAATATAGACAGTTTACTTATTTACTAAAGTGTTGATGTTTTTTTTACAAAATGAAGGTGGCCTTCCTACCTCAAGAAGGACCACGTCACATTTGAAGGGCCTCCTATATATATGTAATTTGGCATTTGTTTTCGCTCATCGTTATTGCCAACATGTGATTTTTTGCTGGCAATCGATAAAGATGCTTTGAGTTTTCAACTGGTTTCCTTGTTGAACTTTGTTTATTTTTTGGTGGTCATTACTGATAGATCGTTATTGATATCTATCATAATGTAGCAATTCATACATATATTATTGATGACCTATGAACAGGCTATGCAATAATAAGTAGGTTGGAATTTCATGATTTATCTATTCTGTACTGGATGTAATGTATCCCCCTCCCATATTCTTCAATCCGATTTCGTTTTGGAGTCCTTGAGTTTTTATTGGAATGACATGCTTTCTTTAAACATGTTTCGATAAAATATAGATAATTCATTTCAATCATTGTTGAGAGTTATCTTTGTATTTTCCTATTTTTTGTATTTTTCTATTTCTTTTATTTCTATTATGTAATTCGCCCTTTAGGCTTTCTTCTCTCTATATAAGAGAGCTCTATGACCTTTTCTAATTAAGTCATTATTTTCTCTTCACTTGGTATTAGAATGACGGTCCTAGACTAGAATCTGAGCCTTACCCACCTCATCCCTACCAATCAACTTCTCCCCTTTCCCTTTCCCGCATCGTGCATTGTCGGTGGCACATGTTGTCCCGCCGCGGCACCAGGGGGCACAACACCTACCCACAAAGCACCACCCAATTCCAGTTCTCAACATCCAAGGCCCTGTGTAGTGCTTCGTCGATTCTAAGGCTACCTTGCGGGCCCTTCTAGGCACCACTGCGACCTCCAACAAACTCCTGCTGCCCCACGTAGCCCTCCAACAACCCCTTTGCCCGCCACCGCATCTTCCATGTTATCCCTTGGTGATTCTCGCGCACCTAAGCCATGCACAGTTTGATTTTGTTGCGGCTAGGGTGGTTCTAAATTGTTAAGTCACTCGGCGACCCCAAATGGGAATTGTTATGGAATGAGTCCACACACAACCATTTCTTCTTATGATTGTATAAACATCTTCACATCCCTCTACATCCCCAGTTGTGTCCTCTTACGGCTTCTTTATTATTGTTGGAGCATGTGTCCATTGTGTAGGTGGGTAATTGGATCCCTCCATGGTCCAATTACCACACCCTCTTATGTTTAGTCCCACATATGTTATTCGTGGGATTTGAAGATTCAGTGGGGGCTATATAAGAAGCCCCACACCTATTGTATCAGATGAGAGAAAGGTGAATACAACATGATCTCTTTGAGACGGTTCTCCTGTGGTTTCATCCCGCTTCTCACAGAGTAGGGTTCCATGTAAAATCCTGGTGTTCTTCATGTTTATTCTATTTCTCTGATATTACGCTTATGCATTATAGCTTTCCACGTAGTATCAGAGCAGGTTTGATTCTCAGTGATTTATTTTTGAAGATTTATTCTTATGTTCATGTTTTGTTCAAGATTCGATTATCAGAGCAGTTCAATGCTGCAGTTTAGTTCAAAATTCGATTCAGAAGATCATTTTTGTTCATATGTTCAAAGTTCGAGATTCAAGGAATTCTAGGGTTTTCTTGGAAACCCTAATTCGTGTGCAAGTTTTGAAGATCGTCATCAACACCGTGTTTTAGGGTTTTATCGCACATCATGATGTCAGATTCAGCAAAGGGATCAACCTGGAACCATAGTTCTCAAGAGCTGAACATGTGCTCGTGTGGGTCATATTCCCATACTCGTTCTTGGGAGATCAAAGCATCATCCTATTTGCACAGAGTTTCTCAACCCAGGAGGGATGGCTCCCCCTTGCGTGAGTAAAGACGAAGATCATCGTCGATGGACAAACCTTTCTTCACCAATCCAACTCGCAACAGAGGCGTCGCAGTGATGCACATCTTTATATCAGACAACACCCGGCATGTTGTTGGTGCATCCTGTCCGATTTCCCAGCATATGGCGGAATACTCGCTCCAAGCAAAGCTCCAAATGGTGGAAACTGCATGCACATGAACCCAGGTGGTGGTGTCGCACCCATTCAGGTACACCTCCATGCCTCTTCATAGCTACTCCTCTTTCAAGCAAAGCTCCAGATCCAGCCATAGGCGATGGGTTTTCCCAACAACGCAGACCGATGAAGAAGAAGCCCCATGGGGGGTGATGGGTTCCCCAACAACGATGACAACCGGGCATGCCTCATTAGGGGTTTCCATCGGGGAACCCTAGTTGGGTTCGTTGAGCATACAAGGACCCCCAATTTCACTTAAATAAAAGGGGGGGAGGCCCAGTTCGTTGCTGCAAAAAAAGGGTGCTTGGACCCAAGTGCGCTGCATTTTGAAAAAGAGAGAGAGAGAGAGAGGAAAGGGGCAAAGGAGGAGCCCTAAGTTGTATTGGGCCCAGAGAATATTTGGGAGAGCCCTAGGAAAAATAGCCCCTATTTGGGTCATGTTTCAAAATAAGGAGATTTTTTGGGAAAAAGGCACGTACAAAAGAAAAGTTGTACGTGAAGAAAACAATTTTGCAAGAAGAAAAGCTTCAAAAAATGGAATGACTCATTACAATTTGGGCCAGCGTAAAAAATAATCGAATCTTTCAACATGGATTTGAGCAGAGGACAACACTATCCTGTTCCTGTGATGGGTTCCGAAGCGGGGTGTAGAGGGGGCGTCTGCAGAAGCAGGTGTGGGTTCCGAAGCAGCTCGGCTCTCATCGGCTTCGGGATGATCGCGGTGCCTCTCTCGGTGACACTCGTCACGTGGAGAAGCGGGTGCATGACGATATCGGGGAAGAATGGGTGACGGTATCTCATTCAAAATCCGGAAGACGCTGCTTCCGCTGCGCTGGTCGTGGTCATCTGGCGTCTGCATGCTGGGCTCCCCCAAGGTGCTTCCGGTGCGGGAGGGTCGGTCATCGTTCCTTCTCGTGCCGTTCGGGGATCATGGAGTCGCAACATCAGAAGTTCTCCTCTCGGTCGGGGGCCCCTGTCCGCGGACGTCGCTCTTCCGCCTGGCTGGACTCTCGCTCTTTCGCTCAGGTGGTTTCTGGGGTCCGTGGTGAAGACAAGGGTAAGAGCATTCAACCCCCTACTTCGCTCGGCTCTGGCGGTTCTGGGATTCCTCTTGCATCTGGGAAGCATGTCTCTCAAGGAATTTCTTTCGAGCGGAATCAGACAGCTTCGGCTCGGCGACGCGTCCATTCGCGCGCTCGTGAATATCATGCAGCTGGGA
Organism: Ottelia alismoides; assembly: GCA_037367405.1. Lineage (NCBI taxonomy): Eukaryota > Viridiplantae > Streptophyta > Magnoliopsida > Alismatales > Hydrocharitaceae > Ottelia > Ottelia alismoides. The sequence continues at coordinate 820,610 of JAZKJV010010769.1, read as the reverse complement.
ACGCGGTTGGAGATTCTTCCAGGCTGCCGGCTACGGAAAGATTCGGCCCGAAGGCGCTGGGTGACAAACTTAGTGTGGCGATTGGCGTGGTGCAGCGGCCGGACATTGATCGTGAGGCGATTCGTTCTGATACTATGATTCTCCTGGGTGAGGCTTTCTCGGGGGATTTCTTCTTCCTGGATGATTATCGTTGCTGTGTTAGAGGGCTCTCCCCGGAGCAACGGGAGACTCTCCTTCATCGTGCGGATGCCTCTAAAGTCAAATGGCGACGGCCTAGGGTTGCGGATGGGGCGACCTTGGGCATCGAACTTTGCGTGGTGGAGGTTTGCGGTGTTCCATTCCTTTCTCGCTCGGTTCATTGTCTTTCTAACATTATCGGCAGATGGGGTCAGGTGGTGGCTATTCTGGACGACGGCCTGACCCCCGGATCTGACTGGTCTCGCACGAGGATTTTGGTGGAGTGCTCCTCTACCCTTTGCCACTCCATGAATGGCAAGGTTCTATTCGAGAAGATGTCTCTTGGCAGATGGTCATTCAAGTTAGAGTTCTTCTTCCCGTCGCCGGACGCTCCGCCACAGCCTTCTCCGAGCGCCGGTTACGGCTTCCCGACCGATGCTGGCATCGGCGGTTCATCTTCCCAGGAACACGTGTCACTTTGCAGGGATATTATCGAAGCGTCGCAGATGCATGGCGATCGTTATGAAACGTCGGCTGGACTTCATTTCCCTTGGGAAGCTGGAAGGACGCCTTCTCACATGCCTGGGAGCCTTTTCGAGATCGATACACTGCCGGGTGATGTTTCTGCTATTCCCGATCCTCTGGACCGCGGGTTGGTCTCGGGCTATGCGATGGCGGTTCCTATTCCTTTGTCCGGGTCGGATCTTGTTGATTATCGGAGCCTGTCAAGGGCGGTCACAGACTCGGTTATTACCAGCGAGCCTCTTATTTGCTATTCGGACTATCCTTGTCCTCTTCCGGTCTCATCAGTGCCCTACTATCAGACGCTTTCCTCCGAAGATCAGTCTTCATCCTCTTCGGCGGCTCTTCTCATTTCGCTGGCCTCGGAGCCCTCGGGGGCCGTCTCCACGACCGTTACTGGTATGTTCTCTCAGACTAGTGGTCAGCCCTCTTTCTCTAATTGGACTTCTAGGTATGCTGGCGAAGCTATGGCTTCTTCTTCGAACGCTCCCGCGGATTCGCCGACCCGCTATGATACCTCTTGGAGTTCTTGGAATGATATATATGCTTCCCCATCAAGATATGGTATTGTCTATTCTCGTCGCCTGGAGCCGTCCCTCGAAGGTCCCTCTTCGCCGGTTCGCGAGGCAGTGGCGGTGGCGGCAGGGCTTCGCCGGGCGGGCCAGCGCCGTGCCCAAATGTAACGGTGTTTTGGACTGTGTTCACTTTTTGGGGCCCCTTTTTGTAATATTTAATGAAGCTACTCTCTTGGAATGTTCGTGGGCTGGGTGACCCGTTTCGTCGCCAGGCTTTGGGATCGCGCTTGCGCGATTGGGACTGTGATGTAGTATTCCTTCAAGAATCTAAACTTGCTGGAGTCGATGACGCCATGTGGAATTCTTTTGGGGCGGGGCCTGTGGACGCTTTTTGCTCCTTGGACGCGGTTGGCGCTTCAGGTGGTGTTATTGTTGCTTGGCGATCTTCAAGATTTACCTTCGCATGCTCTCGTTTGGGTCGTCACTCTATCACTGTCATCCTTGTTCATGTGGATTCAAATGTTTCAATGGCTTTCACTTGCGTTTATGCGCCATTATGCCATCTTGCTCGTCGTTTATTATGGGAGGATTTATATGGTGATGCTGCGGATTTGGGGAACATTCCTTGGATTGTGGGGGGGGATTTTAATGTTACTTTGCTCTCATGTGACCGCCCTCGTGGTAGGGGGGGGAGGGATCCCGGCTCAAGCGAATTTTTCGACTTCATCCAAGACTTGGCTCTTGAAGATTTGGTGGCTACAGATATTATATACACTTGGCGTAATAGCTCATCTCGATCACGTCTTGACAGATTTTTAGCTAACTCTCGTTGGATGGAGGCTTTCCCACTGTGTTCGGTTTCATCTCGACCGAGGTCTTTTTCAGATCATTCCCCCATTATTTGGGAGGCTGGCGAGTCCTCCCGCCCACGTGGTATTTTTCGTTATGAGAGGAGCTGGTTGCTGGAACCTAATTTTAATGATTTGGTGCGCAATCACTGGTCCCAGTCTTCTTATTCTGGCCATGCGACTCGCCGTTTTGATCTTAAGCTTTCGTCCCTTCGTCGTGCCCTTGCCTCCTTTAAATCTTCCACTCGTCAGGCTAGACTAGCTGCTCGCAACGAGGCTGAGGCAATTATTCTCCGTTTGGATCGTATGGAGAACGATAGGGAGCTTTCCCCTGAGGAATTATCTGAGCGCTCTTCGGCTATGCATCTTATCTCGGAGGACGACAGGAAAAGGGCCGTTGAGTGGAGGCAGCGCTCTCGGATTCGATGGATTAAGAGTGGGGACACTAATACTGCATTCTTCTATCGGGTCGCCAGTGCACGTAAGCGTGCTAATTGTATTTCCTCCCTTGAAATTGGGGGCGTTTCTATTCAGGGCAACCGCGAGTTAGGCTCGGCATTGGTTACCCACTTCAAGAATTTCTTCGATCGGCAGCCCTCTTCTTCCTGGCGCTGGACTGCCAGCGGGATCCCCTCGCTGGCCAGCTCGGATTCGACTCTTTTAACTAGACCGTTCATGATTGATGAGCTTAAGGGGGCGGTTTGGGACCTTAACGTTGACGCCTCCCCTGGCCCCGATGGTTTCCCCATTTCCTTCTATAGGGACTTCTGGGATGTTATCGCCAATGATGTTTTGGATGTGGCTCTCGAATTTTGCAATGGTAATCGGGGTTTTGACAGGCTTAACCGTGCCAACGTGGTCCTCATTCCGAAGTCACATGGGGCTACCCGTATTGAGGACTTTCGCCCAATTGCTATCTCTAATGGGATCTATTTAGTCATTGCCAAGGCTTTGGCTAGGCGGCTTGCCCCCCTGCTTGACTCTCTCATTTCTCCCGCTCAAGCCGCTTTTATCCAGGGGAGACAAATCTCGGACTGCTTCGCGCTGGCTTCCGCGATTATTGATGGATGGCACAGAAATGGTACGAAGGGGATTCTATGGAAAATTGATTTTGCTAAGGCCTATGATTCCTTGGACTGGCGTTTCTTATGGTCAGTTTTGAAGTCACGGGGCTTCCCGCCCTTGTGGATTTCTTGGGTTAGACGATGTGTTACTACTGTTTCCTTCTCCCTTTCGCTTAACAGCCGGCCGACTGGGGGCCTTTTCCAGCCGCGCAGGGGGGTTCGTCAGGGCTGCCCCCTCGCCCCTCTTCTTTTCGTTCTGGCGGCTGACGTGATGCCACGTATGATCCAGGGTGTGGCCAATGCTGGACTTACTCGCAGATGTTACTTGGGTAACTTTCATATTCCTCTTCTTCAATTTGCGGATGACATCCTTTGCTTTATTGAGGGGGGTCGGTCTCAGGCCTTGGGGAAGGCCACTACGATTCAACTTTTTTGCGAAATATCGGGGCTCCGCATCAACGGGGCCAAATCAAAATTTGTGCCTTTTGGTTTATCTGCTTTGGAGGCCGGGGATTGCTCCACTATCTTGGGGGCTTCCCTCGGGGATCTGCCGCTGGAGTACCTGGGATTGCCTCTCTCGTTGGGCCGAGCGCGCTTGCGTGATTATCAGAGGGTGGTGGAGAAGGTGGAGTCCAGATTGGCAGGATGGCGTGCGTCGTTGCTCTCCAAAGGCAGTCGGTTGGTTCTTATTAAATCTGTCCTCTCGGCTATTCCCATTTACTTCTTATCGGCTCGTGGCCTGCCTAAGGGGATCCGGCATCGATTGGAGAAATTAATGAGGAGATTTCTATGGGGTAAGAATGGAATTGATAGAAGAGGGATGCACTTGGTAGGGTGGGATGACATTTCTCGGCCAAAACGCGACGGGGGTCTGGGCGTTCGGCGGTTGGAGGTGGTGCGTGATGCTTGCCTTCTCAAATGGGCGATGAGGCTTTTAGGCAGGGATGAGAGTCTGCTGGTGCAGTGCCTGCGCGTGGCGGCGGGGAATGCCTTTGACTCCGTTTTTGGCGGGCATTCCCATGGAATCTTTCACTCCTTCTGGCGCGATGTCTTCTCTGTCTTCAACTCTAACCGGTCTCTGGTTAGACCGGCTCTCGGCGATGGGAACTCTTTCCGGTTCTGGTCGGTGGATTGGTCCGGTAAGGGTATATTCATGAATCTCTTTCCTCGTCTTTATGCGCTGGCCGGAGATAAACTCGCTTCGGTGGCTTCTTGCTGGAGCGATGGCGCCTGGTGCCCTATTTTGTTGGGCACACTTTCGGACCAGCGGCTACTTGACTTCGCCGCTTTGATGACTCTCCTTGTGGACGCTCCTGCCCCATCTACGGGTCGTGATCACTTTGAATGGAAGGAAGGGACTTTCAGCTCTCGGAAGGCATATTTCTCTATTCTTCCCTCCGTCATGTCTGCGGAAGCATCTTTTCTACGACACTGCAAGTTCATTTGGGATCTCAAGCTTCCGGAAAGGATTGGTGTTTTTCTATGGATTCTTAAACGTGGAAGATTGCTTACTCGTGATCGATGCGCCTCCATCTTCCCGAATGTCTCAGCCTTGTGTGGTCTGTGCGGCTCCGATGTTGAGACATCCAGCCATCTTTTCCTTCAATGCAACCTCGTGCGGGCCATCTGGGATGACGTGGGATGGGTGAATCGTTCCACTATTGAAGATTTTTGGGAGAGCCTATCTGCCGATGCTATTCGTCCGAGGGCGGAAAGAATTATTCCCATTGCGCGTATCTGGAGTATTTGGCTGGGGAGAAACAAATTGCTTTTTGCGGGGCAGCGTTTTTATAAGGAAAATATTTGTATCACTGCAAATCGCTTTTGTATTGATTGGTTATCCGTGTAGCGTCTTTTGGGTGGCGGATGGTATCCTCTTTCATACCATCTACCTTGACTTTTTGTTGTATTCCCCGCTGTAAGTATTTTCTATCTTCTTCCTTAATAAAATGGGGCGAACACCTATGAGTGTCTCCCCCTCTTTTGAGTGTCAAAAAAAAAGGAGAGGGAGAGACATATATTAAAAAAGGCCGAAAATTTTGATTTGAAAAAATCGAGGAAAGAAAAGGGAGATTGACTTGCGTGATTTTCGTTTCTCCCCATCTTCAGGTCTTCTCCCAACTTGGTCGATGTCATTTATTCCAACTAGTATGGGACAAAGGGGGGTATTATGTAGAGTTCTATGGCTCTGATTCAGATTCTCAATCCATATTCCAGTTCAAATTTAAATTCTCAATCCGGATTCCATGTCATACTTCAGACTCTACAGTTTAGATTTCAAACTCGACAAATTGTTTCAGACTCTACAGTTTGTTCGTACAAGTATACAATTGTGGTCCTCATTTTTTATTTTGGACTCGAAGTTTTCATGTGATCCATAGGGACTCCAGAGTATAGAGCCCATTCTCTAAGCTATTTTGTGCTTGGGTTTTCATGTAGTTTCATAGGGACTCCAGAGCAGGGATCCCATTCTCTAAGCCGGTATGGGAGAGACCTAGTTCTCCGACGAGGAGACTTTCATACTCCATTCTCCAGCGATTGTGAACTCTGACGAGGATGTTTCCACGACTTTTTCCAGTTTGGCCCTTTAGAGATGGAGCAGTTGCAGGCCAGAGTTCTCCTGGTGGAGACTCATTCCTGTTTAAATGACTCTGATAGACACGGTATAAAGCACATGTTCTTCGACAAGGAGACCCAATTCAACTCACACTCCAGCCCTTCAGTTCCTCCTCACCAACATGACATGAGAATCGACGTCCTCGACATCAACCGACACTAGAGTATGCGTTGAGTTGATATTATCTGTAGTGTATTGTATTGTGAGTAAGCGATTTCTTTCTATGTGTCCAAGCTGAGCATTGCATGCTCCAGCTTGAAGGGAAGTGTTGGAGTTTGTGTCCATTGTGTAGGTGGGTAATTGTATCTCTCCATGGCCTAACTACTACACCCTCTTATGTTTAGTACCACATCGGTTATCTGTGGGACTTGGAGATCCAATGGGGGCTATATAAGAAGCCTCAGACCCATTGTATCAGATGAGAGAAATTGAATACAACATCAGGCATTTGAGGCGGTTCTCTCGTGGTTTCATCTCGTTACTTAGGGAGTAGGGTTCCATGCAAAAATTCATGTGTTCTATTTTATTTGTTATTGCTTTGATCGCTTCCGCATTTCATATTTCTACAATTATTATGTCAGAAGACAAGGTAGATGTATCCTCATTCGATACCTTCAATGGTCCAACACCCATCATCAAGTTGGATGGGACCGACTATGAGTTATGATCTTGCAATTTATAACCATTATGCAGTACAATAACAAGGAGCACATTCTGATGCAGCTAGAGCCGGATAAGATTGGGTGAATACTTCATGGAAGCAAGACAACTCATATGCGTATGTATAGTTATCCGATATTTTGACCTTGAATATAACAAATGATATCCTTTATCATTTCACTATTAAGGCAATGTACGACATCCTCGCAACCACTTACTCTTAGACGAGGAATGAGACAAAGATCATGAAACTTCAGTATGCCATTTTAATAGACAAACAAGATGGCCACCCTCTTCATGTCACTACTCATAGTTCAGAAGCATGTTTGAGAGCCTTTACAACTTCATACCTTTGAATGCTTCTGTAGAGCATCAACACGCATTCATGATTTCCACTATGGTTGGTGTGCTTCTGGTGGTACTTGACTCGCAATATGATGCTACACGTACCCAACTTCTTACATGTGCATCTATACCTCTTGTGATGGAGGCCTACAACAAATTGAGCAGGATCACGATGCCGTAGCATGAAAGGTCTCCTTTACCTCAGAGGATGTTGTGTTCGTGGTCGAGGAGGCAAACACCACATCAATAGTACATCTATTGTCTCCGTTCTAGCCACTCCAAAGATACATGCTATTTGAAGCATGGTTGCCCCGCTTTTGCTTATATTTCCAAGTAAGTTGAGCCTCTTGCCACTTCTGTTGATTAGAAGTTTGATGACCTTGACTCACGTTTGATGAAGTTCATGACTCATGTTACTGCCTATACTAGTGCTCCTTCACGCTCTTTTGACGTTGATTCCATTGCCTCTACTAGTATCTTAGGTATATCTTATGCCCTTATTAGTTGTCACTGGTACATACATTTCACAGTGGATTATGAATTATGATCCATCTCATCATCTCCAAAGACAGAGCTCAGTTTACTTCCTACAAATCAGTACATCCTAGCAGATCTGTTGCCGTTGTTAATGGGACACATTCTCCCGTTACAAGACATGGAGAGATCTGTCAGACACCATCTATGCGCCTGCATATTGTGCTTTATGCACATGAATTTTCTATGAGTTAATTATATATTAGTTAGATTACCAAGGATTTGCATAGTCGTGCTATATTTTAACCCCTTTTTTCTCATGTTTCAGGATATACTCATGGACAAGGTGATTAAATGTGGCAGTGAGCAATGAGGTCTCTATAGACTGGTCCAATCACCTAATACTGGTGTTTTTTCCATTTCCATTGGTTCAGTCTCCATATAAATGTTGCACAGTCGGTTTGGTCGCCTTCCTCTATAAAAGCTGCATAGAGTCCTCAGATTCTATGGTAATCTACATTTCAACGCAAGGCTTGCCAGCTTGGGAAGCATCACCACTCTAGTTTTTCTGATTGCTAGAGTCATAGTAGCAATACCTTATTTTAGTTGGTTCATTTTGATATTTAGGATTGTTGACGCATACTTGTACCTCTTCGTTTATTTATTGTTTTAGTTGTCTTCTTTATGTAATTTACCCATAGGCTACTCTCCTATATAAGAGAGCCTAGGGCGTATGGAATAAGTATCTCATTTCATTTTTCCCAACATGGTATCAGAGCGACGGTCCTAGACCGGAGTTCTCGAAACCCTAACCCTAGCCCACCCCACCCTCCGGCCTCTTCTTCCTCTTCTCTCTCTCATCGCCGCCGAAGGGCATCGCCCCTCTCCAGCGCCGCCGCTCTTCCGCCTCTGCGCGCTGTGCGCGAAAGTGCGCGCGTGCGTGCTGGAGCACTGGTGCGCCGTGCGCAAGTCCTCTGCGCGTTCGCTGCGCACCTTTGCTTGACTGTGCGATAGCGCTGGGTGTGTGATAGCGCTGGGCGATAGCGCTGCAAGTCCTCTGCGCGTTCGCTGTGCACTGGGCGATAACGCTGTGCGCCTGCACGCGGTAGCCTTCCTGCCTACAGCGCCTACCTGCGCCTCTGTGCACCTTCCTACGCCGGTGCTGCTCCTCTGCGCGATCGCTCGCCACAGCACCTAGCGGCGCCTGTGCACCTTACTACTCCAGTGCATCTCCAGTTGCGTGCGCGCGTTGTGCATCTCCAGTTGCGTGCGCGCGTTGTGCATCTCCAGTTGCGTGCGCGCGTGTCTCCTGCACGCGTGTATGTGTGCTAAGCCCTAAGCCCTAGGGCACACACATCTTGATCTACATGGGGTTGGTTGCTTGAGGTCTACACATGCAACGAATCCCATCCATGCCATTGTAGACAAATCACATATTTTGTCAGACGTTCCAGTCTTCAGTATCCAGTATGTCAGAGAGCAAGGCAGATATCCCATCTATTGGCGCATTCCGTGGTCCAGCGCCTATTGTGAAGATGGATGGTACCAACTATGAACTGTGGGCAATGCAGTTCATGAGCATGATGAAGTCTACGGGTAAGAAGCACATTCTTACCGAACCAGAGCCTGCTGAGAAGACTGGAACCAATGCCTCTTGGGAGGCAGATGATGCATACGCCAAAGTTTGGCTATCTGGCACGTTGGCAATTGAGATTGCCAATGACATCCTCCATCAACCCACAGCGAAGGATATGTGGGACATTCTAGCAGCCACATATTCCCAGGCAAAGAACGAGACAAAGATTTTGCAACTCCAGCATGATATCTTCACCATCAAGCAGAATGGTCGCCCCCTTCATTCTCTCTATACATCACTGAGAGGGATGTTCGAGAAGCTCTATAGCTTCATGCCTCTTACCGCCATGCCAGAACAGCAGAAGACATACAGGAATGCGACGATGGTGGGTGTGTTTCTCGCTGCACTTGATCCAGAGTATGAGGCAGCACGGTCTCAGATTTTGGCAGACTCGACTATTCCTCCCATGGAGGAAGCCTTTCACAGACTGAGTAGGATCACAGTTCCTTCAGCAGCTGCGAGTCAGAATTCCTCAGCCATGACGGCAAACAGAGGCCATTGATTTCATCAACAGGGCCGTGGACGTGGACCTCGTGGAAGGGGTGGCCGCACTAGGCCAACATGCACATATTGTCACCGAGTCGGACACAATGAAGACACATGCTATTTGAAGCACGGATTCCCTGCATCTGCACGAGCCGCTGAGCAGATAGAGCCCCCATCTGCTGCTACCTTGGATCAACGATTTGATGATCTAGTTGCCCGTCTCAGGGGCATCATCCCACCATCTGGTCCAGCATCGACTACAGAGAGCCATACTGATGCTGCTGCTTCTGCCTCTGCATCAACTTGTACTTCAGGTAGTACACTTGCACTCCACAGTAGTAGATCTGACACACTGCCATGGATCATGGACTCGGGCGCTACACATCATCTATGTGGCGACCAGAGTCTACTTACAGGATACACTCGGATCCCTCCAGGACGGACAGTAGTGATTGCTAATGGCACACATTCCCCTATCACTGGTCAGGGGGAGATTATATTGACATCTTCTATGCAGCTCAAGAATGTCCTACATGCACCTGATTTTTCTATGAATCTGTTGTCAATTAGTCAGATTACGAAGGATCTCCATTGTCGAGCTATTTTTGATCCATCTTCTTTGATTTTTCAAGACATCCGTACGGGCAACGTGATTGGTCGTGGCTATGAGCAAGGAGGCCTTTACCGTCTGAATCAGACCCCATTTGCCGGAACCACATCCTCTCCTGCTGGACAAGTATCTCCTCTCCTATGGCATCTGCGTTTTGGTCATTTACCGCTTCAGAAGTTGCATCGAGTTCTACCCTATGGTCTCTCTCACACACCTATCCAGTGTGAGGCATGTCAGTTGGGAAAGCATCACAGGTCGTCCTTTCCTAGTCGTCCAGGTCGGAGTAGTAACTCCAAGTTTAAGTTGTTTCATATAGATGTCTGGGGTCCGAGTCGTGTTCCCGATCATCAGGGACACATGTTTTATATTGTATTTGTGGATGATTTCTCGAGAGTGTCATGGGTGTTTCTTATGAAAAATAAATCTGAAGCAGGAAATATTATTATCCATTTTCTTAATGAAATTCAAAATGTTTTCTCCACATCTGTAAAACTTGTGAGAAGTGATAACGCTTTAGAGTTATGCACCCACATTTTTGCCAATTACTACTCCTCAAAAGGGATTATTCACCAAACCTCTTGTGCTCATACATCTCAACAGAATGGGATTGCTGAAAGAAAACACCGTCACCTCCTTGATGTCACAAGATCTCTTCTTATACAGAGTAATGCTCCCTACTCCTACTGGGGTGATGCAGTTCTTACTGCATGTTACCTAATCAACCGTATGCCCTCGTCTGTCTTGAATGAACAACTTCCTTTTTCACTCATTTATCCTGACAAGGATTTGTTCGCTCTTACTCCTCGTGTGTTTGGGTCAGTCGCATACGTCCATCAGTTGTCGCCTGGTACTGACAAGCTCTCTCCTAGGGCTGTCAAGTGTGTCTTTGTTGGGTACTCCAGAACTCAAAAGGGGTACAAGTGTTTTGATCCAGTGCGTCGGCGGTATATGATCAGTGCAGATGTTACATTTTTTGAATTTGTTATGTAATTTTCAGCATCAGGAGACATGCAGCTACCACCTATACCTCCTGATGCCGTACTCATGACACCACCACCACCAACGCCACAAACACCACAACCGCCACCACCACCGCCACCGCCACCACCACCGCCACCGCTAGTCTCACCACTACCATTCCATTACACCCACAGGCCTCCTCCAGCTCATGGTCCTGACCCGTCAACTAGCTCGCCTATGGTATGTAATGAAAATATTAATGTTGATGGATCTGACGACATTTCTCAGCAGGATGTATTGCAGGAGCATGATGAGAATACAGATGATTTGGATGTTCCAATTGCTCTAAGGAAGCCGAAGAGAAGCTGCGCCAAATATCCATTATCAGCAGCAATGTCTTTTGAGAGGCTATCTGGAGACTTCAGGACGTTTGCGTTGGCACTTTCAGCTACAGACATTCCACGGAATCATCATGATGCGTTGCAGGATGCTAGATGGCGGCTAGCAATGGAAGAAGAAATGGCCGCACTTATATCCAGAGGAACCTGGAGTTTGGTTCCTTTACCTCCAGACGTCAGCCCGGTGAGTTGCAAATGGGTGTTTACAGTGAAGCACAATGCAGATGGCTCCATTGACAGGTACAAGGCCCGCCTTGTTGCACGAGACTTCACACAGACATACGGGGTGGACTACCTTGACACATTCTCGCCTGTGGCGCGTCATTCCACTCTGCGGATCCTGTTGACAGTTGCAGTTGCTAGAGACTGGCCGCTTTATCAGCTGGACGGAAGAATGCATTCCTGTATGGCGACTTGCAAGAGGAAGTCTATATGCAACAACCACCTGGTTTTGCTGTTGAGGGGGAGTGTTCCAAGGTATGCAGGTTACATAAGGCCATCTATGGCCTTAAGCAGAGCCCCAGAGCGTGGTTTCAGAAGCTTTCAGATCTGTTTGAGAAACAAGGATATAAACGCTCCAATGCTGATCATTCCTTGTTTGTACAGAAGACGGCTAGAGGTATCATTGTAATCATGGTTTATGTTGATGATATCTTGATTACAGAAGATGATGAGCAGGGCATTAAGCAGGCAAAGGAAAGGCTGGGGACCGAGTTTGTCACCAAAGACTTGGGAGTCCTTAGATATTTTCTGGGGCTGGAGTTTGCTAGAAATCCATATGGATTAGTAATGTCGCAGAGGAAGTATGTTACAGATTTATTAACTGAGACAGGTATGCTAGGGTGTCGACCTGCTACGACACCAATGGATCCCAGCATGAAGCTTTATGATGATGACACAGAAGAGGCGGACAAGAGTAGGTACAGAGAACTGGTAGGCAAACTACTGTATGTCACGATCACTAGACCTGATATATCATTTGCAGTGAGTCGTGTGAGCCAGTTCATGGAGCAACCACGTCAAGTCCATATGGATGCAATACATATGATTCTGAGATATTTAAAATCATCTCTAGGTGCAGGCTTGCTATTTAAGAAAGGAAAGGAGATCTCTATGACGGCATGTGCTGATGCAGACTACACAGGATGCCCCAAGGACAGGAAGTCCACATCAGGATTTGCAGTCTATGTTGGAGATGCTCTAGTCTCATGGAGAAGTAAGAAACAGACAGTGGTAGCTAGATCCAGTGCTGAATCCGAATACAGGGCTATGGCCCAGGCTAGCACAGAAATGATGTGGGTAAAATCTTTGCTTACAGATCTATGTCTTGATATACCTCTTCCTATGATGTTGGAATGTGACAATCAGGCAGCCTTGTTCATTGCAAACAATCCAGCCTTTCATGAGAGGACCAAGCACATTGAGGTTGACTGTCACTACATACGTGACATGGTACAGAAGGGGTTCATTGCTACATCTCACGTCAAATCAGAGAATCAGACTGCTGACATTTTCACCAAGGCATTACTTCGAGGCCCATTCCAGAAGTGTGCGTCCAAGCTGAGCATGATTGATATCTATGCTCCATCTTGAGGGGGAGTGTTGACGCATACTTGTACCTCTTCGTTTATTTATTGTTTTAGTTGTTGTTGGAGTATAAGTTGTATGCGCCTATTGTATTGTAGCAGGGCAAATGGATCCTGGAGGAGATCCATTTACTCCATCTAGTGTTTAGTCCCACATCGTCTAACGGTGGGACTTGGAGGCTCTGGAGAGGCTATATAAGGAGCCCCAGACCTCCTGTATCCATTGAGAAAGTCAATAGACAAACACGCCCCGTTGAGGGCTTCTCCCGTGGTTTCATCCCGCTCCTCACGGAGTAGGGTTCCACGTAAAATCCCGTTGTTCCATATTTTATTTATCTTTTTCCATGTTACGCTTCCGCTTCCGATTTTCTAACATGGTATCAGAGCGGGTCGATTCTCGTGGATTATTTTCATTTTGTTTTCCAGATTCGATGATATTGGAGATGTGTTTGTGAACTTGTTCAAGTTCACGTCCTGTTCCAGGTTTTTTTATTATTTTTGGGTTATCTAAAACCCTAGATTTGATGTCCTTGTGCGTGCGACGACCCTATCTCATTATTCCAGCAGTTCTAGTTCCTTGTGCTGCAAGCCAAGGCCCTATCTCACGTTGTCCGCAGATCTTATGACTCAAGGCGGCGAAGAAATTTCGCTAGCAAGTGGCGAAGAGTCTCACGAGGGAAGAAGACAACAATGCACGGCAAATGTTCTATGCCGCGAAGAAAGTTTCAGGCAGCAAACTCCAGACACCGCCCCCAATGTCTCGCCCGATCTCGCCTCCAGGCTGCAGCCAAGCAGTGCACGACGGGCTCCAGGCGGCCACATGTCCCAGCGGCGCTCCCAGACGAGTTCCAGCGCTCACACCATCCCGCTGCTTCGCGCGAAGGCCCCGCAGCCCGCTGACTCCTCCTCCTTGCGCGCGCGGCCTATGCACGAGACACGAATCTCAACTAGCGCATCAGGCGGCGAGGCCTTCCCTTCCAGGCGTGATGCAACCCTATTTCAGATCCCTGGCAGCCCAAGGCCTCCCTCGCGCGTACTCGTGCGTCTTGAGCGGCGCCGCTCGCAGGCGCGCACTCTCCCTAATCGCGCGCTCAGACACCAGGCACTCCTCCTCGCGCCTCCTCGCCCTGGTGGCGACCTCCAGATGCCATCTCCTCGCTGGCGGCGCCGTTGTGCTCCATCAGGCGGCAGAAGAAGACCCCTAATCGGGATGTGCTCACGCAAGAGGGTTCCCAACCCTATGGACCGATGGGCCTATTTATTAAAGAAAAATTGTTTTTTTTGCTATGGGCTGATGATGAAAAAAAAGAGAGGAAAGTCCACGGGAGCAGCGACAATTATAAAAAAAATTGGGGGAGGGGATGAGTTGGGCCAAGCGGCCACATTAAAAAAAATTGTGAAAAAAAAGAGGCGCGTACACAAAAAAAAAGCCGTATGCAAGTTAAGGAAAAAAATATTATGATTTGAAAAACCGTAAAAAATGAAACGGCTTACAAAAAAAATGATTGATGAAAGCCGAAAAAAATTGTCAACGGCTTAAAAAAATGCTTAAAAAAATAATGATGAATGTTTGAAAAGCCGATAAATGTTTTGATCGGCTAAGTGGTTTTGTTTGTACCCCTATCTATCTTGTCTTCTCCCAACTTGTCGATGTCAGTATTTCGACAAGTATGGGAGAAAGGGGGAGTATATGTAGAGTCACAGGTCTGTTCATGATCCAGATTCCAGATGCCAGTCTCCAGACCAGCAAGTTGATCAGACTCTACAGTTGTTCAGACTCGACGATCATTGTTTCTGAGTCTCCAGTTTCAGACACGCACGAGTGTGCGGTCATTGTTAGATGAGCATATGTTGCCATCATCAGTTCGAGGTCCCCATCATTCTTCTTGTTGTCAGGCCAGAGTTTTCATGTGAGCCATAGGGACTCCAGAGCAGAGGACCATTCCCTTGAGGGCAAGGGTTTTCATGTGGTGTCATAGGTACACCAGAGTAGTGCACCATTCTCTGAGCCAGATGGGAGAGACCCAGTTCTCCGATGAGGAGACTTCAGGCGCAGTTCAGACTCGATGGTCAGCATCTGAGTCTTCAGTTGACTCACACTCCAGCCCGTTCGTCCTCCTCACCTGCACGGCATGAGAAGCAACGTCCTCGACTGCAGCATGTGCGCGTTGGGTTGATATTGTCCGTAGTGTCCTGTAGCGTGAGTTGAGTTTCTTTCTTTATATTTGTCCAAGCTGAGCATTGCATGCTCCAGCTTGAGGGGGAGTGTTGGAGTATAAGTTGTATGCGCCTATTGTATTGTAGCAGGGCAAATGGATCCTGGAGGAGATCCATTTACTCCATCTAGTGTTTAGTCCCACATCGTCTAACGGTGGGGCTTGGAGGCTCTGGAGAGGCTATATAAGGAGCCCCAGACCTCCTGTATCCATTGAGAAAGTCAATAGACAAACACGCCCGTACCCGTTGAGGGCTTCTCCCGTGGTTTCATCCCGCTCCTCACGGAGTAGGGTTCCACGTAAAATCCCGCTGTTCCATATTTTATTTATTTTTTTCCATGTTACGCTTCCGCTTCTGATTTTCTAACAGTTGTCTTCTTTATGTAATTTACCCATAGGCTACTCTCCTATATAAGAGAGCCTAGGGCGTATGGAATAAGTATCTCATTTCATTTTTCCCAACAAGGATCATAGTTGTGTCCCTGACCATCAGGGGCACACGACCTATCTTGTGGTTGTAGATGATTATTCTTGAGTTTTTGACTTTCCTGGTTTTCATTTTGAAAAACAAGTTTGAAGCTGGGCATGTCAGTCAAACTTTTTTCATGAAATAAAGTATTTTTTCTAACTACTATTAAGTATTCTCGCTTTGATAATGCCTTGAAGTTTTGTATGATTCAGCTTTCTCAGTTCTTCAGGTCCATTGGCGTACATTAGATCTCTTGTGCATATACCTCTCAGTAGAATGGTGTTGATTAACTCAAACAACCATTATCTTGTTGATGTGACTGAGACCCTTCTTATCAGGAGTCGTACTCCCTAATCTTTTTGGGGCAATGCGGTCCTCACTTCTTGTTATTTGGTCAACTGTGTGCCATTCTCTGTGTTAGGAGAAAAGTTATATTTTTTAGTTTCATTTCATGATAATGACCTTTTCTCTTTAACACTCCACGTTCTCTATGATGTTTATTCATCATCTGACTCATGGTTGTGACAAGCTCGATCCTGGAGCTTTCGACTCTTTTTTGTGGGCTACTACCAGCCTCTGAAAAGATACTGGTGCTTTGATTCGGTTAGATAGAATTACTATGTTAGTGTTGACGTCGCATTCTTCGAATTTGTCTTGCACTTTTCTCCTACACGGGACACGATGACCCCGTCTGAGTCCGGTGAAGAGGTTTACATACACCTCTTCCTGTGATGCTGCCACCACCACCTCCTTCTCCCATGGCTCCCCCACCACCTACTGTGGCTCCTCCTCCACTACCTCCTCCCATGGTTCCAATGATGCTTATCATGGTTTCTCATGTAGCTTAGACTTTGCCTTATATTTGCATTCACAAGTTACCAACCATAGCCCCTGCTCGTGTGCCTTCCTAATCATCCAACCTCCTTAGGTGAATTTTAAGCACTTGATTTCGGCTAATGACTTTGGTGATTTGTCTATCCCATAGGCCACTTTACGGGTTGAGCTAGTAGCACCATTAGAGGCTACTTTACTGAAAACATATTATCCAAAAGATATTTGATCATCCCATTGCTCTACAGAAGCAGAGGCGTAAATGTGGTACATATCCCCTTGCTGCCCATGTTTCTTTGTAGCATCTTTCAAAGGATTTTAGGAGGTTTGTAGTGGGACTATTAGTTGTAGAGATCCCATGCACATATCAAGAGACTATGTGAAACAGTCAGAAGCATCTTGCTATGGAGGTGGAGATGGCGGCGTTCCAGTTCGGTGACACATGGAGCTAGGTTAATATCCCAACAGGGGTGTTCGTCGTTGACTGCAAACGATTCTTTACAATGACGCATTGAGCAGATGGGCAATGTTGATTGCTACAAGGCTCAGCTCTTGGCCCATGGATGCACCCGGACATATTGGGTGGACTATCTGGACACATTCTCTCCAGTGGCTCGTCATTTGACACTTCAGATCCTCTTCTCAATTTTTGTGGTACAAGAGTGGTCTCTTTCCCAAGTGGATGTGAAAAATTCTTTTCTTTATGGTAACATCTTGGAGGAAGTCTATATACCGTAAGCACTAGGGTTTGATGCTAAGAAGTGTCCAAAGATATGCAGACTTCATAAGGCTATCTATGGTCTTAAGCAGAGTCTCAGAGCATGGTTCTGGAAGCTCTCAAACTTGATTAATCAGTAGAGGTTCATGAGATCGACTGCAGACCATTCACTTTTATACGGAGGACACAAAAAAGTATTGTTGTCATTCTGGTTTACGTTGATGACATCAATGTTATAGGAGACGACTTGCATGCATTAGTGAGTCTAATGAGTTCCTTGGACAAGAGTTTGTGACCAAGGACATTGGCAAATTACATTATTTCCTTGGGCTTGAGTTTACCATGGGCCAACATGGTCTTGTCATGACACATAGGAAGTAGGTTACATATCGCCTTACAATGCCATGGATGGCAGACTGCAAAATGCCACTACTCCCATGGATTCTAGCATGAAGTTATATAATGATGATACAGAGGAGGTGGACAAGAGGAGATACATGGAGCTTGTTGGGAAGCTTCTCTACATGACTAATACTAGGCCAGATATTTCATTTGCAACGAGCAAAGTCAACTGATTTATGGAGCAACTACGATAGACTCACATAGATGCGGTTCACATGATCCCTAGGTATGTGAAGTATTCTTTAGGTAAAAGATTGTTATTTAGCATAGGAACATCCCTTGCCATCACGGTTTACGCAGATGCTGACTATGCAAGATGCCTCAAGGGTAGGAAATCTACCTCTGGCTTTATGGTTTTCATAGGGAGCGCTTTGGTCTCATGGGAAAGCAAGAAGCAGACCGTAGTTGCTAAACCTAGTGCCAAGTTTGAGTACAAAGCTATGGTATAGGGGAACACTGACATGATGTGGGTCAATTCCATTACGACAGACTTAGTTGTTGATGTGCCTCTTCCCCTTGCAGTTGCAATGCTATAACCAGGCTGCTCTTTTCATTGTCAACAATTCAGCTTTCCACGAGAGGACCAAACACATTGAGGTAGATTAACAATATACATGACTCATGATGCAAAAGGGCTTTATCTCTACTTCCCACATCACTTTAGGGGAATCAAGCACAGATGTTTTTACCCAGACTCTTGCCAGAGAGATATTCTAGTGGTGTTGTTCCAAGCTAAGCATGATTGACATCTTTTAATATTCCCATTTCTTACTTATTTTCTATTTCTTTTGTATCTATTATGTATTTTGCTCTTTAGGATTTCTCCTCTGTATATAGAGAGCCCCATGACCGCCATTCATAATTTAGTCATTCTTTTCCTTCCGCAATCATTAATTTTTACAAGGTATATATATATATATATCTATATTTAGCTAATCGAGCTGAAGTTTACTACCATTTGTCCCTCACTATATCGGAGCATTACTCAAGTAAGTTATCATTTTTTGCAGAATCTGAAACATCCAATTTTTGGGATTAATATTTCTCGAGGCCTTGTTAGATATTTATGGAGTACTTGGATCTAAATATAGTTTGACCTAAGATAGATCAATTTGGAGGTGACTAATACATATTTTCGAACCATGTAACAAGGGAAACTTTTTAATGTGGCTTGGTTTAATTTGGGCGATCCTATAATTTGGCTATCTTTTTAACAAAATTAATTGGTCTACATTATGCATGTGCTTACTGTGAAATATTTTTTCCGATTCATGCAAAAAAAAAATCCACTTGTCTGTGAAACACATCAAGTTAAATGTATAACAGTAGTTGCCACTTGGGTATGATAACAGAAGTTGCCACTTGGGTATGATATTTGTGAAATCATTTTTCAACCATGCACATTTTCTTTCTCAGAAATGTTTCAAGAGAAGTCATCAACCAGGCAAAGCAAGGGCAAGATAGCTGGCATTGTTGTAGGGACTATTGCTGGAGCAGTTATTCTATCTTCGATTATTTCACTTCTAATTCTGAGATCAAAATCTACTTATAAACACGTCCATAGAAAACACAGGCGTAAGTATCAAAACAGTTAATATTTTTGTTGCTGTATTTTTTATGTACATCTTGGTCTGCACCAAAGAATATTACTCTGTAACATATCTATAGTGATCAGGGGCGGAACTAGCATAAGCTTAGGGGGGCCATGGTCCCTCCTTAATTGTTGCATTTCTCTTATATAATGTTATTAAATTTTGATATGGCCTCTGCTTAAATATTAAATATAGGGCGAATAATGTCAAGTAGTATCACCAAATGTTGAATGTCTCACTGGCAAAGTGTTGTTTTCTCCAACTAACTAACCAGGGTTCGAATCTCATGTTTGCATATTTTGTTAAAAAAATTAGCTTTACTCACTTTATCTCTCTCTGTCCTTTATTTTGTTTAGTTGCCCCCCCCCCCCCCCCGATAAAATTTCTGGTTCCGCCCCTGATAGTGAAACACCATGCACACTCTTACTTGATGACGTTAACCAGTATATTTTTTGAGCTCTTTAGTTAGTGAGGCCCTGATATTTTGTCATTTTTCTTCATATATAGGTTGGAGTATATGCGTCTTGTGTAGATGGGTAATTGGATCCCTCCAGGGTCCAATTACCACATCCAGTGGTTTAGTCCTCTAAAAGGAAGATGAAAGTTGTATTCCACAAAGCCCTAGAGCTCTCTTATATATGAGAAAATCTCTATGGGAAAATTACATAAGATAAACTAAAAGATAAACAAATATAAATAAAGACCAAGAGATATAAGAATCTCAACACTCCCCCTCAAGCTGGAGCGTATATGTCTATCATGCTCAGCTTAGAATAACAACGATAAAAAGGACCCCTCGCTAGAGCTTTGGTAAACAATGGTGGAGGGGGTGCTGGAGGAGGTGGCGGTGGAGTAGAATGTGGTAATGATGGTATAATGGAGATCGAAGGTAGATGCATATAGACCTCTTCTTCATCCTTTGAAGAAATAAGCTTATCACCTGTGGGAGAAAAATACATAATGGACTCAAAGAAGGTGACATCTGCACTGACGTAGTACCTTCGTCGAATAGGGTCGAAGCAGCGATATCCCTTTTGGGTCTTGGAATACCCAATAAACACACATTTGACAGCTCTGGGAGAGAGCTTGTCAAGAGTAGGAGACACCTGATGAAAAAAGCCACTAAATCGAAAACACGAGGCGTAAGAGAGAAGATCTGTCTTGGGAAACACAATCAAGAACAGAATCTTCTCCTCAGAACCGAAGAGGGCATACGATTTACCAGGTAGCAAGCAGTTAGAACCGCATCCCCCCAGTACGAATGATGAGCATGACTCTGAATCAAAAGAGTTCTGGTAACATCCAAAAGATGACAACGTTTTTGTTCAGCCACCCCATTCTGTTGGGAAGTATATGCACAAGATGTCTAATGCATAATACCATGAGACCTAAGGAATTTAGAAAGTTGAGTACTGCAAAATTCTAGTGCATTATCTGAACGTATAAACTTGACTTTTGCTAAAAAATGCTCCTTGTTTCATTAATAAAGGACTGAATAACATGACCAACATCAGACTTTTTCTTAAGAAGAAAAAAGTAAGCTAATCTTGAAAACTCATCAACTGCAACAAGATAAAACCTATGCCCCTGATGATCTGGGACACGACTAGGACCCCAAATATCAAAATACATTAACTCAAACAGACTATGACTACTCCGACCCTGATGACTCTGGAAAGTGGACCGATGATGTTTCCCAAGCTGACAGGACTCGCAGTGAAGGTAGAGCGAAGAGAAATATGTAGAAGAACGTGACACAACTTTTGCAGAGGAAGATGACCTAATCGAAGATGCCACATATATGGAGAAACAGATCCAATGCGAAGAGAAGAGACACCAGCATACAGAGATTGCACTAGTATGTAGAGACCCCCTTGCTCACAGCCAGATCCAATCACCCTACCCATAAGTATATCCTAAAACACAAGAGCAGATGGATCAAATATGACACGACAATGTAAATCTTTGATGATTTGACTAATTGATAGTAAATTCATAGAAAATTGAGGAGCATAAAGGACATTCTGAAGCCTCATTGCGGGAGTCAACTGCACCTCCCCCTGACCAGTAATGGGAGAGTGTGTCCCATCCGCTATCACAACAGATCGTCCAGGCTGAGTCAGACGAAAATCACTAAACTAGCCTCTGTCACCACAAAGATGATGGGATGCTCCTGAATCCATTTTCCATTCTGACAAGTCTGCCATGTCACAACTAGTAAAGGCATATTCTATACCTAATGTAGATGCCGATGCTGAGGAAACTACCTCTGAGGATCCTGAAGGAGAGCTGGTTAATCCATAAGTAGGCATAATCTCCCTGAGTTGTCCCACAAGCTCGTCAAATCTCTGGTCAGAAACAGGGATGGACTCCTAGCATGTTGTGTCTGCTCTGCAACTCGAGCTGAAGCAAGAAACCCATGCTTAGAATAACAGGTTTCCTCAGAGTGGCCTGGCCTGTGATAATAGGTGCACGACTGACGGGGTCGACTACCCCCTCCTCTACCACGACTAGGGCCTCCCCTACCACGATATGGTGTATGGCTTCCCTTACCACGAGACGCAACCATAGTTGAAGATGTCTGAGACTGTAAGTACTACCAGAGGATATAGATAGTCTACTCAATATGAGATATGCCTCCTCCATCGGATGTATGGTAGCATCAATAAGAATTTGGAAACGAGCAACGTCATGCTCAGGGTCCAAGGCTGCTAGAAAGACCCCAGTCATCACAGAGTCTCTGTATGCCTTGAGTTGCTATGGCGTAGCAGTCAAGGGAATGTACCAATGTAGCTTCTCAAACGTACCCCTCAAAGAAGTATAGAGGGTATGAAGGGGGCGACCATTCTGCTTCGATGTGAAGATATCATCCTGTAGCTGCAATATTTGACTCATACTTCGTCGGAGAATATGTAGCGGCTGAAATATCCCACATAACCTTCGCAGTAGGCTGACTCAAAATATCATTTGCTATCTCTGTAGACACAGTCCCGGATAGCCATGCACATGCATATGCATCATCTGTCTCCCATGAGGCATTTGTCCCAGTCTTGTCACGTGGCTCCTCTGTCGTGACTCGTAAGGATGTGCTTCTTGCCATTGCATTGCACTAAACTCATGAACTGCATGGCCCACAGTTCATAGTTTGTTCCATCCATTTTGACGATGGGTGCTAGACCCTTGAAAGCACCCAGGGATGGAACTTCTGCTTTGTTGTCAGACATGATGACAACTATCTCCAAGACTGGGTCAGCAACAAGAAAGACCTGCGTCTACACCGACATACGAGAAGATGATTGTAGGTGTAGACTCATACCACAACCTCTTCCATTCTTTTGGAGATTCCTTTAGGTAACTAGGGTATTTTAGATAATCACGTTACACCCTAAGTACCCAATAACACGGTGTAGAAACTCTATGAGTGGTGGTGGCGCAAGGGCAGGGACCACACGACCCTCATGGGCGGCGGCGCACGGGCAAGCTGCACGTGGTGCGGCACAAACGGAAGGATGCGGGCGGTGCTGGAGACGCGTAGGCGGCACACGCTAGGGTTTTGGTGTGGGGTAGGGCTGTAGGGCACATGTTCTAGTCTAGGACTGTCGCTCTGATACCAAAGGAAAAATGATAGTTGTATTCCACAAAGCCCTAGAGCTCTCTTATATAGGAGAAAAGCTCTATGGAAAATTGCATAAGATAAACTGAAAGATAAACAAATATAAATAAAGATCAAGAGATATAAGAATCTCAACAAGTCCTACATCTACTATTTGTGGGACTTGGAGACTCGGTAGGAGCTATATAAGAAGCCTCACACCCATTTTATCAGATGAGGGAAGTGAATAGAAAACATAAGTCCTTCGAGGCGTTCTCCCGCGGTTTTTTTTTGACGCTCAAAAAAGGGGGATACACTCGACGGTGTTCACCCCAATATTAAAAACAAAATGTAAAGAGATTTTACAGAAGAGATGGGTAGGTAAAACAAAAAGGAATACCCGATTGGGTACCCGAAAGCAAGGTTCCCCCAGTACAACCAAACCCAGCCTACCGAGGACACCAATCATCCAGAAGACGCGTAGCACAGATAGAAATGTTTTCCTTGTAGAATCGTTGGCCCGCAAAGATGGCCTCATTCCTCCCCAGCCATATGTTCCACAACCTCGCTATCGGATCCAGCACATGCTTCCTATCCCTGCCCCTCGAATTCACCAAGCTGTCGCATAGAGCAGGAAAGGACACAGAATTTATCCAATCAAGATCATCCCAAAGTTCACGAACGGGCTCGCAATCGAAGAAAAGGTGAGTGATTGTTTCCCGCTCCGCACCACAAAGGACGCAGTTCGGCCCAACATTGGGAAATAGAGTTGCACATCGATCACGAGTTAAGAGTCTTCCCCTACGAAGAAGCCATAAGAAAATGCCAATGCGCTCTGGAAGCTTCTGCCCCCAAAGGAATCTGCAGTCACGCACAAGAATATCGTCGTCCACAGAATTGCTAGGAACGAGAGCAAAATACGCCTTCCTCGTGGAAAAAGAGCCATCCTTCCAAGCCCAGTGGTCCCGCCCGTCATTCGGTTATGCAACGTCCGCAAGCAGCCCCATTAACGAGAGTAGATCATCCATACGCTGATCCGAAAGGTTCGCAGCAATCCGAGGACTCCAGCAGCCGTCCTCCCAGCACGATGCCACCGAATCGTTCTTATCCTCCACCAAAGCATATAAACGCGGGAATGTATGGACCAGTCATCGGTCCAGAAACGAAATGAAATCCCCTTGCCCAGGACCGGTTTAAATAGGAAGCAATTGTGAGTAAAAACATTCATCACTCCGCGCCAAAAAGGAGATAGGTGGCGGAACGAGTTCTCCCGAGTAACTCCATCAAATCCTCACCCAGCAACTCCCGCAGGACATTAATCATGAAATTCTCCTCATTGCCCCAAACCCGTGTGGCCCACTTAAGCAGTAGGGCGTCATTGACCACTTCTAAGCGCCTGACTCCCAAGCCCCCAACCCGCTTGGGCCGAGAGACAACATCCCACCCCACCAGATGAACCCCCCTTCTCCCCTCCCCCTTTCTACCCCACAAGAAACCACGCATACACCTCTCCAAGCACAACCGAATCCCCTTCGGCATACCTCAAACCGAGAAGAAGTAGATAGGAATAGAGGATAGCACCGCTTTTAGAAGAACCAGCCGCCCTCCCCTGGATAATAAAGCCGCTCGCCACCTGGCCAGGCGAGCCTCCACCTTCTCCACCACCACCTTCCAATCACGGAGCCGAACACGACTGACAACAAGAGGCAGGCCGAGGTAGTCAAAAGGGAGATCACTGTGGTTAGAGCCCAATAGCTGGCCACATTCCAAGACCTGCGCCGGATACCTCAGTGGGACCCCCTTCGATAAAGCAAATAGTGTCGTCGGCGAACTAAATAATTGGGACATGGAAGTCCCCAACATTGCATCCCTGTGTCAGGCCCGCCGCAACCACGCCATCAATCATACGAGGCAAAACATCAGCCGCTAGGACAAAGAGAAGGGGTGTGAGAGGACACCCCTGTCGCATCCCCCTCCTTGGCTGGAAGAATCCCCCGACCGGGCTACCATTAAGCAAAACAGAGAGGGAGGCCGTGGAAACACATCGCCGCACCCACGAGATCCACGCCTTCGGGAAGCCCCTCCGCTTCAAGACAGACCACAAGAAACGCCAATCGAGGCAGTCATAGGCCTTAGCGAAATCGATCTTCCAAAGAATCCCCTTCGTATTAGACTTCCTCCATGTCACAACCATCTCGGAGGCCACTGCGAAGCAATCCGAAATTTGCCTCCCACGAATAAAAGCCGCCTGCGACGGCGAGATCAGCGATGCAAGAAGGGAGCTAGCCTCGTGGCCAAGACCTTAGCAATAATTAGATAGATCCCATTCGAGATAGAGATAGGACGAAAGTCCTCGATGCGATTGGTCGTAGGTGCCTTGGGGATCAAAACAATAAGGGCCCTATTAATTTTATCAAACCCACGGTTTCCATCATAAAAATCGCGTGCAACCTCCATTACGTCATCAGCAACGTCCTAGAAATCACGGTAGAAGGCCACTGGAAACCCGTCAGGTCCCAGCGAACCGTCTACGTTGAGGTCCCAAACTGCATCTTTGAGCTCGGCCAAAGAGAACGGCCTAACCAGGGCCATCGCATCCGAGTCTAAGATTGAAGGAGCCCCCCGGCCCGACCATCGCCATCTGCGCGGCGACTGGCATCCAAAAACATTCTCGAAATGCGCCACCAAAGCCTCACCCATATCCTTGTCCCCATTAACGAGGGAACCATTCACCATGAGAGAACGGATGTAATTGAATCGTTTTCGTCCGCTGGCCATCCGGTGGAAGAACGCTGTATTAGCATCACCTTCCTTGATCCATGATAACTGCCCCACACCCTCTGTTAATTCAGTCAAATTAATGTCCAAATTAATGTTAATCGTTCGCTGTAGTCGGATACGAGAGGCTAGTCAAAAACCACTTAAATTTAATGTCAAGCGGTGAAATTTTTTTACTTGGTGAAGTCCAAGGTCGATCTCAGGGAGGCATCTGTCTCCTTAGGTGAATTTTAAGCAAGTATCCAAGTGTGTGATCTTCGAGGAAGTAATTTTTATTCTTTTTAATTTCTGTGCAGACTTATGCAAAAATGCAGGCCAATTTAACATTCAATTTAATTAAGATATCAAGTGAAGTCCAAAAATTCTAAAAATTGGCCAGATGATTAATTATGATGAAAATGAGTTACCCTAATTTTTTTGGATTTTTCAGACACTAAATTGATTTTCTGGAAATTAAATATGCAGACAGTGTGATTTTCACTATTTAATTATTAATAAATAACAAATCACATTTTTTTAAGAAATAAAATTATCCTAGATGGCACTAATGATAAGGGATCCAGGAAAATTAAAAGATCTGAATTTCAATGTGAAATGAATTAATTAAAATTAATATAAGAAAATCACTCAACAATTTATTTAGGCCTCGATATGTGTGCAAATGGCATGAAATTTTTATGGTATGTTAAGAATACTGTCCTTAAGCTACTGTTAATTTTTGATGATTTTTGGAAGCACAGAGAATTAACTACAAATTAAAAGGTGTCACTGGGCAAAATATGTCAAAAATGCACCAATTAATTCATTAATAATTCTACTGAAATTACAAAAATGTGACACGTGGACCAATAGACAGAGGACAAGTTTCTCAACAAAATGCAATTTTTAGATATGAAAAATGATGTAAATTGCAACCTAAGGATGCGTGCAAACACAGGGGTGTAAATGCAATACAGAAAAATAAAAATACAAAAATCAAATATGCGGACAGGGACTAAAATGCAATTACCTATAATGCTGGGGACTCGAGTGCAATTTTTCCAACAAGCACGTGCTCCTCACATGGGCTCAGCTTCACAGGGACCTTTTTGCAAATATGAAAAGTCCCGGGGGCCTCTGTGTAAATTACCCAGGCCGCACGTGCTCCTCACGTGGGCGGCCTAGGCTCGGATGGCTGCAGAGGCTTGGGCTAGGCTCGGGCGACTTTGGAGGTCTGGAGTGAGGCTCGGACGACCCGAACCTAGGCTCGGAGAGGAGGCTCGGGCCGAGGCTACGTGGCAGGCTGAGGGCCCCTGGATCAAGATTGATCCAAGGGGTGTCGGTGCTGACGCGTGGCTCGATCAAAGATCGTCAGATCTACGTTGATCTGACGGCTCCTGGCTGCTCCAGATGTCGATGACATGGAGGGATGAGCGCCGTTCGATCAGGAAGGATCCAACGGTACTGGTGAAGCGCGACTGAGTGCGACGTGGCACGAAGTCCACCGTTCGATCAAGGTGATCGAACGGCAGCTGGTACTTCTCCTTCAACGGGCCTCCGCCGCCTGCGGAGGAGATGGCTGGGCTCCGACGAGGTGGCGTGAGCTCCGCCCGTTCCTCCAGATGCCGATGAGGCTCTCCGAGGTGTCGGAGATATCCCAGTAGGAGCGTGGCGATGCGGCGAAGGCACTGATGGTCTCAGGAGCGGGAGAGGGCCGTCGGAGGTTGTTGGCGACGAAGCTCAAGGACGACTCCGGCGAGCTTCCGTTCAATGAGAAGCGGGGCACCTGCAAGTGTTAAAGATAGAGCCGGAGCCCGTGCGTGCAATCGTGAAGGTGGAATGATGGTTGGCGAGGCCTAAAGCGGTGGGAAGTGATCGTACGACGGTGCTCCGGCCAAGTGGCAGAGCTGGAGATCGATGGATGGTGGAGTGAAGTGTCTGAGGGTGCGGAGGGGTCAGCGAGGATGAGAGCTCCGTCACGGAGCTCGGCGGAGTGAAATGGAGGCGGGAAGGTGACCGTAGGCGGCGAATAAAATCGGAGAAGATAAAGAAAAATTAAGAAAAAGATCGGAGGGGGAATGGAGGGTTCACCTGGGGATTGGACCTCCCTCTTGGGGTCCAGGTCGTCGCTCGAGGGACCGGTGGTGTCCCGAGCTCCAGCAGCTGCTCGGAGGAGTGGCTGCGACACGGCGGTGGGCCGAGGATCTCGCCGGAGAAGAAGCCCTTTTTCGCTCGAAGACTCGTCAAATTGCTGTCACCAATTGGAGGGTCTGAGCTCAGGGAAGCTCTCTGGAGTGGCGGATAGCCATGACAGTGGCTGGTGATGGTGTATTTATAGGATGGAGGTGGCAGCAGTGTTGGCGACGAGGCGAGGTTCATGGGCGTCATGGAGCGACTCTGGTGGTCGTCGTGGGGAGTGAGGTAGCTGGCGAGGATGAGGGACGAGTGGGTGACATCGTGGAGGTGGTGCTCGTCTGCGGTGGTCGGGGTGCTGCCAAGAATAGGAAGGGGGCGCCTCTCCCGCAAGGCAGGGAACGTGGGAGAGAGGGCGCCCGGAGGTAGGAGACGAAGTCTCCACCGTTGGATCTTGTGATCCAACGGTGGTGATCGAAGAGGAAATGGCCGGGTAGGATTAGATCGGGGCGCGCTGATGATGGGCCGTGATCGCGCCACGTGGAGGGAGCTGGGCGAGGCGCGAGCGGGCGGCTTGGATGAGGAGATGGAGATGATCGAAGGGACGAGGGGCGCCAACGGAAGAACGGCTGTGATGGAGGGATCAAGGGCTTGATCAGAGGGTGTACATGCCACCACGTGGCGAGTTCTGGAAGAGGCGTGGGCGGATGGTGTGGATTGAAGGCTGGAGATGATCTGATGGTGGGGATTTGAGGCGTACGTGGAGAGGACTGAGCCGTTGGATCAAAGAGGAGGATCCAACGGTTGAGGATGCAGGCGGATGAGGCAAGGGGAGCGGGCCGCGTGGCGCAACCAGAGGGCGCCACGTGGCCTGCTGTGAGTGGCTGGAAGAAGATACACGTGTAGAGAGAAGAGGGGGCCGAATTTGGAAAAACTCAAAACATGAAAGTTGTAGATCTCGATGAGATCTACATGTTTCATGTTGACCAAAGACGGAGATGAGGTCAAATATGGTACATAAATACAAAGATACAGATATACACCTATGTAGTATACAAAGTGGCCCAAAAACCCAACTTTATCATACAAGCTCCAATTTGGGTGAAATTAGTCTCATTTTAAAGGTCTTTCAATGTTTAGTATTCTAAGAGTAAGTAGACCTATTTCGGAGTTTGTAAGAGGGCTTTATGTGCATTTTAGTGTACAGGGGTTCTGAGGCTTTATTGGCTAAATTACAAGGGGAATTTCTGGCCTGCTTCCCTATATTATTAACTAAGGAGTACATATTATAGAGAAGAGGTTATTTTAGTGAATGGGTATTTTACAAGGGATCTTTGGCTTCTTATTTAAATGCAAATGGACTGCTAAAATGTATGAATTATGTATGCATGCATGAGTGCTATTTATGCAATATAAAGGGAAAATGCATCTGTTTTCTCGGGAACAAGGCTCTATTTTTGACTTTTGAAGTGATGAATCACAGATTCATCAATCCACCTCAAGCGCGAACGCTGACGCCATTCGAGTGTCCTTTTTTATCCTCCGATTTGACAATATCAAGGGTAGCAGCACGCTCCAAGAGCTCCTCCGTTAGCAGTTCTCTAGCGTTCTCCGTACGATCTAGCCGCAAAATAGCATCCTCCGCCGCCATCCTAGCCGCCACACGGGCCAGGCGCGAATCCTTCTTGAATGACGCCAAGAGTCTTCTCAGCGAGGCAAGCTTGTGATCCAATCGACGAGCAGCAGAACCCACAAACGAAGTCTGGTTCCAGTGGTTCTTGACCAAATCTTTGAACCCTGGCTCCAATAGCCTACACCTTTCATACCGGAAGAGACCCCGAGGACGGAGCTCTTCCCCAGAATCCCACACAATTGGGCTATGATCAGAAAACGAGCGCGACCGAGATGACACCGAACACAAAGGGAAGGCCTCCATAAGCTTTCTATTCGCCAAGAATCTATCAATCCTCGACCGAGAAGCATTGTTCCTCCAGGTATACGAAATATCATTGGGCACCAGCCCCTCCAAGGCCAGGTCAGCAATGAGCTCGATAAAGTCACGTGAGCCCGAATCCTACCCCCCGCGGCCACGCGGCCGATCAGAAGAGAGGGCAGTGACATTGAAATCCCCTCCCAGCTGCCAGGGAAGACCCTCGAAGTCAGAGGTCGCCTCCCGCAGATCCTCCCAGAGCTCCCGCCGGAGTATGTGGCAAGTAAGCGCATAAATACACGATAATGCAATAGAGGCATTAGAGTCAGCCCGAGTCAAGATGACCGTCAAAGAATGTCTTCCAACGCGCATAGAGGAGAAAGAGAATATCGTCGAGCACCAAGCCAAGATAATGCCACCCGACGCCCCATTCGCATCCACCGTGCGAAAGTCATCCAGAGCACCTGCACCGACAGATCGCCACATGGAGTCATCCACCCCCGTAAGTTTCGATTCCTGAATAAAAGCGACATCACATTCCTATTCAGAGAGACGCATCCCCAAAGCACGCCGATTTCTGGTTCCCCGAGTCCTCTAACGTTCCATGATAGAATCTTCATTAAAAACCAAGGGAGCGCCCCCCGATAAGAGAGAGGCATGCCGCCTCCGCCACCGAATCTCGCAACGTCGAATAGGATGCGACCATGGGGTCGCCAAGGCGGGAATGGATACGCCTACTATAGTTCTTCCCAAATCGTGAAGCGGATGAGCTTCCCACCGCAGAGGGAACGTCACCGGTCCCCGAGGTACCAGCCAGAACACCGACATCGCCAGCCGCACTAGGCGGAGAGATAGCCGAAGTAATCGGAGAGGATGGAGAAGGGTGAACCTGAGCCATCACAGCAGACGAATCGATTTCCTCCAGATGGATCCTTCTGGGCAAGGCCATCGAAACAACGGGCCCCGGAATAGTAGAGACAGTCGCCAAAGAAAGAGGGTCCGATAGCATAAGCGGGTCAGATGGAACCCACAACGGAGGCCACGACCCGAAAAGGGCGGATCCGATAGGGGATCGCATAGAATGAGTGGTCACGTGTCCCGAGATAGACAAATGCATGGAGTCAGCCGACAGAATAGGCGGTTGTAGAGAACACGAATCGACCTCGATTGAGCCCAAAGCCATGAAACCGCGCCTGGCAGGATCCGCACACATCTCCCGAGAAGGCTGAAAAAGCGGTCCAGGGAAGATACACTTACCAGGCGTCCCTTCGTAAACACCCCCAAAGGTGGACACGTGGCAACCAGAAAATGAAGCGTCGTCCCCCACTCCCAGGTCATGTACGCCAATTTTGACAGCCGGAGACGGCGGCGAAGTCGCCGGCAACGCCGCAGGCGAGAGGATAGAGAACGCCAGCTTGAAAGTCCACCGGCCAACCTTCAAGGTTTCGAAGAAGACGTTATCAACAGCTTTGGCAAGGAAAGACGGAGAGCACTCCAGCAAAATTTTAGCGCGCGTCCAATCCGCGCCCGGCGATAGACCATCATCGAGTACAGCCAAAACTTCCCCCAGTCTCCCACCACCCTGGAGAGGGCGGGGACCGTGCGAGAAAGAAAGGGCACTCCCCGCACTTCCGCCACACAGACCTCCGTGACATAGGATGCTCCGTCCGCGACCCTCAGTCGCCTCCACGCCACATCGCCATCACCATCCAAAGAGAGAAGCCTTTCCCGCTGCTCCGGGGAAAGACCACGAACGCAGCAACGAGAAAAGTCCAAGATGATGAAGTCCCCGCTGAACTGTGGACCCAAGAGCTCCATGGTGTTGGAACGGATCACTTCCCAGTCCACGCCAGGTCGGCGCAGGACCCCCACCGCGGCGAGGAGGCCAACATCGGAACGAAATCTCCCCGCCTGAACCGCCAGCCCATGCAGCACCTCCCTATGCAGCGCCTCCCCATGCATTGGCTCCCCATGCAGAGACTCCCTACCTACCGGCTTCCCATGCACCGCCAACGACGAATACGAAGCTTCCGCCACATCGCACCCCACCGCGGGACCACCACGAGAGGGAACTCCCTCCCCCCTGAAGATGTACGACTAACGCCACCGCCCATCATCGGCACACCTCCACCCACCACCAAAGCATCAGGACCCATCACCTTGGCGTCGCCTCCTCGCACCACCTGTGCAAAGGAGCGAGAGCCACTGACACTGAAGTTGACATCAAGTCCTCCATGCAGCCTCGACCCATGCAACCGAGACCTATCCCTGCTCCCGGTGCACCCACGAGAAGCACCAACGACCCTGCACGAGGACATGCGATGACCCACATTTCCGCAAGCATAACACCGAGGTGGAAGACGACAAGCGGACGCCAGATGTCCATGCATTCCGCAACGGAAACACTTCTTCCTCGGCTTCCTATGCGAAACCATCACCCACCCTCCCTCCCCGGTCACCCGCTTATCGCCAGATGCTTCTACATGCTTCTCATCCCCCTCACCACACGAAGAAGGCCCATCACCACCCCCCCGGCAGTCCCCCTTCCTCCCCCCAGCAGGGAGCGCTCCACCCTTCGACCTCGCCGAGCTCGCCTCCCCACCACCCTTCACTCGCCAGAAGCCCTTCACTCGCTCCATCCTCCCTCTTCTCATGTTCACGTGCTTTTCTCCAATTTCCACATATGTTCTCCCGCGGTTTTATCCGGCTCCTTAGGAGTAGGGTTCCACGTAAAATCCCAATGTTCTTCATTTTTCTTATTCTTTTTCTATGATATTACGCTTCCACATTCTCGATTTCTAACATGGTATCAGAGCGAGTTCGATTATCAATGATTTTATGTTCTTGATTTATTTGAGATTCGATTGATAAAGACAATGTTCAGAAATGCGGGCCAGGAAGCCCGCATATGCGGAGGCGGTCTCTCTAGCGAACCACATATTCTATATTCGTTCAATATTCGAGAAAGATGCATATGCGACATTTGTATTAGGACCTAAACCCAGTCCAACCCTAAAAAATCCCACCCGATAAATGAGAGCCCTGTTTCTCGAGTCCCCAACCCTCTATGCTCCAGTTCTCAAATGAGTGGTTCATTTTGATTCCAACTCTACTGTTCTTAAATAAAAAATACAATAAACTGATGTCATATCTTTCGATTATGGTTGAGTTGATTGTTATATCTATTGAAAAATGCAACTTAATTTTTGGTTCAATTGATTGCTATATTTTCCATAAATCACCTACTATTTCTGCAGTGCATATGCATTCATTTTCCTGAGAAACACTACATAAAACTACCAATTACATTAGTGGTTAGCTAGTTAGTTTTTAGAATTATTCACTTACATTCTACATTTGATCTTGGTGGACTCTGGTTAATTTATAATACGTTTTTATTGGAATTTCTGGAATATTTATAATGGCTCCTTTTTGAGTATAAATGATCTTAAACTTATACTTAGAGCAAGTGCATAGGTAGAGGGAACATTGGTAGGTTCACTTGGAAGTGGTTTTGACATACGCTTTCTCATCCAATATTCTATGCTAGATGGGTACTTTGAGAGGGTGTACTTGCAAAAGAAGTTCGTCATAGGTATATATTATATATTTTTGTAACATACATCTCTAAAATTTGAAAATATTATTATATCTATTATTTATTTTTAATTAAAATATTACAACCCGCATAATGCGCATATACTTCCGCATATACTTCCGCCTACACGCTTACTCGCTTCAAACTACCTGACCGAACGAATACTGATACCGACTTTCTGAACCTTGGATAGAGAAGATTCAGTTCTTACTAGTTCTTGAAGATTATTTATTCTGCATTCGTGATCAAGTTCCAGATTCAATTTCTAGGGTTTTTTGAAGTCCTAATTTTTCAGCAGTCACCAGATGATCTGATTATCGTTTTTGGTTGTCCTTGAAGATCGATTCTTGCTTTTTATTATTGTTCTGCAATACAGATTCTTGAAGATTTATGTTCGCGATCAAGTTCCAAATTTATTTCTAGGATTTTCTCGAACCCCTAATTTTGCATGGGTCGACACCAAGTTCTGAAGATTTATTCAGTGTTCTCGCACGGTGGTGCTCTATTTTCGTACAAACCAAACATCATCGGCTTCAACAGCAATGATCAAGGCCAATTCTGGAGGCTTCTTTATCACGCAAACCGAGCAACATCATCGACATCGAGTTCTGCAAGCATCTTTATCGTCAAGATCAAGGTCAATTCTGGAAGCATCTAATCGAGGGTTCCATTAGGCAATGAGTTCCAGTTCATGCATCTACTCGAAGATCCCAACATCAATAATGGGTTCCTCGAGAACCCTAGTTTCGTGAAAGAACTTTAAGCACTCTTCTCCGACAGTGAAGCCCTTATTCTCGAAGAAGAGAAAGCCGTAGCAGCAACAACCTTGTCAAAGAACCCCCGGGAGGCGAACTACTCTCCATGGCATGGAGGCATGCAGCCCCAGTTGGAGGCACATCCCAGCTGATGGCGACGCGATACACAACCTCGATCTTCCTCCAGTTGATGGCGGCGCCACTTGAATCGCAAGAGACATAGGACAGAGAGAGAGAGAGATCGGCCAACGATGCTTTCTCCAACCTCTGATCATGCAGAGCTCCTGACCCTCTCGCCTAGAGAGGATCCAAGGCAGTGGTGTCGACCGAGAAAGGAACCCCCATCGAGCGGCTTGAGGGGTTCCCAATTGGGAACCCTAAATAGCAGCCACGTGCTGAAGTTTTGAGCCCATTTGAGGGGCTACACGTTTGAGCCTATATTTAGTTGAGTATTTTTTGAAAAAAAACAAGAGGAAAGGGAGAGAGCGGGCCCAATGGGCTGCTGCTTAAAAAAAGAGACAACATTTTGGGCTCAAGTTGGCTTGTGTTTTTTTTTGTTGGGAAAACTGAATGACTTGTTCTATTCCATAAGCCCTAGGCTCTCTTATATAGGAGAGTAGCCTATGGGTAATTTATATAAAGAAGACAATTGAAAAATAAAATAACGAAAGGGTACAAGTACTCTATATGCGTCAACACTCCCCCTCAAGATGGAGCATAGATATCAATCATGCTCAGCTTGGACACACACTTCTAGAATGGGCCTCGAAGTAACGCCTTGGTGAATATATCAGCAGACTGATTCTCTGATGTGACGTGGGATGTAGCAATGTACCCCTTCTGAATCATGTCACGTATGTAGTGACAGTCAACCTCAATATGCTTGGTCCTCTCATGAAAGGCTGGGTTGTTTGCAATGAACAAGGCGGCCTGATTGTCACATTCCAACATCATAGGAAGCGATATATCAAGACATAGATCTGTAAGTAAAGATTTCACCCACATCATTTCCGTGCTAGCCTGGGCCATAGCCCTGTATTCGGATTCAGCACTGGATCTAGCTACTACTGTCTGTTTCTTGCTCCTCCATGAAACTAGGGCATCTCCAACATAGACTGCAAATCCTGAGGTGGACTTCCTGTCCTTGGGGCATCCTGCATAGTCTGCATCAGCACATGTTGTGATAGAGATCTCCTTTCCCTTCTTAAATAGCAAGCCTGCACCTGGAGATGATTGTAGATATTTCAGAATCATGTGTATTGCATCCATATGGGCCTGACGTGGTTGCTCCATGAACTGACTCACACGACTCACTGCAAATGATATATCAGGTCTAGTGATCGTGACATACAGTAATTTGCCTACCAGTTCTCTGTACCTTCTCTTGTCCACCTCTTCTGTGTCATCATCATAGAGCTTCATGCTGGGATCCATTGGTGTCGTAGCAGGTCGACACCCTAGCATACCTGTCTCACTCAATAGATCTGTAACATATTTCCGCTGCGACATTACCAATCCATATGGATTTCTAGCAAACTCCAGCCCCAGAAAGTATCTAAGGACTCCCAAGTCCTTGGTGACAAATTCGGTTCCCAGCCTCTCTTTTGCCTGCTTAATGCCCTGCTCATCATCTCCTGTAATCAAGATATCATCAACATAAACCATGATTACAATGATACCTCTAGCTGTCTTCTGTACAAACAAGGAATGATCAGCGTTGGAGCGTTTATATCCTTGCTTCTCAAAAAGATCTGAAAGCTTCTGAAACCACGCTCTGGGGCTCTGCTTAAGGCCATAGATGGCCTTATGTAACCTGCATACCTTGGAACACTCCCCCTCAACAGCAAACCCATGTGGCTGTTGCATATAGACTTCCTCTTGCAAGTCGCCATATAGGAATGCATTCTTCACTTCCAGCTGATAAAGCGGCCAGTCTCTAGCTACTGCAACTGATAACAGGATCCGCAGAGTGGAATGACGCACCACAGGCGAGAATGTGTCAAGGTAATCCACCCCGTATGTCTGTGTGAAGCCACGTGCAACAAGGCGTGCCTTGTACCTGTCAATGGAGCCATCTGCATTGTGCTTCACTGTAAACACCCATTTGCAGCTCACCGGGCTGACATCTGTAGGTATAGGAACCAAGCTCCAAGTTCCTCTGGACTGAAGTGCCGCCATTTCTTCTTCCATTGCTAGCCACCATCTAGCATCCTGCAGGGCATCATGATGATTCCGTGGAATGTCTGTAGCTGAAAGTGCTAAAGCAAACGTCCTGAAGTCTCCAGATAGCCTCTCAAAGGACACGACTGCTGATAATGGATATTTGGCACAGCTTCTCTTCGGCTTCCGTAGAGCAATTGGAACATCCAAATCATTTGTATTCTCATCAGGCTCCTGCAAGACATCCTGCTCAGAAATGTCGTCAGATCCATCAACATTAATATTTTCATTACATACCATAGGCGAGCTAGTTGACGGGTCAGGACCATGAGCTGGAGGAGGCCATCGGGTGTAATGGAATGGTAGTGTGGTGAGACAAGCGGTGGCGGTGGTGGTGGTGGCGGTGGTGGAGGTGGCGGTGGTGGTGGTGTCGATATCTGAGGTGGTGGTGTCATGTATATGGCATCAGGAGGTATAGATAGTAGCTGCTTGTCTCCTGATGCTGAAAAATACGTGACAGATTCAAAAAATGTAACATCTGCACTGATCATATACCGCCGACGCACAGGATCAAAACACTTGTACCCCTTTTGAGTTCTGGAGTACCCAACAAAGACACACTTGACAGCCCTAGGAGAGAGCTTGTCAGTACCAGGCGACAACTGATGGACGAATGCAACCGACCCAAACACACGAGGAGTAAGAGTGAACAGATCCTTGTCAGGATGAATAAGTGAAAACGGAATCTGTTCATTCAAGACAGACGAAGGCATACGG
Source organism: Ottelia alismoides (assembly GCA_037367405.1). Taxonomy (NCBI): domain Eukaryota; kingdom Viridiplantae; phylum Streptophyta; class Magnoliopsida; order Alismatales; family Hydrocharitaceae; genus Ottelia; species Ottelia alismoides. The sequence continues at coordinate 783,782 of JAZKJV010010769.1, read as the reverse complement.
TTGATTAGGTAACATGCAGTAAGAACTGCATCACCCCAGTAGGAGTAGGGAACATGACTCTGTATAAGAAGGGATCTTGTCACATCAAGAAGGTGACGGTGTTTTCTTTCAGCATTCCCATTCTGTTGAGATGTATGAGCACAAGATGTTTGGTGAATAATTCCTTTTGAGGAGTAGTACTTGGCCAGAAGGTTGGTGCACAACTCTAAAGCATTATCACTTCTCACAAGCTTGACAGATGTGGAGAAAACATTTTGTATTTCATTCAGAAAATGAATAATAATATTTCCTGCTTCATATTTATTTTTCATCAGAAACACCCATGACACTCTAGAGAAATCATCCACAAATACAATATAAAACCGGTGTCCCTGATGATCGGGAACACGACTTGGACCCCAGACATCGATATGAAACAACTCAAACTTGGAGTTACTACTCCGACCTGGACGACTGGGAAAGGACGACCTGTGATGCTTTCCCAACTGACACGCCTCACACTGAATAGGTGTGTGAGATAAACCATAGGGTAGAACACGACGCAACTTCTGAAGCGGTAAATGACCAAAACGCAGATGCCATAATAGGGTTGATACTTGTCCTGAAGAAGAGGATGAGGTTCCAGCAAACGGAGTCTGATTCAGGCGGTAGAGGCCTCCTTGCTCATAGCCACGACCAATCACGTTGCCCGTATGGATGTCCTGAAAAATCAAAGAAGATGGATCAAAAATTGCCCGACAATGTAGATCCTTCGTAATCTGGCTAATTGACAATAAGTTCATAGAAAAATCAGGTGCATGTAGCACATTCTTGAGCTGCATAGAAGATGTCAAGCTAATCTCCCCCTGACCAGTGATGGGGGAATGAGTGCCATTGGCAATCACTACTGTCCGACCTGGAGGAATCTGAGTGTATCCTGAAAGCAGACGTTGGTCGCCACATAGGTGATGTGTAGCGCCCAAGTCCATAATCCATGGTAAAGTACCTGATCTACTACTGTTCAGTGCAAGTATACTACCTGAGGTACTGGTAGAAGCGGAGGCGGAAGCAGCGGCATCAGACTGAGGCTCTGTAGTCGGTGTTGGGCCAGATGGTGGAATAATGCCCCTCAGACGGGCAACTGGATCGTCGAACCGCTCGTCTAAATTAGCCGCAGATGGAGGCTCTATCTGCTTGGCAGCTCGTGCGGATGCAGGAAAACCATGCTTTGAGTAGCATGTATCTTCATTGTGTCCAACTCGGTGACAGTAGGTACATGTTGGCCTAGTGCGGCCACCCCTTCCACGGGGTCCACGTCCACGGCCCTGGTGATGAAATCCACGACCTCTGCTAGCTGCCATAGCCGACGAATTCTGACTCGAGGCTGTAGAAGGAACTGTGATTCGACTCAACCTATGAAAAGCTTCCTCCATGGGAGGAATAGTTGAGTCAGCCAAAATCTGTGATCGTGCTACCTCATACTCTGGATCAAGTGCAGCCAGGAACACACCCACCATTGTCGCATTCCTGTACGTCTTCTGCTGTTCTGGCGTGGCAGTAAGGGGCATGAAGCTATAAAGCTTCTCGAACATCCCTCTCAATGATGTATAGAGAGAATGTAAAGGGCGACCATTCTGCTTTATTGTGAATATGTCATGTTGAAGTTGCAGAATCTTAGTCTCGTTCTTCGCCTGAGAGTACATTGCTGCCAGAATATCCCACATATCCTTGGCTGTGGGTTGATGTAGGATGTCATTGGCAATCTCAATAGCCAATGTACCAGATAGCCAAACCTTGGCATATGCATCATCAGCCTCCCAAGAGGCATTGGCTCCAGTCTTCTCTGCAGGCTCAGGTTCGGTAAGAATGTGCTTCTTACCCGTTGACTTCATCATACTCATGAACTGCATTGCCCACAGTTCATAGTTTGTACCATCCATCTTGACAATAGGCGCTGGACCACGAAAGGCGCCAATAGATGGGATATCCGCCTTGATTTCTGACATACTGGAGATGGAAGACTGGAGCGATTGACCGAGGATAAGCTTTGTCTACAGTAACATAGACGGGATTAGTTGCATGTGTAGACCTCAAGCAACTATCCCCATGAAAATGTACACGCTAAGCCCTAGCCGCACGCAACAGTCACGAGCAGGCACAGGTTGCGTGGATGCGCACAGGTGGTTGTGTGCACTGGTGCTACAGCGCGCGCACGGGCACTGGAGATGTTGACCTAGTGCACGCGCACGGATGCACAGGGAGATGCGCAGGGGGATGCGCGCACTGGCACTGGAGATGCGCAGAGAAATGCACGGAGGCGCAGGCGCATGCGCAAGGAGATGCACGCACGGGGACTGGAGGTGTACGTGCACGGAGGCGCAGGCGCACGGTGCTGCAGCGCGTGCACCTGAGGATGCGAGGCGCTACGCGCTACACGGCGCAAGGCGCTACAGCGCCGCCCAAGCGAGCGTGTGCTGCTCGCAACGGCGCGACGGTGGTTGGAGAGGCTGCTCGCAGCGGCGCGACGTTGGTTGGAGAGGCGGCACCGATAGAGCAGGAAGAGGAGGGCTGGAAGGTGTGGTAGGATTAGGGTTAGGGTTTCGAGAACTCCGGTCTAGGACCGTCGCTCTGATACCATGTTGGGAAAACTGAATGACTTGTTCTATTCCATAAGCCCTAGGCTCTCTTATATAGGAGAGTATCCTATGGGTAAATTACATAAAGAAGACAACTGAAAAATAAAATAACGAAAGAGTACAGGTACTCTATATGCGTCAACATTTTTAAAAAGGATTTTTGTTTTGGAAAAGGCAAGCGTACAAAAAAAGTCGTACAGGGGAAAAAATGTTTGAAAAAAGGGAGATTGTTAGAGAAAAATAGCTGGAAAAAATGATTAAAAAGCGACGAGAAGAAAAGCCGAAAAATTTAACAACTTGTCATTTATTCATTTTCCCCATCTTTTCATGTCTTCTTCCAACTTTGTCGATGCCATTCTTTTCCGACAAGTATGGAAGATAGGGGTGTATTATGTAGAGTTCTACAGGTCATATATTCAGATTCTCTAGATTCCAGACCAGTTGTCAGACTCTACAAATCAGATTCAGACTCGACGTTCAGATTGATTTCGAGTCTTCAGTTCAAGGCGCACATGCATGCGATCATCAATTGTGTGGTCCTCATTTTTATTTGGACTCAGAGTTTCCATGTGATCCATAGAGACTCCAAAGTAGAGATCGCATTCTCTATGCCATTGTAGGCTAGGGTTTTCATGTGGTTTCATCTCCACAGATTTTTACAGTTCAGTTCTTCAGAGAGATGGAGCAGTTGCAGGCCAGAGTTCTCCAGGTGGAGACTCATTTCAGTTTTGTTAGAAAATAGGAATGCAGAAGCGAATATAATAAACATAGCATGGGGAACAGAAAATAATCTTGGAACACAAATATCTTACGTGGATACCTACTCCCTAGGGAGCGGGATGAAACCACGGGAGAAGGTCTCAAAGGGCCATATACTTCATTGCTTTTTCTCAATGGATACAAGAGGTCTAGGGTTACTTATATGGCCTCCACAGAGCCTTCAAGTCCCACAACTGGTAGATGTGGGACTAAACAGATGGATGCGGTAAATGGATCCTGGAGTGATTCATTTACCCATCTACAACTCATGTGGCACACAACCAAATACTCCAATACTCCCCCTCAAGCTGGAGCATGCAATGCTCAGCGCGGACAAACAAAAAGAAACTCAACCCATGCTACATGACACTACATACAATATCAACTCAATGCGCACAACTGTCGGCTGCTGTCGAGGACGTTGCTTCTCATGCTGTGCAGGTAAGGAGGACGAACGGGCTGGAGTGTGTGTCAAATTGAATCTCCTCGTCGGAGAGCATGTGCTCTGTACTGCACATGTCAAAGTCACTGCAACTGAAAATGAGTCTCCACCTGGAGAACTCTGGCCCGCCACAACAATGTGGACAACTGCTCCATCTCTGAAAAGGGTCGAACTGAAAAAGCTGTGGAGTGCAATCCTTGTCGGAGTCCACGGTCGCTGGAGAATGGAGTCTGAAGAAATCTCCTCGTCGGAGAACTGGGTCTCTCCCATCTGACACAAAGAATGTTACTCTACTCTGGAGTCCCTATGATACTACATGAAAACTCTGGCCGAAACAACAAGAATGATGGGGACCGCGACAAAAGATGGCATACATGTGCTCATATGAACGAAGACCGCATATATGTGCGTATCCGAACTGAAGACTCAGAACCAATCGTCGAGTTTGAACAACCGATCATCTGTAGAGTCTGGAAATTGGCTGGCTTGGAGAATTTATCTGAATGGACCTGTGACTCTACACAATATTCCCCCTTTCTCCCATACTAGTCGGAATATATGTCATCGGCTATGTTGGGAGAAGACAAGAAAAATAGGGGTAAATAAAACATGCATAAGTCGACAATCATCAATCGTTTTTTTCAAACATTTTTTTCCGACTGTTTCCCCCCTTTTTCTAATAACTCGTTCAAAATTTTATAGGCTTTTCAAGTCATTTTTTTAAACATTTTTTTAAATCTTTTGCGTACGGATTTTTATTGTACGCGCCTCTTTCAAAATCACATTTTTTTGCTTTTCCTCACATTCCCTCTTTTTTTAATAAGTATTGTCAGCCCAATTGGCCTGGAACATTGACCCCTTTTTTTATACGACTGATCTGGGCCCAAAATAGATATTTTTTTAATAATAGGGCTCGATTTGAATTCAAATCAAAAGCCAAATCCGCCTTCTATTTAGGGTTCCCAACGGGGAGCCCCTTCTCGCGCAGGAGTCACCCCCCCCCCCCCCCCCGATAGGGGTTTCTTCGTGGAGCCGTCGTTGCCAGTAGATCTCGGGTGCGACTGGAGGAACCGCGAGGGGCGACAGATCTCGAGTCGATCTGGAGGTCGCTCGACGGCGAGACTGCCGCTTGGAGTTTTCGAGGGCGTCGCCACCTGCGACTTGGAAGAGCAAACTGCCTGGAAGGGAGCATGGGAGCGCCGTTGTCTCCGATAGAGAAGAGGGATATTGGGCGCGAGCGGCTGGAGAACAGGATTGCCACCTGCGCGTAGATGGGAGCCTGACCTGCTGCCTCTGCCTTGCGAGATCGAGGTCACCACCGGGGCTTCGATGTACGTGGATACCGGAGTACCGCCAGGACCTGGTTGCACCTCATGAAGGCGACATCGAAGCCTCCACTGGAGTGCTCCACCACATGGGGTATGCCGCCCGGAGAAGTTCATAGTAGCCGAGCTTCGATCCGAGCTCCGCCTGGAGGAGCTCAAGGCCTGGAGGAGGCGGCGATGGCCGCCACGGGGGTGCGACTGGAGCATTGGAGCTTCGCCTTGAGAGGAAGCTTGAATGAGGGTGCAGCATCGCGATGCGAGGGAGGTGAGCCGCCTTCACCTCTTCTGGATGGAGATCCTGGAGGATATGGAGATGGGCGGCATATTGCAACAGGGAAGAAGATGCGCAGAACTGATGAGGTGCGCCGCTGCGTGGATTAAGCTTAGAGATGGGCTGTGTGGATGAAGCTTGGATGATGGAGATCCTGGATGCCACACTAAGAACAACTAGGTTTTTGAAAAACCCTAGACGCATAGAACATGAACTTGAACTGAATGATTTCTAGAGTTTCATCTAAACCCTAAAACATGAACTTGGTAATCGAATCTCAAAAAAGAAAACATAATGAAAACCTCGAGAGTCTAACCCGCTTTGATACAATGTTAGAAAATAGGAATGCCGAAGCGAAAATGATAAATAGAAAATGAAGAACGGGAAATAATCTTGGATACAAATATTTTACGTGGAACCCTACTTCCTAAGGAGCATGATGAAACCACGGGAGAAGGCCTCAAAGGGCCATATGCTTCATTGCTTTTTCTCAATGGATACAGGAGTTATGGGGCTCCTTATATAGCCTCCAGAGAGCCTCCAAGTCCCACCACTGATAGATGTGGGACAAAACACATGGATGGGGTAAATGAATCCTGGAGTGATCTATTTACCCATCTACAACTCATGTGGCGCACAACCAAATACTCCAACAAGTTTCAATGACTATGACAGACACAGTACATAACAAATGTTCCCTGACAAGGAGACCCAGTTCAACTAATACTTCAGCCCTTTTGTTCCTCCTCACCGACAAAGCATGAGAAGCAATCCTCGACATAAATCGACAGTAGAGTATGCGTTGAGTTGATATTCTTTGTAGTGCTTGTATTGTGAGTTTGAGCCTTCTTTCTATGTGTTCAAGCTGAAGATTGTATGCTCCAGCTTGGAGTCAAATTCCTAAGCAGTACCTGGGATTTACTTAAATACCTAGGTTCTACGAAATCTTTTTTTTTACTTAAAAACTACGGAGGTGTCGCATGTTGAACATGCGACACCCCTGAAGTTTTTTTTACTCGGAAACTACAGATGTGTCGCATCTTTAATATGCGGTATGTGGTCTCACTGTATTTGTTCCAGGGTTTTCTCTTATAGCGTATTCTGGACATGCGTTATATGAACCGTTCCAGGGTTTTTCTCATATAACGCATGTCCAAAATGCGCTATATGAGAAAAACCCTGGAACGAATCCAGGGAGTTTCTCATATGTCGCATGTTGAACATGCGCTATATGAGAAAAACCCTGGAAATTAACAGGCCAGGTCTGGATATATGAGGTTTTGAAGCTCTTGGTTTGGCCCTTAGTCATCTTACGATAAGAGACCAAATAAGAGTAAAGATGAACCTCCTCTCATGCCAGACTGTGACCGTGCCTGTCAATTTATATGCTTGTTTCATGTCGACGAACACGCATTCAAAGATGTATCCACAATCGCAAATGTGGGGTATGGACACAAAGACATTCACAAAGGAAAAATATTGTGATCCAAAAAGACATTCTAAGCATTTTATATTTATAGAATTGTCCACGGATATACACTACATTTTTGTATCACATTAACAACTTCAAGGTTTACAACTCAACGCTTTTTCCTCCGCTGGTATGTTATCGTTGAATCAGGAGGATGTAAGGATAACAGACGGTTCGCCTCGTCTATCATGTGGATTTGAGAGGGCCCAGCAACATCTTCGTCGAAGGTTGGCATCAGCGGCGGTGTGAGCGTGCAGTAAGTTGGTTGTGTTTCTCTGGCGTCCAATCGTCCCCTCAACGGTGCCTGAGGCGTTGGCATGTCGTCTCGTGGTCGCTCGGCGGCAGGTGTGACGAAGTCTCTTGGCGCAAGGTTCTCATCTACCGCAGCGGCTTCTTCATAATCCGACCTCTTCCTCTTCCTCTTGCCCTTCCTCGCCTTGCCTCCTCCCGAGCCACATTAGCATGGTCGTCATGTATTGTGACGGCATCTGCTGGGGTATACGGGGTGTAATAGTATACGGGGTGTAATAGTATGTGTGCTTTGTTCATCAGCTGGGATCTCCTCGTCCACCACATCATCGTCGACATCTTCGCTACCTTCTTCCAGGTCATCATCGGTCCCCCAAGGGAAGAAATCATCCAAAGCATGGTTAACCTCTCGCAGCAACGAGTCACTCATGCCCAATTCCTGATCCGTGCATGGTTGCGTTATAGGCGCATCAACGTCAAAGTAGGGTTCCATGCTAGGGACAAAAATTGGTTGTATGCTTGGGAAGATTGTTGGTTGTGTGTTACGGACAACTGCTGGTTGTGTGCTCGGGACAACAGACGGTCCCTTGTTAGTCACAACATTAGGGACTTCGCTCACAGATACATCTTCAACAATAATGTCAGTAGGCATCGATTTCCCAATGGTCCGAGCATACACAAGAACTGCCTGCACATCATCATCATCGACAATAGATAAAAATGATGGTTCTTCCCCTGGGCCTCGAGGGATGCGCTGTAATAATCGGATTTTTTGACTATTGGCATCCAGGTTGAACTTACGGTAAACCAAGTTCAACATCTCATCGAACGTCATATTAAGCATTAGCACAAACCCCCTTACGTTGGTCGTCGATCCGCCAATGAGTGTATCCCTTAAATAAAACATACAAAACAACGGCTCCATTCTGACCTAATACGTGACACAACGTACAAGTAAACAAAATACATTCATGAAATGAAGAATGATATGCATATGATATAAACAATCATCTCAAGAAAAAAATTTACCAAGTCTAAGTGTATGCAACAACGGCTTAGACCTAGTGGGAGGCGGTGACGGCTAGGACGGTGCCGACCAAGAAAACTACGGAAAAGGAGTGTTCCACGAGGCTAGGAGTGATCAAAATAGACGTTTTTAAGAGAGGGGGAGGTCAAAATGGGCGGGTGGTCTCTTGGCTCGCCTTTTGAGGCATTCTCCAGGGACATGCGTGATCTCTTGGCTCCTGTCGCGCGGTTGTGGTGCATTTGGCTTGCCAGGAACGAGGTTATTTTCTCGGGGCAGCGTTTCTATCGTGAAAACGTCAATATTTTGGGTACTCGATTTATTTCCGATTGGTGTACTCGATAGGTTAATGGCCTATCTGTGGCGGCTCTTCTTCTTGTATTCGAATTCGCCTTCTCTTTCCTTCTATCCCACCTTCCCTTTGTAAGTATCTCTCATTTTTCTCCTTTTTAGTTATATATATATTTGGGGCGACCACCAACGAGTGTATCCCCCTTCTTTTGAGCCTAAAAAAAAATAGGCGGGTGGCGCAGTGGGCGGGTCGCGGGCGGCAGGGGGACAGCAGCTGGGTTACAATGTTCGCGTGGGGGAAATGGGAAGTCCGATACGCGCGGTCCTTATTTAGCCCCTATATCGCATATTCAATATGCGTTATATATATCACATATTAAAGATGCGACACATTTGTAGTTTCTGAGTAAAAAAAACTTCAGGGGTGTCGCATGTTCAACATGCGACACCTCTGTAGTTTAAGTAAAAAAAAGATTTCGTAGAACCTGGGTATTTAAGTAAATCCCAGGTACTACTTAGGAATTTGACTCCTCCAGCTTGAGGGGGGTGTTGGAGTATATGCGTAATGTAAAAATGGGTAATTGGATCCCTCCAGTGTCCAATTACCACATCCAGTGGTTTAGTCCCATATCTACTATTTGTGGGACTTTGAGACTCAATGGGGGCTATATAAGAAGCCCCACACCCATTGTATCCGATGAGAACAATGAATAGAAAACGCAAGCCCTTTGAGGCATTCTCCCGTGGTTTCATCCTGCTCCTTAGGGAGTAGGGTTCCACGTAAAATCTTGGTGTTCTTCATTGTTCTTATTCTTTATCTATGATATTACGCTTCCGTATTATCGATTTCTAGCATATATATTGTGTTGTTTTTAATCACAAAATTGACTCGAAATCCTCGTTCTCATGCATTATGTGTTAACAACAGATGATAGGGGATTGAATAGTGTGTTCTAATATTTAATTGAAACAGCAGATGAGCACATCAATTTTTAGGAGGAAAACATTTTTTGTACAGAGCATCGCCTAAATCTTTTGTCTAGGATTTTCTCCCTCCAACTTTTGTCGATTGGACTTTTGCTTCAACTATTCGCACTACTTGCAATCAAGGTTGCAAAAGTTGGCAGTCAGTACTCGGTTCATTGACTAAGAATTAATCACCAGTCGAGCAACTACTTGAATTTAGTCAGAATTTTCATCGATTTTGATTTTCTTTAATTATTTTAAATATATAAATAATTTTTTATACATATATTCTTCTATATTTTCATAGAAATATACATTTTCTATACTATCATATTGAAATAGAAGAAATGGTTGAATTTAAGTAATACATCAAGTTTCTTAGATCAAGTTTGCTTCCAAAAAATAACAAAATATATGGTATCATCATGCAAAAATCGGCTGACTAGTCGACCTTGACGATCGGCTAATTTTGCCATGTGGTCGGCTGACCAGCTATCAATACATTGCTCTTCAGAAGAGGAGGTATACTTGTGTTAAGTATCTTCTTGCATCACATGTTTCTTTAGAGCGTTTATCACATGATTCCCCAAAGGTTATGGTAGAATTGTCCATTGTTGTGTTCCCACGCATATATCATGAGGCTATGCAAGACAGTCAGTAGTGTCTTGTTGTGGAGGAGGAAATCGCTGCACTCTAGTCATGAGACGTAAATAGTTTGGTAACCGCTCTTGCAGAGGCTCTTGTGGTTGGATGTAAATGGGTCTTTACAATGAAGCAGAGAGTAGATGGCAATCTTGATCGCTACAAGCATATGATTATGGCACATGGGTATACTCAGACATATAGGGTGGACTATCATGGCATTTTTTCCATCGTGGTTTCTCATTCAACTCAGATTACTTTTATTTGTTGTTGTGGTATGAGACTGGTCAATGTCCCAACTTGATGTCAAAAAAATGCTTTTTGTATAGTAACTTGCAGGAGGAGGTTTATATGCAGCAACCGCCTGGGTTTGCTATTGATGGGGGTGTCAGAAGTCTGAGGATCACTCTCTATTTTTTACGCTGGACACATAGAAGTATTGCCATTATTCTAGTCTATGTTGTTGATATTATTGTTACATGTTATGACTTACGATATATTAGCAAGGCAAAGGAGTTTCTTGGACAATAGTTTGTCACTACAGACCTTGGTGAACTATGATCCTTCCTTGGGCATGAGTTTGCCAGGAACCAGAATGGTCTTGTAATGATACATATGGAGTATGTTACAGATATCCATCTAGAACCAAGTATGGCATACTGCAACTACTACTCTCGTGGATCTTAACATGAAGCTTTATGATGATGAGACATATGAGGTGGACAAGAGGAGTGCGGAAAGAGAAAAAAGAATTGATACATTCCAATGTGACCCTAGGGATCTCTTATATAGGAGAAAAGCCCTATGGAAAATTTACATAAAGTAGACTGAGAAATAAGATATATGAATGAATGACAAAATAAAAGCAACTATCTCAACACTCCCCCTCAAACCGGAGCATATATGTCTATCATGCTCAGCTTGGAACAACAATGATGGAATGAGCCTCTAGCAAGTGCTTTGATGAACATATCGACAGTCTGATCTTCCGAAGTAACATGAGAAGTGGAGATAATTCACTTCTGAATCATATCTCGAGTGTAGTGACAGTCTACCTCGATGTGCTTGGTTCTTTCATGGAAGGCTGGATTATTGGCTATGAACAGAGCGACATGGTTATCGCATTAGAGGTGCTGGGAAGTGTCACCTCAATAGTCAGGTCAGTTAAGATTGATTTGACCCACATCATCTGCGTGCTACATTGTGCCATGGATCTATATTCTGATTCGGCACTAGATGTAGCAACAATTGCTTGTTTCTTACTCTTCCATGAAACAAGTAAACTCCCAACAAAGACAACGAAGTCTGAGCTAGACTTCCTATCTTTGGGGCATCCTGCGTAATCTGCATCAGCACATGTTGTAACTGCAAGGGATGTGTCTCTACTGAACAAGAGGCCCACACCTAGAGAAATCTTCAAATATATCAAAACATGTATACAACATCCGTATGTAAGTGTCCGGGCTGCTCCATAAACAGACTAACTCTGCTCACTACGAAGGATATATCGGGTATGGTAATGGTGACATATAAAAGCTTCCTCACAAGCTCTCTATATCGTCTCTTATCAACTTCCTCAGTATCACCATCATAGAGTTTAACATTAGGATCCATCAGAATAGTAGCAGGCCTTAAGGTTTAGAAATGCGATATGCGGTATTCGTTCGGTCATGCGGTCTAAAGCAAGTAAGAGGATATGCGGAGGAGTATACAAAAGTATATGTGGTTTATAATATTTTAATTTATAATATTAAAAAAATACAATAATAAAATATGATTATATAAAAAGTTGATGATCTAACAAAATCCAAAATCAAAAATTTCAAATAATATAATATAATCAATAAGTATACAAGCATGATATTATAAATTGATTGTTTTTTAGTGTATATTTTGAATTTAATGCATATATATACACATACAAATTTGGATTCGATAGGGAACACACGAATTCTATAAGAAAACCTTTAATGCATATGTAGGTCCTATAGATAACAAAAGCTAAAGAATAATCATAGGTATACAAATCATACACTTAAAATTATACATATATATATATGGATCTCCAAGGGATAAAACTTGTTGACACAAAATTTAGGGAAAAATGCATTTGCATATAAAATTTATTAGAAGTACAAAAATGTAAAGTGTTAGACTATTAGTCAATTATTTCATATTTTATTCAAAGAAATGGAATGAATTTCATCAGATAGAAAATTCAAAAGGAAGTAAACAGTTCATTAATAAGTGTTAGGAACAATGGAATGATATGGATATGAGAAAAGTTCCTTAGATTATATTCACAAATACAACATATACGGGAATAATGAAAAGATACATCAATGTAAATGATGATATAAGAGTTACTTGGGAAAAAATCGAGTTAATGCATCACCAACATTATATGAATTAAACAAAAAAGACACATGAATCATATATGAAAGTCTTTTGTTCAGATATGCGGCCGCATATGCTGCATAGTCGGATCACATATGCGGTTTGACTGCATATTACCGCATATGGCATATGCGCTTCGGTCAAGTGACCGAATACGCATATGTGACCACATATGTGGCCGCATAGACTGCATTTCTGAACACTGGCAGGTCTACATCTTGTCATGCCTGTCTCAGCTAAGAGATCAGTAACATACTTTATTTGCGTTATCACCATGACACACTGGTTCCTCGTAAATTCGAGGCCAAGAAAATAACGAAGATTGCCATGGTCCTTGGTCACAAACTACTGTCCAAGGAAATTCGTAGCTGCCTGAATACCCTGCTTATCATCTCATATAACAATGATGTCATCCACATAAATCAAAATAGCAACAGTACCTCTCTTGGATCTTTGAACGAAAAAAGAGTGATCTGCAGTCGATATAACAAATCTCTGCTGCTCAATCAACTCAGAGAGCTTCTGGAACCATGTCTTCTGACTCTGCTTAAGGCCATAACTAGACTTGTGAAGTCTACAATCCTTATGAGACTCCCTCTCAGCAGCAAATTATGGTGCCTGCTGCCAAGGTTCAGGAAAGCGGTATGCGTATGCGTTCGGACAGGTCACTGAATAGCGCTTAAGCGGTATGCAGGGGCATATGTGGGGTATATGCGGTTCTACGCAGTTTCCTAATTTTTTTATTTAAAAATAGATAAATATATACAAAAGTTGCTACAATAGAACTACATTTATATATAACTATGGTCCAACAGAAGATCTAAGAAAAATAACTTTCATATAGAGTTCAAAACAATCTCTATCAATCAAATATCAATACTTCAATAGAACGGTTAGCACACAAAATAAATGACAACAATCAATAAAATAGAAAAGTTAGTACACAAAATGCCTCTATTGTTGAATATAATGTCATTTATCTCTGTCGTTATATTTATAACTGATCCTCCATCAAAAGTACCAAATTTTACATTTAATATACTGCATTCATAATAACTATTAGTTGACTAAATTAGTTTGCTAAATTATTAGTACATTATTCTTTTTCTTCCTTGCGTGTTTACTCCAATCTCGCAGTACAACTACTTTGATGATGGATTTAAATGGCCATGGAATGCTTGGTTGACATACATGCAAAAGCAAGGAAAACGTGGCACAAATCACAATGAAAATGTGGCACAAATTTAAAAAATAAAAAATAAAAAAATGTATATGCGGCCGCACAGACCGCATAAGCGGCCCGCATAAGCGCACATGGCGCATAATGGGGGGCTTTATGAAAGCGGTGCGCTGAGGGCACCGCATACGCATATGCGGCCGCACGGGCCGCTTTCGTGAACACTGCCTGCTGCGTGTAACTTCCTCATGCAAGTCACCATATAAGAAGGCATTCTTGACATCTAATTGAAAGAGAGGCCAAACACGTACCTCAACAACAGAAATAAGAATCCTTAATGTAATGACGAGCAACATGAGAAAACATATCCTGACAGTCCTCCCCATATGTCTGGGTGAACCCACGAGCAACTCTGGCCTTGTATTTATCCACACTACCATTTGCATGGTGTTTCACTGTAAACACCCACTTACTCCCCACAATAGATACATCAGGTGGAGCATGAACAATAGTCCACGTGCAATGAGACTGTAACGCAACCATCTCTTCCTCTATAGTAAGGCACCACTGACTAATCTGTAATGCCTCCTGATATGTTTGTGGTATGTATACGACAGAAGTCCAACAACAAACCTCTAAAACTTCATTGAGAGACGTGCAAGAGAAACATGGGAAGCAGGAAAGGTAAGTAGCACATGTATGCCTCTGCTTTCATAAAGCAATCTGCATGTCAAGGTCCTCAACCTCCTCAGAAACTAAGACATGAATGTCTATAACCACCTACTCATCCTGCTGTAAAAGCAAATCAATAGTGCCATCAGTAGAAACCAAGTGCTCAGAACATACCTAGGGTATGTTGGATGATGGGGGAAGCTCATGAGCACGAGATCTGCGCGTGTAAACCTATGGCAAAAAAATGGAGGCTGCTGGTGGAGGAGGTGGTGGTGATGATGGTGGTAAAGGTGATGGTGATGGAGTGAGAGATGTATGAGTCATAGGCGTCGTAGACGAAACCAGAGATAGAGGCATGTATACCTCTTCTCCAGACTCTGAAGGAATCAACCTATCACCTATAGGAGAGATAGACATAATAGACCCAAAGAAAGTAACATCCGCACAAACATAATATTTCCTTCGAACAGGATCAAAACAACGGTATCCCTTTTGAGTCCTGGAATATCCTACAAAGACACACTTGACAGCTCTAGAAGAGAGCTTGTCATAGTCAGAAGACGTATGATGAACAAAGATAACTTGCCCAACCACATGAGGAGTAAGGGAGGAAAGATCCTTCGCAGGAAACACAATCAAGAACAGAATCTTCTCTCCTAACATAGACAAGGGTATGCGATTCACTAGGTAGCATGCAGTTAGAACTGCATCTCCCCAGTAGGAATGAGGAGCACAACTATGAATTAAGAGTGTTCTGGTGACATCCAGAAGGTGATGATATTTGCATTCAGCCATCCCATTTTGTTGGGATGTGTAAGCACATGAAGTCTGATGAACAATACCAAGGGTTCTGAAATACTGTGAAAGTTGTAAGCTACAAAATTCTAATGCATTATCAGAACGAGTATACTTGACATTACTCAACAAGGAGATACATGGATCTTGTTGGGAAGCTTCTCTACGAGGCTATTACTAAGTCGGGTATCTCTTTTGCAATGAGTAAAGTCGGTCAATTTATGGGGCAACCACAACAGACTCAATAAGGTATCTGAAGTTTTATGCACTTGTAGAGTTGTTGTTTAACATAGGGACATCTCATTCCATCACAACCTATGCAGATGCTGACAATGTAGGATGCCTTAAAGACATGAAGTTTACTTCTGATTTTGCAGTCTTTATAGGGAGTTCTTTAGTCTCACGGAAAAGGTAAAAACATACTATGGTTGCTAGATCTATTGTTAAGCCCGAATACAATGCTCTGGCTTAGGGGAGCATTAAGATGATGCTGGTTAGATCCCTTCTAGCAGACCTAGCTATTGGCGTATATCTTCCACAAATGTTGCCCTATTAATTACCGACAATCTAGCTTTCCACGAGAGGACCAAACACATTGAAGTAGATAGCCATTACGTGGAAGATATGATATAGAAGGGCAGTATCTCTACTTCCTACGTTGACTAAGGGAATACAACGGATATTTTCACTAAGGCCCTTGTAAGAGGATCATTTCAAGAGTGTTGTTCAGAGTTGAACATGATTGGCATATATGCTCCATCTTTTAGGTAAGTGTTACGAAAAATTATGTTGTATTTTTTTATTTCTCATGTAATCTGCCATCTGGGATTTCTCCTCTCTATATAAGAGAGCCCTATGGCCCCAAGAATAACAAATTGACTCATTTCTTTCCACATAGGTCTAGGAGTGACCTACCATGGCCTTAATGGTATCAAACCATGGGTCTAGGAGTGACCTGTCATGGCCTCAATGGTAACAAATATGGTTTTAAGTATGAACTGGGAGGGTAGTCTGTTCACTCTGTTATAGCCTGCCATTAGTAACATAATATTCGTAACGTTTTTCATAACATTCGTAATGTTATCCATAATGTTCACAATATTTCTACTATATTAACATGAGAGCACTACCTGCTACGAGTGACCTTTCATAGGGGAGATCTGCTATGGCATGACCTCTCATGCACAACCTAATAGGGACCTGCTATATGTGATATGCGATGGCGTGACCTGCCATGGGCGACCTACTATGGTATGCTGTTATTTTGAGCACTCGGTTTCTATTGATGGCACTGTCGATTTATCTATATAGAAGGATACTTTATAGGTTGAGTCGGTAGCACTTCAGGAGAGTACTATATAAGAGACAAATCATCTAGAGGATCTTGCTAAGTACATTGCTCTTCAGAAGAGGCGGCATACTTGTGCTATATGTCCTCTTGCAACACATGTTTCACTAAGGCGTCTATAAGAGGATTTCAAGAAGTTTGTGGTAGAAGTGCCTATTATTGTGATGTCGTACACATAATATGAGGCTATACGAGACATTCAATGGCGTCTTGCTATAGAGGAGGAAATGGTTACACTCTAGTCACGGAGCACATGTAGCTTGGTTACTCCCTGAGTGGGGGATTTTGTGGTTGGTTGCAAATTGGTCTTTACAGTGAAGTAGACAAGATATGGCAGTATTGATCGCTATAAGTGTGGGCACGTGAGATTACTCAGACATATGAAGTAGAGTATCATGTAACTTTTTCCCTCATGCTCATCATTCTACTTTTCAGGTCCTCTCTTTTGCTAAGGTACAAGACATATCTTTGTCCCAACTTGATGTCAAGAATGCTTTCTTGTAGGTATCTTACAGGAGGTCTATATGAAGCAACCACTAGGGTTTGCCGTTGAGGGGACTGTCAGAAGACATGCATACTTCTTACAAGGCCATATATATGAAGTTTTCACCAGGTATATTGTTGCTATTTAGTATAGGGACATCTCTTACCATCGCAGTCTATGAAAATGTTGATTATACAAGATACCCTAAAGACAGGAGGTCTACCTCTAGTTTTGCAGTCTTCATTGGGAGTTCATTAGTCTCATGGAAAAGCAACAAGCAAACTGTTGTTGCTAGATCTAGTGTTGGGTCTGAAAAAGAGCTATGGCATAAAGGATTATTGAGATGATGTGGGACAAATATGTTCTGAGTAACCTAGCTATTCACGCACCTCTTCTCATGCAGTGGCTTTGTGACAATCAGACCATTCTATTCATTGCCAACAATCCAGTATTCCATGAGAGGACCAAACACATTGAGGTATTTTACCATCACACACGAGATATGATATAGAAGGTCTTTATCTCTACTTCCTAAGTCAGCTTAGGGGAACTGACAACAGATATTTTCACCAAGCCCCTTGCAATAGGGTCTATCCAGAAGTGTTGTTTCTAGCCAAGAATGATTGACATCTATGTGCCATCTTGAGGGGGAGTATTGGGAATTATTTTTTTTATTTTACATTTCTGGTATAATATGCCCTCTAGGGTTTCTCCTCTCTATATAAGAAAGCTTTATGCCCCATGAATAATCAATTAACTCATTTCTTTCCAATTGGTGTAGGAGCGACTTATCATGGCCGCAATGGTACCAAACCGTGGGTCTATGAGTAACCTGACATGGCCTCAATGGTACCAAAACATAATTATAAATATGAGATGCCATGGTTTCGTAGGGTTGTATGCTATAGTTCAAATGTAACCTGGTGCAGTAACATAATGTTTGTAAGTTTTTCCATAACATTCATTGCGTTTTCCATATTGTTCATAACATTTTCCATAATGGTCCAGTATGTTAGCATGATAGCACTAGTGACCTTCTATATGTGACTTTCCATAGGGAAGTTGCCATGGCATGACCTGCCATGCACCTATTATAGTGTGACCTGCTATAGGTAATTTGCTATAGCGTGACCTGCCATGGGCGACCTGCTATAGTGACCTCCATACGGTGACCTTCTATGGATCTTGTGTTCATGTAATTTTGCCTAACTTGTTTCATCGATTTTGGGAAATAATTTCCGTGGGGTGTTTTCGGATGCATTGGAAAGCTAATTTCTAGCTCTATCTAGTGGCGTATTACATTCCTCTCGAATACTTATGTAAAGTTACAGAAAAATCATTAAAACCCCAACAAGTAAGTGATAAGTTGACACTCTAGCCAAATCTTAACCACTAGAGAAATTTCTCCACATTTGCAAGTTCAAGCATTCTTAAGTACTTTTTAGATCACAAGCATGCTTTTAGTCCATTCTATTACGACAATTACATTTATCCAACTCCTTTCTAATCCCTTTTACCCTACTTTATGTGGGAGAAGGCTTTGTTGTTGTTGTTGTTGTTGTGTTTCTAATCCCTTTAGCTTAGCATGTGAGTTTCTTTAGAAAAATAACCTTCTTTATTCCTCTTTTATTTCTTTAGAAACATGAATAACCAATAAATCCTCACACCTAGGGAAAACCCATCTAGCAAGGACATGAAGGTCCATGGGAAACATGCATGGTGAGAAAAACCTCAAACATGGGATTAAGGACCGTTCTTAAGTGGTTGCTCACACATGCAACATTTTATCTCTGTCGTAAGCCATTCTCACGCATCATCATGACCCCATCGACATCTAAGACATGAGAAACCCTTGGTTATGTCTAATCCAAAAACAAAATCATGGAACATATGGAGAGAGAGAGAGAGAGATGATCTTACCTTTCCCATGATAGATACGTATAAAGGATGATGAGAGGATGCACTTCTCGAAAAATGGTGGCAATCCACCACCTTCGGTGACGCTTCAGCTGAGCTCTAACGAGCTTAGGAGATAGGGGATGGGTAGTGGGTTTCGAAGGTTGCAAATGAAGAGTGTATACAACAGAGAGATGATCTTATTTGCCCTTTTTTGGGTTTAGGATGATCCTTAGTCAGATCCCACCTAAATTTGCTCACTATAATTCAGACTTGACTCATCTTCACTAAAATAATCTTATCTCACTCTTTGATGTCCGATTTCCAAAATTTCAGATGTGTTGAGTTCCTGATGACTATACGCATCAAACAAGCTATAGTATGCCCCAATCAGATAAAAAGTAAATTTTTGATTAATTTTCTAAGAAACTGAACTCATTTAGTCATCACCAAGTTAATCGAGTTTCGAGCTTAAAACCCGAGGTTGCATATCATAACAATCTTAAAACAAGTCTCATACTCAAGACTTGATGGAATGGTAGGGTGGCCATTCATACTGTTTGTGATATCATCTCAAAGTATCCACTACACCATGTCGATGGATATGGACCTAATTGTTCGGAACTCTTTAGGCAGCTGGGTGAAGGTCGAGAGTAGGGGGAGGTGTGGCCGTGCTCTAGCTGCTGAGAGTTCTGGCAATGGGGCTGGCGGCGTAGGCTGTGGAGGTGGTGATGTCCACACCTTCAGGGGGAGATGTATGCCGTGTGGAGGCTGGGGGCACCGAGCTACGGGGTACTGGGATTCGATGAGGTGCTT
Source organism: Ottelia alismoides (assembly GCA_037367405.1). Lineage (NCBI taxonomy): Eukaryota > Viridiplantae > Streptophyta > Magnoliopsida > Alismatales > Hydrocharitaceae > Ottelia > Ottelia alismoides. The sequence continues at coordinate 764,142 of JAZKJV010010769.1, read as the reverse complement.
CATATATCGGTTGAATGGCCATAGGAACTTCCGGTGTCCGAGAAGGCCTATGAAGGTCTTGGTGAAAGTTGTGTCGGAGGCAGATGGAGAGACATCTTGGCGTGCTTTGGTGGGGGTGTGTCGGAGTGAGGCGACGTGCCTTGCTGACGCCATGGAGGACATTGGTCGTGTTGTCAGATGCGGCTTTGTGGGCGATATTGTGAAGCTCGATTGTCTCGTGGCTTACGTGCGGGACCTGTCGGGGCCAGAATCTCAGCAGTTGTTGGAATGTTCGAGGTGTGGTGAAGGCTGGGTCTACTGGCAGGCTCCTCTCATGCGGGATGGGTGCTGCGACTCCTGACAGAGGTTGAGGCGGTTCTCGGTCAGGAAATCCCGCTGATCGTCAGGTCACTCGAGGTGGTTCAGGATCTGCTGGCACTGGTGCTTGCGGTAATTTGCATCGCCTCTGATGGCATGAGGCAGGACCAACCACTGTGGGTGGTTGTGGAGGGGTCCGCGGTCAGATGCCCTATGCTAGAGGTTTTGTTTGAAAATAGAAATGCGGAAGCGTATTAGAGAAATAAAGATAAAACTTAAGAATAACAACAGGATTTAACGTGGATCCCTACTCCCTAAGGAGCGGGATGAAACCATGGGAGAATGCCTCAAAGGGTTGATTCATTTATTGAACTTTCTCACTGGATACAGAGGGTGAGGTGCTTCTTATATAGCCCTCACTGAGTCTCCACATCTCATAACTGGTAGACGTGGGACTAAACAACCTGATGTGGTAAATGGATCCTGGAGTGATCCATTTACCCATTTACAACAAGAGTGACACATAACCAAATAATCCAACTCTCCCCCTCAAGCTGGAGCATGCAATGCTCAGCTTGGACAAACAGAAAAAAAACTCAAACTCACGCTACAGGACACTACGGACAATATCAACTCAATGCGCATAACTCTCGGTTGTTGTCGAGGACATTGCTTCTCATGTCGTGCAGGTGAGGAGGACCAAACGGGCTGGAGTGTGAGTCAAACTAGGTGTACTCTAAACTGCGCTTGTCAGAGCCACTGAAACTGGATGAGTTTCCACCTGGAGAACTCTAGCCCGCTACATGTAGAAGATTGGATCGTGTAGACAACAGCTCCATATCTGAAGGGTCAAACTGGAAAACCCATGGAAAACATCCTCGTTAGAGTCCACAGTCGTTGGAGAATGGAGTCTGAAGAAGTCTCCTTGTTGGAGAACTGGGTCTCTCCCATACTGGCTCAGATAATGGGATCTCTACTCTGGGGTCCCTATGAGGCCACATGAAAACCCTAGCCCACATGGTATAGGAAATGGGATCTCTACTCTGGAGTCCATATGGATCACATGGAAATCCTGGCCGAAACACAAAAGATGGAGACCGCAAATAATGATGGCATACATGTGCGCAAGGTTTTAAAAAACGTGCCTCGAGGCGTTGGGGCGTACGCCTCGAGGCTTTTTTCATCAAAAACCGCCTCGAGGCGCAAGAGGCGTATGTGAAATGGGCAACTTACGCCTCGAGGCTATGAGGCGTTCATCGAGGCGTTGAGGCGCTGAGGCGCTTATGAGGCGTACGCCTCATCTGGAATATATTTAGACCTTAAAAAGCCCCAAAATAATTTGAACCTAAAACACTAAATGTCAGCGGTGGAGGTCCTGGGGTTGTGAAACTCGAGATTCTTTCATCTTCTTCACCCAAGTAGCATATTCTTGCCTCTCTCTTATATACTTCAACAAATGCTCTTCTCCCTGAGTAGTGGTGCTGCAACCATTGAAGATCTCGGGTTTTCTTATGGACTTAGTAGCTTTCTTTTCCCATTTGCAATCTTAAGACCTATTTAGAATACGAAATTAGATCACCAAATGATCAAAATTTGCTCAAAATCTATTGTTGTGTATTCTTATTTCACGGATAGAGAAAAACAAACTAAGCTCATACCTTGTTACTCTTGGTTTAAGGAGCAAAATTTGCTCAAAATCTGATGTTGTGTATTCTTCTTCCACCTTGAAGCCTCTACTTTTTGTACTTGTTTAAAGTATCAAAATCTGTTACTGTTTGTACTCGCTTAAAGTCTCAAAATCTGCTACTAATTGTACTGTAGGAGCCTTATTAGAGGCCTTTAATACTACTGTTTGTACTGGACACTAGAAACTTTCTTATTTTGTTAATCAATATTATAACTTTCATGTCGGGGACTATAATGCATTCTTATTTCTAGCATTTTTCTACAAAGTTGTAGATTTGTATAGTTTTTAACCTAAAACTGAGGCTTACGCCTCGAGGCTTACGCCTCGCCTCTTTTACGGGAAACCGCCTCGATCTGCCTCACGTTTTTTAAAACCATGCATGTGTGCATCAAAAAGAGGACTCGGAACCAATCGTCGAGTTTGAAACTGCGCATGGAAAATCTTCATCTGAAAAACTTTAGAGTTTGAAAAAGTCTGGTCTGGAATCTGGCAATCTGAGACTCTACACAATACTCCCCCTATCTCCAAGACTGGCCGACAAACAATGACGTCGACCATGTTGGGAGAAGACAAGAGAATGAGGAAAGCATGAATCACATTAACCATTAAAAATTTTTTATGGCTGTTCATTTTCCTCCTTTTTTTGCAAATTTTTTTCTTGGCTATTTTTTTTCCTTTTTTTATATCCAACTCATCATTTTTTTCATGTACGATTTTTTATTGTAAGTACCTTTTTTTACAAAGAAATGTGGCCCTTACAATAAACACATAAATTTTTGTGAATCAATCCTCCTTTTTTGTTTTTGTTTTTTTACTGACGGCCTGGGCCCAAACCTTTTCCCCCCTCTTTTTTTCAGAACAGGCTGCCAACCCACGTCGACTCTATTTTATGGTTCCCATTTGGGAGCCCTCTATCGAAGACTCCTTGCCCTCGATGGGGCTTGATGGGGGCGCTGCCGCCTGTGGAGCACGATGGGACTGGAGATCGATTGCTTGTGGAGAGATCGCCTGTACTGGGGCCATCGTCGATGGCTCTTAGATCTTCAAACTATAGAGTTGCGGCTCAATGGAGAAGGGTGCGTACGAGGGAAGGCGGTGCTGAAGGAGGCTCCGCCAGGTGTTTCGCCTTGCGCGAGATGGAGATGGCCTTCCTGTGAAACCCCTAGGATCCGGTTACCCGTTTAAAACACTTTCACGTATTTGTATTTGCTAGAGATCGATCAAGTAACTGAAAATGTGGGGAAATTTCACGTGTTTCTGCCATGACATTCACATTAACATAATTATACCACATAAACAAGTAGAACAGGTGTCACCCAAATTTTACTTCATTCATTTTCATAATATATACAAATGTATATCAGAGTCAACAGTACAGAAATCCCAAAATCTTGTATAGAAGAGAAAGGGAAGCAACATACCATCTAGTATATACACGGTCACCCGATGTCATCAATAGCTACTGAGCAGCATGCTTTTTGCCTGCCAAAACATGTTAGGAAAGAAGAGGCGTCAGCGGGCGCTGGTACCTCCCAAAAACTTATAAAAAAAAATAGGCATTTAATATGTTCAAAAGTAAACAAGTAGAAAGGCAGGAACAGGTAAAGTTTACATCTACTTGCGTAAGTAAAAAGGTTTTCAAGTCTCTTGTAAGTATCCCCCATAAGCACCCATTATTCCAACATTTTTCATATATATAACATATTTATTGTGTAATCAAATGTTCATAATTGTATGAGTATATGTATATATATATATATTACCATATTGACCAGATATCATATCTGTGGATTTGACGATGTGAAAGATGGGATTGGAAATTTTTATGGATTTACTTGATTCTCAAGTCCAATGGATAGTTATTTCCTACCAACACAACTTTTGATTGTAACTTCTACAAATCTTACTTTCATTGTCTCAGTTGTAACTCTAGATGATGTAGATATAGATATGGATGATCTGGATGCAGAATCGCCAAGTCTGCTGGCGAAGAAAAGCTCAAGCATTGAGATAGCCCACAAATTGATCTTCCATCTCGCCCTCTAATTGGAAGTGCGGTCCAATAGAGGGATAGGTCTAATCCAAAACTACGTTACTGAGACGGGTGAGAGAGACTCTCCGGAAAAGTCACTTTAGAAAACAGCCCGACCGGTAACGGGCAAACGAGCTCGTACGAAAAACTAATTACTATTTGTTATCTTATTAAGAAGCCCCCTATTTCCATATTCTACTACCATTTCCATATGCTACCTGAAGGATATCGAGAATCCTCAAGCGCATCACGGAAGCGTGATGATCGTATCTCATACGATCGGGGCGACTAGTCGCACTAGTCGCAAGATGCAGCTGAATTTAAAAAAAATTTATACTAACGATGAAACCACATGATCACAAGAACATTTCTTGGATCGTTTCATCAAGCCACAAAGTATTAGGAATACCTCTCGAAGCGTGGTTGCGATCACAAGATCTCTAAAGCAAGAGATCCTCCTGGCTCAAGTCCGATCCACGAAGACTGCACTTGCGGGCACGATGATGAGTCGCGTGACTCCCGCAATCCTCGATGAAGATCCAAGCCTATAATCCCCTGATCTCGTCAAACGAAATCCGTCGTCTTCCTCTAGAACACGCGGCCCCAAAGAAGATGGAGATCCTTGAGTAGTCAAAGGCGAAGGCGAGAAGGTCTCTCTTAGCATACAAGATGGACGGCCACCTTAGAGAGGGAGAGAGAGAGGACGGCGAGAATGAGAGAGAGAGAGAAGAGTAGGCGTGTACTCTTAGGGCACCCTTGGTGTTGTTTGTCTCTCTCAAGGGCTAGGGTAGCCCTCCTTATATATTAGTTTGGGATCCAATGGATCTCAATCTATGGCATACATAGATCCAACGGCTAGGTTGATCCATGTATCAATCAACGGCCATGATTGTTGTTGGTTAAAAACCAACAACATTAATTTATATCAAATTAAATATATGTTACATTATCATCAACACAATTTAATTTAACATAAATTAATTATTAAGAGATAACAAGATAGCAAAAAAGGAGAGACAACAATCACCTCTAAAAAATAGGGGGCGTCACCTATGACTAAGTCATTGGTGATGCCACCCCTTTTTGGTGGTGATTTATCTCCTTTTTATTTTATCCTATTATTTCTTATTTAATTGCGATAACCTTTTTTGCAATAATATCCACCAAATTAATTCCAAATTAATTTGTGAATATTCCAATCATGCCATTGAAAAATATGTGAATCATATTCACAACCCAAACTAATTTGTAAATTACATTTCCAATTAATTAATTAATATGAATCCAATCCACATTAATAATTAACAAATGTTATTTACAAAGTTTCTCTCTCTCTGATATATTATAAATCACATTTATAATATACACAGATATTATGGATAGTACTATCCACGTATATACTTGATAATTAAATCTCATTTAATTATCTTGGACACTCATTCTCACAATATGAATCTCATTCATATTATACTTGATAATTAAATCTTATTTAATCATCAAGACCTTCTGGCTTGGATTCAAAATTCATCATAGGAATTATTCCTGAACCCCTTCAAGAATAATGTGCTTTCTCCGCAGATACTTGGAGATAAGGACAGGACGATTGTATTGTTCCACGTATAGTGACTTGGATGTTGAGATCTCATCTCAAATCCAGATCTAACGGACCTCCCACAGATGCTTGATTAAATCAAGCCCGTATACTTAATCTTCTCATTGCATCTGAATCACATTCAGATCAATGTACAACACTTGGACTAAGATCAAGTTACTTCTCTACTGAGAGGAGTCACTAAAATCCAGACCTGTTTCATCACTCCCTCGGACTGGACGTGTCATGGTTATACAATCGTTTATGATCACATCACCCTCAGGTATTCCCAATACCCGCACATCCTGCATACCGGAAGACCAATGATCAATTTGAAGATATAGATCAATTTTACACTGTCTTCTTCAGGATTTGATCATCAAGTTTCTCAATCTTGGTCATTGGGAATTGATATCGATCATATGCTTTCCCAAAGTATATATCATACCTTCAAATTCTTGTCATGCTTCCAAAGCACGACAACCATGCATGGAATTTGATCGATCCCAATACCTCATGAATGAGCTCATGTCTTCTGGTTCATAAGCGTACCTGTATGATTCCTTTGAGAGATCGTATTACTCATATGCCCTTATATGTACACCAGCTCGCCGGTGTATAGACCTTGGTTAGGTCATCAACCTAATGGTCTGCCAAATGTAAATACTCAGACATATAGTAACACATCTGTCTCTGGTCAGAGGATGCGTGCCTATGCTGTGACAGTATTCAACATAGGACTTTGGTTATCTCGATCTCGCTAAGTCAACCCATACTAATCTGACACCTCTGAATCACTATTCCCATGCAGAGGACCTGCATCAAGAGGTCGGTCAGATATCAGCCTATGTGAGAAAGGATTGCCATCTCCTACTCAGGCTGGAGATCATCTCTTAATAATCATTTGACGGTGCTTGATGAGTCCTCTATCTAACTCTTTAGATATTCATCCAAACACCAGCCTCTATGATTCAATTAATGAATCAACAGTTGTATGATCATTAAGATGGCCATGGTATATAACCCTAATTATACAGAGGGACCTATTATGCAAATTATTTATTCTTCATTTCAGATCAAGGAATGATACGTGCAATAACATTTATTGCATAATGGCTCGCCGTGGGCTCGCATGTCCAACAATCTCCCACTAGCCCAAAGAGCCATTAATGGGCTAATCATTTAAACCCACACTCACGTGACAATCATAGGCTATTTAGAAAATAGCTAGGTAAGGTGATCAGTCACTCTGTTCCCAAAAGACTATGCCAAGTCCTTTTACGGCACTTGCATATCTCTTAGTAACAGTGCTCGCATTCAATGCGAATGTTGCATCTTATGCAACCACTACCCAATCTTGATAAAGCAATTACAATGTCCTTGACACTATTGCTCAATAATTATTATAACCAGTATTTCCATAATCCTTATCAGAATACCCTTATTCCTGGAGATCACTATCTCTTAAGGTATCCACAGTTAAGACCCTTTTAGATCTCTATCTATAAAGTCTTAAGCTTTTGAAGATATGACTTTCAGATCACTATCTCAAAAAAACTTGTCATCTATGAAGATTTTGTTATTACTGCAATCAAGTGTTTTCTCTCCATAGTTGGATTAGCAACACTTTACTACTCCCACTGCATGGCAGATATCTGGCTTTTGTACACATCCAGCACATTCTTAGCTTCTCGTAACTGATGCACAAGTGCAAGCAGTTCTAGCATTCACTTCCTCAACTCTTTGAGGTGCTATTCCTTTAGATAGGTCAGTACCAAATCTTAAGGGAAGGAAGCCTTTCTTGGAATTTCAAAGAAAATGGAACATGTCCAAGGGGTACTACAAATGTGACAGTCCCAATACCCTCTTCTCTTTGCTTCTGAACACCTTCAGAACTAAGATCCAAGAGGTATCCTTGAAATCATATTTCAAGATATGGAATAGCCAGTCTATAAAACACTTATTATCATCCTTATTCCAAATGATTAGGATATTATCTACATTTAGCACGATGAACACAATAGAACTCCCACTAAGCTTCACATGGTTCATCAAGATTCTATCTGAAATCGTAACATTTATGATTTCATCAAATCTTATTTTCCAACAACAAGAAGCTTATTTGAGTCTATAGATGGATTTCTTTAGCTTTCACACCTTACTTTCCCCAATCATGAAGCCCTGGGGCTACTTCATGTGAATATCCTCAGAGAGGTATTCTTAGAGGAATGCAATCTTGACTTACATCTTGAAGATGCAATAGTCAAGTTGTGTAGCTAAGGTTAGCAATATTCTGATGATTTTAATCATGGTTACCGAAGAGCAAGTCTCATTGCAAGCAATGTCTTCTCTTCCAGTTTGTAGCTCATGGCTACGAACCGTGCTTTGAAGGTCTCTACCTTCTCATCAGGTTCCCTCTTTCTCTTGAAGATCCATTTGCACCTTAATGGGTCTAACCCTTATAGGTGGATCCTCGAGGGTCCATATACAACATTTGTATATGAAGTCTACCTTAGATTTTTATTGCTAACATCTATTTTTCCATGTCATGATCCTCAGGAGCTTCGTCACATGAAGTCCGATCATTGTCAGACTTAACTGACACATGGAATACATCCTCAAACTCATTTGAAGAAGTGTTAGTGTTTCATCTTTAATTGTCCTTTTAGTTCCCGATTTTAGGAGCCTCATTATCTTCTCAAGATTAAATGAGTTCCTACACTTCATTTTCATCTTGATTCTCAAGAGAGTCATCCTCTAAGAATCACATTCTCAGAGATGAGATCTTTTAAGAATCTCACGGTTATAAAGTAGGTATCCAATACCATCCTTTATTTTCCTAATGAAGTAGCACTCTCAAGTGCTAGATTCCAGCTTACATGCATGGAACCTTATTAAGGATATATATTGTAGTCTCTACTACACATATATACCTGGAAACCAAGGGATAATTATGCTAAAATTAATCATTGATCAAATCATGTCACACATGATCCAATTGTATCTCCCTACAACTCCATTGAGTTTAGGTGTGTTAGGAGGATTGAGATAGAAATAATATTCATATCTTCATGAGGTATTCTTTGAATTCATCTAATAGGTACTTGCTACCTTGGTTAGATCAAATTCATTTAATCTTCCTTCAAACTTTGGTTCTAAACCAAAATTGTGAAATCTTTGAACATTTCAAAGGTTTCTCAGGTGAAGAGAAGAAGACTCATATCATACATAATCATCAATAGATATCATATCCATGATGTTTTCTATGATATAGATGATCTGCATACATCAATATGTATGAGATCCCGAATACCTTGACATCTTACACCTTTCCTAAGAGAGGGTGTATTGGACATTCTTCGAATACAATATTCACAAGTGTTGGGAAAAATGAATGAGATGATCTATTCCATAAGCCCTAGGCTCTCTTATATAGGAGAGTAGCCTATGGGTAAATTACATAAAGAAGACAACTGAAAAATAAAATAACAAAGAGGTACAGGCATTCTATATGCGTCAACACTCCCCCTCAAGATGGAGCATATATATCAATCATGCTCAGCTTGGACGCACACTTCTGGAATGGGCCTCGAAGTAATGCCTTGGTGAAAATATCAGCAGTCTGATTCTCTGATGTGACGTGAGATGTAGCAATGAACCCCTTCTGAACCATGTCACGTATGTAGTGACAGTCAACCTCAATGTGCTTGGTCCTCTCATGAAAGGATGGGTTGTTTGCAATGAACAAGGCGGCCTGATTGTCACATTCCAACATCATAGGAAGAGGTATATCAAGACATAGATCTGCAAGTAAAGATTTCACCCACATCATTTCTGTGCTAGCCTGGGCCATAGCCCTGTATTCGGATTCAGCACTGGATCTAGCTACCACTGTCTGTTTCTTGCTTCTCCACGAGACTAGAGCATCTCCAACATAGACTGCAAATCCTGATGTGGACTTCCTGTCCTTGGGGCATCCTGCATAGTCTGCATCAGCACATGCCGTGATAGAGATCTCCTTTCCTTTCTTAAATAGCAAGCCTGCACCTGGAGATGATTTTAAATATCTCATAATCATGTGTATTGCATCCATATGGGCCTGACGTGGTTGCTCCATGAACTGGCTCACACGACTCACTGCAAATGATATATCAGGTCTAGTAATCGTGACATACAGTAGTTTGCCTACCAGTTCTCTGTACCTTCTCTTGTCCACCTCTTCTGTGTCATCATCATAAAGCTTCATGCTGGGATCCATTGGTGTCGTAGCAGGTCGACACCCTAGCATACCTGTCTCACTCAATAGATCTGTAACATATTTCCTCTGCGACATTACTAATCCATATGGATTTCTAGCAAACTCCAGCCCCAGAAAATATCTAAGGACTCCCAAGTCCTTGGTGACAAACTCGGTCCCCAGCATTTCCTTTGCCTGCTTAATGCCCTGCTTGTCATCTCCTGTAATCAAGATATCATCAACATAAACCATGATTACAATGATACCTCTAGCCGTCTTCTGTACAAACAAGGAATGATCAGCATTGGAACGTTTATATCCTTGTTTCTCAAAAAGATCTGAAAGCTTCTGAAACCACGCTCTGGGGCTCTGCTTAAGGCCATAGATGGCCTTATGTAATCTGCATACCTTGGAACACTCCCCCTCAACAGCAAAACCAGGTGGCTGTTGCATATAGACCTCCTCCTGCAAGTCGCCATACAGGAATGCATTCTTCACGTCCAGCTGATAAAGTGGCCAGTCTCTAGCAACTGCAACTGATAACAGGATCCGCAGAGTGGAATGACGCGCCACAGGCGAGAATGTGTCAAGGTAATCTACCCCGTATGTCTGTGTGAAGCCACGTGCAACAAGGCGTGCCTTGTACCTGTCAATGGAGCCATCTGCATTGTGCTTCACTGTAAACACCCATTTGCAACTCACCGGGCTGACATCTGGAGGTATAGGAACCAGGCTCCAGGTTCCTCTGGATTGAAGTGCCGCCATTTCTTCTTCCATTGCTAGCCGCCATCTAGCATCCTGCAAAGCATCATGATGATTCCGTGGAATGTCTGTAGCTGAAAGTGACAACGCAAACGTCCTGAAGTCTCCAGATAACCTCTCAAAAGACACGGCTGCTGATAGTGGATATTTGGCACAGCTTCTCTTTGGCTTCCGTAGAGCAATTGGAACATCCAAATCATCTGTATCAGGCTCCTGCAATACATCCTGCTGAGAAATGTCGTCAGATCCATCAACATTAATGTTTTCATTACATACCATAGGCGAGCTAGTTGACGGGTCAGGACCATGAGCTGGAAGAGGCCTACGGGTGTAATGGAATGGTAGTGGTGAGACGAGCGGTGGCGGTGGTGGTGGTGGTGGCGGTGGTGGTGGTGGCGGTGGTGGTGGTGGCGTCGGTGTTTGTATCTGAGGTGGTGGTGTCATGTAAATGGCATCAGGAGGTATAGGTGGTAGCTGCTTGTCTCCTGATTCTGAAAAATACATAACGGATTCAAAAAATGTAACATCTGCACTGATCATATACCGCCGACGCACAGGATCAAAACACTTGTACCCCTTTTGAGTTCTGGAGTACCCAACGAAGACGCACTTGACAGCCCTAGGAGAGAGCTTGTCAGTACCAGGCGACAACTGATGGACGAATGAAACTGACCCAAACACACGAGGAGTAAGAGTGAACAAATCCTTGTCGGGGTAAATGAGTGAAAAAGGAATCTGTTCATTCAAGACAGACGAAGGCATACGGTTGATTAGGTAACACGCAGTAAGAACTGCATCACCCCAGTAGGAGTAGGGGACATGACTCTGAATAAGAAGTGATCTTGTGACCTCAAGAAGGTGACGGTGTTTTCTTTCAGCAATCCCATTCTGTTGAGATGTATGAGCACAAGATGTTTGGTGAATAATCCCTTTTGAGGAGTAGTAATTGGCTAGAATGTTGGTGCACAACTCTAAGGCATTATCACTTCTCACAAGCTTGACAGATGTAGAGAAAACATTTTGAATTTCATTAAGAAAGTGGATAATAATATTTCCTGCTTCAGATTTATTTTTCATCAGAAACACCCATGACACTCTAGAGAAATCATCCACGAATACAATATAGAACCTGTGTCCCTGATGATCGGGAACACGACTCGGACCCCAGACATCGACATGAAACAACTCAAACTTGGAGTTACTACTCCGACCTGGACTACTGGGAAAGGACGACCTGTGATGCTTTCCCAACTGACATGCCTCACACTGGATAGGTGTGTGAGAAAGACCATAGGGTAGAATACGACGTAACTTCTGAAGCGGTAAATGACCAAAACGCAGATGCCACAGTAGAGGAGATACTTGTCCAGCAGGAGAGGATGTGGTTCCGGCAAATGGGGTCTGATTCAGATGGTAAAGGCCTCCTTGCTCAGAGCCACGACCAATCACGTTGCCCGTACACATGTCCTGAAAAATCAAAGAAGATGGATCAAAAATTGCCCGACAATGGAGATCCTTCGTAATCTGACTAATTGACAACAAATTCATTGAAAAATCAGGTGCATGAAGCACATTCTTGAGCTGCATAGAAGATGTCAGTATAATCTCCCCCTGACCAGTAATGGGGGAATGTGTGCCATTGGCAATCACTACTGTCCGTCCTGGAGGGATCTGGGTGTATCCTGTAAGTAGGCTCTGGTCGCCACATAGGTGATGTGTCGCGCCTGAGTCCATGATCCATGGCAATGTATCAGATCTACTACTATGGAGTGCAAGTATACTACCTGAAGCACTAGTAGATGCAGAGGCAGAGGCAGCGGCATCAGAATGATTCTCTGTAGTCGGTGCTGGACCAGATGGTGGGATAATGCCCCTCAGACGGGCAACTAAATCATCAAACCGTTGATCCAAGGTAGCAGCAGATGGGGGCTCTATCTGCTCAGCAGCTCGTGCGGATGCAGGAAATCCGTGCTTTGAATAACATGTATCTTCGTTGTGTCCAACACGGTGGCAGTAGGTGCATGTTGGCCTAGTGCGGCCACCTCTCCCACAGGGTCCACGTCTACGGCCCTGGTGATGATAGCCACGACCTCTGGTTGCTGCCATGGCTGAAGAATTCTGGCTTGCAGCAGTTGAGGGCACTGTAATCTGACTCGGTCTATGGAAGGCTTCGTCCATTGGCGGAATTGTAGAATCGGCTAAAATCTGTGATCGTGTTGCCTCGTATTCAGGATCAAGTGCAGCTAGGAACACGCCCACCATAGTAGCATTCATGTATGTCTTCTGCTGCTCTGGCGTAGCTGTCAAGGGCATGAAGCTATATAGCTTCTCAAACATCCCTCTCAGTGATGTATAGAGAGAATTTAGAGGGCGACCATTCTGCTTGATGGTGAAGATATCATGCTGGAGTTGCAGAATCTTTGTCCCGTTCTTCGCCTGGGAATATGTGGCCGCCAGAATGTCCAACATATCCTTCGCTGTGGGTTGATGGAGGATATCATTGGCAATCTCAATTGCCAACGTGCCAGATAGCCAGACTTTGGCGTATGCGTCATCAGAGGCACAGGTTCCAGTCTTCTCAGCAGGCTCTGATTCGGTAAGAATATGCTTCTTACCCGTAGACTTCATCATGCTCATGAACTGCATTGCCCACAGTTCATAGTTGGTACCGTCCATCTTGACAATAGGCGCTGGACCACGGAATGCGCCAATAGATGGGATATCTGCCTTGCTCTCTGACATATTGAAAAATAAAGACTGGAACGATTGACAAACAGTATGTTTTGTCTACAATACCATAGATGGGGGTAGTTGCATGTGTAGACTTCAAGCAACTATCCCCATGAAGATGTTTGTGCTAAGACCTACACGCACGCAGGAGTTACGCGCAGGCCGCACAGGAGATACGCGCACTGGTGTTACCGCGCGCGCACAGGGAGTGCGCAGGAGGGCACAGGTGACGCACTGGAGCGCACGGCTGATGCGCTAGGTCTGCTGCACAGGAGATGCATAGCGCACAGGGGCTGCACAGGGGATGCGCACAGCGCGCAAGGGCTGCAGAGCGCGCAGGGGCTGCGCAGGGGATGCGCACGGGCGCGCACGGCAGAGGCGCGCAGTATGCGTGTGCGCAGGCGTAGGCGCACGGTGGCGCAACTGACCAGAGAGGTGGCGCCGATCTTGCGAGAGGAAGAAGAAGAAGAAGAAGAAGGGGGGAGGCGGCGTGTGTGGGATTAGGGTTAGGGTTTCGAGAACTCCGGTCTAGGACCGTCGCTCTGATACCATGTTGGGAAAAATGAATGAGATGATCTATTCCATAAGCCCTAGGCTCTCTTATATAGGAGAGTAGCCTATGGGTAAATTACATAAAGAAGACAACTGAAAAATAAAATAACAAAGAGGTACAGGCATTCTATATGCGTCAACAAGTATGTAAGATTTGGAATTTTTAGACATTCTAAATTTTCATATCTTACTAGTCTATTGATCTCATCAGCAGACACATGTCCAAGACTTGATGCCAAATCATTGTCAAATGATTTTCATCCTCCTATTGAACTTATAAAGGTTTTAATTTTTTTCAATATTAGAAATCTTAATGAACCATTCATTAAATTTCTATTTTTTTGTGGAGTCCACTCGATGTTAGATTACTATCTGAAATGTATCCATCATAACTCTTTGTGATGGTTCTATCTCAGAATTCATGTTTATTTCCAACATTTAGAAACAAACAATGAGTGTATTCTAATATCTAGGTCATAGAGACATTATCTAAGACTAAGGGCTCTCCCACTGAGAATATGAAGTCTATCTGTCCACAGAGATTGCTGTAACAATTACATCAATACCCATGTAGATGACTATCAAACCTTAAGATCAAATTTCTAATCTTCTAATATATATATATATGCAACCAATTGCAAGTGTCATTAGAAGATTGGAATACAATTATCAGACTTTATCTTATGAAATAAGTAAGTCAAAGTCAATGATTATATGTAGATTATTCTGATGCTCTATCTGAATCCTTCACTAAGGATTTTAGACAGACTTGATAGTCATACTATCAACACATCAACTTATTGCAGTATTGGCATTCATCCAACTCTTTGGATGTCATATGGAAGTCACAGAAGTACAATCAACTCTTTGATTTTCCTTCTCACATGGGTCTGACCCACGCTTCCACTGTGCTCTCTTCATCTATAAACAACCATTGTTCAAGATAAAGAATCTCTTATGTTGAATTCAAAAGATTTCAATACAAGAGCACTTCAACATTTATACATGCTTCATTAAATTCATACAAAATGATTATTATGAAGCTTCATGAATGACTTGAGTATAAATAGTAGAATGATGACACTCACCATATCTACATACATCTTAACTCTTAGAGACTTAGGTTCAGGTAGGTATTCAAACATTTTGAATACATCATCTCTTTCAAGCTACCATTCTGCATAATGCAGAGAACCATGTCATTCATGATTAAATGTCTAGAGCACATATGTATGCCAGAACATCTTCTTAGAATTTTATAAGGATTATTTGACAATTGCAATCATCATCAACATGTCACTTCCAAAGTACACTCGATGAAAGATCAAGACTATAGAGGCATATAAACCCTAAGGTGATGTCTTATTGTCTTATTTAATTGTCATTCCTCATTAAGTTTGAGGAAACTTGCACATTGCAACCACATACATTATGTGTCCAATTGCAAGTACAATATCTGGATCATGAATCCAATCCATGATATTTTACTGGTTATTATTGAGTATAACATTGAGTGGGTTTTATGAAGGATTATCTGAAATAAGAAATTTGCATAAGGGTATATATATTATATATATACATATTTTTTTCTTGATTTAGGAATTTTATATCAAAGTTGTCTTGCCTTGTCAACAATGAAAGTTCATTCCCTTAATCACTTTCAATGTAAGAGATATTCTTACCATTATATCTCTAGCAAGATCTGAGATCTCCTTTCCTATCTTTGTCACATCCCAATAATATGAGAACCCGCGACTCCGATAAAAAGAAGCGGGAACACATTCCTCCTTGCAAGTCCAACTTGCATCTCCCAATTCGGTTTTTAATACCCGGGCCCACCACCCCTAAGGTGATGTTGACCCGTCATTAATTGAACCAACCGTCAACTGGCTTAATACTCGCTATACACAATCCAATATCGCCCCAATAATATGAGGACCCGATATTGGGGTCACTACGTATACGGCCTTACTCTTTCGAGAAGCAAAGAACTCGATTCAAATAATTGTATATAGGATCTGTCACTTCGGACATGCGTCTCCTATATACAACTTTTGGTGACGAAATTCTTTGTCTTGACGGGAGACCATGGATGTCACTTATGTGATCATCCACCTCTTATTCAAATTGTAATTAATTATCGTGAATCATATTCACATAATTAATTCTTCCAAGGGAAATACACATCTATTCATAGAGTCAAATTCCTAAGTAGTACATGGGATTTACTTAAATACCCAGGTTCTACGAAATCTTTTTTTTACTTAAAAACTACAGAGGTGTCGCATATTGAACATGCGGCACCCCTGAAGTTTTTTTTACTCGGAAACTACAGATGCGTCGCATCTGTAATATGGAAAAGGAGTGTTCATCTGTAATACGGAAAAGGAGTGTTCCGCGAGGCTAGGAGTGATCAAAATGGACGTTTTTGAGAAAGGGGGAGGTCAAAATGGGCGGGTGGCGTAGTGGGCGGGTCGCGGGCGGCAGGTGGACAGCAGCTAGGTTACGATGTTCGCGTGGGGGAAATGGGAAGTCCGATACGCGTGGTCCTTATTTAGCCCCTGTATCGCATATTCAATATGCGTTATATATATCGCATATTAAAGATGCGACACATCTGTAGTTTCTGAGTAAAAAAAACTTCAGGGGTGTCGCATGTTCAACATGCGACACCTCTGTAGTTTTTAAGTTAAAAAGAAGATTTCGTAGAACTTGGGTATTTAAGTAAATCCCAGGTACTACTTAGGAATTTGACTCTCTATTCATAATAGAGTGTTTTAATAGGATATATTTAATTTAATCACATTAAATTAACTATCAATCCTATTTTCAATCAACAAACTTTGAATTTTACTTGAATAGTAGGTATAATCTCGAAATACGTATTATTTCGAATTTTAATAATTAGAAAAATACACTTTGATTTCTCAAGCATTATCCAGTCCCTACCCGTTGTCATGGCCAGTACCGGCGAGAGTGGGACGGACCACATACGTTGCAACCCGCTACCCCAGCGATCTCCGACTAGACACCATATCCACCTCAGGAAAGGATAATGCTAGATAGATCATCATGTACTTTGAGATGCTCATCGGTCTTTCAACCGAAATTATACCATATAATATACATCAAAACAATTTTGATTATATTATAAGGAGATTTGCTAAACAAATCCCCAATCCTATTCAAGCAATAGAGTTTTGCATGTAAAAGTTGTCCTACAACTATTGTAGGATGACCTAGGGTTTTGTATGCAAACAATGTTTGTTGATGATTTCATATTAACCAATGATCAAGATCAACTATCTTATCATTATGGTTAGTGGGATGTCATTCAAGGAAACGATTATCATCTCTAAATATTTCACAAATACTTATCAATAATCATTTCAGAAAATTAATAATTAATTTTCATCAAATTAATTTGAATGACTACCACAAGGTTCATGATCAAGTTTGTCAATTTCCAGCAGTGACCCCTAATCACTAAAATTAACTTATCTTGATCAATTTAAATCCAAAATTCGCAAAATTAGTTCCCTAAGATTGCCAACTTGATTTACAACAGAACCTAAGTGATATTTCACGATTTCGAGGCGCATCAAAACCGTAATTAACAAATTAATCACGTTCAGATTTGTTGTTCCCGCAACAGTGAATACATGCTTATTCAAAAGGCCATATCTTGAGCAAATTAAATCCAAATTTAGTAAACTCAGATCCTATGATTTTCTTATTTAATGGGGAACAAAATCCAATTGAATATTTCATGTTTAAACGATTTAAACAGTGCCGAAAAAATCCAATTAGACAGAGGTGCAAAAATTGAAATGCGATAAAACTTTCGCGACCTTTTTAAACCCAAGTCGTCCTAGGTTCACGGATCGTATACAAAACCTTTTCCGACCTAAGGCTCTGATACCACTTGAAGGATATCGAGAATCCTCAAGCGCATCACGGAAGCGTGACGATCTTATCTCATACGATCGGGGCGACTAGTCGCAAGATGCAACCGAATTTAAAAAAAAAAATTATACTAACGATGAAACCACATGATCACAAGAACATTTCTTGGATCGTTTCATCAAACCACAAAGTATTAGGAATACCTCTCGAAGTGTGGTTGCGATCACAAGATCTCTAAAGCAAGAGATCCTCCTGGCTCAAGTCCGATCCACGAAGACTGCACTTGCGGGCACGATGATGAGTCGCGTGACTCCCGCAATCCTTGATGAAGATTTAAGCCTCTAATCCCATGATCTCGTCAAACGAAATCCGTCGTCTTCCTCTAGAGCACGTGGCCCTAAAGATGGAGATCCTTGAGTAGTCGAAGGCGAAGGCGAGAAGGTCTCTCTCAGCATACAAGGTGGACAGCCACCTTAGAGAGGGAGAGAGAGAGGACGGTGAGAATGAGAGAGAGAGAGAGAAGAGTAGGTGTGTACTCTTAAGGCACCCTTGGTGTTGTTTGTCTCTCTCAAGGACTAGGGTAGCCCTCCTTATATATTAGTTTGGGATCCAATGGATCTCAATCCATGGCATACATAGATCCAACGGCTAGGTTGATCCATGTATCAATCAACGGCCATGATTGTTGTTGGTTAAAAACCAACAACATTAATTTATATCAAATGAAATATATGTTACATTATCATCAACACAATTTAATTTAACATAAATTAATTATTAAGAGATAACAAGATAACAAAAAAGGAGAGACAACAATCACCCCTAAAAAATAGGGGGCGTCACCTATGACTAAGTCATTGGTGACGCCACCCCTTTTTGGTGGTGATTTGTCTCCTTTTTATTTTATCCTATTATTTCTTAATTAATTGCAATAAATTTTATTACAATAATATCCACCAAATTAATTCCAAATTAATTTGTGAATATTTCAATCATGCCATTGAAAAATATGTGAATCATATTCACAACCCAAACTAATTTGTAAATTACATTTCCAATTAATTAATGTGAATCCAATCCACATTAATAATTAACAAATGTTATTTACAAAGTTTCTCTCTCTCTGATATATTATAAATCACATTTATAATATACACAGATATTATGGATATTACTATCCACGATCTATATATCCTTGATAATTAAATCTCATTTAATTATCTTGGACAATCATTCTCACGATATGAATCTCATTCATATTATACTTGATTATTAAATATTATTTAATCATCAAGACCTTCTTGCTTGGATTCAAAATTCATCATAGGAATTATTCCTGAACCCCTTCAAGAATAATGTGCTTTCTCCGCAGATACTTGGAGATAAGGACAGGACGATTGTATTGTTCCACGTATAGTGACTTGGATGTTGAGATCTCATCTCAAATCCAGATCTAACAGACCTCCCACAGATGCTTCATTAAATCAAGTCCGTATACTTAATCTTCTCATTGCATCTGAATCGCATTCAGATCAATGTCCAACACTTGGACTAAGATCAAGTTACTTCTCTACTGAGAGGAGTCACTAAAATCCATACCTGTTTCATCACTCCCTCGGACTGGAAGCGTCATGGTTATACAATGGTTTATGATCACATCACCCTCAGGCATTCCCAATACCTGCACATCCTGCATACTGGGAGACCAATGATTAATCTGAAGATATAGATCAATTTTACACTGTCTTCTTTAGGATTTGATCATCAAGTTTCTCAATCTTGGTCATTAGGAATTGGTATCGATCATATGGTTTCCCAAAGCATATATCATACCTTCAAATTCTTGTCATGCTTCCAAAGCACAACGACCATGCATGGAATTTGATCGATCCCAATACCTCATGAGTGAGCTCATGTCTTCCGGTTCTTAAGCGAACCTATATGATCCCTGTTAGAAAATCGAAAGTGGAAGCGGAACATGGAAAAATATAAAGAGCAATAATAAGAACGGGATTTTTACGTGGAACCCTACTCCGTGAGGAGCGGGATGAAACCACGGTAGAAGCCCTCAAAGGGATGGATAATCTATTGAACTTTCTCAATGGATACAGGAGGTCTGGGGCTCCTTATATAGCCTCTCCAGAGCCTCCAAGTCTCACCACTGGACAATGTGGGACTAAATACTGGGATGGGGTAAATGGATCTTGGAGGTATTTATTTACCCATCTACAACTCAATAGGCGCACTACCAAATACTCCAACACTCCCCCTCAAGCTGGAGCATGCAATGCTCAGCTTGGACAAACAGAAAGAGACTCAACTCAACGTTACAGGATACTACGGACAATATCAACTCAACGCGCACATTGCTGCAGTCGAGGATGTTGCTTCTCGTGTCGTGCAGGTGAGGAGGACGAGCGGGCTGGAGTGTGAGTCAACTTAAGACTCGGAATCTGACCATCGAGTCTGAAACTGCGCCTGAAGTCTCCTCGTCGGAGAATTGGGTCTCTCTCATCTGGCTCAGAGAATGGTGCACTGCTCTGGTGTACCTATGATACCACATGAAAACCCTTGCCCTCAAAGGCATAGGGAATGATCCTCTGCTCTGGAGTCCCTATGGCTCACATGAAAACTTTGGCCGAAACAACCACAAGAATGATGGGGACCTCGAACAAATGATGGCAACATATGCTCATCTGAAAATGACCGCAAACTCGTGCGTGTCTGAAAACTGACTCGGAACATCAATCGTCGAGTCTGAAACTTGCGCATGGAGAATCTTCATTTGAAATCTGTAGAGTCTGAACAATCCGGCTGGTCTGACAAATCTGTATCTGGAGAATAGACATGTGACTCTACATCCCCTTTTCTCCCATACTTGTCGGAAAATGAACATCGACAAAGTTGGGCGAAGACAAGATAGATGGGGAAAACAAAACATGAAATTTGCGGCTTTTCTTCATTTATTTTTAAGCCGTCATTTTTTTTAAAGCCGTTTCAATCATTTTTTTTGGCTTTCTCTTGCAATCTTTTTTTTCTTTTGGCTATTTCAATTTTTTTATAACCGTCCATTTTTTTTGCAAATATGCGTACGATTTTTTTTTGAATTTGCGTACGGCTTTTGAGATGTACACGCCTTTTTTTGCAAAATACAGTCCAGTGGACCAACTTACTCTCTCTCTCTCTCTCTTTGTTTTTTTAATCACCTGGGCTTTTACATGGCCTGCCCCCAAAAAGTTTTTTTTCACTTTGGCCCATATCAGGAGCCACCAACGCAACCCCTTTTTTTTATATTATTAGGGTTCCCAGAAGGGAACCCTTCTCCTGAAACGAAGGCCGCCGCCTCCTGTATTGGAGAGTGGCATCGGAGGGCTAGAGGCCTGGATGGCCAATCGGGGCGTGCGCGATTCGCTAGAGGGCGCGCATCGTTGGGCGCGCGCATCGCTGGAGGGCGTCGCATTGCTGGAGGGTACCGCGAGGATGGAGGAGGTCGCGGTGCGCCGCGCAGGAGCCTGGTACAGCGGGATGGTGGTGCGCCGGGGGTGAGCCGCTTCGAAGAGGATTAGGTTTGCGTCGCCCGGGAGTCCTTGCTGCCGAAGGAGCGCAGCAACGGGGAGCGCTAGACCGCGCCGGGGGTTTGGTGAATCATTCGTTGTCGGGCTGGAGAGGGGCCCGTCGAGCCGCCTGGAAGCATTACAGCCCGCCGCCTACAGAGAAGATCTATGGAGGGCCTGCCGCCTGCAGTTGCGTTCTAGGGGAAGGTGCGGCTGCGCTATGGCGCGCGGGATTCGACCGCTCGGACTGGGAAGGAATCGCCGGGATTTCGAGGATTGGCGTGTTCTCACGCTGCTTGGAGAGAGGAAAAACTGGGTCTCGCCTGGGTCTTTCTTTGGCACGAGCAGGGGCTAGCGAGGGCTGATACGACAACGAGAGCAGGCGGACTTTGGAGGCTAGGACAAGACTGCTGGGGCCTTGAGGCGAGGTGGTGCCCCCACGGAATCAACAGGAACTTTACGGGTTTAAACAAAACCCTAAATCTCAAACCTTGAACAAACAACAATATTTCTCAACTAATAAATCTTCATGGACATAGAACCTTACGAACGAATCTCCAAAAATAAAGAACTCGAGAATCCACGAGAATCGACTTGCTCTGATACCATGTTAGAAAATCGGAAGCGGAAGCGGAACATGGAAAAATATAAAGAACAATAATAAGAACGGGATATTTATGTGGAACCCTACTCTGTGAGGAGCGGGATGAAACTACGGGAGAAGCCCTCAAAGGGACGGATATTCTATTGAACTTTCTCAATGTATACAGGAGGTCTGGGGCTCCTCATATAGCCTCTCCAGAGCCTCCAAGTCCCACCACTGGACAATGTGGGACTAAACACTGGGATGGGGTAAATGGATCCTGGAGGTATCCATTTACCCATCTACAACTCAATAGGCGCACTACCAAATACTCCAATAATCCCTTTGAGAGATCGTATTACTCATATACCCTTATACGCACACCAGCTCGCCGGTGTATATACCTTGGTTAGGTCATCAACCTAATGGTTTGCCAAATGTACATACTCAGACATATAGTAACACATACGTCTCTGGTCAGAGGATACGTGCCTATGCTGTGACAGTATTCAACATAGGACTTTGGTTATCTCGATCTCGCTAAGTCAACCCATTGACCTAACTAATCTGACACCTCCGAATCACTATTCTCATGCAGAGGACCTGCAGCAAGAGGTCGGTCAGATATCATCCTATGTGAGAAAGGATTGCCATCTCCTTCTCAGGCTGGAGATCATCTCTTAATAATCATTTGACGATGTTTGATGAGTCCTCTATTTAACTCTTTAGATATTCATCCAAACACCAGCCTCTATGATTCAATTAATGAATCAACAGCTGTATGATCATTAAGATGGCCATGGTACATAACCCTAATTGTACAGAGGGACCTATTATGCAAATTATTTATTCTTCATTTCAGATCAGGGAATGATATATGCAATAACATTTATTGCATAATGGCTCGCCGTGGGCTCGCATGTCCAACACTACCAACTATAAAAGCTAGTGATGTCAAATACATAATGGATTTATTAGTGACATCAGATATATTTCCATATTAAACAAACAGATCCCATCGGTATAAGTAGAGAAGATCATAAATTGCCAAGATATTGACATGAACTGCTCAAGATTGATTCCAAATTCATGGTTCCTGATTGTGCAGAAGGATTCCATAGTTAAAGAGCATGCCAGGATACATAGCATGTTACAAAAATCCATAGAGAGTAAATAAAAACAAAAAGAAGGCTTTTTATTGTACATGCATGGCAGCAAGGAGAAGATGAATGGATTGTACCTTGTAGATCTTTAAGATTGGAGATCAAGATCACATGCAAGAGGTCCTATTGGAGATTTGCAAGAATTGTTGGAGCAGTTCTGGAGCAATATAACAACAAGCAATTGCAGTCCCCCTTTAAATTTTAGAATTTTGGAATTGGGAACATGCAGTGGGAATTGGGAATTTGGATGCTCAATGAGGGAGAGCTTACTTAGAGAAGAATAGATGGTGGGAGAAGAAGGTCGTCGCTTTCTATATATAGGAGAGAAGAGAGGATTTGCAAGGTGACACTTAGAAATCTCTTGTTGCCATTTGGAGGCAAACAAGAGCATTACATAAGGAGGGAAAAAAGTTGTTGTGCAGCTGTCTGCTGCACAGTACAACAATATTTTTTTAAAATCTGTAGACAGACTCTGTCGCAGTCAAATTAAATAAACTTCTATTATTTTTCTTTACCAAAAATTTCTTCTTATTTATCATACTTAAAGTTGTCCGCATTTGTGCCTCGGACCACGGATTTTGACGTGAATTATCTTGTTTTGATCATCTCAGGATGACGATCAAAATCAGTATAATATTGATATACTTTTGGTAGTGTTTGGATGTCCAGAAATTTTCGAGATACGGTTTCGGTTTGGGGTTAAATTTGTGATTTAAAAATATCAAATGACCTCCGATTGAAGAACGGTCGATTTCGTTGGTCTTGTTTGTCGAATCGGATCTAATGACGGTCTCGATTCGTTTTGCGGTTTCCGAATTTGCGTCGCGGATTTTTCACGGCACGCATTACGACGCGACCGATTTTTGGTCGATTTCATCCGAACGACTTTTGATTCACGATCAGTTGATCGTTTTAGGTTGTTTGGTATTGACCAACAATTTTATTGGGTTAATAAGACCCTAATCGGGTCGAGTTCGGATTTGTGTGGATTCGGATGTTACACTTCCACCTGGAGGCTTGGATCTGGGAGTCACGTGTGTGGCCTGGGTGATGGGGTTCCACCTGGGGATTGGAGAGGCGCCACTGCAGATCTTCTTTCATCATTAGTTGCAAGGTGCAGCGGAAGCTATTGTGTAGACTTGTAGGTGCGACTTCAGATGAACTTTGGATCTGGGAGAAGCGTCGTCAATGCTTCTCGGGTGGCACCACCGTGAGAGGGATTTGCTATCTCTACCGCGAGGTGGCTCTGTTTGGAACCTAAGGGCGAGAACATGCGGATCCCTAGGAGACAGGGCATCACCCAGGTGGAGCTCGAAGGGGCTAGGCTTGGTGGATCCATCGCCTCTTCCCTGAAGGGGTTGAGCCGCCTGATGGGCTAGGCCCGATCATGGATCTACCTGGAGGTGGCATGCGAGAAAAAATCATGCCTTGAGAATCTACACACATCCCTGATTGGGGTTTCGATTCATGCATGTCTCAGGAGGTCACCGTAATCATAGAATCGAACTGATTAGGGTTTAATGAAACCCTAGAACTCTTGAACATATCTCAAATAAATTACAGAAACTCGAATCTTGAAGAAATCATAAACATAAAATAATCCTTGAGAATCGACCTGCTCTGATACCATGTTAGAAAAGAGAAATGCGGAAGCGTATCAGAGAAATAAAGATAAAACTTAAGAAGAACAAATGGAATTAATGTAGAACCCTACTCCCTAAGAAGCGGGATGAAACCATGGGAGAATGCCTAAAAGGGCTTATTCATGCATTGAACTTTCTCACTAGATATAAAGGTTGAGAGGCTTCATATATAGCCCTCACTGAGTCTCCACATCTCACAACTGGTAGATATGGGACTAAACAATTGGATGTGGTAAATTGATCCTAGAGTGGTCCATTTACCCATCTACTACAAGAGTGACACATAACCAAATAGTCCAACAAGTTTCAGGGGTGTGGTGCGGGGGGGTATGAGCCCATGTTGGACATGAGGGACAAGGGGCATGTGATTGTCGTCAAGGAGGGTTGCTTGGAGGCGGGCGGTGAGTCGTCGGAGAAGGTTCCCGCTGAAGGAGAAGGACCTGCTTTCCGTGGATTTGAATCGGGATTGCCGAAAGTGGAAATGGCGGACTTGGCTTCGAGCGCATGCCAAGGTGGTTCGCCCAAGGGCCATAGGGGTCTCGAGTGTCGGCCTCTTACGCGGGGCATTGGCCGGGCTTTCGGATCGCATGGTCCATCATCCCGATTACCCATTTTATTTGGTCTTATTTAGGCTGGCATCGTCTGCGAATTCTCGGGTGGATCGAAGGGTGGACCCGATTGGCTTCAGTCGCATCGCGGGCAGATCAGAGGGGTGGTTGGTCGATTGGGTGAGTCTCACGAGCGGTCGAACCCGCTGGCGGACCCGAGCTGCTTCATCGTCATGCATGGGCTGGAGACTCGGGACCCGGTGCTTGAATCTGGCGAGGTAGCCCAGGCCGCTTTTCTTCAATCGATGGCGTTGTGGCTTCACTGCTACGGGGAGGTCACATACCCTTTTCTAGATCGTTCTGGGGCTCCTCTCGAGGTGGAGGTGTCTGGGTGGGGTTTGGAGTAGGGGTATGGTGATGGAGCACAGGTTCGGTCGATGATACTTTCGCCCAAATCTGAAGGAGCATAGGCATTTGATGCAGACGGAGATCTTCCAACGCTTGAAGAGGTGTGGGGGCAGCAGGGATGCAACTGGTACTGGAGTGCTGAGGGTTAGAGGTGGTATGCGTGCGCACTGTCATGAGGGGGAGGCATCACTGTTTCGTCCGGGGTAATGGTATGTGTTGATGCGGGGCTAGATGCGTTCGTGGAGAGGGCTCGGTTGGAAGAATGGGGGCCGAGCTGGAGTCGGAGGAGTCTTTTGTGGTGGAAATGCTGGTGAAGGAGGCTTTGTTCGAGGTGGAGTTCCTGTCCTGTCTCGGTGTGATGCCCCAACTGGGGCCATGGAAACGCGTAAATGAATATAGTGACGTGGAATGTCCGGGGCCTGGGTCAGGTCGTAAAGAGGTTGGCGGTGAAGAAGTTGGTGGAGGAGCAGAGGTAAATGTTTCCGTGTTCTAGGAGACCGAGGTCGTGCTGATGCTGGAGGGGATGTGGGCGGAGGTTGGGGAGGCAGGTTGTATGAATTCAAGTCGATCGCCTCGATTGGTGCTTTTGGGGGTTTAATTACGGGATGGGATGGTGCTACGCTAGAGTAGCTGGATGAGGTGTGTGGGACTTTCTCACTCTCACTCCTCATTTATATGGGAGATGGGTAAATGGATCACTCCAGGATCCATTTACCACATTCAAGTCTTTAGTCCCACATCTACCAGTTGGGAGATGTGGGGACTCAGTGGGGGCTATATATAGACCCCCACACCCATTATATCCAGTGAGAAAGTGCAATGCATACATCTGCCCTTTGAGGCGTTCTCCCGTGGTTTCATCCTGCTCCTTAGGGAGTAGGGATCCACGTTAAAATCCCGAGTTCAAGTTTATTTTTCTGTAGTTTATGCTTTGTTTACCATTTCATTTCCGCATTCCTATTTTCTAACATGGTATCAGAGCGCGTTCGATTTTTGAGGAATTATTTTTTCTTCATTTGTTCGAGATTCGATTTTGATATTTTGTTCTTGTTGGAGCATAAGTTGTAAGCGCCTATTGTGTTGTAGCAGGGTAAATGGATCCTGGAGGAGATCCATTTACCCCACCCAGTTGTTTAGTCCCACATCGTCCAGTGGTGGGACTCGGAGGCTCTGGAGAGGCTATATAAGGAGCCCCAGACCTCCTGTACTCGTTGAGAAAGTCAATAGACAAACACGCCCCGTTGAGGGCTTCTCCCGTGGTTTCATCCCGCTCCTCACGGAGTAGGGTTCCACGTAAAATCCCGCTGTTCTTATTTTGTTCTTTATTCTTTTTCCGTGTTCCGCTTCCGATTTTCTAACATGGTATCAGAGCGGGTCGGTTCTCGTGGATTTTATTTTGGTTTATTGTTCGAGCTTCGAGATTAGAAATTATCATGTTCGTAGTTCAGTTCTGGAACTCTGTTCTGTTTCCATCCAAGTACAGATCTAGGGTTTCTGAACCCGGGATCTCGAGTATTCCAGGTTTCAAGAGCAGCAGGCCCCAAACAGCCCATGCGGCGCCCCGCGTTCCCTCCAGAAGACCATCTCCATCAAAGCCCTAGGCCGCATCACCTTCCTGGCCCAGGGAGGCCGCACATCTCCTCGGCGATCACGACTTCAAGGCGGCGCAGGCCGCTCCTCAGCCCTTCTCCCATGATTGATGAAGTGAAGTTCTGTTCAAGAAGCTCTAGGGTTTCCCATGAAACCTTAATCAAGATCTACAGGTGCAAGTGCTGAAAGTGGCGAGCCATCTCAATCTCGCACATGCTTCAACCTGGGCTGCTCTTGTTCCCAATCTGGCCGCCAAGCAGCACGCAGTGCACCCCCACCAGTTCCTCCTTCTAAGGCGGAGGCCCCCAGGCTGCGCGTGACTCTAGAAGGTCATCTTCTTCGGCGTCGAGCGGCATCTCCCGCTCGCAGGCGGTGCCCCCAATCCCGCGAGCTCCAGGGTAGAGCTTGAAGCTCCTGGCGCGACCTCCAGCATGCAACATCGATGGCGTTGCAGGACCTTCTGGCGGCACCTCTCCACCGCGCGATTCCCAGAACTGCATCGCCAAGGCCCCAGGCGCGTGAGCAAGGCGCGGTGGTGGCGCCCCTTCCCATTGTGCGGGCGAATCCCCAGCCCCTGCGCCGAAGCCCTATCTCGTGGCACCTCGCCTCCAAGTCCAGGCGGCGGCGCGAGGCATCCCTTCATGTCCCAGGCGTAACCCTCCATTCCGCGTCTGGAGCTCCTCCCGCGACTCAATGGCCTCCTGCGCTCCTCCCTTGCGGCGCATCTCGCAGAGGCGGCGTGATTATGAAGAGGGTTCCCACGTTGGGGAACCCTAAAGGGGCAGCGGGCCCGTGTTTTAAAAAAAATTGTGTGGGCTATTTCTGTGAGAGCCCAAATGGCCTGATTTTTTTTGGGGGGGTTTGAGTCTTGTAAAGTCCAAGTGGGCTGAGTATTCAAAAAAAAGAAGAAGAAGAAGAAAAAGGGCGCGTACAATTGAAAAAAAAAATCGTATGCCGTAAAAAAAGGAGAGTTGAGATAAAAAAAACGAGAGAAAAAAAAGAGGCGCGTACAAAAAAAAACCGTACGCAAAATTTAAAAAAAATGAAATGAAAAGACGTAAACAAAAAAAATTGAAACGGCTTAAAAAAAATGTTTCAAAAAAAAATTGACGGCTTATTAAAAAAAATACAAAGCCGCAAGTTTCATGTTCTTGTTGTTTACCCCCTATTTATCTTGTCTTCTCCCAACTTTGTCGACGTTGAGTTTCCAACAAGTATGGAAGAAAGGGGGAGTATATATGTAGAGTCACAAGTCTTTTTATATGTTCCAGATTGCAGATTCTCCAGACCAGCCGATTTTCAGACTCTACGATTTTCAGATGAAGATTTGCATGCACAATTCCAGACTCGACGTTCAGATTCCGAGTCCCAGTTTGATGTGCAGTTGTTCAGACTCGACAGATTGGTCAGAGTCCCAGTTCGAGGCACTCCATCATGAGAGGCCCAGTTTTTTCGAGATCTCTATAGAGAGACTCCAGTTTCAGACACGCACGAGTGTGCGGTCATTTTCAAGATGAGCATATGTTGCCATCATTGTCAGAGGTCCCCATCATTCTTCTAGTTGTCAGGCCAGAGTTTTCATGTGAGCCATAGGGACTCCAGAGCAGAGGACCATTTCCTTGAGGGCAAGGATTTTCATGTGATATCATAGGTACACCAGAGCAGTGCACCATTCTCTGGGCCAGATGGGAGAGACCCAGTTCTCCGACGAGGAGACTTCAGGCGCAAGTTCAGACTCGATGGTCAGGTTACGAGTCTTCAGTTGACTCACACTCCAGCCCGTTCGTCCTCCTCACCTGCACGACATGAGAAGCAACGTCCTCGACTGCAGCAATGTGCGCGTTGGGTTGATATTGTCCGTAGTGTCTTGTAGCGTTGAGTTGAGTTTCTGTTTGTTTGTCCAAGCTGAGCATTGCATGCTCCAGCTTGAGGGGGAGTGTTGGAGCATAAGTTGTAAGCGCCTATTGTGTTGTAGCAGGGTAAATGGATCCTGGAGGAGATCCATTTACCCCACCCAGTTGTTTAGTCCCACATCGTCCAGTGGTGAGACTCGGAGGCTCTGGAGAGGCTATATAAGGAGCCCCAGACCTCCTGTACTCGTTGAGAAAGTCAATAGACAAACACGCCCCGTTAAGGGCTTCTCCCGTGGTTTCATCCCGCTCCTCACGGAGTAGGGTTCCACGTAAAATCCCGCTGTTCTTATTTTGTTATTTATTCTTTTTCCGTGTTCCGCTTCCGACTTTCTAACAGTTCTTGAAGATTTTTTGATTGGTTCAAGTTTAAGATCTAGGGTTTCTTTTGAAACCCTAATTCAGTATATTCTGAAGATCATCGTCAAGTTCTAGGGTTTTTTATGCCCTATGTTTTGCTCCAGCAACAGATCCTCCAAGTCCATGGCGGCGATACTCCAGGCCATCCAGGATGGCGATGCACAACCTCATGGCGGCAGTACCCAGTCCTGTGACGGCGCAGCAAGCCATCTCCAAGCGATCCCGATCCAGCGTCGCATCAGTGGTGCACAATCAGACAGCAACAAAGAAGAAAAAATAATGTTCAAGCAGCGACATACTTCGGCGCTTCATGCTCCATGAGGAGCATCTCCCTCCTGGAGGCATTGCTCCTGTAGCCACACCTTCGCTACTACACCACTTCAGCACCATCACGCCTCTCCATCATCATATTTTCCAACTCCTGGCGGAGCCTCCCGTAGGCAGAGATCGCATAACATCCTCCTTCCATCCCTGGTAGCACCACTTTCCTCCAGGAGCACTTCTCCATATCTAAGGTTCCAAGAGGAACTCCTTACGCCACCCCCCGACGATCCCAGGCGGTAGAGCTCCAAGCGGTCAGGCGGCGCGCTGACGATCCTCGCCTCTCCTCTTGAGCAGCCTTCTCTGGGCGCACGAAATCATCGCGCAGGCGATCTCAGGTCACCTGCGCAAAGCTCGCGCGAAGCCCCTCCCATGGCAGCGCAAGGCGAAGCCTTCGGAGACTCTAGCCCTGTACAGATCCACGAAGCAGCGACGTCGTTCGTGCGTGGATGAGAAGAGGGTTCCCACGATGGGAACCCTAAAGGGGGGCCTGATGGACTTAAAAAAGAGGGGATGTTTTATATGTTCGAGCCCAAGAGTTATTTTTTTAAAAAAAGAGGGGAGGTGTGCAAGGTTTTGGGCCTAAGTTGGCCCGCATGTTTTAAAAAAAATCTTTAGAAAAAGCTGCGTACAATAAAAAGTCGTATGCAAAAGATTTGCAAAAAAATGTGAAGAAAAAAATGATGATACGACTTATTGAAATATATGTATTGACAGCTATTTAAAAAAATGATGATGAATGAAATAGCCACAAAAAAGTGCATGATTCATGTTTCTCCCCATATCTTCTTGTCTTCCCCCAACTTGGTCAATGTCGATTTTCCGACCAGTATGGGAGAATGGGGGAGTATTGTGTAGAGTCACAGGACATATTTCAGATTCAGATCTCACATTCCAGACTAGCCAGATTTTCCAGACTCTACAGATGTTCAGATATTCATACTCGACGTCAGATTGGTTCCGAGTCTCTAGTTTCAGACACACACATTTATGCGGTCTTTTTCATATGTGCACATGTTTGCCATCTTTTGTTTGTGGTCCCCATCTTTTGTGTTTCGACCAGAGTTTTCACGTGTTCCATAGGGACACCAAAGTAGAGATCCCATTCCCTATGCCATGTTGGGTAGGGTTTTCATGTGGTTTCTGTTAGAAAATAGGAAGCGGAAGCGGAATGATAAAACAGAGCATAAGAACAAGAAACATAAACATGGAACACCATGATTTTACGTGGAACCCTACTCCATGAGGAGCGGGATGAACCCCCGGGAGAAGGCCTCTAAGGGCGTGTTTTGTCTATTGACTTTCTCAATGGATACAGGAGGCCTGGGGCTCCTTATATAGCCTCCACAGGGCCTCCAAGTCCCACCACTGGACAATGTGAGACTAAACAACTGGATGGAGTAAATGGATCCTGGAGGTATCCATTTACCCATCTACAACTCATGGGCGCATAACCAAATACTCTAACACTCCCCCTCAAGCTGGAGCATGCAATGCTCAGCTTGGACAAACAAAAAGATACTCAACTCAACGCTACAGGACACTACGGACAATATCAACCCAACGCGCACATTGCTGCAGTTAAGGACGTTGCTTCTCATGCCGTGCAGGTGAGGAGAACGAACGGGCTAGAGTGTGAGTCAACCGAAGACTCGGAATCTGACCATCGAGTCTGAAACTGCACCTGAAGTCTCCTCGTCGGAGAACTGGGTCTCTCCCATCTGGCTCAGAGAATGGTGCACTGCTCTGGTGTACCTATGATACCACATGAAAACCCTTGCCCTCAATGGCATAGGGAATGGTCCTCTGCTATGGAGTCCCTATGGCTCACATGAAAACTCTGGCCTGACAACAAGAAGAATGATGGGGACCACGAACAAATGATGGCAATATATGCCTATCTGAATAATGACCGCAAACATATGCGTGTCTGAAAACTGAGGACTCGGAGGACAATCGTCGAGTCTGAATAATCTGCTGTAAAGTATGAACGAATGGCTGGTCTGGAAATCTGCTTCTGGCATCTTAATCTGGAGCACAAGACATGTGACTCTACATAATACTCCCCCTTTCTCCCATACTTGTCGGAAAACAGAGAAATCGACAAAGTTGGGAGAAGACAAGATAATATGGGGGTAAATAAAAACAAAACTATTTAGCCGTTCACAAAATCTTCTGCGACTTTTCAAAACATGAACATCACAAAAATTTCTTGCGGCTTTTCAATATATTTTTTTAAATTGTCACAATTTTTTTTGAAAACATTTTTTTAAATCATTTTTTTAAAAAAAATTGTGTGCGGCTCCTTTTTTTTATACACGCGCCTTTTTCTCTCTCTCTCTCTTTTTGAACACATTTTTTTAAGCCGTCTCAACATTTTTTTTACGGCTCTTCCCTTTTTTTTGAATGCGTACGTCTTTTCAATTGTACGCGCCTTTTTCTTTCTTTTTTTTAAACGCAAACCTTGACCCGTTTGGGCTTAAACATACCTTTCTCTTTCCTTTTTTTTACTTTGTCCCTCCTTTTTTTCCAATACTTACGGCCCAAAGGACTCCCCCTTTCCTCTCTCTCTCTCTCTTTGAAATAACTTCGGCTCACTTGAGCCCAATCTTCTCACTGTCGCTCTCTCACCTTCTTTTTTTAAAAAAAAAATTCTTCCCTTTTTTTCTTTTGCAGCCTTCTTTCTCCTCATTTTTTTTACAAATAATGCCAATTTTTTTTCTCTACTAGGGCACGACCCCCCCTTTTTTTCTCATGGAGTCCGCTACTCCTATTTAGGGTTCCCAACGTGGGAACCCTCTCTCTAACACCGCCGCCCCCATCGGGGCTTTCCTGATCTGCAGCCTGCGTGCGACTCGCGCGGAGAGGGCCTCGCCGCCTGAAGGGCTCAGCTCGCGAGAGAGATGTGGCGGCGCCGCCTGGGGATAGCTCGTGCAAGTGCGCCTCCGCCTGGAGCTGCGGAGAACGAGCGGCTGGCCCTGCTGCTGGAGGTACGCCGCAAGGGGTTGCGTCGAGTCTGGAGGCGCGAAGACGAGGCTGGCGAGGGTTGCTGCGTGTATACCTTGCGCAGGCGGGAGTGCGCGCGAGCGCATGGGAACCAGTGGGGAGGGCACGTACTAGTGGAGGGCGTCGCCAGTGATCTTCGAAGGTGCGTGGGAACCGGGGGAGGCACCGCCTTGCGGGCCGCCGCCACGAACTGGGAGCCAAGAGGGTCGTCGCCCCGAACTGGGAGCCACCTGGAGCGGATGGTGGTGCACAACCTGTCGCACCGCATGGGGGTTTGCGGGTTGGAGGGCTGAAGAGGATGCGCGCCTGCGATGGGATTTACGAGAAGGAGGATTGATCGCGCGGGAGCATAGAAGCCAGGAGGCTGGATCTGGCAAGAGGGGTGCCGCAAATGCTTGTAGCACAAGCCCTGCCTGGGCTGTGCGGAGAGATGCGTCGCATCAGGATGGTGGCAAGGGCACCGCCTGACCGATGAGGACGATGCTGATACTCGGGGCGGCCACGATCTGAGAGGTCGCGCTAGGGACCTGGAGAGCCACCATCTGCGCGTAATGCATCTGGACTTCTGGAAGATTAGGGTTGCGCCTGGTGTTGCGTGGTGTGGAACCCGATGAATCTTGAATTAACAGGAACAAAACTCCAAAAATTAGGGTTTCAATAGAAACCCTAGAACTTATAAGACTTGAACAAATATGAACAATCGAGTCTCAAATAAAACTAATGAAAAACAATTCCTCGAGAATCGACCCGCTCTGATACCATGTTAGAAAATAGGAAGCGGAAGCGGAATGATAAAACAAAGCATAAGAACAAGAAACATAAACATGGAACACCATGATTTTACGTGGAACCCTACTCCGTGAGGAACGGGATGAAACCACGGGAGAAGGTCTCTAAGGGCGTGTTTTGTCTATTGACTTTCTCAATGGATACAGGAGGCATGGGGCTTCTTATATAGACTCCACAGGGCCTCCAAGTCCCACCACTGGACAATGTGGGACTAAACAACTGGATGGGGTAAATGGATCCTGGAGTTATCCATTTACCCATCTACATGGGCGCATAACCAAATACTCTAACAGTTTCATAGGGACTTTAAAGTAGAGTACCATTCTCTGAGCCAGATGGGAGATTCCCAGTTCTCCGACGAGGAGACTTTCAGACTCCATTCTTAAGCGATCATGAACTCCAATACAAGATCCTTTCGAGGTTCCTATGAAAGAGAACCCACTTCGAGGTCCCTATGAAAGAGACCCATTTTCAGAGATCTGCGTATGGATAATTAGCGATGCTCTTTTCGGCCCTTTCAGAGATGGAGCAGTTGTCCACATTGTTGTAACGGGTCAGAGTTCTCTGTGTGGAGACCCATTTTCAGTTGCAGACTCTGACAGGCGCAGTACAGAGCACATGCTCTCCTACTAGGAGATTCAGTTGACTCACACTCCAGCCCATTCGTCCTCCTCACGTGCACAATATGCGAAGCAACATCCTCGACAACAACTAACAATTGTGCACGTTGAGTTGATATTGTCTGAAGTGTCATGTATTGTGAGTTGAGACTTCTTTCTGTTTGTCCAAGCTGAGCATTGCATGCTCCATCTTGAGGGGGAGTGTTGGAGGATTTGGTTATGCGTTATTTATATGGGAGATGGGTAAATGGATCAATACAGGATCTATTTACCACATCCAAGTCTTTAGTCCCACATCTACTAGTTGGGAGATGTGGAGACTCAGTGGGGGCTATATATAGACCCCCGCACCCATTGTATCCAGTGAGAAAGTGCAATGCATACATCAGCCCTTTGAGGCGTTCTCCCGTGATTTCTTCCCGCTCCTTAGGGAGTAGGGTTCCACGTTAAAATCCCGATTTCAAGTTTATTTTTCTGTAGTTTATGCTTTGTTTATCATTTCAGTTCCGCATTCCTATTTTCTAACAAACGTAAACAAGAATGGCAATAATACCTCTCAGGGCCCTATGCACAAACAAAGAGTGACCGGCAGTTGATCGCACAAACCCCTGTTGATCTATCAAGTTCGAGAGCTTCTGGAACCATGCTCTCGGATCCTGCTTAAGGCCATAGATAGCCTTGTGTAGCCTGCAAACCTTCTGACACTCCCCCTCATCAGCAAACACATGTGGTTGCTGCATGTAGACCTCCTCCTATAAATCACCATAGAGGAAGGCATTCTTCACCTCAAGCTGGTAAAGGGGCCAATCTCGTGTCACAACAACAGAAATAAGAATACACGGAGTAGAATGTCTCGCAATTGGAGAAAAAGTATCATGATAGTCCACCCCATAATTCTGGGTGAATACACGTGCCACAATTCTCGCCTTATAGCGATCCACACTGTCATCTGCATGGTGTTTCACAGTGAACACCCATTTCCATCCCACAACGGAAGCACCAACTGGAGCAAAAACAAGACTCCACGTACCATGTGATTGTAGCGCAGCCATCTCCTCCTCCATGGCTATGCTCCACTGACTGTCCTGAAGATCCTCCTAATATGTCCGTGATATCTCCACGACTGATAGTGCCAAGGTAAGCTTCCTGAAATTCTCTGACAGACTGCTCAAGGAAACCTGGGCTGCAAGAGGATAAGTAGCACATGCATGTTTCCGCTTTCACAGAGCAATTGGCACATCAAGATCATATGTCAAGTCCCGAGCCTGTAAGTTCCCCTCTCGAGAGGGCACCTGCGCATCTTGTATGGAATCATGTTACACAGATAATTCAGTAGTGCCATTAGTAGAAACAATGTGCTCATTACATACCCGAGTCATGCTAGATGATGGGCAAGACATGTGAGTAGGGGGGACCGAGCAAGACCTGTGAGTAAATACTGTGGAAAGGCGTGGAAATGAGAAGTTGTATCCCGTCGTAGACTTAGAGCTCTCTTATATAGGAGAAAAGCTCCGAGGGAAAATTAAATAAAGTAGATAGAAGAAATATGAAACTACAAAATAAGATAAGGATATATAAATATCTCAACACTCCCCCTCAAGCTGGAGCATATATGTCTATCATGCTTAGCTTGGAACAACAGCGGTGGAAAGGACCCCTTCCAAGAGCTTTGGTAAACATATCTGCAATCTGGTCGCTTGAAGCAACATGAAAGGTGGAAATAAGACCCTTCTAGATTAGATCACGAGTATAATGGCAGTCTACTTTATTGTGCTTTGTCCGTTCATGGACGTTTGGATTATTAGCTATGAATAAAGTGGCTTGCTTATCACATTTGAGATGCATATGAAGAGGCACCTCAATAGTTAGGACAGTCAGGATAGACTTGATCCACATCATTTTCGTGCTCCCATGGGTCGTGGCCCTATACTCTAATTTAGTGCTAGATCTAGCCACAACTGTCTGTTTCTTACTCTTCCATGAAACTAGCGAGCTACCAACAAACACCGTGAAGCCTGAGGTGGACTTCCTGTCCTTGGGGTACCCGACATAGTCTGCGTCCGCATATCCAGTGATTGTGAGAGACGTGTCTCTTTTGAACTAAAGTCATGTACCTGGAGAAGACTTCAAATACCTCAAAATCATGCTAACTGCATCCATATGAACCTGCCTGGGTTGCTCCATAAACTGACTAACTCTGCTAACAACAAATGATATATCAGGCCTGGTGATAGTACAAAGAACATCTTCCCTACTATCTCTCTGTATCCTCTCTTATCCACCTCCTCATAGTCATCATCATAGAGCCTAGCATTAGGATCCATTGAAGTAGCAGCAGGTTTACATCCTATCATGCCTGTCTCAAATAGGAGATCAGTGACATATTTCCTTTGCGTCATTACCATACCATGCTGATTTCTTGCAAATTCTAGGCTAAGAAATAATGTAGCTTGCCAAGGTCCTTGGTCACAAACTGTTGTCCAAGAAAATTCTTAGCGGCCTAAATACCCTTTTCATCACTACCTGTAATAATAATGTCATCAACATAGACTAGAATAGCGACAATACTTATCTAAGTTCTCATTATAAAAAGAGAATGATATGCAGTAAATCTGACAAACCCTTTTGTTCAATCAGCTCTGAGAGCTTCTGAACCAAGCCCTCAGACTTTGCTTAAGACCGTAGATGGTTTTGTGAAGTCTGCACACCATATAGGACTCCCCCTCAGCAGCAAACCCTGGTGGTTGCTGCATGTAGACTTCCTCATGCTAGTCCCCAAACAAATTCATTATTGACATCTAATTGGAAAAGCGGATAGTCACGTACCACAACAACAACAATAATAATCTGCAGCGAAGAGCTCTGGGACGTGATTAAGGCAGATACAATGGAGATGCTACAGTAGTTTAACAGGGATAACTTGGGGTTTGAGCGACTAAACAATGCTTTTTATTTATGTTACCGAAGCGGGAGGTGTCTTGTAGGATTGATGATTACAGACTGATAGCACTATATAATGCAATTTACTTTATAGTTGTGAAGGTTCTTGCGAATCGGCTTTGTTCCAACTTGAACGATATTATCTCCCAAAGGAGACGGCTTTTATACCTTGTAGATTTATAATGAATGGCCTGATACTTGCCTTTGAAATGGTCCTTGATTGGAAAAGGCCAAGGGGATGGGCTTGCTATGGAAAAGTGGATTTTCTGAGGCGTATGACTGCATCGACTGGCATTACATGCCGAGATCTCTGTAGAAGAGAGGCTTTCCATATATGTAGATCTCGTAGATGAAATGATGCATTACTACGAATTTATACACTGTGCTTGTGAATAGGCATTCAGAGGGTGGTTGCTTTCAACCCTAGTGAGGTATTCGTCAGGAATGTTTGTCGGCTATTTGTGATAATAGCTGACGCATTGGCGGTAATGATGAGGTTGACCTCATAGGGGGGTGGTGCTCAGAGTATTGCAATGGGGGCATCTCAATTCCTCTTCTCTCATATATTGACGATGAAATTATATTTCTTGGGGGGGCAGAGGTATCAAGGAGAGCTTCTCTGGTCATGGTTATTTTGGGGGATATTTTTGGTATGTTGATCAATGGTTAGAAGTCGATAGTGGTGCCCTTCAAGCTCTCTCAGTAAAAAAATACAGGCGGTACTTGGTTGGCAATATGCCCATCACCTATCGTGGGCTTTCACTCGTTGCGGGGAAGCTAATAGTGGTAGATTGGATATCGGTATTAGCTAGATTGTAGGGTAAGATGGCAAGATGGAAAGCGGTGTCGCTATCAAGGGGAGGAAAGCAGGTGCTCTGCTTAAGCATGTCATCTCGATTATTCCCATTTTCTTTTGCTCTACCTAGATACTGCCTGCCTTTGGAAGTTCGTAAAAGAATGGAAATTTTGATGAGAATATTTTTTGGTTTGACGGGAAGTAAGAGGAGGGGGAGACCCACCTCACTGACTGGAAGACTGGTATCATGGCTAAAAAGGAGAATGGGTTGAGTGTCCTTAAGGTGGACTACATGAATAAGGCAATGATTGCAAAATGGGTTCTCCATTTGTGGGGAGATTTTATTGACATATTATGTCGCCTTTATGCATAATATTTATGGCATTAATGGCTCAACGACGACTAATGTCATTTGTTTGTTTTTGGCTGGATAACTGGACAGGCGATGGTGCCCTTGGTGTTCGTTATCATCGGCTTATGGCCCTTGAGGAGAATAAGGAGTTATTATTGCATTAGGTTTGGTCGCTGGGCACTTGGTCCCCTCCCTTCACGGCGGTATTTCAGAACGGCGGTTAGAGGAGATTTTGAGCTTGCAAAGAGAACTAGCTGATTTGGCTGGGCCGTCTAGTGGAAGGATCATTATAGATGGACAGAGGGTAGTTTCTCAGTGAAGAAGGTGTATTGTCTCTTTGCAGTTGACCAGAGGATTCTGCATGAGGATATTCGTCATGATGCTAGGATCATTTGGAAGAGCAAAACACTTCAAAGAATCATGGTGCTCTTATGGCTCTTAAGACACGGTCGCATACCTATGAAAAAGCATCAGGAAAGATTGCTTCAGGTAGGTGACCAATTGTGTGACAAGTGCGGAGTTGGGACTGAGGATGTGGACCATTTATTTTTTAGATGCAACCTTTCTATCCAGATATGGAGGATGGTCGGGATTCACTGTCTAAAGGTGGATAGAACTGTACTTTTTTTCAAACATCAATTCGGGTGACCTGCGGTGACTCACATGAGGACACCTCACTTCCCTTTGCAGTATTGTGGACTATTTGGTGTGCTAGAGATGAGGTCATATTTCATGGTCAGTCTTTCTATACTGAGAATGTACATGAACATTACAATGCCCTTTGCTCGGCCTGGTCGTTGTAAGTTTCTTTCATACTAATTTTATATAAATCCAGCGGTTGGTTCTAGCTTGGGATACCACCCCTTTTTCTCTCAGAAAGGGTTAGCATACGCCACAATCGAATCAAAATTAAATTTTTGTTGAACTTTCTAAGGAACTGAACTTATTTGTTCACTACCAACTTAATCGAATTTTGGAAATAAAACCCGA
Source organism: Ottelia alismoides (assembly GCA_037367405.1). NCBI lineage: Eukaryota > Viridiplantae > Streptophyta > Magnoliopsida > Alismatales > Hydrocharitaceae > Ottelia > Ottelia alismoides. The sequence goes on along the minus strand of JAZKJV010010769.1, from coordinate 724,775 downwards.
GGTTTCACATATACTTGCCTTAGGATATCACCCTTCCATTTTTTTCAAGAAAGTGGCTATTTGTCTCTGTGTATATTTAATATTCTGTGCCTGTTCGACTGATAATTTTTATAGCTTTTATTTTGAGATAACTGTTATTAACTTCCCCCATTGGTGGTGTGATCCTACATGTATTTGAAGTAGCAAGTTGAGTATGTTACATTTCTATAATGCAGCTTGAGGGGAGGAGAGGGGGCACGGACATATGAGGGATGTACTCGTTGGAGTTAGATTTGTCAATTTGTATTCTTGTGTACTCACCCTAACCCCAGTATCTTCCTATATACATATATATATAGGCATTTGGGTTCTCTTTTCAATATACAACATTTTCGTGTTTCATCTTTAACAACAAAGAACTCCCAAAGTTGAATTGTTACAAAACTTTTGGAAACAAATGCAGGAAAAAAATAAAATATCACATGTTATCCTCCTACTATTTGGGGTAATATTACGTGTTTTCCTCACCTAATTGGGGGTATTTTGGAATTTCTCGTTGTTATCTTCGTCTTTTTTATTTGGACTCAGAATTGAATTCTTCACTTTGTTAGACCTACAAATGCATGAACAAAGCTTTATCCAGTGTAGCTTGACTTTTATTACTGCATTATAATTTACATTCCATTTTCAGTCTATGGTCAATGAAGATAGCTTCAATTTCCGGAAATGTTCCCTCTGCTTATTTTTTTGAAGCCAGTTCCCTTTGCGTATTATTTGTTCTGCATTTTTTGTAGTGTCAGAAGTTCAGATGAAAATTACAGGGGTGAAAGATTTTACTTTTGAAGAGCTTTCATTGGCTACAAATAAATTCAGCAACTCTGCATTACTTGGGCAGGGTGGATATGGAAAGGTCTACCAAGGTATTCTAGCCGATGGTACTGCTGTAGCTATAAAGCGTGCAGTAGAAGGATCTTTGCAAGGCTCAACGGAGTTTTTTACAGAAATTGAGTTGCTGTCTAGGTTACACCATCGAAACCTGGTTTCGTTATTAGGATATTGTGATGAAGAATATGAACAGGTATTTATCTTTCATTTTTTTATCAAATGTGTTTTAGGAATTGGAAGTAGATGTAGCACAGATTATTGGGGTTTCGTGGTTCTTTTGCTGACCATGACTCCAGTCATGTATCCTCAAGATGCATTCTGTGAAAAATTAATCTTATCTAGAAATTAAGAAATAACTGTATTCAACCAAGAAAGTTAGCCAGTTTCAAGTTACAAACTTCCTATATATGCTTATAATCAAAGTTATTAATATAAAATGATATGTGTGTATTTTCCTTTTACTTATGTTCAACCTTAACTGTTGAGATAGTAGTTATATTTGAGGTAAATTCCTTAGTAGTGTAGTTGAAGAACATAAGTCCTTGAATATGATCTCAAAAATGTTAATTCCCTGAGTAATGTAGTGAAATCGCATGTATTAAATGAGTTATGTATATCGCATATAAGACGCGACATCTATATATTATTGCCAGTAAAAAAAACTATAGCGCATAGAAAAAATGCGATTTTCATATTTTGATGTATATCGCATAGATTCTATGCGAATTTCATTACTATGCGAGTTTTAGCCTGGAATGTTCGTGGTCTCGGAGACCCTGATCGGAGGCGCGCTTTGGGGTCACGTCTTGTAGAATGGGATTGCGACATTGCTTTTATTCAAGAAACAGAATTGTCGGCGGTGGATGAAAATATGTGGAGGTCCTTCGGTGCTGGGAATTTGGATGCCTTTCGCTCGTTGGATGCGGTTGGCGCGGCGGGCGGGATCATTTTGGCTTGGCGGTCGTCGAGATTCTCCTTCTCCTCTATGCGGGTTGGGAGACATTCTATGTCAGTGGTTTTGTCTAGGTCTGACTCTAATGCTTCAGTGGCATTCACTTGTGTCTACACGCCTACTTGCCATGTCACTCGCAGGGAACTTTGGGAGGATTTGCGTGAGGACGTTAAGGCTTTTGGGGACACTCCGTGGCTTTAGGGGGGCGACTTCAATGTCACCTTGCTCTCGCATGACCGTCCTCGTGGCCGCGGGGGGCTGGATCCGGGATCATCTGATTTTATGGAGCTCATTCGGGACTTGGCTCTGGAGGGGCTGGTGCCCAATGACATTACTTACCCTTGGAGGAATAATGCTTCAGATCGCGGATCGACAGATTCTTGGCGAATGTTCGCTTGATGGAGGTCTTTCCGTTATGCACGGTGTCGTCTAGACCGCGATCGTTCTCTGACCACAGCCCCATTATTTGGGAATTTGGGGAAGATCATCGTCCTCGCGGCCTCTTCCGTTACGAAAGGTGTTGGCTCCTGGAGCCGAGCTTCAAGGACCTGGTGAGGAATCATTGGGCACAGACAACGTATGTGGGTAGTGATGCCCGTTGCTTCGATCAAAAACTTTCATCTCTCAGGAAAATTTTGGCATCCTTTAAAAAGGAATCTCGTCAGGCACGTATTGCCGCTCGAAAGGAGGCTGATGACGTAATTATGCGGTTGGATCGCGCGGAGAACGAGAGGGATCTACATCCGGAGGAGTTGGCTGAGCGTGCTGCAGCAGCTGAATTGGCTAGGACGGAGGACAGGAAGAGGACGATCGAATGGCGCCAGCGTTCGCGATTGCGGTGATTAAGGAAGGGGATGCGAACACTGCTTTTTTCCACCGGGTTGCCAGTGGTAGACGGCGAGCGAATTCTATTTCATCTCTTATGGTCAATGACTCTCTCATTCAGGGGGAGAAGGAATTGGGCGAGGCTCTGGGGGCATATTTTAGGGGTGCATTCGGGCGCCAACCAACGCGGTCGTGGAGGTGGTCTGGGTGTGGGGCCTCTACCCTTTCACCGTCGGATGCGGTGGCACTAATCAGGTCATTTACTATAGAGGAGCTCAAGGGGGCCGTCTGGGATCTCAACATGGATGCTGCACCGGGTCCTGATGGCTTCCCTGTGTCATTTTACCGGGACTTCTGGGACGTGGTCGCTAATGATGTTTTGGACGTGGCGCACGATTTCTGTGCGGGTAACCATGGATTTGACAAAATCAACAGGGTTATTATTGTACTGATTCCAAAGTCTTCTTCGGCCAATCGAATAGAGGACTTTCGCCCGATTTCTATCTCCAATGGCATATATTTAATAATTGCAAAGGCTCTGGCCAGGAGGCTCGCGCCCCTGCTCGACTCGCTCATTTCGCCTTCACAGGCCGCTTTTGTTCGCGGGAGGCAAATCACCGATTGCTATGCGGTGGTGTCGGAGATTATCGAGGCTTTGCGCAAAAATTATACGAAGGGGATTCTTTGGAAGATTGACTTTGCCAAGGCTTACGATACCCTTGATTGGCGATTCCTGTGGTCGGTCCTTAAGAGGAGGGGGTTCCCAACGACTTGGATCTCTTGGGTGCGGCGCTGTGTGACCACGGCTTCCCTTTCCGTTCTTCTCAATGGGAGCCCGGCTGGGGGCTCCTTTCAACCTCGGAGGGGGGTGCGGCAGGGGTGTCCCCTTGCTCCCCTGCTATTTGTTCTGACGGTGGATGTATTGCCTCATATGATTGATGGTGTGGCCGCGGCTGGTCTCACTCGCGGATGCTCCTTTGGTCCCTATCATGTTCCACTTATTCAGTTTGCTGATGACACTATCTGCTTTATCGAGGGTGGAACCTCTAATGTTTCGGGTATGGCTATTACCCTACAATTATTCAGCGAGCTATCGGGCCTCCTTATCAATGGGAATAAGTCCAAGGTCGTTCCTTTCGCTATGCCGCAGGAGGAGGTCGTGGATTGTGGCCGGCTGCTGGGCTCTTCACCGAGCAGGCTCCCTTTTGAGTATCTTGGCTTGCCTTTGACGGTGGGCCGCGCCCGGATTCGCGATTGGAAGGCAGTAGTGGAGAAGATGGAGGCTCGTTTGCCGGGTGGTGCGCGGCTCTTCTATCCAGGAGCGGTCGGTTAGTTCTACTCAGATACGTGTTATCATCGATCCCAATATATTTCTTATCTGTGCGTGGTATGCCAAAGGGGATCCGGGTGAGGTTGGAAAAATGTATGAGGGGCTTCCTTTGGGGAAGGAAGGGAGAAGGGAGAAGGGGGTGCATTTGGTGGGATGGGCTGAGGTTACGCGGCCTAAGCGGGAGGGGGGCTTGGGTGTGAGGCGGCTGGAGGTGGTGAACGATGCCCTTTTGCTCAAATGGGCTGCTAGGGTGTGGGGTCGGGAGGAGAACTTCATGCTGAATTGTCTGAGGGAGGCGGTGGGGGTCGACATGATTTCCACTTCTCGGGGGCGACTCAAGGGTCACACTTCAACTTTGTGGCGTTGTGTGATATGTGCTATTAATCGCAACAAATCTTTCTTTAAACCAATGCTCGGCGATGGGAATTCATTTTGCTTCTGGACGGATGATTGGACCGGGAGGGGTGCTCTCCAAGACTTGTACCCTCGATTGTTCGCGTTGGTGGTCGACAAAGACGCTACCGTGGCCTCCTGCTGGGACGGTGGCTGTTGGTGCCCTATGATTGCTGCTAACTTATCGAACCAGCGATTGGACGACTTCATCTCCTTGATGGCTACCCTCACGGACGCTTCCAAGCCCACTGTGGGCCGTGATCATTTGGTTTGGAAGGACGGATCATTCTCTTCCAGGAAGGCGTACCACACTCTTATTACTCCCACTGTGGGGGATGACGCTACCTTCTTGCGTGATTGTAGATTCTTTTGTGACAGAGCCTGAGCCAATGGACAAGACAATGGACAATGCTTCATGGAAGCAAGATGACATGTATGCTTCATGGATATTTAGCATCTGCTCGTGTGGCAGAGCAGATTGAGCCTCCAGACACTTCTACAGATTTCTCTGTACAAGTTGTGTTGTGTGCTCCCACAGATTTCTCTACGATCTTCCTTCTAGTGCGAGGCTTGAGGCAAATTCCTCAGTAGTACTTCGGGATTACAAAAATCCCTTGGTACTACAGAAACTTTTTTTTTGGACTACAAAAACTCCTTGTTACTACAAAAATTCCTAATTAGTACCACATTCTTAAAAATATTGTTGAATTTGCTTGCGACATGCCTTGAACAAAAGCGCCAGTATGCGAACGGTTCTAATAAATCAACATCAACATTGCTCATTGCGGATTTTATACCAGCATGGCCATCAGAAATGATACATATTGGCCATGCATGCATCCCAATTACTGTGATGCATAGCAACGAAAGGAACCACTTCCACGTAGGGTTGGATTCCTCGTCAACAATCCTGAAAGCAAGAGGAACAACATGTTTATCTCCATCCGTCCCACAAGCAATCAACAATTTATGTTTGTACTTGATGTGCAAATGAATCCCATCAATATTTATCAAAGACCTGCAATATTTGAATGCTTCAATGCAAGGGTCGAACATTGACGAGTCCCTGAGCACGTATTTTAATTCGGGCACGTTGTAGTACGTGTACTTAGAAAATCAATCAGAACCGATAGAAGATCTCCGTGAAGAGGGCTCGGCTTTAATTTATATCCCGGGCAAGTCCGGGGTCGAACACAGGGAGGCAAAGGAACAACTTTGGGTTAATTCAAAAATTAAGATCTAGATTTCCAATGCGGATATTTTTTATATTTTTAATGCAAAATAAATGCAAGAATGGACAATGCAGGCGGACTAAGTTATTAAGAAATCACACAAATTAGCCAAATTAATTTGAAAAAAAAATAAGTTCAATTTAGCCCAATTATATTTTTTCTAGTATCCTAATCCAGAGATGATCACAAAACACATTTTTTTTGGAATTTTAGGAATTAAAATGCAACAATTAAAAATGCACACTTTTGGGTTTTTTCACAATTTTTCACACAAACAGTAAGCAAAAATCATGAAAAGTTTACTGGAATGAAAACATGATGCAATGATACTACAATAATATTTTTGGAATTTTCTGAAAAAATATGAATGTTTATGTATTTTTTAATTGAAACAGAGTGACAATGAGTATTTAATTCCTAAAAAATCCACGTTATCAAATTAATCAGAGTGCAAATTATCTCAAAAAGGTATTTTCATATGCAATCCAGGAGACTTGAAATTTTGCAAAAATGATGTACGTAGATTTAAATAAAAATCAAATATCCAAATCACTCTATAATTTATTTTAGGTACAGGACAACTCTATTTTGAATGAAATGTGGACAGTAATTCAATCACATTTCAAGGCATCATGTCAAATTTTTGTGGAATTTTTAGAGCAACTATGTGTAAGATTTGTATTTAAGAGCACAGAATGGTTAAAATATACAGAATTTCAGTTAGACAATTTTAATTTATTACCCAAATATCAGAAAAATATAAATAAATATCCAGGTGATAGATAATTAGTTGCTCAACTTCAAGATATTTTTCATTAAATAAAATGATGCAATACATATGTCCAAATTAATAGTCAAAGACAGGGGTATCCGTGCAAAACATAAATGAACTTAAACAACACAACAAAGGGACGTGGACTGTTTTGTAATTACAGAAACATGAAATATCAAAAATGCAATTTTTACAAATAAAAAAATGAAAATGACCTTCTTCCTTCGGCGGAACCCAAAAGGGTATGGCAGAGGCGGGGTCAACGGCGGCGGCACCGCGCGCGATGGAGCGGAGGAGCAGTGGCGGTGCCGTGCGCGATGGTGTGGAGGAGCAGAGGGTCGCGGCCACACACGTGGGCACGATGCGGCAGCAGGCCACGGTTGTGGACCTTTAGGCGGAGGCGGCTCACGCCTGGGTTGCGCATCCTGGAGGTGGCCGCACGGCGGCTGGATATGGCTGTCTGGAGCGGAGGAACAGCATGCTACGAAGGTTGCGGGCTGGAGGAGCGGCCGCACGCGGTGGGGGGGTTGGCCGTCAGCGGCGGTGGGTGCTCCCACCGCTGCTGCAGTTTCTTTTTTTAATTTTTTAATTTTTTTTTTGAAATTTTTTTGTTAGTGCTTTGATGTGTTTTTTTTACTTTTTTTAATAATTTTTTTAAACAGGAAACAAAATGTAAATGACAATGAAAGTGGACAATGGTAGATGGATTTGGAGATGCTAAGACGATGGTGGTGATGATGGAAATAATATGGTGGTGAAAATAAAAAAATAATGGTGATCAAGACAACAAGGAAACAAGATATTAGATAAAATAAAATAACAAGAGAAATGAAGAGAAATATTTCCCTGAAGTTCGCCGGATTTGCGGAGCAGCTACGCTGGACTCCTGTCGTCGCCTCGATCCGATTGGTTAAATAAAAATCGGAGAAGGTACGCGAGCTCAATGGGGAACTCGTGACGTGGAGCGGAGCTCCGCGGATCTCGCCTGAAAGAGGTTGTCGCTTGAGGAAGATTCTTCGCCGCTGTCACCAACAGAACACTCCAAGCTCTCTCCTTTTTCTATTAGAATGGCGGATGGCGAAAAATGTGGATGAAGAGATGAATATAAAGAGAAGAGAAAGGGAAATTAGAATGGAGTGGTGTTGAATGGGAGGTTGGATGAAGAATATGGAGTGGAATGGAGGTTGAAGGAAGACTTGGTGGTTAATGGAGGAAAATGGAAGTTATTGTAGAGAATGAGAAAAAAATAAAAGGAAAATAAAATAAAATAAAGTAGGCTACTTTAAATACAATAAAATAAAAGAGAAGAAAATCAGTGGGGAATTTACAAAGGAAGACATACAACATGTACATTTTTTTGTTTGCTTTTCTAGTATATATTTTTTGTCTTTTAAATAAAATATATTTACACCAGAAAAATACAATAAAATACTAGAAATAAGATACGATACAAAATTGATTTTTTTGGATTTTTAGTAACTAAGAAGAGTAAATAAAAAATGAAGAAAGAAAATATGTACAATATATACAAAGTACACCTAGGTCCCAAAACCCAAATTTGGCAAATGAGCTCAGATTTTAATGAAACCACTTCCGTTGGATAGATAATTTTCTAACTTGAACTTTAAAAGTGAGTTTGGTGAATTTGGAGTTCATACGGAACGGGAATTTGACCGGGAAGTTGGACTTTATGGCTTTTTATCTTTGGGATCTAGGAGCATTTATTTGAGATGGAATTTTCTTTGTATTTTTGTATTTTTATATACATTTTTATGAACTAGATAGAGAAAGAATTAGCCAAAAAGGAGTTGAAATGAAATTATTAAAAATACATGAAGTTTTGGGCTATTTACATGTGAAAAAACTCCTTTATTTTTGTGAATTTTCATTGTTAATTTATTTTGTACAATCTAATATACAATAATTAGTGTGTTTTATTTACAAGAGTCATTTTGTTAATTTATTGATTTTATATACATTTATTAGGGAATTTACTCAGGGATTTGGCTAAGATCAAGATATTGAGATGATGAATCGCGGATTCATCAAACATCCAAAAGCATCGTTGAAATCTACAACAATGTGGTTTCTCCGGATCTGTGTGTTCGGTATGTTCAATATTTATTTCAGTCCCTTGAATGGCAGCCTTCAATGCATGCAGAAGATACGACATCTCGGTATAGGACTTCTTCCAATCACCAAAAATTATTCCAATTGTTTTTCTTCGAGCATCCCATGCCCTTTTTTCGTAACCCAGTAATCGTACATCTCGTGAATGTGAGCTCTACAACTCAACACTCGAATAGTGGGGTCATACTTCACCAAGGATAACAATGATCTAGCCATAAAATTGCAGTCTAATTGAGGATGATCATGATTAACAGTTGAGTTTATGCAAATGTGTAGGTCGACGATCTTGGAGATCACCTGCATACATCAAATTTCATGTAATGACCACGTAGATACCAAACACATCCTTTCGATTGGTTGGTACAAAAAATTAGACTAGATCAAGGTGGTGGATTCTTTAATCATGAAATCGTAGTGTGCAAGTATGTGATATTTCTTCACAGCATAAAACAAATCATCTTTATACTTGAAGGTTCTACTCTTTCGAAGTTCAACACCGTCAAGCTCAAAATTCTTTTGAATTTCATCCACATATATTGGACGGGTTTTAGATTCTCTAGCCCCAAAAAATGGTAAACGAGGAACAATTGCTTGGGGAATGGGTTCATCAGCTCCCATTTTCTCATTTACGACATTATCTTCAACCTCACGACCATTATCCTCATCCAACTCATTGTTCGTTACCCTAGGGATGATGTCGTCCAAAGCATGATTAACCTCTCTCAAGAGCACGCCACTCATGAGCCATTCGTGACATTCAGTTGGTCGTGATATGGGGTCATTGGTGCTCCGAACAACGTAAGGACCTGAAGGGAGCCGATCGTTCGCATCAACAACATTCGGCACCGCATACGAACCCAACTGATTCTCAATAAACAATGTTCATAGGTAATGCTTTCCTAATAGTTCGGGCATAGATAAAAACTCCTTGCACATCATCATCATCTACGATAGACGTCAGGGTAGGCTCTTCACCTACCCAGTATAGAAAAAATATTTTAGTTATGTCCAAAACCTAACACCTTAAGAGAACATGCATTGTACCTAGGCCTTCGAGAAGTAAACGGGAGCATGGAAGAGGAGGTGGTGAACGGAGTTCACCTACTGTCACGCGGTACACGACGAGGGAATGAAGGAGTCGTCGTACAAAGAGAGGGTGGCAGCCGATGTGGGAGTCGCACAAGCATTGGGAGTCTTTGCGGGAGGGTTCGATGGGTAGAAGTGATGAATGCAAGGATGTGAAGGGTTTAAGTTTCCAAGGATAAACGCAGGTATCACATATCCAACATGCGATATATGCATATATCACATAGACAATATGTGACATTAAGCATTCTGCATATGTGATACCCCTATAGTATTCATGTAAAAAAACCTCTCTCTATATCGCATACGTATATGTGATACTTCTATAGTACTCAAGTAATTGAAATCCCGAGGTACTACTTAGAAATTTGCCTCTGTGAGGCTTGCCAACTTGGGATGCATCACTGCTCTTCTTTTCAAACACATCAGGGCCGCATCAATACTTAGTAATTTAGCTTATTCACTTAGATATTTGAGGTCCCAATGGTGTTCTTGAGCACTAGGGACATAATTTTTATCTTGTTGCTGGGGATGACTACTCTCGGCTTTCTTGGATCTTTCTCTTTATTTTTGAAAGCTCAAAAAAAGGGGGAGTCACTCGATGGTGATCGCCCCAATATATTGAAAAGAAAGAAGTATACAATGGAAAAAAGAAAGAGAAATTGTACATAGACGGCCCACCGAAAAGGAGGCCACTAAGAAAGGAGCCCCCCAAATAACATCAAAAGTTTAGCCATTCTCCCAATCCTCAAGAAAGCGCTTGGCGCGTAATATGATATTTTCCTTGTAAAACCGTTGAGCAGAAAAGATCGCTTCGTTCCTCCCAAGCCAGCTGCTCCACACCCTAGTGATTGGATCCAGAATAAGCTTCCTGTCCCTGCCCCTTGCGTTAATCAAGCTGTCGCACAAAGCTGGAAATGATGCGTGATTGATCCAAGGAAGATCCTCCCAAATCGTGCACACGTGACAGCAATCGAAAAATAAGTGAGTTATTGTTTCCTGTTCCGCCCCACAAAGCCCACACAAGGGATCAACGTTGGGAAAGAAAACAGCACAGCGGTCGCGTGTCAAAAGCCGCCCACGACGAAGAAGCCATAAAAAAACCCCAATACGCTCAGGAAGCTTGAGACCCCACAAGAATCGACAATCGTGCACCAATAAATCGTCATCGGCAATGAAAGGGTGAGCGAGAGCAGAATAAGCCTTACGAGAAGTGAAGGACCCATCCTTCCAAGCCCAATGATCGCGCATAGTAGACGGCCGAGGAGTGTCACCAAGAAGAGCCAATAAGGATAGATAATCTTGCATCCGCTGATCGGACAGAGACGCAGCGATCTGAGGGTTCCAGCTACCATTGTCCCAGCACGAAGCCACCGACGCATCTTTGTCCTGGACCAAAGCAAAAAGCCTCGGAAACATTTGGTCAAAGGCATCCCTTCCAGACCAGTCGTCGGTCCAGAATTGAGGAGCACCCGTCGCCCAACACCGGCGAGAAAAAGGAACGGTAATGCCGGAAAGCAGCCGTCACGCCACGCCAGAGGGGAGAAAGGAAGCAAATAGAGTTTCATTAAAGCCATCAATGAAATCCGCACCTAGCAGAGCACGCAGGACATTAAGCATAAGGTTTTCCTCCGATCCCCACACCCTAGCCGCCCACTTGAGAAGGAGAGCTTCATTCGCCAAATGCAGGTGCCTGACACCCAAACCCCCCAGATGCTTGGGCCGAGCCACCTCATTCCACCCCACAAGGTGAACCCCTCGTCTCCCCTCCCCCTTGCAACCCCACAGGAATCCACGCATACACCTTTCAAGCCTAAGACGAATCCCCTTAGGCATACCACGGACCGTGAAAGAATAGATAGGAATGGAGGAAAGCACGGCCTTAAGAAGCACCAAGCGTCCCCCCCTTGTCAGCAACACCGCGCGCCACCCCGCGAGTCGGCCCTCCATCTTCTCCACGACAGCCTTCCAATCACGAAGACGAGAACGACCAACCGCAAGCGGTAAGCCCAAATAGTCAAAAGGGAGAGAGGAGGGGCCGGAGCCGAGGAGTTGCGAGCAAGCCAAAGTCTCCACATGCGTCATACCGAATGGCACTAATTTAGACTTCGCCACATTAATCACCAGGCCCGAGGCCTCACTGAATAGTTGAACAGTAGTGGCCATACCGGCAACAACATCGGGGCCCCCCTCCACAAAACACAAAGTGTCGTCAGCGAACTGAATGGTTGGGACATGGAGATCCCCAACATAACATCCCCGAGTCAAGCCGGCCGTGGCCACGCCCTCAATCATGCGTGGCAGGACGTCAACCGCCAAGACAAAAAGAAGACGGGCCAAAGGACACCCCTGTCTAATTCCCCGCCTCGGTTGGAAGATGCCCCCAATTGGGCCCCCGTTCAGCATTAAGGATAAGGAGGCCGTGGACACAAACCTCCGCATCCAAGCAATCCACGTCGTGGGGAAGTCCCGTCGCCTCAAGACCGACCACAAAAATCTCCAACCCAGGCAATCGTACGCCTTAGCAAAGTCAATCTTCCATAAAATCCCCTTGGAATTGGACCTACGCCACGCCGCGACGAGCTCGGAAGCCACAGCAAAGCAGTCAGAAATGTGACTGCCACGGATAAAAGCCGCCTGCGTAGGTGAGACAAGGGACGACAGAAGGGGGGCAAGGCGCCTGGCCAATAGTTTAGCGATGATTAAATAAATCCCGTTCGAAATAGAGATCGGCCTGAAGTCTTCAATGCGGCAAGCCGGTTGCACCTTGGGAATCAACACGATCATGGCCTTGTTAATCTTATCAAAACCACGGTTACCGTTGTAAAAATCGTGAGCCACCTCCAGAACATCACCAGCCACGAGGTCCCAGAAATCTCGATAAAAAGCGATAGAAAAGCCATCCGGGCCCGGGGCGGCATCAACATTAAGGTCCCACAGCGCGGCCTTAAGCTCCTCCAAAGAGAAAGGCCTCAGTAGGGCCGAAGCTTCAGATTCCGAAAGCGAGGGGGCCCCCTGACCCAACCACCGCCAGCGGCGAGGCGCCCTGGTGCCAAAGGCGAGTTTGAAATGATCAACAAAGTCAGAACCCGCATCCCTATCACCAGAAATGATGGAGCCATTAGCTAAGATAGAGCGAATGGAATTACTACGTCGCCTCCCACTGGCTACCCGGTGGAAATATGCAGTATTCGCGTCTCCCTCCTTTAACCATTTCAAACGAGACCGCTGCCTCCATTCAATTGAACGTTTTTTGTCCTCGGCTTTGACAATATCAAGGCTAGAAGCACGCTCCAATAGCTCCTCCTCCGTTAAATCACGCACATTCTCCACGCGGTCCAGGCGCACAATAATAGCTTCCGCCCCATTCCTAGCCTCCATGCGCGCGAGGCGCGTAGCCTTCTTGAAAGCTGCCAACGTCGTACGCAACGACGTTAATTTCTGATCCAAGCGAGCAGCAGCGGTACCCACAAAGGTGGACTGGCACCAATGGTTACTGACCAGTTCTTTAAACCCCGGCTTCAATAGACAACACCTCTCATAACGAAAGATACCCCTGCGCGGTAACGCATCCCCAGAGTCCCAAATAATTGGATTATGATCCGAAAAAGAACGCGGCCGAGACTCCACCCAGCACAAAGGATAGAATTCCATCATCTTACCATTCGCCAAGAACCTGTCGATTCTCGAGCGAGAAGAGCTATTCCGCCAAGTATAGGCAATATCAGTCGGCACGAGCCCTTCCAGGGCCAAATCGGAAACAAATGAGATAAAGTCATCGGAGCCAGGGTCCCGGCCGCCACGGCCACGCGGCCGATCCGAAGAAAGAGCGGTAACGTTGAAATCCCCCCCCCAGGAGCCAAGGGGTATCCGCAAAATCAGAGGCCATCCCACGCAAATCCTCCCATAGTTCCCTCCGAAGCAAATGGCAAGAAGGAGCATAGATAGCAGAGAAAGCAATATTAAAATTGGAATCCACACGAGACAACACCACAGTCAATGAGTGCCTCCCCGCACGCACGGAGGAGAAATTGAATGTCCCTGAGCGCCAAGCAAGAATAATACCACCCGATGCGCCAGTAGCATCAACGGATCTAAATTCGTCAATGGCAAGAGCTCCGAAAGATCGCCACAAGGAGCCGTCGATACCCGAAAGCTTCGATTCTTGGATAAACACAACATCACATTCCCAATCGTTGAAGCGCATTCCCAGGGCCCGCCGTTTGTCAGGATCCCCGAGGCCCCGAACATTCCAAGAGAGAATCTTCATTAACAACCAAGGGAACTTCCCCCAATAGGAGCGAGGCCTGCTGCCTCTGCCACCGCATCCCGCAAAGTTGCGCAAGAAGAAACCATAGAGCGAGAACGAGATCTCCCGCTGTAGCATATGCCGAACCGCGAAGAGGAAGAGACCGCAAGCGCAGAGAGTGCTTCCCCAACCCCTGGATCAACAGCGACATCGACATCGAAGGGTTCATCCATCGTAGGGCCGAGAGGTTCTCGGAACAGAGAGATAGCCGTGGGAGTCCAAACAGGAGGGGGTAAGGGAGGCTGAGCAAATACCGGGGAGGATTCGAACTCCTCAAGGAGAATCCGCCGAGTCAGCACCGCTGAACCGCCGTGCCCGATAGGCACACCCGCCAAAGGCTCCGGATTAATAATCGGGTCATGAGAATCCCGCAACTGAGGGCAAGATCCGAACCGCATGGATACATTATGGGAAAAGCTTGCATGATTGCGCACGTGGCCCGATACGTCAATAAGAATGCCAGCAGACGTCAGAGGAGGCGGTTGCAGGGTAGAGGAATCGACCTCGGCAGCACCAAGGCCAAATACATTACGCCTGATAGGATCTGAGCACGTCTTCCTAGAAGACCGAAAGAACAGCGGGCCAGAGGGAATAGACCGAGCAGGCGTCTCCTCGTTTCCGCCCCCAAGACTTGACACGTGGCCACCAGAAGTCGAAGCGATCATCCCCGAGCCTGGGGATTTTGAAGTAACCAAGATCGCCGGAGACGAAGACGCGGCCGCCGGCGCCAGCGAAGACGAAAGAATAAGGAACTCCACCTTAAAGGACCATTTGCTGATCTTCAAGGTCTCGAAGAGGATTGTATCCACCGCCTTTGCAAGGAAAGAAGAAGAGCATTCCATGAGGATTTTTGTACAAGTCCAATCGCCACCCGGAGATAAGCCATCATCGAGAACTGCCAGCATTTCCCCCCAAGCTCCGATGGCCCTTGAGAGCACCGCAACCGTGCGAGAAAGGAATGGAACTCTCTGCACTTCCACCACGCAGACCTCCTGAGTCACAGAAGCACCTTCGGCCACCCTGAAGCACCGCCACAAAACCTCGCCATCGCCATTGGAAGAAAGGAGACTTTCCCGCTGGTTCCGGGAGAGTCCACGAATGCAGCAGCGGGCCGAATCCAGCACGACGAAATCCCCGCCGAACTGGGGGCCCAGGAAAGCCAGCACGTTGTTTTGCACCATATCCCATTACAAACCGGGTCGCTGCATGACCCCCACCACCGCGAGGCAACCAGCGGCACGAGAACTCCCCACCGCTTGAGAGTACACCCCACGCACCGCCACTCCAGGCGCCACCTGGCCCAAAGAAGACTCCCCATGCAAAGACTCGCCTCCTTCGAGAGCATCATCCCGCCCCATCAACGACGAAGACCGAGCCTCCACAGCTTCACCCGGCCTCTCCGCAGCTTCACCCGGCATCGCCACAGCTGCACCCACCCTAACTACCTGAGCGAAAGATCGCGATCCAACCCCGCCGAAGTTGACACCGCGGCTGCCATGCACCACGGGCGTCAACACCAACGAAGGTGGACGCATAGAAAAAGAGCGGGAAGTCGAAGAAACCCGGCAAGAGAAGCTCCGATGGCCAAGCCCCCCACATGCATAGCATCGCGGCGGGAGAAGACAAGAGGATGCAAGATGACCATGAGTGTCACACCGGAAGCACTTTTTTCCCCGTTTTTTATGCGACACCATCTTCCAGCTACCTTCCCGCCATCAGACTCCGCGGCAGCACCGACCACCCGCGCCTCCCCCTCCTCTCCAGGCGCGACACCAGCCTGCATCGAACCTCCCCCCCGCTCCCCCTCGCCCTTGCCGCATACGCCTTCCCCCCGCAGCCCCTCACGCGCACCGAAGGGCCACCACCGGCTCCCCTCGCACCATCGCCCCTCGTACTCCCGAGAGACTTCACGCGCCACTCCATGCCAACATTCCTCCGCCGGCCTTTCTTGGATCTTTCTGTTGAAACACAAGTCTAAAGTTGGATCTGTTATTAAATCTTTAATTAATGAAATAAAAAATATTTTCTTTGCTAGTAATGTAAAGTTTTTATGCCCTGTTAATGCTTTAGAGTTATGTATATTACAAATACTCGAGTTCCTCAAATCTCTAAGCATTGTACACCAAACATCGTGTGCCTACACATCCCAGCGGAATGGTGTTGCCGAATGCAAACACCGTCATTTACTTGATTTGACTCAGACCCTTTTGATCCAGAGTCGTGTTCCTCACTCTTTCTAGGGTTATGTGGTTCTCATTGCTTACTACTTGGTGAACAGCATGCCCTCTTTTATTTTAGGGGAAAAAGGTTCCTTTCTCGATTGCATTTTCAAGAAGGACCTCTTCTCCCTTACGCTCTGAGTGTTTGGTTATGATGCCTTTGCTCACAATCTGATGCCTCGTCATGACAAGATTTCCCCCTAAGTTGTCAAGTGTATCTTTGTAGGCTACTCTCATACCAAGAAGGGATACCATTTTTTTGATCTGCGTTGACGGAAATACTTTGTCAGTGATGATGTCACCTTCTTTGAGTCGCTTATCTATTTCTCTCCTACATGTGATAGGTTTACTCCAGCTGACTCAGGTGAGAAGGTATACATGCCCCCTCCTACACCTGTACTACCACCTACTCCATTACTTACACCTGCTCATGTGGCTGCTCCTGGACCGCCTCCCAGTACCTTGATCCAGTGTTTGACACAAGTGTTTACTCGCAGATCTCATATTGTTCCCCCTGTTCTGGGTTCTTCCCCATCATCCAACATGCCACAGGTATGTAATGGGTACATTGTTTCCACTAATGTCACTGCTGAGTTGTCTATTGTGGAAAGACGTGAATGAAAAAGTTGTATTCCTCGTAGCCCTAGAGCTCTCTTATATAGGAGAAAAGCTCTAAGGAGAAATTACATAAAGAAGACTGAAGAAATAGAAAAATATAAATAAATACATAGACATATAATTATCTCAACACTCCCCCTCAAGCTGGAGCATATATATCTATCATGCTCATCTTGGAGCAACAACAGTGAAAAGGACCCCTCGCAAGAGTCTTGGTAAACATGTATGTAATCTGATCGCCTGAAGCAACATGAGAGGTGGAAATAATCCCTTTTTGAATCAAATCACGGGTATAATGACAATCTACTTCGATGTGCTTTGTTCTCTCATGAAAGGCTGGATTATTAGCTATGAACGGAGCTGCTTGATTATCACATTTGAGGTGCATTGGAAGAGGCACCTCTAAAGCTAGGTCAGTCAGGACGGACTTGACCCACATCATTTTTGTGCTCCCTTGGGCCATAGCCCTATATTCTAATTCAACGCTGGATCGAGCAACAACTGTCAGTTTCTTAATCTTCCATGAAATCAGGGAGCTACCAACGAATACAGTGAAGCCTGAAGTAGACTTCCTGTCCTTGGGACATCCAGCATAATCTGCATATGCACATCCAGTAACTGAGAGAGACATATCTCTTCTGAAAAGAAAATCTGCACCTGGAGAGGATTTCAGATATCTCAAAATCATGCAAACCACATCCATATGAGCCTATCTAGGTTGCTCCATGAATTGGATCTCTACTCACAGCAACGATATGCCAGACTTGGTAATAGTAACATATAACAACTTCCCTACATGTGAGTCCCAGTTTTTTTCCTATTGCCAAAGGACACCCCTATGTTTTTCTATTGGATGGCTTCCCAGTGTTATCTATCATGAGTTCTATCGGACATATAGCACAACGAATGTGGATGGAGCTCCGGGCCCGGACGGCTTCCCAGTGTTTTTCTATCGTGAGTTCTGGGACCTCCTGAAGGATCAGGTGGTGGGGATGCTTGATGAATTCAGGGAGGGAATAGAGGTTTTGAGAAGGTGAACCGGGCACTACTTTTCCTATTGCCAAAAGGACACCCCTGTTCAGGTGGAGGATTTCAGACCTATAGCGTTGTCCAATGCAATCTACCTTATTATCACTAAGATACTGGCGAACCGGCTAAAAGGCATTATGGACTCTGTGGTGCTGGATGGTCAGACGACATTTATACCTTGGAGACAGATGGCAGATGGTTTAGTGATGGCCTCGGAGATTTGTCTCGACTGGAAGAGGACGAAGACGAGAGGGGCTCTGTGGAAGATCGACTATGCTAAGGCTTACAACTGCATTGACTGGGATTCTTGTGGACGTCTTTACGGAGGCATGGCTTCCTGGATTTGTGGGTCGATTAGATGAAGCGGTGTATCACTACCTCCTCTTTTTCCATCTTGGTGAATGGTAAGCCTGAGGGGGGCTTTTTCCAGCTGCAGCATGGCGTGCAGCAGGGGTGCCCTTTGGCTCCCATGGTCTTCGTTCTTGTGGTTGATACTTTGGGCATGGTCTTCAGACATGCCATTGAGGTTGGATGGTGCGAGGGCTTCCGCAAGGATGACATCTCTATCCCTCTACTACAATATGTTGATGACACAATCCTCTTGCTTGGAGGAACTGAAGATCAGAATGCTAACGTGGTACAGTTGGTTGAAATTTTTGGCGGTAGATCAATAAGAAGTCAGCGATAATCACCTTCGGGATGAGTGAAGCAGAGAGTGCCAAAGTGGCAGAGTTGACTGGTTACCCGTTGGGTGTCCTACCTATCTGATACTTTGGGTTACCCCTGGTCGCAGGGAAACTAAAAAAGGCTGACTGGGACGATGTGGTTCAGAGAATGGAGCGGCGGCTGGCGGGCTGGAAGGCGGTCACCCTATCCAGGGGGGACACGTTCTCTCGGTTATACCCATCTTTTTCCACTCCACAAGGCTGATGCCGGTGGGGATTAGGAAGAAGATTAAGACTTTGATGAGAGATTCGTCTGGTTGGATGGGAAGCAGCAAGGACATGGAATGCACTTGGTCAGTTGGGAGGAGGTTAACAAGGGACGTAAGGATGACGGAGTTGGACTACGTGACGTCGAATGCATGAATAAGGCGTTAATCGCAAAATGGGTAACTCATATATGGGGGACGTCGGCCTCGCTGGCTGTCAGACTGATAAGGAGGATATATGGGGTTAAAGCAGGTATGATTGTGGGAAGATTTCGTTTCGAATTTCCGTTGTGGGCAGGCATACGTGTGGTCTTGTCGAGCATTGCGCCCAATGTTCAATCGTGTTAGAGTATTTGTTATGTGCGCCTATTGTGTTGTATGTCCAGGATCCATTTACCCCATCCAGTTGTTTAGTCCCACATTGTCCAGTGGTGGGACTTGGAGGCCCTGTGGAGGCTATATAAGGAGCCCCAGGCCTCCTGTAACAGATGAGAAAGTCAATAGACAAACACGACCCTTTGAGGCCTTCTCCCGTGGTTTCATCCCGCTCGTCATGGAGTAGGGTTCCACGTAAATCCCGCGTTCTTATTATTGTTCTTTATCTTTATCCATGTTTTCGCTTCCGCTTCCTAT
This sequence comes from Ottelia alismoides, assembly GCA_037367405.1. Taxonomy (NCBI): domain Eukaryota; kingdom Viridiplantae; phylum Streptophyta; class Magnoliopsida; order Alismatales; family Hydrocharitaceae; genus Ottelia; species Ottelia alismoides. The sequence goes on along the minus strand of JAZKJV010010769.1, from coordinate 705,452 downwards.
TTTCTAACATGGTATCAGAGCGGGTTTGATTCTCGGATTTTTAAAATCATTCATGTTTATATTTTATTCGAGATTTGATTTGGGCAAATCAGTTCCGTTCTAGTTCAATCCAGTTCTAGGGTTCAAAACCCTAGTTGCAGCAGTTGAAGGCCTCCTCCTGATTCAATCTGTTCTAGTTCGATGGCTTTGAAAACCCTAACTCGGGCGGCCATGGGGATCTGGCGCATCTCCAATATCCTGGCAGCGCTTGATCCAACACCTCTTCTCCAGTGAATATCTACGGCGGAACCCAACACTCGCATGCTTCTTCTCCCAGGGTTCCAGGATGCATCCGCCCTGCTCGCACCTCGGCACACGAATGCTCCGTGCGCACGCATCTGCGGCCCCAAGCGGAGCTCCAGTTTAAAGAAGCCCCAGTTCCAGTACCCATCGCAACCGCGGCGAGCCCCACGTTCTCGATCGTCGCTGCCCATGTTGTGAGAAATGAGTGATCTATTATTCAAAGGAACCCTAGGCTCTCTTATATAGGGAGAGACCTCAAGGGTAAAATACATAGTAGTCCAGAGAGAAATAAAAATTACGAACAGGTACATAGCATATAATAATATCTATCTCTACACTCCCCCTCAAGGTGGAGCATAGATGTCTATCATGCTCAGCTTGGAAGAACATCTCTGAAAAGATCCTCTGAGCAACGGCTTGGTGAATAAGTCAGCAGTCTGATCCCCTGAGCTCACGTGAGCTGTAGATATCAATCCTCTCTGGATCAAATCTCTAGTGTAGTGGCAGTCGACTTCAATATGCTTTGTTCTTTCATGAAACGCTGGATTGTTGGCAATAAACAAGGCTGTCGTATTGTCACACTGAAGCTGCATGGGTAGAGGTACGGCTACATGTAGATCCTCTAGTACAGATCGAACCCACATCATCTTCGTACTTGCTTGCGCCATGGCCCGATATTCGGATTCAACACTGGACCTTGCCACAACAGTTTGTTTCTTGCTTTTCCAAGAAACCAGATAGCTCCCAACAAAAACTGCAAATCCTGAGGTTGATTTTCGATCCTTAGGGCATCCTGCATAATCGGCATCTGCGCATGTTGAGATAGATAAATCTGTGCCCTTTTGAAACAGCAACCCTGAACCTAGAGAAGACTTCAGATACCTCAGTATCATGTATATGTCATCCATATGAACTTGTCTTGGCTGCTCCATAAATTGACTCACCCTGCTTACTGCAAAGGAAATATCGGGACGAGTTATGGTAATATAAAGGAGCTTACCCACCATTTCTCTATATCTCCTCTTGTCCACTTCAGATGTGTCATCATCATACAGCTTCATGCTTGGATCCATGGGAATACTTGATGATTTGCATCCAGCCATGCCTGTTTCAGTCAAAAAATCTGTAATGTACTTCCTTTGGGTCATTACCAGACCCTGTGCATTCCTGGCAAATTCCAACCCAGAAAGTATCTTAGGGTTCCAAGATCCTTCGTACGAACTGATGGCCTAGGAATGCCTTCGCCCTTTCTATGCCCTGAATATCATCTCTTGTAACTAGAATGTCATCAACATAGACCATGATAACAACCGTACCTGTCGATGAATTCTGAACAAACAACGAGTGGTCTGCATTCGACCTCTTGATCCCTGTCGTTCTATCAGATTGGAAAGCTTTTAGAACCACGCTCTTGGACTATGTTTGAGGCCATAAATTGTCTTGTGAAGTCTACACACCATATGCTTCTCCCCCTCAGCAGTAAACCCTAGTGGCTGCTGCATGTAGACTTCCTCCTGCAGATCTCCATACAAGAAGGCATTCTTGACATCCAGTTGAGATATACTCCAGTCACGTACCACAGCAACTGATAAGAGAATGCGAAGAGTAGAATGACGAGCCATTGGAGAAAATGTATCCATATAATCTACGCCATAGGTTTGTGTAAAACCTCGCGCAACGAGATGTGCTTTGTACCGATCTAGACTGCCATCAACATGGTATTTAACTGTGAATACCCACTTACAGCTCACAATAGATGCATCAGGAGGAGCAATAACTAAGGTCCATGTGCCACGAGACTGTAAGGCACACATCTCATCTTCCATAGCCTTTCTCCAGCAATCAATCTTCATACCTTCCTGGTAGGTCCGTGGTATGTCCACAGAAGATAAAGTTGCAGCAAATCTTTGAAAGTCGCCTATGAGGCGATGAAAAGACATCTGTGAAGCAAAGGGATAAGATGTACACGTTCGCTTATGCTTCCGGATAGCAATAGGAAGATCAAGATCATCGTCCGTTGTTCTGAATGATGTAGTCTCCTCCTGCAATGAAGAATCCTGCACATGTACCATGTCTGACCCATCAGTAGTAATGCCATCTGAACATACCTAAGGCGTGATGGATGTCTAACGTGTAGCCTGAGCAGGACCTGACCGACGCATATAGAATTTTGGTAAAGGTGGAATAGGTGGTCGAAGAGGTGGTGGAGGTGGAGGTGGTGGTGAAGATGACGTAGGAACAGTAACAGGAATGGACTCAGGTGAACTCCAAGTAGGAGGTGGAGGGACATAGACATCATCGTTGGTAGCGGATGGTACCAGTCTGTCACCTGCAGGGGAAAATACATAACAGACTCAAAGAACGTGACATCAGCACTGACAAAGTATTTCTTGTTCATGGGATCATAACACCGATAGCCCTTCTGAGTCCTAGAGTAACCGACAAAGACACACTTGACAGCTCTAGGAGAGAGTTTGTCAAGTCCAGGAGTCAGAAGATGAACAAATGCCACAGTACCAAAGACACGAGGAGTAAGTGAGAATAATTCCTTGTCAGGAAAAATGATAGAGAGAGGAATTTTCTCACAAAAAACAGAAGATGGCATACGATTGACCAGATAGCAAGCGGTAAGAACAGCATCCCCCCGGAAAGAAATAGGAGCACAACTCTGAAATCAGTAGGGTTCGAGTAATGTCAAGAAGGTGGCGATGCTTTCTTTCTGCCACGCCATTCTGCTGAGATGTGTAAGCACAAGTGGTTTGGTGAATAATGCCCTTTGATGAAAGAAACTGAGAGAGGGACCGTGTGCAGAATTCTAGAGCATTATCTGTACGAACATATTTGACAGTAGAAGAAAACACATTTTGCACTTCATTAATCAAATTCTTAATTACATCGTCTGCTTCAGATTTATTCTTTAAAAGGAAGACCTAAGAAACACGAGAAAAATCATCCACTACTACAAGATAAAATCTGTGTCCCTGATGATCGGGTACACGACTTGGACCCCATAAATCTATGTGAAACAACTCGAACGGGGAGCTACTGCTCCGACTCTGACGACTAGGAAAGCTCGACCGATGATGCTTTCCCAACTGACACGCTTCACAGCGAAAGGAAGAACTGGGAGAGATCTGAGGCAGAAGATGTCGCATTTTCTGAAGCGGGAGATGACCAAAACGGAAATGCCAGATGTACGGAGAAACTGGTCCGACAGAGTGAGAAGAGACGCCAGCTTAAGAATTCTGGACCAGTCGATATCTAGACCATTCTTCTCAGAGCCACAGCCAATCACCCTGCCCGTTAGTATGTCCTAAAAAATAAGAGAAGACGGGTCAAATATAGCACGACAATGCAAATCCTTCGTATTCTGACTAATAGACAACAGATTCATCAAGAACTCAGGAGCATGTAGGACATTCTGGAGATGCATAGTAGAAGATAGGAAGACCTCCCCCTGTCCAACAAGGGGGGAATGAGTACCATCTGCAATCTGTACTGAGCGGCCATGGGGAATGTCCTTGTAGGACTCAAGTCTCTCTCGATCTCGGCAGAGATGATGTGTGGCACCAGAATCTATAATCCAATCAGAGATATCATGAGAAGATGTAAATGCAGTAGCACTACCTGAGGTACCAGCAGCAGCAGAGGAACTGGAAGATGTTGTAGCAGCAACATCTGACGGTTCACAAGAAGAATCACCAGATGATTGTGGCATGTCACGTAGACGTGCCACAAGTTCCTCGAAACGATTGTCTGCATTAGATGTCAATTGGGGCTGAGAATGCTCTGCTACACGTGCCGATGCTGGGAAACCATCCTTAGAGTAGCATGTCTCCTCCGAGTGGCCTGTGCGTGACAGTATGAACACGGCTGACGAAAACGACCACCCCTACCCTGGGTCCACGTTCGCGACCACGGCCAGAAGAGTGACCACCTCTCCCACGCGATACTGCCATCGCCGATGGGGGTGGAGTAGATGAGCTGGAAGAAACTGATATGCGACTGAGTCTCCTGTAAACATCCTCCATCGGAGGAATAACTGCATCAGCCAATATCTGAAAGCGGGCGGCCTCATACTCAGGATCTAGGGCCGCAAGTAGAACACCCACCATGGTGGCATTCTGAAATGTCTTCTGTTGTTCAGGAGTCGCTGTGAGCGGAATGGTACTATATAACTTCTCAAACATCCCCCTCAGGGATGTGTACAAGGAGTGAAGAGGTCTGCCGTTCTGCTTCATCGTGAATATATCATGCTGAAGCTGTAACATCTTGGTCTCATTTCGCACCTACGAATATGTAGCAGCCAGAATATCCCACATCGCCTTGGCAGTGGGTTGATGGAGGACATCATTGGCAATCTCCATTGACAGTGTTCCTGACAACCAGACCTTGGCATACGAATCATCAGCCTCCCACGAGGCATATATCCCTGTCTTCTCTGCTGGCTCCTCGGTAAGAATATGCTTCTTACCGTTCGACTTCATGAGACTCATGAACTGCATCGCCCAGAGCTCACAGTTCGACCCATCCATCTTGACTATTGGCGCGGGACCTTTGAACGCGCCTTTAGAGGGCATATCAATCTTTGATTATGACATATCGCCGCTGGAGAAGAACTAGGGTAAGTAGACAAAGTGATAGATGTCTACACAAACTGCATAGGATTCGAGTGCGTATGTAGACGTTACGCACCCAAATCCATATATCTGAAGGAAGAGACGGCTACGATCAAGGTAGTAGGAGTCCGGCTAGGGCAAGCCGGGAGTTGAGGACGAGATCTCGGAACCGGCGGCAGACTAGGGTGGTTCCGGCGGCACTGGGGGGGGACCCGGGGGGGTCCGGCGGCACTGGGGAGGACCCGGGGGGGAGGTCCTGCGGGACTAGAGGGGACCCCAGGGGGGGGGAGGGGGGGTCCGGCGAACTGGCGGAGACCCAGGGAGGGATCTGGCGAACTGGCGGAGACCCGGGGGGGTCCTACAGGACTAGTGGTGGCTCGGGAGGGGTCCGGCGGCGGAAGAAACGAGAGAAGGGGGGGCGGCGACGGTGAAGAAACGAGAGGGGGTGGTGGGCGGCGGGTGGGGAGAGGAAGCCCTAGGGCTCTGATACCATGTTGTGAGAAATGAGTGATCTATTATTCAAAGGAACCCTAGGCTCTCTTATATAGGGAGAGACCTCAAGGGTAAAATACATAGTAGTCCAGAGAGAAATAAAAATTACGAACAGGTACATAGCATATAATAATATCTATCTCTACAGCCCATGTGAACCCCTGCCCCAGCATCTTCTAATTGAAGTCCAGGCAGCTCAGATCGTTCTTCAACTCCAGGTGGCGCCCCTTGTCTCTGGACCGTCTCCGCACGAGCTTCGTGCGCCTCCAAGCGGGCGGCAGCGCCCCAGTCCCAGGCGCTCCCATCTCCAGATTGCGAGACCTCCTCCAGCCCGATTCCCCTCGTGCCTCCTTGCAATGACAGCCCCTCCGGTGATGGCGATGCCCCTTAGGGCTCCGAGCTCCCGCCTCTCTCGCGCTATCCCAGGCGCCGCTTGTGATCCCTCTGGTCGCAGCCCTTGGCTGCTACTCACGGCGGCCTCGTTGGATCTCCAGGCGGCCATGCGACCATCTCTCCATATAAGCATCGGCATCGGCGATTCGATTTCCTCCAGTGACGCTTCAGCGGCAGGATTTCACACGAAGGAGGGTTCCAATTGGAACCCTAAAGTCTGTTGCTTCGTTTAAAAAAATTGTAAAGGCCCAAGTGGGCCGAAGTTATTTCAAAAGAAAAAAAGAGGGGGTCCTTTGGGCCGTATGTATTGAAAAAAGAAAAAATGATGGGCCTAAGTGGGCCATGAAAAAAAAGAGGACGAAAGAAAGAAATGAAAACCGTTAAAAAAAAGGAGATACGGTTATAAAAAAAAGGAGAGATTTCAAAAAAAGGAGAATGATTTTAAAAAAATGGTGATTTGAGAAGCCGAAAAAAACATGATTGAATTCAGCATTTGTGTTGTTTTTCCTCCCCATATTTATGCCCTCATTATATTGTCTTCTCCCAACATAGTCGATGTTGTGTATTCCGACTAGTATGGGAGAAAGGGGGAGTATATATATGTAGAGTCACAGATCTTGTGTTACAGATTCAGATGCCAGATGAAGATTTCCAGACCAGCCAGATATTGTTCAGACTCTACAGTTGATGATCAGACTCGACGTCAGATGTTTCCGAGTCTCCAGTTTTAGACCCACACGAGTATGCGGTCTTCAAGTTTCGTGGTCCCCATCAATCTTCTTGTTGTCAGGCCAGAGTTTTCATGTGAGCCATAGGGACTTCAGAGCAGAGGACCATTCCCTATGCCATTGTGGGCAAGGGTTTTCATGTGGTATCATAGGTACTCCAGAGTAGTGCATCATTCTCTGAGCCAGATGGGAGAGACCCAGTTCTCTGATGAGGAGACTTCAGGCGCAGTTTCAGACTCGATGGTCAGATTCCGAGTCTTCAGTTGACTCACACTCCAGCCCGTTCGTCCTCCTCACCTGCACGGCATGAGAAGCAACGTCCTCGACTGTAGCAATGTGCACGTTGGGTAGATATTGTCCGTAGTGTCCTGTAGCGTTGAGTTGAGTATCTTTTTGTTTGTCCAAGCCGAGCATTGCATGCTCCAGCTTGAGGGGGAGTGTTGGAGTATTTGTTATGTGCGCCTATTGTGTTGTACGAGGGTAAATGGATCCCTCCAGCATCCATTTACCCCATCCAGTTGTTTAGCCCCACATTGTCCAGTGGTGGGACTTGGAGGCCCTGTGGAGGCTATATAAGGAGCCCCAGGTCTCTTGTAACAGATGAGAAAGTCAATAGACATACACGGCCCTTTGAGGCCTTCTCCCGTGGTTTCATCCCGCTTCTCAGGGAGTAGGGTTCCACGTAAATCCCGCGTTCTTATTATTGTTATTTATCTTTATCCATGTTTTCGCTTCTGCTTCCTATTTTCTAACAGATCGAAAGTGGGCAATGATGCTTTTTTAGATTCTGGTGGGACGATTGGACTGGGGAGGGTACTCTGCAGGAAAGATATCCGAGGCTCTACGCTCTGGAAGCTTTGAGGGAGGGTTCTTTGGCACAGGTGGTGACATCGGGGTCGTGGACGCCAACTTTCCAGGCGGTCCTCTCCGACCAACGCATGGAGGAGTATCTCGCGTTGTAGGCTGACATCCCGCCTCCCGATGATTTTTTGACGGAAAGAGATCATTTTCTTTGGGGGGCGCGAAGTTCTCTGTGAAGAAAGTTTATATGGCCTTGAAACGGACCACTGGCAACCGGGACGAGGAACTTTGCCAGGACATGAGGGTGGTTTGGGCGTCGAAGATTCCGTGTAGAGTCAAGGTTTTCCTGTGGTGCCTGAGAAGAGGCCGCTTGTGCGACAAGGCTAGGAGGAGAAGGTTGTTGGGGGTGGCAGATACACACTGTGATAGGTGTGAAGGATTGGAGGAAAACACTGAGCACATGTTCTTCAAATGCACGGCATCCGAGCAGGTTTGGAGGGCGGTAGGAATACTGTGGTTAGCAACCGACGATGCTGCGACGTTTTGGAGATCAATCTGGTCGGTTGGCAACAACTCAACTGGCGATTGCGCTAAACCTTTTGTTGCCTTATGGGCAATCTGGTTAGGCTGAAATGACCCGATCTTCAACAAGAGATTTTCCGTTGAAAATGTAACAAATCACTATAATGCTCTTTACAATCTCTGGCTTGTACTGTGATGTACCCTGATTTTTGGTTAATGAGATTTTTTTTGGTGACCCCCCAAGCGGGGCCTTACCCTCTTTACCATCAAAAAAAATAGCAACTTCCCTACAACCTCTCTGTACCGTCTCTTATCCACCTCCTCAGAGTCATCATCATAGAGTAGTATTAGGATCCATTGGTGTAGTGGCATGCATGCATCCTGTCATGCTTGTCTCAGCCAGAAGATCAATAACGTAATTCCTTTGTCTCATAACCATACCACGCTAATTGCATGCAAACTCCAAGCCATGGAAGTAACGTAGTATGCCAAGGTCCTTGGTCACAAACTGTCGTCCAAGGAAATCCTTAGATGCCTGCTACCAGTAACAACAATATCATCAACATAAACCAGAACAACAACAATACCTCTCTGAGTTCTCTTAACAAAAAGAGAATGATTTGCAGTAGATTTGACAAAGCCATTCTGTTCAATCAACTCTGAGAGCTTCTGAAGCCAAACCCTCGGACTCTGCTTGAGGCCATATATGGCCTTGTGAAGACGACACACCATACTAGATTGCCCCTCAGCAACAAACCCCGGTGGCTGATGCATGTAAACTTCCTCTTGCAGGTTTCCATACAAGAATGCATTCTTGACATCTAACTGGAAAAGTGACCAGTCACGTACCACAACAACTACAATAAGGGCATGTTTGGTTGCAGGGCTGGGCAGGGTTGGCCCAACCCTGGTTACTATTCACAAGGGTACTTCCTCCTCACAGATTACTATTCACCCACCCCAACCCAGCCCAACCCAACCCAGTTCAACCCAGCAACCAAACAGGCCCTAAGAATCCACAACGTGGAGTGACGCGTAACTGGAGAAAAAAGTATCCTGATAGTCCACCCCATAAGTTTGCGTGAACCCACGAGCAACCAATCTGGCCTTATATCTGTCGACAGTACCATCAGCCTGGTTTTTCAAAGTAAACACCCACTTGCCGCCTATAATAGACACACCTGGAGGAGCCTGCACAACACTCTACATACCTCGATACTGTAAAGTTGTTATCTCCTCCTCCATCGCCAGACACCATTGACCAATCTTCATCGCCTCCTGATAGGAACGTGGTATCTCCACAACTGATAATCCCACAACAAACCGCTGAAAATCCTCAAAAAGACGGTCCAATGAAACACGGGAAGCAAGGGGATGCATAGTGCATGCACGCTTCTGCTTCCATAGAGCAATATGCACATCCAGGTCTTCGGTACTCGCAGAAGATGTAGCATCCTGTACATCCTGCACCTCAAGTTGTACATGCAAATCACCACTGCCATTAGTAGAACTCTAATGCTCAGAATATACCTTGGGCATGTTGGATGATGGAGGAGGCACATGAGCACGAGGTAAACGCTGATAAACCTGGGGAAAGAAAGGTGGAGGGTGGTGGTGGAGGGGTTGGTGGCGGTGGTGGTAGAGGTAGTGGTGGTGGTGGTGATGATGATGAAGGTATAGTGGAGATCGGAGGTAGATGCATATAGACCTCTTCCCCATCCTCTGAAAAAATGAGCTTGTCACATGTAGGAGAGAAGTACATAATAGACTCAAAAAAGGTGACATCTGCACTAACGTAGTACCTTCGTCGAACGTTGTCGAAGCAACGATATCCCTTTTGGGTCTTGGAGTACCTAACAAACACACATTTGACAGCTCTAGGAGAGAGCTTGTCAATACCAGGAGACATCTAATGAACAAAAGCCATTGAACCAAAGACATGAGGCGTGAGTGAGAAAAGATCCTTCTCAGGAAATGCAATCAAGAACGGGATCTTTTCCCCCAGAATCGAAGAGGGCATACGATTTACTAGGTAACAAGCAGTTAGAACCGCATCCTCCACTACGAATAAGGAATATGGCTCTAAATCAAAAGGGTCCTGATAACATCCAAAAGATGGCGGTGTTTTCGTTCAACCACCCAATTCTGTTGGGAAGTATACACACAAGAAGTTTGATGCACAATACCATGAGATGCAAGAAATTGGGCAAGTTGAGTACTACAAAATTCCAAGGCATTGTCAGACTGTATAAACTTGATTTTAGATGAAAAATATTCCTTATTTCATTAACAAATGACTGAATAACAGGACCAACATCAGACTTATTTTTAAAAAGAAAGACCTGTGACAACCTTGAAAACTCATCAACTGTGACCAGATAAAATCTATGCCCCTGATGATCTGGGACACGATTGGGACCCCAAATATCAAAATGAATCCACTCAAACAGACTATGACCACTCCGACCCTGACGACTCTGGAAAGTGGACCTATGATGCTTCCCAAGCTGGCAGGCCTCGTACTGAAAGGTAGAATGAGGAGAAATCTATGGAAGAACATGACACATCTTTTGCAGATGAAGATGACCAAAACGAAGATGCCACATATAGGGAGACGCATATCCGGTGTGAAGAGAAGAGGCACCGGCATAAGGAGACTACACCAGTCTGTAGAGACCTCCTTGCTCACGGTTAGAACCAATCACCCGGCTCGTTAGAATATCCTGAAACACAAGAGCAGATAAAAAATGGCACGACGGTGTAAATCTTTGGTGATTTAACTAATAGATAGTAAATTCATGGAAAACTCAGGAGCATAAAGAACATTCTGAAGCCTCATTACAGGAGTTAACTGCACCTCCCCCTGACCAATGATGGGGGAGTGTGTCCCATCCGCTATCACTGCAGATCGCCCGGGCTGGGTTGGACTGAAAGCACTAAACTGACCTCTATCACCACAGAGATGATGTGATGCACCATAATCCATGATCCATTCTGACAAGTCTGCCATGTAACAACTAGTAAAGGAATATGTTGTACCTAATGTAGATGCTGATGCAGAGGCAGCTACGTCTGAGGACTTGAAGGAGGGCCTGTTCACCCAAGAGTAGGCATAATCTCCTTGAGTTTTGCCACAAGTTCGTCAAATCTCTGATCAGACGCAGGTGAGGAACTGCTATCCTGTTGAATATGTTCTACGACACGTGCTGAAGTTGGGAACCCATGCTTGGAGTAGCATGTTTCCTCAGAGTGGCCTGATCTGTGACAATAAGTACAAGGCTGATGAGGGGGCCGACTACCCCCTCCCCTTCCATGGCCACCTCGACCACGAAATTGTGCAGGGACTCCTCTACCACGAGATGCTGCCATGGTTGATGATGTCTGTGACAGTTGAGTAGCACCATAAGATATGGAGAGCCTACTCAACCTGCGATATGCCTCCTCCATTAGAAGTATTGTGATGTCAGTAAGAATCTGTGCTCTTGCTGCATAATACTCTAGGTCGAGAGTCGATAGGAAAACTCCTGTCATCACTGAATCTATGTATGCCTTGAGTTGCTCTGGTGTAGTAGTCAAGGGAATGTAACCATGTAACCTCTCAAACATATCCCTTAGAGAAGTGTAAAGTGTATGGAGAGGACGACCATTATGCTTCGACGTGAAGATGTCGTGCTGAAGTTGCAGAATCTTAGACTCATTCTTTGCTGGAGAGTATGTGGCAGCAAGAATGTCGCACATAGCCTTCTGTAGAAGTTTAGTTTATGTTTCTGTATCTTTTATTTATTGTTCTTTTCATTTGTCTACCTTATGTAATTTGCCCATAGACCCCTCCCTATATAAGAGAGTCTAGGGCTCAAGGAATAAACACAACGCTTATTTTTCCCAACATGGTATCAGAGCGGCGGTCCTAGACCAGAGCTCTCGTACCGAACCCTAAACCTAGCCTTCCACCTTCAAGCCTCCACGCGCACCGCCCTCCGTGCGCGCCGCCTCCACGCACGCCGCGCCCCCACGCGCGTCGTCTCCTCGCGCGCCGCCCCCACGCGTGCTACCCCCACGCACGCTGCCCCTACACGCGTCGCCCTCACGCATAGCGCCTTCACGTGCGGTTGTGTGTCGCCCCACGCGCGTTGCCTGCCCGTGCGGCCTCTCCTTTCTCAGTGACCTAGGCTTAGGACGTGGTCTGCAGCCGTTGTCCCTAGGGTTCCACCACCCCTAGGGTTCGGTTGTCATCTTTATAAGGGGCTCTCCTCTCGCTTCCATGTTGATGGGTTTGGTTGCATAGAGGTCTACACGTGCAACTAAACCTAATCATGTCAGTGTAGACCAAGGCCTATCTTGTCTACAATCCTAGTTTTTTCTAGTCAAAATGTCAGAAAGCAAGATCGAGATCCCCCCTACAGGCGCCTTCAAAGGTCCTGCGTCTATTGTGAAGATGGATGGATCCAACTATGAGTTATGGGCCATGCAGTTCATGAGCCTAATGAAGGGCTCCCCCGTTTTTCTTATTCAAAAAAAAAAGAAACGTATTCTTACCAAGGATGAGCCAGAGGAGAAAACAGGGTTGTATGCCTCATGGGAGGCTGATGGCGCATATGCTCAGATCTGGTTGTCCGGTACTCTGATTCCATACATTGCTAATGATGTCTTGCATCAACCTACTGACAAAGCCATGTGGGACATTCTTGCTGCCACGTATTCACAAGCCAAGAATGAGACAAAAATCCTACAGCTTCAGCATGACATCTTCACGATAAAGCAGAATGATCGACCCCTGCATGCTCACTACACTGCATTGAGGGGAATGTTTGAGAGGATTTACAGTTTCATGCCTCTCCCGGCTACTCCAGAACAATTGAAGACATATCAGATTGCTACGATGGTGGGAGTCTTTCTAGCTTTTCTGACTTACAGTATGAGGCGGCTTCTTCTCAGATTCTGGCAGATGCTACCATTCCTCCCATGGAGGAGGCCTTTCGGCGATTGAGCCGAATCAACATCTCAAGTCCTACTATTGTGTCAAATTCTTCTGCCATGGCAGCCTCTAGAGGAAGAGGCAATTAATCTCATTTTTGTGGACGAGGATCACGTGGTAGGGTTGGTCGTGGTCGTGGATTATAGTGCACTTATTGTCATCGAATTGGTCATACAGAAGATACATGCTACTCTAAGCATGGTTTCCCAACATCTGCCCGTGCAGCAGAACAGATCCAGCATCATGGTGCTACACCAGCGTTGGATCCACGATATGATGACCTAGTGTCTCGTCTACGTGATATCATGCCACCAGCGAGTACTCCTCTACATGTTTCAAAGAGTAGCTTGGACATTGTTACTACTGCAAAAGCTAGTTCCTCAGGTATTGCTCATACTTCTGCTTTCTACCAGGGTTCACGTACCTCAGAATGGATTGTAGATTCAGGTGCCACACATCATTGTGTGGAGATAGACACCAACTCACATCCTACAGGCAAGTTTCCCCAGGAAGGACCTTTGTCATAGAAGATGGGACTCATTTTCCCATCACAGGACAGGGACAAATCACCTTAACACCTTTTATGCAGTTGCGGAATGTGCTCCATGCTCCTAATTTCTCAATGAATTTACTGTCAATTAGTCAGATTACTAAGGATCTACATTGTCGAGCGATATTTGACCCATCATCTCTTGTGTTTTAGGACATTCTCATGGGCAACGTGATTGGACATGGCTGTGAGCAAGGCGGGTTGTATCGACTGGTCCATACACCTTACGTTGGAGCATCATCTCATTCCACCGGACATGTCTCTCCTTATGGCATCTGCACTTTGGTCATCTTACGTTTCAGAAACTGCGTCAAGTCCTTCCTCAGATCTCACCCTGCACGTCGTTCGATTGTGAAGCTTGTCAGTTAGGAAAGCATCATCACTCTGTCTTCCCTAGTCGTCAGAGTTGGAGCAGTAGCTCTCCATTTGAGTTTTTTCATATTGATATTTGGGGTCCGAGTCGTGTTCCCGATCATCAGGGACACATGTTCTATTTCGTTGTTGTGGATGATTTTAGTCATTTGTCTTGGGTCTTTCTGTTAAAGAATAAATCTGAAGCGGGCATCACTATTATGAATTTTATTAAAGAAATGCAGAATGTGTTTTCTGTTTGTATCAAGATTGTGAGAACTGATAATGCCCTTGAATTCTATACTCGAACATTATCTCAATTTATTTCATCCCATGGCATTCTTCATCAAACGTCTTGTGCCTACACGTCCCAATAGAATGGTTTCGCAGAAAGAAAACACCGCCACCTTCTTGATGTCACTCGTACGCTTCTTATCCAGAGTTGTGCTCCGCACTCGTTCTGGGGTGATGCAGTTTTTACTGCATGTTATCTCATTAACTGCATTCCCTCGTCTGTGTTGGGGGAGAAGATACCTTTCTCCCTCGTTTTTCCTAACAAGGAATTGTTCTATCTAACTCCTCGTGTCTTTGGGTCCGTGGCATTTGTTCACCAGCTGTCTCCAGGGGTTGACAAGCTCTCTCCTAAGGCTGTCAAATGTGTTTTTGTCGGGTATTCCAGGACTCAAAAGAGGTATCATTATTATGGTCTATTACGTCGAAGATATTATGTCAGTGCAGATGTCACATTTTTTGAGTCAGTCATGTTTTTCTCTCCTACAGGTGATAGGTTGGTGCCATCAGATATAAATGATGAAATCTATATTCCTCCTCCACCCTTGTATGCACCATAACAAGCTCCTACATCTCCACCACCACCGTTATCCCCATCACCACCACCGTCTCCACCACCGCCACCATCTCTACCATCTTCCATATCTTTGGTTCCTCCTCTACCACGCCACTACAGTCGACGGCCAGCCCCTCCTCATGATCATGGTCAATCATCATACATGCCCCAGGTTTGTTCTAATAACATTATTTCTAATGATGGGACTGACGGTATTTCTTAGCAGGAGCATGCAGGGGATGACACAAATGTTGGTACAGCTGATTCCGATCTTGATTTACTGATTGTACTGAGAAAGCAGAAGAGGTCATGTGCTTCATATCCGATTGCTTCTCATATTACCTTTGAGCATCTGGCAGGAGATTTTAGGAGATTTGTAGTTGCTTTATCCGATGTGAACATTTCAAGTGTTAGAAAATAGGAAGCGTAAGCGTAAACATGGATAAAAGGAATAAAGAAAATAAGAACGCGGGATTTTACGTGGAACCCTACTCCGTGAGGAGCGGGATGAAACCACGGGAGAAGCCCTCAAAGGGGCAGATATTGCATTCCTTTTCTCAATGGATACAGGAGGTCTGGGACTACTTATATAGCCTCTCCATAGCCTCCAAGTCCCACGACTGGTAGATGTGGGACTAAACACTGGATGGGGTAAATGGATCCCGGAGAGATCCATTTACCCATCTCCCATACATATGACGCATATACCAAATACTCTAACACTCCCCCTCAAGCTGGAGCATGCAATGCTCAACTTGGACAAACAGAAAGAAACTCAATTCAACGCTACAAGACACTACGGACAATATCAACCCAACGTGCACATTGCTGCAGTCGAGGACGTTGCTTCTCATGCCATGCAGGTGAGGAGGACGAACGGGCTGGAGTGTGAATCTGTTGAATCTCCTCGTCGGAGAGCATGCGCTCTGAACTGCGCCTGTCAGAGTCGCTGCAACTGAAAATGAGTCTCCTCGTTGGAGTAATATGGCCCGCCACAATATTGTGGACAACTGCTCCATCTCTGAAAAGGGCCGGACTGAAAAAGGCTGTGGTTGTGCAATCCTCGTCGGAGTCTACGGTCGCTGGAGAATGGAGTCTGAAAATCGTCTCCTCGTCGGAGAACTGGGTCTCTCCCAACTGGCTCAGAGAGTGGTACACTACTCTGGTGTCCCTATGATACCGCATGAAAACCCTTGCCAACATGGCATAGGGAATGGTCCTCTACTCTGGAGTCCCTATGGCTCACATGAAAACTCTGGCCTACAAAACAAGAAAGGATGGGGACCTCTGAACTGATGGCATACATGTGCTCATCTGAAAATGACCGCATACATGTGCGTATCTGAAAATGAGTCTCTCTCTGGAGATCTCGAAAATGGGCCTCTCAACTTGGAGTGCCTCGAACTTGGACTCTGACCAATCTGTCGAGTCTGAATAACTGTGCATCAAACTGGGACTCAGAATCTGAACTTCGAGTCTGGAATTGCGCATGAAAAACTTCATCTGAAAATTGTAGAGTCTGAAAAATCTGACCGGTCTGGAAATCTGAATCTGTATCATCTTAATATGGCTGGAAGAAGACCCGTGACTCTACATATACTCCCTCTTTCTCCCATACTTGTCGGAAAAATTGACATCGACTAAGTTGGGAGAAGACAAGATAGAATGGGGCCTTGCGTCATTTTTTTCTAAAATAGCCGCCTCTTTTTTTAAGCCGTTACATTTTTTCATTTTTTTACGACTTTTGCAAATCATTTTTTTTAAAATTGCGTACGGCTTTTCTTTGTACGCGCCTCTTTCAATTTTTTTTAAACTTACGCCTCCTTCTCTTCTTCTTCCCTTTTTTTTCACTGAACATACAGCCTATTGGGCCTTACAAAAAAACACATTTTTTTAAATGGACCCGCAGCCTTAGGGTTCCTCTGGGGAATCTTTCTTTTCCAAAAGCCGCCATTGGGACTTTGATGGACTGGAGGTGCGAGAGATGCGGCGCGCCGCCGCTAGGAATAGAGGTGGCGCACATTGCCTCCCTTTGAACACGAGCGGCATCGTCTGGATGCCTGGAGAACGCCGCCTGGTTGGCAGCGCAAGATCTGATGCGGCCTGGGCTGAAGGGTTGCGCGTTGCTGGTCCTGGAGCTTGCCACCTGTGCGGTTGATGTCGCGCGCCTGTAGTTGATGTCGGGGAAGGGTGCGCGCTGCAGTTGATGTCGCGCGTCTGCGGTTGATGCCGCAAGGGCTCGTTCTGTGCTTGGGCTTCGGGTGGCGAAACACCGTCTCTGGTGAACTGTGCTAATGAAGGCCGTGTGCGAAGAGGAGCGTCGCACAGGGCTGGCGATGGGCTGTAGCGGCCACTTCTTCATCCCGTGCTAGGGCTTGGAACGTGCCCTGTATCATGCTGCTTGCAGAAGAAATGTGTGGAGAGGAGCGTGTGCATCGCGCATATTAAGAGAGCATCTCCCTGCGGGAGATCATGGGGCACTGCCATGGAGATGTGGCAACCTGGAACAAGATTAGGGTTTCATGAAGAAAACCCTAGAATTGATTGTAGAACATCATAATAATCTTCGACGATGATCTTTGAAATATGCAGAACTTGGACAAAACTTGAACAACACTAATAATCATCTTTAAGAACATAGAACTTTAAACACGAATCTCAAAAAATAAAAGCTTGAAATCCTCAAGAATCGACCCGCTCTGATACCATGTTAGAAAATAGGAAGCGGAAGCGTAAACATGGATAAAAGGAATAAAGAAAAAAAGAACGCGGGATTTTACGTGGAACCCTACTCCGTGAGGAGCGGGATGAAACCACGGGAGAAGCCTTCAAAGGGGCAGATATTGCATTCCTTTTCTCAATGGATACAGGAGGTCTGGGACTCCTTATATAGCCTCTCCAGAGCCTCCAAGTCCCACCACCGGTAGATGTGGGAGTAAACACTGGATGGGGTAAATGGATCCTGGAGAGATCCATTTACCCATCTCCCATACATGTGACGCATATACCAAATACTCTAACACCAAGGAATCACCAGGAAGCATTAGCTGATAGTAGATGGCGTCTGGCTATGGAGGAAGAGATGGTCGCCCTTCAGTCGAGAGATACTTCGAGTCTTGTTCCAGCTCCTCCTGGGGCATCTATTGTGAGTTGCAAGTGGGTGTTTACGGTGAAGCATAATGTCGATGGCAATATTGATGGGTACAAGGCTCGACTGGTTGCTCGGGGCTTTACTCAGACATATGGGGTAGATTATCTTGACATGTTTTCTCCTGTTGCTCGTCATTCCACCTTACGGATTCTTTTATCTGTTGTTGTGATTTGAGATTGGCCCCTGTTTCAATTAGATATCAAAAATGCATATTTATATGGTGATCTTCAGGAAGAAGTTTACATGTAGTAGCCACATGGGTTTACTGCTGAGGGGGATTGTGTACAGGTATGCAGGCTTTATAAGGCGATCTATGGCCTAAAGCAGAGCCCAAGAGCTTGGTTCCAGAAGCTCTCAGATTTGTTTGAGAAGAAAGGGTTCAAAAGGTCAAATGTAGATCATTCTCTCTTTGTACAGAGGACATCCAGAGGTATGACTATCATTATGGTGTATGTTGACGATATACTCATTACAGGAGATGATATGCAGGGAATAAAAATAGCAAAAGAATTCTTAGACCGTGAATTTGTTACTAAGGATCTAGGAGTACTTAGATATTTCCTTGGATTGGAGTTTGCTAGAAATGAACAAGGACTCGTGATGACTCAGAGGAAATATATCACTGACTTGCTAAGTGACACAGGTATGCTTGGATGTCGACCTGCTTCTACGCCCATGGATCCAAGCATGAAGATGCATGATGACGACACTGAGGAGGTTAACAAAAGAAGGTACAGAGAATGGTAGGAAGGCTTCTTTATACTAAGGTATCTTAAGTCATCTCCAGGTGCAGGATTGATGTTTAAAAAGAAGGGCGTTATTACTATCTCAACATGTGCAGATGCAGATTATGCAGGGTGCTCGAAGGATATGAAGTCTACATCAGACTTTGCTATATTCGTTGGGGAGTCACTTGTCTCATGGAAGAGCAAGAAGCAAACAGTAGTTGCGAGATTTAGTGCTGAATCAGCATATAGAGCTATGGCCCAAGCATGTGCAGAAGTGATGTAGGTTCGCGCAGTTCTGACAGACGTGCATACAGATGTTCCTCTTCCCATATCACGAAAATGTGATAATCAGGATGCATTATTCATTGCAAACAACCCTGCATTTCACGAGAGGACAAAGCACGTTGAGGTGGACTGCCATTATATCCGTGATATGATTCAGAAAGGTTTCATTTCTACAACCCATGTCAGCTCAGGAGCTCAAACGATAGACATTCTTACCAAAGCTTTACTTCGGGGTTCCTTCCAGAAGTGCTTATCCAAGATGAGCGTGATAGATATCTATGCTCCATCTTGAGGGGGAGTGTAGAAGTTTAGTCTATGTTTCTGTATCTTTTATTTATTGTTCTTTTTATTTGTCTACGTTATGTAATTTTCCCATAGACCTCTCCCTATATAAGAGAGTATAGGGCTCAAGGAATAAACACAACGCTTATTTTTCCCAACACCTTCGTCGTGGGCTGACTCTATATGTCATTGGCCATGATCTGGCTCCCATGAGGCGTTAACTCCAGTCTTGTTAACAGGCTCCTCCTGTGTGAGGATATGCTTCTTGCCATTACATTGCATAAGACTCTTGAACTGCATGACCCATAGTTCATAATTCGTTATATCCATCTTCACAATGGGCGTTGGACCTTTGAAGGCACCAAGGGATGAAATCTCTGCTTTTTTGTCTGATATGATAACAACAATCTCTAAGAGTTGCACACCGTAAGAATAGTATCTACACGAACATATAAGAAGATGATTGTGGGTGTAGATTCATACCACATTCACTTCCACTCTTTGGTGACTCCTTTGGGTGACTAGGGTGCTTTAGATAGTCACGCTACACCCTAGAGACCCAAGAATGCGGAGTCCAAAGCAACCAAGAGCAGCAGCACAGAGAGCACAGGAGACACGGGCGCAGGAGGGCGCGCGTGCGTGGAGATCACGCATGCGCGGGAGACGCACGTTCGTAGGATAATGCCGTGAGTGCGCAGGGCGGCACGGCCACACGAAGGCACACAGGGTGGCGAGGAGGCATGGAGGTGCACAGGGCAGCGCAGCCGCACGGAGGCTTTCGATGGGGTGGGTCTTTAGGGCACAGGCTCCGGTCTAGGACCGTCGCTCTGATACCATGTGGAAAGACGTGAATGAAATAGTTGTATTCCTCGTAACCCTAGAGCTCTCTTATATAGGAGAAAAGCTCTAGGTAGGAATTACATAAAGAAGACTGAAGAAATAGAAAAATATAAATAACGACATAGACATATAATTATCTCAACATCTATGTTGCAGGATTTTTTTACAGGATGAGCAGGTGCCCTCTCAAGAGGGTAGTTTACATGTCCAGGAGGTAGCATATGATCTAGATGTGCCTATTGCTTCGTGGAAGCAGAGATGTACGTTCGCTACATGTCCTCTTGCAGCTCATGTTTCCTTGGGCCGACTCTCAGAGGACTTCAGGAGATTTGTTGTGGTGCTATCAGCTGTGGAGATACCACTGACATATCAGAAGGCCATACAAGTTAGTGGCGTCTTGTCATGGAGGAGGAGATGGTCACACTACAGTCGCATGGCACTTGGAGCATCGTTACTGCTTTTACATAAGCATATGTTGTTGACTGCAAGTAGGTGTTTATTATGAAGCACCGAGCAGATGACAATGTAGATCACTACAAGGCAAGGCTTGCGGCACGTGGGTTCACCTAGAGATATGGGGTGGACTATCAGGATATCTTCTCTCTAGTCGCTAGTCATTCTACAGTGTGTATTCTTCTTTCTATTGTAGTGACAAAGGATTGGTCCCTATCAGCTAGATGTGAAGAATGTATCTCTATGGTGATCTACAGGAGGATATCTACATGCAGCAGCCACCTGGATTCGCTGCTGAGGGGAGACTGTCAGAAGGTTTGCAGGATTCACATGGCAATTTATGACCTTAAGCAGAGTCCAAGAGCATGGTTGCAGAAGATCTCAGATCTGATAGAGCAACATGGGTTCTTAAGATCGATTGCTGATCGTTCACTGTGTGTTCAGAGGTCCCAAAGTGGTACAGTTATCATACTTGTTTTTGTTTTTGATATCATTGTTTCAAGGAATAGTGAGCAGGGCATCCAGGCTGCTAAGGATATCCTAGGTCAGCAGTTTGTAACCAAGGACCTTTACAATATATGTTACTTGGACTGGAGTTTGCCATAAACTAGCGAGGTCTTGTAATGACCCAGAGGAAGTACGTTACAGATCTTCTCTCTGAGATAGGCATGGCAGAGCATGTGCAGATGCGGATTATGTAGGGTGTCTCAAGGACAGGAAGTCTACTTATGCATTTGCAGTGTTCATGGGGAGTTCATTGGTGTCATGGAAGAGCAAGAAGCAGACTGTGGTTGTCAGATCCAGTGTTGAATCAGAGTACAAGGCCATGGGCCCATGGCATTGGCTAGTACAGAGATGATCTGGGTCAGATTTGTTCTTACTGACCTAACAGTTGAGACACCTCTTTGCATGCTCCTCCAATGTGACAACATGGTTTCTCTCTTCATTGCCTATGTGGAAAAAGATGATGGGACAAAATGAATTATTATATTCAAGGGGTCTAGGGTTTCTTATATAACGTAAAACCCTAAAGAGCAAAAAAAGAGAAATTACATAAAAGACCTCGAAGGATTACACAACTCAATAAATAGCCTAATAACAAAATAATTCTAACACTCCCCCTCAAGTAGGAGCATATCTGTCGATCATGACCAACTTGAAAATCATTAATGAGAGGTGTTTTTTTGGTAGTGCCTTCGTGAATTTATCTGCGAGTTGAAGATTTATGGGGATGTGAGGTGTAATGATCTTTCCTCGTACCACATCTCGAATGAAATGACAGTCAATCTCAATGTGCTTAGTCCGCTCATGAAATAGTAGATTGGTGGCAATGTATGTAGCAGACTTGCTATCACAATATAAATGTACATGAGTAGTAGCAGGAAGTCCAAGCTCTTGTCATAAAGGAGACAAGCCAGGTAATCTCATAAATGACATGTGTCATTGCCCTATATTCTACTTCTACACTTGATCTAGAAATCACTGTCTTCTTTTTGCTTCGCCATGTAACAAGGTTGCCACCAACAAACATAGCATAGCCTGTAATGGATCGTTAATGCTCGGGTGAACTGGCATAATATGCATCTGCATAAGCGGTGATATCAGTGTGACCATTGACCTTGTAGAAGAGGCCTCGCCCTGGAGATTCCTTTAAATATCGAAGGATCAGAAGAACATCATGTCAATGACTGTAGAATGGTCTCTTCATGTAGCGGCTAGATTTACTCACAGCGTACGATATATCAGACCTAATAACTGTGCGGTAGATCAGTTTGCCTATGAGGCTTCTATATCGTGTAGTATTCTCAAACTCAGGATCAACGAATGTAGCATATTTTCGCAACTCTATTGGGATGGCAGATGGTTTGCATCCAAGTAAACCAGCTTCTATAAGAATATCCAGTCAGTATTTCCGTTGTGATAGATGTAATCCCTCTGCAGTGCATATCACCTCAATACCGAGGAAGTATCAGAGTTGACCAAGGTCCTTGGTGACAAGTACCTTCTACAGGAAGGCCTTGGTCTGTAGAATGTCTCCTTCATCATCACCAGTGACTACCATATCATCAACATAGACAATAAGTATCACAATGCTAGTGGATCGTTGTAAAGACCCATCGACAGGCAATAGGCTTGGCACCTGTAAGAAAAGGCACAAGATCCCATGTGCCCCTAGATGTAAGCATGTCCATCACCTCATCCATAGCCTTTTTCCAACCATGGTCTTGTAATGCACTGTAATGATCACGAGGAATAGTAATAGCCATAAAAGCATCTGCAAATCATTTGTCACAGCTGGATAGATTGTCAGTGGAACTAAAACGTGACATATGATGTGTAGTGCATTGCCTTTTTGGTCAGCGCAGAGCTATAGAGAGTTCTGGTGGAGCTTCTGGAGCTGCAGTGGTGGGGCCACTAGAAGATGACACGTCATCTTGCAAAGGAATAGGTAACTGTGGAAAGGAAAAATAGAATTGTTTATCCATCGTAGCCTTAGGGATCTCTTATATAGGAGAAAAGCATTAAATTAAAGGGCATAGATTACCATGTGCTCTCGTCTCAGGCTTTCAAGGTGTTCGTCGGTAGTCAGGGGACTTCTATGACTCGTCTACTGAAAGTTTTGCAGAACTCTACTACAAGGGAGATCACTTCTACTACGCATCTAGCTACTGCCTCATATATTGTAGCCAACTCTGCCTCTGCACTAGCATCAACCTAGATCATTGACTCCGATACGACTACTCACTTGACCGGAGAAGGCAGTTTTTTGACCTCATCTTAACCATCTTCCACTGTGAAGTCAGTTCGAGTAGCCAGCAATGCTCATTCTCATGTTAGGACCGTTGGGACTATGGAGTTCTCCTCCAAGCTTCAGCTCTCTGGCGTTTACTACGCACCAAATTTTCCTCTGAGCCTCTTATCAGTTCATAAGCTATGTGTTGAATTGAATTGTTGAGTGATTTTTGATGATTTCTATTGATATTTTCAGGACATTCAGATGATGCAGATTTTTGGTGGGGGGCATGAGAAGAACGGTCTTTACTATCTTGATATCCATGTTAACTCAACCTTTGCAGGTGTTGCATCTGTGTCAGCTGACCCATTCATATGTCATTTACGACTTGGTCTCCCATCTGCCAAATCTCGTTCTCATATGTTTTTCGGACTGTCATCTCTAAAACCGTTTAAGTGTGAAGCATGCCAATATGACAAACACCATCGTGCTTCTTTTCCACCTAGGAAAGAGTCATGCCGATCATTACCTTTATCTTTAATTCATTGTGATATTTTGGGACCTTGCCATGTTCGTACTATTGTCGGTCGTAGATACATTGTTGTTTTTATTGATGATTACAACAGATCTTCTTGGGTATATTTGATCAAGGAGCGGTCCAAAATTAATAACATTGTCAAGTCTTTCTTTCAGCTTATTAAAACATCTTTCGCTACACGTATCAAACTACTAGGACTAACAATGCTCTTGAGTTCACTCAACAAGACTTGATATCTTTCTTTGCCGCTCATGGAACCCTTCACCAGACATCTTGTCCATATACCTCACAACAAAATGGGGTAGAGGAAAGAAAGCTTTGTCACCTTCTAGACATTGCTCGTACCTTGCTTACTCACATAAAGGTTCCAAAACCCACTGGGGAGATGTTGTTCTCATTGTTACCTACCTCATCAATAGGGTCCCATCTTCATCCCTCAAGGGGGTAACTCCTTTCTCACTCATGTATATTGACAAGGAACCTTTTCCACTTCCATTGATGATTTTTAGTTGCATTGCCTCCGTACACAGTTTTCAAACTGTAGATAAATTGTCTCCTCGTGCTATCAAGTGGGTTTTCCTTGGATAATCTCACACCCAAAAGGGGTACAGGTGCTACGACCCTATAGGTCATCGTTACTACATTTTTGCATATGTCACTTTCTTTGAACAAACTAGCTACTTTACTCAGCCTTTCAGTGACATACCCTTAGAGCTCCCGCTACTACCCATTGTCTATAAAATGTAACACACTAGTCATTATGAACCTCTACCGTTAATGTTGAGCTATTTGTATCTCTCAGTCTTTATTTTATATTTCGTATTTCTTTTGTCCACTTCATGTAATTTCTACATAGAGCTTTTCTCCTATATAAGAGTGCTATAAAGCTATGGTGAATAAACGATTCTATATTTTCCTTTCCACATGATATCAGAGCGACGATCCTAGGTAAAAGCATGTGCCCTAGTTGCCCCACCCCACCAAAATCCTAACGTGCCAAGTGTTGCCGCCGTCTAGCCTCGTGTGTGGCGCCACCAGTCACTGCAGTTGTCGTGAACAACAGCAGCAGGCTGCCGCTGCCGCCCGTGAGCAGTAGCAACCGCCAAGGATGCCGCCACTATCCTCTCTAGTACAACTAGTGCTACCACTAACAGCCCTAGCTGCTCAGCGCTACCTCCGCTAGCCCGAGGGGCTTTGTGGCATACTAGGGATCCCCATCAATGCTTTTTAAGGTCTGAAAATCATTTCAAAAGGACGATTTGATCTCTGATCGATCTGATTTTTGGGTTTCTAGGGTGTGATGCAGCTAGTGCTACCACCAGCAGCCCTAGCTGCTCACCTCTACCTTTGCCATAGCCCGAGGGGCTTTGTGACATAATAGGGATCCCCATTCAACGCTTTCTGAGGTCTGAAAATCATTTCAAAAGGACGATTTGATCTCTGATCGGTCTGATTTTTGGGTTTCTATGGTGTGATTTTATTATCTAAAACACGATAGTTACCCAAAGAGGCTTCCAATGGATGGAAGATGTTGTGGTATGAGTCTACACCCACAACCATATTCTTGTATGTTCATGTAGATGCAGTCATTCATGTCTTCAACCCCAATCTTGGTTATTGTTGTCATCATGTCAGACAACAGAGTCGACTCTAAAGCTGATGTTTCATCCACGAATGCTTTCAAATGTCCAGCACCCATTATCAAAATGGATAGAACAAATTATGATTTATGGGTCATGCAGTTCATGAGCTTAATGCAGTGTAACGAAAAGAAGCACATCCTCACATAGGATGAGCCAAAAGACAATACTGGGGTTCACGCCTCGTGGGAGGCAGATGACGCATATGCACGTGTATGGTTGTCTGGTACAGTTTTAGTGGAGATAGCTAATGATATTCTGATTTAGCCCATAACAAAGGCGATGTGGGATATTCTCACTGTTACATACTCTCCGGCGAAGAATGAGTCGAAGATACCGTAACTTCAGTATGATATCTTCACATCTAAGCATAACGGTTATCCACTCCGTACCATTTACACTTCTCTTAGGGGTGTGTTTGAGAAGCTTCATGGTTTCATTCCTTTGATCGTGTCGCCAGAACAACTCAAGGCCTCCAAAGAATCGGTGATGATCAGAGTGTTTCTTGCAGCCTAGGATGTTGCTTGCTCACAGATTCTTACTGATGCCATTATCCCTTCAATGGAGGAGACATGCTGAAGATTGAGCATACTATCTATAGCATCTGGTGAGTTAGTCAACAGTATCAGACCTCCTCAGCTATGGCTGCATCGCGTGGTAGAGGGAGTTCTACACCATATCACGGGTGTGGTACCCATGGTAGGGGAGGAGCAGTCGACCCCGTCAGCCTTGCACTTGTTGTCACCGGTCGGGACATACAGTGGACACATGCTACTTTAAGCATGGCTTTCCTGCTTCAGCTCGAGTTGCGGAGAAGACTCAGCAAGTTGGTACTCCACCTCCTGCATCTGATCAGAGATTTGATGAGCTTGTGGCACGACTGAGAGAGATTATACATGTACCAGGATCCACTCCTCCTACAGGATCCTCTGAGGTAACCACCTCAGCATCTACATCCACATCAGGTACTTCATATGCCTTTACTAGTTATTATAAGGAAGATTTGTCTGAATGGTTTATGGACTCAAGAGCTTCACATCATCTTTGTGGTGACGGAGGGAAGTTTAGTACATACAAACCAACTCAGCCAGGTAGATCGGTAGTCATAGCAGATGGGACACATTCTTTCATCATTGGTCACGGGAAGGTGCATTAACTTCAGTAATGCGCCTTCAAAATGTTCTTTATGCTCCTCAATTTTCTATGAATTTACTGTCCATTAGTCAAATCACCAAGGATTTACATTGTTGTGCCATATTTGACCCATCGTCTCTCGTGTTTCAGGACATCCTAACGGGCAGGGTGATTGGATCTGGCCGTGAGCAAGGAGGTCTCTATAGACTGGTTCAGTCCCTATATGTTGGTACTTCATCTCTTCACATTGGATCGGTTTCTCCCTATGCATGGCACCTCCGGTTTGGTCATCTTCCTTTGTAAAAGTTGTGTTACATCCTTCCTCAGATTTCTCCTCGCTCTACCTTTCAGTGCAAGGCCTGCCAACTTGAAAAGCATCGCCGGTCTAGCTTTCAGAGTCATCAGGTTCGTAGTAGTCGTAGTATTTTTCTAATTGCTTCAACTTGATATTTGGGATCCTAGTCGTGTCTGACCCTTAGGGTGCGTTTGGTTAGCGGGTTAAGGCAGGTTAAACTGGTAGAGGGTAACCCATTTTTGGGTTTTGGTGTTTGGATAGAGGGTTAAACTGAGGGTGGGTTAGAAGTAGGTTTGTTGTGATATGATTGTATTGAAGTTTGAAAAAGTGAGTAGTATTTGTGATGTGATTGTATTGAAGTTTGGAAAAGTGAGTAGGAGTGGAGTAGTTTATAATTTTTATATGATATGATGGTATAATATATTATTTTTTGATAGGACTGATGATGTAAAATTGATTTATTTAATTTTTAAAAAAAGAGAAATGTGGGACCCACATGAGAGAGAGAGAGAGGGAGTGGGGGAGTTTACCCCTGCAACCGAACGGCCTCTTAAGGACAGATTCTATCTTGTTGATGTGGATGATCTTTCCAGATTGTCTTGGGTTTTCCTTCTTAAATTTAAGTCTGATACTAGTCCTGTTATTCAGTCTTTCATTAATGAAATAAAGAATATTTTCACTGCGAAATGTTAAATATATTCGTTCCGACAAGGAATTAGGATTTTGTAGTCTTCAACTTTTGTAGTTTCTCAGAACCCTTGGCATTGTTTATCAAATTTCTTGTGCTTATACTTCCCAACAGAATGGGGTGGTTGAACACAAACATCGTCACCTTTTGGATGTTACCAGGACCCTCTTGATCCAGAGTCGTGCTCCTCATTCATATTGGGGGTATGTTGTTCTAACTGCTTGCTGCCTGGTGAATTCTATGCCCTCATCTGTGTTAGGGGAGAAGATCCCGTTCTTGATTGTGTTTCCCGAGAAGAATCTGTTCTCCCTCACTCATAGTGAATTTGGGTATGTTGCATTTGTTCATCATACGTCTCCAGATCATGACAAGCTCTCTCCCAGAGTTGTCAAGTGCATCTTTGTGGGGTATTCCAGGAATCAAAAAGGATATCATTGTTTTGATTCTGTTCGGAGAAAATATTATGTTGGTGCGGATGTCACTTTCTTTGAGTCTATTATGTTTTTCTCTCATACAGGTGAAAAGTTGATTCCTTCGGAGTTTGGAGAAGAGGTATACATGACTTCATTTTCGATTTTGTCTATTCCAGGCTCCACTTCCTCACCACCTTCCTCACCATCTTCTTCACCTCCACCACTACCACCTCCACCCACCGCACCCATTTGGTTTCCGCATGTTTACTAGTGTTGACCTTATGCTCATGTGTGTCCTTCATCATCCAGTACACCTCAGGTATGTTCTGAGCACTTGGTTTCTACTGATGGCACTGGTGATTTGCGTTTACAGTAGGATGAGCATGGGGTCTTAGATGTTCCAGTCTCAGCTACTGAGGAAGCTGAGGATCTTGACATATCCATTGCCTTACGGAAGCAGAGGCGTACATGCACTATTCATCCTCTTGTTTCCTATGTTTCTCTTGCACGTCTCTCAAATGGGTTTCAGAGGTTTGTTGTGGGCATGTCTGCTATGGAGATACCACGGTCATATCAGGAGGCATTACAGGTTAGTAAGTGGCGTCTGGATATGGAGGAGGAAATGGATATGTTACAATCTCGTGGTACTTGGAGTATTGTACATGCTCCCCCTAGTGCATCTATTGTTTGTAGCAAGTGGGTATTTACGGTGAAACATCACACGGATGGTACATTGTTGGCATCCATGTATGCGACAACATGCCACAACTCCCAGTTTTCTTTGCCAATAGATTTGTCTTCCTTCATGCAATGAATACATGCTGCCGGATGCGCATCACCAATGACTCACTGGAGTGGGATGTGAACGTGATGTCATTGGCTTGTGTGAATGAGAGGTTGTGGCACGGGAAGGGGAGGGGGTGGTGAGGGGGGAGAAGGGAGGTGGGGGCACCACCGCATGGGGAGGTAGTGGTGCGGGAGAGGGGGAAGAGATGGCACTGCAGGGAACATGGAGACAAGAATCAAGAGGAAGGGAGGTAACAGATGATGAAGGTGAAGGGAGGAGGAAGAAGGGGTAGGAGATGTATGGTAAGTATAATTCAAGGTTAAGCGTAGATATCCCATTTTTTTACGAATCTTGTTTTAATCGATGGCCAAATAGATGGGAGTTAATCTCAAGGGTCGTGGTGTAAGAATTGGTAAGTAAGTAGTGGTCAAGGGGTAAATACGAAGTTTACAGGGGTTGTAACGCAATGGACAGTTTATAGCAGTCGTGGTGTAACAATCCCTTGATTTAAATAAGTGTTATCAGCATCTCAGATTGGTCACAGGATGTTATTTTTTACTTATGATAGTTATTCTAGACTGATTAAAATAAATATTTCTATGATCTTAATAAGAGCCAACTAATTTGTTTTCTTTTTTTGTTAATATGCAGATGTTGGTATATGAATTTGTGCCAAGTGGTACTCTGCGAAGTCATCTTTCAGGTGAAAAAGAAAGTATTTTGGTAATTATTGGATTGCTATGGATTGAAAAGGTGCATTTAACGTGTGCATGCGCACACAAAGAACCGAACATGACAGTCTGTGTTATATGTAACACATGCATCCATGGAGTACCAACCAATCCAAGCTTGTGTATGCTTAGGATTGATACGTTAGGAGGAACGAAAGTTTTATGGCATGAGAAAAGCCTAGACTTTTCTGCTTTAAGTTGTTATGGAACCTAATATGCATGTGCCATTGTCCTGTTTATCTATCTGAGAAGAAATATCACGGTGCTTGCAATGATTTTGTTACATTTTTGCAATTTTATATGATTTTGCTTTTACTTGCATTTATGTGCACTCCAGATTCTCAGTTTGGATTTGTTGGACATTTATCATTTACTACTATATAGTCATTGTTGTGTAAGAGTTTGCGTGTGTGTGTCTGACTTTATTTTTATTTACAGCAAATTCAAAAGAAACCCTGGGTCTGGCCGTGAGATTGCGGATTGCTTTGGGTGCTGCCAGGGGAATTCTCTATTTGCATACAGAAGTTGATCCTCCTATATTTCATCGTGATATAAAATCTAGCAACATATTGTTGGATTTCAAGTTTTCTGCCAAGGTTGCTGACTTTGGACTTTCACGTCTTGCACCAGTGCCTGATATTGAAGGCTCCGAACCCAGTCATGTTTCTACTGCAGTTAAAGGAACTCCGGTATGTAAAAGAGTAAATTCAGTTTTTGGGAAAATGATCCTCTTCCCATTGCGTTACAATTCTTTTATATTTGCGTACGTAATGGAGAATGATGAAATGATTTGCTTATTAGAGAACGTTACCCGCATGACTCCTTATATAGGGAGAGTTCTATGGTTAGAATTACACAGTGTGACATCATAATAACAAAAGATGAGTATACCCCTACGGTGGAATATATGTCCTCTTACCCACAAGCTAGAGCATATATATCAACTTTGTTTATATTTTTTCGACATCTCTCAAATTGTATATAGTTGAGAGTTTTGGTGATGACCTTGACTATCTGTTTTTTTATGATATACTAGAAGATTGAACTTTGTTGAATAATATATGAATGCATAATCTTCAAGAATGAACAATCGAATCTCGGACATAAATAAAGAACATTCATCCTCGAGAATCGAACCCGCTCTAATACTATGTTAAAATATGAGGAATGCGGAAGTGAATTCATAAATAGAGCAGAGAAATCTAGAAAGAATAAAACATTGACATTCAAGATTTTACGTGGAACCCTGCTCCCTAAGGAGCGGGATGAAACCACGAGAGAACACCTCAAAGCTCTGATGTGTCTATTGACTTTCTCATCTGATACACGAGGTTTGGGGCTTCTTATATAGCCTCCACAGACCCTCCAAGTCCCACCACTGGTAGATGTGGGACTAAACATTGGATGTGGTAAATGGATCTTGGCAGGATCCATTTACACATCAACACATATAAGAGACGCATACTCCAACAAACTTGATGTATCTTTAAACCATCATGTATACATCAAAGTGATTTGAAGTAGAAGAATCCATAAAGTGACTTAGCTTAGCAACTGCGAGCAATGTATCTAGCAATGTGATGGTCAAAAATAATAGCTTCCCAACCAATTGCTTGTAACAATTTGTCTCCGATCTCTTCAGCCTTGTAAATGTGTGCTTTGGAATCCATTAGGTATATGACCTCGTTTAGAACCTAACATCCCAATCTTCTACAACTGATCAATAGTGTACATTATTGGGGCATTACTAAACTTTGTTTGGAGCAACAAAATTCTATCCCAAGAAAGTATCTTAGATGTCCAAGGTCCTTAATTACAAACTACTTGCCAGTTGTTTATTTATTTCCATAATTTCATCTAAGTCATCACTATGGTAAAAATATCATCCACATAAATGAGCATGATTACTGCCTTTTCTTAACCATTACACAAACAAGGAATAGTCAGATGATGACCTAGAATGTCCACACTCCCAAGGACCTCTGAAAGCTTTTGGGACTAGAACTAAGAGCTTTGTTTAAGGCCATAAATAAAATTTGTTTTCCCTTTTAGTCTCTATTGAGATAATTGTATCTCACATTATCATTTTTATATTTTATGTTTTCTTTGTGTATTGTTAGAAAATCGGAAGCGGAAGCGGAATAACAGAATAAAGAAGAATAATCACGAAGAACACAAAGATTTTTACGTGGAACCCTACTCCGTGAGGAGCGGGATGAAACCACGGGAGAAGCCCTCAAAGGGGGCGGATATTCTATTGAACTTTCTCATCTGTTACAGGAGGCCTGGGGCTCCTTATATAGCCTCCACAGGGCCTCCAAGTCCCATCACTGGACGATGTGGGACAAAACTCAGTGGTGGGGTAAATGGACCCTGGAGGGATCCATTTACCCACCTATTACATAAGTGACGCATGCTCCAAATACTCTAACATGTATCACTTACGTAATTAACCCATGGCTTTTCTTCCTATATAAGAGAGCTCTGGGATCTCTTCTATGACATGGAAGGCCGTATCGATATCGATATCGTTTCGGTCCGTCCGGATATGGATATATCGACGATATATCGACGATATCGGTGGAAATGTCAAAAATAGCGCAAAAAGCCATTTTTTGGCATTTTTTCAGAAATTAAGGTCATCCAAGATATTAAAACAACAAATAACATATAAATACACACTTATATCACACATATCGGTCCATTTATAGATCATATTGCGCACATATCGGTATCACACATATCGGCCATATCGAACATATTGATATTAATATTGATTCTTGACTTATAAATATTGGAAATGGATTTAATTCAAGTTCTTATAACATGAAATACTACAAATATACACCTAGAAAATACATATAGATCATTTATGAGGACTGTGATCCTTATAGTGCACATATCGATCATATCGAACATATCGCTGATATTGTTAGTTGTTTACGTACTATATATATATTGAAAATGGAGTTCATCCAAGTACTTTGATCACTAAATAATTCACAAATGTACTCTTACTCTCTTAGATAACATATATCGATCATCTATGAACCTTATATCACATATATCGATACGGTTGTACTGTTAGTTGTTGATATATATATATATATTGAAAATGGAGTTTATCCTAGTTCTTAGATCCCTAAATAACTTACAAATATACTCTTAAATCACACATATCGATCATCTATAAAGCTTATATTGTATATATCGATCATTTCGAACATATCAATATTAATGTTGATTCGTGACTTTATAGATTTTTTTTGAAGAATTGACTTATAGATATTGGAAATGGATTTCATTCAAGATTTACAACATGAAATAACTTGTAAATATACACCAAGTTGAAGAACCATTGTATGCACCCTCCTGTCGCACCATACCCTGCCAGTACGGGGGTCTCGCTGACCGGTCAGCGAGCCTTGGGGGGCTAGGGGGGGCCCAGGTTGGCCCCCCTTGCGGGGGTGCCCCCGACCCGGAACAAAGTATATAAATCATACATTGTTATAATACTAGTTGTAGCTAGATAGGTAGTGGAATCAAGCTTGCATGAATAATAACATTCATATATAGGGATATCGACGAAATATCAGCGATATCGGTCGATATCTTATATTTTTTGCACTGAATCCATTCATTTTTGACCGATATGGGCCGATATGGCGATATATCGCCGATATATCGACGATATCTCTGTAAATGGATATACACTTCAATTTCGATACCCCCAACCTCTCGATACCGATATATCGCCGATACGGCCTTCCATGTTCTATGATATGATTTATTTTTATCCCAACATGGTATCAGAGCAACGGTCCTAGACCAGGGTTCTCTACCACCCAAAACCCTAACCCTACACCCCCCTCCCCCCGCCCGGTCCGGCGCCGCCGCACGCTACAGGGGCTCCAGCACTGCCCTACCCCTCCTACGAAGCCCCGGCGGCCCTCCTGCGCCCAGGGGGTCCAGCGTCGCACGCTTCAGGGACTCCAACACCGCTGCTGGAGGCTTCGCAGCCCTCCTGCATGGCCGTCGACCCCCTCCTGTGCGCCGCCCTGCCGCCATAGGCCCCGCCCTGTCATCGGCTCCGACGTAGACACCTCCCGCTGCCGTCAGGGGGTTGCTGCAAGGCATTTTTAGTGTCGCTCTGAGGTCTGTTCTGATTCGCAAACAGTGATATAGTCTGATTTGTACCTTGTTGTGCAGCCCTAGACCTCGAACGAAGAATTGGGGATGGTTGTATAAGTCTACAGATACAACTCATCCCTCCTATGGTGTTGTAGACAAGTCTATTCTTGATTTGTTCCCCACTTGTTCCGCATCTTGGCTTATTGGAAAAATGTCATAGAATAAGGGCGATGTGTTCTCTTCCGGTGCCTTCAAGGGCCCAGCACTTATCGTGAAGATGGACGGGACCAACTATGCGTTATGGTCGTACCCTAATGCAGTGCCACAACAAGGAGCATATTCTGACTGACTCAGAGTCGGCGGACAAGACTGGGGTCAATGCATCATGGAAGCAAGATGATGCCTATGCTCGTATTTGGCTCTCTGGGACACTTACCGTAGAGATCACTAATGATATTGTCAATCAGCCAACTACAAAGGCTATGTGGGATATACTGGCAGCGACATACGGACAGGAGAAGAATGAAAGCAAGATTCTTCAACTACAGTTCGACATTTTCTCGACCAAGCAGAATGGTCAACCTCTCCACGCACATTTCTCTCATTTGAGAGGCATGTTTGAACGACTCCACAATTTTATGCTTATTACTACTAGCACTGAACAACAACAGGCGTATCGGAATGCCACCATGACTGGAGTTTTCTTGTCATCCCTTGACTTAGAGTACGATGCCGCTCGTACTCAACTTCTGACTGGAGAGACCATTCCACCGATAGAGGAGGTCTACAAGCGACTGAGCAGGATTACTACAACGCCTACCACTACACCACGGACGACTTCCTCGACTATGGCAGTCTCTCGTGGCCACGGAAGTTCTTCCCAGTTTCGTGGATGTGGACCTCGTGGTCGGGGTGGCGGATGTCAGCGTGGCCCATGTTCCTATTGCCATCGTCCCGGTCACTCGGAGGAGACATGCTTTCAGAAGCATGGATATCCGACATCTGCACGTGTTGCTGAGCAGACTGACTCTTCATCTGCACCTACTATAGGTGTACGTTTTGAAGATCTTGTCTCGAGACTTCGAGAGATGGTGACCACCCCTACGACTCCGACTGCAGGTCCATCAGATGCAGCGGCCACCACCAGAGCATTGTCCAGTTCATGAGGTATTCCCTATGTACTTACCAGTAGCAGCAGTTCTGATGTGACAGATTGGATTATGGACTCTGGAGCGTCTCATCATATGTGTGGAGACTGGACGCAGTTTACCTCTTACGGGCCTATCCCTCATGGGCGATCCGTGGTCATTGCCAATGGAGTTCGGCTACCCATTCTTGGTCAGGGGGAGATTGTTTTAGCCCCATCTATGCGGCTTCATAATGTCTTACACACTTCTGATTTTCAAATGAATCTTTTGTCTGTTAATCAAATTACAAAAGATTTGCATTGTCGTATCATCTTTGATCCCTCTTCTCCTGTGTTTCAGGACATACTAACTAGCAGGATGATTGGTCATGGCCGTAAGCAGAGAGGATTATATAAGCTTGACATTCCATCATGTGTTAGGGTGGCTTCTATTCCCTCCGGACCTGTTTTTCCTTTCATGTGGCATCTTCTCTTTGGCCACCTTCCTCTTCAGAAGATGATTCATGTTCTCCCGCAGGTATCTACTCGTACTGCTTTGGACTGTGAAGCATTTCAACTTGGTAAACACCATCGCTCTTCGTTTTCCGAGTCGTCATAGTAGTCGGTCTTTCGAGTTGTTTCATTTCGACAGTTGGGGTCCAAGTCGTATTCCTGATCATCAGGGGCATCGTTTTTATATGGTTGTTGTGGATGATTATTCTAGACTATCTTGGGTATTCGTGTTAAAACATAAGTCTGAAGTAGGTGCTATCGTTAAGGCTTTTCTTATTGAAGTTAATAATATCTTCTCTGCTAATGTCAAATTCATTCGTATTGATAATGCTTTGGAATTTTCTACATTACACTTAGCGGAATTTCTCAGGTCTCTTGGTATAGTTCATCAGACTTTCTGTAATTATACATCACAGCAAAATGGTGTGGCAGAACGTAAATATCGTCACCTTCTTGACGTCACGAGGACTTTGTTGATTCACAGTCGTACACCTCATTCTTTCTGGGGGGGATGCGATTCTCACAGCCTGTTACTTGGTGAGTCGCATGCCATCCACTATTCTTAAGAAGATTCCCTTCTTGATTGTGTTTCCCGAGAAGGAACTATTCTATCTTACTCTCAGAGTCTTTGGATCGGTGGTCTTTGTCTACAACTTCACTCTTGGCTGTGACAAGCTCTCACCTAGAGCTGTCAAGTTTGTCTTTGTTGGTTATTCTCGTACCCAAAAAGGATATAGATGCTTTGATCCTATTGGGAGAAAATACTATGTGAGCGCTGACGTTGCATTTTTTGAGTCTATTATGTACTTTTCTCCCATAGGTGACAGGTTGTCTAATGTTGGTTCTAGAGAGGATGTTGTGGTTCCTCCACCTCCATCTTCTCCATCTCATGCCCCTTGTGACGCTCCTCGGTTTTCACCGCCTCCACCTCCTATCACCGAATCCATGTTTTTACCCCATGTTTATACTCGCAGGTCTTCTACTCGCCCCTCTGCTCATGCGTCGTCCACATCATCCACCATGCCTTAGGGATGTCATGAAAATATTATTTCTATTGATGGAACTGGAGATTTGAATAATATACAGGAAGAGTTGATTTCAGAGGACAATGAGGTTGATGACCTGGAGATACCTATTGTCCTAAGGAAGCCCCATCGCCAATGTGCCATGTACCCTCTTGCTGCACATGTTTCCTTGGATCATCTTTCAGCGGATTACAAGAAGTTTGTTGTGGGACTATTTGCTGTTATTATCCCACGGATGTATCAGGAGGCGCTTCAGGATAGTAGGTGGCGACTTGCAATGGAAGAGGAGATGGCGGCTCTACGATCACGTGGCACCTAGAGCATTGTCTCTGCTCCAGCAGGTGCCTCTGTTGTGAGCTGCAAATGGATATTCACGATTAAGCAGAGGGCAGAGGGCAGTGTGGACCGCTTTAAAGCAAGGCTTGTGGCTCAGGGGTTCACCTGAATCTATGGGTTGTAGGGCTGAACATGTTCGTATTCGATTTGAGTTCGTTCGATAATAGTTCAAAAAATGTTCGTTCATTTCTAAATGAGCTGAACATGAACTTCAAATTTTAGTTCGATAGCTTAACGAACCGAACATGAACATAACATATGTTTGTTCGATAAAAGTTTGAGTTCGATATATGTATGTGTGTATTTGTATGTATAACTTAGTATTTATACACTTGATAAATTTCAAAGTTAAAGAAATTGTGATATTTATTGAGCTTTGTGCCTCTTATTTGAATAATTTCTTATTTTTACTGCTTATCGAACCTTTTATCGAACCCCAGTTTCAAACTTGTTCATATAAACAAGTTTTAGTTAAGTTAAATAGTTAACGAACTGTTATTGAACTGAACTCGAACGTTCATTTTCTAAACGAACTCGAACTCGAACATATCCTATCGAACATTTATCGAACCAAACTCGAACTCGAACTTTCGAACTTCTTTATGGAACCGAACTCGAGCATAGGTCCGTTCGTTACAGTTAGGTTCAATTAGCAAGACATTCGACACTAGGCATTCTTCTATCTGTTGTCGTTTCACGGGACTGGCCTTTATACCAGCTTGATGTGAAGAATGCATTTCTCTGTGGGGATCTATAGGAGGAAGTATATATGCAACAGCCACCAGGATTTGCTACTGAGGGGGAGTCTTAGAAGGTGCGCAGACTTCATAAGGCAATTTATGGCCTGAAGTAGAGTCCGAGAGCTTGGTATCAAAAGCTATCGGAGTTGATAGAGCAACAGGGGTTTGTGCGGTCTACTGCGGACCACTCGCTATTTGTTCAGAGGACACAGAGAGGTATTGTGGCTATTCTTATTTATGTGGATGATATTGTCATTACAGGAGATGATGAGCAGGGCATTCATACTGCCAAGGAGTTCCTAGGTCTACAGTTTGTGACTAAGGACCTTGGCAATCCTCGTTACTTCCTTGGGTTGGAGTTCGCCAGGAACCAGCGTGGTCTTGTAATGACTCAGAGGAAGTTTGTTATGGACCTTCTCTCTGAGACAGGTATGACAGGGTGCAAACCTGCTACTACCCCTATGGATGCAAGCATGAGATTGTATGATGAGGACACTGAAGAAGTTGACATGAGGAGATACAGAGAGCTTGTCGGGAAGCTCTTATACGCCACCATCACCAGGCTGGATATTGCTTTGGCAGTAAGCAAAGTCAGTCAGTTCATGGAGCAGCCCAGGAAGGTGCATATAGATGTCGTCCATATGATCTTGAGGTATTTGAAGACTTCACCTGGTTCTGGCCTTATATTTAGTAGGGATACATCTCTTGAGGTGACAGCATGTGCAGATGCAGATTATGCTGGTTGTCCCAGGGACAGAAAGTCCACTTCTTGTTGGCTATTTTTGTAGGCAGCTCACTAGTTTCATGGAAAAGCAACAAGCAGACAGTGGTGGCCATTTCTAGTGCAGAATCTGAATACAGGGCCATGTCACAAGGATGTGCAGAGATGATGTGGGTTAGATCAGTATTGACCGACCTTACTATTGAGGTTTCTCTTCCTATGAATCTTTTATGTGATAATCAAGCTGCTTTATTTATTGCCAATAACCCTGCTTTTCATGAACGGACAAAGCATATCGAGGTGGATTTCATTACACTAGAGACATGATCCAGAAAGGTCTTATATCCACCTCTCATGTTTCCACAGGAGATCAGACGGCAGACATCTTCACCAAGGCCCTGTCTAGAGGTCCATTTCAGAAGTGTTGTTCCAAGCTGAGCATGATTGATATTTATGCTCTAGCTTGAGGGGGAGTGTTGAGATAATTGTATCTCACGGTATCACTTTTATTTTTATGTTTTCTTTGTGTATCACTTATGTAATTAACCCATGGCTTTTCTCCTATATAAGAGAGCCATGGGATCTCTTCTATGATATGAATTATTTTTATCCCAATAATCCCTATTTTTATGAGGATTTCAAAAAGTATTTTTATGGAATTTTTCAAGAAGGAATAAATTAGATTTGCAATGTGTAATATTTTTGGTCTTTTCCTATTTTAAGTTTGACGATTAAAAATAGCATGTGGTAGATGGTAAATGCAAGTTAATATGATTTTTTACGTGCATTTTCAAATTAAAATGTATTAATTAAAAATGAAATATGAAAGCCTATAGCCAGCATGGAGGGGAAATCGGAGAGCCCGGAACTTATGATGGAATTAAATGAAAGAGAGGAAGGGGTGAGTTCTATTCTAGTTGTTGTTGGTAGATCGACTAAGTCATGTTTATGGGATGCTATGACATATATCGGCTTGTCTACCAACATTTCCTTTTCTGGAGACATTATTAAGATTGGGGAGTTAGTGATCTGTGTGAAAGGTTTATCCCTGACAAAAATTAATAGACTTCTGGCTCTTGGTCCGGCAGTTGGATGGATCCATTAGAGAAGGGCTATGCCAAGAAATTTAGAAGGGTTTGATTTCTACCTCCCATATCATCTCAGGAGAGCAAACAATTGATATCTTGATGAAGCCGATGAAGAATAACTTGAAAATCATTACATAGACGAGGATCTCGAGTAAGGGAGAACATTATTCGAATGATATGTGATATTTAGTAATCAAATATGACTAACCAATATTTAGCGCGAGAACCGGGATTGAGAGTGAACGGAAAGATTTTTTTCTAAAAATGGCATATCATATAGAATAGTGGTTTTTGTATAGATAAGTGGTTTTGTCGAGTGTCGTTGATTAATATTAGGCAGCTTATATTGGGTATCGCACCATACTGTAGGAAAGATGGCACCTCATTTCAAGTTTTTCATACACACACAAACATACATACATACATATATACACAAATATATGCACACATATATACACATACATATATACGCATATACATATATACACACATATATACATACATGCACATACATATATACATACATACGTGTTAGAAATTACCATATATCGTTGTTTCTTTATTTACCTTTATTTCCTTATGCACGGTTTCCCTATGTATCATTGTTTCCTTATGTATTGTTTCCTTATGTAATCCCTAAGCAACCTAGGTTTAGTCCTATATAAGGACCCCTAGACCTCACAGAATAAACATACAATATTCTTCTCTTCTTTTTTCCACATGGCATCAGAGCAGCGGTCCTAGACCGGTGCTCTGACCTAGCATCCATCCGCCACCGCCCGCCTCTTCCTCCTCTGTCATTTCCTGCGCACCCCGCGCTAGGTCTCCTCGCGTGCGCCACGCTCTTCTACTGTGCACGGCGCATGACTCCTGCTGCTGTGCGCTGGGCCTGGCCCCAGCGCACCACGCGAGGGGTCCGGGAGCACCCTTGCGCCTCTGCGCACCGTGCGAGGTAACCTGCTGCCTCCACGTCTCTCGATCTGCACCAGGGCTCCGCGCAACGGTGCTACTGCGCACCTGGTAGTGCTCCACACTCTCCATCTAGGGCTCCGAGCACCCTCCATCTGCGCCCCTGCGTGAGTGCGTGAGGGCTCCTTGCGCCTGCACCCTTGCGCCTGCGTGAGGGCCCCTGTGCCTGCTCGTACAGGGCTCCAGCGCACCTACGCCTGGTCCTTCTAAGACTCCAGCATCTGTGCATACGCCTGTACCCTTGTGCCCCCTGTGTGAGGGCCACTGCGTAGAAGTTCTGTCTGCATCTGCTAGGGCCCCAACGCACTGCTCTCATGCAGTCCTCGTGCTACCACGCTCTTACCGCCCGAGGCGACTACCACTGCTGCCCTAGACTTATTGTTTAGGGCGTAGAGCCTACACTACTCTCCTAAGATGTGCAACTAAGGAAGTTCTATATATCAACTACAACTGCATCTAGTCACTTTTTCTTGACCTAGAGACGCTATCATGACGTCCATCGAGACAAGGCCTATGTATACTCCTTCTTTGATGATACAAGACACAACTATCAAGTTGAAAGGGTCCGAAAACTATCTTTTATGGTCTTGATCCTTCAAGATATTTATTGGTGGCCAAAGAAAGAGTGCCATCCTCACGAAGACTCCTCCTGCCATCACTGATGCAGAATATGAAGCCTGGTTTGTCGACAGTTGCCAGGTAATTACTTGGATGACTAATATTGTAGATCCAAATATTGCTGCAAATCTCTTATACAAAGATACTGCAAAAGCCATGTGGGAAAATCTGGAGCACACATATTCCCAGAAAACAACCAAGTTTCGTCTCTCTGATATATACACAAGAATCTGGTCTACTAATCAAGAAAAGACCAGTCTAACTGAATACTACCGGACACTTACAAGCTTGTTTGAGGAACTTCTAATCTTTCAACGTGCATGTTGTGATAAACAAATAGGTGAACGTGCTGAGTGGCAAGTCTACAGGTTTCTCTCGGGACTTCACCCGAAGTACAAAATTGCAAAAGATCAATTTCTTATGGTAGATTTATTGCCTACTATCGAAAACATATTCGGTCGCCTACAGGAACTAGAAGCTCCGGTTCAAAATTCTCTAGTTCATTCTTCCACAGAGACGACTGCCCACTGTTCATCTGGGCAAAGAGGACGACAGTCCTATCCTAGAGGCCGGGGTCGTGGCCGCGGACGTGACCTTGGATGAGGTCGTGGTCATGATTCCTCTATTGGTCGCTATCCTGCATGCATACACTGTGGTCGCATGAATCATCCGTCAGAACGTTGTTGGACAACATTTGGCAGGCAACCAAGTGCTCATAACACTTATGACGATGAATCACATGATACGAACAATGATACAACTACCCAGAGTACTGATGGACAACATACTCCATTCAGTGCCTCTGAATATACTCGTCTGCGACAACTTCTAAATGATTCCGCTCCCTCAAAAGATACACCCGCATCTGTTGCTACTGCTAGCCTTGCCACTACATCAGGTACAATAGCAAACTCAATCTTTGTTACCAAACATGCATGGATTATTGATTCTGGAGCTTCCACACATCTAACGGGAGATGTAAGTCTACTCACCTCATCTCAACCCTCTACCTCTATAAAGAGCGTTCGTGTTGCCAATAGGGATCATTCTCCTGTTACTGCTGTTGGAGCTATTGAATTCTCCAACAAACTTCGACTGACAACTGTGCATTGTGCTCCTGCTTTCCTGCTCAGTCTTTTATCTGTTCAGAAGTTATGTCGTGAGCTACATTGTCATGTTATTTTTGATGAATTCTGCAGCTATTTTCAGGACATCCGGACGAGGCAGATTTTTGGTGGGGGACATGAGAAGAATGGCCTATATTACCTCAACAGCCCTATCACTACCAACTTTGCTGGTGCTACCTCCATCACTGAAGATCCCCTTCTATGGCATCTTCGTCTGGGACATCCTTCTGCTAAAGCCCTCTCTATGATGTTCCCTGAACTGTCTACGCTAAAACCGTTTGAGTGTGAAGCATGCCAGTTCAGAAAACATCATAGAGTTTCCTTTCCTGCTAGAACTGAGCCTCGTCGCACTACTCCTTTCTTCCTAATTCATTGTGATATTTGGGGACCCTGTCCAGTCAAAACTATTAGTGGTCATAAGTACTTTGTTGTTTTTGTGGATGACTACAGTCGTTTATCTTGGGCATTCTTGTTAAAAGAACATTCAGAAATTAATATCATTGTCAAGAACTTCTTTCATTATGTCAAAAATTTTCTTCTCTACTACCATTAAAATCTTTCGTTCTGATAATGCCCTTGAATTTACTCAGAATGACTTGATAACCTTTTTTGCCTCCCAGGGAACCATACATCAAACATCTTGCCCATATACATCCCAACAAAATGGGGTTGCTGAAAGAAAATTGAGACACCTTCTTGATATTGCTCGATTCTTACTCACCCATATGAATGTTCCTAAGATATATTGGGGCAATGCTATTCTTATTGTAGTTAATCTTATAAACAGGGTCCCCTCTGCTTCTCTACATGGCTCCACTCCCTTCAACTTACTATATCCCAAGGAGAAACCTTTTCCTCTGCCTTTATGAATTTTTGGATGCACAGCCTTTGTCCATAACTTCCATACCACGGACAAATTATCTGCTTGTGCTATCAAATGTGTTTTTTTAGGGTATTCTCAAACTCAAAAAGGATACACATGTTACGATCCTACAGGACATCGTTATTACGTTTCTCTTGATGTCACCTTCTTTGAACAAAACAGCTTCTTTACGCAGCCAGTGTCCGATATTCTCCTAAAATTCCCCCCTCCACCAATTGTGTATAAAAGAAGAACTGTGTCTAATCCTGTTCAGGTTCCTTTACCTATTCCACTGTTGCAGGACACTACGCCATCTTCGAATGCTCCCACCACTGCTACCCCGGATAGTCCTCAGGAGTTACCAATCGCACTACGAAGAACAAGGAGGCAATGTACACTTCACCCAATATCTCATTTCACCTCTACTAATGGGTTATCTTTCTCTGACAAAAGATATGCAGATGCCATAATGGCTATTTCTATTCCCAAAGATCATCATAGTGCATTACAAGATGAGGGATGGAGAATGGCAATGAATGAAGAAATGGAAGCATTACAGTCTCGAAAAACATGGGACCTTGTCAAATGTCCTTCTGGATGTAAACCTGTTGCATGTCGCTGGATCTTCACTACAAAACAGTCCCCTGACGGTTCTATTGATCGTTTAAAAGCAAGACTTGTAGCAAAGGGTTTTACTCAAACATACGGAGTAGACTACTTCGAAACATTTTCCCATGTGGCTAGAATGGGATCCATACGAACTATCATCTCTGTGGCAGTAAACAAAGGATGGCTTATGTTTTAGTTAGATGTCAAGAATGCGTTTCTACATGGAGAACTTGACGAAGAAGTCTACATGATACAACCTCCAGGTTACGAAGTCGAGGGGGAGCATGTTTGCCAACTTCACAAAGCTATCTACGGACTAAAGCAGGGTCCAAGAGCTTGGTTTGATAGACTGAGTACAGAGATCGGCACGATGGGCTTCCATAGGACTACATCTGACTATTCGGTTTTTGTCAGGAGGTGACAGACTGGTATTGTAATTCTTGTTGTATATGTAGATGATATGATTATTACTGGGGATGATGACCAAGGGATACTAGAAACCAATGCTTTCTTGCAAAAAGTATTCGTCACCAAGGATCTTGGACAACTTCGCTATTTTCTAGGCATAAAAGCTCTACGTACAAAGAAAGGCTTACATATGTCACAGAGGAAATACTGCCTTGACGTACTAACTGAGGCAGGACTACTTGGGTGTAAACCCTCAGGAATTCCAGCAGAGCCTAGAAAACATTCTGCATCCAATGATCCTCTCTTTGAAGACACTACACGATATAGGAGCCTGGTTGGCAAACTTCTATATCTTACAGTTACTAGACCAGATATATCTTATGTTGTAAACAGAGCCAGCCAACATATGGAGAAACCATGCTACAGCCATTGACAAGATGTACTTCAAATCCTTCGCTACCTACAAGACTCGCCAGGACGAGGAATCTTCTATGGGGCAAATGGTCACACAAATCTTACCGCTTATGCTGATGCCGATTATGCAAGCTCTCCTGAAGACCGTCGATCTACAACTGGATATGCCATGATGGTAAGAGGAAACCTGGTTAGTTGGAGAAGTAAGAAACAAGCAGTTGTTTCAAGATCTAGTGCTGAAGCTGAATATAGAGCAATGGCTCAGGCTACATGTGAGATCACATGGCTGCTCACTTTTCTACAAGAACTAAATGCTGCTACATCCACTCCTATTCCCCTGTACTGTGGCAACAAATCAGCCACCTACATTGCTACCAATCCTGTGTTCCATGAGAGAACAAAACATATTGAGATTGATTGTCACTTTATCAGAGATGTTGTACGAGGAGGGAAGATAACCACGCCGCACATTCCAACAGATCTTCAACTTGCTGATATCTTTACCAAGGCAGTAACTAAAAAGTGGCTTTCCTGGATAACTTCCAAGTTGGGCATGATTGATGAATATGCTCCAACTTGAGGGGGAGTGTTAGAAATTACCATATATCGTTGTTTCTTTATTTACCTTTATTTCCTTATGCATTGTTTCCCTGTATATCATTGTTTCCATATGTATTGTTTCCTTATGTAACCGTTGAGCAACCTAGGGTTTAGTCCTATATAAGGACCCCTAGACCTCACAGAATAAACACACAATATTCTTCTCTTCTTTTCTCCACAATATGT
Organism: Ottelia alismoides; assembly: GCA_037367405.1. Taxonomy (NCBI): domain Eukaryota; kingdom Viridiplantae; phylum Streptophyta; class Magnoliopsida; order Alismatales; family Hydrocharitaceae; genus Ottelia; species Ottelia alismoides. Next base: position 660,720 of record JAZKJV010010769.1, on the reverse strand, counting down.
ACGTGCATACATATAGATATGCATACATATGTACATACATACATATATATATACACATACGTTCATACATATACGTACATATGTACGTACATATATATATACACACATGCATACATAGATATAGATATATACATATATACATACGTACATATAGACATATATATATGCATACATACATACCTATATAGATATACATACATACATATACTATTGGAGTATGTGTTGTGTGCCACTTTAGTTGTATATGGGTAAATGGATCACTCCAGGATCCATTTACCATATCATGAGTTTAGTCCTACATCTACCAATGGTGGGACTTGAAGGCTCTGTTGAGGCTATAAGGAGCCCTAGACCTCCTGTATCAGATGAGAAAAGCAATAGACTATCAACCCTTTAAGGCGCTCTCCCATGGTTTCATCTCGATTTTTAGGGAGTAGGGTTCCACGTAAAATCTCATTCTTCATATTTCTTATTATTTATTTTGATACGCTTCCGCATTCCTATTTTCTAACATGGTATCAGAGCGAGGTTCGATTTTCGAGGTTTTCATGTTCTTATTTCTGTTAGATCCGATGTTGATGTTGAAGATTGGTTCGTGGAGATTGTTCTGAAGTTTTGTGTTCAAGATCTACTCTAAATTCTTGTCCACTGATTCCAGCAAGTTATTCTGCAGATATTTTCTTCTGTTCTGCGCAAGTTCAGATTTATTCAATAATCTGACGAACTTCTGTTCTGCCCAAGTTATTCTAGTAAGCAGTGTCTGGAATGTTTTTTTGGATTGTCGAGTTCCAAGGAATTTTTAGGGTTCCATCTCAGGAACCTTAGATCTGATCTCCGTGCGCAGGGTTCCTGGAGAATCCTAGTTTTTAATCCACAAAACCCCACGGCATCCTTCAGGCGGCACACCATCACCAGCCCCTCGCGCAGCCTCAGTTCGATGCAACATCACGCGCACTCCAGATCCAGCTGCAAAATTTTAAAAAAAAATGGGTGATGGCGCATATCTCCAGCAGCGGCGTATGGTGGCATACGTCGCTCGTCACTAGGTGCAGACAAAGTACGTGATGGCTCTCTACCGTGCGACACCACTCGTCTCTGGGCACGGGCGAAGCTTAAGGCAGCGGTGGCATCTCCTCCAGTCTCGGCTATGTTCGGGAAGATCTTCCGCCGATGCAAGAGAGAGTCCAACTCCAAGACCCCCTCCTCGCAGATGCCCAAGCAGTCGATCTCCGATCCCATTCGACAGCAGGTGGCGGCGGCAAGAAAGGAAGCAAAGGCAGGGCACGCGCAAGCAGCAAGCAGCAACCCTTGCCCCTACAATCTCTAGCGGTGATGGCAAGGCGAGGTCGAGCTCCAGGAGAAGCCCGGGGATAGTGCATTGGCATGCGATGGGAATAGGTTCCCCCCGATGGGAACCCTACAGCTTATGCGACAACAAAGGGCTTGATGGCCCCTTTGGTGAAAAAAAGGACCTTTGATGTATATAGGCTCAGTGTGGCCATGACTTGTAAAAAAAGGAGAGAGATGTGAGCCTTTTTTGGCCGAATTTTTTTTTGAAAAAATGTATGTTTTTGAAAAGATGCGTACAAAAAAAAGAAAGAACAGTCGTATGCAAGTTTTTTAAAAATGAAAAAAAGGGGGAACAAGCCGTAAAAAAACCATTTGAAACGGCTACAAAAAAGGGGAATGGCTATAAAAAAGAAAGAAAAAATAGCTGAAAAATCATTTCAGATTGTTGTCTCCCCATTTTTTTTTATTCTCCCAACTTTGTCGATGTCATTGTTTTCCGACAAGTATGGGAGAAAGGGGGAATATTGTGTAGAGTCATTAGTCTATTCAGACGTTAGATTCTCTAGACCAACCAGATGTTCAGATTCTACAGTTCAGTTTCAGACTCGACGTCAGTTTCTGAATCCTGAGTTTCAAACACGCACATGTATGCGGTCTTTTCAGATGTGCACATGTGTGCCATCATGTTTTTATGATCCCCATCATTCTTGTTTTGTCAGCCAGAGTTTTCATGTGATCCATAGAGACTCCAGAGTAGAGATCCCATTCCCTATGCCATGTGGGGTAGGGTTTTCATGTGTTTTTATAGGGACTCCAGAGTAGAGATCCCATTCTCTGAGCCAGATGGGAGAGACCCAGTTCTCCGATAAGGAGACTTTTTCAGACTCCATTCTCCAGTGATTGTGAACTCCAGTACGAGATCCATCCGAGGTTCCTATGAGAGAGAACCCACTTTGAGGTCCCTTTAAGAGAGACCCATCTTCAGAGATCTACGTATGGATAATTAGTGACGTTCTTTATTCGGCCCTTTCAGAGATGGAGCAGTTGTACACATATTGTGGCAGGTGAGAGTACTCCGACAAGAAGACCCATTTTCAGTTGCAGTGACTCTGACAGGCGCAGTTCAGAGCACATTCAATTGACTCACACTCCAGCTCGTTTGTCCTCCTCACCTACACGACATGAGAAGTAACGTCCTCGACAGCAGCTGACAGTTGTGTGCGTTGAGTTGATATTGTTCGTAGTGTCCTGTAGCGTGAGTTTGAGATCTCTTTCTGTTTGTCCACGCTGGGCATTACATGCTCCAGCTTGAGGGGAGTGTTGGAGTATATGTGTTGTGTGCCACTTGAGTTGTAGATGGGTAAATGAATCACTCCAGGATCCATTTACCACGTCATGAGTTTAGTCCCACATCTACCAGTGGTGGGACTTGAAGGCTCTGTGTGGAGGCTATATAAGGAACCCCAGACCTCCTGTATCAAATGAGAAAAACAATAGACTATCAGCCCTTTGAGGCATTCTCTCATCCCGCTCCTTATGGAGTAGGGTTCCACGTAAAATCTCGTTTTTCATGTTTCTTATTATTTTATTGCTGATACGCTTCCGCATTCCTATTTTCTAACATATACATATATACATAGATATATATATACATACTTACATATATATACATGCATCTATAGATATGAGCTATGGTGTTTTTCCTCTATATATATGGGGAAAAATGGGTTACTCTCACCCTTATTTTTTTAGTTTTTAAAGATATTTTTCTATAACATCTGGGGGGGATTTAAATCACTCTATGACACCATGTTATCATTTAAAAACAGACATTCCTAAGATGTCCATCTAAAAAGGGTCAATTTCAACAACACTGAGATCGTTAAAATTTGATATACTTGAAGGATGACTTAGGAATGTCTATTTTGCACGAAATTTGAATGATAACATGGTGTTATATAGAGATCTAAATCCCCCAGGCCAGGTCTAATCGAAAAATTCCTTTAAAAATAAAAAAAATAAGTGTGTGTGCATGCATGTGTTTGTCTATGTGTTTGTGTGTGTCTGTGTTTGTGTGTGTATGTTTGTCTGTCTGTGTGATTGTGTGTGTCTGTGTTTGTGTGTGTATGTTTGTTTGTCTATGTGTTTGTGTGTGTCTGTGTTTGTGTGTGTATGTTTGTTTGTCTGTGTCTATGTCTGTGTGTGTATGTATGTATGGTTATGTCCGTGTCTGTATGTGTACATATACATACACACATACATACACACACGCATATATATATATATATATTGGAAAATGGGGCTGCCCCTGGGGGGAGGGGCTAACTTGGCTCCCCCGCCGCATTTTCCCTGTATTTTTTATTTTTTTTTGAAAAATAAATCCGTGGAAATTCATCATTATATCCATATATTATGTCATTCAAGTTTCGTGAGTAACAGAGACTCGTATGCTCTCCATCTAGATGGTCATTTTCTAATGGTCGCAGAATTGTTGAAATCGACCCCGTATGGATGGAGGTCATAGGAGTCTAATTTGCACGAAATTTGAATGACATAATATAAGGATATAATAATGAAAATCAACGGAAGTATTTTTCAAAAAAAAATAAAAAAATATGGGGAAAATGGGGCGGGGGAGCCAACTTAGCTCCCCCCATGTACCAGCCCCATTTTACCCTATATACATGCATACATATGTATGTATGTATGTATGAGTTCTGATTTTTGGGTGGATGGCAAACTTCTCATCCACAATTTTATTTGCATGGGTTAAATTATCATACACTTATTTGGACCTTTACTCTTGACTAATACAATGAATTCTATTGCAGGGTTACCTTGACCCAGAATACTTCCTGACACACAAGCTAACGGACAAAAGTGATGTATATAGCCTTGGAGTTGTTTTTCTTGAACTCTTGACTGGAAGGCAACCGATTTACCATGGAAAAAATATTGTTAGAGAGGTATGTGGTTTTACGTCTTTCAATTGATCCTCTGGTGTATTAACAACGCACTTTATTTGATATGCTAAATGTTGTAACATGAAATGTTTACTTAAGGCCATTGTTTAATGTGCACTGAAACATGTAATCATCAGGAAAAGTTTCTGTTATGTCAAGGGCATTTACTTAGTGATTGGTATGCTGGTTGCACATAATCATAATTGGTGCTTTTCGGCCCAGAGTTTTGGCATAAAATTTTACTGAGAAAAGACACTATAAACAGCATCGTTGTATCAGCGACCCACTGCCCTGATAAAAAAATGTCTGAAGCTTGAGATGATATGAATGTTTCGAATTTCCAGTAACATTGTTAATGGAAAAAACTAAAATAATCATTCAGCAATGCATGTGGGGTCTCTCTCATTCAATAACCAAAAGGGCATTGATTGTATATTTTATCTATGGAGAAACTCAATGCACCAAAAGAACAACTCCTATAATGTGGAAAGGGAAAAGAGTTGATGCTTCCATTATGACATTAGGACTCTCTTATATAGGAGAAAAACCCAACAGGAAAATTACATAAATTAGACAGAGAAATAAGAAATATGAATAAAGGACAAATAAAAGCAACTATCTCAATAATGTTGAAGCATATATGTCTATCATGCTCAGCTTGGAACAGTAACAATGGAATGGGCCTCTAGCAAGTGCTTTAGTGAACATATATGCGGTCTGATCTCCTAAAGTAACATGAGAAGTGGAGATAAATCCCTTCTGAATCATATCTCAAGTGTAGTAACAGTCTACCTCGATGTGCTTGGTTCTTCTTGGAAGGCTGGATTATTCGTTATGAACAGGACGGCATGGTTGTTGCATCGGAGGTGCATGGGAAGTTTCACCTCAATAGTTAGGTCAGTCAGGACGGATCTGACCCATGTCATCTATGTGCTACCTTGTGCCACATCTCTACATTCTGGTTCGGCACTAGATCTAGAAACAATTGTCTGTTTATTACTCTTCCATGAAACAAGTGAAGTCCCTACAAAGACAACGAAGCATGAGGTAGACTTTCTGTCTTTGAGGTATACTGTATAATCTGCATCAGCACATGTGATAACTGTAAGGGATGTGTCTCTACTGAGCAAGAGTCCTACACCTGGAGTGGTCTTCAAATATCTCAAAATGTTGCATACATCATCCATATGTACATGCCTGGGTTGCTCCATAAACTGGCTAATTCTGTTCACTATGAAGGAGGTCTGGTAATTGTGATATATAAAAGCTTCCCCACAAGCTCTCTATATCGTCTCTTGTCAACCTCCTCAGTGTCATCATCATAGAGTTTTACATTAGGATCCATCGTAGTAGTAGCAGGACTACATCATGTCATGTTCGTCTCAGCTAGGAGATCAGTAACATACTTCCTTTGTGTCATCACCATGCTACGCTGGTTCCTCGCAAATTCGAGGCCAAGAAAATAGCGAAGATTGTCAAGGTCCTTGGTCACAAACTGGTGTCCAAGGAAATCCTTAGCTGGCTGAATACACTGCTTATCATCCCCTGTAACAATGATGTCATCCATATGAATCAAAATAGCAACAGTACCTCTTTGGGATCTCTGAATGAAAAGAGAATGATCTGCAGTCGATCCGATAAATCTCTGTTGCTCAATCACCTCAGGGAGCTTCTGAAATCAAGCCCTCGGACTCTGCTTAAGGTCATAAATACCCTTGTGAAATCTACAAACCATATGAGACTACCCCTCAGCAGCAAAACCTGGTAGTTGCTTCATGTAGACTTCCTCCTGCATGTAATCATACAAGAAGGCATTCTTGACATCTATTAGAATCATATTTTACGGTTCTTATTTTCTCATTATAACCCCTCTGGGAGTACTTATATATTTTCTCAGTTTTGAGCTCTCTAGGGTTCTGCCTATATAAGGACTCCTAGACCTCTTGAATAAAGCACACAATTTCGTTCTCTCATAGTTTTCCACATGGTATCAGAGTAGCAGTCCTATACGGTGTTCTGACCTAAATCTCGCCACCACCATTAGCCCTAGACCTCAGCAAAGCCCCACCCGAGGGCTTCTCCCTGTCGTCATCGTCAACTTCGGCACTCCAGCCCTTGCGGGTCCCTTTCCTTACTCCTACCATCATTGACGGTGCTCCAACCATCGTCTAGAGCCCATGCAAGGCTCTTGCCTTGTTGTTGCTGCCTCCTACAGGGCCTAATAGGTGCTTGGGGCCATGGTTGGATCTCTAAAGGCCCCTAGGACCTTAGCTCCGCCGCTGCCCTTGGCTTAGGGCATCTCGGGGACCCATCGTTGGTTCCCTGATCTTGTCGATCGCTGCCGCAGGGGTGTTGGCTCTCGCCTGGAACCCTAGAAGGCCCCTAAGGCCTCAGCTTTAGGGTCGCTCCTGGCTTAGGGCTTCTTGAGGAACCATCGCGGGAGTCCTAGCCTTGCAAATCTCTACCACAATGGGTGTTGTCCAGCACCTGGACCCCTGAGGAGGCAACGTGACATCACATGGAGCCCTAAGGGCCCCCGAGAGCATCCGCTAGGGCCCTTCGCCCCGCTGCTTGCCACCAGCAGCAACTTTTGCCTTCCACCAGAAACCCTAGAGGCTTCTTTGATCCAACTAAGGGACCCTAGCTCTACCCCTAGGGGTCTACATCCACTGCCAAAGACCCTAGCTACGACGTTAGGAATCTAATCTCACTGCCATGAGCATCTTGGCCTCTTTCTACTGCTGAAAAGACCCTATAGGGGTCTGAAATTGTGACTTCGGTCACATCTATGCTTGATTAAGATAACAAGAAAACCTGTGCGAACACCATGGCATTTGTCAAGATCAAGTCCGAGTACCCGACTTCTTATGTGATGGTACATGGCACTTCTATCAAACTAAAAGGCTCCGAGAACTATGTACTATTGTCTCGGTCCTTTAGAATATTCATTGGTGGTCAGCGCAAGAATTATGTTCTTACCAAGGATCCGTCCGAGGAGACTGATAAAGTCTATGATACACGGTATGTCGACACCTGCCAGGTCATTACTTGGATGACCAACAGCGTCGATCCAAATATTACATCCAATCTGCTCTATAAGGATACTGCAAAGGCAATGTGGGAGAGTCTTAAGCATACCTACTCCCAAAAGGCTATGAAGTCTCGGCTCTTGGATATATACATACGGATATGGTCTACTACTCTGGGAGATTCCATTATTGTTGAGTACTACAGACTTCTCACGAGTCTGTTCGAGGAGCTCCTCATTTTTCAACTAGAATGTTGTGATAAGCAGATTGGTGAACGTGTTGAATGGCAGGTCTATCGATTTCTGCCTGGTCTGCATCCACGTTACAAGTCCGTGAAGGACCAATTTCTGAATATTGATGTTCTACCATCCATTGAGACCATCTTTAGTTGTCTACATGAACTTGATTCACCTATTGAACATCCTCCTATTGTTCTTTCTGCGAAGACTACAAATCACTATGCATCGTCTAGGAATAGAGGACGACACAACTACCAGGGGGACAAGGTTGTGACTTTGGACGAGGTCGTGGTCGAGATTCTGAACGTGGCCATGATACTGGTCGTAGGCGTGGACGTGATCCTACTACGCTCGCTATCCAGCATGCATACATTGTGGACGTTGGAATCATCCATCTCAATATTGCTGGGTAAAGTTTGGCATGCATCCTAATACCAACAATGCCTATGAGACAACATCGTACGAGGCACCATATAATATTGTTGAGGTCTCACACGACCATCCTTCTGGTGACACACAAACACCATTTACGACATCTGAATATGTATGTTTGTGGCAGCTTCTGCAGAACTCTTCCGCTAGTGACAACACCACTTCTGCTTCTACTGCTAGTTTGACTACTATCTCAGGTATAATTACCAACTATGCCTCTGCATCCAGTCTACTTGGATTATTGATTCTGGAGCATCTACTTATCTGACAGGAGAAGGTAGCCTTCTCACATTCTCATAGTCGTCTTCCTCTGTGAAGACTGTTCGGGTTGCTAATGCCCTTTTACATGTCACTTGTCGTGGACACTGTGGAGTTTTCTTATAAACTACGGCTGACTGGAGTTCATTGTGCTCATGTTTTCCACTTAACCTTTTTATCTGTTCAGAAGTTATGCACTGGGCTTAACTGTAGAGTTATTTTTGATGAGTTATGTTGCTATTTTCAAGACATACGGACGAGACAGATTTTTGGTGTGGGACATGAGAAGAACGGACTCTACTACCCGGATATCCCATCTGATTCTAGTTTTACTGGAGATGCTTCCATCTCCGAAGGTCTTCTTCTCTGCTACCTTTGCCTCAGTCATCCATTTGCCAAAGCCATCTCTTTGATGTTCCATGAACTCTCTACGCTCAAACATTTTAAGTGTGAGGTGTATCAGTTCGGGAAACATCATCGAGCGTCTTTTCCTGATTGTATTGAGCCTCGTGGTGAAGTACATTTTTCTTTAGTCCATTGTGATGTTTGGGGACCATGTCCGATCCGTGCTCTAAGTGGACATAAGTATTTTATCATTTTTGTTGATGATCACATTCAATTATCTCGGGTCTATTTGTTAAAAGAGCGTTCATATATTAATAATATTGTTAAGAGTTTCTTCCATTATGTCAGTAATATTTTCTTCACTGGTGTTCAAGTTTTCTGTTCTGATAATGCCTTGGAATTCACCCGACATGATTTAACTAACTTGTTTGCACCTCACAGCACTATTCATCAAACCTCCTATCCATATACCTCCCAGAAGAACGGGGTAGCGGAAAGAAAACTCAGACATCTGCTAAACATTGCTCGCTCTCTCCTCATTCAGATGAAAGTCTCTAAAACCTACTACGGTGATGATGTTCTTAATGTTTTCTATCTTATCGACAAAGTCCCTTCTACTTCTCTACACGACTCCACCTCGTTCTCTTTGTTATATCCAATTGAGTCACCATTTCCTCTACCTTTGAGAATCTTTGGATGTGTGGTTGTTGTTCATAATTTTTATGTTGCCAACAAACTGTCTCCTCAATTAAATGTGTTTTCCTTGGTCATTCTCGTACTAAAAAAGGTTACATGTGTTATGATCCAACCGAGCATCGTTATTATATCTCTACAGACGTAACCTTTTTTTAGCATATCAGCTTCTTCACTCGGTGTGTTACAGATATTCCTCCAGATCTCCCTCCTCCACCCATTATCTATAAGCGCAAGCATATGTCTACACCACCAAAAGATCCTTTACATGTTCCTTTATTGCAGGATGATACACCTTCTTCGCATGCTTCCTCCACTGTTGTCATGTATGATCCTCAGGAACTTCCCATTTCTCTACGCAGAACTAAGAGGCAATGTGTTTTTCATCCCATGTCTCATTTCATTTCTACTGCTAGCTTATCATCCACTGATAAAAAATATGTAGATGCTCTCATGACTACGTCGATACCAAGAGACAACCATACTGCATTGCAGGATTCTGGATGGCGACAGGCCATGAATTAGGAGATGGATGCTCTTACTTCAAGAGGGACAGGGATCGTGTACAGTGTCCCAAGGGGACTAGACTTGTGGTTTGCAGATGGATCTTCACAACCAAGTATTTGCCAGACATGTCCATTGACAGATTGAAAGCTCGTCTTGTGACCAAAGGTTTTACACAGACATATAGAGCTGACTGCTTTGATACATTACAGACGTATGGAGTTGATTACTTCGAGACATTACAGACATATGGAGTTGATTATTTCAACACATTCTCTCATGTGGAAAGGATGAGTTCTATAAGGACTATTCTTTCAGCGGCAGCAAACAAGGCTTGGACTATCTTTCAGCTCGACGTGAAAAATGCATTCATGTATAAAAATCTCAAGGAGGAGGTGTATATGATGCAGCCTCCTAGTTACGAAGTCGAGGGGGAGTGTGTATGATGACTTCTCAAGGTAATCTATGGTCTGAAGCAGAGCCCAAGGACATGGTTCGGCAGACTTACTGCAAAAATCAACACTTTAGGCTTTCAGAGAACAGCCTCTGACTACTCTGTGTTTGTCAGAAGAGGACCAACTGGTATTGTCATACTTATTGTTTATGTGGATGACATGGTTGTCACAGGTGATGATGATAAAGGGATACTAGAGACCAAGGCCTTTTTTCAGAAGGCGTTCGTCACTAAGGACCTTATTCCACTACGTTATTTCTTGGCCATAGAAGTACTACGTTTGAGTCAATTCCTTTTTACTTTGATTATGGATGAGTTGACTAGTCACATTCAAGGTGAGATACCTTGGTGTATGTTATTCGTTGATGATATTTTATTGATTGATGAGTTTGGAGATGGAGTAAATGAGAAGCTTGAGGTCTGTAGACATGCATTAGAGACTAAAGGATTTCGTATAAGTGGTGCACTTTTAATGGAAACAATGGTGAAGGAATTGACATGAAGATTAGTGACCATAATATTCAGAAGAAAGGTTTTTTTAGATATGTTGAAATCTAAGAAGCGGAAGCGGAATCGATAAAACGAGAAACATAAACTGGAAGAACAAAGATTTAAGTGGAACCCTGCTCCCAAAGGAGCAGGATGAAATCACGGGGGAAGCCCTCAAAGGGGCAAATATTCTATTGAATTTCTCAATGAGTACAGGGGGTGAGGGGCTCCTTATATAACCCCTCAGACAGACTAGAGTCCCATCGCTCATCCATGTGGGACTAAACATGAGTGGGGTAATTGGATCCTGTTGAGATCAAATTACCCACTTAATATATTCTCCAACACTCCCTCTCAAGCTGGAGCTGAGAAAGCTGCAGCTTGCAATAGAAAGAAAGTATACAACACATCTCCACACGATACATCACACGAAGAACGCATCCGCTGATGGCAACAGACCTCGCACGAGGATGAGTCTGCGGCTTTCAGGACATCGGAACGTATATATGTCATGCCTGTAGAACCGTTGCAGTTTTCAGGTCACCGGAACATATCTCTGTCGTGCCTGCAGGTCACTGGAACATATCTCTGTGGTGCTTGGAGAAGAATTGTTGCAGAAGAAGTCCAGCATGGGGAACTGATCGGGTCGTAAAAGAAGAAGTATACGCCCTGACGAAGAATTTAATGCTCGGTAAAGATGGATGATCAAACAAATATGGAGTGTCGGTCTGTCAGTCTTGGACGCGCAGAAGTCCTGAAGAATATGTCATTTCTGACTCCCCTTTCTCCCATACTTGATAGAATAAGAGTGTGAATCAAGTTGGGAGAATAAAAAATGCATGGATTTTTTTTAAATCATCATTTTTTATAGCCATTCCTTTTTTTAGCTATTCTTTTTTCTCTCTTTTTTAAGCCGTTCAAAAAAAATTATGGTTTTTCGTCTTCTCCCCCCCCCCTTTTTTGCAAAATTTTTCGTATATTTTCTTCTTCTTACTCTCTCTCTCTTTCTTGCATTTTTTTCTTTTTTATCAGGCCTCTCTCCCCTCTTTTTTTCTTTTTTTCGACCCCTTTGGTCTCCACCTTTTTTACATTTTTTAATAAACAGGGCACTGCCCACTTGGGCACTTATAATGAGAGAAGAAAAAACTATTAGGGTTCCCAGTTGGGAACCCTATTCTTCGAAGGAACCACCCTTCCTGGTGTTTCATGATGTAGCGACGGCACAGAAGCGGTGATCTGCGCATCCTTGAGAGATCGCGTAAGAAGAACTCGCTCCGGGCGGCTTGGCGCCGCGGGAGGGCGAGGTGGACCAGGGGGAGGACGAGGCGTCCTGGAGGGTGCCACTGATGGGTGAGGCAGCCTAGATGGGCGCCGCGGGAGGGCGAGGTGGCTTTGGGGGGGTGGAGGGCAAGGCATCTTGGAGGGGGGGCTGTGGGAGGACGAGGCGGCCTAGGGAGCCCGCTGGTGGGTGAGGCAGCATGGAGGGGCGTCGCGGGAGGGCGAGGCGGCCTGGAGGGTGCCACGGGAGAGGTTTGGAGTGTTGTGCGAAAAAATGGTGTTGCCTGGAAGACTGAGATCTGGCCTGGAGGTAAAGCATCGTCTGGAGTATTCTTCTATCTGAAGAGTTGCACAGTACGGCTAGGGCTCCTGCTGGACTGCAAGAAAGAGGGCGGGAGAGCATCATGCAAGACAGCCTGATCTGTGCGTCATATTGTAAGGAAGAGGGCTAGGTCTCCTGCTCTTCGGCTCGTACGAGATTGCGACCATAATATTGGGGTTTCGACAACAAATCCCATGTTGAAATATGAGATGCATCCAGCGCCTGCCTAGAGAGTAGAATCGTGATGCTCCAGGACACGTACAGATATGAACAGAACTTCGAATAATCAATTAATATCAATACTCTTCAGAATGATCTCCAAGAACATTAAAAACGAATTTCAAACAGAATAAAAGACAAACTTCTCGAGAATCGACCCGCTCTGATACCATATTGAAATCTAAGAAGCGGAAGCGGAATCGATAAAACAAGAAACATAAACAGGAAGAACAAAGATTTACGTGGAACCTTACTCCCAAAGGAGCGGGATGAAATCACGGGGGAAGCCCTCAAAGGGGCAAATATTCTATTGAATTTCTCAAAGAGTACAGGGGGTGAGGGGCTCCTTATATAGCCCCTCAGACAGACCGGAGTCTCATCGCTCATCCATGTGGGACTAAACATGAGTGGGGTAATTGGATCATGTTGAGATTCAATTACCCACTTAATACATTCTCTAAAACTCCCCCTCAAGCTGGAGCTGAGAAAGATGCAGATTGCAACAGAAAGAAAGTATACAATAATACAACACATCTTCACACGATACATCACACGAAGAACGCATCTGTTGATGGTAACAGACCTCGCACGAGGATGAGTCTGTTGTTTTCAGGACATGGGAACGTATCTATGTCATGCCTGTAGAACCGATGCGGTTTTCCGGTCATCGGAACATATCTCTGTCGTGCCTGCAGGTCACCGAAACATATCTCTGTCGTACTTGGCGAAGAATTGTTGTAGAAGAAGTCCAGCATGGGGAACTGATCGAGTCGTAAAAGAAGAAGTATACGCCCTGACGAAGAATTTGATGCTCGGTAAAGATGGATGATCAAACAAATATGGAGTATCGGTCTCTCGGTCATGGACACGCAGAAGTCTTGAAGAATATGTCATTTCTGACTCCCTTTCTCCCATACTTGATAGAATAAGAGTGTGAATCAAGTTGAGAGAATAAAAAATACATGCATTTTTTTAAAATCATCATTTTTTATAGCCATTCCTTTTTTTAGCTATTCTTTTTTCTCTCTTTTTTAAGCCGTTCAAAAAATTTATGGCTTTTCCTCTTCTCCCCCTTTTTTTGCAAAATTTTTCTTTTCTTTTCTTCTTGTTGCTCTCTCTCTCTTTCTTGCAATTTTTTTTTATCAGGGCTCTCTTCCCTCTTTTTTCCTTTTTTTCGACCCCTTTGGTCTCCCCCTTTTTTACATTTTTTTAATAAACAGGGCACTGCCCACTTGGGCACTTATAATGAGAGAAGAAAAAACTATTAGGGTTCCCAGTTGGGAACCCTATTCTTCGAAGGAAGCAAGGTTCAGAAATACGGTATGCAGTATTAGTTCGGTCATGCGGTCTAAGCGAGTAAGCGGATATGCGGAGGAGTATACGGAAGTATATGCGGTTTATGCGGTTTATAATATTTTAATTTAAAATATTATAAAATAAACAATAAAATGTGATTATATAAAAAATTGATGATCTAATGAAATCCAAAATCAAAAATTCCAAATAAGATGATATAATCAATAAGATATATAAGTATGATATTATAAATTGATTATTTTTTAGTGTGTATTTTGTATTTAATGCATATATATACATATACAAATTTGGATTTAACAGGAAACACATGAATTCTATAAAAAACCTTTAATGTATATATAGATCCTATAGATAACAAAAGCTAAATAGTAATCAATGGTGTACAAATCATACACCCGGAATTATACACATATATGCATCTCCAAGAAACAAAATATGTTGACACAAAATATGAGAAAGATTGTATTTGCATATAAAATTTATTAGAAGCACAAAAATGTAAAGTGTCTGACTATTAGTCAATTATTCATGTTTTATTTGAAGAATTAGAATGAATTTCATTAGATCGAAAATTCAAAAAGCAGTAAACAGATTATTAATAAGTGTTGAGAACAATGAGAAACAATGGATATGAAAAAAAATATCCTAAATTATATCCCAAATGCAACATATACGAGAATAATGAAAAGATGCATCAATGTAAATGGTGATATAAGAGTTGCTCGGAAAAAAAATCGAGCTAATGTGTCATCAACATGTCATGGATTAACATGAATCCTATTAGATATGCGGCCGCATATGTCGCATATGCGGACCGCATATGCGTTTCGACCGCATATTGCCGCATATGGCATATGCGCTTCGGTCAAGTGATCGAATATGTATATGCGGCCGCATATGCGGCCGCATATGCGGCTGCATGGACCGCATTTCCGAACACTGGAAGGAAGACACCCTCCCTGGTGTTTCATGATGCAGCGGCGGCACAGAAACGGTGATTTGTGCATCCCTGAGAGATCGCGCAAGAAGAACTCGCTCCGCGAGGCGGCTTGGCGTCGCGGGAGGGCGAGGTGGCTTGGGGGGGGGTCGCGGGAGGGCGAGGCAGCCTGGAGGGGGGCTATGGGAGGACAAGGCGGCCTAGGGGGCACCGCTGGTGGGTGAGGCGGCCTAGAGGGGTGTCGCGGGAAGCGAGGTGGCCTGGGTGGGGACGGGAGGGCGAGGCGGTCTGGAGGGTGCGACGGGAGAGGTCTGGAGTGTTGTGCGGAAAAAGGGGCGCTGCCTAGAAGACTGAGACCTGGCCTGGAGGTGAAGCATCGTCTGGAGTATTCTTCTATCTGAAGAGTTGCACAGTACGGCTAGGGCTCCTGCTGGACTGCAAGAAAGAGGGCGGGAGAGCATCATGCAAGACAGCCTGATATGTGCGCCATTTTGTGAGGAAGAGGGCTAGGACTCCTGCTCTTCGGCTCCTACGAGATTGCGACCAGAATCTTAGGGTTTTGACAACAAATCCCATGTTGAAATCTGAGATGCATCCAGCCTGCTTAGAGAGTAGAATCGTGATGCTCCAGGACATGTACAGATATGAACAGAACTTCGAATAATCAATGAATATCAATACTTTTCAGAATATTCTCCAAGAACATCAAAAACGAATTTCAAACATCAATAAAAGACAAACTCCTTGATAATCGACCCGCTCTTATACCATGTTGAAATCTAAGAAGAGGAAGCGGAATCGATAAAACAAGAAACATAAACATGAAGAACGAATATTTACGTGGAACCCTACTCCCTAAGGTGAGGGATGAAACCACGGGAGAAGCCCTCAAAGGGGCAGATATTCTATTGAATTTCTCAATGAGTACAGGGGGTGAGGGGCTCCTTATATAGCCCCTCAGACAGACTGGAGTCTCATCGCTCATCCATGTGGGACTAAACATGAGTGGGGTAATTGGATCCTGGTGAGATTCAATTACCCACCTAATACATTCTTGTTGGGAAAATGAGAAAACTTGTTTATTCCATACACCCTAGGCTCTCTTATATAGGAGAGTAGCCTATGGGTAAAATACATAAAAAGTCCAACGGGAAAAAGAAAATGTGAAAAGGTACAGACGAGAATAACATAGAATAACATATATCTCTACTCTCCCCCTCAAGGTGGAGCATAGATGTCAATCATGCTCAGCTTGGACGAACACTTCTGGAACGGCCCTCGAAGTAATGCCTTGGTAAAGATGTCAGCAGTTTGGTCCCCTGAGCTAACATGGGATGTAGAAATAAACCCCTTCTGAATCATATCTCGTATGAAGTGACAATCAACCTCAATGTGCTTGGTTCGTTCATGAAATGTTGGATTATTTGCAATGAATAGAGCCGCTTGATTGTCACATTCCAGAGCCATAGAAAGCGGGACTTTTATATATAGATCTGTGAGCACAGCCTTCACCCACATCATTTTTGTACTGACCTGGGCCATAGCCCTATATTCAAATTCAGCACTAGATCTTGCTACAACCGTTTTCTTCTTGTTTCTCCGTGAGATCAGAGAGTCTCCGACATACACATCAAATCCAGTGGTGGACTTCCTATCCTTAGGACATCCTGCGTAATCTGCATCTGCACATGCTGAGATAGTAATCTCCTTGTCTTTCTTAAACAGCAGACCTGCACCTGGAGATGACTTAAGGTACCTGAGTATCATATGTATAGCATCCATATGTACATGACGTAGTTGCTCCATGAACTGGCTCACCTGACTCACAGCAAAGGAGATATCGGGTCTGGTAATCGTAACATAGAGAAGCTTGCCCACCAGTTCTCTGTATCTTCTCCTATCCACCTCATCAGTGTCGTCATCATATAATTTCATACTGGGATCCATGGGTGTAGTGGCAGGTCGGCAACCAAGCATTCATGTTTCACTCAACAGATCAGTGACATATTTCCTCTGGGTCATTACCAGCCCATAAGGATTTCTGGCGAATTCCAGTCCCAGAAAATATCTAAGAACTCCAAGGTCCTTGGAGACAAATTCACGACCCAGCATTTCTTTCGCCCTCTGAATTCCCTGTTCATCATCACATGTAATCAAGATATCATCTACATACACCATAATTACAATAATACCTCTCGATGTCTTCTGTACGAACAAGGAATGATATGCATTGAAACGTCTGTACCCCTGTTTCTCAAACAGGTCTGAGAGCTTCTGGAACCAAGCTCTGGGGCTCTGCTTAAGGCCATAGATAGCCTTATGAAGTCTACACACCTTAGAATACTCACCCTCAACAGCAAAATCCGGTGGCTGTTGCATGTAGACTTTCTCCTGTAAGTCACTGTATAAGAATGCATTCTTCACATCTAATTGGTATAGTGGTCAATCACGAGTAACCGCAACAGAGAGGAGGATCCGTAGGGTGGAATGGCGAGCAACCGGCGAGAATGTATCAAGATAATCCACCCATATGTCTGTGTAAAGCGGTGAGCAACCAGGCGTGCCTTGTATCTGTCAATGCTGCCATCTGCATTATGCTTAACTGTAAAGACCCACTTACAGCTCACTGTAGACACATCAGTAGGTGCAGTAACAAGGCTCCATGTGCCTCTTGACTTAAGAGCAGCCATTTCTTCTTCCATGGATAAACGCCATCGACTATCCTTCAACGCATCTTGGTAATTCCGTGGAATATCCACCGCCGATAGTGCAATGACAAAGCTCCTAAAATCTCCAGTTAAGTCATCAAAAGACACAGTAGATGCTATAGGATATGACGTGCAGCTGCGCTTCTGCTTCCGAAGAGCAATAGGTAGATCTAAATCACCTGCCTCCTCATCTGGCCTCTGTAACACATCCTGCTCAGGGAAATCATCAGATCCATCAATATTAATAATATTCTCATAACATACCTCAGGCGAGCTAGATGATGAGCGGTGACCATGAGTAGAAGCAGGCCGACGGGTATAGTGGAATGGCAATGGGGAAACAGGAACAGTGACAGGAGGTGTAGGAGATGGTAGTGGTGGAGGTGGTAGTGGTGATGATGGTGGTGGCATGTATATAGCTTCAGTAGTGCCAGAGGATACCAACTGATCACCTATAGATGAGAAGTACATAACAGACTCGAAAAAGGTAACATCAGCACTAACGAGATACCTCCTGCGCGATGGATCATAACACTTGTACCCCTTCTGTGTTCTGGAGTACCCGACGAAAACACACTTGATAGCCCTAGGAGAGAGCTTGTCAATCCTTGGAGACAACTGGTGGACAAAGGCAATCGAGCCAAACACACGAGGAGTGAGGGAGAACAATTCTTTGTCAGGAAAAACAAGAGAGAAAGGAATCTTCTCACCTAAGACAGACGACGGCATACGATTAATGAGATAACATGTTGTAAGAACAACATCGCCCCAGAAAGAATGAGGGGCATGACTCTGTATGAGAAGTGACCTGGTGACATCAAGTAAATGACGATGTTTCCTTTATGCAACCCCATTTTGTTGGGAAGTATAGGCACAGGATGTTTGGTGGATAATCCCTTGAGATGAAAAATAATTGGAGAGAGTATGGGTACAAAATTCTAGGGCAATCACTTCTCACAATTTTTATAGATGCAGGAAAAACATTACGAACTTCATTGATGAAATTGATGATAATATTCCTCGCTTCAGATTTATTCTTTAACAGAAAGACCCACGACACACGAGAGAAATCATCCACAATAACTATATAAAACTTGTGTCCCTGATGATCAGGAACACGACTAGGACCCCCATATATCAACATGAAACAACTCAAACTTGGAGGTACTGCTCCGACACTGACGACTGGGAAAGGTAGATCGATGGTGCTTTCCCAACTGACAAGCCTCGCATTGGATGGACGTGTGAGGTGAAACCTGGGGTAACACATGACGCAGTTTCGGAAGCGGTATATGTCCAAAGCGCAAGTGCCACAGTAATGGGGAGATGGATCCAGCAGGTAGAGAGGAGGCTCCAGCATAAGGGGTCCGACTAAGACGATAGAGGCCGCCTTGCTCATAGCTACGTCCAATAACGTTGCCCATAAGGATGTCCTGAAAAATGAGAGAAGATGGATCAAAAATTGCTCGACAATGTAAATCCTTTGTAAGTTGGCTAATGGACAACAAATTCATCGAAAAATCAGGTGCATGCAACACGTTCTTGATATGCATAGATGGTGTCAGGATAATCTCCCCCTGACCAGTAATCGGGGAATGTGTCCTATTAGCAATAACCACAGTACGGCATGGAGAAACCTGTCGGTAGCCTGTAAGCAGTCCTTGGTCACCACACAGATGATGCGTGGCACCAGAGTCCCTAATATACTCTAAAGTATCTGATCCACTACTGCTAGTGAATGCATAAGTGCTACCTGAGATACAGGTAGATGCAGAAGCAGCAACGTCGGAGTGACTCTCAGAAGTAGGCGTTGAAGCAACAGGACCAGATGGAGGAATAATGCCCCTCAGACGGGCTACAAGATCATCAAAGCGTTGATCCATAGATGAAGCAGATGGAGGCTCAATTTGTTCAGCTACTCGTGCAAAAGCAGGAAACCCGTGTATGGAATATCATGTGTCTTCGGTATGTCCAGAACGGTAGCAAAAGGTGCATGATGGCCGAACATGGCCTCCTCTACCCCGAGGTCCACGGCCACGGAACTGATGATGACCTCCACGACCTCGATTGGCTGACATGGCTGAGGCGGTCTGATTTGCAGTAGACAAAGGAACAGTAATACGACTCAGCCTGTGAAAAGCTTCCTCCATAGGAGGAATAGTGGAATCCGCCAAGATCTGGGAACGTGCTGCCTCGTACTCTGGATCAAGGGCAGCCAGAAATACACCCACCATAGTGGCATTCCGATAGGTCTTCTGTTGCTCTGGCGTGGCTGTGAGAGGCATGAAGCTATAAAGCTTCTCAAACATTCCACGTAAAGACGTGTACAATGAGTGTAGAGGCCGTCCATTCTGCTTGATTGTAAAGATGTCATGCTGAAGTTGCAGAATCTTCGTCTCATTCTTCGCCTGTGAATAGGTGGCAGCCAGAATGTCCCATATTGCTTTGGCAGTGGGCTGATTGAGAATATCGTTAGCAATCTCAATTACTAATATTCCGGATAGCCAAACTTTGGCATATGCATCATCTGCCTCCCATATGGCATTGACCCTTGTCTTCTCAGCAGGCTCTTCCTCAGTAAGAATGTACTTCTTACCGATCGACTTCATCATACTCATGAACTGCATGGCCCACAGTTCGTAATGTGAACCATCCATCTTCACAATAGGCGTTGGACCTTTGAACGTGCCTGTAGATGGGATGTCTTCCTTGCTTTCTAACATTATGGTAATGGAAGACTATGGGAGTAGACTGAAGATATGATCATCTACACGGACATTAACGGGTTTAGTTGCATGTGTAGACTCAAGCAACCAAACCCATTAATCTGGAAACACGTGCGCGGAACGAGTACTGGAGCCGCACGCGCGCTGGCCTAGGGTTGCACGCGCACGGAAATCACACACGCAGATATGCGCACAGATGCACGTGCATGGTCACGAACAGGGGCACGCACAGCAGCACAGGGGCACGCACAGAAGCGCGTACGGCTTTACGCGCACAGGCGCACAGGCGCTCAGAAGCGTGCACCAACGCACAGGGGGCGCACGGCCTCACGCGCACAAGCGCTCAGGCGCACAGGAGCGGTGCAGGCGCACAGGAGAGTGCGCAGACACAGGCGCACAGGAGCGCTGACGCCGGGCGGCGCGAGACCGAGTAGGAGGCAGCGCGAGGCGGGGAGGCGCGTGCGGAGGGCTCGAGGGTGGAGGCTAGGGTTATAACCAAGTAAAGCAAGATTTCTTGCAAACCATACCCTGCTGATTTCTTGCAAACTCCAAGCCAAGGAAGTAACGAAGCATGCCAAGGTCCTTGGTAACAAACTGCTGTCCACGGAAATCCTTAGCTGCTTGAATGCCATGTTCATCGCTGCCAGTGATAACAATGTCATCAACATAAACCAAGATGACTACAATACCTCTCTGGTATCTCTTTATAAAGAGAGTATGATCTGCAGTAGATCTGACAAACCCCTTCTATTCAATCAATTCTGAGAGCTTCTGAAACCAAGCCCTCAGACTCTTCTTAAGGCCATATATAGCCTTATGAAGACGGCACACCATATTGGACTCCCCCTCAGCAGCAAACCCAGGTGGCTGCTGCATGAAAACCTCTCCCTGCATATCACCATACAAGAAATCATTCTTTACATCCAATTGAAAAAGTGTCCAATCACGTACCACAGCAACAACAATAAGAATCCGCAAGGTAGAGTGACGCGTTACAGGAGAAAAAGTGTCTTGATAGTCTACTCCATAAGTCTGGGTGAACCAACGAGCAACCAGTCTGGCCTTGTATCTGTCAACAGTTCCATCTGGCTGATGCTTCACAGTAAATACCCACTTGTTGCCAACAACAGATGCACCTGATGGAGCATGAACTACACTACATGTACCTCGTGACTATAAAGCCGCCATCTCCTAATCCATAGCCAGACGCCACTGACTGCTCTGCAGTGCCTCCTGATATGATCGTGGTATCTCTATGGCAGACAACCCCATAACAAAGTGCTAAAAATCCTTGGAAAGACGCTCCAAGGAAACATGAGAACCAATAGGGTGCATAGTGCATGCTCATTTCTGTTGCCGAAGTGCAATAGGCATATCCAGATCCGCAGTAGAAGTAGTAGAGACAGTATCTGCACCCTGTACCTCAGTCTGTACATGCAAATCACCCGTGCCATTAGAAAAACTCGAATGCTCAGTACATACCTTGGGCGTGTTGGATGATGGAGGAGGTGCACGAGCAGAGGGCCGTCGCTGGTAGACCCGTGGAAAGAAAATAGGAGACGGTGGTAGAGGTGGTGGTGTGACGGTGGAGAAGGCGGTAATGACAGAGGCGGAATAGAACATGGTAATGACGGAGGTAGAGGCATATAGATCTCTTCTCCATCCTCTGAAGGAGTAAGCTTGTCACCTATGGGAGAAAAATATATAATGGACTCAAAGAAGGTGACATCAGCACTGACATAGTATCTTCGTCGAACAACGTCAAAACAACGATATCCCTTTTGGGTTTTGGAATACCCAACAAACACACATTTGACAGCTCTGGGAGAGAGCTTGTCAAGACCAGGAGAGATGATGAATCAATGCTACTGAACCAAAGACTCGAGGCGTAAGTGAGAACAGATCTGTCTCGGGAAACGCGGTCATGAACGGGATCTTTTCCCTAACACTGAAGAAGGCATACGATTTACCAAATAACAAGCAGTTAGAATCGCATCTCCCCAATAGGAAGGAGGAGCATGACTCTGAATCAAGAGGGTTCTGGTAACATCCAAAAGATGGCGGTGTTTCCTTTCAGCCACCCCATTCTGTTGAGAGGTATATGCACATGATGTCTGATGCACAATACCATGTGACCTAAGAAATTGAGAAAGCTGATACTACAAAATTCTAGTGCATTATCAGAACGTATGTACTTGACTTTGGCAGAAAAAATATTCTTTATTTCATTAATAAAAGACTGAATAACAGGACCAACATCAGACTTATTTTTAAGAAGAAAAACCCAAGACAACCTAGAAAACTCATCAACCGCAACAAGATAAAATTTGTGCCCCTGATGATCTGGGACACGACTAGGACCTCAAATATCGAAATGAAGTAACTCAAATAGACTATGACTACTCGGACCCTGACGACAATGGAACGAGGACCATGATGCTTCCCAAGCTGGCAAGCCTCGCACTGAAAAGTGGAGCGAGGAGAAATCTGTGGAAGAACACGAATCAGCTTTTGCAGAGGAAGATGACCAAATCGCAGATGCCACATATACAGAGAAACAGATCCAGTGCGTAGAGAAGAAGAGACGCCGGCGTACGGAGACTGCACTAGTCTGTAAAGGCCCCCTGCTCACGGCCAGTTCCAATCACTCTACCCGTAAGTATGTCCTGAAACACAAGAGCAGACTGATCAAATATGGCACGACAATGTAAATCTCTGGTGATTTGACTAATTGATAATAAATTCATAGAGAACTCAGGAGCATAGAGAACATTAGGAAGCCTCAATGTGGAAGTCAATGTTACCTCCCCCTGACCCGTGATGTGGGAATGTGTACCATCTGCTATTACAACTGATCGTCCAGGCTGAGCAGGACGAAAAACACTAAACTGACCTCTATCACCACAGAGATGATGGGATGCACCAGAATCCATGATCCACTCTGATAAGTCTGCCCTGTAGCAACTAGTAAAAGCAGTCTATACATGATGTAGACACAGATGTTGAGGCAGCAACCTCTGAGGATCCTGAAGGAGAACTAGTAGATCCAGATGTGCCAGGCATGATCTCTATCAGTCGTGCTACAAGCTCGTCAAACCTCTGATCAGATACAGGTGATGGACTCCCAGCATGTTGTGTCTGCTCTGCAACTCTGGCTGAAGCAGGAAACCCATGCTTAGAATAGCAGGTTTCCTCATAATGGTCTGTTATGTGGCAGTAGGTGCACGGCTGATGAGGTAGAACACCCCCTCCTCTGCCACGGTTGGAACTTCCTCTGCCACGATAGGGTGTATGACTGCCCCTACCACGTGATGCTGCCATAGCTGAAGAAGTCTGGGACTATAGTAGACTACCAGAAGATATAGATAGTCTACTCAGTCTACGATACGCCTCCTCCATTGGAGGTATGGTAGCATCAGTAAGGATCTGGGCACGAGCTATACTCTGGATCCAGGGCTGCTAGAAACACTCCAGACATCACAGAATCTCTGTATGCCTTGAGCTGCTATGGTGTAGCAGTCAAGGTTATGTAGCCATGTATCTTCTCAAATATACCCCTCAAAGAAGTATAGAGGGTGTGAAGGGGGTGACCATTCTGCTTCGATGTGAAGATATCATGTTGGAGTTGTAGTATCTTCGACTCATTCTTTGTCGGAGAGTATGTCACAGCAAGAATGTCCCACATAGCCTTTGCAGTAGGCTGGCTCAAAATATCATTAGCTATCTCTGTGGATACAGCCCAGATTACCATACGCGAGCATACGCATCATCAGCCTCCCATGAGGCATTCGTCCAAGTCTTGTCACATGGCTCCTCTGTCGTGAGGATGTGCTTCTTGCCATTACACTGCATCAAACTCATGAATTGCATGGCCCATAGTTCATAGTTGGTTCCATCCATTTTGACAATGGGTGCCGGACCTTTGAAGGTACCCAGGGATGGAACTTCCACTTTGTTGTCGGACATGATGACAACTATCTTTAAAATTGTGCTAGAAATAAGAGATACACGTCTATATGACAAACAGGAAGATGGTTGTGGGTGTAGACTCATACCACAACCTCTTCCATTCTTTTGAAGAGTCCTTTGGGTAGCTAGGATGTTTCTAGGGCTTCACGTTACACCCTAGGTACCCAAAGATCCGCAGGACGGCTACACATGGACGGTGAACTGCCCACTACACGAGGACAACGGACACTTGAGGCTGGAGAAGGCAGCCACGCGTGAACACGCGTGAAGCCGCACAGATGACGGCGACTGGAGGCGGCTGGAGACAGTTGTGCGTGAACATGTGTGAAGTCCGCAAGGGTTGGGCAGCGACGGCGAGGTTGGGACTAGGCGGCGAGCCCGAGACTAGACAGCGATGGCGGGCCCGAGGTTAGGGGCTTGGCGACGGTAGCGAGCCCGAGAGAGGTTAGGGTTTTTGGTGGGGACAGGATTCTAGGGCACAGGCTCCGGTCTAGGGCCGTCGCTCTGATACCATGTTGAAGGAAAAAAGAAAGTTGCATTTCATCTAACCCTGGAGCTCTCTTATATAGGAGAAAAGCTCTGAGGGTAAATTACATAAACAGGACAATAGAGATAAACAATATAAGAAAATGATGAAATAACATAAATATCTTAACAGAGAAGGTGTGGCATGGAGAGATGTTGTAGCACCCCAAGGGGCCCTTTGGCGACACGCCACCTTTGGACTGTGGGCACAAGGCAGTGGCAGCACATAGCCGAGAGGTGGAGTATGGCGTTGGAGGTGTGAAAAACACGATGTGGGGATGTTGGGGAGGTGTGTGGTGCGAAGGCACTGCACTAAGCGCGATGGGGAGGTGTTGGGGCAGTGTTGCGCTGGTGTTCAGATCTGTGTGGAGGCACGCGACGCGAGGGGGATGGGGATCGGGCAGTGGGGTGGAGATGGTAGGGCATCAGAGCTCCAGTTTAGAACCGTCGGTCTCATATGATGTAGAGATAAATAATGAACTTCGTTTATTCAAAGACCATAGGGCTCTTATATATAGATGAGAAATTCTACATGTCAAATTACATAATAAAGAAATAACATATATATATAGACACACACGCACACGCACGCGCTTACATACATACATATATAATCTCACATAGTTGGATCGATCCTTTCCCAAGATTCATCTAACCGTTTAACAGGGCACTCAACATTGATCAACTAAGATACTTCAATACAAAGAAAAAAGGTATTGGCAGAAAAACGAAAACTAGGGGATTTTTATCAAATGCGATAATCCTATAAGGTATTAATTAATAATATGCAGTACGCAATATACAGACCATCAGGTCAAGTTACAGGAAACTGAAAAGGGTAATAAGAATGGAAAGTTTATGCTAAGTATCCTGACAATTCTCATACTTTCTATCAAATTTTTTAGCTTAACATTTTCTTGTAGGCGTAGTTATTTACAATTTTGATTTAGCTTCGGCAACCTAGATCCCCTCATGTTCTGATAAAGGCTCTGCAATAACATATACCTTATGTGAACAACCTTGCAGGCAAGTGTAGCCTATGAATCTGGCTCAATGTCATCAATTATTGACAGTCGCTTGGGTTCTTATCCTTCTGAATGTGTTGAGATGTTTATGTTATTAGCCCTCAGATGCTGTGGAGCCGATCCTGATGCAAGGCCTTCAATGGCAGAGGTGGTCAGGGAGCTTGAAAAGATTTATCATATGACACCAAAAGCAGACATGATGCCTTCAGTCTCTATGGATACTGAGAGCGGTAATATTACATCCATACCATTATCCTCCACGTCTACAAGGGTTGACTCCGTTTCCCCTGAGGTCCCAGGTAGCAACCCTATCGATGATGACATGCCTAGTATTTTCCCTCGCTAGCACAGCGATTCTTCAACAGATGCGGAAGGACGACTGCAAGTGCGGATGTATAGATGTCGCTATTATCCATCACTTGCATCTATAGATGTTCACTATACTAAAACATGGTTTATCTCTCAGAAAATGGGTTTTGATTCTGGTTCAGATGTTAGTATGCTCAGTTTGTAGACATGTTTAAAAATGCATACATCACAGGGATTGTATATGAGACATATATTTCCAATGTACTTTTTTTGCCATATCAAGTACAGGTAGATCAAAACCCAATATCTACTAGATGAAATCATGTAAAATATCACGCATTTGATTATCATCTTCACCAGTAGTAAAAAAGTCTATCTGACCACCAAACAGCAGCAGCAACAAAGCAGAAGTCACCATGAGCCCTCCCCCACTCCCCCCCCCCTCCCGACCCCCCTAGAAACCCTACCTTCCCCCAGCCGCCACCATCCTCCACACCCCAACCCACCTCCCTAGGAGCCCCAGATCCTTCACGCCCCCTCTCACGCCCCTGGAACGAGGTTTGCGGACCCGCCCACCCTCCCTCCCCTCCGCCAGGAAGATGGTCTTTGAAATCCCCTCCATCGTTGACGGTGAGGAGGTTGCCTACATCTCCGAAATGGACGCCGCCTCGCTTGAGAAGACCTGGGCTAACACCCTAGTCTTCTACGTCCTTGGCAAGAAACCGTTTAAAAAACTCCTCTACAGCTTTGTTGAGAGGGTCTGGAAACCAATGAGCGGTTTCAAGCTTTTCCCCCGCGCCAATGGATTCTACTACCTCCAACTCATCTCTGAGGAAGAATGCCTGCGCATCCTTGGTGGCGGCCTGTGGCTCTTCCAAGGTAGACTTATGGTCGTCCGTCGTTGGGAGGCCGGTATCTGTATGGAGCGTGATCTCCTATCTGAGATCCCACTCTGGGTCCGCTTCCACGGTCTTAGCCTCAGCCACTGCTCGCCGGTGGTCCTAAACAAACTGGCAAGTCTCCTTGGCACACCCCTTTTCATGGATGCGGCCACCGCCGCCGGGCAGCGGGATGGATATGCCCGCTGTTGCATTTCAATACACGCCTCCAAACAGATCCCGACTGCTGTCCCCTTGCTTTTCTTCTCGGGGGCCCGTCAGATGGTGGGGGTTGAGCTCGAATGGCGGCCGCCCAAATGCGAATCGTGTGTCTCATTCGACCACTCATCGGCTTCCTGCCCTTTCACTGCCCTGCCTGAGCAAGGTTGCTCCAAAGGTCACTTCAGTTCTCAACAGGTGCCTCTTAATGCGCCCGAGATGGCCGCGGATTTGCCCCCCCCCCTCTCTGAGCGGCAACCGGATGGTCAAGACCCTTTGGAGACTCCGGCCTCTGACCACTCCCTTGCCGATCAGGCTCCTCAGGTCGCCTCCAATGGGGCTCACTTTGCAAAGGGACACAAACGCCCCTCGGGAAGACCATTCTCCGCCTTCCCGTACGGGACTAAAGCTTTGCTCCACCGCCCGGTCTCCATCCCCAAGAGATCAACCACCTCTGCTCGCACGGAAGCTCCTGCTCAGTTGGACTTCGTCCAGTTCGATCTCAACTCCCCCTCAAACGACCCTCCGACGGCAACTACTGGACCCCCCTCGTCTGCCCAGGCGGTCCCCCTCGTGGAGCCAAACCCGGCATGGCACACGGCCTCTCACAGGAAGAAGAAGCCCATGCCTGGTGGTAAAGGTACCGGCCAAATTTCATCGGGCCCTCAAGCCCGCCCCCCAACCTCCTCTTAATGTCGATTGTTGTCTGCAACGTGAGGGGCCTCAATCGACCCCGAAAAATTAAGTCCATCTTCCGTCACCTCAACAGCCTGGGTGCAGAGTTAATTGGCCTCTATGAAACCAAGATCAGGCCGGAGAACCGGGCATCTTTTGTCGGCAACTTCCCACCTGGGTGGGGAATTATACATAATGATACCCCTCTGGGGTGCATATATGTCCTCTGGAAGGATAATGCTTGGACCTGTTCCCTTATCTCGTCCTCGCCACTATCCCTCACCCTCTCCTGCGCGAACCTGGGGGGCCTCTCGGCCACTGTTACGTTCGTCTATGGGGCGAACTCGCCCTCGCATCAGAAGGATCTTTGGGAAGAACTTATTTCCATTAGCAGCCCATGGGATACTCCATGGCTGGTTATCGGAGATTTCAACGCTGTCAGATTTGACGGCGAGAAGCTTGGTGGCCGACCTCCCGGCTACAATGGCCAAGGAAGCCTTTAACCGCTGCATCGACTCTTGTGGCCTGATGGAGCTTGAATCCTGTGGTAACCCATGGTCTTGGACCAACTGCTCGGTTGGTCCATCTCGGGTCGCCGCGCGCTTGGACCGTGCTCTGATCAACTCCGCCTGGTTGGGCACGTTCCCATCTGCAAAATTAAGGTACTCCCCGCTCCCCTCATGTGACCATCTGCTGATGACGGTCACCATGACCAAGGTTATGTCCAAACCCAGGCCTTTCCGCTATTTCAATTACTGGGCTTCCCGTCCGGGCTACACAGATATTGTCACCAATGCTTGGACCTCTCCGCTTCCCGGAAATCCCGTCCTCCGCGTCTCCCAGAAACTTAGAAAGGTGAAAATGGCCCTGAAAGCTTGGGCTAAGAAGGAGGCTAACATCATGGACGAGGTTAAGTCCACGGAAACGGCTTTGTCGATGGTCAATGACGCTCTTGGGGTCGACCTGTTGGACCCTATCCTTGCCCAGCTGGAACTCGACATCAAGTCTCACCATGCGGGTCTGGACCGTGACCTCGAGTCGGCCTGGAAACAAAAAAACCGCGTTGATCGGCTCACTCTTGGCGACCGGAATACAAACTTCTTCCACCTCTCTGCCAAAGCTCGCATTGCCAGAAATTCCATCCCCTACCTCCTCTCTAGCGATGGTCGTTGTTTGGACAAGCTGGCTATGGTGGCCGAGGCTGCTGTACAATTTTACAGCGGCCTTCTTAGCCCAGCTGGACCCCGCACCTCTCTTCTCCCTCCCCCCTCCCCAAAAATGATACTCTCTCGTGTTGGTTGTGAGTTGCTGGAATGGCCTTTCAAGGAGGCCGAGATTCTCGAGGCCCTGAGGTCCACCCCCTCGTCTAAAGCGCCCGACCCTGATGGGTTCAATGGGTCATTCTTCAAGCGCCACTAGAACCTCATCAAGAGCGACCTCTGCGAGGCAATTGAATTTCTATACCAGGATGGTGGGACGGTCAAGCACCTAAATCAAACTTTCCTAACACTCGTCCCTAAAGTCTCCTCACCAAATGTGCTCTCGGATTTCCGCCCGAGCTCCTGCTGCAATGTAATATACAAGATCTTTGCTAAACTTCTCGCCACGCGCCTGGCGGCCGTCCTACCACAACTTATCTCCCCTAACCAGTCAGCTTTCGTTAAAGGGCGCACTATGGGTGACAGCCTGCGGCTTGCCCAAGAAATTATGATGGGCTTTGACAGGAAGGTGTCCATTAATCGGGCATGTCTCAAGATCGATTTGACAAAAGCATTTGACTCTATCGAGCACGCTTTCATTCTACAATGTCTTGCGGGTATGGGATTTGGGGACCGATGGAAGTCCTGGATCAACAGCTGCATATCCACCGCCACCTTTTCGGTCATGATCAACGGATCTCCCCATGGCTTTTTCCGCGGCACTAGGGGGTTGCGCCAGGGGGATCCCTTAAGCCCCCTCCTCTTCGTGGTTGGTATGGAGTCGTTGTCTGCCTTGGTGGATGCCTACGTCAACAATGGTGCCCTCAAGCCTCTCCGTTGGGGGCGTCGCCTCGTCCCAACGCACCTCATCTACGCCGATGATCTTCTCTTCTTCTGCAAGGCCACTTCTCGTTCTCTCATGGCTGTGAAAGAATTGCTTAATGAATTCCTATATATGTTGGGCCTAGCTATGAATGCCCGGAAGAGCAAGCCCTTCCGGCCTAAAACTTCCCCCGCTGATTTTGCAATGTGCTTGCGGCTTGGGATGCTTCGCCACTCTTTACCGACAACCTACCTGGGGCTCCCCCTTGCTTCCAGTTATGGACGGCTGCTACGCGAGGCTTCTTGAAGACAAGGTTAGGGCCCTACTTTGCGGCTGGAAAGCTAGGGCCCTCTCAATGGCCGGCCGCCTTCAACTACTGAGATCTGTTGTTGCTGGGGTTGTTCTTTTCTGGGCCGATGGCACTGTTATCCCTTCGTGCACGGCTCGCAAGATTGACATGCTTTGCGCCGATTTCCTTTGGAACTTTGGCCTCCACTCCATCACCTGGAGCACGCTCTGTCTTCCCAAAGAGGAGGGGGGTTTGGGCCTGCGTTCGGTTCCCACCATCAAGACCGCTAAGTCTATTTCGTGGGCTTGGAATATCCTGAATGCGGGCTCCTCCTTATGGGTCGATTTCATGAATGATAAATGTTAGAGTAATTTTATCATGTTAGAGTAATTTTATCATTTAGTATTTGTTTTGTCCTCTTTATGTAAATTACCCATAGAGCTTTTCTCCTATATAAGAGAGCTCTAGGGTTAATGGAAATCATCTCATTCATTCCCTTCAACATGGTATCAGAGCGACGGTTCTAGGCCGGAGTTCTTGAACCCTAACCCTACCCCACCCGCCGCCCTTCTCTCTCTCTCCTTCTTTCTCGAGATTGGCGCAACCCCCGTGCGCCTGCGCCATCGCGCGAGCCTGTGCGCCCTGTGCGCATGCGCCATCGCGCGAGTCCTCTGCGCCTCCGTGCCCATCGCCTTCGCGCACCCATCGTGCCCTGTGCCTATCGCCATCGCCTTTACGCGAGCCCAGTGCGCCACCTCCTCTCGCCTGGCGATCATCTGAGCCATTACGCAAGTCGCTCGATCATCTGAAATCTCGCCTGCCGACCCCTCTCACAATCGCACCTGAAGCCTCTCGCCCGAAGTCTGTGACCTGGAGTTCTGTAGCGAGCATCTGCACCCTGGAGTCTCTAGCGCTTAAATGCCCTGATCGCAAGAATAAGGGACCAGCAAGAGATCCATTTCCCTGTCACTAATGAGATCCTCTTCCCGGAAACTGACTATGATTTCATTCCATAACTGAGAAAACTTTGCAGCCTCTGTTCTCCTATTTGGAGAAGCCTCAGCGAACCTCTTTGAGAATGAAAATCCATTTCGTTTTTTCTCGGATGGAACTAAATAGCTGTTGAAAGTTCCAGCACATTTCATATAGTCATCAGAGCAAACACGTTTCCAGAGATCAGAATCTCTCAAGTCCTTCGCCTTCAATTTCAATTGTGCTGCCATATCCAATATAGGTATCTTGCTAGCCAACAGGAAAGGAGGCCATTGTATCAGTTTCAGGAAAGGAGGCCAACAAGTCATATGCAAGTCCTGTGCTTTCCTGTGCATGCAAGGTATGTACTTGTGCACTATATGCCCTAGCTATGCTTCCTTGAATGAACATGTTCTGTACGCGTGCCGCTGGATTGAGTCTATGAACAAATAGACATTGTCTTCCGATCGTGTAACCCCAGTTACAGGTTATCGTTGTCGTCATGTCAGACAACAAGGTATATTTTCCATCTGTGGGTGCCTTCATAGGTTCCGCACCCACTGCCTTTAGTAAGTGTTACAAGGCGGATCTATCAGAATGGATCATGGATTCAGGTGCATCACACCATCTCTGTGGTGACAGAGGTCAGTTTAGTGTCTTCCATCCTGCTCAATCTGAACGATCGGTGGTGATAGCTGATGGTACATATTCCCCTATTACTGGTCAGGGGGAGGTACAATTGACTCCTACCTTGAGACTGTCCAATGTTCTCTATGCACCGAAGTTCTCGATGAATTTGCTGTCTATTAGTCAACTCACCAAAGATTTACATTGCCGTGCTATATTTGATCCATCTACTCTTGTGTTTCAGGACATATTAACGGGCAGAGTGATTGGGACTGGCCATGAGCAAGGGGGTCTTTATAGACTGGTGCAATCTTCTTATAGTGGTATCTCTTCTATGAGGGCTGGATCGGTATCACCCTACACTTGACATCTTCGCTTTGGCCATCTTCCGTTGCAAAAGATGGTCCATATTCTTCCACAGATTTCTTCCAAGTCTAATTTTCAGTGTGAGGCATGCCAACTTGGCAAACATCACAGGTCGTTTTTTCCAAGTCGTATAGGTCCAAGTCATCATGGTCTATTTGAGCTGCTACATTTTGATATTTGGGGTCCCAGTCGTGTCCCTGATCTTCAAGGGCACAGGTTTTATCTTGTTGCTGTCGATGATTTCTCTAGACTTTCTTGGGTCTTTCTTCTTAAAAATAAATCTGATGCTGGTCATTTTATTCAGTCGTTTCTTATTGAAATAAAAAATATTTTCTCCGCTAAAGTGAAGTACATACGGTCTGACAATGCTCTAGAGTTGTATAGTACCCAATTGTCCAAATTTCTTATGTCTCATGGGATTGTGCATCAGACGTCGTGTGCTTATACCTCCCAACAAAATGGGGTGGCTGAACGGAAGCATCGTCATTTGTTGGATATGACCAGAACTCTTTTGATTCAGAGCCGTGCCCCTCACTCCTATTGGGGGGATGCGGTTCTCACTGCCTGTTATCTTCTTAATCGTATGCCTTCGACAGTGTTAGGGGAGAAGATTCCGTTCTTGACTGCGTTTCCCGAGAAGGATCTTTTCTCCCTAACACCGCGTGTTTTTGGGTCTGTTGCATTTGTTCATTGTTTTTCTCCTGGTCTTGACAAGCTCTCTCCCAGAGCTGTCAAATGTGTTTTTGTGGGTTATTCCAAAACCCAGAAGGGATATCGATGTTTTGATCCAGTTAAACGAAGGTTTTACGTCAGTGCAGATGTCACCTTCTTTGAGTCCATTATGTATTTTTCTCCTACAGGTGACAGACTCACTTACTCAGAGGAAGGAGATGACATCTATGTGCCGCCTCCACCTCCACCACCACAATCTACTCCACCACCACCACCATCGCCACCACCACCACCGCCGCCACCACCACCACCGCCACCGCCACCGCCACCACCAACTACTATTTATTATCCTCAGGTTTATCAGCGACGGCCCTCTGCTCATGTGCCTCCTCCATCATCGAGCACGCCCGAGGTATGTACTGATCATTTGAGTTCTACTGATGGCACAGGTGATGTGAATGCGCAGATGGATGTACAGGGTACCGATGGTACTGTCAATCCTCCAGTTGATGACCTACATATACCTATTGCTCATAGACGGCAGAAGCGTGCTCGGACGATGAATCCCAAATATGGGATGGATTTTTGCTCTCAGGCGTCGTTGGAGCGTTTGTCCCCGGACTTTCGCAAGTTTGTTGTTGGGTTATCGGCAGTACACATCCCACGGTCTTATCAGGAGGCCCTACAGAGCAGCCCGTGGCGTTTAGCTATGGAAGAGGAAATGGCGGCATTGCAGTCACGTGGTACGTGGAGTGTTGTGCATCCTCCACCAGGTGCGTCCATTGTCGGAAGCAAATGGGTTTTTACTGTTAAGCATCGGGCAGATGGTACGGTTGATAGATACAAAGCCAGGTTGGTTGCTCGTGGGTTCACCCAAACATATGGGGTGGACTATCAGGAGACGTTTTCTCCAGTAGCCCGTCATTCTACCTTACGGATTCTCATTGCAGTTGCTGTTGTCCGCGACTGGCCCCTATTTCAGCTTGATGTCACGAACGCCTTCTTGTATGGTGACTTACAGGAAGAGGTCTATATGCAGCAGTCGTCGGGGTTTGCTGCTGAGGGGGAGTCCAGTATGGTGTGCCGTCTTAATAAGGCCATATATGGCCTGAAGCAGAGTCCACGGGCTTGGTTTCAGAAGCTCTCGGAGTTGATTGAACAGAAGGGATTCGTCAGATCTACATCAGATCATACTCTCTTTGTAAAGAGAGACCAGCGAGGTACTGTGATCATCTTAGTGTATGTTGATGATATTGTTATTACAGGCAGCAATGAGCAGGGCATTCAAGCAGCCAAGGAGTTTCTTGGCGAGCAGTTCATTATGAAGGATTTGGGTACACTTCGCTACTTTTTGGGGCTGGAGTTTGCACGAAACAGGCAAGGTATGGTAATGACACAAAAGAAGTATGTTACGGATCTCTTATCTGAGACAGGTATGGCAGGATGTAGACCAGCGGCTACTCCTATGGATTCTAATATCAAACTGTATGATGATGACTCTGAGGAGGTAGATAAGAGACGATATAGAGAGCTATTGGGAAAGCTCTTGTATGTCACTATTACCCGACCGGATATAGCCTTTGCGGTTAATAGGGTAAGCCAATTCATGGAGCAACCCAGGCAGGCTCTCATGAATGCTGTTTTTATGATCTTGAGATATCTGAAGTCGTCTCCAGGCACTGGTCTTCTATTTAGAAGAGATACCTCGATATCCGTCACAGGTTATGCTGATGCAGACTATGCTGGGTGTCCTAATGATAGAAAGTCAACTTCAGGTTTTATTGTATTTGTTGGCAGCTCACCAGTAGCTTGGAAGAGTAAGAAGCAAATTGTAGTGGCTCGATCTAGTGCAGAGTCAGAATATAGGGCAATGGCCCAAGGTAGTGCTGAGATGATGTGGGTTAAATCAGTTTTAACTGATTTAACTATTGATGTTCCTCTTCCCATGCATCTGAAATGTGATAACCAAGCAGCATTGTTCATAGCCAATAATCCAGCCTTCCATGAGAGGACGAAGCACATTGAAGTAGATTGCCATTATACACGGGACTTAATTCAAAAGGGGCTTATTTCAACTTCTCATGTACCATCAGGAGAGCAGGTTGCAGACATGTTCACCAAGGCCCTTGCTAGGGGTCCATTTTATCTTTGTTGTTCCAAGCTGAGCATGTTGGATA
This sequence comes from Ottelia alismoides, assembly GCA_037367405.1. Taxonomy (NCBI): domain Eukaryota; kingdom Viridiplantae; phylum Streptophyta; class Magnoliopsida; order Alismatales; family Hydrocharitaceae; genus Ottelia; species Ottelia alismoides. Next base: position 625,792 of record JAZKJV010010769.1, on the reverse strand, counting down.
TATATGCTCCAGCTTGAGGGGGAGTGTTAGAGTAATTTTATCATGTTAGAGTAATTTTATCATTTAGTATTTGTTCTGTCCTCTTTATGTAAATTACCCATAGAGCTTTTCTCCTATATAAGAGAGCTCTAGGGTTAATGGAAATCATCTCATTCATTCCCTTCAACAATAAATATCTTCGTTCGTGCTCCTTCTTTGATGCGGCCCCGACGCCCTCGGCCTCCCCGCTTTGGAAGCTAGTTTTGTCCTCTCGCACTCTTCTCCGTTCTACTATCGCCGGCTCCTGCGCCCCGTATGTTTGGCTACCTTTGGGAACAACCTTTTCCTTCTCGGCTGCAGTTGACATTGCGCGCCCGCGGCAGGCCCGTGCCTTGGGCACATGTCGTTAGGTCTTCGGGGGCCGCCCCAAGCACAGTTGCACCCTCTACAGAGCCGTCCTCGGCCGCTTGCACACGACTGACCGTCTCGCTAGGCTTGGGATCTCGGCCCACAATCCGTGCTATCTGTGCAACAATGCCTTAGAGTCCCAGAGCCACATTTTCTTCAACTGCCATTACTCCTTTGACACTTGGTCACAGATTTGCGACGCCTACGGTGTTACCACAATTGCTCCTCGCAGCCTTGCGGAGACCTTGGAATGGATTAAAGATACCAGCTGCCCTGATACTCGGCTGCGTCTTGGAACCGCCCTCGCTGCGGCTGTATGGGAAATCTGGAAAGAACGGAATGCCAGATGGGCCTTAGGGCGGTTCTCCACCATCTCCACCATTGTGGGCTCTGTGATAGTGAATACAAATATACTAAAAAGTCAACTGCGTCTCCAGGTTTTTGTTCTCCCCGGGCTGCACACTTTTTCTCTGTTTTCTCGATTTCTTCCAAACTCGTGTAACTAAGGACTCAACCTCACATCTGTAGTCCAATTTTTTGGCATTAATGATACACAGAAAACTTTCCAAAAAAATTCTATCTGCGATCTGTCAGAGTACTGGATTAGCTTTACAGACAGGTTGGATTTTAATGTCAAAGTTCAAGTCGTCGGCGTTTAATATCATGGGCAGATTGTTAAATTTCGAAATAAACCATATAAGCATTCCCACCTTCTTAGGCAACCATCAAATAATTACTTCCAGCAGATTTTATCAAATTTTGGAATTTTACGTATTCCTGTCGTATATGTTAAGGGAGTGGTTTTTGTGCCCACAGTTCTGATGAGTCGTCTGGTAAGTAAAAGGGACAACTCACAAGTGGCATAATAAATTCCATGCCAACAATAAATGCCTGTTCTTCTTTTCAAATATCAAATAGGGACCGCCACTCTCATTTCATCCCAATTGGATAAAAATCGATCCAAGATTTATGTGTGGTTCATATTTTAAATTATAAAAGATAGATGAATTACAGATCCTAGGGATCATACTTGGTATTGCATTTGTTGAAAGTTTTGTAGATTGGCATGTCTTAAGATTGGATAGTTTTCTTTCAGAAATCAAATCATAGACCGTTGGTTCTCGCAAGCGGTGTCCAATACAATCTGTTCATTTTGACCCTAAACTAAATTTACTTTTTTGAAAATGTATGTGTTGGGTAACTGATAGTCAAGACCATGATTGTATCGAAAGACTCATGTAAATGGTACCAATTTAAATCCCTCACTACTGCTATTGATTCAAAAAGATGAAGTTTAGCACTTATATGTAAGTAGGTGTTATATTATTTTTATTCCTTTTAAAATATGAATATAGATGCAGATATATATTATACCGAATGAATAGAAAAACTATGTTATATATCCTAAAAACAGGTATGGATATAAATTTAGTCTGGATTAGATAAGGATGCTATCAAAAACACCTTATCAATTGAGTTGGATCTACATGTTTTAAATGGCTTACACATAAAGATGCGGAAGTGAAGTACAAATAAATGGGTATGGTAATGATTTGGATTTAGATATATCTATATTTGTTTGCATCCTTATTCATATAATGTGGCCACCCTTTCCTCTCCAGTGCTCTTGTGTCTTGCATATTTACTCCATTTTGATGTTCACATCGCCTTTCGCTGCAATGTTTTCCTTTACTCAGACAAGTTTACTTTACTTCTCTTGTGTCTACTCGAACCCATACGTCCACAAATATGAGTATTTTTATATTATGTTCCAATAAAGAATGTTTCATTTCAACACTCTTTCAATAATGATAATTAGACTCATGATAAACAATTTGTCGTTAAAAAATTCGATCAATTGAATAAACATGTCCATAAATAATTGATGACAAAAATACATGTTGTATATTGCAATGATAAATGAAATTTATGAAAACAAATTTAATTATTATTATTATTATTATTATTATTATTATTATTATTATTATTATTATTTTTGATATCAATTGTTTATCTATCATATAATCGATCTCCTTTTAATGAAAGAGATTCCTCATCAGGTCAACCCACGACATGATAATGATGGGTCGGGATGGATTATTGATCAATAAGGGAAAATAGGATACTTGTTAAATGAGACAGAGAAATAATTATTTTAGAAAGAGGAATAATGTAGGACAGAAGAGAAAATCATAAGATTTTTTATCTTATATTTCTCCAAATTATGGACCCAAAAACATCATAATTTTTAACAAGTCTTGAAAGAATACAAGTATATCTTCTAGGAGTGTTTACATTTGTGTCCTTCCCAAATCTCACAGTTACACTTTTGCCAGTACTTTTGCTTTAACATGTGTGCCCCAAGCTTCTTGTGCCATCAAGTCATACCTCTCATGCTAGTTGCCATTTATTCCAGTCCAAATGACTAAGTATTAACTTATGGATACAATCATGGTTGGAAAGAAAAAAGAGGAATACGAATGTAATTTATCTATTCTTCTTTTTTATTCTTAGTCATCTTCTTCATCCGTACCCATCCCTCCACACTCAACCCCCTTTGTATGAATCTTGTCATCCCCAGCAATCCACATCCGCTCAACCCTGCCCTAGAATCGCCCTTAGATTGTCAACCAACTTCGCCTAGCCCTTTCCCAATCATGATCCTAATGGAGATTTTAATTGATAATATTTAAATATTAGATTTGCAATTATCAAAAAAAGAGATTGATTGATGAATCATGTGACCCCTTCGATAAATGTATGAGGTTCTATTGATTTTAACCTATTTTAAGATTTTCTTAATTCTTCCATATTGATGAGATTATATTTGTTGATCGATTGATTGATGAGGCTCTCTCAATTCACGTGGGAAATATTTATGGCTGCACAAAACTCTTCATGAACTATAAATAGAGTGTATGAGGTACACATAAACACGTTCTAACATAAGTTCTCATCGCACAATACATAAATCAGAGAGAGAGAGAGGAAAAGAATAATATTTTATGAAATTTTGTGGATATTGCAACGAACTTGGGAGGGAGCAGCTTTTGGAGTTATTATTCTCCGGAGTACTTCTACAACAATTGGCAGTAGAATTATTGACTTAGTGATATTTTCACCTCTCTACTATTTTGCATTGCTTGATGATTTGCAACACAGCATAAGGGCTGGCTTTGTGTAAGCTCCTTGATTTTGGGTTGTGATCAACTCTTTAACTATTTTCTCTCACATTAAGGGTTTTCCATGTTAAAAATTCTTCATGCGTCAGTGGTTGATTTTATGTAGTTGGAATTTTTATTTGTGGTTGTAGTTGATGTAATGAGAGATCCAGTCATCTATTTTAATGTTTATTCTACGTTATGACACTTCGTCCCAATAGCCTCCACTCTGTTACCCCTAGTCACCCAACCTCAACACCCCCCACCCCCAACCTATTCCATTCCTTGCCACCTCCACCCAGCCCTGCTCCCCCTTCTCGTTGTCGCTGCCCAACCGCACCACTGATTCCCCTTCCCATTGCATGCACCTCTTTCCCCACTGCCAACCGCCACCGGCCAAACGTTGCCTATGATCCCCATCACCGCTACCGGCCACCTCCTCCCAGTATCACCCCAGTCCTCCTCCTTGTTGCCTCTGCCTAACTTGCCATGGTCCCTCTCCTCACCACCTTGGACCATCCCAACCCTCCCCCTAATCTCCCTCCTTGTCACTGAGCCATGCAAAGATAAGTCGAGGTTTATGCACAATCGGTTTCGTCCACGAGACTGCCACTTATACTTGTCGATCGCTACCACAGCGACCCTACTCCAAGTTATAATCTTCCTGCACCCCCTCAAAGTTCCTCTCCTAGCATCTTCTCCTTGTGCCACAAGGAACAATGCACACATGTGAACGCCCCCCCCCCCCCCCGAATCATTTCACAAATTTGGAGGAGAAGATGTAAGTGAATAAACAAGTGTAATAAAATCCTTCTTAATCAAAAATTGGTTCAATCAACCATGATTTGGTTTACTCAATAAACAGTTGAACTAATGAAAGTGCATAAATATTAATAATGCTAGAACAGAGGAGCACAAGTGTTATTGCAAAAAAATAACGGCAAAAGTGTAATTATAAGATCATAAAAGGGCAAAAGTATAAAAATTCTTATTTTTTAATAGCATTTAATAAAGGAAATCCATGATTATACAAAAGAACTTCCAAAGCTTAACAAGGAATATGTATGTTGCTCTACCAATAAATCAAAATTAGAATTGGGGGACATAAGATTCAAACCATGGGCTCCAAAATAGTTGTTGACATGCCTTGAATCTTAACCACCCTAGGTGGAAGAACATTCTTATGCACCCCCTCCTGCCATACCAGACTCCAACAAGACGGGGCTCTCACTGGTTTAGGAGCGGTCCCATTTGTATTCGGGTATATGGACCTGTTTGTATTAGAGATCCGTTTATATGATATAAACTCCCCTAGGTTAGGGCTCTCAGTGTTGTATGTATTTTTCTTATTCTCCACATAGTGAAAACCGACCACTGTCGTCCAAGGATGTAGCCTAGTTATGGGTGAACCTTGTAAATCCTTGTGTCTTCATGCTTACGTGATTAATCTTGTTTGTACGTGCTTCCGGGATTCGCGACAATAGTAACTATGTTACTCTACCACTTAACCATTAAATGAATGTGTGATCTTTCTCTTACAATACTATATACTAGACATTTACGGAGGGACCATATTAAAAACTTAAGAAATTGCACAAGTGAAATATGATAACCAAGGAGTGGTCATGATCCCACCATAATATATACTACTTCCACCCCATCCATAGGAATACATAGGGGTTCCTCGTCCCATTCCCCTTATCTTTTTCATGCCTTCATAACTATATAAGGAAGCATTTTAATAAAAAGGGTTACAAGGTGCTCGCTGTGGTTGTAGGATAAGTAACAACTATCAAAGAGAAGCTGAAGCAATTGAACGTGGAGGGAAGGAGTTACGACAAAGCTATGTAAATGTGGCTTTCTCACCTTGAGTGAGATAGCAAGGATGGGGTCGACACATGCTTTGCATTTGGTGTGGTTAAAGAGGGCCTCTAGTTGAAGTAGGGTGTGTGCTCAACCTAAAAATGAAAGGGTTAAATGATAGGCTCGTTTGTCCTTAAATATAAAGATAATTGTTGTATTTAGTTTATGAATTGCACAAGGTATTTTGTAAAGTGATAAGTGTCAATCTATATGAATCTATATGATTTCAGTTCATATATAGGTGTAAGTACATTGTATTAAGTTATTCAAATTTTTTACAAGTTTAGATATCTTTAAGGTTTCATGTTTCTTCGCATGTTTTTATATTTTTTTCTTGGGTTTTATATGCCATGTAAGTAGATGTCATGCAAAGTAAGGTATGCACAAGATGCAATAAAATGCAAGAATATGGTATTTTTCCTAACCTAAAGGATCCATCAATTTGATATCTCCTATTTTTCGCCTAGGCATGAGGCCTCTCTCCTAGAGGAATACTAAGATTTATCAAAGGATAATCGGTAACATATATCTAAAGAGTCCTGATACAATACAAGTTCACAAGTATGAAGGTGTGGATGTGCTTTAATCTCTGATCACGGATCAAGACAGGTCAATGAGCAAATTCTTATATTCTTGATCACTTTCTCTCCTAAATTTCATTATCAAGTTGGATGCCCTTGATGGGGGAGGAAGTATCTTTTATTAAGGGGTTTACAAAAAAAGCCTACCCTCTCTAAAAAGGCACATGTTATTAAAAAAATAGATATAATTTAAGGCAAACTTATCATTGCAATCACCAATGTGTTGACGCCTTGATATAGTAGAAGGCCACAAATATGAAGACGTAGATGCGCTTTAATCTCTTATCGTGTGTCAAGACGGCAATGAACCAATTCTCCACTTATTGCTCTCTTTCTCTCTTAGATTTGTTTACTAAATTGGATGCTTTTGATAGGGAGTCAAGGGTCCTCTATTTAGGGATTTATAAAAATCCTATCCTCTCGAAAAATGCACAAATTATCAAAAAAATAGAGAGTTTTAGGCAAACTTGTCATCGCAATTACCAAGGGGTTGGCACCTTGAAATGGTAGATGTCCACAAATATGAAGATGTAGATGTATTTTAATCTCTAATCACACATGTCAAGAGGGGTCAATGGACAACTTCTTCTCTTCTTGCTTGCTTTCCCTCTTAGATTTCTTTATTGAGTTGGATGCTCTTGATGGAGGGCCAAAGGTCTATTATTTAGGGAACAAGGGCGGATCTGGAAATTTTTACTGGGGGTGGGGGGCATCTTTAGTCAATCAATATACATATATAGATGATCTATTCCTCTAAGGTTGCTTGTTATAGGAGGAGATTTTTTTACTATGAACAACAACTAATATTAATGAGTATCTTTTCTAAGAAAAGGTGGGTCAATATAAATTAACAAATAATCATATTTTTATTTAAATTTTAGGAGGTTGTTAATATAAAATTACAAGTTCCTTATAAAAAGGAGATGCCAATTAAACTAACAAATAAACATTTTTTATTTTTTTTATTTTACAAAGGAGATTAATATGAATTAACTAATAAACTCTTCCTCTAATCTATTTTGAGAGGAGGTCATTGCCCCTAGCCACTCTTTTTCCCTCCGCCTCTGTTACGATGGACAAGAGAGAATATATACACTTGAAATCCTAAATCCCAGAAGACTAAAATTATAATGCTCATATTCCCAAAAGGTATCGACTTCCTTGCTCAACTAAGACCGATCGCAATAAGGACTACTCAATATCCTAATAAGAGTTGAGTCGTCGCAAGCAGGGGATCCCATCCAACATGACTAAAACATTTATGTGTATTTTTTCATAATGTTCCCAAGTTTTGAATAAATAGTTCGATATTTTAAAAAAATCTTGAAAAAATACACACATATATACATACACACACTCAAGGATTTATCCGAGGTACGCCTTTCGTTTGAGCTACGAGAGAACGAGAGCGAGATGGAGAGATAGGGATGGAATGAGAGGGGGCTCCCTATGGCGAGAGTTGTTCTCGAATGATCTTCCCCTCCTTGTGGAGGTAATCATATATAGGGGCGTGAAAGTCCCCTCGCCAAGTCCGCCCCCTCCCCACGCCCGGCGGTTACGGCCTCCGTGAGACCCGGCCCTCGTGCAACCGTCGGTGATGGTTTTGACCACCCGGTCATTCCGCGCGAGAAGCGTTTTAACATCTCTCACTTCGAAGTGGTCAAAACATATATACTCCCACTATTCGTGTAGTATATACATGGAGATTTATCATGTGAGGATCATTATCTATGAAACCTCTTCCTTGACTCAAACATTCCTTAGTCCCATTAAACCAACATGTTTAATGTATGTTCCTGCTACTATTCCCTTAGTAAGGGAATCAGCCAACATGTCACTGGTAGGTATGTAGGTTACCGTGATTTCATGCTTCGCCACTATATCTTGTATATAGTGATATTGGATCTCAATGTGTTTTCCTTTAGAACTATTAGCCACGCTATTGATCAAGCTAATCGCAGCTTGATTGTCACAATACATTTCAATTGGTCCTTTGACCAATTCAAGGTTTAGATTCTCTAGGAAACGTCTGATCCACACAGCATGAGTGGTGGCCATGCTACATGCAATGTACTCAGTTTTCTGTGTATGTCGAGATACATATCCTTGTTTCTTGCTACCCCAAGAAACGGCTGCACCACCAAACATGAACAGGTAACCTGATGTAGATTTTCTATCATCTACATCCCCTCCGAAATCGGCATCGGAGTAGCCTACCACTTCAAGCGATTCTGCTTGATATACAAGTTTCAGATGTACTGTTCCTTTCAGAATCGAAGAATCCTCTTTACAGCTTCCCAATGTGTTGGCCCAGGATTACTTTAATATCTACTGACTAAGCTTACTGGATAAGCTAAATCAGATCGAACACATCATTGCATACATTAAACTTCCTACCGCTTGTGCATATGGTACATCTAAAGGTTTCTGCCCCTTTCTGGGACACTGACTCTTGCTGAGTCTCTTTCCCATCACAAGTGGTGTTGGAGCTGGAGTGCTATTCTGCATTCCAAATCTCCTTAATACAGTATGCAAATATCTTTCCTGACTAAGGCTCAATGTCCTTGAGTCCCTGTCTCTTGTTATTTGAATTCCAAGAACATAGGATGCTTCTCCCATGTCCTTCATCTCAAATTCATTGCTCAATTTCTGTTTGATTTCATTGAGCATTTGTATGTCATTACCTGCAAGCAGAATGTCATCTACATATAATGACATGATTGCAAACTTGCTCCCACTCTTCATGACATACACACAGTTATCCAATTTATTTGAAACAAATCCAAATTGAATAACGTTCTCATGAAATTTGAGATACCATTGCCGTAAAGACTGCTTTAAGCCATATAATGACTTTCTTAACCTGTAAACCTTTTTCTCCTGACCTTCAACCTGAGATCCATCAGGTTGTCGCATATAAAGCTCCTCCTTTAATTCTCCATTAAGGAAGGTCGTCTTCACATCCATTTGGAATAATTCCAAACCCATATATGCGACTATGGCTAAGATCATGCGAATTGATGCAAACTTAGCCACTGGAGAGTAGGTTTCCTGGAAATCTATTCCAGCTTGCTGAGTATAACCCTTGGCAACTAATCTGGCTTTCTATTTATCAACAGTACCGTCAACTCGATACTTTTTCTTGAATACCCACTTACATCCTATGGATTGCCTACCTTCTGGCAAATCACATAATTCCCAAACACCGTTTCGCTCGATTGAGTCCAACTCATCTCTCATGGCGGCCGACCATGATTCCGACTCAGATGAAGCCATAGCTTCATTAAAGGATATGGAATCTGTACAATCTGCGACATCCTCATCCACGGTGTAGCACGACGCCTCGCATCCATAGAAACGGTAATCTTCCATCCATGCGGGCCGTGTTCTGGGTCTCTTGTTGCCGATTATACTCGTGGGTTGTGTGGGTCCACCCACTTCCTCTAAAGGATCATCATGTTCTATAGGTTCATTTTCCACATTTGGATGATCGAGCTCAAGTTCTTGTCTAATGCTCAAGTCGTCTTCATTGTCTTGTAAGACAATCAGAGGATCTGATTCCTCTATTTCATGCTCCTTTTCTTGATGAATTTCAAGGAAAGTAGCATCACGACTTTCGATCAGACCTTTTATTTCATGGAAGAACCTATATCCTTTAGAATTCTCACTATATCCAATAAACTTGCACTTTAATATCCTGAAGTCTAGCTTGTCCCTAAGCTGACTCGGTACCAGAACATGTGCAGCACATCCCCATTTCCGGAGATGGTCCAATTCGGGCTTTCTGCCATTCCAAATTTCATATGGCGTTGATTCTACGGACTTGGTGGGAATTCTGTTCTGTATGTAGTTTGCGGTCAACACTGCCTCTCCCCAAAATTTCTTGGAGAGTCCTAAGTGCGAAAGCATACACCTTACTGCATTCATCAAAGTTCGATTCTTTCTTTCTGCTACACCATTTTGCTGTGGTGTATAGGGCATTGTAGTCTGCCTACGAATGCCTGCCTGAATACAGTAATCCTCAAACTCCTTTGAGGTATATTCCCCACCTCTATCTGTCCTAAGAGTCTTGATTGGTTTTCCCAATCTTGTCTCCACTTCCGTCTTATATCTCTTAAATGTTTCAAGTGCTTCCGACTTTCTTTCTAAGAGATAGACATAGGAGAACTTCGAGTAGTCATCAATGAATGTTATAAAAATATTCCTTATTTCTATGTGTGCTGATGCTCAGTGGTCCACATATGTCTGAATGGATCAAACCTAGTAACTCTGTTGACCGAATTCCGGTTGAGAAGGGTCTTCTCGTCATTTTACCGGTCAGACAGTGTTCGCAGGGCAATGTCCTTGCACCCGTGATTTTAGGCAACAAATTTGCCTTAATCATTTGATCCATCTTAGAATTTCCTGGATGACCCAGTCGCATGTGCCACAAGTCATAATCAGACAAACAACACAAGGAATAATCAGAAGAGACATTCATTGATTCACTAGAAGTTATTACAGGAAGACAAAATAGGTCATGCTCGGGTACAAACTTTCCCATCGCATAGACCTTCTTATTCTTGCCTATAGATACACGCTTATTATAAAACCTAACTTCAAAGTCTTTCTTGAGCAGTACTGGGACGGATATCAGGTTCCGACGTATCCCTGGGGCATATAGTACATCATTCAATATCATAATACTATCTCCTAGGTCAAGTCAGTATGTGTCAACACCTTCCACGTCCAGGTAGGTGTTGTTCCCCATGAAGATCCTCTGTTCGCCTTTGCTCAGCTCCTTGAAGTCCACCAGGCCCTCCTTCGTCTTCGCGATATGTCTGGTTGCTCCAGAGTCGATCCACCATCCATCATTGTCCGTGATGACAGAGTTGCATTCCACGACAGCCGCGAATTCCATTTTCTTTTTGCCTTTATTTTCAGGCACTTTAGAATTTCCCGGCTTCTTCTTGTTGGGGCAATTGACCTTGAAATGGCCATATTTGCCACAACCGTAGCAAGAGTCGCGTGGGTATTTCCCACTCTTTCCCTTGAAATTCACCTTGAAGGAGCCTAGCCTTTTCTTCGCGTGCACGGCATTCGCTTCTTCTTCCTCCTCGACCTCAAAGATCTCAGCTTTCGATCTTTGTTTGGAGAGGTCTTGCTCAATTGCCAACTGTGCAGGTAGGTCCGTCACGGACTTAATGTTGCCATTCATCCTCAGAGATGTGGCAACCATGTCGAATGACGGAGGGAGACTTCCTAATATGGTTGCGATCTGCATCCTCTCCGGAATCGCGCAATCAGCAGCCGCAAGATCCTTGGCCATCACGATCATCTTATTCACGTGCTCGAGGACGCTTTCAGATTCCTTCATTCTACACTAGTTGTACTTGTGTAGAAGAAGCTGGACGCTCACCTCCGATTTAGAGTGGTATTTGTCCTTAACCGCGGTCCAGAGCTCATAAGCTGATTCACAGGTCTCGAAGACCCGAATCAGGTTCAGATCCATGTGGGTCAGCATAAAGCTCCTAGCCCTATTATATGTTTTCTCCCACTGTTCGTGGGACCTAATTTCCTCCACGGTAGGATTCTCATATAAAGTTGGGCCAGGTTTGTCTATAATGGTGTGTATGCTATCGTGCAACAGGCCATATAGATCTTCCTACTCCATAATTCATAATTAGTACCGTTCAGGTACTCTATCTTCCCTACCTCAGTGGCAATTGTTTTGCTTGTCATTTTTGTTGATCTCTTGTTTAGGGTTCGGGTCTTTCGGAGGCCAAAGCTATGTGAGACCCGTTAGAGTTTTTGACGCTCGCCAAAAAAGAAGCGCCGCCTCCCGAGCTGCGAGGTGACAACGATCAACGGCGTGCCCGCTGGGAGCAGATGTGCGTCGCGGCGAATCAACCTACGAGGGAGATCGAGGGCCTAGCTCTGATACCAGTCAAGGATTTATCCGAGGTACGCCTTTCGTTTGAGCTACGAGAGAACGAGAGCGAGATGGAGAGATAGGGATGGAATGAGAGGGGGCTCCCTATGGCGAGAGTTGTTCTCGAATGATCTTCCCCTCCTTGTGGAGGTAATCATATAGAGGGGCGTGAAAGTCCCCTCGCCAAGTCCGCCTCCGTGAGACCCGGCCCTCGCGCAACCGTCGGCGACGGTTTTGACCACCCGGTCATTCCGCGCGAGAAGCGTTCTAACACACACACCCACAATCGTGCTTAAAAAGGGAAGAAGGACTAAAAGATGGATACCATATATTGAAAAGACGATAACGAGACGAATGGCTATGATCCAACTAGTATAAAAGAACTTCCAGAGATTAACAATAAACATAATTAATAATACATAGATGATGAAGAAGAGATTTAATGAACACACTCTTCATTTGTATATTCCTTTGGATGGCAATTCCCATGTCATTATCTGTGTGGTTTGAATTTCTATTTAAATAATTGCAGTTTTCGTCGTAGACTCGCATGCTTGGACAACCTAAGTTAATAAACTCCTGTCTTATTTAATTATTCGTCGAATTTCAAGATATTTATGATTCTATATCTAGATCTTAATACGGGAACTTTCTTATTACCTTCATTTGGCAGGATTTTTGTCTCGTAGGGAATTGCCAACCTAGCAAGAGCATTTATTTTGTTTATTATCAAATTGTATAACAGAAGGTAAAATATATTAGAAAATATCTAAATTGACGATGACTTTCCTTACTCGGAACAGACCCTACTTTATTTGAAGTTTCCCCTAATAAATTAAATGCAAATATAAAGAGAATAATCCTCAAAAGTCAAAACTTTATCATTTTCTTACCATGTCATAAAATGAGCATGTTCCAAAATTGCACCACTTAAGAAAAAAATTGTGTCTGAGCATATCAAGAATTGAGAAGTGGTGGAGCGGGAGTAATTGATCTCAACATAGGCAATGATATGAAGATCATTTGGGCATGCAGGATATCAAGAAGGATCAAAGTTTTCTTATGGTGTCTGAGGAAAAATAAGTTGTGTGACAAAGTGAGGAGGGCAAATATCTTGGGGATTCACGAGACGGGTTGTGATAGATGCGAGGTACATCTCTTTTTCATGTGTGACTTTAGCGAAGGTTTGGAAGGTGTTGGCTATCCATTGGTTAGACGTGAGCGGATCGATGAGCTTTTAGGAGGCAATAAGGAAGGTGGGAAGAAGCTCCACATATGATGTTTCAAAACCGTTTGTGGCACTTTGGACGATCTGGCTAGCAATAAGTGAGATCATTTTCAAGAATCGGAATTTTTACTCAGAAAATATTGTATCACACTATAGGGTTTTATTGAGTTTCTGAAAATCTTGATAACTTATGATGTACTCTTGATCTTTATTGATTTAATATAATTTTGCATTGACTCCCATACTAGGAGATCATCCTCTTTGTCATCAAAAAAAGAAAAAAATGGTGTTCTCATGACCACTCAATAATTCCTCTTAGATACATTAATATATTCAAAAAATTAACATTATTTAGAGTATTGCCACATTTTTCACACACATGTGACCGAGCAATATGGTTGTCTAGCCTCGTATAAAAAAATCCAATGTCAACATATTTCCCGAGGTTAGATGTTATTTCGATTATCATATTTTTACTGATTCAAAGTTGAACGAGAATGTGTGTGTGTGTGCGTGACTATAACTTTGATATTAGAAAAATCCCAGACTAGGGGTCATTCTTTTGGTGATAATATAAATATTAATCTGGATTTCTATACGGTGTATCGGATTTTTCGTATTTTCATAATAACTACTTTCAATGGGAGTGCAAAATCTCATTAACAGTATACCACTTTCTTGAACAGTTATTAAGACATTATTCTGCCTTCCTTAAAGACATTAACTACACATTGAGTACTGAAAAGTGCTTTTAACCCCCCTAAATTTGGTCATGTTGTAACGAGTCAGATATCATGCACCAATTCAAAACCACACAATATTGTTAGATTAATTGAGGTTGTTGTAAATTTTTCTTGAGTCCCGCCAGGTACGTCGTTCCTCTTGTGCGAGAAAACGAGAGAGATATGGAGGATAGGAGAATGTGAGAGGGCTCCCTAGTGCGAGAAAGAGCGTGTGTGTCCTTCCCCTCCCGGAGGAGGTGTTTATTTATAGGGTGTGAATGCCCCTCGCGCTAGTCCGCCCTTACTCCCCCATGCCCATCAGATCCCCGCAAAACTCGGTCTTGCCGTAACCGTCGGCTCCGAAACCGTTGGCGGTTCTTTGACCACGAGTTCATATGGACTCGTTCTACATCTCCCACTTGACCTAAGTGGTCAAAAATATATATGCTCCCACTATTCGTGTAGTATATACATGGAGATTGAGGATCATTATCTATGAAACCTCTTCCTTGACTCATACATTCCTGAGTCCCATTATACCAACATGTTTAATGTATGTTCCTGCTGCTATTCCCTTGGCTAGAGAATCAGCCAACATGTCACTAGGAGGGATGTAGGTTACCGTGATTTCTTGCTTCCCCACTATATCTTGTATATAGTGATATTGGATCTCAATGTGTTTTCCTTTAGAACTATTAGCCCCACCATTGATCAAGCTTATCGCAGCTTGATTGTCACAATACATTTTAATTGGCCCTTTGACCAATTCGAGGCTTAGGTTCTCTAGAAAACGCCTGATCCATACAGCATGAGTGGTGGCCATGCTACATGCAATGTACTCAGCCTCATGTGTATATCGAGATACACATCCTTGTTTCTTGCTACCCCAAGAAACGGCTGCACCACCAAACATGAACAGATAACCTGATGTGGATTTTCTATCATCTACATCCCCTCCGAAATCGACATCAGAGTAGCCTACCACTTCAAGCGATTCTACTTGATACACAAGTTTCAGATGTACTGTCCCTTTCAGATATCGAAGAATCCTCTTTACAGCTTCTCAATGTGCTGGACCGGGATTGCTTTGATATCTACTGACTAAGCTTACTGGATAAGCTAAATCAGGTCGAACACATCATTGCATACATTAAACTTCCTACCGCTTGTGCATATGGTACATCTAAAGGTTTCTGCCCCTTTCTGGGACACTGACTCTTGCTGAGTCTCTTTCCCATCACAAGTGGTGTTGGAGCTGGAGTGCTATTCTGCATTCCAAATCTCCTTAATACAGTATGCAAATATCTTTCCTGACTAAGGTTCAATGTACTTGAGTCTCTGTCTCTTGTTATTTGAATTCCAAGAACATAGGATGCTCCGTCCATGTCCTTCATCTCAAATTCATTGCTCAATTTCTGTTTGATTTCATTAAGCATTTGTATGTCATTACCTGCGAGCAGAATGTCATCTACATACAATGACATGATTGTAAACATGCTCCCACTCTTCATGACATACACACAGTTATCCAATTTATTTGAAACAAAACCAAATTGAATAATTTTCTCATGAAATTTGAGATACCATTACCGTGAAGACTGTTTCAAGCCATATAATGACTTTCTTAACTTGTAAACCTTTTTCTCCTGACCTTCAACCTGAGATCCCTCAGGTTTTCGCATATAAATGTCCTATAATTCTCCATTAAGGAAGGCCGTCTTCACATCTATTTGGAATAATTCCAAATCCATATATGCGACTATGACTAAGATCATCCGAATCAATGCAAACTTAGATACTGGAGAGTAGGTTTCCTGGAAATCTATTCCAGCTTGCTGAGTATAACCCTTGGTAACTAATTTGGCTTTGTATTTGTCAACAGTACCGTCAACTCGGTACTTTTTCTTGAATACACACTTACATCCTATGGATTGCCTACCTTCTGTCAAATCACATAATTCCCAAATACTGTTTCGCTCGATTGAGTCCAACTCATCTCTCATGGCGGTCGACCATGATTCCGACTCAGACGAAGCCATAGCTTCATCAAAGGATATGGGATCTATACAATCCGCGACATCCTCATCCACGGTGTAGCACGACGCCTCGCATCCATAAAAATGGTAATCTTCCATCCATGCGGGCCGTGTTCTGGGTCTCTTGTTTCCGATTATACTCATGGGATGTGTGGGTCCACCCACTTCCTCTAAAGGCATCAAGTTCCATAAGTTCATTCTCTACATTTGGATGATCGACATCATCCTCAAGTTCTTGTTAATGCTCAAGTCATCTTCATTGTCATGTAGGACAATCAGAGGATCTGATTCCTCTACTTCATGCTCCTTTTCTTGATGAATTTCAAGAAAAATTGCATCACGACTTTCGATCAGACCTTTGATTTCATGGAAGAACCTATACCCTTTAGAATGTTCGCTATATCCAATAAATTTGCACTTTAATGTCTTGAAGTCTAGCTTGTCTCTAAGCTGACTTGGTACCAGAACATGTGCTACACATCCCTATTTCCGGAGATGGCCCAACTCAGGCTTTCTGCCATTCCATATTTCATATGGAGTTGATTCTACAGACTTGGTGGGAATCCTGTTCTGTATATAGTTCGCAGTCAACACTGCTTCTCCCTAGAATTTCTTGGAGAGTCCTGAGTGTGAAAGCATACATCTTACTGCGTTCATCAAAGTTCGATTCTTTCTTTCTGCTACACCATTCTGTTGTGGTGTCTCTGGCATTGTAGTCCGCCTACGAATGCCTTCTTGAATGCAGTAATCCTAAAACTCCTTTGAGGTATATTCCCCACCTCTATCTGTCCTAAGAGTCTTGATTGGTTTTCCCAATCTTGTCTCCACTTCCGTCTTATATCTCTTAAATGTTTCAAGTACTTCCGACTTTCTTCCTAAGAGATAGACATAGGAGAACTTCGAATAGTCATCAATGAATGTTATAAAATATTCCTTATTTCTATGTGTGTTGACGCTCAGTGGTCCACATATGTCTGAATGGATCAAACCTAGTAACTCTGTTGACCGAATTCCAGTTGAGAATGGTCTTCTCGTCATTTTACCGGTCAGATAGTGTTCGCAGGGCAATGTCCTTACACCCGTAATCTTAGGCAACAAATTTGCCTTAATCATTTGATCCATCTTGGAATTTCCTGGATGACCCAGTCGCATGTGCCACAAGTCATAATCAGACAAAAAACACAAGGAATAATCAGAAGTGACATTCATTGATTCACTAGAATTTATTACAGGAAGACAGAACAGGTCATGCTCGGGCACAAACTTTTCCATCGCATAGACCTTCTTATTCTTTCCTATTGACACACGCTTATTATAAAACCTAACTTCGAAGTCTTTCTTGAGCAGCACTGGGACAGATATCAGGTTCCGGCGTATCCCTGGGGCATATAGTACATCATTCAGTACCATAATTTTATCTCCCAGGTCAAGTCTGTATGTCCCAACACCTTCCACGTCCAGGTAGGTGTTGTTCCCCATGAAAATCCTCTGTTCACCTTTGCTCAGCTCCTTGAAGTCCACCAGGCCTTCCTTCGTCTTGGCGATGTGTATGGTTGCTCCAGAGTTGATCCACCATCCATCATTGTCAGTGATGACAGAGTTGCATTCCACGACAGCCGCGAATTCCATCTTCTTCTTGCCTTTATTTTCAGGCATTTTAGAATTTCCCGACTTCTTCTTGTTGGGGCAATTGACCTTGAAATGGCCATATTTGCCACAACCATAACAAGAGCCGCGTGGGTATTTTCCACTCTTTCCCTTGAAATTCGCTTTGGAGGGGCCTAGCCTTTTCTTCGTGTGCACGGCATTTGCTTATTCTTCTTCCTCGACCTCAAAGATCTCAGTTTTCGATCTTTGTTTGGAGAGGTCCTGCTCAATTGCCAGCTGTGCAGGTAGGTCCGTCACAGACATAATGTTGCCATTCATCCGCAGAGATGTGACAACCATGTCGAATGACGGAGGGAGACTTCTTAATATGGACGCGATTTGCATCCTCTCCGGAATCGTGCAATCAGCAGCCGCAAGATCCTTGGACATCACGATCATCTTGTTCGCGTGCTC
Organism: Ottelia alismoides; assembly: GCA_037367405.1. NCBI lineage: Eukaryota > Viridiplantae > Streptophyta > Magnoliopsida > Alismatales > Hydrocharitaceae > Ottelia > Ottelia alismoides. Next base: position 607,842 of record JAZKJV010010769.1, on the reverse strand, counting down.
GAGGACGCTTTCAGATTCCTTCATTCTACACGAGTTGTACTTGTGTAGAAGAAGCTGGACGCTTACTTCGGATTTGGAGTGATATTTCTCCTTAACCGCAGTCCAGAGCTCGTAAGCTGATTCACAGGTCTCAAAGACCCGAATCAGGTTCAGATCCATGTGGGTCAACATAAAGCTTCTAGCCCTATTATCCGTTTTCTCCCACTGTTCGCGGGACCTAATTTCCTCCACAGTCGGATTTTCAGATAAAGTTGGGCCAGGTTTGTCTATGATGGTGTGTATGCTATCGTGTAGCAGGCCATAGTAGATCTTTCTACTCCACAATTCATAATTAGTACCGTTAAGGTACTCTATTTTCCCAACCTCAGTGGCAATTGTCTTGCTTGTCATATTTCGTTGATCTAATGAAATAAAGGGTAGAATGAGATTAAGCAATCTAAAACTTCAAGAAAACAACTATTAAGTTGTAGTTTAATTTGAAGCTGAAGCTTATTTTACTTAAGTTAAGCAACGAGATTAAAAAAAATACAACAAAAAAAAACTTTAGTTCAATCAATAGAAGGAATCTGTAAGGCGTAGTACCAATACAAGATCTAATTTTCAGGTCAACAAAAAATGACAAGCAAAGCCATTGCCACTGAGGTAAGAAAAATTGAGTACCTTACCAGTACTAATTATGAATTGTGGAGTAGAAAGATCTATTTTGGCCTGCTACACGATAGCATACACTCCATAATAGACAAACCCGGCCCTACATTATCTGAGAATCCAACTGTGGAAGAAATTAAGTCCCGCGAACAGTGGGACAAGTATTTATAATCCGAGAAATCCTGGATAATTGTATAATACTGATAGCGGGACATCAGTTACCTGTTTCACTACTACTAATCGAAATGGAGGACTTTGATCTTATACTAGGAATGGATTGGTTAGAAAGGCATCATGCATGTCTTGACTGTTTCCAGAAGACAGTAACATTCCACCTTCCTAACTCGATAGAGTTCCAATTCATTGGAAAGACATCCAATGATAATATCAAATATATCTCTACATTGAAGGCACAACAGTTGTTAGAGCAAGGGTGCCAAGGTTATTTAGCTTATGTATCCACTACATCATGGTCAAAAAGAATGATAGAAGATGTGCCTATAGTGTGCGAGTTTACTGATGTATTTCCAGAGGAACTACCTGGATTACCACCTGAGCGAGAGATTGAATTTGAAATCTCTCTCATACCTGATACTCAGCCTATCTCTATCCCTCCGTATAGGATGGCACCAGCTGAGTTACGAGAGTTAAAGGTACAATTGCAAGAACTGTTAGATAAAGGATTCATTTGTCCTAGTACTTCACCATGGGGTGCACCTGTCCTATTTGTTAGGAAAAAGGATGGCTCGATGCGGTTGTGCATTGACTATAGACAACTAAACAAGAGGACAATAAAGAACAAGTATCCTCTGCCAAGAATAGATGATCTCTTTGATCAGTTACAAGGTTCAACTGTGTATTCCAAGATTGATTTAAGATCTGGATACCATCAGTTGAAAATTAAAGATACAGATATTCCCAAGACAGCTTTTCGAACTAGATACGGGCATTATGAATTCTTAGTTATGCCTTTTGGACTAACAAATGCCCCAGCAGCCTTCATGGATCTCATGAATAGAGTATTCAAGGAGTTCTTAGATCACTTTGTAGTAGTCTTTATCGATGATGTGCTTATTTACTCAAAGGATAAGTATCTGCATGAACATCATCTCAGGAAGGCACTTGAAACTCTAAGGAAGAACAAACTGTATGCTAAATATAGCAAATGTGACTTCTGGCTATCTGAAGTATCTTTCTTAGGCCATGTTATTTCTGGGGAAGGTATATCAGTTGATCCTACAAAGGTTAGTGCGGTGATGAGTTGGGAACGCCCGAAGACTGTCACAGAAATACGATCTTTTCTGGGTTTAGCTGGATATTATAGAAGATTCGTGAAGGACTTTTCACGGATAGCATTGCCAATGACTAGACTAACTCAAAAGGAGGTCCCATTCTTATGGTCTGATACATGTGAAGCTAGTTTTCAGACACTGAAAGAATGCCTAACATCTGCACCAATCCTTACTCTACCCTCCGGGAGTGAAGGGTTTACAGTGTACACTGACGCATCAAAAGAAGGACTTGGGGCGGTTCTTATGCAACATGGTAAGGTAGTTGCGTATGCATCACGACAGCTCAGGACACATGAGAAGAACTACCCAACACATGACCTTGAATTAGCTGCCGTAGTGTTTGCTTTAAAGATTTGGAGACACTACCTGTATGGTATTACTTTTGAAATCTTCACCGATCATAAAAGCTTGAAATATCTATTTGATCAGAAGGAACTCAATATGAGACAGAGACGGTGGCTAGAGTTGCTGAAAGACTATGATTGCACTATCTCCTACCACCCTGGTAAGGGGAACGTCGTAGCAGATGCCCTTAGCAGAAGAACTTATTCACCCGGGTTAGTGAGTGCTATCCACTTCTGGGGTTTACTATCAACGTTAAGTGAATGGAAACCATTTGATAGTAGTGCTGATACTATAACTATTCCTCATCGATACAAACCAGAAATATGGGATAAAATAAAGAAAGGACAGGAGGATGATCCAGTCCTCAAAGATTCAAAACAACAACTTGAGAAGAATGAGATAGAGGGATTCCAGATACAAGATGGTTTACTGTATAATCATCACAGAGTTTGTGTACCAAACACACCTGAACTAAGGAAAGACATCTTACGAGAAGCTCATTGTTCTAGATTATCTATTCATCCAGGAATTACGAAGATGTATAAGGATCTTCATTCATACTTTTGGTGGCCGGGAATGAAGAAAGATGTTGCTGAGTTTGTGAATTCATGTTTCACTTGCCAGCAGGTAAAGGCTTCACACCAAAAGCCACCAGGATTATTGCAACCCCTCCCTATACCTGAATGGAAATGGGAAAGCATTTCCATGGATTTCGTTACTGGCTTGCCTCAGACGACTGGTAGTAAAGATAGTATCTGGGTTATAATAGATCGTCTGACAAAGGTAGCACACTTCATTCCGATAAGCTTATCTTTCACTCCAGACCAGCTGGCTGAGTTATATATTACACATGTGATTCGCCTCCATGGTATCCCGAAGGAAGTAGTTTCTGATCGAGATTCACGTTTCACCTCACACTATTGGGAGAACTTCATGAAAGCTTTAGGTACACAACTATGCTTGAGTACAGCATATCATCCACAAACAGATGGGCAGTCAGAACGTACGATTCAAACACTAGAGGATATGCTACGAGCATGTGCCTTAGAATGGAAGGGATCGTGGATTAAACATTTGCCTCTTGTAGAATTCACCTACAATAATAGTTACCATACAAGTATTGGCATGGCACCATTTGAAGCACTATATGGACGAAAGTGTACTACTCCTTTGTGTTGGCAAGAGGTCGGAATAAAGAATCTTTATGATTCAGATAGACTTCAGGAGACACGGGAAGCTGTAGAACTTGCTAGAAAAAGACTATTAACTGCTCAGAGTCGCCAGAAAAGTTATAGTGATACCCGGAGAAGAGACCTTGAATTTGAGGTAGGCGACTTTGTATTTCTCAAAGTATCACCTATGAAGGGTGTTCAGAGGTTTGGCTTGTGTGGGAAGTTAGCACCCAGGTTCGTGGGTCCCTTTGAAATTATTCAACGGATTGGAAAAGTTGCCTATAGACTTGCACTTCCTCCACATCTTTCGGCAATACATGATGTATTTCATGTATCAAATCTGAGAAAGTACGTTAGGGATCCAGAGCATAAGATAAGTTATGATGATTTACATGTTGAGCCAGACTTGACATACCAAGAGATACCTGTGCAAATACTTGAAAGGGATATCAAGAAGTTGAGAAACAAAGAGGTGCCTCTAGTTAAAATATTATGGCGGAACCAAGAGTTTGAAGAAGCCACATGGGAACCTGAGGCAGAAATGAGAGAGAAATACCCGTACTTGTTTGAATGATAAAATTATGTATTATGTATATGTTCATTTTAAATGACATGACGTTCATTCTCTTTAAGGTTGTTATGCCTGCATTTCTAGTCTCGAGGACGAGACTTCCTTTAAGGTTGTTATAATTGTAAAGCCTTGAACTGGGCATATCTCGGATCCTATATAATAAGATCCGGCTCGTAAAGAGGAAACCGGCAGAATTTGTTTCGTGTGAATCGGACTTCGTTTCGATTTGTTATGAATTTCGGAAGAAAGAGAAGGAAGGCTAAGATGTCATTAATCCATAATGACTGTCATCAAGACTAATTAAACATGATTAAAGAAACTAATGACGATTGAAATCCGCTAATGATCATTAGTAAACACTAATCAATAGTTAACAAAAGATATGCGTAAGCCGCGAAAGTTAAATCGCGATTAGTGAAAGTTAATCACGATTAGTGTTAATTAAACGTCATTAGCGAATCTAGAATCCTCTAGAATGTTCTAACTTAAGCTCCAAGTTTGGGATAAGTTTTGGCTAAAACCATGGGCCAAAACCATGGGCCGCTAAAACCATGGTTAAGGTCTAAACCATGGTTTTCTAACCATGGTTAGTGGTTTTCTGGGGCCTATAAATAGACCCCCCTACCCATTCATTCTCTACAACTTACACTACCACCACCACCCCAAGGGCTAGGGTCGAGAGGTTGGGAGGAGGAGTGGGAGGCGAGGGAGGAGCGCTAGCGAAGCGCTGCCGGGAGAACGAGGAGAAGAAAGGTATGATCCTCTCTTAGTTGCTTCGTAAGTTAGGCTTTCAATTCATACTCTTGTTCTTCCAAGTTTTGTTTTTGATTCATATTTCTTTCCGATTCGTTTTCCTGTTGTGGTTCGAGGAGAAATCTGTGTAACACCCTACTTAGGTGCGGGCGGCTATGCACGTCAGTGACCCTGTGATTCGTCACACGTTCACTCATCTAAGACGCGTGGTGTCTACCGATTCTCCATCGTTTATGTTTCTATTCTTCGTATTATGCTTTTATAGTTATTTTGATGGAGAAATCTGTGTAATACCCTACTTAGATGCGGACGGCTGTGCACGTCAGTGACCCTGTGATTCGTCACACGTTCACTCACCTAAGATGTGTGGTGTCTACCGATTCTTCATCTCTTGTTGTTGAGTATATTCTTTCAGTTTCGTTGTTATTTTCCTCTCGATTGATTTTATAGATGAAACTCTTTTCGTTTTTATTTTGAAATATGTCCCGATATAAGGGGAAACTCTGCCGAAATTTTCCGAGAAATATGTCCCGATATAAGGGAAACTCTGCCGAAATTTTCCGAGAAATATATCCCGATATAAGGGGAAACTCTGCCGAAATTCTAAGAGAAAATATGTTCTTGACGTTCTTCGTGTTCTTCGCGTTCTTCGCGTTCTTCGTTCGTTCTTCGCGTTCTTAACATGTTCTTAGCGTTTTGATACGGAAAATGAAATTCGATCTTTTCAGGAGCCTTAAATTAGCCTTTCTAAAAACGAAACTCGGTAAAGCCTTGCATACACGAGAAAGAGCTTGATTAGGTAACGAAATCCTTCCTTTTGCTGTTGGGTTTTCATACGAAATTATTGAAATTCTTGATTTAGTGTTCTTTGCTACGAAGAACCCTAATTTTGGCTATTTTTGAAAAAGTCTGAAGAATTGCTTTGTGATTCCCACTAAAATAAGATTTACACATCAAATTGATGCGTTGGCTCTGAAAGTTAGGGTTTGGGAGTTAAAATAGGCATAAATAGGAGTATACATATGGTTATGAATAATATATATGTGAGTCGGCATTGAGTATTGCGGTTTATGCAAATCAAAGACTTAACAAAAGAATTACATCATGTGAATTGGTGTGATGTGAGTTGGATCCTAAAAAGGATCTTGTGTCACGATAAGGATGACTGGGAGTAGTACTACAGGTCGGGCATGCAACCTGTAGGTTGTCGGAAGGAACCCGTATTGGCATTTCCCTACCTAGGTGGTACACGGTTGCCCTGTTATGATAAGTGCGCACAAATTGAATGTTTGCAACGCGTGGTACCGGGAGCCAATATATTCGGGTTGGAACGACGGAAGATGTGGTCGTGCCATGTGGAGGCACGGGTGGTTCAATAGCGGCTGGATCACGATAACATGTATTTAAAGCCGCTAGGTTATATGATTAAATGTTAGCCTGAGGTTTTTAAGCAACCGAGTCCTCGAGGACGGTGTGCTCTTTTGTTTTTCCAGGCTGAGGGTTGAGACCCTGTTTAATAAAAGAAAAGGAAATTGTCAGGGTAGTATTGGAGGATTGGTTGAGGCGACGTGCGGCAGCATAAGCTTACCAAGATCAACACAATCTCCAATCCCGAAGCGTCCACAGCTTCGGAGTCCAAGAATGGTGGGGTTCCCCTGGACTAATCCCTGATGTGGAATAGAAAGGAATAGGACTTAAGTTAATGAAAAGGAATGAAATTTTTGTGATATCAAGTTTTTGAAAAAGTACACAATTTATTTACTTTTCTCTTCTTCGTTACTTAGCATTCGCTAATTTTTATCCTATGATTTATGGAAAACCCAACAGGTATCGGTGAGCAATCGCAAGGACTTTAAAAATTCATCCGACTTACATACTAGACATCCAGCCAGCCACAGTAGCTTTACTCTTTAAGGTAGTTAGTAATATTTTGTGTATTTTCCTTTCAAGCTGATGTACATGTAAATGGTTATAGTGGGACAGTGTATCATCTGAACTATATTTTGTGAATGGAAAAGTGTTGAAATACTTTCTTTCGAGTATTTTTATTTGCAGTATATTTCTAAATGTTAGTTGTGATTGCTGAATAAATTATTGCTGAGTAACCAGATCCGGATATGGGAGGATCCGACGTCCCGGGAAACGGGGTCGCGACAGATTGGTATCAGAGCTCGGTTACTCCAGTAATTTATTTAGTAATTAATAACTATGAGCGGTATTCAGAAACTAAGGTTGTATTAAGATCCTTTGATCTTAATAAATGACTGCAGTACCATTCACAAGTCATTGTCCCTTATGTACATCATGCTAAGACATATCGGATCTGACCTTTGACCTTAACTCATCCCAAGATCATGGCAGACCAAGACATGTCTAGACAATTAGCGGCTATGATGGCAATGCTCCAAGACATGGGGCAAAGGCAACAAGCATTGGAGGAGAGGCTCAATGCACAGGCTGAGAGACCCGAGGCATCTAAGCCTGCGGATGCTAGGATTGAAGGTTCTGTCCATCTTTCTGAGGAAGAATCTAGTTACCATCCTTCAACTGAGTCTGCTCCTACCCCGGTTGAAGGAGCAATGGAGAAGGCCCTTCTTAGACACCAAACATTACTAGATAATTACCGAAAGGGAAAAATTCCTCGATTCAAAGGTGTAGAGACACCTGCCGAGGCTGAATTATGGCTTGATGACGTCAGTAGGATGCTGAGAATAATACACGCACCAGCAGATACTTGGGTGCACTTTGCTAATTACTCCTTAGCAGACTATGCAAGACGATGGTGGAGAGCCATTTCCAAGAAATTAGCAGATCATGTTCCATGGGATATCTTCGAAGAGAGGTTCCGAGCTCACTTTTGTCCCTCTCATTGGGAAGAATTAAAGAGGAGAGAGTTGGCTTCTCTGAATCAGGGTTCTAAGACTGTACGAGATTATCATATCCACTTTACTGAGCTACTACGGTACTCACCAGCTCTAGAAGCTTCACCACAAGAGTGTCTTACCAAATTTGTTAGCGGTCTTCAGGGAGATCTACGAGAAAAGCTTGCTGGTTTTAGAGCCACAACCGTAGATGAAGCAATGGACATCGCCTCTCGTATTGAGATGGAGAGGGATGAAAATCGCCAAAGAAGAAGTTTCCACTTTAATGGTGGACCGTCCAAAAGCAAGGCACATTATAATCGTAGAGATCGTCGCTATCATCCAGCCGGTTCCAATATAAGCTCACCACAGACCTTGGGTCAGGAATTATCAGGAAGAAGGGGTTTCTCTAGACCTCCACTATATCCTCGCGACTCAGCAACAGGAGCTAGCACCTCTGTGGCTGGATCTTCAGCTCAAACAGGAGCACGTTTGTGTTTTTACTGTCATCAGGAAGGCCACATCAAGAAAGATTGTCCGAAGTTGAGAGGTTCAGGATTTAAATCAACCCCAATTAATAGTATAGCATCCACCTCGAGCAATGGAGCAACACATGGAGGAAGACATGGTAGAGGTCGAGGCTCACAAGGAGCGTCTCCTACACAACAACCACCACAAAGTGTTGCGAGTTCTAGCTTGCCTATTCCTAATGGCCAGCTCAATGCAATTACTGAAGAACAAGCCTACAACTCAGGCACAGTCGTACGAGGTACCGTTACTATTCATGGCTTTTCAGTACATGCCTTATTTGATTCTGGTGCTTCACATTCATTTATTGCTCGACGGTTAGTACCCACTTTGGGTAAGATACCAGTAGAAGTACAACAGTCCTATCTGATCATGGGACCAGGAGGACAAGTATTTATAATCCGAGAAATCCTGGATAATTGTATAATACTGATAGCGGGACATCAGTTACCTGTTTCACTACTACTAATCGAAATGGAGGACTTTGATCTTATACTAGGAATGGATTGGTTAGAAAGGCATCATGCATGTCTTGACTGTTTCCAGAAGACAGTAACATTCCACCTTCCTAACTCGATAGAGTTCCAGTTCATTGGAAAGACATCCAATGATAATATCAAATATATCTCTACATTGAAGGCACAACAGTTGTTAGAGCAAGGGTGCCAAGGTTATTTAGCTTATGTATCCACTACATCATGGTCAAAAAGAATGATAGAAGATGTGCCTATAGTGTGCGAGTTTACTGATGTATTTCCAGAGGAACTACCTGGATTACCACCTGAGCGAGAGATTGAATTTGAAATCTCTCTCATACCTGATACTCAGCCTATCTCTATCCCTCCGTATAGGATGGCACCAGCTGAGTTACGAGAGTTAAAGGTACAATTGCAAGAACTGTTAGATAAAGGGTTCATTCGTCCTAGTACTTCACCATGGGGTGCACCTGTCCTATTTGTTAGGAAAAAGGATGGCTCGATGCGGTTGTGCATTGACTATAGACAACTAAACAAGAGGACAATAAAGAACAAGTATCCTCTGCCAAGAATAGATGATCTCTTTGATCAGTTACAAGGTTCAACTGTGTATTCCAAGATTGATTTAAGATCTGGATACCATCAGTTGAAAATTAAAGATACAGATATTCCCAAGACAGCTTTTCGAACTAGATACGGGCATTATGAATTCTTAGTTATGCCTTTTGGACTAACAAATGCCCCAGCAGCCTTCATGGATCTCATGAATAGAGTATTCAAGGAGTTCTTAGATCACTTTGTAGTAGTCTTTATCGATGATGTGCTTATTTACTCAAAGGATAAGTATCTGCATGAACATCATCTCAGGAAGGCACTTGAAACTCTAAGGAAGAACAAACTGTATGCTAAATATAGCAAATGTGACTTCTGGCTATCTGAAGTATCTTTCTTAGGCCATGTTATTTCTGGGGAAGGTATATCAGTTGATCCTACAAAGGTTAGTGCGGTGATGAGTTGGGAACGCCCGAAGACTGTCACAGAAATACGATCTTTTCTGGGTTTAGCTGGATATTATAGAAGATTCGTGAAGGACTTTTCACGGATAGCATTGCCAATGACTAGACTAACTCAAAAGGAGGTCCCATTCTTATGGTCTGATACATGTGAAGCTAGTTTTCAGACACTGAAAGAATGCCTAACATCTGCACCAATCCTTACTCTACCCTCCGGGAGTGAAGGGTTTACAGTGTACACTGACGCATCAAAAGAAGGACTTGGGGCGGTTCTTATGCAACATGGTAAGGTAGTTGCGTATGCATCACGACAGCTCAGGACACATGAGAAGAACTACCCAACACATGACCTTGAATTAGCTGCCGTAGTGTTTGCTTTAAAGATTTGGAGACACTACCTGTATGGTATTACTTTTGAAATCTTCACCGATCATAAAAGCTTGAAATATCTATTTGATCAGAAGGAACTCAATATGAGACAGAGACGGTGGCTAGAGTTGCTGAAAGACTATGATTGCACTATCTCCTACCACCCTGGTAAGGGGAACGTCGTAGCAGATGCCCTTAGCAGAAGAACTTATTCACCCGGGTTAGTGAGTGCTATCCACTTCTGGGGTTTACTATCAACGTTAAGTGAATGGAAACCATTTGATAGTAGTGCTGATACTATAACTATTCCTCATCGATACAAACCAGAAATATGGGATAAAATAAAGAAAGGACAGGAGGATGATCCAGTCCTCAAAGATTCAAAACAACAACTTGAGAAGAATGAGATAGAGGGATTCCAGATACAAGATGGTTTACTGTATAATCATCACAGAGTTTGTGTACCAAACACACCTGAACTAAGGAAAGACATCTTACGAGAAGCTCATTGTTCTAGATTATCTATTCATCCAGGAATTACGAAGATGTATAAGGATCTTCATTCATACTTTTGGTGGCCGGGAATGAAGAAAGATGTTGCTGAGTTTGTGAATTCATGTTTCACTTGCCAGCAGGTAAAGGCTTCACACCAAAAGCCACCAGGATTATTGCAACCCCTCCCTATACCTAAATGGAAATGGGAAAGCATTTCCATGGATTTCGTTACTGGCTTGCCTCAGACGACTGGTAGTAAAGATAGTATCTGGGTTATAATAGATCGTCTGACAAAGGTAGCACACTTCATTCCGATAAGCTTATCTTTCACTCCAGACCAGCTGGCTGAGTTATATATTACACATGTGATTCGCCTCCATGGTATCCCGAAGGAAGTAGTTTCTGATCGAGATTCACGTTTCACCTCACACTATTGGGAGAACTTCATGAAAGCTTTAGGTACACAACTATGCTTGAGTACAGCATATCATCCACAAACAGATGGGCAGTCAGAACGTACGATTCAAACACTAGAGGATATGCTACGAGCATGTGCCTTAGAATGGAAGGGATCGTGGATTAAACATTTGCCTCTTGTAGAATTCACCTACAATAATAGTTACCATACAAGTATTGGCATGGCACCATTTGAAGCACTATATGGACGAAAGTGTACTACTCCTTTGTGTTGGCAAGAGGTCGGAATAAAGAACCTTTATGATTCAGATAGACTTCAGGAGACACGGGAAGCTGTAGAACTTGCTAGAAAAAGACTATTAACTGCTCAGAGTCGCCAGAAAAGTTATAGTGATACCCGGAGAAGAGACCTTGAATTTGAGGTAGGCGACTTTGTATTTCTCAAAGTATCACCTATGAAGGGTGTTCAGAGGTTTGGCTTGTGTGGGAAGTTAGCACCCAGGTTCGTGGGTCCCTTTGAAATTATTCAACGGATTGGAAAAGTTGCCTATAGACTTGCACTTCCTCCACATCTTTCGGCAATACATGATGTATTTCATGTATCAAATCTGAGAAAGTACGTTAGGGATCCAGAGCATAAGATAAGTTATGATGATTTACATGTTGAGCCAGACTTGACATACCAAGAGATACCTGTGCAAATACTTGAAAGGGATATCAAGAAGTTGAGAAACAAAGAGGTGCCTCTAGTTAAAATATTATGGCGGAACCAAGAGTTTGAAGAAGCCACATGGGAACCTGAGGCAGAAATGAGAGAGAAATACCCGTACTTGTTTGAATGATAAAATTATGTATTATGTATATGTTCATTTTAAATGACATGACGTTCATTCTCTTTAAGGTTGTTATGCCTGCATTTCTAGTCTCGAGGACGAGACTTCCTTTAAGGTTGTTATAATTGTAAAGCCTTGAACTGGGCATATCTCGGATCCTATATAATAAGATCCGGCTCGTAAAGAGGAAACCGGCAGAATTTGTTTCGTGTGAATCGGACTTCGTTTCGATTTGTTATGAATTTCGGAAGAAAGAGAAGGAAGGCTAAGATGTCATTAATCCATAATGACTGTCATCAAGACTAATTAAACATGATTAAAGAAACTAATGACGATTGAAAGCCGCTAATGATCATTAGTAAACACTAATCAATAGTTAACAAAAGATATGCGTAAGCCGCGAAAGTTAAATCGCGATTAGTGAAAGTTAATCACGATTAGTGTTAATTAAACGTCATTAGCGAATCTAGAATCTTCTAGAATGTTCTAACTTAAGCTCCAAGTTTGGGATAAGTTTTGGCTAAAACCATGGGCCAAAACCATGGGCCGCTAAAACCATGGTTAAGGTCTAAACCATGGTTTTCTAACCATGGTTAGTGGTTTTCTGGGGCCTATAAATAGACCCCCCTACCCATTCATTCTCTACAACTTACACTACCACCACCACCCCAAGGGCTAGGGTCGAGAGGTTGGGAGGAGGAGTGGGAGGCGAGGGAGGAGCGCTAGCGAAGCGCTGCCGGGAGAACGAGGAGAAGAAAGGTATGATCCTCTCTTAGTTGCTTCGTAAGTTAGGCTTTCAATTCATACTCTTGTTCTTCCAAGTTTTGTTTTTGATTCATATTTCTTTCCGATTCGTTTTCCTGTTGTGGTTCGAGGAGAAATCTGTGTAACACCCTACTTAGGTGCGGGCGGCTATGCACGTCAGTGACCCTGTGATTCGTCACACGTTCACTCATCTAAGACGCGTGGTGTCTACCGATTCTCCATCGTTTATGTTTCTATTCTTCGTATTATGCTTTTATAGTTATTTTGATGGAGAAATCTGTGTAATACCCTACTTAGGTGCGGACGGCTGTGCACGTCAGTGACCCTGTGATTCGTCACACGTTCACTCACCTAAGATGTGTGGTGTCTACCGATTCTTCATCTCTTGTTGTTGAGTATATTCTTTCAGTTTCGTTGTTATTTTCCTCTCGATTGATTTTATAGATGAAACTCTTTTCGTTTTTATTTTGAAATATGTCCCGATATAAGGGGAAACTCTGCCGAAATTTTCCGAGAAATATGTCCCGATATAAGGGAAACTCTGCCGAAATTTTCCGAGAAATATATCCCGATATAAGGGGAAACTCTGCCGAAATTCTAAGAGAAAATATGTTCTTGACGTTCTTCGTGTTCTTCGCGTTCTTCGCGTTCTTCGTTCGTTCTTCGCGTTCTTAACATGTTCTTAGCGTTTTGATACGAAAAATGAAATTCGATCTTTTCAGGAGCCTTAAATTAGCCTTTCTAAAAACGAAACTCGGTAAAGCCTTGCATACACGAGAAAGAGCTTGATTAGGTAACGAAATCCTTCCTTTTGCTGTTGGGTTTTCATACGAAATTATTGAAATTCTTGATTTAGTGTTCTTTGCTACGAAGAACCCTAATTTTAGCTATTTTTGAAAAAGTCTGAAGAATTGCTTTGTGATTCCCACTAAAATAAGATTTACACATCAAATTGATGCGTTGGCTCTGAAAGTTAGGGTTTGGGAGTTAAAATAGGCATAAATAGGAGTATACATATGGTTATGAATAATATATATGTGAGTCGGCATTGAGTATTGCGGTTTATGCAAATCAAAGACTTAACAAAAGAATTACATCATGTGAATTGGTGTGATGTGAGTTGGATCCTAAAAAGGATCTTGTGTCACGATAAGGATGACTGGGAGTAGTACTACAGGTCGGGCATGCAACCTGTAGGTTGTCGGAAGGAACCCGTATTGGCATTTCCCTACCTAGGTGGTACACGGTTGCCCTGTTATGATAAGTGCGCACAAATTGAATGTTTGCAACGCGTGGTACCGGGAGCCAATATATTCGGGTTGGAACGACGGAAGATGTGGTCGTGCCATGTGGAGGCACGGGTGGTTCAATAGCGGCTGGGTCACGATAACATGTATTTAAAGCCGCTAGGTTATATGATTAAATGTTAGCCTGAGGTTTTTAAGCAACCGAGTCCTCGAGGACGGTGTGCTCTTTTGTTTTTCCAGGCTGAGGGTTGAGACCCTGTTTAATAAAAGAAAAGGAAATTGTCAGGGTAGTATTGGAGGATTGGTTGAGGCGACGTGCGGCAGCATAAGCTTACCAAGATCAACACAATCTCCAATCCCGAAGCGTCCACAGCTTCGGAGTCCAAGAATGGTGGGGTTCCCCTGGACTAATCCCTGATGTGGAATAGAAAGGAATAGGACTTAAGTTAATGAAAAGGAATGAAATTTTTGTGATATCAAGTTTTTGAAAAAGTACACAATTTATTTACTTTTCTCTTCTTCGTTACTTAGCATTCGCTAATTTTTATCCTATGATTTATGGAAAACCCAACAGGTATCGGTGAGCAATCGCAAGGACTTTAAAAATTCATCCGACTTACATACTAGACATCCAACCAGCCACAGTAGCTTTACTCTTTAAGGTAGTTAGTAATATTTTGTGTATTTTCCTTTCAAGCTGATGTACATGTAAATGGTTATAGTGGGACAGTGTATCATCTGAACTATATTTTGTGAATGGAAAAGTGTTGAAATACTTTCTTTCGAGTATTTTTATTTGCAGTATATTTCTGAATGTTAGTTGTGATTGCTGAATAAATTATTGCTGAGTAACCAGATCCGGATATGGGAGGATCCGACGTCCCGGGAAACGGGGTCGCGACAGACATCGATCATCCAAATGTAGAGAATGAACCTATGAAACATGATGATCCTTTAGAGGAAGTGGGTGGACCCACACAACCCACGAGTATAATCGGCAACAAGAGACCCAGAACACGACCCGTATGGATGGAAGATTACCATTTCTATGGATGCGAGGCGTCATGTTACACCATAGATTTATCATGTGAGGATCATTATCTATGAAACCTCTTCCTTGACTCATACATTCCTGAGTCCCATTAAACCAACATGCTTAATGTATGTTCCTGCTGCTATTCCCTTGGTTAGAGAATCGGCCAACATGTCACTAGTAGGGACGTAGGTTACCGTGATTTCTTGCTTCCCCACTATATCTTGTATATAGTGATATTGGATCTCAATGTGTTTTCCTTTAGAACTATTAGCCCCACTATTGATCAAGCTTGTCGCAGCTTGATTGTCACAATACATTTCAATTAGCCCTTTGATCAATTCGAGGCTTAGGTTCTCTAGAAAACGTCTGATCCATACAGCATGAGTGGTGGCCATGCTACATGCTCTGATACCAGTCTTGAGTCCCGCCCAGGTACTTCGTTCCTCTTGTGCGAGAAAACGAGAGAGATATGGAGGATAGGAGAATGGGAGAGGGCTCCCTAGTGCGAGGAAGATCGTCTGTGTCATTCCCCTCCCGGAGGAGGTGTTTATTTATAGGGTGTGAATGCCCCTCGCGCTAGTCCGCCCTTACTCCCCCACGCCCGCCGGATCCCCGCAAGACTCGGTCTTGTCGTAACCGTCGGCTCCGAAACCATCGACGGTTCTTTGACCACGAGTTCATATGGACTCGTTCTACAATTTTTATTATCCTTGGCAAAAAAACCTAGGTTGAACTCAAGGAGACAAAATTGAGGACTTAACTTACAATTCAAACAAACAAGTATTCAAGGGTTCACATAGACATATTTTTATATTTTTCATTAAAGAGTGTAACGCAATGTTGATGTGCAAAATGCATGTGAAGGTGATGTTTGAAATCTAGAAAATACATATACAATGGTTTCTTTACAAATTAAATTTGAGGCTCAAAACATCACAAAATTGAGAAAAAATCCTTTTGTGTTCATAATAATTAAAACTATCCTGAACAATTTTGGATATTTTTAAAAATGAATTTTGATGAGAATAAAATATATGGGAACCAAATCTAGCTTATTGATGCGGTATATAATTTCTTTTCTACCTAGAAATATAAAGAATGTATATATATTAAATTATTATTATTATTCCTAAATGGGGTATATTAAATACTAAATGAAAATATATTTTTTATTTTTTTGATTTAATATGCATGCGTGAAAAATAAGGAAACTTGTTAGGATTTTATGCAAAATTATATGCATGTATTAAAAAATTATAGACTTTTTGACACGAGGTATAAATACATGAAAGACACGTATTATACTTTTTCATATTTTTAGCATTAAAAAAATATATTTTTTATGATTTTTTACTGAACAAAGTGATTTGGAGTATTTAGTTTCTAAAAAATAAGAAACATCATATTATAGGAATTAAATATTTTCACGGGTAGATATTTAATGGAGGACAAAATGTGTTTTGAATTTTAGCAAAAATTCGGGAAATAATTAGAAAATAAATTACTCAAGACACTCAATAATAATTTAAATGAACAGATGATAATATTTTCATAATATTTTTAGACACACGCTAGCAAACATTAATACACTAAATCATTTTAATAATTCAACTATATCAGTTAAAAATCCAAATAAATAGTCACAATATATAATTAATCAAGTTATCAAATGTAAATTATAAAATTCCCAACCATTTGAAGAGAGCATGTGACCAGGAGTGGTTGTGATCCAATGGTGGAGCGCTCCTTATTATTCTTGATCTTGTGACTGATGTCGATACAGATAAAGCACTTCTGTAATGAATATTAGGCTCTAATCGGACAGTTTTGGAGTCCGCACATTTCTTCACTGTTGGCATTGGATAGTAGTTGATTTGGGTGGTATTTGTGGACATCGATTCTACGATTGAGATGTATGGAGGGGAGTTGTCGACAATGGTTGTAACTCTCTCTCTACGTCTTCTTCTTTGCATTTAGGTTCTACAACTGTGATGTGCAGAGGGGGGGTGTTATCGATAGTGGTTGTAACTCTCTTTTCTACGTCTTCATCTTTATCTTCTCAGGTGCGCAACAGAGCTGGAGTTTAGTTGTACGGTGGTGCTGACGAAGGTGGGCTCTTTCAAGGACATGCTCTTTGAGCGGAGGAAGGCGGTGAAGCACTAAGGTGGTCTCTCTAAAGGATGGTGGTTCAAGGTGGTCCTCATCCTTCCCAGATCTCCATTGAGGAGGAGGAGTTGCTGATGACTCAAGGAATGACAGAGATGGCTCAGTCAACACATGATTAAGGGGGTGTGCCTGCAAACGCTGATGGTGCTTGAGCTCGAGACTCGATCGAAGGTAGTAAAGAAAATAGAGAAGCTGTTGGGGGGAGGAGTTCAAGTGTGCATAGGTAAGATATCTAGACTTCGACCGGCATAATGGATAGAGTTGAGGGTTCATGGAAAGATGGAATAGAATGCCTCGATAGATCAAGAGAGAGGTGGGATACTCTGGTCGATTTTTACTCCAATAAAAAAAATGATCACAACTTCTTAGAACTAAAAAATTGCGGCTTGGAGGAGATACATTCACTTGGGATATATCTTTGACAATTTCTCAAGCAATATACTTTTCTGCAATTAAACAAATATATCCACAAAAATCAGTATTAATGTAAAATATAATGCTAACGTTACTAATAGTAACATGTCATTATTCATTAAAAAATGATATTTGCATATAGATATGTTGACAGGTCTAATAAGACATGCTACATATCCTTAGGATACGGTTCGAATATGAAAGATAGTAGAAATACATTATAAATTTGCTTAAACATACACTTATTGGACACCAACAATAAAATGAATGTACACTAAATGTCTTTATTTCATTTGCAACAAACATGATAGAATTTGTTACACAAGTAAATCTAAAAGTATATTTATGTTTTAAAAAGAATATGCACATATTAATAATGGCATATATCAAAAATTTCTCTATATCCATATCCATTCTAGAATATAGATGTCAAAATATATAAAAAGATCACAAAGTAAATCAAATATGGGCATATCCACACCCATTCACATCCCTATAAATATGGCCTAAGGGTGTATATGTTAATTATTATTATTATTATTATTCAGGTGTATAATTATACAATAAATAATGTTCGCAAGTCATTTATTCAATCACATACTTTCAGGGGGTCATATATGCAAAACACCTAAGCATAAACAGAGTAACGCATGAAATTCGAGTCAACGATAATCAAACCGTTCGATCGATCTCGTGCGAGAGGAAGGAAAAAGACAGCGCGCCTTCCCAAAATATAGGCAAAAAAGGATAAAAAATCCATCAACGACCCCAACCCAAGAGTCCAAACGCGGAAATTTCGACCCCCAACCCCCAACCCAAACCCCGCGGTGGACCGGCCGGCCGACGCCTCCACCATTAGGGCGCCATCGAACCGGTTCCGGTTTCCGCCACAGTTCCCGGTTTTCCTCACGAAAACCGCCTGTCCCCACGCCTCCCTCCCGCCCCTTAAAGGCGAAGTCTTTCCTGTTTTTTTTCCACGCGAGCCCTAATCCCCAGTTGGATTTGTTGGAGGCCCCCCTCTGTCGATTGATCGCCGGCTCCCGAAATATCTTGGAGCTTGGAGTTGGATCTTCGATTGAGGTCATCGTTTTCGATTAAAATGGAGTTTTTATAGTGAATTTAATATTTTGTGACAGGCTGTAGTCGAATTATTAATTATGGGAGGGAGGAGCGTTTTTTTTAATTTAGGGATAGATGAACGCTGTTTTGATTCACAATTAGGGAGGTTAGATAAAATTGGGGAGGCCAGGAGTGGTGATGATTGTGTTTTGATTGGGTGCTTGGATTACTGGGGGTTATTTGCAGCTAATAACAGATATTTTTTGGATTATGGGATGATCGGTGGTTCGTTTGTGCAGATTTAGCTGTTTTAAAGTTGATATCTGGTTGTTATGTTTTTGTTGTTTTAGGTATCTCGATTGTGATTGTCATTCGATTGTGTCCAGTTGTTGAAATGGATTTTGTTGTTCTTTGATTGGCTTTGTCGTAGAATGGCTTAATTGCTTCACACATCCATTGTGTAGCTTGGGAATTTGCAGCTCAAGTGATAATAGTTGATGCAGTGATGATATGCTTTCTGTATGAGTGAGCTTAATTTTAATGTTTTGAATGTGTTGGATTTTGAAAGAGTGACATCCATTTGGGGTATGTAGAAATAGTTAGTAGTGTTGTTATTTATCTATGGGGTTTATTGTTGTTTCTTTCTTTTTCTATAGACCTCTCTGTAATTTACCCTAAGGTCTCTCACTATATAAGAGAGCCTAGGGTTTTCTGAATAATGATCGAAGTCACGTTTTCCAACATGGTATCAGAGCCGCCTTAGGGCTCTTTCCCCTTCCCCACCCGCCGCCCCTTCGCTCTCTCTCTCATCTTGCCGCCGCACCTCTCCAGCGGCGCTTCCTGCGGCTCCAGCCGCACATCAGCCCGCCGCCGCACCTCCCTAGCGGCTCACAGCCGCAAGCAGCGGCCTCCTGCGCCTACCAGCGGCGCCCTAGCATCTGCGGAAAACCCCCCCTCTGCCGCCCACAGCCACCGGAACCCTAGCGGCACCCCTCCCTGCCGCCTACTGCCGCCACAGCGGCACCCGTACGCACAGCGGCACCCCCAACTGTTGCTGTAGGGTTCCCGTGGTCTCCAGCACTCCATAGGAGTTGTTCTCGTGAGGATTCAAGGGCTGTAAGCTTCCTTGGCGGCGTGCCCTAGACCCCTCTTCCTACGGTTTATGGATTTGAGTGCGTGAAAGTCTACACACGTACTCAAATCCGATGCAGTTTTTGTAGACATTCAGCATTACGTCTACATATCCTAGTTCTTCTCCAAGTGGCAGTATGTCAGAATCAAAAGTTGATATGCCCTCCACCGGCGCATTCAAAGGTCCTGCGCCAATAGTCAAGATGGACGGGTCCAACTACGAGCTCTGGGCTATGCAGTTCATGAGCCTTATGAAGTCGAATGGTAAGAAACATATTCTTACCGAGGATGAGCCCGCGGAGAAGACTGGGATCTATGCCTCATGGGAGGCTGATGATTCCTATGCAAAGGTCTGGTTGTCCGGCACCTTAACGATGGAGATAGCCAACGACGTCCTCCATCAGCCCACTGCTAAGGCAATGTGGGACATTCTTGCCGCCACATATTCGCAAGTGCGAAATGAGACGAAGATGTTGCAGCTTCAGCACGACATATTCACAATGAAGCAGAACGGCAGACCTCTCCATTCTCTTTATACATCCCTAAGAGGGATGTTCGAGAAGCTATATAGTATCATTCCTCTGACTGCAACCCCTGAGCAGCAGAAGGCGTTTCGAAACGCCACCATGGTTGGTGTTCTCCTTGCGGCCCTTGACCCAGAGTACGATGCAGCTCGATCTCAGATCCTCGCAGATGCAGTTATTCCTCCAGTTGAGGATGTTTACAGACGGCTTAGCCGCATTCCAGTCTCCTCCAGCTCTTCTACTCCACCTCCTTCAGCGATGGCAGTATCGCGTGGGAGAGGTGGACCACCATCTAGCCGTGGTCGTGGACGTGGCCGTGGACCCCAGGGGAGGGGTGGTCGCTTTAATCAGACATGCTTCTACTGTCGTCGCACAGGACACTCGGAGGAGACATGCTATTCGAAGAATGGATTTCCAGCTTCAGCCCGCATTGCAGAGCACTCTCAGTCTCCACTGACCTCTACTGCAGACAGTCGATTTGACGAACTTGTCGCCCGTCTCCGAGAGATTATGCCACATGCTTCTGGTGATTCGCCTGATGGTTCCTCAGATATTGCTGCCACTGCCTCTGCCAGTTCTTCCGCAGCCGCAAGCTCCTCAGGTAGATCTACTACATCTCATGATATATCCGACTGGATTATTGATTCTGGAGCCACACATCATCTTTGCCGAGATAGAGGTAGATTACAGGCCTACAGGGACATTCCTCCCGGACGTTCAGTACAGATAGCAGATGGTACCCATTCGCCCCTTATTGGACAGGGGGAGGTTTTTCTGTCCTCCACTTTGCATTTACAGAATGTTCTGCATGCTCCTGAGTTCTCAATGAATTTACTATCTATTAGTCAGATTACGAAGGATTTGAACTGTCGTGCCATATTTGACCCATCCTCTCTCATTTTTCAGGACATACTCACGGGCAAGGTGATTGGCTGTGGCTCTGAGCAGAATGGTTTATATAGGCTGGTCCGGGATTCCTATGCTGGTGTCTCCTCTCATTCGGCTGGACCAGTCTCTCCGTACATTTGGCACCTCCGATTTGGTCACCTTCCGCTTCAGAAAATGCGCCATCTTCTGCCTCAGATCTCTCCTAGTTCTTTGTTTCAATGTGAAGCGTGTCAGTTGGGAAAGCATCACAGGTCGAGCTTCCCACGTCGTCTGAGTCGGAGCAGTAGCTCCCCTTTTGAGTTGTTACATATAGATATTTGGGGTCCAAGTCGTGTTCCCGATCATCAGGGACACAGGTTTTATCTTGTGGTAGTGGATGATTTCTCTCGTGTGTCATGGGTCTTTCTTTTGAAAAATAAATCCGAAGCAGGAAATGTGATCAAAAACTTGATTAATGAAGTGTTCAATGTCTTTTCTGCAAATGTCAAATATGTTCGGACTGATAATGCTCTTGAATTTTGTACACGCTCATTGTCACAATTCCTGTCATCAAAGGGTATTATTCACCAAACCACTTGTGCATATACTTCACAACAGAATGGTGTCGCGGAAAGGAAGCATCACCATCTCTTAGATATTACCCGTACATTGTTGATTCAGAGTTGTGCCCCTATTTCCTTCTGGGGTGATGCTGTCCTTACTGCTTGCTATCTAGTCAACCGTATGCCATCCTCAGTCCTTGGTGAAAAGATACCTATGTCCATTATTTTTCCAGATAGGGAGTTATTCTCACTAACTCCACGTGTCTTTGGCACTGTAGCTTTTGTGCATCGTCTATCTCCCGGACTTGACAAACTCTCCCCTAGAGCAGTCAAGTGCGTCTTTGTTGGTTACTCCAGAACTCAGAAGGGCTACCGATGTTATGATCCCACAACTAAGAGATACTTTGTGAGTGCCGATGTCACTTTCTTCGAGTCTGTCATGTATTTCTCTCCTGCGGGTGATAGAATGGTACCATCCACTACCACTGATGAGATCTATGTTCCTCCACCACCTACATTGAGTACATCTGAGTCTTCCCCTCTGTCTGTTTCCACGCCAGCACCACCTCCACCACCCCCACCACCTCCTCCACCTCCACCCAATCCACGGCCTACCATATCACCGTTACCGAGATTCTATACGCGTCGGTCAGGTCCTGCTCAGACCACACAGCAGCCGATCATCCCGCCTCAGGTATGTTCAGATGGCACTACTACTGACGGGTCAGGTTCGGTACATGTGCAGGATCCTTCAGTTCAGGCTGACACTAGCCCATCTCGTACAGCAGATGACAGTCTTGATGTTCCGATTGCTCTTCGGAAACAGAAGCGGCAATGTGCCGCTTATCCGTTTGCTTCACAGGTTTCTTTTCACCGTCTCACAGGTGATTTTCAGAGATTTGCCACAGCTCTGTCTTTCGTGGAGATACCACGGACATACCAGGAAGCTTTGCAGGTTGAATGCTGGCGATTAGCAATGGAAGAAGAAATGAGGGCTCTGCAGTCTCGTGGCACATGGTCTTTGGTCCCTGCACCTTCTGATGCATCCGTTGTGAGCTGCAAATGGGTCTTTACAGTCAAATACCATGCAGATGGAACCCTGGATAGGTATAAAGCACGCTTGGTCGCTCGTGGGTTTACGCAAACCTACGGCGTGGATTACATGGATACTTTTTCTCCAGTGGCGAGACATTCTACCCTTCGCATTCTCTTATCTGTTGCTGTAGTCCGTGATTGGAGTATATCTCAGCTAGATGTCAAGAATGCATTTCTGTATGGAGACTTGCAGGAGGAAGTCTACATGCAGCAGCCACCTGGGTTTACTGCTGAGGGGGAGAAGCAGATGGTCTGTAGACTTCACAAAGCAATATATGGCCTCAAACAGAGTCCTAGAGCATGGTTCCAGAAGTTGTCCAACCTGATTGAGCAACAAGGATTCAAGAGGTCAAATGCCGATCACTCATTGTTTGTCCAGAAGTCATCGGCAGGTACGGTTGTTATTATGGTCTATGTGGATGATATTCTTGTTACAGGAGATGATGCACAGGGCATAGAAAAGGTGAAGGCATTCCTTGGCCGTCAATTTGTTACAAAAGATCTTGGTACCCTGAGATACTTCCTGGGGTTAGAATTTGCGAGGAATGCACAGGGTTTGGTAATGACCCAACGGAAGTATATTACAGACTTCCTGACTGAGACGGGCATGGATGGTTGCAAACCATCAAGTATTCCTATGGATCCCAGCGTGAGGCTGTATGATGGTGATACTGATGAAGTAGATAAGAGGAGATATAGAGAAATGGTGGGCAAACTCCTCTACATCACCATAACTCGCCCAGACATTCAATTTGCAGTTAGCAGGGTGAGTCAATTTATGGAGCAGCCAAGACAGGTCCACATGGATGCTATACACATGATACTGAGGTATCTAAAGTCTTCTCCAGGTTCAGGGCTGCTATTCAGAAAGGGCACGGACTTATCTATCTCAGCATGTGCAGATGCAGATTATGCAGGATGCCCCAAGGACCGAAAATCAACCTCAGGGTTTGCAGTGTTTGTTGGAGGCTCTTTGGTTTCTTGGAAAAGCAAGAAACAAACTGTTGTGGCAAGGTCCAGTGCCGAATCCGAGTATAGGGCTATGGCTCAAGCCAGTACGGAAATGATGTGGGTTCGCTCAGTACTAGAAGATCTACATGTAGCGGTACCTTTACCTATGAAGCTTCAGTGTGACAATCAGGCAGCATTGTTCATTGCCAACAATCCAGCTTTTCATGAAAGGACCAAGCATATTGAAGTTGACTGCCACTATACTAGGGACTTGATCCAGAGAGGATTGATATCTACTGCACATGTGAGCTCAGGAGATCAGACTGCAGATATATTTACCAAGCCACTGCTCAGAGGACCATTTCAGAGATGCTCGTCCAAGCTGAGCATGATAGATATCTATGCTCCACCTTGAGGGGGAGTGTAGAAATAGTTAGTAGTGTTGTTATTTATCTATGGGGTTTATTGTTGTTTCTTTCTTTTTCTATAGACCTCTCTGTAATTTACCCTAAGGTCTCTCACTATATAAGAGAGCCTAGGGTTTTCTGAATAATGATCGAAGTCACGTTTTCCAACAGGGTACAATGGACTAGGTGATACTTTAATGGTTGATGACTTTGCAAGTGATGGAGAAAGAACGGATGAATGAAGGATATCTCGGTGGTGATTGTTAGGCGTGTGCTGCATTTCTATTGTTGAGGGTGGAAATTGTTCATTTTAAAGAGGCCTTCTCCTTTTGGCTTGTCAAATGAAGCTTTGTGATGGAACTATAATATTATTACTGTGATCTAATGGATAACAAAAATGTTATTGGTGTCCGTTGTTGTCAACCTGGTGGATAGTTAAAAGAATTTATGTTCAGAGTTCTTGTTATTTCCAGACAATTTTTTGTATTTATAGGTTTGTTTTGTCTCTGCAGGACGAAGGTTACGCCATGTCATGGTTCATGCCATTGGTATGAGACGGCATGAAATTGGAGTGCTTCAGGATAACTTGTTGAGCTAGAAGAAAGAACATTCTAGATTTGAATAAAAGCTTTTCAGGAACCATGTCTTTCAAGACCAAATTGATTCTGCTGATTTTTTTTGCTTTCGTATTGCTGAAGGCTTCTTCCATATCAGAATATCAGAAACAATTCATTGGTAATAGAAAGGCACCACACAGAAACATAAAAGATACTGTAAATGACGGTAGTGTCACACAGGAAGGGTTTCAAAGCCATGATAATAATTTCCGCACCTTTGATGAAAGAGATCTTCGGAATAGTAGAGTTTCGGTGGCAACAGTTGCATGGTTCACTCTTGCTATGGCTGTTGCCACAGGTCTTGGTGCAGTGCCTTTTTTCTTTGTGGAGCTAGAACCTCAATGGGCAGGCATATGCAATGGACTGGCAGCAGGGGTTATGCTGGCCGCAAGCTTTGATCTTGTGCAGGAAGGAAAGACAGATGGTGGTGGAAGCTGGGTTGTTATTGGAATTTTGGCAGGGGGTCTCTTCATCTGGCTGTGCAAGAAGGTAATGAATGTCCACATCGGTTATTTCATTCTTTGTATGTCTGGAATTTGAAATACTATGCTCGTGCACGTAGTTACACATGGTCCAGAAACCATGCGTCTGTGGATATGCTTTCAGCAACATGCTGATTTTGTCAAGGTCATTCTATTTAATGGAATTGTTTTGTGCATTTTGATATAGATTTTATCTTAAATTGCCGTATTCATGCTTGGTTGTAGATGAGGGTTTAGGTAGATTGAAACATATAGATTTGTTGATAAGTTGAAGGCTCCATTTAAGTATCAGTGGCTCCCACTTGTTGAAATTTCACTCAACAGTTTCACATATCTATAGAATGTCAGTGAAAATCTTAGTTTGAAATGCCATCGCTTGAGAATCCTATCGTGATAGTATTACTTTGTTAATAAATAACTGAAACTATGGTGATGTGCTATGAAAGTGGACAAATTTGATGTGCAGATATTTTTTTGGATAATCACTTAAAGTCAGTTATCCATGTTCTATTTTAATTCACAATAAAAAAAGATTCATTTTTGTGTGTTTTATGGATTCACATATATGATATTCTTGTGCATGCATGGCAGAGTGGTTTGTCATCCCATGGCATTTTAGAGCTCATGCACCGATTTTTATGACTAACTTGTTCCTTTGGATGGATATATTTGGATTTGTCTCTTATTCTCTTTCAAGTGGTGCTAAAGTCGCATTATATCGAGCCTTTGCTAAATGAAATTGCAGAATCCAATGTTTGGAAGGGGTGGTAAGTTCTCCTGCAATAGATTGCTTGCTCATCCTTAGTTACAATTATATAAAAAATAGGTTTGAAAAAAGGGAAAAGAAATATTGCACTTAGTTTTGTTTTTCTGTTTTTGAGAATTCTAAATAGAATCGTTTACTGTTTGCTTCTAGATTGTTGATTGTTTTTGTTGTTTCTAACTTTTACAAAAACGTGATTTGTTTGTTTCAGCCTTCAAATGAGCAGACTGTGACATCTTTTTAATACATTCACAACTCACCAAAGCTTTCTAAATATTGAAATGCCCTATTTTATGTGATGCTGTTTTCCCATCTTTTGGAATGTTTGCAAAATATTTACATAATGAACAAAAACTAAGGCGTAATATTTCTGTCATATTTCTACAAGTAATTGTTCATGCACCCTGTAAATCGTAAGCGAATTTGTGTCTGCAGACTGCAATGCAGGGATTTATTGTCCCTCTGATCTTTGTTGATATCAATTGTTTTCTTATTGATGCAGTTTCTGGAACAATATGGAGAAGTAAGCATGCTGGATATTAAAGGCGCTGATGCAAGTAAAGCTATTCTTGTTGTTGGAATAATGACTCTTCATTCATTTGGGGAAGGATCAGGTGTTGGGGTATCATTCGCCGGTTCAAAGGGACTTTCGCAAGGTCTTCTGGTGACTTTAGCAATAGCCGTGCACAATATACCTGAAGGTTTAGCTGTTAGCATGGTTCTTGCATCCAGAGGGGTTTCCCCACAGAATGCAATGCTGTGGAGTATAATCACATCCTTGCCGCAGGTGAATTGGGCTTTGGGCACTTTCCTCTTTTTTGCTGATGTATCATCTTATGGTCAAGTAATACTCAATAGCTATTGTTAGAAAATAGGAAGCGGAAGCGAAAACATGGAAAAGATAAATAAAATAAGAACAACGGGATTTACGTGGAACCCTACTCCGTGAGGAGCGAGATGAAACCACGGGAGAAGGCCTCAAAGGGCCAGGTTTGTCTATTGACTTTCTCATCTGATACAGGAGGCCTGGGGCTCCTTATATAACCTCCACAGGGCCTCCAAGTCCCATCACTGGGCAATGTGGGACTAAACACTAAGATGGGGTAAATGGATCCTAGAGGTATCCGTTTACCCATCTACAACTCAATAGGCGCATATACCAAATACTCCAACAGCTATCAATATTGGTGTGGTGGGCTTTGTTTCTCTCCTCGTGTCATAACTTCA
The DNA here is from genome assembly GCA_037367405.1 of Ottelia alismoides. Classification (NCBI taxonomy): domain Eukaryota; kingdom Viridiplantae; phylum Streptophyta; class Magnoliopsida; order Alismatales; family Hydrocharitaceae; genus Ottelia; species Ottelia alismoides. The sequence goes on along the minus strand of JAZKJV010010769.1, from coordinate 580,755 downwards.
AGCAATTTATCTCCATTGAGCCATTTATTGTACATCATGGAAATGGAAGGGATAATTAAACGTTAAAGATTGAAGGCACGGTACATGAGTTTGTTGGATCTTCATGCTGATTTGGTGACAGAAACTGCATGGCTTGATATTACAAGATATGACAAAGATCAAACACAAGATGACAAACTTGCTCATGGATTTTCCTGAGAAGTCAAGAACCAGGAGTTGGGGGATAAGTCATCTACAACTATGAGACCTTTAAAAAATGAATTTATCATCATATTGTTCAATAAAGTGTTAGCCAAAAAGATATCATATAAATAATTTTATATGAAAATTGAAATCACAAAATGCAGAACAAAATGTGCTTTAACTTTGAATTTGAGTTGCTAATAAATATTAAGACGGGAATTTTCATAAGTAGTCAGTTGTGTTCCTGATTTGTGCTAATGAAGTTGTAACATATTCTAGAAACATTAGTTTTCGGACTTTCCATTGTGTGCAGTCTTAGCTCGACATCCATGGAGAGGAACATGTAAAGTATGCATAATCGCAATTGGAGTCATCTTAAGTCATCTTTCATTTTACATAACTTTTATGCAACACAAGGCACATGTTGTAATTTTGTTCTTCTTATAGCTTATTATTATTTGGTCTAGTTGAAATATAAACCCATCTTTATGTATTTCTTCTGAAAGGCTGATGAAAGCCAACATTAATTCTGCCTAAGTTATGCATTTCAGCCCATTGTAGCTGTTCCTGCATTCCTCTGTGCCGATGCTTTTCAAAAGGTCCTGCCGTTCTGCACTGGCTTCGCTGCTGGGTGTATGATCTGGATGGTTATCGCTGAAGTTCTCCCTGATGCTTTCAAGGTAAGGCACCCTCTTCAAGAGGAGTCTTTCACTCCATCCTTAGCACCTCGGATCTCCAAAATCTTTAGTTGCATAAATAATATTAGAGGCCGATGAGTTGATAACAAGAATTTTCGGAGTTTACTATTAACACCGTGTTTCCTATCGCGTTTGCTGGAGAGGAGGATATTGGACATCTGTTCTTCTGGTGTGACTATTAGAAAGGTTTGGGGGATGGCTGGTGCACAGCAGCTGGACATCTCGGGTCCAGATCAACTTTGTAAGAGCTTTAGGAATTGATTTATCGTTCGAGGGTGGAGAGGGCAAAGTCGTTTGCCATATCATGGACCTATTGATTTGCTAAGAATGCATTAATCTTTTGGGAGGAGAGAGAAAGTTAAGAAATAATTGGGTGCATGCACGTTTCAAGTCATGGTGAAAGTACATGTAACATTTTTTCCAATAATAAATAGAGTTTCCGGATGAATCCAAAAAAGGAGCCTCAAATAAATGAATCCAAAAAAGGACAGTCCTCACTTGAAAAAAAATGCAATTTCAAGATTCTTATCATGGTGGTAATCTAAATAAGCACCTTATCATAATCGTTGTCATTGGTTGCAAGTTGTGTCTTATTGTCGATGTCATTCTTCTCTCTTTTTTGCCAATTTTGAATAAGTGCTTTGTTACCATTGTTCCTTTTGATTTCTTGTTTTATCTCAATCCAAGGTCCTCTAGTCTCCATACTAGGCTTTACTACTTGTCTCTTACTGGATACAGGAAGCAGCTCCCTCACATGTTGCATCTTCTGCCACAATTGCCGTGGCATTTATGGAAGCACTGGGTGCAGCACTTCAAGCCTTGAGTGTTGGCTATAGGTAAGTTGCTTTATCTAGCCGCATGTTTTTCTCACCAAGGAATGAAGCACCACAACTTCTCCCCTCACTGTGAATGCATTATATGGGTCAACAAACTGCTTTATAGCAGCTTTCTATTTATTTAGATAGCAAACCTGAAGGCACAATTAATGCCACTCTCCAGCCTTACCCGTCGTGCTTGCGAAAACCTGCCTGGTTGAAGAAGCCTCCTTAGCTGCCAGTCTTGATTTTGGGGAAACCCTAGTCATTACTGCACTATGTTCGTCTCCTCTTGGGTTTGCTAGTTGACTCTTCTTTTCCCGGGATTTAAGACTGTAGATTGTACATGTTGGTCCTAGGGCTGTTTATTCGGAGCCATCTTAATACTTTATTTAAGGATATGGTGGGTGGAGGCAGTTATTATATGATCTAGTTTCTAAAAAACCTTCTATGCTCCGGAAGCCAAAACCAAGTTACATGCATGCACGTATGTTTAGGAGGCTAAAACCAAGTTACATGTACAAAAATTACACGGATGCGGTTATGTGCACATGGGAAATAATGGCGTAAAAAATGCAAAACTAAGTTTGTGTTGTTCCAGTTTGATCGTTCTTAAAAGTATAGTTCTTTTTTAAAGGCATTGACCATTGCTTTGAATCTTTTGATGTACTTGCAGCGCCATTGACCATTGCTTTGATTTTTTTGGCGTACTTGCAGCTCTGAGAAGGCTTCTGCATTTGTGCTGTCGTTATTATTTGCACTTGGCCCATTGCTTGGTGGGATTGCACTTGTAATGTTTGCCATCACACTGCATGTTCAGCATGCTCTCCTCTCTGGTGTGGCTTCCGGCATTGCATTTCTCCTTGCAGCATGGAGGCCGCTGCAGTTGCTGATATCTATGAAAATGGGCTTTTTATCTATAGTATTCCTTTTGGCTGCGGGTGCTAGCTTTTACCACGTGTCAACATCAAGCATACTAAGGCTCACACGCCACAGGAAGGTTTCTGCCAATGGCCTGTCAACCCCAACTTCCTCCAGCATTTCCCTAAGCGTCCTCACCCTGCAATCCTTTTTTGCATGCGGCGCCATCTCCTTGCATGCTTTGTCCGAAGGGCTCGCTCTTGGTGTGGCTGCTCCGATGGCCTATGGCTTAGGTCGTCATATGGTCCTTCCAGTTTCTCTGCATGGGCTTCCTCGCGGTGCTGCTGTAGCGAGCTGCATCTTTGGTGCCACCGACAGCTGGAGGGCAGCTCTAGCAGCTGCTGCTTTGACTGGTTTTGCTGGGCCAATGGCTGCCATCGGGGCTATAGTAGCTGGTATTGACTATAGCGGCCTCGACTGCTGGATGGTCTTCGCCTGTGGTGCCCTGCTCCCAAGCTTTGGCAGTGTTCTTCGGCGAGCAGTGAGATTGGGATTCGCTAAAAGTGTTTATGGTTTTGTTATGGGCCTCATATTTGCAAGTGTATGCTTAGTTTCCACTAAGGTGGTCTGCATGCACACTCCTTACTGCAATTCGGCACCTGAGGCAGTCAGATAATCCGCTATGCGTGACCTCTCTTAACTTCATCTTTTGTTAGTCCAAGCTTCCTTGTGCAGATGGCATACAGGAGATGGGACTTTTACGCGTGGAAAGGTATATACATATCTCATATATTATCTGTTTTAGATGTAAAATGAGCAGATAAAGTGTCGTGTAATTCGGAGTTTCAGTAGCAGAGCATGTGATTGGGGACCTCTATCTCGTGTTTCCGTTATCTACACTCGGTATTTTATCGTGATATTGTGGTTTTGTACGGTCAGAAATTAGCTAGAAGTTCATAGCTGGGGATTACACTTCAAACCTCGCCTTTCAGACATCCTGATCGTCGATGTCTCTGTTTGGTCAGTATGAACGTTACACTTGAAACATGTTTGGCTCGAACCAAGGAATGGTCATAGCCAGGCCTCTGCGAAGCCATGAAGCTTCATTTGATCCTGTTGGAATCATCACAAACAATTGAAAAAGATTTGGACAGAACACTATATGTGATGACAGCCAATCTGGACTATTTCAAGGTATAATCTTTCAATTTAATGTTCATTAACTTTGGTGATCAATGAAGATAACGACAGCAAATATATTGCGGTTCTGCTGGTAAAATCACAATGTTTATATGGAAAAAAATCACATACATTTTTCCCAAACAAATATTCTTGATCTTTGTTGATAAAGAAATGATGATGGCAAAGACGTTCTCGAAGTTGGTTGGTCTGATGAATTGTCATTAGAAGAGTTTGATACGGACACTTCATTGCTGAACCGTTTTATTGATGAACGAGTACAATGCCATAAACGTTCAAGACCCTGATCGCATATTTTGATTTTCGTAATATATTTTTCTTGCAATTGACCCTCTTTTCTTCTGGACAACTCCTATATAATAATCACATTTGCTAATAAAAATATAACATTCGTTTTGCTGTTCGACACCATGAAAGCAATCGACAGAATTGCATTTGATGTTCTAAACATGGCTTCCATTTGGAGAAATTTATAGTTTGTATGATTTGAAGTGATGCGTATTTGTTAAAAATTATATATCTTAGTTTTTTAATATAAAAATCGCAGAAATTATGTATTATCTACCAAGTAACCAGAACGAACAGATGTAATCCTAGGTGATTAAAGTGGGAACAGTAGAAAGTATCGTAGTATAATATCCCTGGAAAAAAAAGGTTTTTACGCTTATGCTTCTCTGAAATTCTGTAAATATAATTGTGTTCTTATTCACAATAACACTTGTGCGCATGTATTCTTGCAAAATTCAGAGTACCATTCTTCAGTCATTGTTAATATAGAAGCATAAGTGTAATAATGGAAGGGCAAGGGCAATATTATTAATTTTGTAAGAATACATTAACACAAGTTTTATTGCAAAAAAAGGAGGGACATAACTGTAATTTTAGGATCTTGGAGGGGCACAAGTGTTAGAAACTCTAAAAGGAAGATAAAATCATTTGACTTATCTTATGGGTTAGGTTAGGTCGTGATTTGTTATTAAGTATTTTGTTCTTTCTTTCCAATAATGCCAAAGCCATGAGACCATTTCCGACTATGACATAAACAAAACTTTGTATTTTTGTACACACTGCATAAGTAATGAATGTTTGGAGTTTATATTATGCAAAGGAGACATAATTATTAATAAAGAATCGAATGTTGGTATCAAATCGGTCTATTTTCAGCATTTGTACATAGTTAGCACATACATCGTAGACCATGTCTAAGTTCATGTTGTCTCCAATGAATTCTATACTTTGTAGAAGCAATATGTCTCAGTTCCCCATCCATTATTATTTTTTGAATAGACAGATGGTTTGCCATTGGTTATATTTTAGTTTACTTCATTGTATTTTGATGTCTAAATAATGATCATGATTAGCAATGTAACATGCAAATCATAGTTTCTCAATTAGTACTCATAAAGTGTGAGAGTGTGTTATACGTGTTGGGAAAAACTACTTGACAACATGAGCTTAAGCATTTGAATAATTGTCAAATGATCTAATTAGATCAAAATTCAATAAGTTGTCAGGATTGATTTCCCTCAATAACAAATCGAGTCTAGGCTCGAGAAGTCCAAACAATTTCTTAGGTTATTAAATCATGTATATTTTTCCTTCTAAGGACAATTTCTAAGTTTAATGGGTGTTAGTAGCATTCCAATGTACTTGAAAGGAGAAAACCCTTAAATAAATTGGTTGTGTTACTGAGTATTTTTTTTCACTATGTTGAAAGTTTAAATCGTATAAGGCTGATTTTCATGATTTATTTTGAGTTATTGACTTGCAAAGAACAATTGTAGGATATTTTCCCTACTTAAGAAAAAAGTGGTAAGGTCATGTTGTAGTTCAAACCTCTCGTAATTCAAACTACAACAAAGATGTTGTACTCTTCTTCTTCTCTTTTTTACAAAGATGCTTTAGAAAATCCAATCATAGGGATTAAATCTATCAATATTATTATACATACCAGTCAAAATTTATCCAAATCAGCTTTTCTAGCTATTTTATCTTATTGGCCAAATGTACAGTCTTTTTTAAATAGATTTTAAGTTTCTTAAATGTTGATTTTTTTTCATTGACTATTAAGAGAAAACAGCTAGAAAAGCCAAATTTTGATGATTTTTGATAGGTTTGTAGAAAAGCCAGATTTCGATGATTTTGATGACTTGTAGTTTGAAGTACAACAAAGGATCCGCACCCTTTCGAGTTTTGCAGAGGTTGTATTCCACCTAGCAAGAATTTACTGGTTATTTCATGGGATATTTACTCTTGTGCCCTTTTGATTTTTTTCCAATAACATGTATGTCCTAACTTTTTTTGTTATTACACTTATATCTTTATACTCTTACAAATTCATAGCAGTGCCCTTTCGTTATTACGTGTGCCTCTATATTACATTAACAATCTGTTAAGTGTAATTGTAAAAAAGTTAGGAACATAAGTATTACTGGAAAAACTCAGAAAGGCGCATGTGTAATATCTCTATTTTCGGTGTGATGTTTAGTAGGCTGATTGGTTTATAGTTTTCTACTTTCTAATCATTTCCCACATTTCATTCTCATCGATGATTTATCTACTTATGCTACTATTCACTCGTCGAGTTGCATACATACAAACATGAGATCATAAAGGCCTTAGAAATAATGTACATGACAATATCGACATTCATGTCATGGTTATTGTCACAGCAAATGAATAAATACTCATGTTATGTGCTTCTAATGAATAAATACTCATGTTATGTAACATATATATATGATATTAAAGGACATGAAGGATATCTTCAAATGATGGAGATTATAAAGGATGCAAGGGAGAAATGGGTGAGAGATGCATATCAAAATACGAGTTAATGCATTATTTGATAGGGTAAATTACAATTTAGGTCCTCATCTATGGGTCATATTCCAGAATGGGTCCTCATCTTTAAATTGTAACGATTCGGGTTCCCGAACCGTTAACGTAATGTACTTTTTAAGGCTGATGACGAATATGCCCTTGTTTAAAAGTTGGAACCCAACCCCCATTCCCTTCTCTCCTACCCGACAAGGGCATTTTCATCATGAGCCCCAAAATTTCCGTTTCCTAAACAGCCCGAGGACCCGAATCCTTACAATTTAAAGATGGGGACTCGTTTTGGGAACTGAACCATAGATGAGAACCCGGATTGTAATTTACCCTATATGATAATGATTCTAAACATGACCTCATATTCTCATACTATTCATATCAAGGACGAATCGTTGGCATTAGAAGAATATAATTGAATTTGAATTTTTTTGGGTGTTTAGTGATATACTATTCTATTTACATTGGACGCATGATATTTCTTATATGGACGTCTTATAATTAAGTTTTATAAATATATAGTCAGATTTGGATTTTTTTCGTATGAAAATATTATATACTTTAAATCTTGCTACTATATTTGAAGCAGTCAAATGGGATCCAAACCTAACATATGGGGATTTGCTTGGGGATGATTACAAACACAATGCTATATTAAAATTATGTGGACAATCATAAAATATATCGAAATAAAAATAAGAACAAGTGAACAAAGTTATTCTAACGTGAAAATCCCATCGGGTAAAAATCATGACTTGAGCTTTCCTAGATAGGGATACATAACTGGTCTCATCAATACTACACTAAAAACCTTGCTTAGTATACAGTAAGTTGACTTCAACATATAACACTCTATCTATGTCTTCTCTAAGAAAAAAAGGCTCCAAACAAACTAGAGATTAAATACAATTTATAACAGATGAAACTACAAATCAAATAGAACTGAAATGATCTTATATAGGTGATTGGAAATCGAGGTAGCTTGAGACATGTTGTAGAGTTTGAGTGTATCACAAAAGTTTATATGCTCTACGAAAGTTTATAGGAAGGGTAGACGACTACGCTCTTAAAGAGGATGTGTTCTTATGTGTTAGAATGAGGTAGAGAAGATTTAGGCATGTATCATCCATAAATCAAACATATAAAGAAACAAAAGAAGCATATGGTTATTTATCAATTAACTGAACTGGTCATTAGTAAAATGTACTAAACCTTCTCCCACTATAAGTAGGGTCGGCTATATGGATTCTTGCTCAAATCTATGTTGAAAGATTCGACTATTTTTTACGTTGGTCGTCGACTACATAATGCAAGCTCTGCAAGAGTGGATTTGAACCTTGATCTTTTGTGTGTTAGACACAATGTACTACCACTAGACCATTAAGTGGGTACACTGAATTAAGTGGGTACTGGGTACATTAAATTAGTCATTAGTGATCGACCAAATAAATAAATAGTTAGATTAAACCAATTACTTCAGCCTATTGATATGTGATTCAAAGTGACTATTGGGGATTCCTATTTAATTCAACAACAACAACAACAAAGCCTTTTCCCACAATTAAGTAGGGTCGGCTACATGGATTCTTCGCCTCCATTCAGATCTATCTTGGGTCAATCTCGGACTTATATCCAAAAAGCTAAGATCCCTTCGTATAGTCTCTTTCCAACACTTCTTGGGTCGTCCTCGCCCTCTCTTAGCCGGGTCAACATCCCAACACTCGCATCTCCTAACCGGTGCATCAGTTGACCTTCTTTGCAAATGACCAAACCATCTTAAGCAGTTTTCTCGCATCTTATCCTCGATCAGAGCTACACCAACTTTCTTTCTAATTGCATCATTCCGAATCCGATCTTTACGTGTATGTCCACACATCCATCTTAGCATTTTCATTTCTGCTACAGCCATTCTCTGCACATGTCTATGGTTCACATGCCAACATTCAGAACCATAAAGCATAGCAGGTCTCACGGCTGCTTTGTAAAACTTTCCTTTAATTTTTAAAGGAATTTTCTTATCACAAAGAACAGCGGAGGCTCCTCTCCACTTTAGCCAGCCTGCATTTATTCTATTAGTAACATCTCCATCAATTTCCCCATCATGTTGCAAAATAGATCCCATATATCTAAAAGAATCTCTCTTCTGAATGTTATCGTCACCAATCTTCACCTCGATTCCTTCACCATTGCTTCCATCAAAGGTGCATTCCATATATTCCGTCTTAGCCCTACTTATACGAAAGCCTTTAGTCTCCAATGCATGTCTCCAAACCTCAAGCTTCTCATTTACTCCATCTCTAGTCTCGTCAATCAACACAATATCATCAGCAAATAACATACACCAAGGTAACTCATTCTGAATGTGACTTGTCAACTCGTCCATAATCAAAGTAAAAAGAAATGGACTCAAAGCTGAACCTTGATGTAAACCAATGTTGATATCAAAATAGTCAGTCTTCCCCGTCGGGGTCCTTACACAAGATAAAGCCCTATCATACATATCCTTTATGAGATTAATATATAGGACAGGTATTTGTCTCTTCTCCAAAACTCTCCATAGTATCTCTCGTGGGACGGAATCATAAGCCTTCTCCAAATCAATAAAGATCATATGGATATTCTTCCTTTTAGCTCTATAAATCTCCATTGTTCTCCTCAGCAAATGGATGGCTTCAATAGTTGAACGACCTGGCATGAATCCGAATTGGTTTTCTTTTACTTGGGAAACTTGCCTCAAGCTTCTTTCGATCACACGTTCTCAAATTTTCATAGTGTGACTCATCAGCTTGATACCTCTGTAATTTGAACAATTTTGAATGTCTCCTTTGTTCTTATAAAGAGGCACCACGATACTCCTCCTCCAATCTTCAGGTATTTTCTTGCTTCGCCAAATAACATTGAATAGATTCGTAAGCCAAGTCAAACCACGCTCACCTAAAACTTTCCATACTTCTACAGGGATGTCATCTGGTCCAACACATTTCCCATGTCTCATAACCTTCAAAGCCTCCTCTACTTCTTTTCTTTGTATTCGTCTATAGCATGCACGATTCAAGTAACTTTCACTACTAGCTAGATCACCCTAAAGTGATCTCTCTACTTCCTTCTCCAATGAAAAGTTTATGGAAGTACTGCTCCCATCTAGTCTCTATATCCTTCTGAGTAACAAGCACGTGACCTTCCTCGTCCTTAATGCATCTCACTTGAGAAAGGTCTTTGGTCTTTCTTTCTCTTGCTTTGGCCAACCTGAATATATCCTTCTGGCCCTCCTTGAGTTGAGATTTTTATACAAAACCTCATAAGCTTTTGACTTAGCTTCGCTTACAGCCTTCTTTGCTTCCTTCTTCGCTATTTTATAGTCTGTGACAGTTTCCTCTGTTCTATCCTTAGACATAGCTTTAAGGCAAGCTCTTTTAATTTTTAGCTTCTCTTGCACCCCTTCACTCCACCACCAAGCCTCCTTTTGACCCGGAGCTCCTCCTTTTGACTCGCCTAGCATCTCTTTGGCCACCTTTCGAATACAAGATGCTACTGCCTCCCACATCTCGTTTGCACTACCGCTACAATCCCAAGATAAGTCTTCTAAAACCTTCTCCCTAAAGCTTGATTGCTTCAGCGGAAGATTCCACCACCTAGTTCTAGTGATCTTAGGAACCTTCATTTTCTTTACCAACCCTTTTATTTGTAAATCCAAGACTAACAAGCGATGTTGGGTTGTCAAACTCTCTCCAGGGATTACTTTGCAATCTTTGCAACATAATCGATCTCTTCTCCTCAACGCAAAGTAATCTATCTGTGTTCTAGTTGAGCCACTCTTATAAGTAATTAAATGCTCCTCCCTCTTCTTGAAAAGAGTGTTTGCTATGAAAAGATCATATGCAGTTACAAAATCCAGAATGACTTTTCCCTCTTCGTTTCTATCCCCAAAACCATGTCCTCCATGCACACTTGCATACCCTGAAACATCTTTTCCCACATGTCCATTAAGATCTCCACCTATGCAAACCATCTCTCTTTGTGGGATTCCTTGTAAAATCTTATCCAGATCCTCCCAAAAAGCTTGTTTAATCCTTTCATCTAAACCAATTTGCGGTGCATAAACTGAGATGATATTCAGAATTTCTTCTTCAAGCACCAACTTTAGCAAAATAATCCGATCCCCAAATCTTTACACCTCAACCACACAATCCTTCAAATCTTTATGAACAACCACTCCAACACCGTTTCTGCCCTTATCTTTATCTGAATACCAAAGTTTAAAGCATGTCTTCTCGATCTCCCTTGCTTTCTCTCCAACCCATTTAGTCTCTTGAAGACAAAATATATGAATCTTCCTTCTTTCCATTGTATCCACTATCTCCATCAATTTTCCAGTTAAAGTACCGATATTCCAACTATCAATCCGTAACTTCCTTTGCAATCTCTTTTGGACTAACTTCTTTACTCGCATGCGTCCATTATGCGAGAACCCTTGTAAATTTTGGACTGCATCCGGGCGGTGATGCAGCGGAACTAGCTTATTTACCCGCATGCGTTCCTCATGCGAGAACCCTTGTAAATTTTGAACTACATCCAGGCTGCGATGTAGCGGCCCTTGCCAATTTTTCATTGCATTCGAGCGATGCAACGCGTCGCAAGTAGGGAACGCCCCAACGAAATCTGTATGTTTGCTTAAATCCATGTTTAAAAGATCCGAACGGTTTCGAGATAAATTCATAAATAGTGTTCTTAGAAGAACTTTAAGAACACTATTTACGAATTTATCTCTCATGCGTTGGCTGTCGGCTACCTAATGCGCAACCCTCCTCCATGGCTGAGTTGGGGATTCCTATTTAATTAAAAAAACAAATTCAAAAGTCTATCTATTGGTCAATAGACATGATAAATTGACCGATAAAACTTATTACATAAATGGGTTTGGACAATGATTTCGGTTGATAGATTAGATTAACATTGATTGATTAAACTAAGGTGATCATCACATAAACATGATTGATCAATCACATATGCTCACTGGTTATAGTTTTGAATAAACATGGAGCAATGTTGATCAACAGCGAGGTAAGATTTGATTGATAAGGGGACCATCTGTTATAGATAAAGGTTGGAATTTGATTCTATAAAGTCATGCATGTATGATATGATTGCATGCACTTTTTTGAGATTTTTACAATATTTTCTAAAAGAAAATTTGAAAGTCATTACATATCTCCAAGTTTTCTAACACTTCCAAATCGAAGTTTCAAAGCTTTTGTGCTTGACTTTTGGTTTCATCTTATTGAATCTTTTTCCTCTACTTTCTTTCTTAATCATCTTACCTTAGTCCTCTAGAGTACAACTTATGATGCTCCTACTGAGATCGTTCATAGTTGCTTTAATTCAACCACAAGATCGTGCACCCACCTTGTAGTAATCATCTTCCGTCCCATTGGTCATGTGTGCATTATTATTATACTTACCAGAAAGTACTTAATCTTAGGACTCAACGACGACGGATCCCAAGACTTATTTACCAACCCTCTTTATAAGTGATGAAACTCTCTATGTACAAATCAATGCCATTTACATTAACTCATTAATTCTATTTGCCCAAAAACATTTTTCAAAGTACCCCAATGCATTGGGTTTTAGATATCAATCTAGTTTTTTTAGCGGTCATCAACTAAGCATTATATGCTAGATACAATCCTTAAAATGCGCTCCTTTTTAGTTATCAAGAAGATCACCCTCTTTTATATTTCCATGAAAACACGCTTCAATTTGAAAATCATGAATTCAAAATATTTTAAGATTTTTAAATCATCTAGGTATTATAAAATACGTAGGTCGAGCTATAAAGTCAAATTTCACTACAATAAAATTGAGCTATAGTGACGCTTTTTTCAAAATCTATCTACTAAATCAACTGTTGTTAAATATATAATGATGATATTATTCGTTGTGAAATGATTTTTCGTACTTGAAATTAGCGACACAAAGTATATCTGTCGTTATATTAATAGCAACGATCTACATAGTGACACTTATCGTCGTTGCTAATGATATGGATAAGTGTCGTTATGTAGATCGTTGCTAATGATATAACGATAGATATACTATTTGTCGCTAATTTAAAGTACGAAAGATCATTTCACAACGAATAATATCATCACTATATATTTAACAACATCTGATTTAGGAGACAGATTTTGAAAAAAATGTCACTATAGCTCAATTTTATTGTAGTGAAATTTGACTTTATAGCTTTACCTACGTATTTTATAATACCTAAATGATTTAAAAATCTTAAAATATTTTGAATTCATGATTTTCAAATTGAAACGTGTTTTCATGGAAATATAAAAGAGGGTGATCTTGTTGATAACTAACAAGGAGGCACATTTTAAGGATTGTATCTAGCATATAATGCTTAGTTGATGACTGCTAAAAAACTAGATTGATATCTAAAACCCAATGCATTGGGGTACTTTGAAAAATATTTTTGGGCAAATAGAATTAATGAGTTAATGTAAATGGCATTGATTTGTACATAGAGAGTTTCATCACTTATAAAGCGGGTTGGTAAATAAGTCTTGGGATCCGTCATCGTTGAGTCCTAAGATTAAGTACTTTCTGTTAAGTATAATAATAATGCACACACGACTAATGGGACAGAAGATGATTACTACAAGGTGGGAGCACGATCTTGTGATTGAATTAAAGCAACTGTGAACGATCTCGATCTCAGTAGGAGCATCATAAGTTGTACTCTAGACGACTAAGCTGTACGCATTAGGGATGCAAATGGATATGGATACCATATCCGATCCGTCATCATATCCGTTTTGCATTGTGTACAGATTTTGGTATTTGTATATGTATCTGTTTTAAAGTGAATGCGGATATGGGCATCACTTTGATATCTGCAAATATCTATTTTCGTATTTTATATAGTTGTAGATTTATTTAACCATATCTAACATAATTGTATATATGCTTTCACCATATTTGGTATAATTCATATAATATAAAGAGCTTGTCTATTCCATCGAATACTTGTATATTTAAGCTAATTTATAGAGTATTTCTAGCAGTATTCAAATTTGATCAGTATACGTTTTATATCAGTGTCTATTTTTTAAAGATATGGTAAGATATTTTTCATATTCGTCAAATACGTATTCACATATGCGTCCATATTTGAAAATAAACAAGGATGTGATAACACATATACCCGTATACGTATCCGTCTGTTTGCATCTCTAGTATGCATGCATGCATTTTACTGCAGGGATTTGTGCTTATGGTCACTTTATAGATGAGAGAGACTACTCCATATTAAGTTAATGAAGTTTTAACCTCTTAAACTTTATGCTCCTTTTATCCTTAGGTAGAGAGCATTACGAGCCAAGCATTAGCACTTGCTAATTGAATTTTGGTCTATACTCAGATTGTGAATGTAACGAATCAATAGAACTATAGCACTTTTTGTGTACTAGGGGAATTTAAAATAAAAGAATAGAATGTATATATAAAGTAATGTAAAAGAAAATAAGAATAAAATGAAATAAATTAAGATTTGTCGAAGCTTGGAATATAACTATATGTAAACAATTTAATTTACTAGTATGGTGATTAGAGTAACCTCTTTGCAGCTTTTTGGATAGTTACTTCTATGCCATACTATACTACATTCATGAAAATCTAATAAGGGGTATGTGAGGGGTTGTGGACATTTTCTTACCAATATTTTTTTAAATTAACATTTTTTTAGTATCAACTATCAACGGTCTACTATGGTATTAGATATGTAATGAGATCTACTCATGTTCGTGTATGACATTATATTTGATCTGAGGGTTATATTATGCATCATATGCTTGCAATTGTAGAATGGGATAAGAACCTTTATATACTGAATAAGCAACCGTGGTGCAATAATCTTGATTACATATCTTACATTAATCCACGAGTATATCAAATATTGTCATGCAATTTGGTCTTCTGATCTCCCTCGTTGTAAACTACTTATGTACTGACATGTTACCTCGTAGAGACATTCTGATTGATGGGACACGACCCAGTACCAACTCTACTCTTATACTAGTTGTTGGGTTACGAACAAGCGGATGCAGATGCATAATGACCCACAATCATGAAAGTACGTGAAGAAAAGAACAATCAGATATAACGGTGGTCGCTCACCTCTCACGATCACCGGAGAAGAAAGATCACTATAAATTAGAACGAGTACAACTCTATGTTCCCTCGCTCTCTCGTTTCTTTCTTCTCTCCCTGTCTCTCCCTCTCTAGGGGTTACATTGTTCTTGTGGTGGTAGTGAGGCAATGCCTCTACCCCCTCTATATATAGCATAGTTACAACTCTGCAGTCATATTCTCATTAGGACTATAAATAGAATACAACTAATCTATTATTAGGATTAGGAGTCTCATTCCATTAGGATTCCTAATCTTAATTTGACTCTAATCCTAACACTGACCGTATAATAGCTGGCAGCGATGATCTACGAGAGAAACATCATATATGAAAGACTTTTAATGGAATGTTTTTTTAGTACATATGACGCTTGGGAAGACCCTTATGAGGGCTGCCTGATTCCCCATCAGACGGTCCCGTGTAATACAACACATGTTGTATTACAACAGGCGATCCGATCTCGTCATCTCAAGATCAATTATCCTTTAGAATCTTCTTTGGGGTGGAGATATATACGAGGAGAGTGCCAACAATATTATGGTTATAGTTCTACTTCTTGTGGGGGCAAGGGACATGGCATCCCTGCTCGACTCGAATTGTGGAAAGTTCTATTGTATACCTTCCAGAAAATTAGTTGCATGTTATCGCGGATGGTTAAGGTCATGACCGAGGATCGTCTATTGTGCATTCTCCTGCTGTAACACAGGGGATGCGCCCGACAAAGAATGGACTACCCGGATTGGGGGCTGGAAGGCCATATCTCAGGCTCGATATTGTGCGCATGGTTTCCATAAGCCACTTTACGGAGTCATCATTTTCTAACTATTTGACTTCAATTTGTTTATTTTTGAGTAAATTATACAAAAGTACATGAACTATACACCCGATTTCAATTTCCTACCAAAACATTAAAAGGATAACATTGTGGTATCTTATCTTTAATATTTGTTTCGATGTGGTCTTGAACTGTTGTGATTTAAGATTATACCGACGAAATGATCAACTAAATTTCAATAGTCAAGAACTAAAATTAAGATAAATACTAAAGATCAGGAGCCATGTTGTTATCTTTTAAAGTTTAGGTATGACATTGAAATCATGTGTATAGTCCAAGGACTTTTTTGTGATTTACTATATAATTTAAAACACAAAAGTTGAGGATTTAATTACGATTAGAAATATACTTTTGATATTTATCCAAGGATCCTTGTACTTATTCAATTAGGATAATTGAATCAACTTAAAAGAAACTATGCTTCACAATATTATAATCTAAATTTTTATTTTTGTTTCTTAATTAAGCAAGCCATGGATATAAATCACAAGATTTCATATTTTAACTCAAATGCAGCATTGAAAGGAAAGGAAATGACTTAAAACTTTTAAGAAATAAAGTTTTTTATCAAAAGATGAAGAAAATTGAAAGATGCTTAACTATTTATTTTCCACTGAGACAATCCAATCAAAGAATTCCATTACATGCCTTTCTAAATTCATTCTTTTTTAGCGTACCCATAAGAATAAATGATGGGGACACAATAGAATGAATATTACTAATCAAGACTTCAAGATTTTATTATTACAATTACTCATTTTGCTGAGGCAATACCCTCGGAAAGATGGATTTTAGGACGATAATTAGCAAGTTTCATATTGTGGAGTTTCTTGTGTACTATATATAGATTGAGGCGCTCATAGGTTGTCTCCATATGTCCATCTGGTGTTGCCTAATTACCATATATATTCTAGAAACCTACATGCTTCTCAATCAAATATAAGATTTTGACAAGATTCTCAGCATGGATTGGCTCAAGAATCACTACACATTCCTAAATTATTTTCACAAGCATATTATCTTACAGATTGATAAAGAATCATTACCCATTGTCCTAAATTGATGAGTTATTTAACCAACTTTGCCCCCCCCCCCCTCCCTCCCAAAGATCGACATGCAATCTTTTTGTAATCTACTTCTCAAAGGTCAACATGTATGAGAAATCTATACTCATCAACATCGGGAGGAAGACGATGACATCGTTATAAAGTTCACTCACAAGGGTCACATTGTAAGAGTTAGTGGACATCATAGGGGTATATACAAAGTATGCAGGGATTAGAATGTAATGATATAGTTTGAAAGGGGTATGTATGTAAGCAAGACCAAAAAGACCAAAATAAGGTAAGCAAATCAGCAAGAGAAAGCATGTTGAGGCTAGAGAATGGTTGAGAAAGCCACCTCAGACAACAGCAAGATAGGGGTCTCGATAAATCGCTCATCATAACAAGGCTGGTACAAATGAGGTGATGACCCCAATCTGACCAATGTGAAGATGACTAACCATGAAAAACCTTTTTGTCGACTCCAGCACTCAAATCATCCTCAGAAGAGAGCACAAAATCTGGAACCTCCGGGTGATGAAGGTGTAAAGCACACCAGAGAAAGCAGCTACTGGCCTGAACCCAATAACCTAACAGACCTGACTAACTGAGGCCCATGGACAGCTTCAGGGAATTAAAGCTCGAGTTTCCTCACAAGGGGTGCAGCCTCAAGTAGCTGTCCAAGCTCCTTAACACAACTTCATTACATTTGGCCATCGACAGGGTTGGTTACGTTACAACCAGATACATATGCTCCATGACCAGGATAGCAAATAACCTGCCAACAGATCTCACTGCATCATGCAGTTCGACATGAGAGAATCTCTCGCAAACACCTCAATGAATGGAGACAATTCAAAATTTGCAAATTAAAATTTAAAGAGTAATAAAATCCGCATTAGACGCTGAAAAAAAAGCATCACAAGGCATTGCCAATTTCGGATTCAGTACAGACTTGGAGCTCGAGTTGCGCATCAAGAAAATATACATCACATTACAAATTTGCAATGCTGAAATGTAAGCACAACCATAACCATAAGATACAGCACTAGGTCCTACTTTTTCAAGGCATTTCCCTGAACCTTGCAATTGCTTTCTTTTGTACGAGGGTTCGATAATTATCGTTTGCATGCACCTCTAACTCTGGATCTACCGCCTTTCTCTGATGGCACCCAAGACCAGCACGCTCTTCCATGCCTTGTGCCAAAACAGGTTCCGTGATGCCGCTTCCGTCTTTACCTAGACCCTGTTCAAATTTATGAGCAAAACACAGAAACAATGGAACAACCAAAACAGCGTCAGAACACGTGAAGCCATAAGGTTTGTGTAAAGAGCCACCAGAAGTCCCCCTTCAGAACGTCACTACAAAGATGAACACTTTCAATTATATCATTTTCGGACGCAGTTGAGAACAGTAACAAAAGATCTCAATAGACCCTCCTCAGGTCCACAGACGAAGGAAATCATGTCTACTTATCAGATAAATGATATTTGAATATTTAGCCAGGCCAGCAAATCAGATGAGTTAATCCTCATTGGCATGCAACTGTCTAGTCCAGCTTGACAAGTTCATGACAGGCAATCTTGACAGTGCCCAACCATAAGAAAAAGGGTTCAAAAACTAGCATACCAAGTTACAAATATACAAATATCTGTTTATCATAGACCAACCAGAACTAAAGCATTGCGTGTGAAGGTCAGATAACTGGCTGAGGCTCTGACATGAACAGAAAATATAATTTATCGATGGTGAATCAAATCTCTCCAAGAAACGTATCAATGAAACCATGAAGTGCGCCCGGCATGCAAGTCACAGTATCTATCATCCAGGCAACCCTCTTTCAGCCACTTCCCGTAATTCTCTCAATAAGGCCAACGTAAAAAGATGGCACAGTCAGCTATAACTGTAAATTTAAATCATCAAAACCTAAATGCACCCTCAAAAATAATAACAAAGGCTGCCTGCTTAATTGAAGCTAGGAAAATATAAATCCATGTACATTACTTCTTTAAATGTTTCAGAGATATGCTACGGTTATGGATGACAATCCACTACCCATACTCTGATAAAGATGATCCCAATACAAAGTCCATGTGATAAATTCAATCAAACTGAAAATCTTCATGCAGCGTTTAAACGCAAATTGAAGTCTCAAACTGCTTTGCTGAAAGATGCAAGATTGTGCGTGCCATCCATACTCCCTAGTTTTACTGAACGGCAGTTTCCTGGGTTATAAAAATCTAAAAATATCTATTTGTTTTTTAGTAGAAATAACAGACCGGATTTTGAATTATGTGTCCCATCATCAAAATCTTGTCATTAGTAAAAACCACTACTAAAAACGGCACATCACCCCCTTTGAATTTGAAGAGGCCGTGATTAGTCAGAATCATGTCCTATTATATGTAGCAAATACTGAGAGAGAACCAAATTGTCAGCCACATTTCGAAAAAAATATTCTCAAATTTGCACCACATAATTTTCTGATATGGTAATTCTGTTCCCTAATGGAACAGCCGACAATATTCAAGAGAATGCTAAAAACGACAAATTCTACGACTAATTCAACAGTGTCCATGATTCCAAATATAATATACTCAAAGCAAAAAATCAAGGAAACAACCAAGCAAAAATTAGTAGAATCATACCGATCCTTCCTGCCATCCCATATTGCGGAGCATCCGATTGCCTACATTATTCTCATCGATGGCTCTATCAGATGTCACCACCTCATAGCTTGGGGCATCATTGGATATGTGCTCTCCCCCAACTCCAGGAGGAAATGGCATTGAACCGGATTCCAAAGAACCCCTTCGATATGAAAAATCACGAGCTTGACAAAAAAAGAATTTCTACGACGTCAATAATTGCCAATGGAATCAATTCAGGGAGATCCATATTCCATAATCAACTCGTTAGGGTTTAAATTGTCTACCCTACAAAAATCGCAACAAAATTTAGACAATACCGATATAATTCTTAGCAGCATCATACCGTGCAGTATTCTAAAGAACTTAGAAAATTGCAGAGGCCAAAAAATGCTTACTTGAATCCCCAACTTCATGCTCTGACTGATCATTTCCAACAGATAAAGATGATGAGCCGTAAAGGCTTCTTCTCTCAGCTGCACGGTCGCGGTATGTTGTCTGTGGCTGTTCTCTAGTTCCAGATCCATGAACTGGCATCTCAGAGAACCTTCGTTTCCCACTTGTTGCAGGGACGGAAGGGGAATAAGCGGCCAAAGCTGATAAATCTGTCTTGAAAGGTGTTGGACTTGGAACTGGGGTGGCATTAGTGATAGCTGCAGAGATGGCACCAGTGCTTGAAGCACTAGAAGAGGCAACAGCATTGCTGCTATCCCTTGGAGAGACGGAATAAATTGTATCCGACTTCACTACACCGAGTGTAGAGCTCCTAATTACTCCTGATATGCTGCTTCCTACGCTGTTTCCTACTGGCCTTGGTGAGTTTCGATTATTAACATTAGACTGAGTAGAAAGGGATGAAGAGCTGTGAATAGTTCCACGGACAGTAGCAGCAGAAGAAAATCCAGAGCCAATGATGGCACTCTCTTTAGTTGTTATAACCTCAGATTTGTGCTTGTTTTTTCCAGATAAGCCTATATTTGAAATAGTAGAGACAGATGGCTTATCATCAGAAGAACCAGATGATGGACCATCATCCAGAACAACACGAGCAGTCTGACCTTCATGGGTCCTTTGTTTCCACATGGTAAGTTGATTGTTCATCTTCTTTTTATTTGCCAAAAGACTACTTTTTGAAGCTAACTTTATCTCCTTAGATTTTTCCTTCTCTCTCTTTTCTGCAGCCAGGGCAGCTGCTGCTGCAGCCTGAACAGCATCAGCTAAAGAGGATTTCTCCTTTGAACTTATTGTAGCAGGAGCAGATATCACGACTTTCTTCTTTGCATTCTCATCTGATGATTTGGAAGTTTGATTTGTGGTTTTGTCCAATGCTTTGGTATCATTTTGGTCAGTGCAAGGAACATACTGCTGACTTTGTTGGTCGAAGGAATACCAGGTTCCGGTGTTACCATCATAGTAAAGGCCTAAATAAAAAGGAATTAGCTATTGTGTAAATGAAGCGTTACTGAGAAAAAAAATACGTATTTGTAAAAAGCAATCAACTTATAATTTTGATGCCTAATAATATGCTCATGTAATAGATTAAACCAAATAACTCACAAAAACCCAGGTGTTGAGCGGCAACTAACTAAAGAGGTTATAAACTAAAAGGATCATAGAAGGCAGTACAAAAGTATATTACAAGGAAACCACGTTCAGAAATGTTGTATGTGGATTTGCTCGTGCAGTATTCTATGTGATTTATTTTTTATTTTAAAATAAATGATAATTCATTAACAATGCTTCATATTTGAATAAAGAAAACTTTCCAAGATCTAAAAATAAAAGGTAAGTTTATACAATTAACATAAATATTGATAAAAAAATCGTGCAAACATGGCATATATATGAATTATTCTCCTTAATAAAAGGTCATTTAAATTGCAAAAAACATATACAAGTCAAAGTTACATATGTGGACTGAATAAGTGGTATATGTGGTCAAATATACAACTATGCTGATCAAATATACGGTGTTCACCACATAATGCACTGCATAGAGAATGTGGTTCAGCCCACCTACTGCATAGGCATATCCAGCCTCATATGCGGTTCATGCAGGGGCATCCCTTAACACAGCCGGAGAAAATGTCTTCCATCTAGATACATGGGAAACTTAGGCTAGATAGGTTTTCGTTGGAGATTACGAAATATTTTTGAAAGCACAAAGCAAATATTATTAGTAGAAAAAGAAAGGAATGGCAGATGTTTCATTTATTAAAGTCCGGGTACTTGCCTGTATTTCCATCATAATAAAATCCAGAAGCTGCATCGAAATAATAGCCAGATGCTTCATCCCATATAAACCCAGACTGAGGAGCAGGCATGGTTTTCTGAGCTCCGGCATCTCCATTTCCATTGATCGCAGAAGCAGCCTGTTTATCATCTGGATTATACTCCTTGGGTGCCCATCCAACAGCATCATACTGAAAAGCGTCAAACTCCAGCTAAGTTGAAGAATGGCAAATGTCCCTAATTTTGCTACACAGAAGAAAACAGAGGAAAATGTGTAGTGCAAAAAACCACATAGGTAATCGTTAAAACAGTAGTGGTTTAAGAGGAATGGCAAATGTCCACTTTTTGTGAAGTTTCCTAATATCATATTGCTCAATTATTTCTATTTTCTAGAGTTACCTATAACTTCCATGCATCTATTCCAAACATAAAGTATTTATTTAACTTTACTTCCATGTGGTCCATTTTTTGTTATATTTCGCGAGATCATATTGCTCAGCCATTCCTTTTTTTTTGGAAAAAAATCTCAACAATTTCTAGAGTTCCCTGGCACGTACCCAAATCTAATCCCTTTATGCATATTATGTATTTCTTCAAATACATACACTAGCACACAACAAACCTTTTCAGGAAAAAAAACAAGAGGATGATATTTGATATTTAAATAAAAGCCATCAAACAAAAAAATAAAGGCGAAAGTTCACATTAAACAAGAGGATGATATTCTCCCATCTTTACCACACCAGGTACACACATACCATAACCAAAACATGACACCAACGAGGTACACACATACCATAACCAAAAATGTCGATCTTAAAGAAACTTTTTATCTAATGTTCACTAACACTTTCAAATGATAGCATCACAAATTATCACGAAAACCATATCCATGGAAACCGGCAAAGTGCAAGAAACATAAATGTTGCACGGTGAGAGAGAACTTGAAAAATTCTGGAAGACAACACATAGGTCAGATTTTACATTGCCACAATAAATCAGCATATAGTTCATCCCCTCTCAGTGTTGCCCATGCTATTTCTCAACAATGCATTTCCTAAAAAAATCTGAAACCTACTGGTTTGAAAGATGCATGAACGTAGAATTAAATTTGCCAAGTTGATGTGTTATACTGCACCGGTAAGAATGATGTAAAACCTGCTGTGAAAAAGCAGCAGCCTCAATTGCAGCTGCAGCAAGGCTACTAGATTGCAAGTTTCCAGATGTATTGGACCCATGGATGCTCTTCGCATAAGCAACGCGTAATATTTGGCCATTCTTTTCAATTTTTGACCCATTTGTTGCTTCTAGAGCTTTTGTTGCATCATCCACCTAGTGCGGCATCAAATTAAAATAAGGTACACGGACTCTAGAAACCATTAAGTTCATTAAACTGGAAATAAGTAAGGAACTCACAGAATTAAAATGAACAAAGGCAAAACCTCTAGAGACATGTGTAAATTTGTCCCTGACAAGTCGAATATCCTGCAGATAAAGATAAAATATGTGATAGTGCAATATGACATTTTATCATAGACAGTATCCTGGCCCATTATATTACTCGAACAGGGGCATGCTTAGAAAATTCATAACGGAGCATTTCTTCATCTGCATTCTCATCCAGTCCACGGACAACCAATACATGAGTAGGGCCTGAAAAGAGAATAAAAGTATAAAAAGGATAGAACGGGGGACAAAACCAGAAATTTATTTAACAGATACCTGCATCTGAACCTTTCTTTCCCGAAGTTAGCGGAGCTGAAGACGCTACATCAGCTAAAGGTGCATCATCAGTGCGCCCCTCGTTGCACTACAAGGAAAAAATAATCAGAACCATTAGCTTTCAGCAGCCAATTTTCAGCTTATGTAAATTGCACATGCTGATGGTAAGCAAATAGCTCGCAGATGACCAATTACACGAGTAGAAGCTAGTAATACTTCTGGCTAATGCAT
Organism: Ottelia alismoides; assembly: GCA_037367405.1. Lineage (NCBI taxonomy): Eukaryota > Viridiplantae > Streptophyta > Magnoliopsida > Alismatales > Hydrocharitaceae > Ottelia > Ottelia alismoides. Next base: position 557,257 of record JAZKJV010010769.1, on the reverse strand, counting down.
CTTCATGAGGTGATAGCGGACATCATCTCCCCGGTCCAGAGCACTTTCATAAGAGATGCTCTAGAAAGTTGCCAGGTCAGAGATAGAGAGGGTGGACGTAATACTAGGAAAGGAGTTTTGTGGTTGTGTAATGGGACATGTGCTTCAGATGCAGGGGCTCTAGGCATTGGGCATAGAACTGTCAAGGCTCATCCAATGAGAGTCTTGTCGTGGAGTCCATCATTGCCAGCCTACATGTCCACGACAGGAGCAGTAAAAGACGCAATGGTGGTACAGAAGCCAGAGAACCGTGAAAGTGTGGCCAAAACCTCGGGTTGAAGAGTATAGCCTCTATTGTCCTAGATCAGACAGGGTCTCCAAAGGATTTGTTGGGAGCTCCCAGTCTCTTGTGTCTTCTGTGTTGCTGCTATGGATATTGACATTGATGGAGTAGGAGAAGATTTGAAGCAAGCATTGTTCTTTCAAATGACAGCCGGGTGGAGTGGAGGTGACTGCACATGGAAGGTGGGGTGGTCGCAGTTGGTGAAATGGCTGCTAGGGCCTTCCCACAGAAATGGTGGGACTTGTTTTGAGGACTGATTGCATGAAATGAGCATGGAAGGCCGTATCCCGATATATCGGCGATATATCGCCGATATATCGATATCGACATGGGACCGATATCGAAATCGATATATCGATATATCCGATTTCAGGCATTTTCTTCAGAAAGATTCCTAGATATAGCGATATATCGGCGATATATCGACGATATATCGCCGATATATCGATATCGACACGATATCGAAACGATATCGATATCGATATGTCCTTCCATGGAAATGAGGTGGAAAGGACCACTTAATATAATCAAGAGGATGTTGTTAGAAGTGTTTTTGTTGAGGGGTACACATATGTCCATGGCTCGATCAGAATTCGAATCCATAAATCGGCTGAAGCATAGGTGATGACCTTGATTCAGGTGGCAAATATGGGGTCTGCCTCCATAAATTTGTCTTGTCCAAATGATGTGAGCTCGTTAAGTGATCAGGCTTCGAAAAAAAATCAATCTAGAGTTTGGACATCCTCAACTTAAGCGGGATGATGGGGTAAAATCAGTGTTGTCAAAGGCGTAAGGCGCTCTAAGGCGCTAGGAGTCCAAAACGCCTGAGGCGCTAGGCGCTTGACTAGGCGCTCGCCTGGGACAATCGAGGCGCTATATATATTACATATATTTATGTAAATATAATCTTATATACCTATACATACATATATGTATGTATGTATTTATATGTACATGCATGTATTATTTCAAAAAATATTACACACATACACACCTAAATTACAATTTAATATCGATCCAATATATATGTAAGTGTATGTATATTTTTTTATATACGTGTATATATGTGTATGTAAGTATATATTATGTCTGCAATTATAGTACCTAAAACTAATATAAATGTAATGTGTAAATAGAACTTAGAACTAACATGTATAAATATACATGTATATGTAGAATTAAGGACAAACATGTATGTGTATATGTAGAATTATAGAATCAAGGACTACCATGTATGTGTATATATAGAATTAATTATTAACATGTATAAATTACATCTAATATCAATCCAATGTACATGTAAGTACATGTATGAGGCTCAAAAAAAGGGGGAGACACTCAACGGTATAATGTCTATTTATAAGTGAATGTCTATTACATGTATAATGTCTAGTGCATGTACATGTGTACATGTGTATACATGTACATGTGTACATATGTGTATGCATGGATATGCATGCATATACATATGTTTACATGTATGTGTATATGTCTATATATACATATATGTCTTTGTATGTATGCATTATGTTTTTAATTATAATACTTATAATTAATATGCATGCGTAAATGTATATGTATGTGTGTATGTAGAGCTTAGTGCGTATATGTACGTGTATTGCTAGTGTATGTATAATTGATGCTTGTATTTGTATGAATATATATATATGCTGACCATGGTTCGAAAAAACTAGCCTCGAGGCGGTCGAGGCGTACGCCTCGAGGCGAGGCGGTCCAATTTAGCCTCGAGGCTTGCGCCTCGGTCCAGCCCAGTGAGGCGCACGCCTCAGGTAGCCGAGGCGTAGCCTCGAGGCGTTCCGCCTCGAGGCGGTCGAGGCGTAGCCTCGAGGCGTTCCGCCTCGAGGCGGTCGAGGCGTTTGCCGAGGCGTTTTGACTTTTTGAAGCAATTTTTTTATGATTTTAATGGTTTAATTGTTAGTTTGAGAAGCTTATAAATATCTATTTGTTTAGGATAATGCTTATACAAGATAAATGCCTAAATCTGATGTTTCTTTCGTGTCCATAACTTCATATTTACTATTAGTTGTGTCTAACTATTTCTGCAAACTCTTACTATTTCACTCTTAATGAATGAATCCATAAATATCAAATCCAACAATGCTCGTAAAATTAACGAGCTTTGCAATATATCAAGCAAAACGAAATGGATATGATTCATGATTTCTCATAACGCCATATATTATACATTAGACACATAACATAAATTTCTTCGACTATATTTAATCATACTTTTAATTATAACAATATTTCAAATATTTGCTAGATATAGATACGATTAACAGTTTCTCGTGCGGCTATATATTATATGGTAGACACATAACATAAATTTCTTCAACGTATATTTAATCGTACGTTTAATTACAACAATATTTCAAAGATAGATATGCATTGTTTAATACTTTCACAACATTCAAATACAATGAATTCCTTTTTGATTAGATGGAAATGTGTAGAAAGGGATATGACGTTGTTATATCTTCTATTTTAGGGTTGTTATCTATATTACTTCATCATATCTTATAGTGTTAAGTATTATATGTTGGGCAGATGACATATAATTACATTGACATATATATAATTATATTTTTTGCATATTTTTCTCTATAAACTGAGGCTTACGCCTCGACCGCCTCGAGGCTACGCCTCACCTCGATTCCGATGAAAACGCCTCGTTCCGCCTTTCGTTTTTTCAAACCTTGATGCTGACATGTCCAAATATTACTCTGAACTAATATTTATCCAACTTTAAATTTTAAAAAGGAAAAAATACAAATAAATCAGCAAAAAAGCCCCATTTTTGCTTCAGGCGCTCGCCTCAAGCGCCTGGCGCCTTAGGCCAGGCACTCGCCTAGGCAGCGCCTGAGGCAAAACGCCTCGCCTGAAGCAAGGCAAGGCGCCTAGGGCTCGCCTCGCCTCGCCTTAGCGCCTAGGCGAGCGCCTCGAGCGCTTTTGACAACACTGGGTAAAATCGGAAGTGTTGGTGGGGGGTCTCAATTGGTGGATCCCATGTGGTGTCACTTTGCAGTCTGATGGTGGGAAAGGAAGGGAGGTTGAGGTTATGCCAGTGCCGAAGGTGTACGTGTAGTGTGAAATCACGATGAGGCTGGAGGTCGACATCATGGGGAAGCAAGCAAAATAAAATGTAGTTGAAGGGGTGAAAGGTTTGGATAGGAAGGGGTGAAGGAGGTGTAGGACCCACCCCAGAACAAGTCGGTATATGTCATGTTTGGTGCATTTGGAGGTGGAGAGGCCTTGGACGAAGAGATGAAGGCATGAAGATAGGATGGGACATGCCCTTGGCATGGAGCTGAAAGAATGGTAGACCAAAAACTACGGTAATAAAAAATGTGCCTAGAGCGAAGCGGTCCCATTTTGCCTCAAAGTATGTGTACCGGTCTAATTTCATGCGGTGTGTACCTTGAGTGGCTGAGATGGAATATCCCGAAATAAGGTGAGGTGTTCTGCAAGCATTTGATTTTTTTGAGTATTTTGTTGATAATATTAATAGCTCACTTAGTAATATGAGAAGCTTATAAATGATGTTTGTCAATATGTAAACAAGATGAATGATTAAATTCGATGTTTTTCGAGTTCATAACTTCAAATTTACCATTGGTGTGACTTGCAAGCAGCAGAAGCATCTAGAAAACACCCAAGTCAAACTTCATTTCGAAATGGGGCCAATGCTCCCCCACTTCCCACTAGCCCCTGCGACCCCCACCCCCCCTCGGCCGCTCGTTGATCGGGCAACGAGAACTTCGTGTTGGTAAGGAACGGACTTCGCCACGCTTTCAGTCTTTGATTAGTGACAAATATCAAATATGCACTTATTAATTCTTTTACAATATTTATAGAAAATGAATCCTATTTTTTATTGGAAGAAAATACTGTAGAAAGGGGTATGCAGTTTTTATGTCTTCTCTCTTGATGTTTCTATCTCTATTATTTCATCATATATTATAGTGATATGTACTATATGTTGGTCAAAAGATATATAATTATATCTACGTATACATAACTATAGATTTATGCATCTCTTTCTCTATAAATTGAGGTTTGCAACTCGATTGCCGCTTTGAGGCTTGCGTCTTGACCATCACAGGCTGTATGTTGCGTCTTTTTTTTAACCTTGCCAAGGACTTAATGGAAGCTCGGTGTGAGTTAGGGGTGTGGTGATGAAGGTGGATTTAATAGTGATCGAGGATGCATGCAAGGTGGCAGGTTTTTTGAGGGAGGATGGTATATGAATCGAATGTAAAGGTCACAGGTGAAGATGGATTGGGTGGGGCCTCCCAAGGTCAATGCAACTTAACATGGAATGTGAGAGGGTGGAAGGGAGGTTGAAGGGTTTAGGGAGATGCATCATAACGCAGGACATTCTTACCATGCCTAAGTCGCATCTACAGCCAAACAAAGTAGGGATGTGGCGGTAGATTGACAAGGTTGACTATGACGACTTCTTGGAAAAGAAGTGGTGATGCGCAATAGGGGTCAGATGGGCCGATTTTTCTAGATAAAGGGACCATGGAAGTGTATGCCATGACCATTAATTAAAAAAAAGATACGTTGAGATTTAGAGGATTTTAAGAGGGGGAAGGTTCACAGGATGGTCGGATAGAGGAGGTGATGAATGAGTTGAGCTTAGTAGAAATACAGTCTAAGAGAGCAAGTACACCTAGAGAAGTTGAGCCACGGGGTCAAACATCGACAAGTCCTTTGCTTCTGTAGAATTCATGGGGGCTCTTCTGTTATGGACCATCATGTTCAGGTACATACCTGTCTCATATTTAACTTGATGTGGTCTTCTCACAAGTAAGGTATGTACAAAGCTTACATAAAGTTCAAGCGAACCTGGATATAAGCACCAAGTTTTAGGTAATCGGTGGAAGAGCATTGACAAGGAGTATGATGAGACTTTATTCATTAAGGTTCTTCATCATCGAGTATAAGAGGCCCTTAATAAGGTTAGCGAGATGAGGCTGGAAGCACTTCCGAAGGCGAACTAGATAGGGTGGACGACAAAAAAGGCATCATTGTTTTAAAAGATGGTGAGGGTGGAAGAGGAAGAAATGGTTAGACACCAAGACCTCAGAGCGACTTGGTGAGACACTTTTGGGGGCTAATGATAAGGCCACCAAATGAGGCTTGGTTGTGGGGAAACAAGTCAAAGAACAAGTTGTCAAGGTGATAACATGTGAGCTTATGGAGCAAGGTTTTAAATCTCGATTTCGATTTCGTTTCGAGATGGTGAAAAAACAAAATAATTTCAAAATTTCATCAATTTCGACCAAAATCGGCCTAGATTTGTGAAGGGTATGTATCGAGATTTCAATTTCGGTTTCGATAGAGTATCGAAACCGAAATTTCGGTGAAATTTAGACAAAATTTTGCGAAATTTGAAACATTGTAATATGGAGCCGATTTCATAGAGTGATTCCAACGCTATAATGGCATATTTAAAGTAGGAAGTTCATCTACAAGCTTGGATGGCTTCTTGACCTTCTACATAAAGTTGTGGTATCTTATCAAAGCGGAATGCGGAAGTAATGTTGGTGATTGCAAAACTTGTGCAAGTAGCTCTAGGTTCAAGAGGATCAACAAGTTCCTCATTTTCTTGACACATGTGTGGGAACCCAAGACAATGTGAAATCCTCAAGATCTATCACGTTATTTACTACCATTTGTATGATCATCACCAACACCTTAGCTTTGAGACTAAGGGGAGTGTTATAAGACATGGTGAAGCTGGTGTTAGTCCTATTTCATTAGGGGGAGAACTCTACCCGATAAAGTTGTGGTTGCAACAAAATTGTCTTCATGTGGGACAAAGAAGGATGAAGAGTTTCATATGAAAGGGGAACTTTGTGAAAGAGTATCTAAAGGAACATAGATTTCCCATCACAATGGATGGTTTCGAAGAAAAGGTATATCAGAATTGTGTCATTTATTATCCTCGAGAACACATGACCGGTTCATATGACTGGATGGTGGAACTTTCTCTTCTCAATCTCGATCTCGCGCACCTCAGTTCACAACTGAATGCACTTGCTAAGACTACTACTCAACTCAGTCAATCTCTTTTGATCTTAAACATGTGAAGATGCGGTGTCTAATTGTTGATTTTTTCTCTTTTGCAGGGACTCGGCCCTGAGCTTTACCCTCAGATCCACGTTTGAGCAACTAACTAGATACAAGCTTCTGAAGAAGGAGAAGCTTATATGACGGTTGCTTCTGTTGGAGCGAAGACTTTCATCCCCATCCTCTTCCTGCTCTGAACTCCTTTCTCATGTCAAGGACTCAGATGCTCAAGTGCTGGAGCACCCTCACACTCAAGGGACCACACAGAAATGTGTGTACCGTGCAATGTTTTGGCTCTATTCATGGAGGTGCAACCGCGGAATGATATGCACCCCATATTGTCGGTCTTGGTGACAGTCAATTTGACTTTAATAAAGGCCTAAGTGTACAGCAAATGCTTATTCTTTGGTTTCATGGCAGGACATCATGGTGAGATTTAGGTTCCATTGTATGTGGACAAAATGGTTTTATTTGTTTCAGGGTCCAAACTGCATGCAAAGGTTGAGGCCCTAATAAAGGTTTTCTACAAACCATAAGGTTCGATGGTCATTGATCAGATGTCAGCTTTTATGTCCTATGCCATGGATGATCAGGAGAGAGACAAGTGTCAGAGGGCACTGGGCATGAAGCTGGTTATATTACTGTATACATACTTGAGGTTGCAGTTGGCGAGCCCGTCCAATAATCTGTGGGACCAGAAACTAATGTCGAAGAGATCGCAATGGAAGCTTAGATGATGGAGGTTGAAGCTGCTTTCTGAGAGCAGTCGTCATGCCCTGTTGGATCCGATGTCATTGGCCATCTCTCTGTTTTAAATGGTAGTGTTCATGCTGCAAGCAAAGGTAGAAAATCAACCATATGATGTTAGGAGGGGGTTGGGGTTCCTCTAGAAGAGGGCAGGGGAAGGGAGGTAGAATATCTGCCTAGTTTGGTGGGAGGTTTGTAGGCCTAAGAAGGGAAGCAAGGCGAGATTTAGGTCCCATTACATGACGAGACTTGCTTGCACTTACAGTTGGGTAACAAAATCTCCCATATTATAATGTCATAATGCAGCCTGTAAGGAGAGATCAGAGTTCATCTCATACTAATGGTTGGCAAACCGAATCTCCTTGGGACTAGTTCACTTGGGGAATAAGGAAGGTGGAATAATCAACAATGGAGTTTGTTTTATATTCATATTCCTTTGTGTTTGCAGGTCAAAGATAGAATAAGGAGTTATTCATAATCCTTGTCTCTTTGTTCTTGAGAATGTAGAATATATTCTAGTAATTATGGACTAAGTGGTAGTCCTCGTGGAATATAGAGTATTGAATGAAGGATAAATGGTCACCATTGTTTAACTGTGGAGGAATAAGGGAAATGGAATAATTGTAGAAAAAGCAAATGAAAAAATATTTCTGATAAGGAGAGAACCGATGTTATCTTAATAATTCCCAAAGTGAACGAGTTAATACCATCATGGCTTTTCATGAAGCTTTCATATCAACAGCATTGTGTAAATAATTTGTGGTTGCATAACCTCCTATAGAATTGAAGGGGTTAAAGCAGGGGAAACATGCAAACCATATTATAGGCCAGTGTTCAGGTTAGTAAAGTGTTTCGTAGCAAGGCAATATGTATCACACATTTTATTGGTGTTTGGGCATTTAAACAGCAAGTTTTATGAACGGCATTCTCTTTTGGCATATTTGTAGCGGCCATACAACTAAAGTTCAATAGAAACTGTTCTGCCTACTAGTGATTAAGACAAAAAATTACATGGTCCCAAGACACTTGGTTACAAAGTGCACAATTGCAAACAAATTGCCACCCCCGAATACCAAAACGAACGGAGTCAAAGATTTGATATCTAGTTGTTGATGGCTCTCAAATTACAATAAGCAGTGAGTGTGCATCATTTTGGGTGTCCATTTTTTCATCAAAAAAACTACAATAAGTATAAAAAGAAACACACCTGAAAACAGGAAGTCCGCCGTGCAAAATTTACACAGCCACACATTGTGCACATCCAATCAGACTGTACGTTACTTCTGAAATGGCCAGATTTTACAGAGTTTTCAATGCCTGCTGATACTGCTCCATTTGCCGGCTTACTACTGCGCATAAAGCAGTAAAACATAGCATAATACATTTGTTAAAAGCAAAATAACCTTAAACAAAGTAATGATGCAAGTAGTAAAGGCCTGAAAACATTGTCTGCTATCTAGTAGAACCGTATACACAGAAGTGATTGGCAAGGCAGAAAATAGGCATCAAAAATAACATTAATTCTTCACATGATAAAATCTAAGGTTTTATCAGTTGTGTCCCTCTGAGAGATTGCAATATCAATTATGCCCCTTCATTTTTTGGAATATCAGTTGTGCCCCCGACTTCTTGATGGTGTATCACTTGTGCCCCTCTGTTACTTTATCCATCAATAAGTTGAACTTAACCATGGTTTTTCAAACCATGGTGAAGTTAAGAGGGTTGTAACTGTCCAAACACTCCCCTTACTTATCCTCCTCCGACCCATCCTTCTCCTCCACCGCCCCCTCCTCCTCGGTGACGAGTCTGACGACAAGCTCGAGCTTCGTCAATGCATTTGTTGGTTGAAGGTGAAACCTTCCCACGGAGCTGACCTACAACTACCGCAGGAGGATAACTTGTTGACAGCAAAGGAGAACGCACATTACCTGGAGTTTGAGAATGTTACCAGAGCTCGTATCTGATCCTCAACAGAACCTTCAAGGTACATGAGATGCTCCTTGGATGGCGGTTGTTCAGATAGAGTTGTATGGTCGAGGCAGATGATTTTTACATGGAGGTGAAGCTTCATAAGGCATACATTGAAAGGATAGGCGCTCCTCAGAGGTGCTGATCGCAGATGGTTTTAGATGGGTTTGCTCCTTATATGTAATGTTGAGGGTCGTGACGCTCCAATTCCGGCTCCAAGCGATTGATATGAATGGTGGCTGATCATTATTGCAAATGGTGATTCCACTCCAGATCAAAGGTGGAAACTCCAGAAGATGGTCTCCTCGCGAAGGCGATGTCGTGGTGCGGGAGAGGGGTGGAGAGCTGAGAAGCTGGTCCGATGGAGTTAAACTGGGGAGGGGAGGCGATCTGGTCCAACGAGGAGGATCGACCAAGGAGGTAATCCCGGATGGGAACCTGATCAGGAAAGGTGACCAAGGGGAGCCAATACAGAGAGGAAGATTGTAGCTGATATTCCCATGATGCTCCTTCCAGCCGATTAGCGGATCCATGCTCCGTTTGATTTGTGACGAGGGGAGGAGGTCAAAGGTGGGGCTGGGCAGTGGAAAGGGAGGAGGGAGTATGGAGTAGAGGGGAAGGGTGGGGAGGAGGATGGGCTGGAAGGGGAGTGATGGGAGGAGAGGAGGAGGAGGTTGGGGTAGAGGGGGAGGGGGAAGCTGGGGGCGAAGGAGGGAGAGGGTGATGAAGGGAGGAATGACCTTTCAACCTTTTAAAAAAAATAATTCCCCTTATGTCCCCAAAGTTAACGTCTGTTTGCAATGGGGATGGATGCCAACTAACCCGAGGGGCACAAGTGATAAAATGGCAAGAAATCGGGGCACAATTGATATTCCAAAAAAAGGAGGGGCATAACTGATATTGCAATATCTCAGAGGGGCACAACTGATAAAAACCCTAAAATCTAATAGCTTTCAAAACCATATGAAAGCAAGAAAGTAATCGAAAAACATATTAAAGCATAAATTGCAACTACATGCTTACTACAAGCATTTACTTGTCATGTTGGGATATTGAAGAAGCATGAATATTACATAAAATGAAACAAAATGTGGAAAAGAAAATTTCAAAAGCAAAAATTAGTATATATATCCTTGGAGCACATAGACAACAATTCCCTACAGCCAACCCACCTAGAGAAGGAAGATGTTAAGTCACTTTGTAAAAGGATCTCATGTGCTATATAAGCTTTAAAGATCTCATGTGCTATATAAGTTTTAAAGATAGATAGTAAAACCCACCTAGAGAAGGAAGATGTTAAGTCACTTTGTAAAAGGATCTCATGTGCTATATAAACTTTAAAGATCTCATGTGCTATATAAGTTTTAAAGATATATAGTAAGGCTAATTTCATTGCAAATTACATGCTCACAACAAGCATTTACTTGTCATTCGGGATTCTCAAAGAAATAGGAATGTAATATTAAACCATATAAACGGTAGAAAAATAAATTTTCAATGCAAAAGAAATACATGTCCTGGTCCACTAATGATAATTGCACATAGCTATCTCCAAGAACACACAGAAGCATACAAGCTTTAAAATATTTACAATGTGATTGTTGTAATAACATTTTGCATGTGTGGTGGAGGTGTAACTTAGCGCAAAGAGATTAACAAATATTTCGACTCCATAAATATTATGGGTTTCTATTTCGTAAAATTCTATGGTTTAATCTATAACATGTATGGGTTTCTATTCCTTAAATTTTACAGTTTAAGGCTTCTAATGTTTGGTTAGAATATGCATTAATGAGCGTCTTGGAATCGTATAAAGATGTATCCCCTCTTCATACAAAGAAGTTATTTAGGGGAAACTTCGATCAAGCATTAAAAAAGTTCTTAATTATATCATGATTTACACAAATATATATAATAGTGTAATTGAAAAGTACCAGATCTGTTTGTTCTCACCTATATGCAATATGCCCCTTCATATATCTATTTATCAATCTAACACAACCCAATTGAAAGACCAAAAAATATCCACCCTTGCCCCTACCACCCAGTACCCACCCCCGGCTCAATCTTGAATAGCTGCTCACCAAACAAGTGGCTTCACCTGCTCACCCTCTAAATGTCCTTCACTACTACAACCACTATTTGTCCTCCCTCTGTGGTGGGCTCAAATCCTCATCTTGCCCTTCACCTTTGCAATTGTTAAAAGCAGAGATCCTTTTTTAGAAACAGTGCATCCAAAATAATTTAGGAGGTTGGGGGAAACTACCTTGCAAGCCTTCTTTACCGTGAAGAAGCCATCCCTCCAGCACCACGAGTCTCTTCCTTCCGAAGGAGTCTCAAGCCTTAGGGTAGTTATTGTAACTCCTACAACCACGTCTTATTCTGATTACCATCAAATTCTCCATGTGTCGATTCTCAAGGGCATACAAGTATAATGAGACTCAAGAGGAGGCGTGTTTTGAGTGGAACAACAAGAAGGATTTCCATTACAAGATCACGAGTTTCATCTAGAGGGTAGAGGTGTCATTTCATTGATCGCATGGTACTGCAAGGTGAGCATTGCTCAACTCCTCATCATGTGGTTGAAGGACAGCACCCAAGTTTTCTCAGATGTGGATAATCATCCAGATAAGGATCAACTTCTAGAGGGTAGAGGTGTCATTTACTTTGATTGCATGGTCCTACAATAGAGGGTAAGCATTGCTCAACTCCTCATCATGTGGTTGTAGGACAGCCATTAGTTAATCTCGCCGAATTAGGCCGAATTTCAATCTAATTTTGGTTTTGACAGGTCACCAAATGCATGCACTAACATATAGATGTTGACTTAGAAGAACATATAGATGACAAAGTTTAGAGCACATCCCTTTTTAGAGCAGACATTCTAAAGTGCAATAGAACATAACGCTATGAAATACTCTTTTTTTAAAAAAAACGGTTGGATGGGCCTCCTTGAGAGGGCCATCCAAAAAATATATTAATAATAAAATAGATAATTACACCTTCCAGGAATCTAAGAGGGACCCAGCATGCCCAAGTACATTTTCAGGATAGAATCTCGACCCCTCAAAAATCACATTGTTTCTGTTCAACCAGATGCACCAGACCGTCACGCAAATCTTCTGTCTTCGTAGCTCAGATCCTGCCCACCTCCTGCACGAATCCCAGAACATGTCTTTTGCTAGAGTAATCAAGGCCTGAAACCGACAATCTTTGCCAAACTTCAACTGAGCCAGGGCACTCAAAAAATAAATGATCCATGCCTTCCTGAGATACCCCACACCTACTGCATAGATCGACGCTCCCAGAGAAGAGCCTCGCTCTCCTCGCTGCCATCAACACCCACTCCCTTCTCAGAAGCCACAGAAATACCTTTAACCTCGACGGAAACCTCCAGGACCAGATCATTGCGCAGTCCCTAGAGACCAAGGACTCCACATTGGAGGGATGGGCCACCAACAAACCATAAACCTTCCGAACCGAAAAGTGGCCATCACACCACTCCCACGAGTCACACCCCTCCGTTGGGCCCTCCCTATTGCACGCCGATCCGAAGACCCAGAAAATACTTGACAAGGGCATTTTGTCAATATTAGAGCCAATTGAAGATTATTCTATTACGAACAAAATATATTATCAAATATCAATACAGCTCCAACCACCAAAAAAATAGCACAGTTATTTCTGGACAAAAAGTACATCTCTGAGAATTCTGGTGAAATAAAATAATTACCTGTACTCAAAAAGAAGCTTCCGGCCATAAAAAACAAGCCCATCCTCACCAAGAGAATCCATCAATCTGCATGCCGCCCCCTGTGTATCATGCATACAGTTGGCCCTTAACAATGAAAACTCAGCATTCCTTAATAAAGAAAATAATAGCGGCTATGCTCGAGTAGTTATCATTTAATATTTACAAAAAAAAATGTAAAGAAAATGAGTAAGATAAATACGGTAGTTGGGAAATCTATAAAGGCGAATCCACGTGAGCTTCCAGAATGCCTCTCTCTAATAACACGTACATGCCGCAGAGGTCCCCACTCAGCCTGCAGACCACAAAATTCATCAGCTTATCCATCAAGGTGGCAAAAAAGTACAACAATGAAGTACTACTACGGTTGCTTAAAAAATGTACAAGAATCTGGTACAAATCTTCCTCAGTGGTCTTCTGAGATAAACCCTTCACAACCAAAGTGGCCGAAGGTTCCTGGGATGACAACAATAAAGTAAAAGTGAAAATAAATCTTCTCCCACTGCAGTTATCTCCGAAAAGATCAGCATTTGGATACAATATACAGTAGTTATAAGTATATACAATGCAGCATATTCTCCTTGAAATTACTGAATATTGACAAATGAACATACCACGGAATCTGTAAGTTTCTTGTCCTCCCGGTCTCTTCTTTTATCGTTTCTATCATAGAGACTGTCTTCATAGCTATCCTCCCTGTGACTTCGACCACGACTTCTATCTCGAGGAGATCTTGATCTGGACCGATCATCGTGCCCACGAGAGCGAGAGCGAGACCTTCCCCACCTACCAGGGGAACTAGTATTCCTTTCGTGGCTTAGGCCCCTCTTTTCTCTGTCACGATCACGAGATTCACGCCTTCGCCAACTGCTTTCCTTTCTGCCCTTGTCATGGTCAGAATCATAATTATAGCGCCCATAGTCATGATCTGTCTCATGACTGTTCTCCCTACTATGGCGGGATGCTCGGTGACGATATTCATAGTCATCATCATTCAATGCATCAAATTCTCGTGCTCCAAATCTGGAAGGTCTTTCAAATGCATAATCGTGAAAACTGTCCACATTATAATAGCCATCTGCATTTTGATAATTATCCCGATATCTATCAGACTCGCGGTAAGAGTCTGTTTCATGAAATGAAGGTGGAAGTGGCTTGTCATGTCTCCTCGATTCCCTAATATGACCATATTCGTCATCAAAACCTCTTCTAGATGGGGGCCATCCACCAAGAGAAGCATGGGGTGGGAAGATGTCTCTCTCAACAAGATCATGGCGCATCCCACCTCTTGAATGGGATGGATCGCCAGGAAATCCTTCATCTGCAAGCCTTCTACCCCTATATGGTCCACCAACCCTGCCAGCATCATAAAATAGACAAAGTAGGAATACCTAGTAGCATACCGTCATATTATAGGTCGTAGAGAATGTTACACTGTTGATTTACAATACATAACAATGGAATTTCCAAAGAATGTACAAATAAAAGCAGAAAAAACAAACAGTAAAAAAGAAAGTGAACAGGACAATATGTGGATGGAGTGGCGCGTGAAGTCTCTCGGGAGTGCGAGGGGCGATGGTGCGAAGGGCGTGGGTGGACCTCGCAATGGTGCGAAGGGCGCCGGTGGAGGCCCTTCGGTGCGCGCGAGGGGTTGCGGGGGGGAGGCGTATGCGTCAAGGGTGGGGGGGGGGGAGTTCGTTGCAGGCTGGTGCCGTGAGTGGGGGGGAAGGGGAGGCGCGGGTGGTTGGCGCTGCCGCGGAGTCTGATGGCGGGGAAGGTAGCTGGGAGAAGGTGTCGAATAAAAAACGGGGAAAAAGGTGCTTCCGGTGTGGCGTTCATGGTCATCTGGCTTCCTCTTGTCTTCTCCCTCCGTGTTGCTATGCATGTGGTGGTGTTGGCCATCGGAGGATCTCATGCATCTTTGACTTCCTGTTGTTTTTCTTCGCATCCTACAACGTCGGTGTTGTCGCCTGTGGTGCATGGCAGCCGCGGTGTCAACTTCGCCGGGGTTGGATCGCGATCTTTTGCTCAGGTGGTAAGGGCGGGTGCAGCTGTGGCGAGCCCGGGTGAAGCTGTGGAGAGGCCGGGTGCTGTCGAGAGGCCGGGTGAAGGTGTGGAGGCACGATCATCGTCGAAGATGGGGAGGGATGGTGACCTCGAAGGCGGGGAGTCTTTGCATGGGGAGTCTCCTCTGGGGCTGGTGGAGCCTGGAGTGGCGGTGCGTGGGGTGTACTCTCATGCGGCGGGGAGCTCTCGTTCTGCTGGTTGTTTCGCGGTGGTGGGGGTCCTGCAGCGACCCGGTTTGTCCTGGGATATGGTGCAATACAACGTGTTGGCTTTCCTGGGACCCCAGTTCGGCGGGGATTTCGTCGTGCTGGATTCCGCCCGATGCTGCATTCGTGGACTTTCCCGGGCCCAGCGGGAAAGTCTCCTCTCCTTCAAAGGCGATGGCGAGGTGGTGTGGAGGTACTTCAGGGTGGCCGACGGTGCTTCTGTGACCCAGGAGGTTTGCGTGGTGGAAGTGCGGGGAGTTCCCTTCCTTTCTCGCACGGTTGCGGCGCTCTCAAGGGCCATCGGAGCTTGGGGGGAAGTGCTGGCAGTTCTCGATGATGGGTTAGCTCCGGGTGGCGATTGGACGTGTACAAAAATCCTTATGGAATGCTCTTCTTCCTTCCTTGCAAGGGCAGTGGATACAATCCTCTTCGAGACCTTGAAGATCGGCAGATGGTCTTTTAAGGTGGAATTCCTTATTCTTTCGCCTTCGGCGGCGCCGGCGGCCGCGTCATCGTCTCCGGCGATCATGGATGCTTCTAGGTCCCCAGGCGTGGGGATGATCGTTTCGACTTCCGGAGGCCACGTGTCAAGTTTTGGTGGCGAAAACGAGGAGACGCATGCTTTGTCTATTCCCTCTGGCCCGTTGTTCTTTCGGTCTTCTCGGAAGACGTGCTCGGATCCTATCAGGCGAGACGCATATGGTTTTGGTGCTGCCGAGGACGATTCGACTACCCTGCAACCGCCTCCTCTGTCGTCTGCTGGCTTTCATATTGACGTTTCGGGGCACGTGCGCAATCATACAAGTTATTCCCATAATGGATCCGTGCGTTTCGGATCTTGGCCTTGGTTGCGGGTTTCTGATGACTCGGTTATGCCTCCGGAGCCTCTGGCGGGTATCCCTATCGGGCAAGGCGGATCAGCAGTGCTGACTCGGCGGCTTCTTCTTGAGGAGTTTGAATCCTCCCCTGTATTTGATCTGGCTCCCTTACCCCCTCCTGCTTGGACTCCCACGGCCATTTCTTTGTTTCGAGAACCTCTCGTTCCTCCGACGGAGGAACCCTACGATGTCGATGTCGCTGTTTCTCCAGGGGATGGGGGAGGCAGCCGGCCTCGCTCCTATTGGGGGTCGTTCACTTGGTTGTTAATGAAGATCCTCTCTTTGGAATGTTCGGGGACTCGGGGATCCTGACCAACGGCAGGCCCTGGGAATGCGCTTCAACGAGTGGGATTGTGACGTTGTGTTTGTCCAAGAATCAAAGCTTTCGGGTATTGACGACTCCTTGTGGCGATCTTTCGGAGTTCATAACATTGACGAATTTAGATCCGTTGATGCCATTGGCGCATCGGGTGGTATTATTCTGGCATGGCGCTCAGGGACTTTCAAATTCTCTTCCTTGCGTGTGGGGAGGCACTCACTGACTGTGGTTTTGTCTCGCGTGGAATCCAATGTAAACATTGCCTTTTCTCCTATCTATGCTCCTACTTGCCATTTGCTGCGGAGGGAACTCTGGGAGGATTTGCGTGAGATGGCCTCTGATTTCGCGGAGTCCCCTTGGCTCCTAGGAGGGGATTTCAACGTTACTGCACTATCTTCGGATCGGCCGCGTGGGCACGGGGGCCGGGACCCTGGCTCCGATGACTTTATCACATTTATTTCCGATATGGCTCTGGAGGGGCTCGTGCCAAATGATATCTCCTATACTTGGCGGAATAGCTCTTCTCACTCGAGAATTGACAGGTTCTTGGCGAATGGTAAGATGATGGAATTCTTTCATTTATGTTGGGTGGATTCTCGGCCGCGTTCCTTTTCGGATCATAATCCAATTCTTTGGGACTCTGGGGATGCGTTACCGCCCAGGGGTATCTTTCGCTACGAAAGGTGTTGGCTCTTGGAGCCGGGGTTCAAAGATCTGGTCTGTAACCATTGGTGCCAGTCCACCTTTGTGGGTGCCGCTGCTGCTCGCTTGGATCAAAAATTAGCTTCGTTGCGTAAGACGTTGGCGGCTTTCAAGAGGTCTACGCGCCTCGCGCGTGTGGAGGCTAGGAATGCGGCGGAGGCTATTATTTTGCGCCTGGACCGCGAGGAGAACGGGCGTGACTTATCGGAGGAGGAACTCCTGGAGCGGGCATCTAGCCTTGATATTGTCAAAGCCGAGGACAAAAAACGTTCAATTGAATGGAGGCAGCGGTCTCGTTTGCGATGGTTAAAGGAGGGGGACGTGAACACTGCCTACTTCCACCGGGTCGCTAGTGGGAGGCGACGACGAAATTCCATTCGCTCTATCTTGGTTAATGACTCCATATTTCTGGGGATAGGGAAATGGGTTCTGCCTTTGTTGACCACTTCAAAAACGCCTTTGGCTCCAGGGCGCCTCGGCGCTGGCGGTGGTTGGGTCAGGGGGCTCCCTCGATTTCGGATGTTGAAGCTTCGGCCCTACTGAGACCTTTCTCGTTGGCGGAGCTTAAAGCCGCGTTGTGGGACCTTAATGTTGATGCCGCCCCGGGCCCTGATGGGTTCTCTGTCGCTTTTTATCGAGATTTCTGGGACCCTCGTGGCTTGTGATGTTTTGGAGGTGGCTCAAGATTTTTACAACGGCAACAGTAGTTTTGATAAGATTAATAAGGCCCTGATCGTGTTGATACCCAAGGTTCAACCGGCACGCCGCATTGAAGACTTCAGGCCGATCTCTATTTCGAACGGGATTTATTTAATCATCGCTAAACTATTGGCCAGGCGACTTGTTCCCCTGTTGTCGTCCCTTGTCTCGCCTACGCAGGCGGCCTTTATCTGTGACCGTCACATCTCCGATTGTTTTGCTGTGGCTTCCGAGCTCATCGCGGCGTGGCGTAGGTCCAATGCTAAGGGGATCTTATGGAAGATTGACTTTGCAAAGGCGTACGATTGCCTTGATTGGAGATTTATGTGGTCGGTCTTGCGGCGGCGGGGCTTCCCCCCGACGTGGATTTCTTGGATGTGGAGGTGTGTGTCCACGGCCTCCCTATCCTTAATGCTCAACGGAGGCCCAGTGGGGGGCTTCTTCCAACCAAGGCGGGGCGTTCGACAGGGGTGTCCTTTGGCCCCTTTACTGTTTGTTTTGGCGGCTGACGTCCTGCCACGCATGATTGAGGGCGTGGCCTCGGCGGGCTTGACTCGGGGCTGTTACGTTGGGGATCTCCATGTCTCATCCATTCAGTTTGCTGACGACACTTTGTATTTTGTTGAGGGGGGCCCCGATGATGTTGCCGGTATGGCCACTACTGTCCAACTATTCAGTGAGGCCTCGGGCCTGGTGATTAATGTGGCGAAGTCTAAAATGGTGCCTTTCGGTATGGCACATGTTGAGACTTTGGCTTGCTCGCAACTCCTCGGATGCGGCCCCTCTTCTCTCCCATTTGACTATATGGGGCTGCCGCTTGCGGTCGGTCGTTCTCGTCTTCGTGATAAGAAGGGTGTCGTGGAGAAGATGGAGGCCCGACTCGCGGGGTGGCGCGCGGTGTTGCTGACCAGGGGTGGGCGCTTGGTGCTTCTTAAGGCTGTGCTTTCCTCTATTCCTATCTATTCATTCACGGTCCGTGGTATGCCTAAGGGGATTCGCCTTAGGTTGGAGAGGTGTATGCGTGGGTTCCTGTGGGGTCGCAAGGGGGCGGGGAGAAGAGGGGTCCACCTTGTGGGGTGGAATGTGGTGGCTCGGCCCAAGCATTTGGGGGGTTTGGGTGTCAGGCACCTGCATTTGGCGAATGAAGCTCTCCTTCTCACGTGGGTTGCTAGGGTGTGGGGAAAGGAGGAAAACTTTATGCTTAATGTCCTGCGCGCTCTGCTTGGTGCGGATTTGATTGAAGGCTTTAATGGGAACTCGATTTGCATCCTTTCTCCCTTCTGGCGTGGCGTGACGGCTGCTTTCCGGCAGTACCGTTCCTTCTTTTCGCCGGTGCTGGGTGACGGATGCTCCTTTCGCTTCTGGATAGACGACTGGTCTGGAAGGGGTGCTTTTGACAGAATGTTTCCGAGGCTTTTTGCTTTGGTCCAAGACAAAGATGCGTCGGTGGCCTCTTGCTGGGACAATGGTAGCTGGAACCCTCAGATCGCTGCGTCCCTGTCCGATCAGCAGATGCTGGATTATCTATCCTTATTGGCCCATCTTGGTGACGCTCCTCGCCCGTCTGCTGTGCGCGATCATTGGGCTTGGAAGGATGGATCCTTCACTTCTCGTAAGGCTTATTCTGCTCTCGCTCACCCTTTCATTGCTGATGACGATATCTTGGTGCGCGATTGCTGATTCTTGTGGGGCTTCAAGCTTCCTGAGCGTATTGGGTTTTTTTATGGCTTCTTCGTCGGGGGCCGCTTTTGACACGCGATAGATGTGCAGTTTTCTTTCCAAACGTTGGCCCCTTGTGTGGTCTATGTGATGCGGATCAGGAAACAATTATTCACTTATTCTTCGAATGCAGCCATGTTTGCACGATTTGGGCGGATCTCCCTTGGATCAATCTCATATCCTTTCCTGCTTTATGCGACAGTTTGATTAACTCGAGGGGCAGGGAGAGGAAGCTTATTCTTGAACTAATCGCTAGGGTGTGGAGCATCTGGTTTGGGAGGAACGAAGCTATCTTTTCAGCTCAGCGGTTTTACAAGGAAAATATCATAATACGAGCTAAGCGTCTTCTGGAGGATTGGGACCATGGCTAGACTTCTGTTGTTACTTGGGGGGTTCCTTTCTTAGTGGCCTCCAATTTCGGTGGGCCGTCTTTGTACAGTTTCTTTGTTCTCTTTTCTTTTGTTTTCTTCTTACTATTTAATATATCGGGGCGATCACCATCGAGTGACTCCCCCTTTTTTTTGAGTTTTCAAAAAAAGAAGAAAGAAAGTGAACAAACATGCATAAAAATGCATTCATCAAACCCAAAATACAGTTGTTGGTGGAAAAGAGTTTTTCTGTCTATTCCATAGAACCCTAGGCTCTCTTATATAGAGAGGACCCATGGGTAAATTACATAAGAGGATATCAAAAAAATAAAAATAGAATAAACGATACACCGACTACATAATTATCTCTACACTCTCCCTCAAGATGGAGCATAGATATCAATCATGCTCAGCATGGAAGAACATTTCTGGAACGGTCCTCTGAGCAATGGCTTGGTGAAGATGTCGGCAGTCTGCTCTCCTAAACTAACACGTGAAGTAGAAATCAGACCCTTCTGGATCATATATCTAGTGTAGTGGCAGTCTACCTCAATATGTTTCGTCCTTTCATGAAAGGCTGGATTATTGGCAATGAATAGTAGCTTGATTATCACACTGTAGATGCATGGGTAGAGGTACATGTATATGCAAGTCTTCTAGTACAGCTCGAACTCACATCATTTCCGTGCTCGCTTGAGCCATGGCCCTATATTCAGACTCGGCACTAGATCTAGCCACAACAATTTGTTTCTTGCTTTTCCAAGAAACCAGAGAGCTGCCCACAAAAACTGCAAAGCCTAACGTAGACCTTCGATCCTTAGGGCATTCTGCATTGTCTGCATCCGTACATGCCGAGATAGATAAATCTGTTGTCTTCCTAAACAGCAATCATGAGCCTGGAGAAGACTTTAGATACCTTAGTATCACATAGATGGCATCCATATGTATCTGTCTCGGCTGTTCCATAAACTGGCTCACTCGACTTACTACAAAAGGCAATATCAGGTCGAGTTATAGTGATGTAAAGAAGCTTACCCACCATTTCTCTATACCTTCTCCTGTCAACCTCCTCAGTATCGGTGTCATATAATCTCATACTTGGATCCATAAGAGTACTCGAGAGTCTACATCCAGCCATGCTCGTTTCAATAAGCAAATCTGTAATATATTTCCTTTGAGTCATCACAAGACCATATGCATTCCTGGCAAACTCCGGCCCTAGAAAGTATCGTAGGGTACCAATATCTTCTGTAACAAACTGACGACCCAAAAATGTTTTTGCCTTCTCTATCCCCCGAGCATCATCTCCTGCAACCAGAATATCATCAACATATACCATGATGACAACCGTACCTCTGGAATTCTTCTGAATGAACGAGTGATCTGCATTTGATATTTTGAATCCTCGTCGTTCAATTAGATGAGAAAGCTTCTGAAACCACGCCCTTGAGCTCTGTTTAAGGTCATATATCGCCTTGTGAAGACAAGGCGATATATCAGGTCGAGTTATAGTGATGTAAAGAAGCTTACCCACCATTTCTCTATACCTTCTCCTGTCAACCTCCTCAGTATCGGTGTCATATAATCTCATACTTGGATCCATAGGAGTACTCGAGGGTCTACATCCAGCCATGCTCGTTTCAATAAGCAAATCTGTAATATATTTCCTTTGGGTCATCACAAGACCATGTGCATTCCTGGCAAACTCCAGCCCTAGAAAGTATCGTAGGGTACCAGATTTTCCGTAACAAACTGACGACCCAAAAATGCTTTTGCCTTCTCTATCCCCCGAGCATCATCTCATGTAACCAGAATATCATCAACATATACCATAATGACAACCGTACCTCTGGAATTCTTCTGAATGAACAACGAGTGATCTGCATTTGATATTTTGAATCCGGTCGTTCAATTAGATGGGAAATCTTCTGAAACCACGCCCTTGAGCTCTGTTTAAGGTCATATATCGCCTTGTGAAGTCTACACACCACATGATTCATGATTCTCCCTCTCAGCAGCAAATCACGGGGGTTGTTGCATGTAGACTTCTTCCTGCAGATCACCATAGAAGAAAGCATTCTTAACATCAAGTTGGCATATGGGTCAATCACGTACCACAGCAACAGACAGAAAAATGGGAAGAGTGGAGTGACGAGCCACTGGAGAGAATGTATCCATATAATCCACACCAAATGTCTGAGTGAAACCTCTCGCCACTAGCCTTGCCTTGTACCGATCAAGTGTACCATCTGAGTGGTACTTTATTGTGAATATCCATTTACAGCTAACAATAGATGCGCCTGAGGTTGCGAGAACCAAGCTCCATGTACCCCTGTGACTGTAAAGCAGCCATTTCTTCTTCCATAGCCAACCGTCAGCAGTCACTCTTCATAGCATCCTGATAATTCCGTGGTATCTCCACGGAAAACAAAGCCACAGCAAATCTCTGAAAATCCCCTGTGAGATGGTGAAAGGAAACCTGAGAAATAAGGGGATATGACGCGCAAGTACGTTTTTGCTTCCAACAGCAATAGGGACATCAAGATCATCATTCACCGTACCCGTCGGCTCACATTCCTCCTGCAAAGAAGAATCTTGCACATGCACTCTCTATCCAACCCATCGTTAGTAATAGCATCTGAACATACCTCAGGCGTGCTGGATGATTGTCGTACAGCAAGAGCAGGACCCGACCGTCGTGTATAGTATTTAGGTAATGCAGGATAGGTGGTTGTGGTGGTGGTGGTGTTGGCGTAGACAATCGGGACAGGAATGGATGGAGGTGGACTCGGAATAGGAGGGGGAGGAGGAACATAGACATCGTCATTAGACTTGGATGAGGGCAACCTGTCACCTGCAAGCGAGAAGTACATAACTAACTCAAAAAATGTAACATCAGCACTAACGACTAGGGAAGCTAGCTCGATGGTGCTTTCTCAACTGACAGGCTTCACATCGAAAAGAAGAACTTGGAGAAATCTGAGGCAAGAGATGTAGTATCTTCTGAAGCGGGAGATAACTAAAGCGTAGATGCCAAGTATACGGAGAGACTGATCCAACTGAGTAGGAGGAGACGCCAGCATAGGAATTTCGGACCAGACGATAGAGGCCATCCTGCTCAGAGCCATAGCCAATCACCCTGCCCATTAGTATGTCCTGAAATATAAGAGAAGATGGGTCAAATATAGTACGACAATGCAAATCCTTTGTAATCTGAATAATAGACAGTAGATTCATGGAGAAATCTGAGGCATGTAGAACACTCTATAAATGCATGGAAGGTGTCAATGTAAACTCCCCCTGTCGAACGATGGGGGAAAGAGTCCCATTTGCTATGACCACTGATTGTCCTGGTGGAATGTCTCTTGTATGACTCAAGCCTATCTCTGTCACGGCAAAGATGATGTGTTGCGACGGAGTCCATAATCCAATCTGAGATATTATGACATGATGTAAAAGCAGAAGCACTGCCTAAGGTGCTGGCAGAGGGAAAAGTACTGGCAGATGCTGAAGCATCAATATCAGAAGAACCTCCTGGAGAATTTGTAGTCGCTGGAGGCATAATATCGCGCAATCTAGCCACGAACTAGTCAAACCGTTGATCTGAAGTGGATGTCGATGGGGATGCAACATGCTCGGCTACGCGCATCGATGCTGGAAACCCATGCTTAG
The DNA here is from genome assembly GCA_037367405.1 of Ottelia alismoides. NCBI lineage: Eukaryota > Viridiplantae > Streptophyta > Magnoliopsida > Alismatales > Hydrocharitaceae > Ottelia > Ottelia alismoides. Next base: position 533,740 of record JAZKJV010010769.1, on the reverse strand, counting down.
AATAGCATTTATCCTCAGAATGACCCGTGCGATGACAAAAGGTACATGGTTGGAGAAAGCGACCACCTCGACCACGAGGTCCATATCCACGAAAAGAAGACTGACCACCTCTCCCGCGCAAACACAACCATCGCCGAAGGTGGTGGAGTAGAAGTACTGGAAGAGACAAAAATGCGGCTAAGCCTCCGGTAAACTTCCTCCATAGGAGGAATGGTCGCATCGGCAAGTATCTGTGATCGGGCAGCAACATATTCAGGAGCAGTATTTCTACCATGGTAGCATTCCGAAAAGTCTTCTGCTGCTCAGGGGTGGTCGTGAGAGGTATAGTACTGTAGAGTCTCTCAAACATCCCCCGTAGAGATGTGTACAAGGAATGCAGTGGACGTCCATTCTGCTTCATGGTGAATATGTCATGCTGGAGATGTAACATCTTCGTCTCATTTGCACCTACGAATAAGTGGTCGCCAGGATGTCCCACATCGCCTTAGCAGTGGGTTGATGGATAACATCATTTGCAATCTCCATCGAGAACGTGCCTAAGAGCCAGACCTTGGCATATGAATCATCAGCCTCCTAGGAGGCATAGATCCCAGTCTTCGCTACAGGTTCTTCCTCGGTAAGAATGTGCTTCTTACCATTCGACTTCACGAGGCTCATGAACTGCATCGCCCAGAGCTCATAATTCGTCCCATCCATCTTGACTATTGGCGCGGGACCTTTGACCGTGCCTATGGAGGGCATATCAACTTTATTTTCTGACATATAGGCGGAGATGAAGAACTAGGATCCGTAGACCAAAAGAGAAGTGTCTACATAAACTGTATAGGATTTGAGTGCATATGTAGACGTTACACACTCAAATCCATGGAGAGAGAGAGACCGACGGAGGAGTGGATGCCAGCATTGGAGAGGGTCGGGTAGGAGAGGGACCCGACGGTGAAGGAGGGCTCGGCGGTGGAGGGGGGGCCCAGTGGTGAAGGAGGGGGGCGGCGGCACGGCAGGAGGAGGGGTGGGAGGGGGTCGGCGGCGGCGAGGGGAAGGGGAGGGAAGGCGGCGGCGGCGGCGACGGGAAGGACAGAGGGGAGGGGGGTCGGCGGTGGGGAAGGGTTAGGGTTTTTGGGTTAGGGTTTTGGCTTTGATACCATGTTGGTGGAAAAGAGCTTTTCTGTCTATTCCATAGAGAGGACCCATGGATAAATTACATAAGAGGATATCAAGAAAATAAAAATAGAATAAACGATACACCGACTACATAACTATCTCTACAACAGCCATAGAAAGAAATCTCAGCATCATTCTCCTGTCAGTTTGGAAAACTCATATTCAATACCTGAAATCAGGCTCACCCAGAGCACCATAACCTTCCAGAGCCTGTGAATTGAACAGAATAAGCGGGTCAGGAACAAATAATAGGGTAGACTTAGGAATATCCTTCGCTATCCAAAACCGGCCCAATGCCGCCTTTCTTGTTTTTGTTTATGATGAGATGGCAATAAACAATGTCAGGCATGGATGAGCCATGTTTCTGGTTTATCACCCTGGGTAGATAACTAAGGAAAAAACTGCAATTACGCTGTTATCCCATCCTTGGCGAAGAGCATAGCGACCAGGATCCATATTTCGCATGCCACGCTGATGAACACTACAAGTTTATGATGATCTTTCAAGACTTTCAGGTACAGATGATTGAAATCTCCGAATAGCTATCCTGTAGGGATGAAGAAATACAAACAGTCATGCCAACATTTCATGGAAAAAACTAATGAATCATCCATCCCTTCAACCGGAATCACGATCTTTCTTTTCCCGAACTTCCATGAATACCAATTAAAAGGCTCGCTCATATACTCCCTAACAGATTTAAATAGCATGCACGACCAAAAAACAAATTAAAAATCAGCATTACTTGAGAAAATGCTTAGCTGACTATACTACATGGGAAATAACCTCATGGTGACAATCGACAGAGTATTTATAAAAGCAATAAAAAGCCTTTACCAATTCAGAATGAAATAAAATATCTTTTTTAAGAAAAAAAGCAGTGCTATCAAGTATCAGATATCGATGAAATGGAATAGAGTATTGTTTTTAACAGATAATAGGAGTGCTGCCAGTAAGGTCAGATGGACAAAAATGCAAAAATCTAGAACAGACATGCTTCAAGCAAAAAAAATAACTAAAGCAAATTATTAGCTAAAGAAGAGCAAAAGAAAGAAGGTGACACCAAAACCATTACCCCTATGACAGCAACAGGACAGTAGATATCAAATGCAAACTTTGAGATAAGAGCGTAGAAAGACCAATTCCATTATTTCTATGTACACAGTGAAACCATGTAAAACTAAGGCCGATGCCAATATTATAATGTATAATTAGCCCAGGATAAAATTTATGTATGAAGCTTGTGCAAGCTGCATCATATGTATAATGAAATTATATAAAAAGCCATCCAGATGGCATGCCTCAGATGTCCAAACAGATTTTAACTGTAAATAGCCGGTAAAACCACAAACCATTGAGACAATAACCCCACATCTGCAAAGGGAACTAAGAAGCAATTTATTAACTAGAAATTAAACTGCCTACTTAACCCAGTTTTTTTAAGTAGTTGGATGCTCTCACATGGCACTAAAATTTTAAACCAAACCTATCCAATAGGCAAGATATAACTTCAATGTCACCTACTGATTTGTAGACCTATTAAATCCAAACAAATGCCACACACGAGAAGGCATGTTGAATAAACGCTCCCCATCCAAAAATGTGGAAACAAATAAATGATTCTGATAAAAATATGGCATTTCCAACTGATTATAAGTAGAAAGGACAAAGAACAGGAGATGCTCCACATCTGCATAACCCGCAAAACAAATGTCTAGAACAACAATGGCTTTTCCACAATTAAGTAGGGTAAGCTAAAAATGGTGGTGAACAGCATTTGCACAGGGTTATAATCATTGTTGCAATAGTCGGCCGGTAGACCGAATATTCATTCTGAATATGCGGTGTGGGGAGTCACCAACTGAATAATCTCTATTCAGCCAATATTCAGTCCAACCGCATAATCGGTCGACTATTCACTAAAACTTTTTATTTTTATTTTTAATTTTACTTTTAAAAAAATTTAAAGATTTCCATTTATCCCAATATCACCACAAATGTTAAAGCTCCATATATGCATAGTTTTAAAAGGTGCCACCTCAAAGAGACTAGGCGTACGCCTCAAGGGGAGGCACAAGTTCTCTGCCTCGAGGCTATATTGTGAAGCATGCGCCTCATTTTTGCAGGGCATTGTCATGGCGATGTGGTGTTGAGGGGAGGGCAGAGACGCACGTCTCACTGGGTCCTTCATAATTGATTCTTGTGCATTTTTGCTTTGTATATGGTTGTTATTTTCTCTAAAGAGCTTGATCACTATATTATTTGGCCCATATCATAAGAATGAAAACATATATTTCTCATGTTATTGAAAAAATAATTAGTATAAAACTAATCATTACAACCACTAGAAATCTTTTTTGTCCACTTAATTACTATGTCCGAGTCAGTGGATTTCTCTTTTACATGAAATGAAATTGTTAGGTCAATAGCCATTGAATATGAATATTTTATCTATCTTTTTCTACAAACTTACCAAGCAATGAAATCAAACCTCCATTACAAGCAATAATTGATAGAATATTTATAAAAGTTTTCTACTACGATCTAGGATTAACAAGACAATAACCCAACAATGCATCAAACGATACCAAACCTTTGTTCAAGAGACATCAACTTTCAGGGTATCCTAAACTACTTCTGTCTAATTTCAGTTTTTAAGATATCATAAATTGGACGTTTTTCTCTGTTTCCCTAATACAAAGACATCAACTTCAGAGACATCAACTTTCAGTGTACCTAAGCCTTTGATGCTTAGGTTTTAACAACGCCATTTAAGCAAATGTTTTATAAAAACCATAGATTGAATTTGATGATCTACAAAGTTGCACGTTGTTTGAGTTTGAACTTTGGAGTCTTGAATTAAATTAGACTAGTCTATTTGCCCACGCTTCACATCAGTTTTGTAAAGAGGGGTGTGGTCAATTCTTTAATTGAGAAGTATTATAAGTTAAAAATTAAAAGAAATTTTCTTGTTAGAAGACTGACTTTAAATATTGATTATCAAGTCAAAAAAGACATGACGCAATCGTATTGAGGTGAGCCCCAACCCATTTTTCTAACTATGTTCCACATTTCTTAGACTTATATGTTCTGTGTTTGCTTTGAAAAAATGCCCTTCCTTCTATTTCTACTGCGTTCCATTTCTACTAATGTTTCTAATAAAAAATGTCCCAATTTCCATCGCCTCTTTCTCTGTCTTATCATTCATAATCTGTTCAGTCTCAAATCATTTGGATTCGAAGATCAGGTCTTCTTTCCAAATCAATTTTGATCCTCTCATTCGCTCCTCGAATTTTTTTATATTACCTTCGGTACATGAGTGTTGTTTATCTAGCGTGAATCCTTCAAGGTGATTTTCGATTCTAAACAGAGTTTTTAAACCTTTTTCTGATGGGTTGTCACTGTCGGAGCTTTTGTCTTTGGAGATTCACTAAGTAAAAATATCTCAATATATGATACTCGTGCACGATTAAGATAGAATAAAAGGAGATAGATGTGATGTATTTTAACTATATTATACTGATCCTGAGTTCCATTCGAGTCAAATCGAGATGAGTTGAGCTGCAGATCTGCATGAGCGCATCACCTTCACCGATCCAGCACCATTTCCAAGTCCCCCAGGAGTTTACTCGTTGTAGATTCAAACCCACGACCGAGCAAGCCAAGGCTTCGCCTCCGCCCTAGTCAGTCCTATCGATTAAAGGGATCTTCACATGAACAATCATGGAATTGAACAATCGGGAGATCTCCATCGACCTAACGTGCCCACAGCCCATCAGAACAACCTCCAGTGCCGTCGACCGACCCCAACTTTTCCGCCATTCCAGAACCCTCGAACAACAGCTACTTCCATATCCTTTCCATGTGTCCAAAGAGCAACGACTGAGATCGTGTTAGAAATCTAATCCGCACCTTTGATTGGCAGCGGTGCAACTCCTGTGTCATGCTTGAGGCTGAGGATGCAGTTGACGGAGGAGCCAATAAAGTCGGTGGAGAGGCCTCGTGGCAAGATGCAGTTGTTTTCGCCGTCAACGTCAAAGAACCAGATCTAGGATTTGGAATTGTTGAGGAAGGAGCTGATGAAGGATGTGTAGCGCTTGATCGAGAGAGAGGGGGGGGCACATCAAAAGATAAAAAATGGTGGAGAAAAAGAAGAGGGGGTGCTGGAAAGGGGGCGTGTCCGAAGAGGAGGAAAGAGGAGAGGGGAGAGGCACGAAGAAGTCAGAATGGAGAAAGGAGAGAGGAGAGGCTATCCACCTGTCAAAGGTTTGGGTGAAAACCCATATTTAAGATAGGGTATATAGATGTTCTACAAAATTGAATGTTTCACCGGTACAAACTAACCGATTGGAGATAATTCAATAGCACATACTTATAAAGTTAAAAATACTGAATGGTTTGCTTATTATGGATTTCTTATTGAATTTTGATACTCATTAATGCCTTTTACGATTTTGTGATTGTGCTTGGAGTCTTTAACTTATGCTCTTTTTGTGTGCTTTGGATTTTTATGTTATAGTTCGTTGAGATTAGTGTGCTATTAACTTCATTTTTTCATTTACTTGTACGTTGTACCATATTGGTGCTGGATGATGTTTTAATGAAATTTAACATCGTCATGATTTCATATTAACGTAATTTTACCTTAATTTTGTATTCTTTCTAAAAAAAAATAGAGGCATACGCCTCACCTCATATGAGGGAAACCATCTCATACTGCCTCACTTTTTTTAAACATTGCATATATGTAACTTCTTAATGGCTATTTTTAACTTGGATTCGTGTTGTTGATTGATGACCAATATATGTATAAATATATAAGAATATATATATATATACAAGATATTATTTTACATTTAAAATAATTAAAAATACATAATCGAATAACTCTGTAGTCGTCTGAATACCAACTATTCTTTAATCAATGACTTTGAATATTGAATACCAACTTTTGAAACATGGGTATAACCAAGGTTTTAAAAAATACAAGGTGTATTGAGACGATTTTCCGTTATTGAGGCGAGGCGAAAGCCTCAAGGCGGTCGAGGCGTAAGTCTCGATTTATAGAATAAATACATGTAAAAACTATTATTAAACATAATTATATTGTCATAAAATCATAAACATCAAATATTCACAAAATATATTATCATAAATCCTAAATATGAATATTTCAAATTGAATAGATCTAAACAATATACTATATTAACCATATATACTACTTTGAATATGTGATTATGTAATATTAATACCATAAATATGTGAATTAATAATATTCTTACAAAATATACAGTCTTTGCAGGGATGCAAAAAAAGGCTTAAACGGTCGGTTAAACGGTTGTTTAAATGTATGCGGCCCTTGGGCCTTGACTGCAACGACAGGTCAAAGTCGGGCTCATAAATGAGTGACCCGCATAAACATTGTTAAACAACCGTTTAAACAGTTCAATTGCATATTTTGTGCTATCCATGACTTTTTTGGATTCATGTTATGAATTGTAATTGTTTATGTTGTCTATTTTGACATTTGGCTATGAATTCTAGCTATTTATGCTACCTATTTTGACATTTGGATGAAAAATTCCTTGAATTTGACAATATTTGATCAATATTGTGAACCTGTGATTATATTATTTTAATTTATTTATACCTTTTTATTAATTAAATATATGTAATAATTTTTTATTAATTAAAAAATACAAAACCACGTAACTCATTTAATTTCTATTTAAACTCCGCATATTGTTTAATCAGTAATCAGTGACCCACCGACAAAATACCGACTACCGCTTTTTGCAATCTTGGTCTCTTAGAACATTTACCAAACTAGTTAGTAGTTTTAGTCATACAAGTAATTGAATATCATTTTTTGATATAAAATTTGTTCATACTAATTAGAAACAATCATTGTAAACTTGAATGATTTTTTTGATGCAATGATGATTATAATATATTATATAAATGGATAATAAATATTTATGAAATAATATATTTTGGGACTAAAATATAATGATACTATAATGCATTTCTGAGTCTTGTGACTAATATATATGTATATATATATGAGAAATTGTGACTAATATATGTATGTATGTATGTACTACTTAACATATGGGTCTCGTTCAATATATGAGATCTGCTACTAGAGATGTTGCTAATAACATTATATATTATGATTGTGATTTGTATGGTTGTAACTAATATATGATTTATAGCTTTAAAAATATAGATTTATATTTGGTCTCGGAAAAATATAGCTTTATATAGTTTTTTTTAAGCCAAGAAAGGGGGAGACACTCAATGACGTTCACCCCTGGAATTTATTAAAAGGAGAGGAAGAAGGAAGTACAACAATACGCGCTACGCGCTCCAGGAGGTTAACAAGCCCGATACCTGCCATTTTACATTTTCCAAATAAAATCTCTGACCCGAGAACAGTAGTGCATTCCTGGCGAGCTAAATGGCCCAAATCATAGCCAGCGGCCGCAACAAATCCCTCCTCTCTCGTCGGCCTGCCTCCACCAGATCGCCGCAAAATGTCCCAACGTCTGCAGTGTCAATCCAACGCAGGGACGGGTCGTCCCAAAGGGGTGCCACCCCTCGACAAGAGAAGAAAAGGTGCTCAGTCGTCTCAATCTCCGAGTCACAAATATGGCATCTGTTAGAGACAACCCCCAGAAGCCTGGCACATCTGTCCCGCATCATCAACCTCTTCCTTCTGAACAGCCATAGAAAGAACCCGATTCTCTCAGGAAGGCCCAGCCCCCAAAGGAAGATGCAGTCCCTCGCTAATGCCGCCGAGAGGGACCGCGAGGGTCTGGAGATTGCTAAGTACGCCCTACGGACCGTGAAATCCTTGTCGCGCCAAACCCAATGATCACGCCCCGACGAGGGGCCGGCATGTCCCTCAGCACGTCCAGCAACCGCATGAACTCCTCCAGCCGTTGATCCAAGAAGTTCGAGCGAAACAGCAGCATCCAGTTCCCATCGACCCATCACGAGCCCACACTCACGCATGGATCCTCCGCGAGAGCAAAGAGGCGAGGGAATCGAGAAGTAAGATCCCCCCTGTCCAATTATCCATCCAAAAAGCAAAGCTCTGGCCATTCCTCAACACCGATCTAAAGAGCTCCTGGAAGCTGCGGGAAACCTTGAGGATACCTCTCCAAAAGAGAGAGCCCCCCCCCCCCCCGAAATGGGCGCCGGCGCCGCACCACCAAGCGAGTAAATCTGTCGAATGAGCTTGGTTCAGAGCTCCTCTCCTTCACCCCAGATCCTCGCCACCCATTTCAACAGGAGCGCCTCGTTCAGTGCGCCCAGACGGTGCATCCCGAGCCCGCCATCACACTTCTGCCTCGTGATGTCCTCCCAGTTTACCAGATGCATACCAGACTGCCCCTGGCCACTCTTGCTCCAAAGAAATCTCTGCATCAGCCCCTCAAGCCTCTTCCTATTTCCAACCGGAAGCAACCTTGTGGAGGAGTAGTAAACATGCATTGCGGACAACACAGCCTTCAGGAGAACCAACCTCCCGCCCTTCAAAAGGAGCTTCGCCTTCCAACCCGTCAGCCTGCCCTCAATCTTCTCCACCATGGGAAGCCAGTCAGACAGTCTCGATCTCCCCGTGGAGAGCGGGAGCCCCAGGTAGTGAATCGGGAGACCGGCCCGCGGCGTACCTAGCGCCGAGCAGCCATAGGTCCACCTCATCGTCACTGAAAGAGAAAGGCACAAGCTTTGACTTACCAGCATTCTGTCTCAGCCCAGACATCTCACTGAAGAGCTCAAGCACCGCCGCCATCCCCCTAGCGTTCTCAAGATCTCCCTCGATAAAGAAGATGGTGTCATATGTGTATTGAAGAAGGGTGATATGCACATCACCCTTCGAGTAGCCCTCGTGAGCCCCCGCGTTGCACCATGTCCACCATACAAGCCAAAACGTCTACAGCAATGATGAAAAGCAGGGGGCAAGGAGGCATCCCTGTCCTACCCCCCACTGCGGTTGGAAAAACCCGCCCTCTAGGCGACCATTAACGAACACCGCTATCAAAAATGTCGTCACGCACCGCCTCATCCAAGTAATCCAATCGGTCGAGAAACCTCTCCTGTGCATCATCGCCCAAAGAAAGCGCTAGTCTAAAGTATCAAAAGCCTTCGAGAAATCAACCTTCCAAAGCAAAGATTTCATTCCGCATATCTTCCAGTCCGCCACAATCTCGGCCGCCATGACCAAAGAATCCGCAATTTGCCTACCGGGGACGAAAGCCGACTGAAAAGGGGAAATGATGTGTTGCAGGACCCTGCTGAGCATCGACGCAAACACCTTGGCAACGATCAGATAGATAGTATTGGAAATAGCAATGGGTCTAAAGTCTTCAATCATGTTAGCCCCGTCGAATTTCAGAAGCAAAACAACGAGAGCTTTGTTCACTCGTTCAAACCCCGCATTACAGCAGCAGCATTCCTGAACCACCTCAAGCACCTCTCTGCCAACCAGATCCCAGAAGTCTCTGTAGAAGGAGACAGGGAAACCATCAGGACCCGGCGCTCCAACGCCATTGAGATTCCAAACCGCCGTCTTCAGCTCCTCGAAAGTCACAGCATGAGTCAAGCTGGACGCATGGGTGCTCGAAAGCCGCACCGCCCCCTCTCCAGATCAGCGCCAGCGCCTGACCGGCCCTCTCGCCGAGAACTCCCGAAAGTGGTCCGCAATAGCATTACCAAGCTCCCTGTCTCCCTCCACTTGCACGTCGTCGACGAACATAAACCTGACAACATTAGCCCTCCGCCTTCCGCTAGCGACCCGATGGAAGAAAGTCGTGTTCGCATCTCCCCTCCTTTAGCCACCTGTGCCTGGACCTTTGTTTCCTTTCCGTCACCCTATTTTTGTCTCCCAATATTATTTTACTCTGCATCTCAACCCGAAGAAGCAACTCATCTACCCAAAGCGGACGCACATCCTCCAAGCCGTCAAACCGGCCAACCTCAGTCATGGTTCGGAAATGCGGTCCATGCGACCGCATATGCGGCCGCATATGCGTATTCGGTCACTTGACCGAAGCGCATATGCCATATGCGGCAATATGCGGTCAAAACGCATATGCGGGATATGCGGACGCATATGCGGTCGCATATCTGATAGGATTCATGTTAATCTGTGGCATGTTGATGACGCATTAACTTGATTATTTTTCCGAACAACTCTTATATCATCATTTACATTGATGCATCTTTTCATTATTCTCGTATATGTTGCATTTGGGAATATAATCTAGGGTATTTTTTCACATATCCATTTCCCCCATTGTTCTCAATCACTTATTAATGAATTGTTTATTGCTTTTTGAATTTCCTATCTAATGAAATTCATTCTAGTTCTTTAATAAAACATGAAATAATTGATTAACAGTTTGCCACTTTACATTTTTGTGCTTCTAATAAATTTTATATGAAAATACAATTTTCTCCTATATTTTGTGTCAACATGTTTTGTCCAAATTTTGGGTATATGATTTGTATACCTATGATTGGCTTTTGTTATCTATAGGATCTAATATATACATTAAAGATTTTCTTATAGAATTCATGCATTCAATGTTGAATACAAATTTGTGTATGTATATATATGCATTAAATTCAAAATATACACTAAAAATAATCAATTTATAATAACATGTTTATATATATCTTATTAATTATATTATCTTATTTGAAAATTTTGATTTTAGATTTTGTTATATCATCAACTTTTTAATATAATCACATTTTATTGTTTATTTCATTATTTTTAAATTAAAATATTACAAACCGCATAAACCGCATATACTTCCGTATACTCCTCCGCATAATCGCTTACTCGCTTTAGACCGCATGACCGAACGAATACCGCATACTGCATTTCTGAACCTTGACCTCAGTCTCCGCCTCAGCCCGAATCGCTCGGCGAGCCGCCCTCGAATCCTGCTTGAAAATACAAAGCCGAGTCCGGAGGGACTCCAGCTTCCGAGAAAACCTAGCAACCGCCCAGTCAGTCACCACCACGGAGCTCCAGTGGGACTCCAACAGCCCCCGAAAGGAGTCCTCAAGCAGCCAAGCCTTCTCATATCGGAAGAAGCCCCGAGGAAGCGAGGCCTCTCCAGAGTCTCAAAGGATGGGAGAGTGATCCGTCCAGGAGCGAGGCATGACAACAACAGAAGAAAGAGGGAAAACCTCCATGAACTATGTCGACGCCAAAAAGCAGTCCAACCGGGATCTGGAGCCAGAGTTCCTCCAAGTATATCTAACATCCGAAGAATCCAGGATCTCCAATCCCAAAGAGTCAACGGTCTCCATAAAACAGGCCGAGCCGAGGTCTTGCCCCCCCCCCAACCTCGGCCGGTCCGAGGAAAGCAGCGTAACGTAAAAATCACCCCCACCAGCCAGGGGATGGCCGGGAAGGAGTCCCGAGCAGCATTCAGGTCCAACCAAAGCTGATCCTGCGAAGATGCAGCACACGGACCATACACGCAGGACAGGGCGAACGTGAACCCCGACCTCTGACATTCCAGAAGCACCGTGAGCAGGTGAGAACCCCTCAGTTCGGCCTGCAAGGAGAGAAGATCCCCTCCAGGCCACAGGCAAACCGCCAGCAGAACCAGTCGCATCCAACGAGCAAAAATCCGAGATCAGGCCTGCCCCAAAGGACCGCCAAATCGAATCCGAGAGCGAAGCCAATTTAGTCTCTTGCAGCAAGATAATATCGCAACCCCATTCTGAAAATCTCGACCCCATCGCACACCTCTTGACCGGGTCACCTAGACCCCTGACGTTCCAGGAGAGAATATTCATTGAAAACCAGCCTGGCTTTCCCTTTCCACCATCACCACCCCAACCGCTTATCATTTATTTTCCAAAAATACATATCAGACCGAGGTAGCACCTCGTTACCGCCTCGGATATCCAAATCGAGGCACAAACCTCGAGGCAATTTTCATGGAAAATTACCTCGAGGCTTATGCCTCGACGCCTCGAGGTGCATTTTTTAAAGCCATGGCTGTACACCTTTATCCATAAACAGAGACGGGACTTTTCCTTCTGAAAGGCTATGATAGGATCTTCACCTTAAATGAGACTTTTCAAATGCAATAGCAAACACAAAGAATAGCAAGGCCACTTAAGGCCAAGGGAGGGTGCAAGCTTCAACAAGCATTTACCACAGAAAGCTCTTAAGTCCAAGATCAACAACCTCTCCACAACGGCCTCCAAGCTCAAGGTGTTTAACATTGAAAAGAGCCATTAGAACTCCTCACAGTGTGTGAGAAAACATAAAGAGAAGGTGGGTACACAAAACACATATCCACCAAAAGCTCCAGCCAACAATCAGTTCTCGTTGATGGGAAATCGATTACCATGTTCAATAATTGTGTGGATGGTCCCATCCAATCTGCCATTGGGGATGATCTTGGCGATAGATTTCATAAATAGTGGAAGATCTAAGTAACAAAGAGGCGCTCCATCAAATGCATCAGCATATCAACAACAACATAAGTCTTTTCCCACATTAAGTAGGGTCGACTATATGGATTCTTTGCCTCCATACAGATCTATCTTGGGTTATTCTTGGGCTTAGATCCAAAAACTAAGATCCCTTCATATAGTCTAATCCTAACAATTCTTGGGCCCTCCTCGCCCTCTCTTAACCGGCTTAACATTCCAAAACTCGCATCTTCTCACCGATGCATCAGCTGACCTCCTTTGCAAATGGTCAGACTACCTTAAGCGGTTTTCTCGCATCTTATCCTCGATCGGAGTTACACCGCCTTTCCTTCTGATTGCATCATTCTGAATCCGATCTTTACGTGTGTGTCCACACATCCACCTTAGCATTTTCATTTCTAGTACAGCCATTCTCTGCACATGTCTATGGTTCACAAGCCAACATTCAGATCCATAGAGCATAACATGTCGCATGGCTGCTTTGTAAATTTTCCTTTTATTTTCAAAGGATTGTTCTTATCACAGAGAACAGTAGAGGCTCTTCTCCACTTTAGCCAACCTGCATTCATTCTATTAGTACCATCTCCATCAATTTCCACATCATGTTGCAAAATAGATCCCAAGTATCTAAAAAAATCTCTCTTCTGAATGTAATCGTCACCGATCTCCCCCTCGATTCCTTCACCATTGCTTCCATCATTATTCAGTCCTAGCCCTACTTATACAAAATCCTTTAGTCTTCAATGCATGTCTCCAGACCTCAAGCTTCTCATTTACCCCATCTCTAATCTCATCAATCAACAAAATATCATCAACAAATAGCATACACCAATGTATCTCATCTTGAATGTGACTTGTGAACTCATCCATAATCAAAGTAAAAATGAATTGACTCAAAGTTGAACCTTGATGCAGACCAGTGTTTTAAATTTCGCGAAATTTTGTCGAAATTTCCATTTCGACACTTCACCAACTCGAAATCGAAATCTTGATATATACCCTTCCTTCACAAATCTAGGCCGAAACTGGCGAAATTTCGACGAAATTTCGAAATCATTCTTTTTTTTTGCCATCTCGAGACGAAATCGAAATCGAGATTTAAGACCTTGATGCAGACCAATATTGATGTCAATATAGTCAGTCTTCCCAAACCGTATCCTTGCACAAGATGAAGCCCTATCATACATATCTTTTATGAAGTTAATGCATAGGGCATGTACTTATCTCTTCTCCGAACTCACCACAATATCTCCTGTGGGACAGAATCATAAGCCTTCTACAAATCAATAAAAATCGTATGGAAGTTCTTCCTTTTAGCTTTATAAATCTCCATTGTTCTCCTCAACAAGTGGATGGCTTCAATGGTTGAGTGATCTGGCATGAATCCGAAATGGTTCTTTTACTTTGGAAACTTATCTCAACCTTCTTTCGATCACATGTTCTCAAATTTTCATAGTGTGACTCATCGGCTTGATACCTTTGTAATTTGAACAATTTTGAATGTTTCCTTTGTTCTTATAAGAAGGCACCACGATACTTCTCCTCCAATCTACAAGAACTTTATTGTTTTGCCAACTAACATTGAATAAAGTTGTAAGCCAAGTTAAACTACGCTCACCTAAAACTCTCCAAACTTCTATAGAATTGTCATCAGGTCCTACACCTTTCACAGGCCTCATAACATTCAAAGCCCCATCTACTTCCTTTGTATTCGTCTATAACTCGCATGAATCAAGTAACTTTCACTACTAGTTAGATCTCCCAAAGTGATCTCTCCATTTCCTTTTCCAATGAAAAGCTTATAGAAGTAATGTTTCCATCTAATTTCAACATCCTTCTGAGTAATAAGCATGTGACCTTCCTCATCCATAATGCATCTCACTTGAGAAAAAACTTTGACTTTTCTTTCTCTTGCTTTAGCCAACCAGAATATATCCTTTTGGCCATCCTTAGAGTCGAGATTTTTGTACAAAACATAATAAGCTTTTGATTTAGCTTTGTTTACAGCCTTCTTTGCTTCCTTCTTCGCTATTTTGTACTTTGTGATAGTTTCATTTGTTCTATCCATAGACATAGCGTTAAAGCATGCTCTTTTAATTTTGAGCATCTCTTGCATCCCCTCCACTCCACCACCAAGCCTCCTTTTGATCTGGAGCTCCTCCCTTTGACTCGACTAGTATCTCTTCGGCTACCATTTGGATACAAAATGCTACTGTCTCCCACATCTAGTTTGCACTTCCGATACAATTCCAATATAAGTCTTCTAAAACCTTCTCCATGAACATTGATTGCTTCATTTGAAGATCCCACAATCTGGTTCTAGTGATCTTGGAAACCAACTTTTTCTTTACCAGCCTTTTTACTTAGAAATCCATGACTAACAAGCGATGTTGGGTGGTCAGAGTCTCTCTTGGATTACTTTGTCATCTTTGCAACACAACCGATCTATTCTCCTCAACGCAAAGTAATCTATATGTATTCTATTCAGATCACTCTTATAAGTAATTAAATGCTCCTCCCTCTTCTTGAAGAGTGTTTGCTATGAAAAGATCATAAGCCGTTACAAATTCCAAAATGACTTTTCCCTCTTCATTTCTATCCCCAAATCCATATCCTCCATGAACACTAGCATACCCTGAAGCATCATTTCCTACATACCCATTAAGATCTCCACCTACGCAAACCATCTCTCTTTGTGGAATTCCTTGCATAATCTTCTTCAAATCCTTCCAAAAAAACTTGTTACCTGAATACCAAAGTTTAAAGCATGTCTTCTCGATCTCCCTTGTTCTCTCTCCAACCTATTTTGTCTCTTGTAGACATAGTATCTGAATATTCCTTCTTTCCATCGTATCTATTATCTTCATCAATGTGCCAATCAAAGTGCCAATATTCCAACTACATATCCACAATTTCCTTCGCAGCCTCTTTTGGACTAACTTCTTTACTCGCATGCGTCCATCATACGAGAACCCCCATAAATTTTGGACTGCATTCGGACGGTGATGCAATGGAACTAGCTTATTTACTCGCATGCATTCCTCATGCGGGAACCCTTACAAAATTTGAACTACATCCGGGCAACAATGTAACAACCATTGTCAACTACTCATTGCATTCGGATAATGCAACGTACTGTTAGTAGGGAATGATATATCGAGATCTAAATGTTTGCTTAAATCCATGTTGAAAAGATCTGAACTATTTTGAGACAAAATCCTAAATAGTTTTCTTAAAAAGAACACTATTTAGAAATTTAACTCTCTTGTGTTGGTTGTCAGCTACCTAACGAGCAACCCTCCTAAATTTACCTGGTTTGGGACCGGCCATGGATGAGTTAAATGCAGCAGCATACCATAACAAAAAAATGAGGGTGGTGAATAACTCATCATCACTCAAAACCAACATCATCACCATTTAAAGGCAAAGTCATATTCCAAGTTGTGTATCTTTGGATACCAAAATGCATCTCATCATTTGGCCTGCACACCTAGAATCACCTCATTCTAGACCACCAACCACCGGCACCATCGCCCTTCCGTAGGAATCTCGTCATCAGAAAATCTTATCTCTTAGCCTCCTCCAAAAGCAAGAGGAAAAATAACAAGAAGTAAACCATGAAATGAAATAAAACAAATCTCAACACCAACAAAACTACATAGAAAGAGTTTTTGAAGTTTAACCTTCCAAACGCCTCTTAACTCTCTCCAATACATATCCTCAGTAAACAACTATTCCAATACATATCCCTTAAGCTCATCATTCCTGCCAGCAACTGATCAATGCAATTACTCTTACTCGCGTAAAAATGAAAGAAAGTGTTCATGTCTGATCAATGCAATTACTCTTACTCGTGTAAAAATGAAAGAAGAAAGTGTTCATGTCACCCTGAAGAGATGCCTACATCTGATTTCAACATCCAATCTGTCATACAACAACAAGCCCCTTAAGTCTAGCATGGTTTTTAAAAAAAGCGGCTCCTCAAGGAGCAAAGGCATATGTCTCGAGGTGAGGCGCGCCAAATTAAACTCGAGGCGCATGCCTCAAATTTTTTTGGTGAGGCATGAGCCCCAATTGTGAGAGGTACTCGTGAGGCGTAAGATGTTCAAGGCAAGGCAGAGGCGTAAGCCTCGCGCCAGAAGGTTTTTTTAATTTCCAGTCACGTGATTTGCAAGTAACCCATGTTATGCCCTAAATTAAAGAAAAGGGTTTTGTTCAAACAAAAAGAAGACCCATCACCCTCCACCTCAGTGTACTGGAACTCGAAGTGGATATCAACATTTCCTCGAATCAGTTGGTTAGTGACGCCACCATTCCAGCACCGCCACATCCCAACACACCTCCCAGCCCAAGGCTTCGAGTTTTTTTTTCTTTTTTTAGTTTTTTTAGTTTTTTGATGTATTTTTCGAATGATTGGATTGAAGTTCTCTTACAATCAACTCACTTTTTTGCAATGTTTAGAAAGTCGACCTAGGCAGCCACATATGCAGCTGCATATATACTCGGACACTCTAGCACACCACATATACACTATGTGTTGGTTATGCGCTACTGGCGCAAACTCAATCCGAGTAATCCGTATATGCAGACGCGTATGTAATAGAGCATAAGGCAACAGCAACCCTCTTATTTTCCAAAATCCAACCCACCTGATACCTGATACCCAACTAGTACCCACCTGAGTCACCCAATAATACCCATCCCTAGCAACAGCCCCTCCCTTGCACCCTCAACTCTGCTATGGAGCCCTAGTTCTCGACAAGGATCCCTACCTTGCAGCAGAAACCCCTCCAGTGCTCCGCCTTGCAGCAGAACATCTCCTTGAGTGCTCCGAATTGCAACTCTGGTGCTCCACCTTGCAGCAGTTGCAGCTTCAAGCATCTCCGTCATCTTCAAGCCTCAGCAACAATAGCCCCTTCAACCCCCTCCAGTCTGATCCTCCGCTTGAGTTGCTCTGTCAGCTTCTGCTCCTCCGCCTGGGCTACTCCTATGCCTCCTCGAACTTGCAACTGTCACCCGCCAAGGTGTGCACTTCATTTAGCCTTAAATAGTAAATCCTTCAAGATTTTAGTTCATTTTTAAGACATAAGCGCATAAATCTGTACTGCACCCAATCTTGACCAAAAATAAAATTATTGATGCAGCATTGAACAACGGACACTTCTCCTAATTATAAGATGTTAAGCCCTAAATATTAACTATGAATAAATATTATGATCCACTCTTTTATCTAAATGGATGACTTTTGGAAATACTTTGGTGGAAATCACATTGTACAAAAAAGTCTTTACTTCAAATTTCTTCTATGATATTTTTTTTGAAACATAAATATTTAATGTTTGAATTTGTTATTATATTTTTAATCATTTTTATATTAAAATAATAGAAATCTTATTCCGCATATACTTCCACATGCCCTTTTACTTGCTTCAGGCCGCCTGACCGAACGAATACCGCATAAAGACTTTCTAAACCTTGCTTTTTGAGTATTGCTTGTGGGGTTATTTTCAGACGCATGCCTCCTTTTGGCACAAGTTCTGTACATTGGTCCTAAACAATAGATGCATATTTAGTATTTTTCATTTTGAAGTCATGATTCTAGCTACTTCATTTAGTTACTGTGTTGTCAGTTACTGAATTTTGTTTCTTGTCATTATTGCAATTTTGTCTAAATAATTGGTTGTAGCTCACATGCACTTCTAAATATGGGAAATGTGCGTGTTATTGTTTATGGGAAATGTGTGTGTTATTGTTTGGGTTTTAGTTGTAGCTCACGTAATTCTAGCCACTTCAGCAATGTTCCGTATTTCTTTGGGTTTTATGTGAAAGAAAATGACGTTGGTGATATCATGCAGATCTAAGTGAAAGAAGTAAAAAAATCTATTACAGTTGTGTTTTAATAATGTGTTTGAGTTTTGTACCTTTCCTTTAAGTTTGAGAATTAACCATCAAACTTTTTTTCTCCTTACACTTCGATTCATCTACAGACTGTGTATATTATTGTGTAACTTGTATATATGGAAAGGAAACGCCAAAGTAGGGGGAGATTGGATCCCGGATAGAAATATAGCCGAGAACTTGAAATGGACAAACATGTGTATGTTGAATGTAATTGTGTATGACGAAGATCACAATTGGGATAAAGCGACTGAAAGACTATCTTACAAAGACACATAAGAATGTGAGAGCTTGTCCAAGGGTTACTCTTGAGGTTCAACAAGAGACGGAGATGTTAATGGAAAGCAAGGGTGACGAGAAGAGAAGAAAATTTTGAAGAAATGGAAGAGGTTTATCAAGTTGGGAAGCAAGGTCCATTGTGATGAAAATCAACAATCACAAAAAGCATTAACGGAATCTAGCGGTATCAAGCAAGCTCAGGAATCGATGGATTTTTTATCACACAAGGAAGTAGGGTTAAAGGCACTTCGGATCCTCCAACACAACAAGTCACTTTGAATGCACATTGGAAAAAATGAGAAGAAGAGGATTTGTAGGAGCATTGGGAGATTTTTTTAGAATTTACTATCATTAAACGCAGTTAATAGACCTTTTATATCTGGCGATGATGACTGATATATGTGGGTATGGAAGGGGTTTCATTGACCATGCATAAACTATGAACTTGGATTTTGAAAGAAGAGATGCATGCCATAATTCCCCTTATTGAAGAAGCAAAGACTTCTTAGATTGCTACCAGTTGCAGTATCACGTCTTACGATTGGGGACTGACACGAAAGGAGCACATTGATCAATTTTTTGGTGAATAATTCCAGTAGCACTTACTTCTTGAAGTCAATTGACGCATGAGATCAAGTTAAAGATACCAATATGCTTCTTAGAGTGCTAGATGAAGTTGTTAAAGTTGGGGAGAAGAATGTTATCCAAATGATAACAGATAATGCATCGACAGATGGGCAAATGTTGATGGAGAAAAGGAAGAATCTTCATTGGACACCTTGTACAGTGCATTGCATAGATTTGATGTTGGAGGATATCCTCAAATTATCTCTTCATGCATTAGTTTTCAAGAAAGCGGAGAAAATAATTAACTTTGTTTATGCCTATGCTTGGGTTTTAGCGATGGTGAGAAAATTTGCAAGTTGTGATTACTTATAGTTACTCCATTAGCCAATGCGCTTTCACTTCAAGAGAATTGAAGCATAGTTCTTATGTGAATCGGCCCTAGGGGTAAATTGTGCAGAGCATAGTTCTGAAGAGCAAGTCTTTTTAACATGGTGCTGCAACACCATGAAACCCCTGGTCACTGTTTTGAGATTGGTGGATTCTAAAAATTCTACCAATGGGAATTATTTATGAAGCCATGAGCAGGGTCAAGGAAGTGATAGCTCGAAATCTAGACACCAATGAAACCAAATACAAGAATATTTAGGATATTCCGAATAGTCGTTGGGATCATCAACTCCACAAGCCTTTATATGATGATGCTTATTTCCACAATCCTCACTTTTAATATGAGCATGCATTCTCTAACCACATAGAGGTCAAATGGAACTTTTTTCGTGCATGGAGAGATTGATCGATGATCAAGCCGTGAGGGCAAAAGTGGATTTACACTTGATTATTTTCGACATGTAAAAGGATTTTTTAGATGAGCAAATGCGATCAATTCAAGGAAAACAAGAAGTCTCGCCAAATACTATAAATAATTTCAAAGAGATTTTCATACTCTTTAACATTTAACTAAAATGTGTTGACGATTTTCAGTAGATTGGTGGATGCTGTTTGGAGATGAAACACCTGAATTGGCAAAATTTGTGATTAGGGTATTGAGCTTGACTTGTAGTGCTTCCAGGTGTGAACATAACTTGAGCTCGTTTAATCAAGTATTTAAAGCGTTATATATTTTTATGATAGTATTTTCATTTCATGTTAAACCTTACATATTTCTATATAGGTCCATACAAAGAGAAGAAATCGCTTGACACAAGCAAAGCTCAATGATCAGGTTTACATCATGTTCAATCTCAAATTGAAACATTGGGAATTAAGGAAGAAAACAATAGAACATTCTTTATGTTTGGATGACATTGACTCCAATGACGATTGAACTTCAAAATCCCAAGATGTCAACGCCTATCAGGATCGTGATGCAAACATACACCTTGAGAATGATCCTATTGAGGAAGGAGGTGAAGGAACTTGATTTGCTCGACGTAAAAAGAAGAGAAAAAACATGACAAATGTGCAATACTAATTAAAAGAATGTTTGATACTTTATTGCGATCAATTTTCAAAAAAATAAATGAAAGTGCATATTACTTTCTTGATTAGGTAAAGGTAAAAGTCTAATGAATGTTGAGAAGGGGGAGTTCCCCGATTCTAAGGATGGAAACAATAATGAGGTCGGTGATGATGTGCACTTGAATTATATGGATGATTCGTTCAAGGATCCGACGAGTAGTAGCAGTAGTGATGACGAAAGCGTGACGATGCTGACGAGTGACGAGACGCCAGATGTTGATTCATTGAATCAATGTTGATGATTAGTTGATAGATCGCATGAATGTGATGGACAATATGTTGCATTATATTTATGTTTATGTTGAGTTTTTTTCCCATCTGTTTTCTTTTATGATTTTACAATTGTATTTGAAGTTTGAACAATTATAGTAGTAGGTTGTACTTCGTATTGAGTTTTTGGACAATATGTTTCAATAGTTTTTATTTTCATGATTTATTCCAGTATAATTTGCATTAGTTTCCATTTTTCTTTCCAAAACAATTGAGGATTACGCCTCGCCTCATATTCCCCCAAAGTGCCTCGAACTGTCTCGCACTTTTTAAACCTTGGTCTCACCCCAACCTTTAACTCTGAGCGGTGACAACTATCCTCGATGCAATACTATTTTTAGATCTCCCTTGGTAAAGAGCCATGCATGCAAGACCTCTCTTGTATGTAATCAACGAGAATGAGGTGTAGCACCATTAGTGCAGTTGACATGGTATGAAAATCAAAGGAATCTGCAAGAACACCCACCTCTCCACCGCTCTCAAACCATATCTCCAAAACCAAAGTTCATGAAGTCACACCTTTTAGAACTTGAAATAAGAGCCAATGTTCACAAAATAGCCAAAAGACAAAAGTTGTGAGTGATCTGATAAAGTTCTAGACATGGACTTGATTTTGACAAAAGAGAAAATAATAAAATTTACTATGTACAATCATTCTATCCATATCTAACATATCAATTCAGATTCTTGGGTCCAAAAAGATGAATTATGTATGCTGAGATGCTCGGATTTGAATATATGTGATGAATCCATACTTATTAGACTTGTCTGTTACTATACACATATAAAATAAAAAAACACCTGCGACGCAAAAAAACTTCATAAGATAAGCATCCACCACCAACAAAGAGGCAAGGAAATTGTCCTAACAGCGACTTTAAGATACTCAAAAACTCATCTAGGTGTTAAAGCAAGGCAATGGAAGGCCCCAGAGCCTTGCAACACCTCAAGCGAGACAGTTTGCCTTGAAAAATGCATTTCACCTTAGGCAAGCCAAGCAAGCACCTTATCCAAAGCAAGAGGCACTCAAGGTACTCATCTAAACAAAAACAATGGACTTCCACCCTAATTTTGAGTTGTGTATTTATTCCTTTGTTTAGGTTATATATACATACATATAAATATAGTGATTCTAAGTATTGTGCATACACACACATGTTTATATCTATACACATCTACTATACACACACATCGCACGCATACATGCATACATTGTATATACATACATCTCACATATTTGGACACATTAATTCTAAATATGGCATACACATACATTTACATGTGTGCATCAGTTTTAACTATTATATGGACATACGTACATATATGCATGTATATATACATATACATGTAGGTATATACAATGGCACACATACTATTGATTATTTTTTGAACATAAAACGGGTATGCACCCAGGCTGATGCACACCCAAAAATCAAAACCTATCGCTTGTCTCGAGCGAGTGTATAGAGTCTCAACCAATTTTTAAATCATCGGCATCTCAGAACGTCTCTTGCTTTTAAAACACTGAGGCAGGCAAATGGAGGGTGCTCCAGCAACAACCTTTACCGGGTGTTGAGGTTATGGGGAAAAAATGGGTTGCCAAAAGTTCAACCATGTCTAATTATCATATACAGATAAATCTGTCATCTGAAAGAGGGCTGACAAACGGATACGGCTGTGTGATGCGGTTAGGAATATCTGGTGTTCTATTACTATGTCCAAAGATATACTGAAAACCCATTTCTAAATTAGGAAGATGGATCCCTCACTATTAAACTGGTCTTCTTTTCTTAGGGACCTCCCATAGTGCTAAGATAACATTAAAAAATCCTCTCCTATAACTATGGTTTGGCAATGGGAGATTACACTTGCGGAAATAATTTAGGCTCCCAAACAGAGTAAAAGCTGTGAGAAGGAACGAAGCAACAAGGTGCTGCAAAAATTCGAATCAGCTTAATCTTATCAAATGTCAAAACACGAACACGGAATTATGAAAGCAGGTCTCTGAAAACAGAAAGCTTTACTCTTTATGCCTTCTATATATCAATTTTACCCCAATTTCCTCCCTATCGCCAAATCTATTCACCAAACATTCACAAGGGGGGTTGCAGAAACAACGAAAAATATTAAAACCCTGAAAACGTCGTGGAAAAAACAAGTCAATGTTTGAAGTTCATAGGTTCCTTAAGAATATCAAAATAAAAAAAAGATTTGATCTTCGCGCAAGATCGCTCGGAAGAGGCAGCTTCGGAAACTGGGGGAAGGATCGGACGATTGCGAGCGGAAAAGGGAGAGGAATAAGGTCTAACCGGCTGCGACGGAGATCGGAAGCCGGAGGTTGCAGGTGCGTGGATTCGCAGCGACTCGAAGGTGGGGAGGAAAACCAGGGAGGTGAATTTCGAGGAGGAATCACTTTTCTCGTCGGAAACCTAATCAATCTCGCATCTCGTCCGTTGCGTTGGGGGGTTTGATCGATTTGATCAGTGGTGGGTGTGGAGTCGGCGATTTCTCCACCTCGGTTCGGGATTTTTATATCATGAACCTTAAAGTAATGTTCAATTACGTTATAATATCTCTAATCTTTGTAATTACTTTATAATACCTCTAATCTTTGTAATTACGTCATGATCTCTGTGATCTTACTATATTTGATGCATATGACCTTGTCCTAGCATTCGGATATTAAGGGTATGTTCGGTAACATGGTTGGATTGACGTATCCTCCAATGAATAGTAGATATTTGAATGATTCGGAGGGTTGGAATGATAAATGCGATGCGATGTGATATTGATTATGTGTTGTATTTATCATTTTTAATGATTGTGATTTGTTTTTCATTAGAACGTGGTTTAAAAATATTATAACAAAGAAATTGTATGGTCCATACAACTAATTCCAACACAGGAATGCAAAGATAGAGCACACACGGTTTGTGGGGCGTTTTACGGGGATTGTAGTGTAATTATAATATTGGGCAAGATTTTAGAGATCATGGAGTAAAATAGTGGGGTTTTATATCATGACTCTAGGAACTTTTGCAACTACACAGCAAATTCTGAATCCATATCTATGTCATGACTCTGCGAACTTACAAACTCTGACACCACGAATACTCCTCCGTCCAACCCTCCTTGTCATGTGGTGTTTTCTCCTCCTACCCATCCTCCCCTACCCAGTCCCAAACCACCTCCTCCTTCCCTCCCTCGTAACGCTACCCCCCCCCCCCCCATCTCATGTGTCGCCCACACCTCCTTCCCTTCCTCTTGCCGACCCCTCTCTCATTACCTTCTTGTGTTCACTTGACCGTGACCGTCAGGGGTGTGCTTTCTCTTAACCTATAACTACAAGCACCACTGCAAAATGTTGCCTAGAATCTTCGTTGCCCACATATATTTTTTCTAACAGGAATAAATTTTAAAATCAGAATATTCTGTTTTGGGATGAACACGGTTGGAATCAATGTTCAGGAAGGCGGTTTGCGGTCTTTACTCGGAGGGGTCACTGCATGGAGAGTGTATGGTATGCGGGAGAGTATGCGATTTTATATGAATTGGTATTTTTTATTATTAAAAATATAAATAATGTTTTAATATCATGTTAATATCATCTAAATATTATATCTCTTGATTATAGTAATAAAGAATTGAAGGTATAAGTAACAAAACTATTGGGATAAAAAGTAATATAGAGTCAAATGAGCAAAAACATCAATTAAAAGAGAGTCAAGTCGGGTGTCCGAGTTTAGGTTAGGGTTTTAGAAAATGTTTGTTTGAAAATAGGTCGCATACTCGGTTGCATATAAGGTATACTCGACCGAGTATGCGGCCTGACCCGCCTAGAGCCTGATTTGGTCATACTCGAAGTGCCAAGGCTTCCGAGTATGAGTATGCGGCCGAGTATACAGTGTACTCGGCCGATTTCCTGAACACTAGTTAAAATGGAAAAAAATCCTATCTTAGGTGTCCCTTTAACTTGAGTTTTGAAATACAACTATCATAATAATTCATAATTTAATTTTAAGATGCTTTTCATAATGATGAATTAAACAATTGATATAATTTGATTACTTTGTTTGTAGTATCTTGAAAGTTCACTTCTTGTCCATAATATGAATGGAAGGGAAAATGCAAAGACTACTATTAAAGTAATAAAGTAAGAATTACTATATCCGTGTAAATTATGTCTGCTATATTTTTTATGAAGTAAAGGAATTGTTCTATTACTAATCATCAATCAAAGTGGAATCCATAATGCAGAGTCAAAATAAGATTTTCATTTAAAGTTATTATGGATGAATCAAACATATGAACTCGTTTTTAACATATTCATATATTTATAGTATTCAAATTTATAATATAATATCCCCGGTAGAATTAGAAAACATTAAATACAAATACAATGCAGGTTCTACGTAAATATAAGTGGAATACCCATACATATTGCATGATAAAAGTGTCTTCAGATCCTTCATAATTATGGAGCGGTGAAAATTAAGAATTCTTTGAAAATTGGGATTTATGATCTAAATATAATTTAATAAATTATTGGCCAATATAAGCAGAGATGGGAGTCGTAAATCTTGTTGATACTTGTACTTGAAGAACTTGTGGGATCCATAAACCTTAAAATTTAAAAAATAAGGATTTTAAGTGCAGCCAAAACCGATATTGGTATATATATATAAAAAATAATACATGCTTTTTAAGTTCTCATAATCCCAGATCTTGTATTGATTGTTGAATTGATCGGCTTTGGGGCTAATATTTGATTTTGGGATAAACAATTTGCAATTTCCCACCTTATCACTTGACCATGTTGCCAAAATAATACAAAAATGATATAGAATACTCTAAATATTTTGCATATTTCTAATTTTGTAGGGAAGATCGTCGAACTTTTTTTATTTGATTTATATCTTGGATTGCTATGTACTTATTCTTAATTTCAAAAGGGAAATCCGCATTCTTTTTTAGAGGATCTAGTTGATATCATTTTCTTTAATAGAATGTATCTGAATATATATATACCAACATATATTTAAAACTTTTCTTTTTAATAAATGAAGATCATGACAAATTCTTAAACATTTACTTATATATTTATTTTACATTAATCAAACAAGTGATTTCAAATTTATATCAACCATTTTTCAATGATATAAGAAATAAAAACAATTTACAATCGATTGGTATTAATTATTGAAAGGTGTACACGCATGACACGATGAGGGCTGCAACAGCAATGACACGGGCATTGTGGGGAGTATCTATTGAATGGAGAGGATGGTTATGCGTCAAAGTTGCGTATCTACTTCGTGATGTGTTGTAAAGCACATAGATAAATCAAGGCTCGACTTGAAGGAGAGCTCATAGTTGTACGTGGAGAAAGAGCACAAAACATGGGAGGAGTTTATTCTTTGGAGGCCGACTCTTCAACGAGGAGTTATAGAGATGGATTCTACTCTAGTTTCACATGAGAAATTCATAGTAAGCGATGGTCGTGGCTCCATCTGGTGGTGGAAAGAGAGATGAATTTGGAGGACATAGTTGTTGTACGTGAATGGGAGAAGTTCCTCAAGGACAGTTGCAAGCAAAGGAGTGTGAGGTTAGCATGGTTAGTTCTAACTCAAGAAGATTTAAATCGATGACAATAGTCGTGTAAGACAAAGAAAGATTACAGAATGTGTGGATTAAATATAAAGTTTACAAGGGTTGTAGCGTAATTGGAAAAACTTGCATTGTTCTAGTGTCAATCAAAGTCTCTCTTTATGATATGTTTTGGTACTATTTTAGGGATTTTATAAGTTGTACCCCTCTAAGATATTGCAATTTCAGTTATGCCCCTCCCTTTTTGGAAATATCAGTTGTGCCCTCGACTTCTTATCATTCTATCACTCGTGCCCCTCCATTACTTTAACCATCAATAATTTGAACTTAACCATGGTTTTCTCAAACCACGGTAAAGTGAAGAGGGATATATCTGGAAAAAAAGCACGCATTCCTCTTCCACTCTTCTTCTTGTGACCACCTCCCCCATCCCCTTCTCCTCCTCCATCCCCTTCTCCTCTGTCGTTCAACAGTAGCATGCCTTCATCCATCACGAGAAACCTTGATCATCGTTGCCCTCTGTCTCTCTCAGTACATCATGGATTGAATCCACAGTATCCAGGTCGTTGCCGACCTCACGGACCTGCTACCGCTTTCATTGTTGTAACGAGGTGGACCAATGATCTGCACCATGCCCTCTTTTGTTGGAAAAATTTGACGAAATTAGGGCTCGGCTATAAGGAGTCTGGAGGAGTGATGACATGCTTGAGGGCTCGGGTAAAGGTAATCAAGGGTCGTTTTGACCCAAGTCACCAAGCGGTGTCAATCGAGAAGAAATCAGACCACCAAAATCAGATAAAAATCAAACAAGCTCAAGAAGCGGTCTCGCTATTATATTAACATGGTATAGCAACCAGGGTCGAACACAAGGAGCACGTGATGGCCTCGCGACCTACGAAGTAGTCTAAAAAGAAATAAAAAAATAAAGGTATTTTTGGTGGATTTTCAAATTTTTTATAATTTTTTTTGGATTTTTAATTAATAAAGAAAATAAGGAAAGCAAGTAGACAAGCTTATTCAACCAATTATTAACCTACTCAAAAATCAACCAAAAATTCAAACAAAAATGTTTTTAAGTTTTTTATATTTTTTACTGTTTTTGGTTAATTTTTAGTATTTTTCAAATTTTTATTGGATTTTATAAAAATCAAACCAGACAGAAAATAAGAGGTACTGACCAGTCATGTGTTAAGAGCCAATTGAAAATGCAAAATGGCCCTATTAACACCTAAAGGTAATTTTCCTGTAAAGATCAAAACACAAGGAAAATTTGGCCACTGGAATTATTAATTTTTGTTTTTTCAATTAATTATTAGAATTTTTATGGGTTTTTAGGGGTTTTGTAATTTTTAGAGCTTCTATAAAGTGAAAAATGACCAAAATTGGTCAGAAAATCAAACAAGGCAAAATAAACACTACCTATTTTTTTGTAATTTTTAGAGGTGTTTTAATATTTTTTGTGAATTTTAAAGTTAAACAGTAACAAAAAAGTGAGTTTTTGAATTTTTAAAAATAATAAAGGAAATAAAAAATGTCTCCAAAAATTATAGAAAATTTTACACTATGGCAGGAGCCATGTGTCCAATTTTCATTAAATTTGGAGTTTGTTTGCTATTTTATTAAAAATAAAAAGAAGGGTACAGTGCACAGGGACCTGTACGCAAATAGTGAAAAGTCCAGGGGGTCCGGTGCAATTTCTCCAAGAAAACACACGCGAGGCACGTGACCTGGGCACTCAGGGACCTAATTGCAAGAAAACTTAGGTCCCTGGACTAATTAGTAACACATACTAAAAGTCCAGGGCGTAAGTGTAATTTACCCACTAAATAAACGCACATGCACAATAAAACCACGCACAGGGGTATATCTGCAATTAATAAAAACTTTAATTCATTCAGTTTCACCCTAGAACAATAGGTCTATACATGCAATTAACCCAAACAAACACGTGTCGAAGCACGTGATCCACTACAGACAGGGGTATAAAAGCAATTACCAAACACTACAGGGTCCACTATGTAAATTACCATACGCAAATAAAATATCTAAAATATTTACAGGACTACAACAGAACAACTAAGAAACTAAGGGCCTAAGAAGCAAATTACCCTTTATTAAGTCGAGGCCCAGATGCACGCCACGTGGAGATCGGACGGTCTAGAAGCGGCGCAGCTGAACACTGGGGTCCTCGGCGCTCATCCAACGACAGGGGCCTCGCCACGTGTAGATCAATGGTCCAAAGACACTGGGGCCTCTTCGATGGATGGAGGGCTGAGAGGAGGCCACGTGGAGATCAGACGGTGGCTGCTGGCCTCCTCTTAGCCCTGATCGGACGGTCCGGGTGTAATCTGGAGCGGGAAGGTCATCGGACGGTCGGGGAAGATGGTGGACGAACTGGATGCCGGCGAGCTTCGTCGGGCTTGTGTATGCGCTGAAGTCCTCCTCGCGGGCTGCTGAAGATCGGGGAAGAATCGCCTTGGCCTCCCGCGTCGAATGGGGTCCTCTGATGACTCGTCGGAGCTCTGGGGAGCTCTGGTGACGTCAGCGGAGGTCGAGCTGCTGTACCTGATGGTCGAGGCCCTCAGATGGCCTCGGGTGAACTTGCAAAGATGTGCAACAAGCTCCTGGGTCGAGGGCAAAGTTCCTTGACCCGGTTAGGCGTGATGAATGTGATCGGCGCGTCGGAGCGAAAGGGGCTCTGGCGAGGTGACGACGGAGGAGCCTAAATCCCAGCTCCTGTGAAAGCTGGGTTGAGCAAGTGGGTGGAGAACGTGCGCGAAGGAGAGGTGATCGTGATGGGTTGCTCTGATGATCGAATAGGTGGCTACCTAATGGGCGCAATCGACTGTGGAGGAGCAAGGCTTGCTCCAGGTCCTTGCCTCGAGGATCGTCGGTGTCCGAGGCTCGAGCGTCACCTCCTGGCGGCGCACGGCGGCGCAATATCGCCGGATCGATGGTCTCCTTGCTCCCTCCTCGCTGCAACACCACCTGGGGCAAGCTGTCACTCTCCTGAGACGACGGAGGTCCTAGGGTGGAGAATGGATGAGACAAAGATGCATGAAATGGAGGCGGAGCTCAGCTTATATGCGATGGAAGGTCTGAGAAGGGAAGGTCGGGCAGGGTTCCACGAGGCGCGGATCCCAACACGGATGTATCGACGAGGATCTCGGATGCATGGAGAACGATCGAAGCTCGGGGGTTGGATGTTGGGCGGTCGGGTCATGACGCGAAAATGTCGAGAAGTCGGGTCGGGCGTCATGGACCCATGGGAAGTGGTCCTGGAGGGGAAGTTGACCGGGGGTTCAACGCCCCCGTGGACCAATGGGGACAGGCCACGTGGAAATGATTTAGAAATTCATTTAAAAATAGCAAATGGCCGAATTAAAGAAAACTTAAAACATGAAAAATATTTGTTTTAATTTTTTTTTCTATTTTTTTGTGATTTTTAATTATTTTTTTGAAATAAAAATGAGGTATTTACACTAGAGTGTTATACATAGGTATTTACACAATATAGGTTTTTGATTTTTTATTTTTAATTAGTTATTTTTGTGCATTTTTATCCCCATTTTATATTTTATTTATTTATAGCATAAAATTAGGAATCAAAGGATATTTTTATTTTATTTTTATTATTTATGTACAAGGGTTAGATACATAGATATATACATATATATACATGGTATATTTACAAAGTTCTTTTTGATTTTTAATTTTGTTCTTTTTATCTTCTTTTTGTTTTTATGGTTTTTATTTTATTTATTTACACCATAAAATATATAATATATACAAATTTTTAGGGATTTTAATTTATTTATTTATAGGGTGAAATAAATACAGGTGTGGGTGTATGTACATGGTGAATATGCACAAGTGACTCATTTTTATTTTCTTTTTAATTTTTCTATTTTTATTTGGATTTTGTATTTATAACTATATACAAATATATATACAAGCCCATTTTATTCTATTTTTGGAGGAAACTATTTTTGTGATATTTACAGGTATATTTACACACATGAGCTCCCTATCTCTCTCTACTTTGGCTTTTATGCGGTCAGGCCCATGCTGAGCCCTCCCTTGGGATTAGGTTGCTCAATATTTATTCTAAATATTTCCCTCTTTTTCGTTTTATTCTTTATTCTTTTATTTTTGCACAAAAACATGCTAATTATTAGTTTTTACACAATGCATGCCTTTGGTAATTTATTGTATTTACAAACATAAACATTCATTTGCAAAGGTTTTTGTAGCTAAAATATAAGAATAAAGAGTGATGAATGAGTATTCATCAAGGAGGTGGGAGCCAGAGGCGGTGGGGGATTGAAGGCTCGGGCGGATTAGGAGGGGGGTGGAGGGCTCGAGGTAGAGGCCTCTTGTCTTACAGGGGGCAGGGGGCGACCTAGGGGTGGGGGGAGGAGGCGGGGCATGTTGAGGCGCGAGGGGAGGAGACGTGGGGAGGGGGAGGTGCGGGGGCGATAGGCGGGTGGGCGACTTGGGTGTGGTGGGAGGAGGCACGGGGGGAGGAGGTGGGGCAGGGGGAGGCGCGAGGGCGACAGGGCAGGGGGTGACCTGGGGGTGGGGGGAGGAGGCGCGGGGGGAGGGGAAGGCACGAGGCGACGAGGGCAGGGGGCAACCTGGGGGTGGGGAAAGGAGGCGTTGGGGGAGGAGGCAGGGGGAGGGAGAGATGTGGGGGTGGTGGGGGCAGGGGGAGAAGCTCGGGGCAGGGGGGAGGGGGCGACCTGGGGGTGGGGGGAGGAGGCGTCGGGGGAGGAGGCAGGGGAAGGGAGAGATGTGGGGGCGGTGGGGGTAGGGGGAGAAGCTCGGGGCAGGGGGGGGAGGGGGCGACCTGGGGGCGGGGGGAGGAGGCAGGGCAGGGGAAGGTGCATGGACGACATGGGCAGGGGGAGAAAGCTCGGGACAGAGGGGACAACCTGAGGGCGGGGGGAGGAGGCGGGGGCAGGGGGAGGCGCATGGGCGGCAAGGGGCGGAGAGGAGAAGCTTGGGGTAGAGGAGGCGACACGATGGCGGGGGAAGGAGCTCGGGGTGGAGGGAGCACCAGGGGGAGGGGGGAGGAGGCAGTAGAGGAGCATGAGGTTGGGGAGGATGAAGAGAATGGGAGGAAGAGGAAGAGGATGGAGAAGGAGGAAGGAGGGGGTGTGAAATGACATTTTCAGATGTTATTTTTAATTTAATTCCCGTTATGTCCCAAAGTTAACGTGCATTTGTGTTGGGAATGAACAACAACTAACCCGAAGGACACAAGTGATAGAAAGGCAAGAAGTTTGGGGGCACAACTGATATTCCTAAAAAGAGAGGGGCATAACTGAAATTGCAATATCTCATAGGAGTACAACTGATAAAAATCCATTATTTTATGTAAGTAAACGGATTCATGATTTGTGTTGTTGAAAACATTCTTTTGGGTTGATTCATTACGACTCTTAATGTTCCTTTAAAAGCCATGCATAAGTTTAAGGCCACTGATTGTGAGGATTAATATGGACGTCTCTTTCAGCCATTCATATGGAGAGGTGCTTTATCATATCTCACCCCTTACCTTTGAATTAATTAGGAAGATTGTGCTACTTGTGCTTGAAGCCATTGCTTAAATAAATGGGACAGCTAACTATGCCAGATGATAGAGATTACCACATTTGATTTGGTAGAACCACTTCTCCTTATAAACTCAAATGAAAAAAAGTGCATAGCCTTTGGATGCGTTGTATCCTTGTTATGGAAATATCCTTTGCCCCCCTAACATAGTTCTTACCTTGAATAATGTTTAGAAAAGGGAGGTATCAGCTTATCTGATATATGCGTACTATATTGTGGCAATGAGGAGAACTGCAAGCATATTATGACGTGTTTCTCTTACAACAATGATTGTTTACAAAGAATTGAAGGGAAATAGGTTTCATATTTCCAAAATCCATCAAGAAGCTTACTAGCTTAACATTACCTATGGGTTGCTTTTTGAAATTCTAAACACATTACATGTCTTTATCATTAACAAGTCTATCGAATAAGTTGAGATATTTTCTGAACCTTCAACTGTGTGGCAAGTAAACGATCACTAGCTAAGTAACACCCATACCCTTAAAAATAACCTTACATCTAAAATTCACAAAGTGTGATAGTGGGTTATAAGTGGTGGGGATTACTACTTGATAATTTAGCTTAAGTATTTTGGGTGGTTGTCAACGGATTCATATGGGTTCGAACCAAACAAGTTGTTAGGGCCAATTTTCCTCGATAACGGACTGGGGACATAAGCTCAGGACGTTACAAGCTAACATTATTGGGTCCTTTTCTGGACTTTGATGTCTGCTTTATTGTTTGCGCTCCTGTTTTTAGAGTCGCTTGAGGTTTCCAACCTTTTTTTTGTATTGAACGTTGTTACTTGTGTAGCCCTCCTTCTGATGGTTAATGCATGTGTTTCATTATTGTATAAAAGATGCACTTATCCCTCTGTTTATTCATATAATCATATTATAGTTTTTTTCTAGGTGTTGGGATACTCTGAATGGTTCATGTCTCATTTATCAAAACAATGATTCAAATTTAATAGTCATCACTTCATAAAAAGGATTAGATAAATACATTATCTGGATTAGATATATAGACAATGCACCATTTATTTTTTATTTTTCATATTTGATGTAATTATTTGATCAAATATTATTTCAATAAGGTAATATGTAAATTATAAATTTTTAACATGATTAATATTTGGTATTTATCAAATATAATATGTATATGTGGTTTTATTTTTTTCTTTCTATTCAAGTTCATATCATTTATTATTTATAAAATAAGATTCTACTTTTTATGGTTAAGTACATGAAATGTTTTTAGATCCCAAAAAATTATAATGTATGAGATATTTAGAAGGAAAGTGGAGTTATGGAAGATACATATGTAGAAATCAACATAGTATAATATTTTAAAATTTCCAAAAGTATTTTGCTCAAATGATTCAAATATTATGGATAAAATCTATTTATATCAGTGACATACACAATTAAATTGATCAAATATATACCACGTATTTTTTTCCAAAGCAACTTTTATTTCGGGTGTTATTTTGCACTATCTAATACATGCTTGGATTTAAAAATATTTCAACATCTAATAATTTTATAATGTATCAAATATAATGAAGAAAAAGAGACATCAAAGACCAAAATACTTAGAAATCCATTTACTATAACTTCTATTCTGTAAAGCATATTTTCAGAATATAATCTTAAAGAATAATTTCTGATGAAGGATTGATTCCATTGTAAAAGTAATCTTGTTCATATATAAAAAACTTTTATTATTGATTTTTTATTCAATATGAATTTGTTTTAACCATTATATATGTAAAATAATGATTTAGCTCAAAATGTTGGATTTAGAAACGTAAAAACATGACATATTTCAATATATTAATATTTGATATTTAAATTTCCGTCATTCAAACCATACATTATAATCTTTATAGATTTTAACATATTTTTTTTACAATCTAAAGTTACGACTTGAATCATATTCTGTAAAAAAAAATAATTGATTCACATTTCACATCAATTGAAAACTAAGATGTATTATATATGTTATAAATTTTCGTCATTGAATAAAAAATAGTAAATTAAAACATTTTAATAAATCTAAGAACATTAATAATATATAGATTTTCAATATATCAATCTTCTCGATATCTCCATTCTCCTATCAATCATTTCCATTCCATGTAAGTTATAAATTTTCATAACTATTTTTTCTTCTGAACTCAACCTCATTAGTTGAATCCCTAGCATGCAAATATCGGTCACCAAAATGTTTGAATCAGATAAGAGAAGTTTAAATTGAGTCAATCAAATTTTACTATTTAAGTTTGATTTCAAATATATTTATTTGAATAATTGACTTGAGTCAAGTGTCAATAAACAATCATCCAAGCAAACCACACCATCCTTTACCTAATAGAACTTAAACTCAAACATAAGCTATCGAACTTAACCTAAACCACCATCGAACTGCGGAGTGATGGTCCAACTACGCTTCCAGCAAGAAACAACTAGTTCAAAGTCTTTTAAAGGCGAGTTTGTCACCTTCACCATCAAGATTTTCAATATCTAAAAGGTGCATCAAAATTTATGTCTCACCTCAATCATCGAGGTAGATCGTGTTAGCTTCCATACGTTGAGCCACTCCGAGTTGATTATTAAGAAATCTTACACACTTATGCGTCATGGTGGAATTAGTTCGAATATCTTTGCGTATATCTGATCCAAGTTGTTCCACCCCAAGGATAGCTTCATCTTGTGATTTCACATGAACAACATGATCGTTAGACTAGGTATACAAGTTCGGTATCTCCCAGGTAAGTAGGTGTTCCTTATGTGAGAATAATTGGTAAGACCTCATGCTAAATGTTAGAGTAATTCCGATCTCCGCTTTTGTTGATTGTCTGATCTTCGCAAACTCAGCTTTCTTTTTCGTGCGTCGTACGGGTTTTGAGCTTCTTTTTGATGTAATCTTTTTATGTTCCCTATTATGTAAACCCCTAATCCCGGATGCATAGACTTTGTGGTGGCCCTATCCTTTGTTGGTAGGTTATGCAAATCTAACAAGTCTAACATATATTAAATGAGGGGTGGGAATTATAAGTATCGAAGATAAATTCACGTAGAAACCCATCTATTATAGGAATTATTATATGTAATATATATTGAAGAACTTATCATTATATTGATGCATCTTTGTCATTTAAATCCTTCATTCAATTCAAAATTTATATCATTTACTTTTTGCATAGTAAAATTCATCCCAAAATTATTTAAAATAAAAAAAGTTTACCATGTGCAGGAAATTCACAATAGAAAAATGGAGATATAGAAACAGATATATAAAAATTAATTTATCATATATATTTTTCAAAATTTCAAATATTTTTTGAAAAACCAATCTCATGGATTGAATTCGTTTATATCAGTGATGTTCTGATTAAGAATTACACTGGTAAATATATATAATATGTCTTTTTTTGCCTTTTCTATTTTATTTATAAAAGAAAAACACATTTTATTGTCCCATTAATTTTTTATACATTAATTTTTAATTATTTATATATGAATAAAATGTATTTAAAGAAGGTGAATCTAGTATCATATGTGATTCCTTCACTACAAAATTATCTCTTGTGTCCTTGAGAGTCTCACTACAACACTACAACAAAATTGATCTAAGGTAATAGATAATTTGAGTATTGTTACTATATCGTCCGATGTTAAAAATAAAATTACGAATATTATTCATTGTCAAATTATCTTTTATTCGTGTATTTATCTGTGAAAAACATATTCATTAAAGTTTCATATAATGATTCTGTTGACTTATTCATTTGAATTTCTATTATCATCGCTTAATTTAACAATTAATACAAAAGAAAGTCAACAAAAATTATTGCTATAAGATTTGTTGCAAGCAATATAACAAGTACAATATTCATTGGGACTTTAAAGAATCAAGCAGTGGACATTATTAGTTGCTATATATATAACGATGGAAGATGCCCAACAAATATTGAATTATTTATTGTCATATGTCAATTTTGTTATAGTGATTAGCTTTCTACAACAGAATTTTCATCACCACAAAGATGGACAAACATCGTGAGAACGGAATTTCTCTTTTATACGTAAGCTCAATATAGATTAAGTTAGCTTAAACTATATGTAGAAGTACTTTTATTTAAGACAACTCTATTAAGATATAAATAAAGAAGGATTTTTATCAATTGTGCCCCTTCGAGATATTGCAATATCACTTATGCCTATATCTTTTTGGGAATATCAGTTGTGCCCCTGACTTCTTTCCAATCTATCACTTGTGCCCCTCGGGTTAGTAACCGTCCATAACCAACACAAACAGACGTTAACTTCAAGGACATAAATGGAATTAAATTTAAAAAAAGGATTGAAAAGTCTAATGCATCATCTTCTCCCTCCTCCCGCGTCTTCTTCCTCCCTTCTCTTCCTCCTCTCCCATCTTCTTCCTCTTCCTCCCTTCCCTTCCTCCTCCACAACTCCTCCCTCCTCCACCTGCTCTCCTGCAGCCTCTCCCGAGCCCGGCCAAGATCTGCCCTCGTTAACGTCCCAGATCCCAGCCCCCACGATCTCCCCCTGCCACCTCCCTAGGTCCCCCCCTTCCCTACCTCCCCCCGCGCCCCTGGCCCCGCCGGCCCCGCGCCCCCAGGTCAGCCCCCTGCCCTGCCTCGCCACCCTAGCCCCGCCGCCCCTAGGTCGCCCCCCTGCCTGCTCCCCAACCCCCCCCCCCCCCACCCCACCCCCTAGGTTGCCCCTAGCCCCACCGCCCCCAGGTCGCCCCCTAGCCCCACTGCCCCCGCCCCCCCCCCCCCCCCCAGCCCTGCCGCTCCCGTGCCCCCAGGTTGCCCCCTAGCCCTGCTGCCCCCGCGCCCCCAGGTCACCCCTTGCCCTGCCTCCCCCCCACCCCCAGGTCGCCCCTCTAGCCCTGCCGCCCCCGCGCCCCCAAGTCCTCCCCTCTATTTAAGTTGTAAAGAACTTGGAGAGGAGGAGGTGGTCAGTCTCGTCGTTGTCGAGAACCTGGAGGGCTTTCAACATTTGTTAAATTGCGGAAAATTTTTGACTAATTGATTCACGAAATTCACCGAAAAATTCAATAAAATTCACCATTTGGTCCGTAATGAGTGATATATCCGTGGAAATGCAAAAATTTTAGAGATTCAATGGATTCATGAAGGTGTAGCTAAGAGAGAAATTATGAAGAGAAAGGAAGAAGAACAAATAGAGGAGGAAGAAGATGAAGAAGATGTCTGGATAATTATACCCCTCTTAACTGCACCATGGTTTAAAAAATCATGGTTTAGTCAACTCATTGACAGTTAAACTAACTAGAGGGGCATAACTAATAGAACGACAAGAAGTTGAGGGTACAACTGATATTCCCAAAAAGATAGGGGCATAACTGATATTGCAATATCTCGGAGGGGCACAACTGATAAAAACTCAATAAAGAAAGTCATGATAAAATTAAATATTAAATTATACAGATAAAAATATGTTATAGTGACGTTATGCATCATGGAATCTTTTGTCGCCGCACAAAAACTTTGAGCTGTGTACAGAATGGGTCATCAAGAGTAAGGTAGCCAAAGAATTGTCGTAATAATGTATTCGTTGCCACTACTGTGGTAAATTAAAAATTATCTCATGTAAAGCTAAAATATCTCTTATTTGTGACAACCAAAAATATGTTGCAAACGAAATAATCCTTTGCTAATTTTTTTCATGGCCATTATTCCTTGCTACTATGGTAATATGTTGTAATTCTTTAAATGGTAAATCATTATTTTCTGTATCACATGACCATTTTCAGTAAACATGAAGGGATACTACCAGAGGCCATATACCTGGATCTATCCCGCTAATGTCAATATCATTAAATGAGCTATAACTAATTTTATAAAACATAATAAAATAGGAACGATGCAGTAATGAGTATCCACATGATGAGGAGCTGGACGATGCACATCGGACAGGCTGTCGAATTTTGATTTTATTTTTCTTCGAAGACGTCCTTCAGTCAATGCGACGACCTGAAAGGCCCTCTCTCCGGTCTCCCGATCCAAAAGGACCATAAAGCCTCACTTGAACATAGAGAGTAGCAGATGATACCGGAAGGAAAGCAGAGCTGACATCTCAGCTCTCTTTAAGGTGAGTTGCTCCATTTTTTCTCTTCTTTTTAGTAACTACTTAGGTGCCAACATCACTTCTTTTCCATTTCCTCAAATTATATATAGTGTGTGTGATCTGCATCTGTAGGGAAACTTTCAGATATCCTCGAGTACCAGAAGAAGTTCACAAGGTAAGATTTTAAAAAATGACTGTTACATTTCTAGTTCTGTGCAGAGTCAGAACTGTATTGTATAATTGTAAGATTGATGGCAATAAAAAATAGCATTGTTCAACAACGAGAATGTCTCTTTATTAAATACCGTTTTACCTTTTAAAATGATCTAATGCTCGAACTGTTAGAGTATTTGGAGCATGCGTCACTTATGTAATAGGTGGGTAAATGGATCCCTCCAGGGTTCATTTACCCCACCACTGAGTTTAGTCCCATACCGCCTAGTGTTGGGACTTGGAGGTCCTGTAGAAGCTATATAAAGAACCCCAGGCCTCCTGTAACAGATGAGAAAGTCAATAGACAAACACGCCCAGTTAAGGGGCTTCTCCCGTGGTTTCATCCCGCTCCTCACGGAGTAGGGTTCCACGTAAAAATCCCGCGTTCTTTATTTTCTTTATCATTTTATCCATGTTTACGCTTCCGCTTCCGATTTTCTAACATGGTATCAGAGCGGGTACGATTCTCGAGGATTTCGTGTTCTTATTTTATTCAAGATTCGAGTTGATGCTGAAGATGTATTTCTGAAGATCTGCGTACTGTTTATATTTATATTTTGTTCGAGAGATTTTTTTTGTTGGGTTCTTTGAAACCCTAGATGATGATCCACAACCCTTGGCGGCTCAGCGACACGCTTCTTACAGCAACTCTGTGTGGGCACGATCTCCTGGCAGTGCCCCTTGACGCATATCGCGTCTTCAAGCATAGGGAATGGTCCTCACCGCAAAGAGCCAGGCCCAGTCCTCGCACGAGCCTCCGAATCTGGAATTTGGAATACAAGCCTGCGGCTCCAGGCGGAACCCATCGCACAGGCGAATCCCCCATGTCGCAAGCAATGGTGCCGCAGGAGCTCTTCAAGACCTCCTTCAGAGATGGCGGCGCAATCCCCCCAGGCGATTCGCGTGCGACCCCAGGCGATTCGCGTGCGACCCCAGGCCGCTGGGGGTGCACCCTCATTCCAGGCGTGAAACGACGCCATCCCCGCCTTCTCTTCAGATGCGCGGCGGCACCAGACCCTCCTCCAGGTGCGGCGAAGCCCCACGCGCCTTCCTTCATCCCCCGCAGCCCGTTCCAGCAGGTGGCGTGCTTCCCCTTCGAGCATCGCGGCAGTGCCTCCAGGCGAGGTGCGCTCCCAGATCTCAACAACGGCCCGTGATGCACCCTTTTGCCAGTCTTCAGCACCGCAGCTCCCGCATCGGCGTCGCCAGGTCCGTCGCATGGCTTGACGCAACCCGCCGGTGCAGGCAGCATCTCCTTCACGCTCCTCCTTCCCAACGAGCAGCGCGGCGCCGCCTTCGAACCCTAGGATCAGCGCCGCCAACGAGCACCAGAGGCCCACATCGGGGCGGCGCCCTTTCGTGTGAAGGGACTCGGAACCCTATGCAATTTGAAGGGGGTCAAACCCTAGGGTTATTTGGTTGAGCCCCTCCCCATTCTTATTAATAATAAAAAAAAGGAGGTTGCAGGTATGTTGGGTCGAGGCCCAACAATATTAAAAAAAATTATGATAAAAAAAAGGAGGAGGCTGCAGTTAAAAAAAAAAGGAGAGAGAGAGAGAAATTATTTGGAAAGGTTTGTTTAAAAAAAAAGGAGAGAGAGAGAGTTCTACATTATTGTAAGCCCAAATAGGCTATTGTATTCTCTAAAAAAAAAGAGAGAGAGAAAAAAAGGAAGAAAAGAAAGAAAGAAAGAAAAAAAAAGAGGCGCGTACATTTGAAAAGCCGTACGCATAGATACATATATAACAAAAGAGGCGCGTACAAAGAAAAGCCGTATGATTTTAAAAAAAAAAGGTTAAAAAAAATATAGCGAAAAGCCGGAAAAAAAATTATCGGCTAAGTGATGTTTTATTCATCCCCATGTTTATGTATTATTTTATCTTCTCCCAACATGGTCATATAATGTCATTCCGACCAGTATGGGAGAAAGGGGGAGTATATGTAGAGTCACAGGTCTTGTTCTAAGATTCAGATATCAGATTTTCCAGACCGGTCAGATGTTCAGACTCTACAAATTTCAGATTCAGACTCGACGATGACGCATGCCAATCATTTGTCATTCTTGTTGGTCGGCCAGAGCTTTCATGTGAGCCATAGGGACTCCAGAGCAGAGGACTATTCCCTATGCCATTAAGGGCAAGGGTTTTCATGTGGTATCATAGGGACTCCACAGTAGAGTACCATTCTCTGAGCCAAATAGACACTCCAGCCCCGTTCGTCCTCCTCACATGCACGCCATGAGAAGCAACGTCCTCGACTGCAGCAGCTGTGCGCGTTGGGTTGATATTGTCTGTAGTGTCATGTATTGTGAGTTGAGTTTCTTCCTGTTTGTCCAAGCTGAGCATTGCATGCTCCAGCTTGAGGGGGAGTGTTAGAGTATTTGGAGCATGCGTCACTTATGTAATAGGTGGGTAAATGGATCCCTCCAGGGTCCATTTACCCCACCACTGAGTTTAGTCCCATACCGCCTAGTGTTGGGACTTGGAGGCCCTGTAGAAGCTATATAAAGAACCCCAGGCCTCCTGTAACAGATGAGAAAGTCAATAGACAAACACGCCCAGTTAAGGGGCTTCTCCCGTGGTTTCATCCCGCTCCTCACGGAGTAGGGTTCCACGTAAAAATCCCGCGTTCTTTATTTTCTTTATCATTTTATCCATGTTTATGCTTCCGCTTCCGATTTTCTAACACGAACAATGTGCCTACCTTCTAAAAAACAAGGTTTAAATCTTACAATTACCACTTACTCAAAAGAAAAACCACCATAAGTTTCACTTAAATCATCTGTGGTTCAGCACAGTCCTGTCAAAAACTTCACAATTACATTTTCCTCACAGAAAGATTTAAAAAACATTTTTGGTATGCAAAAAATTGGTCTCTAACAGATGGGTCATGCTTTTCTTCTATTATTTGTCCAGTTTCCAGGGCACCCATGATCAGATCTGCTACCATATACCATTCATATCCTGCATCATCAATCGGAAGATCTTTATTTGGAGGAACCATTTATTTTCTTGTCATGATTGTTAAATTGCAATTATTGGAAAAGTTATCTAAATCATAGCAAACTATTATTACGTTTCGAAAACAGATCAGATATGATGCGTCGAGAAAAAAAAACAGGCAGCACAGGACACAGATTTCAACTACTGATATGGATCATTCACCATTTAGCTCTTATATCTTAAAAGTCTTAATCTTGTACCCGTGATCTTTATTCCATACATTCAAAAGTTCATATGTATTCAGGTATTTCTCATCGAATTCTAAAACATTGCAGCCATACTGGCAGTAGTCCAGAGACATCAATTCTGTAGCTCGAAAGAGATGGTATTTTGTAATCATTTTAAATCAAACTCTCTTTATGAATTTGGATTAGTAAGATCGTGTTTCGAATCAAGTCTCAGATTCAGTTTACAATATCGTTTACGAAGGAGCTAGAGCGGGAAAAATAACATGGGAATTTCTCTTGAAATCTTTGCAGGCTTATAAACCTTCGTTTGCATCTTCACCACAAAAAGATACGCTGACAGAATTGCGAGACAAATCTGTAGCATCTCTCGCACATAAAGAGATGGAAAACGAACATGTATATGTTTCAGAAGAGACACTTAGGGACTACATGGAGCGTAAGCTCTCGGGGATCGATCTTGGTGAGAGCAGCCGTCGAAAGAATCCCACCATTCACAAGGTTCCCAACAGCATAAGGCAAGGGTGCCATGAAGCTTACGAGCCCGAACTCATACCCATAGGGCCTCTGCATCGCCACAGACCCGAGCTTAGGCAGATGGACCATCTCAAATGGACGTACCTCAAGGAATTGCTCGGACGAGAAGGTGTGACTGCTCGATTGGACCAATTCATCGAAGCTATGTGGCAAGTACAGGAAGATGTGAGGAAACAGTACTCGGTGGACATTAATATGGAAGCGGGGGAGTTGGTGGAGGTGCTCGTTCTTGATGGTTGCTTCCTAATCGAGCTCTTCATCAAGCGAGCCAAGGGTCCCGTGGGTTCACCCTGGGGAGATGCCAAGTGGAACTTACCCATGTTGAGATATGACTTGCTCCTACTGGAGAATCAGATTCCCTTCTCCGTCTTGATTGCCCTGTTCAATGTAGCACTCCCAGGAGGAATCCCTCGTCCAGTTGCTCAAGGTGAAACAACTCCTCCTCCTCCTCTTGGTATTTTGGATCTTGCCCTCCACTACATTGTCAAGGGAAAAGTAGGGGTGGAAGATTTGAAGAAGCAACCTGAACAGATACATCACCTCCTCCACCTGTATCACATTTGTCAGTTGCATTACTTTGAAACCGATCCGATGCAAAGTCCCTCAAATATTTTTTTGCGTGTATGGAAGACGCTTATATATGGATTTAAGAAGATCATATGGCAACCTCTGACCTTTTGTTTCTTCTTCTTTGTATCTATGATTCTCATGTGCAAGTGTCCGCGACACCGTTCTTCCAAGAAAGCCAAAGCCCCAAGGGCCATACAATCGGCAAAGAATCTCATGGAAGCAGGCATCAAGTTCAAGAAGAAGCGTGATGATGAGAAGACATGTTTATTGAAAGTATCATTTGATGAAGAAAGCGGGAAGCTCAAAATACCCTTCTTATCTATACAACAGAGCACTGTCTCCTCCTTCCGCAACCTCATCGCCTTGGAGCAGTGCTGTTCAGGAGACGTCCAAACATATTTTACGGCATATGCTACTTTCATGGACAACATTATTGACACCGCAGAAGATGTGGAGATACTGGTGAGGGACGGGATCATTGAGAGCAAGCTGGGAACCAACGAGGATGTGGCAAGTCTCTTCAATAATATCTGCAAGGGTGCTACCTTGAATTATGAGGAACATTATCTTGTCGATCTATTCAAGCAGGTTAACGCTTACTGTGATTCAGATAGGCACAGGTGGAGAGCAGCACTTGTAAACAGCCATTTCCACAGCCCATGGGCAGTTGCTTCGGTCCTCGTAGCTGTCGCTCTTCTCCTCCTTACACTTGGTGCGACCATAGCAACAATTTGGCAAACAGTATACACTGTGAAATCATATAGGATGCAACTCCATCAGAGCCCCCCATCTTCCTAATTAGAGGTCTATTTCATTCTTCGTGTTGTTACCTTTTTGTTGTCTTTCCAATTCTATC
Source organism: Ottelia alismoides (assembly GCA_037367405.1). NCBI lineage: Eukaryota > Viridiplantae > Streptophyta > Magnoliopsida > Alismatales > Hydrocharitaceae > Ottelia > Ottelia alismoides. The sequence continues at coordinate 489,885 of JAZKJV010010769.1, read as the reverse complement.
GCCCGATCTGCAGATGATCAAGTTATGCTTCGATGTACTAGATGGAATAATATTCGATCAAGTTCAACGTCATAAGATTAAATTATAAAGAAGCTACATGCTAGAATTTGATTTCCATAGTAACGTAATGAACAAGGGTGTTTTTGAGCATGATTTATGTCGACGCACCAGCAAAGTACAGGCAAAATAGCCACAAGATAATAGTGATTTCTCTATGGAAGAACTAGAAGCACAAAGTGTGGAATTACACCAAAATCATAGGAACCCGTACTCTCGCAGAAGTGGACGCAGCTGCAAAATCTAACAGTTAACCATAAAACATGCACACATGATGCACTCCTAATAGATTTATATAATTGCACTGTCGTGATCCATTCACGTGTTTGGAAAATTCCCATCTTATCCCTACTTCAACTTCAATTTAATTAATTAGAAATAAAAAATCTCTATTTTTACACAATGCATCATGGCTAAGCAAACGGACAAAATTTGCATAAGTTGTTGCGTAATCATATATCTATCCGCAGCATTATGTACCATAAAGATCTTCCTGGTTGCATATATCTCGAGAAAAAGTGAAGTTTGATTCCAGTACCTTTTGTAGTCTAGAAATGCATCTAATCTTTATGTACTACACGTCTTACCCACCAAAAACACGATTTTAGAGCTCTTATCAGAACCTTGGTAAGCTCAGCATCAACAATATTTGTCGCAAATTTGCGGAAGCACACACAAATACAATCAATCACGCATGCACGGAAATACATAGATTTACAAGATTCACCTATAACTATGTTACGTCCTTGGGTGACGACGATCGATTTTCACTATGTGGAGAGCTATAACCCTGTAGAGTTTATATACTACTCTCTTACAAAACGGTTTCCAAACTCATACAGATCTGAATACCTATATAAAAAAAAATTTGGGAGGAGGGCACACATACTCTCCCATCCCTCCAGCAAGACCCTCGTACTAGTAAAGTACGTGTGGCATGGGAGGAGGGGGTGATCAGCCAGTTCTTCAACTTGCATTAGATGATAAGGATTCATGCATATCAACAGTCGTCGTACCACCTTTCTCCAAAATGTAGTCATAATTAAGGGAATATCTTTCAGGTATATTGGAATCCACTTACAAACAACCAAAGCCCCAAGCTAGGACTAAGCATGGAAACACTTAAAATGTTAGGTAAGACTGTTTGAGATATTTTTGTTGATCGTCGACAATAGAACAAATTATGAGCACAACCAAACTAAATTAACAAATTTGGAGCATTCATTCATCTACTCTTTTCTCTCTTTGAGGACAATTATTTTGGTTTCCATGATATATGTTTGTATATTCTCGAAAAAAAATGATATATGTTTGTAAAAGCAGCTTTACTGGACACATCCTTGGACAGCAGCGACCAATCTCCAGTATGTAAAAAGAAGCAACAGAATACAAAGGATTACATGTGATTCTATAGTCCAAAATGTTAATCCCAGGGAGATTATATAGGCACTTCCTGTACAAACGTATCTGGGTATACCGTCCGGACGGGGGGCTTCATCTCTCCAACTTGGAGGAGATTGCACATCTTTGCAGCTGATGGGTTAGAAATCAAGACCTATCAATAATGTTTTTCGTGATATTTTGTTCGAAAAAAGCACCACAGCTGAATGCATTGAGTAAGGAGAGAAAAAAAGAAAGGAAAACTACTGCGAGCAATGGGTATATGATAACATGATATAATTTCCAAAAGTAATAACATATATTACATTCCAAGAAGATGGAGAAATAATTAAAATGAAATGCAACACTACTCAGAGAAAAGAAAGATCAATAATTAAAATGTAAGGGAAAGATTTGGTGATCATTGAGCTTATTCATCCATGCATTTTATATCAGGGTTTTCTAAACCATGACCCGTAAGAACTTTGGCGATTGCACGATAACCCGTGTACTCTTCATATTGGATTTTTTTCTCTTTTCTACGTTCTTCCTTCTCTCCCCCTCTTCTTCCTCTTCCTCTTCCTCTTCCTTTTAAGTCTTCAAGATATTGCTAAGCCTTGGGCCCATCTTCCTCCAACCACCATCATTGTTGCCGCCACCACCACCTCGATCGCCCCCTTCCCTTCTTCCACAATAGCGTAGCTGCAAGTACTTCTCCAAGGGGAGGCGTGATGTTTATTATCGTTGTGTTTGTACAAAGTACATTAACTAAACTGATAAGGTGAAACGTGTGGACTTCTTTATAGGCTTGTTTGGTTACCGAGTTACCCTGGGTAACCTGGTTTACCCTTCTGTATTCCTGGGTTGGAATTCCATCACAAACCAATGTGACATCACATCACATTCCTCATTCCAACCCCCCTCCAACCCTCATAACCATCCAAATAGCTATTATTCTTAACAAGTCACTCTAACCCAACCCAACTGATGGTCACGGATCTGCCCTCTGCTAATTGTGCGGAAAGAGTAGGTTTGTAATCAGGCAATCACAAATCAATCAGAAATTGCTAATTAATTAATTAAGTAATGTATGAGCGATTGCATTTTTTACTTGGGCAAGTCCAAGATCGAACTCAGGAAGGCCATTGTCTCCTTAGGTTAATTTTCAAATAATTCAGGTGTTAGATTTTCAAGGAATTTTTTAAGATTTTTTAATGTAGTTAATGAATGAGATGCAAGTGTAAAATGACAATATTAGGGTAAAATTAACCTAAAGTGAACAATCCAAATTAATGTGAAAAGGAGCTTAAAAATCTAGAAGGCTATTTTTCTCAATTTATTTATGCAATGATCAGTCCAAACTACATTTATTATATTTTTATAGCATAATAAGCATGCATGAAAACATTATTTTTTCACCGATTTTATGCAATTTTTCATGCAAATGGAGTGCAAAAATTATGAAAATTGGACAGGAGGTTAAATGCGATGCAATTAACCTTTTTATTTTTTTTGGAATTTTTGATGTAAATTAAATTTATTGTGAACTATAAACTCAGTGTCCTTTCTTAAGAGCTCAGTCAGTGGTCAGGCAATCTTTGAGAAATCTTTGATAAATCTCCTATAAAATCCAACATGCCATGGAAAAGAACGCATTGACTTCACATCAGTTGGTGGATCAAGCTTCTTGATCACATCCACCTTGGTAGGGTCGACCTCCATTCCCGTTTTGGAGATGACATGTCCCAGCATGATACCCACCTGAACCATAAAATGAATCTTTTCCCAAAAGAACACCGTATTAACCTCTCTACAGTGCTCCAAAACACGATCCAAATGTGCCAAACAAGTATCAAATGAATCTTCGTGGACCAAAAAATCATCCATAAAAACCTTCAGGAAATCATCCGACCATGCATCACTGAAAGGTGCTTGGGGCATTACACAGCCTGAACGACATATGCGTGAATGTGTATGTGTTGAATGAACATGTAAAGGTGGTCTTTTCCTGATCTTTTGGAGCTATTACTACTTGATTCTAGCAAGAATATCCATCAAGAAAACAGAAGAACCCTTTCCTTGCAAGTCTCTCCAAAATATGATCAATGAATGGCAGATGAAAGTGATCTTTCTTGTTTGTGGCATTCAAATATCTGTAATCAACAAAGATGCACCATAACGTGGGTACTCTTATAGATATCTCTTCATCTTCCTCATTGGCGACCATCTAAATGCCCGACTTCCTCAGGACCACATGCAAAGGGGCCACCCACTTGGAATCCGAGATGCGATAAATGAACCCTACTCCACCTCACTTCTCAATATCTTTCTTGACAACTTTCCTTAGATTAGGATTTAATCTCCTCTGAAACTCACGTGAAGATCGACTATTATCCTCAATATAAATGTGGTGTGAACAGAGAGCAAGGTTATCCCTACGAGATCTGACACAGTCCAACCTATTGTCTTGCGAATTTTTTCTAACACCTTAAGAAACCTAGACTCCTATTCTATAGTCAACCTCGAACTGATAATGATAGGCAATCTCTTCTTTAACCCGCAAGGAATGCATACTTGAGTGTAGGAGGACGCGACTTCAGCTCTGGTAAGGATGAATCATCTAGCAAATCTGGCTTCATCGCATCTGAATCTAGCTTTGTGCTGCACTATGGTGGAGATACATCATATGTACTTGCCACCGATGATGTTTTACTATGAGTCTGATCACCATATAAACTCGATAATTAGGCCAAAGACTCATCTGAATCCTCATCATCTACCCTTGACTGTTCTGAAAGAGAGGGAACTGACAGGTCCAAAGGGACCTCTAAATCATCAATGGAGTAGGGTGAATCCATCAAGAAACTTTATAAAACTTCGTAACATCTTGAATAAATTCCTCTATAGATGAGAGAATTTCGTTATGATCCGTGAATATCTAACTCCATGGATCGACTATTTGAATCAAGCTACGCTCTACTTCAAAAGAGGAATAATCTGTATTGGATTCTGAATTAGGGCTCTTCCACTTCATCTCCAGTTCCGCTTCTCTTCCTGGAGAACGAAACTTCATCATTCTTGATTGATAATCAAATACCGCCCCAGGGTCCTAAGGAAGCCCCCCCAAGAATGATATGTAATTCTCTCCACTGCCTCGAGATCTCCATACTAAGGACTGTGAAGTCCACTTTGTAGTCTTGACCTGAGATAGAAGTGACAACATTCTTAACCTCTCCATTAGACCTCTTCGTGGATTTATCTGCAAACTGGAGTAAGGCATGTGACTTCCTGAGAGATCCTAGCTCCACTCGATCATACAAAGCTAAAGGTAAGAGATTAATGCTAGAACCGTTGTCTAAGAGAGTTCTAGCAAACGATATGTCATCAATCAAACTCAACATATAATGTGCACCCAAATTTCTCTTCTTGTTTACTTGCTTATCTTCACCTTGGTAGGTGACTTACTGCGTATTCTAGTAGGAGTGCATATGTCATTCATGTATTTCACAAAAGCAGGATGGGTTGCCGAGTACTCATCATACGACACTTTAGCTAGAATGTTATGATGACAGAAATATGCCATATCCAGATCATATTTATGAATCATTGTAACGATGCACTTTCTTGCCATTAGAGCATGAGGGAAAGGGATCGAACACGCAGAAGAAGAAGAAGAATATGAATCAGAAACTCAAATGTGTTTCTTTTTATTTCTTGAAACAAGGTTCTTCAGACATAAATCTTTAACTTTAAACCTGGAATCTAAAACATGCGTATCTACTAAAGATTGTGGAACATCTGTTGCTAGTATGTCCTCCGCAACCGAAAGTAAAAGGTCCTCCGTAGACTCTGAAAAAACGTCTTTATGTCATGCTCCATCATCCTTGCCTCTCTCTTCCTAATGTAAATCTCCTCGTCTAATGATGATGGTTATCCCGATGCATCTAAAGATGCATGTCTCCTCCGTCCTTCAATGTCTCCTTAGGAGGATCCTCAGAGACGCCCCCTCCAAATCTCGTGCCCGATCAGGTACGATCACGATCCTTCTTCTCCTGAGTGACATGCGTAATTATCGTCAAAAGGAAATATCTCATGCTCAAAGTTAGTCCAACCTGAGTAGTGTACTTAACCACCATGCTGTTGTTGTGTCCTATTTAGGTTTTGGAATTAGCATGAACCTGTGCGGGAATGGAGGTATGAGAGGCAGATCGCTCGTCTTGCCATTGGGATAGACAATTGATGTCACACTGCATATCCTGAATCTCATTCCTCTATGAACGGATCTCATCGAGAATCTATCGTTGAATATCTATAGAAATTGATGGAGAAGACTGCTGTGAACCTAGGTGATGCCTAACCCGTCCATACTGAAAAGAAGAAGAATAGACTGATGACTGGCCCTGATTACCCTGAAACTACTATGGCGGTGGGTATCTTTGATGTGTTGGGCCTTGTTGGCCTGACTGGTAAGCTGTCTGACGCACATGCAACTGATGATGTTGCTGATACTGATGGAAGTTGAAGAACCCAATGCTTGGCTATTGAGTAGGAAGAGGTGCATGGGTGAAACTGGTATTGTAGAAAGTAGGGGGCGCTGAAAAGGCTGTCGATCCCCTGTGCCTGCCTGCTTGTGGGTAGTGTCCTGATTAAAACACTCCATTTACCTCAATCATCGGAGGATGCTCTTCTGTGTCTATGTTTGCAGATGGATCATGCTGTAAAATATGAGCAAAGGAGTGGTCATCTACCCATGTCTAGGGCCCTAACATCTGCTGATCTTGTACATGATGAACATGATGAACATAATCAAAAGATGTAGACAAGGCATGTAACTTTCTCCTAGATACCCTATCAGAAAGTTCCTTCATCTACTTGTAATGTCTGGATAGGCACTGTAACCCATCCATCATTTTGTCGATCTTCTTGACAACTGTCAACTTATTCGCTATAATTCCTATGCTAGGAATCAGACCCTCAAAAATATCAACTGCAACTTTCTTTCCCGCTCTGGATAAGAGTGTAGTGGGGGACTAAAAATAAGCCTTGCTGGCTACTTGGGAGCATCTCATCTCTGCCATTTGTTCAAACTCCTTCCACCCCCAGAAGTGTAACTGCCTTCATAGGCAATACTAATCAAACCCTACACCTTAGGGTTCAATCCACTATATAGTGCTTGGACCAGAACATTATCATCCAAATTATGACATGGACATTTCTGCAAAATTTCTTTGAATCTCTCCCAAGTGTCACAGAATGTTTCATTACGAAATTGGGAGAATCTAGTTATCTGTGTCCTCATTTGGTTAGTTCTTCAAAGGGTAGAACTTCTTAAGGAACTTGTCCTTGAACTGTATATAAATGGTTATAACCACTCCAAGATTCTTCAACCAGTAATCTTCCTTAACTCCCAAGGCACAAGGGAGGGCTTTGAGCCGGATGTAGTCTGGCTAACCCTAGGATGCCTAAGGTTATCACAAACTAACTCAAAATCCTTAAGGAATGCGTATGGTTCCTCATGTGCATTCCCATTAAACTTCGGCAACAACGATAAAAAGGATGGATTTGTTTCATATTCTACTTTAGGATGGGCTTGACTCAACCGTCTATACTATATACTGCCCAGGGCTATATGCTACATCCATAGATGCATCTGTAACCACATTAAATTGGTCTATATGTGCTCTAAATAATGCAGTCTACTGCTCAGATTCTGCCAACTCGGACCTAGATACTTAGGGTAGAAGTCCAGGGATTTGGGTTCTAACATTAAGGAGATCCATCCTCACCCACTCTGTCTGTGTCCAATGAGGGCTTTGCTCACCTGTAATACAAGATTAATTTTATTCCAAGTCTATTTGATCGCCATGGCAATCCTATTTTTAATTAGGTTTTCACTTAAGAATTAATGCCAGAACATAATATTCAATGCCTAATGATTAGTCTCGTTTCCTTTAAACCTTATGTTATGAATCAAGAATAGGAAATAGAAAACAAGAATGCAAGTGAAATAATGATGAATGCCCAAATAGAATACTTACAGTGATTCCCAACTCTCTACATGTGGGATGCTCAACAGAAATTATAAAGTCTATTTATATGCATGCAAGGCTAAAAACCACACCTAAATAGAAGTTCTATTAGCGGGCAAGAAGTTAAATTAAGTTTGAGCCAAGTAGAACGAATTTATATGTGTATATAAACGAATCTTAAAATAGTGAATCTTAAAAGATTAAGTGGCGTATGGCCTAAATTACGATTTGGGCACAAGTCAATTTGACTTAGATTTTGACTATTTGAATCGTAAGTGCCTAAACCTAATCACGTCGCTCTAGTCGAGAATCACTCTCGATATAACTACTACTAAAAGAATAAAGTAGAGGCCTTTAACTACAATCACAAGAACTCAATCGAGAATCATTGTAAATAATGGAAATTAACCTAGTTATTACAAATAACACAACACATATATTACAACACAACAAGGACTGATTAATCTAGCAAAAAATGATTTTTAAATTAATTATATGTGGACTCAGTAGCTTGAGCTCCAAGCTCGTCGCCTCCATGCTACGTGGGTCTCCTCCAACTTTGCAGGCCCTACTATAAAGTAATAATGATTAAATAATTCAAGGAATGATGTAGCTAGTCAATTAATTAAATATAAATAAAGAAACACAACAACAAACAATGAAAATAATCACAATAATTACTTTACCTAACTGGCACTAAAAATCACAAAAAGAAATATTTAGTCTTAAACTAAATCAACTAATGTGTCGTATCCCTATCAACGACACCATCTGATTAAATGCTAAACATCTAATTTATTAAAACTTCATTGTATTACAATCGCTTAACTATCAATCAGAATCGAGTCATAAAATCTCTATGAAGAGGACTTAATTTAATTTATCCTGTATAAGTCCATGGTTGAACACAAAGACACAAGCAATTAGTTGAATAAATATAGGGTTTAAATATTTAATTAAGTGGTCAATAAGTGATTTATGTTAAGCAGATGCAAACAAGATGCAATACATGATTTTTATGATTTTTATTATGTAAATATATTAAGTGAACACAAATGCAAATACAACACAACATAAGGTGCACAATCACATAAATATGCTCCTGATTAATTAATTATTTAACTTTAATAATTAATGATTGATGAATCCGCGATTCATCATCTCAATATCTTGATCTTAGCAAAATCTTTGAGTAAAATCTCAAATAAATGTCCATAAAATCAATAAATTAACAAAATGACTCTTGTAAATAAAACACACTAATTATTGTATATTAGATTGTACAAAATAAATTAACAATAAAAAGCTGCAAAATTAAAGGAGTTTTCACCTGTAAATAGCCCAAAACTTCATGTATTTTTAATAATTTTATTTCAACTTTTTTGGCTAATTCTTTCTCTGACTTGTTTATAAAAATGTATATATAAATACAAAAATATAAAATAAATTTCACCTCAAATAAATGCTCATAGATCCCAAAGACAAAAAAGCCGTAAAGTCCAACTTCCTGGCCAAATTCTCGTTCTGTATGAACTCCAAATTTACCAAACTCACTTTTAAAGTTCAAGTTAGAAAATTATCTATCAAATGCAAGTGGTTTCATTAAAATCAGAGCTCGTTTGCAAAATTTGGGTTTTGGGACCAAGGTGCACTTTGTATATAATGTAAATATTTTTCTTTCTTCATTTTTATTTACTCTTCTTAGTTACTAAAAAATCCAAAAAAATCTTTTTTATGTTCCATTTTATTTCTACTATTTTGTTTTTATTTTTAGTTTGTAAATATCTTTTATTGAAAATACAAAAAATTAAAATTTAAAAAGCAAAAAAATGTACATAGTGTTTCTCTTATTTAGTAAATTCCCCACTCTTTTTCTTCTCTTTTATTTTATTGTATTTAAAGTAGCCTACTTTATTTTATTTTCAATTTTTTTCCTTTCTCTACACTAACTTCACTCTTCTTTTCTACCACCAACTCACATTGCACCCCACACTCTTCATCTAACCTCCATTCAACTCCACCATTAATCTAACCTCCCATTCAACACCACCTCCATTCTAACCTCCCTTTCTCTTCTCTTTATATTCATCTCCACATTCACAATTTTTTTCCTATCCGCCATTATAATAGAAAAAGGTGAGAGTTTGGAGTGTTTTGTTGGTGACAGCGGCGAAGCATCTTCCTCAAGCGACAACCTCCTTCAGGGCGCTCCACGTCACGAGTTCCCCATCGAGCTCGCGTAGCTTCTATGATTTTTATTTCGTCAATCGGATCGAGGCGACAACAGGAGTCCAGCATAGCTGCTCCGCAAATCCGGCGAAAATTCAGGTAAGTATTTCCTCTCATATCCCTTTTTTATTTTGTTTATCTCACATTTTATTTCCGTGTTATTCTCACCACACCATAATTTTATATCATAACATACCATCACCATCACCACCACCTTCATCATACTACCACCACTTCACCGCCAAATTATCTTCCCACCTTCATTTTCTTTTATTTATTCCATGTTTATGAAAACAAAAAAAACATAAAAACTTAATCACAAAAAGAATTTACAGCAAAAAAATAAAATAAAAAAAATAAAAAAATAAGCAGGAGGAGCTCCGCCGCCGCCCCTCCTTCCTCCACCGCGCCTGCGCGCAGCCACCGCTAGGCCGTGCAACCCATTCGGCGCCGCATCGCGCCCACGCCCCTACGCCTTGCGTGGCCGCATCTCCGCCGCGCGCCCACAGCCGGCGCGCCAGCGCCGCTTTCCCCCTACCGCCGCGACCCGCGCCTCCCACCGCCTTCCCACGCGGGCAGTGCCGCTCTGCCCCCTCACCTCCACCGCGAGCTCCCGTGGTACGGCGCGCCACCCGTCGCTCCCCCTTCTGTGGTCCACCCGCGCCCTAACCCACGAAGAAGAAGGTGCTTTTTGTTTATTTTTTGTTTTGTAAAAATTTCATTTCTATCCTGTTAGTTTTCTTTAATTACAAACAAATCCTTGTAGGTGTTTTATGTTTAAAGTTGATTTTGTAATTTGCACGTATAACCCTCTATTCATGTTTTAATTTGGACCTCATCATTGCATCATTTTATTCAATGAAAAATAGCATGATGTTGAGCAACAAATTGTCTACCATCTGAATATTTTTTTTGTATTTTTGTGAGTTGTGGGTAATTATTTAAAAATGTTTAATTGAAATTCTGCATATTTTACCCACATTGAGCTTTTAAATTCATATCTCACTCACTGTTCCTCCAAAAATTCTTAAAGATGCCTTAAAATGTGATTGAATTAGTATCCAAATTTCACTTTAATTGGAGTTATCTTGTGCTTGAAATAACTTATAGAGTGCTTTTGATATTTGATTTTTAATTAAATCCACATACATCCTTTTCACAAAATGTCAACTCTCCTGGATTGTTCATCTAAATAGCTTCTTGAAATAATTCGCACTCTATCTAATTTGATAAAGTATATTTATTAGGAATTAATTACTTGTTGTCACTCTATTTTCATTTAAAAATTCATAAAAAGTTATATTATGTCAGGAAAATCCAAAAAAATTACTTTGCTTCCTTGCATCGTGTTTTATCTACCGTAATTTTTTCATAATTTTTGCTTACTGTTTGTGTGAAAAATTGTGAAAAAACTCATAAAATGTACGTATTTTTCATTGTTTCATTTTAACCCTGAGAATTTCAAAAAATATATGTTGCATTCATCATTGGATTAAGTTTACTGGAAAAATATAATTTGGCTAAATTGGATTAGTTTCATATTAAAATTAATTTAGCTAAGTTGTGTGCTTTCTTAGTAACTTAATTCACTTGCATTGTGTATTTTACATTTTTTTTCATAAAAAATATAAAAAATATCCACACTAGAAATCTAGATCTTAATTTTCGATTTAACTCAAAGTTGTGCCTTTCCCATCCTGTATTCGATCCCGGACTTGCTCAGGATATAAATTAAAGCCGAGACACTCTTCACGGAGATCTTCTCTCGGTTATGATTGATTCGCTAAGTACACGTACTACAACATACCCAAATTAAACCACGTATTCAGCGATTCATCAGATGTCGCCGTTGCGGGGTGGCAAACGATTTAGGGATTAATTCGAAAAATTAGATTTAGATTTTCACTCACTCGGGTAGTTTGACCCCTATCCCACTTGTAATTAATCCATTTTTTTCAATTATTTTTTTCTGCTCATTCTTGTATATATTTTGTTGTTGATCTCTCTAATATAAATTTCTTTTTCCTTGCGAGGGCCCGATGGACTTGGAGTGCATTGGAGGTCGACGGATGTGACGCGCACCGACTGCTGAAGAGCAAGAAAATTTGAATTTATTTTCGAGATATTTTTCATTTTTGTAATTATTGTGTTGTAATAATTTAGGTAATTTTTCTCTTTATAGCGACTCTTGTTTGAGAGCTCCGCTTGTATCCAGACTGAAAATTGAACCCTCTCGTGATCGTGTGGTTGATTGACATAGAATAGGACTTGCACTTGCGGGTCTTAGAGCATTTTTTTAGAATAACTTTATTGCTTATGCTCGTAATATTCATGACCACACATCACATTTAACAAGACACACTTAGATCGCATGGCTATTAATCAAATTTAACTTGTTCATCACTCATTAATAGAACTGCCTGTATAGGAACGGTTTCTCGTTTGCATTTCATTTAGTATAAAATTCAATTCTGCCTCGCATCCCACATGTAGAGCGTGACGATCACTGTAAGTCTTCTGAACTGAGCATGCATCATTGATTTCACTATTTGCATCAGTTTTTCTCGACTCCCTCTCCCTTGATTTTTGAAACTTAGGTTAAAGGAAATCGGGACTGATCATTAGGCGTGCTTTGTTTGGTGTACTAATCAAGTGATAACTGAACTTAAAATTGGGACTGCTAATCAAAGTTGACCAAAAAAACTGACTAAAATTAACACTTGTTTTAGGAGAGCAAAACCCTCATTATATGATTGGCTATTGTGATTGATGAGAGGTGAGGATGCATCCCTAGGATAGTGCCCAAAACCTACTTATTAAGCATTGCGTAATTGTACTTATATCTTGATTTGTCACCTAATTAAAATTGAAAAGATAAACGATCAGACTTTTGCGACCATCACTGTATTGAGTAGGTGAACTCAGTGTTTGCTTTTGTATTTGTTTGTTTTGTGTGTTATTTGGTGTAATTGCATGCTTTCTTCCTCGATCCGCTTCATTCTCCCATTTCCCTTCCAAGATGTCAGAATATTGGTCACCATATCCATGTCACTCTTCCTCGACCTTATTCCGATCATCTCCACCCTCTTATTCCTCTTCATACCCACACACCGACCGCGAAGTCAGAAATCCGATTGACTTCCCCACTTCTTCGTCCTTCTCACCTATCCCACATTCTTATACCCCTGACCCACAACCACCCTGGATTAACTCACTATATTCTCGTTCGCTTGCTGGAATGAAGGAACCAATCAAAGAGCAAGCAACTGCTGAGATGAATGACTGGAAGAATCAGTTAACCCCACATACCTCATTCTCACCTCGAGTTGGGATCAAACAACGATTGACCTATACACATCCTAACTTAACCTTAGGGTACAATATGGTCGACCAGACAAACCGAATGGAGAGGCCTGCACTACATGATCTTCCTGACTTGATTGACCTGAGTGATAGAGCCCACATTGACCGACCTTCATATCACCCATTCGAAGAGCCAACATATACAGGGGATTAGATTCATGCGACCGATTTATAGACCCCCTGTTTACTAACTCCAACTTATGAGGCTCCGACCAACATCTTCCATATAGATGGGCCATACTCAACCCATCATTACATGCCTGAGTCAAGGTGTGTTGAGTGTAAGAGCCCGAGTTCTCAGCAGTATCTTCCAATTGTGCAGACTTCTCTCATGATATGTCATGAGAACTTATTAGAGGATGACATCTCTAGACGGATCAAGAGTCCAGGTAGGAAAGTGGATCATGGATTTTGTGGATTGAATCTTGAAAACCTGAAAGACACCGGATTGACCACACGTCATGTACAGCTGGAGTCCCTTCTACCTCCCTCTTCTACTAACCACTTTCCCTCCAAACCAGAGTCTATACATTCTCCTAGTCCTCCTTCACCTATCGAAAAGACCAAAAAAATTGAAAACGCCAAAAATACCATAAAAATTGAAAAAAGAAAAGATCTACAAAAACTGGATCCTGAAGTTAGGGAAGCACTGGATAGAAAGTTGATTTTTGAGCTTCCCTTAATAATGACCATTGAACACTTTCCCGACCTTAAAAGATTTGTGAGAAGTAAATTGATGCCTAAAAGGTTGGACAATAAGAGAACAAGGACTGAGAGAGATATAGTGTCTATGGCCACATCTTTTATGATAGGGAGAAAAACCAAGAGTTGTAGAGTAAAGCGGTTGCCTAGGTTTGATTGTGAAATCAAAGATACCACATTCACCCATACAAGAATCGATGATGACTCACCGATTAATATCCTCCCGATCTCCGTGTTTGCGAAGCTCAAACTCGATCTGCCAATAAGTCAAGAGAGTTCATTCAGTTGGCAGATCGATCCATTAAGCGGTCGAGAGGAACAATTCCAGTCATCATTACTTTCCAAAGTGCTCTACTCCAGGTGGACTTCACGATCATTGACATTGAGCATCGAGGAGAGTTCACCCAGTCTTCAATCATTCTCGGGAAGCCATTATTAGCTTTGGCTAAGGCAACTATAAATTGCGAGACTCGGGAGATCGATTTCTCTGCATTGGAAGCACTCCGACCTTACCCGATCTTTGAGGACACACGATATTCCAAGGTAACCCGTAAAGTCGCAGACAGTCATGACCTTCGAGAGACAGTTGAGTCCCGTCTCTCTACTACACCTACGATACCGACTGTCCATACGACCATTGGTTCAGAGACTTCCTACACCTCCACACCACCCACTGCTTGCACTACCACCACCGTGACAACTTCTCGAGAGGACTCACAACCAGAAGCTACCCCTGAGTCGGACATGATCATTTCTGATTTCCTCAACTTTTTAGATGATCCGACTCATGAGCTGAAAAAATTCCAAGCCAACTGAGAACACTATGCCATACCAGAGACGTGTGCTGACCCTACATGAGTATTACAATGCATATGGTGACTCATCTAATGATAAACCTCTGGCAACACCTCACTACATCCAAGACCTACACCAAAAGAGACAACTGGGACCAAATTGACCAATCTTGATAAATCAGTTGCTCCATCCTCTAGTCGGTCATCTGGTAAGAAGAAGAGTATTGATTGAGCTCAGTTCGGCTGTTCTGAAGCTATATTTGAGCAAGAAACCATGTGTCGACCCTCGTTGGACGTTCCCCACACCTCACTATTATTCCTCTAAGGACGATTCTGACAGCGACAGATGTGTATACTACCCACCCCTCGCTCCCGTAAGAAGGTTCGTCACAAACCTTCTTGATCCTTGTACATCCTCACTCCTCCTTGTACAGATTTTCCTTCCTTTATTTCCCTCCCTCCCCATAATTCGCATCACTCGCCCCAGTTCCGTATCGTTTTCATTTTGTGTCTATACTTAGGATGACTAGATCCTAAGTATATGGAGGTGAGTGACCCAATTTGCTCCGTCTCTTCTTTTTATTTTCTTTTTGTATATTCTTTCCCACCCTCATCGGTCCTCCAATCTTGTGTTCTATCCAATACTTAGGCTGACCAGAGCCTAAGTATAGGTGGGCCGATGCCCGTTGTGTATTTATTTTATTTTTCACTTCTATTCTTTTCAACCACTTATACTCAGTACAAACTTTGGCTTTTTGTCACCTAGTGCCATGAGGATATAACACATGCTAAGTATAGGGGGGTTTGTATATATTACATATAGACTTTACCTATAGCTCGTACGTTGAATTGTTTGTAATTAAAATAAGGGGTTATGGATAAATTGTTGTAAATAAGAGGTATAACAAAAAAATCGATAAAAAACTTCAAAAAAATTCAAAAAAAATATTTTCCTTTATAAAAAAACTTTTCAAAAAAATCAAAAAAATATTTTCTTTGATAAA
The DNA here is from genome assembly GCA_037367405.1 of Ottelia alismoides. Taxonomy (NCBI): domain Eukaryota; kingdom Viridiplantae; phylum Streptophyta; class Magnoliopsida; order Alismatales; family Hydrocharitaceae; genus Ottelia; species Ottelia alismoides. The sequence continues at coordinate 474,327 of JAZKJV010010769.1, read as the reverse complement.
AATTTTCTTTCTTTCTTTCTTCTCAAAAAACTTTCAATTTTTTTCTTCTTTTCTTTTTCTTTTAAAAAATGTGTTTTAAAAAGAAAAAAAACCTTTTTCAAAAAAAATCACAAAAATTAAAATAAAAAAAGAAAGCTAACTAATAAGTTGGTTTAATCCCGGACACATTCACTTTCACATAAGACTCGTGATGATAAAAAACACTTGGTTTATGAGGACTTGAGGTTTTGAGTTAACCGGCCTTAGTCATTAGGGTCTTGGATTTAATTATTCACATTTCCCTAGTTCGAAAGATTTGTGTGATATATTGCATGCTTAGTCTCTACCTCAAGAATATGATCAGCACCTCACATACACGACTGCAGTTATGATGAGATGAGTTGAAATTTCACTTGAGGAACTTGGATGAGAGATTTGAGTTTGGACCTGATTTAATGATGCTTGAGGATGGGATAAAATCAATGAAGGCTTCATGAAACCTGAGTGTCAGCACCTTTAGCCACTATGAGAACATGGTTCTTGTACTATCTATTGATATTTACCTATGTGCCAGGGTGTGATAAAAAAAATGTTGATCAGTATGCGCCAACTCTTGGTAAAAGCAGCGGAGCTAGCCACAAATATTACAAAGCAATGAAATGTTAAAGAAAAGCTCTTATTCCACAAAGTAAATTATCAAAATAGCTTCCACCAAAGGCGAGCGCTCCCAACCATTTCAAAGTGTTCAATTGGACCACCGTTATTAGGACCAGGAGTCGGGCTTGCACCAAAAAAGGGCTCTGCATCGTAAATGCTACAAGTCTGGGTGTAGAAGGTACGATAGGTACTCAAAAAAAGCACACCCTAGTGTACTCCCAGGAAAACAAGTGCAGACGAGTCCAAATTCTCTTGATGGGCATACTGATCAACACAAAAAAGAATGCGTTGAGTTAATAAGGCACTCGAGAGGATCCTTGTTCCAATGAGAGGGAGAGAAGAAATGACACAATCCTATACCCTCCATCAACTAGCCTTCCATCTACACTTTTAAGTCTGACAACTAAAGAGACGGTGGATTGGATGCAAGAAATGGTTTATTCCCTAGTGTTGAGGATTGGATTCTTAGGAGAGTCTCTTGGACTGGAACCTTGGGTGACGTTGCGACTCTACTCTTGTAACTGTGGTCAACACTTAAATCATATCCTTACTATATATATATACATACAAAGAAAGTCTGATGATTAGGGAAATTGGATACCTTTTGACTAGAGCTTGGTTCAGCTTAGAATTTTAGGATTTCTAAAACCGAGAGTTCTTGAACGGATCAAGTCTTGTATTCACATGCACAGTCAGGAGTTATTCTAACTTATTCGTTCTTTATTTGCTCGAGGACTAGCAAAGTTTAAGTATAGGGTGGTGATGAATCCGCGGTTCATCATCTCAATATCTTGATCTTAGCAAAATCCTTGAGTAAAATACCAAATAAATGTCCATAAAATCAATAAATTAATAAAATAACTCTTGTAAATAAAACACATTAATTATTGTATATTAGATTGTAGAAAATAAATTAACAATAAAAAGCCGCAAAATTAAAGGAATTTTTCACCTATAAATAGCCTAAAACTTCATGTATTTTTAGTAATTTTATTTCAACTCCTTTTTGGCTAATTCTTTCTCTAACTTGTTTATAAAAATATATATAAAAAAACAAAAAATATAAAATAAATTTCATCTCAAATAAATGCTCCTAGATCCCAAAGACAAAAAGCCCTAAAGTTCAACTTTCCGGCCAAATTCCTGCTCCGTATGAACTCCAAATTTACTAAACTCACTTTTAAAGTTCAAGTTAGAAAATTATCTATCCAATGAAAGTGGTTTTATTAAAATCAGAGCTCGTTTGCAAAATTTGGATTTTGGGACCTAGCTGTACTTTGTATATAATGTACATATTTTTCTTTCTTCATTTTTTATTTACTCTTCTTAATTACTAAAAAATCCAAAAAAATCTTTTTGATGTTCCATTTTATTTCTACTATTTTATTTTATTTTTAGTTTGTAAATATCTTTTATTGAAAATACAAAAAAATAAAATTAGAAAAGCAAAAAAATGTACATAGTGTTTGTCTTATTTTCTAAATTCCTCACTCTTTTTCTTCTTTTTAAATTATATTTAAAGTAGCCTACTTTATTTTATTTTATTTTACTTTTATTTTTCCCTTTCTCTACACTAACTTCCCTCTTCTTTTCTATCACCAACTCCCATTCCACCCCACATTCTTCATCTAACCTCCATTCAACTCCACCATTAATCTAACCTCCCATTCAACACCATCTCCATTCTAACATCCCTTTCTCTTCTCTTTATATTCATCTCCACATCCACAATTTTTCTCTATCTACCATGCTAATAGAAAAAGGAGAGAGTTTGGAGTGTTTTATTGGTTACAGCGGCGAAGCATCTTCCTCAAGCGATGACCTCCTTCAGGCGAGATCTACGGAGCTTTGCTCCGCATCACGAGTTCTCCATCGAGCTCGCGTAGCTTCTCAGATTTTTATTTCGCTAATCAGATCGAGGCGACGACAGGAGTCCATCGTAGCTGCTTCGCAAATCCGGCGAAAATTCAGGTAAGTATTTCCTCTCATATTCCTTTTTTAATTTTGTTTATCTCACATTTTATTTCCGTGTTATTCTCACCACACCATCATTTTATATCACATCATACCATCACCATCACCACCACCTTCATCATACTACCACCACCTTCACCATCAAATTATCTTCCCACCTTCATTTTCTTTTATTTATTCTCTGCTTAAGAAAAACAAAAAAAACATAAAACTTAATCACAAAAAGAATTTACAACAAAAAAATAAAATTTAAAAAATAAAAAAAATAAGCAGGAGGAGCTGCAACCGCCCGTCGCCGCCCCCTCCCTTCTTCCTCCACCGCGCATGCGCGCTGCCACCGCTAGGCCGCGCAGCCCAGGCGACGTCGCCTCGCTCCCTCACCCCCGCGCCTCCTTTGCGTGGTCGTAACCCCGCCGCACGTCCCCACGCCACACGCCCAAAGCCCACGCGCCAGTGCCGCCTTCCCCCTGCCTCCGCGGCCCGCGCCTCCCACCGCCTCCCCGCGCCAGGCGGTGTCGCTCTGCCTCCTCACCTCCGCCGCGAGCTCCCGTGGTGCGACACGCCACCCACCGCTCCCCCTTCCATGGTCCACCTGCGCCCTAACCCACGAAGAAGAAGGTGCTTTTTGTTTATTTTTTGTTTTATAAAAATTTCATTTCTGTCTTGTTAGTTTTCTTTAATTACAAACAAGTCCTTGTGAGTGTTTTATGTTTAAAGATGATTTTATAATTTACACGTATAACCCTCTGTTCATGTTTTAATTTGGACCTCATCATTGCATCATTTTATTCAATGAAAAATAGTATGATGTTGAGCAACAAATTGTCTACCATCTGCATGTTTATTTGTATTTTTTTGAGTTGTGGGTAATTAATTAAAAATATTTAATTGAAATTCTGTATATTTTACCCATATTGAGCTTTTAAATTCATATCTCACTCATTGTTTCTCTAAAAATTCTTAAAAAATTAGAGATGATGCCTTAAAATGTGATTGAATTAGAATCCAAATTTCACATTGATTGGAATTATCTTGTGCCTGAAATAAATTATAGAGTGCTTTTGATATTTGATTTTTAATTAAATTCACATACATCCTTTTCACAAAATTTCAACTCTCCTGGATTGTTCATCTAAATAGCTTCTTGATATAATTCACATTCTGTCTAATTTGATAAAATGGATTTACTAGGAATTAATTACTTGCAGTCACTCTATTTTCATAATAAAATCATAAAAAATTCATATTTTGTCCGAAAAATCCAAAAAATTACTGTAGCTTCCTTGCATCGTGTTTTACTTCCAGTTAATTTCTCATAATTTTTGCTTACTGTTTGTGTGAAAAATTACGAAAACCCCATAAAATGTGTGTATTTTTCATTGTTGCATTTTAACCTTGAAAATTCCAAAAAAAATATATATGTTGCATTCATCATTAGATTAAGTTTACTGGAAAAAAAAATATAATTTGACTAAATTGAATTAATTTCACATCAAAATTAATTTGGCTAAGTTGTGTGCTTTCTTAGTAACTTAATTCCCTTGCATTGTGCATTTTGCATTCTTTTTGCATAAAAAATATAAGAAATATCCACACTGGAAATCTAGATCTTACTTTTCGAATTAACCCCATAGTTGTTCCTTTGCCTCCCTGTGTTCGACCCCGGACTTGTCCGGGATATAAATTAAAGCCGAAACACTCTTCACGGAGATCTTCTCTCGGTTCTGATTGATTCGCTAAGTACACGTAGCGTACCCAAATTAAACCACGTATTCAACAATTCATCAATGATAAACCAATTCAATAGATGGTCTCATGCAATAAGGTCACTGCAATGAATCTCTTTTGAATGAAACATAATCTCAACCCAATTGAACATCTAATCATGGAATAAATGGTGAATAAATAGTACTAATCTTCTTTATGAGATTGAAGATATTTAAAGTTAATTGTATGATTAATAGATCAATATATCATAAGAGAATCAATTTTAAAGTTAATACACCTCTTACCTGAACAGGTTCACAAAGTTGCTGATGTATGTTGCTAGCACTGTACCGACTGAGTATGACAAGGCATTCAAGTTCTTTTGAGGTATTCGTAAAGAAATCCACGAGAGATTAATGCTCCTTCGCTCGGTCACAATGATGGGAGTGATTGATGTTGCTGCACATGTAGAGTAAGGCTTACATGAGAGTAAATCGACACATACATGATCAAACTTTTGTGGTAGGACAACTTGCAGTGACAAAGCAGGAGCACATGCAAGACACCACTTCCACCATCACCGCTCCTGGATATCTACTAGGTGTACTCACAGAGAAGCCCCTACCGTAGGGAAAGCACTATCTGAAATAACAAGGACATCCCGATCGATATTGAGTACCACTACAGATGCACATGTGGACAATCATGTCCATTATCACTGCAACCATAATGGTCACTTCGGGTCCAATTGGCCCTTGGGATCTTCACAGTCCAGAGGTATAATACATGGAGGACGCCCTCAACAACAAGGGCATGCCTTTACTTATCGTGGAGGTATGGGACAACCTTTACATACTAATTGCATGGTAGGTCCTAGTAGACCACAAATAGAAGGGCAATTGAATGCTATCACTGACGGACAATCCCATGCCTCAGGCTCGGTAGTGCGAGTTATGATTTCTGAAGGTGACTTTACATCTCATGCTCTCTTTGACTCTGGTGCATCACATGCTTTCATATCATTGAGCTTTTGAGTATCTTAGACAAAGAGCCTATTGCATTAGTAGACCCCTACTTTATTAAAGGATCTGAAGGTCGGTTGTTTGTTGTCCATCGGGTATTTCTCGAGTGCCCGTTCTACATCAGAGGATATATGTTAGAGGCATATTTATTACTCTTGCAGATGAAAGACTTTGATGTGATTGTTGGTATGGAGTGGCTTGAGAATCACCGTTCATATCTTGATTGCTTCCATAAACAAAACATTTTCAGGATTCTTGATTTACATAAATTTCTTTGATGGGAGTAGCTCATGAGGAAGGGAAACATTCATATTGGTATTACACACACATCTCTTGCTTTCCCAAGGGTGTAAGGGGCACATCCCCCATGTCATTGGAGATCAAATGCATACCAAGGAACTTTTCGATTTAGAAACCATTAAGAACTTTCAAGATGTGTTCCCATATGAATTACCAGGACTTCCACCATAAAGGAAAGTAGAGTTTGAAATAACTCTCCCAGGGAACTCAACTGATTTTTATTACACCATACCAGATGACACCATCTGAATTGAAGGTACTTAAGGTGCAATTGTAGGAATTGTTTGAGAAGAACTTCATATTACTTAGTACTTTATCTTGAGGATCACCAATCCTATTTATTAAGAAGAAGGATGAATCTGTTCACATGTGTATAGATTACCAACAACTAAATAAGGTGACTATCAACAATCATTACCCCTTTACATTCAATTGATGATATCTTTGACCAACTACGAGGGTCATGTATTTTCTCCAAGATTGGTCGTCGGTCTAGCTATCATCAGCTATGGATTCAAGATGTAGATATACCTAAGTCTGCATTTCAGACTAGATACATGTATTTTGAGTTCTTGGTGATGCCCCTTTGTCTTGAAAAATTCCTCAGCTACTTTCATGGATATGATGAATAAGGTATGCATGCCACTTCTGATAACTTTGTCACGGTATTTTTACATGATATCCTTAGCTACTCGCAATATGAGGAGCAATTCCGATACACTTGCAAACAATGCTAAAGACATTGAGGAAGCACAAACTATAAGCGAAGAAAAGTAAATGTGACTTATGGATTTGAGAAGTGGCATTCTTGGGCCACATTATCTCAGCTGCAGGAGTTGTTGTGGACCCTGTAAAGATTGAAGTAGTTCTTAACTGAGTACAACCAAAAAATATGGCAGAGGTTCATAGTTTTCTCAGCTTAAATGGATATAACAGATGATTCATTATGGGATTTTCTCATATTTCCCTTCCCCTCACATAGTTGACTACTGAAGAGAAACTTACGACAACCCCCATCTTGATGATTTCATCGAGATCTGATGTATTTTTAGTCCACACTGATGCATTGAATGATGGATTAGGTGCAGTTTTAATGCAACATGGTAAAGTTGTTACGTATGTATCTCGTCAGTTGAAGCCACAAGAGAAGAATTATCCGACCCATGACATGTAGCTTGTAATAGTTGTTTATGCTCCGAAGATATTAATGCACTACCTTTATGTGGTAACTTTTGAGATCTTCACAGATCATAAGAGCCTTAAGCACTTATTTAATAAAAAAGCTAAATATGAGGCAACAATGGTGGATGGAATTCTTAAAGGATTGCGAGTGCACTATATCATATCATCCTGGCAAAGCAAATGTGATGGCTGATGCACTTAGTTACAAGCCACGATCGAGTGAATTCCATCCTTAGCTTAAGGCGTGGGATGTTCTTGCATCTTTTAGTGATTGGCATCATTTTCAGAGTAGTCGAGAGACAGTCAAAATTCCCTCCCCTTCTCGTCCAGAGCTAGTAGGAAGGATCATTTGAGGACATACAATAGATGAAAATCTACAAAGGCTTAAGGATAAGGCCCTTGCAGGGATTGATGAACGCGAAATCTACCTCTTTAATAAATGATAGTTGTAGTATAGGAGGCGAAAATTGATCGATCAAAAACCACAATCTTTGAATGTTGTGGAATATTTTTACTTGGTAAGTTTACCAAGGTCGAACACAGGGAACGATGATTTTTAGTTGTGTGGTCTTAAATTAATTTAAATAATTAACTAATGGTTAATTAATTTCTGTGTTGGAAAAATATAATACAAATGCGAAGAAATGCTATGATAAGGAAATAAACAGAGACACTAATTCGGCGCAGAATCTGTGACTTTTCAAACTTCAAATCATCAATTAATGCAGTCAATTAATCCTCAATTTATATCGCTGATTGAAAAAAAAATACGTCTAGAAAAATATCTCCAGAAGCAGGCAAGAAGGAAAATATTTCTGAGAAACAATCCTGCAAATTACTGAGATAAGGCAAACTATTGATAAATCATTATTCTCTAATTGAAGCCTCAATAAAATTGATCATGTAAATGAATGAGAGATCAATATCCATCCTTCATAAGAACACCCCTGTAAGAATTGATGCATCAATTTATCCATGAAAATCTAACATAAGTATGTCAAAATTAGTCTGCAAGAGTCAACAGATATCCTCAATAATAATTATCAATAAATAGCCTTGAATCTATCTACAAATTATGTCAAGTGATAGAGCACGAAAAGAGCTTCAAAATGACATATTATATGCTAAAAACGAATTTCATATGAGAAAGATATGCTAAAATGAAATCGCAGGGACTAAAGTGTAAATAAAATAAAGTTTTTCCTTCAAACAGGTCTCTAGAGGGGCTTATCTATAATTTCGCAAAGACGTAGGGGCCCCTCTGTAATTTACCCCTAACAGGGGTATATTTATAATTTCCGAAATGATGGAGGGCCCTTTTGCAATTTTCCCCCAACGCATGTGCGCCAGGAGGCTCGGAGGCAAAGCAGAGGCTCGGGCAGCCCAGGGCTGAGGCTCGGGTGCCTGACCTCAGGCTCGGCAGCTAAGGCGGAGGCTCGGGCGTCGAACCGGAGGGGACTGGCCGAGCTGAGGTGGCGGCGAGTGAAGGCTCGGATATCCCGAGCCTCGAGGTATGGAGGGGCGGTTGGATGCTTCCACGTGGTGGCTCTGGGGCCGTCGGATCAAGGGCTATTTGCCCTGATCCAACGATGGCTGGAGGGCAGAGCGCGGAGGGCGGTACCCTCGACAACGGAGGCGAGGCATGGAGGCGAGCTGGCCGACTACAGGCGAGAAGTGCGGTGGGGGCGATCGGTTTGGCTTGGGCCGATCGACACACGATCGGCAGAGCCTAGAGGGCAGTGGCACGATTGGCGGAGCGCAGAGGGTGGAGATTGCATGGGGCGGTGGTCCTCGATGGGCTGAGCGATTTTTACCTGCAGGCGTTAGACGAAATCAGAGGAAGGTGGTCAGGGTTCTGCGCTCGGGTGTTGGGCATCGCAACTAAACTCCGACCTTTGCAAGATCGGAGGTGCAGTGGAGATGGGAATGACACGAAGAGGATAGGGATCGGGAGAAGGAAACGAAGGGGGGATATCAACTCTCTTGAAGGGAGGTAGCAGGGGTGATCTCCAGGTGAAGCTCGATCGCTTGTCACGCGAGGCAGCAACATAGGGCGAAGCTCGGCCACTGGATCATGCCAATGAAGATGCTGTCACCAGTCGTCAGGAGAATGGTGGATGCCCATGAAGAGGTAGGTCGTGAGGTTAAATACGGAGGAGGGAGGAGTAACGACCGGAGATGACATGGAAGAGGAGTGACGGTGGTCGATGGTCTCGTAACGGTCGGAGGCACGGAGGGGGCGGCGACCGTTACATGCAAGGCGGAGGTGGAGGGGCGCAGCTGGTGGGGCCTTGTGATGGAGCCTGTAACGGTTGGGAAGGAGAAGAAGGTCACGTGCTAGGCACGTGACCTGGGGGGGTGGAGGGAGAATGTGTGGTGCCATGTGGCACGCCCAAAGGCTGCCACTTGGCACCCCAATTTTTTTTAAATTTAAAGATAAATGAAAATAGAAAAGAAATAAAAGAAGACATTGGATCGAAAAATTTCCTTGACCAGAGTTATTCGTCTCGCGAGATCTACAACTTTCATGAAGGATCTGGGAGCAAAAGAGATCACCTATGCGAAGTGGTATTTTTGGTGGTTTTCTGTGTATATAGAAAACTGAGTTTTCGAGTTTTGTAATTTTTGGTGGTTTTCAAGAGAATAAAAAAATCTAGAAAAAATATAATAAAATATAAGAAATTTATTTACACACTAATCTAATTTTTTTGAATTTTTAATAAATAAAAAAAGGAAAATAAAATAGAAGTAAGAAACACACAATTTTTGTACACACTCACAACGGACACTTGGTCTCAGTCAATTTCTTTGATTTCAGTTTTAAACTGGATTTGAATTTCTGGGTTACTTAATAAAACGTTCATCAAAGGACATGAGTGAAGAAGAAATAAAATTAAAAGGGTTAATTATGTTAAAAAAATCAGGTCAAAAATAGCAAGAAGTCAAAATGCGTAAAAGAGGCCCAAAACACAACTTTCACATATGAGCTTCGAATTTTACGAAATTGGTATTGTTTTGAAGGTATTTAAAAATGGAGTACTTTAAAAGTGAGTAGACCAAAATCGGACATTGTATGAGGGAGATATGCTCGTTTTAGTCCTTCAGATGTGAAATTAGACTTTGGGATTATTTGACACTTATTGGGGTTAGTAATTTTTTGTATTTTTATTTATTCTTGTTAGTAATATCTACACAGTGGAGGTGGTTTGGGATCAATCGGAGTTAGGATGAATTAATTAAAAATAAGAGAAGTTAGCGGCTTTTTGGACTAATTTACACTTGGAATTTTTAATGCAATTATGCATGATGAAATGCAAATATTATTTACACATGCATGAATGCTAATGATGCTCTATTAATGATTAAATACATGTGAATTTTAGAGAACCGAGCCTAATTGACCAATTTTAGCATGATGAATACGGGATTCATCATACCCCTATACTTAAACCATGCTCGTCCCCGAGCATCAATGAATGAGTGACTTAGTTGAATATATCCTTGACTGTGCATGTGAAATTTCAAGGCTCAATTCATAGAAGATCCTTAATTTGAGTATTCCTAAAATTTTGGGCTCAACCATGCTTTAATCAGAAGGAATCCAACTTTTCTAATTTTCAGACTCTCTGTTTGTACATATAATATAAGGATATGATTTTTAGTGTACTGCATTCATGAGAGTCAAGTCGAGACATCACCCAAAGTTCCAATCCAAGAGACTCTCCTCCAGACCTAATCCTAAACATTTGCTTCAGTCAACCGTCTCATTAGTTTGTCAGACTTGAAAGTGTAGATGGACTGCCAGATGATGGAAGGTATATGATTGTGTCTAATTTCTCTCCCTCACATTGGGACAAGGTGCCTCTCAAGTGCCTTATTACTCAACACAAGTATATTTTTATTTTGTTGATCAATGTATCCGTCAAGAGAATTTAGAGTCGTCTGCACTTGTTTTTTTGGGAGTACACCAGGGTGTGTTTTGAGTATCTAAGATACCTTCGATACCCAGACTTGTATCACTTACGATGCAGAGCCCTTTTATGGTGTCAACCCGACTCCTTGGTCCTAATTAGCGCTTACTCCAAGTGGACACTTTGAAAATGTTTGAGAGCGCTTGCCATTGGTAGAAGCTCATTTGGAATTTGACTTTCGATGATAGAGCTTTTCTTTGACATTTCATATTCTTTTCTTTTGTTGGCTAGCTCCACTGCTTTTACCAAAAGTTGGCGCACACTGATCAATAATTTTCATTAAGTTTCATCACACCCTGACACTTAGGTCAATATCAAAAAGATAGCATATGAACTTATTCACATACTGGCTAGGATTTTTCTGACACTCAGGTTTTCTGAAGCCTTCTTTAACTTTATCCCATCCTCGAATATCATTAGATCAGATCTAAACTCAAATCTCTAGTCCCAGTTCCTCAAGTAATAACTCAACTCATCTCATCAATCATGCAGTTGTGAATGTGATTGTGCTAATCATATTCTTTTTGAAGGTAGAGATGAAGAATGTAATATAGCGCTCAAATCTTTCAAACTAGGGAAGTGTGGATAACTAAGTTCAAAACCCTAATGACTAAGGCTGTCTAACTCAGAATCTCAAGATCTCAGAAATCGAATGTCCTCAAAAATCCTCAAGCCTTGAGTGAAGTGAATGTGTCAGGGATATATCAACCAAGGAATGCATGAAATGCAAGACCATGAGTGATGATTTTTTTTTTGCAAAAAGTTTTTTTCTTTTTTGTTCTTTTTTATTTTGTTTTTTTAAGAAAAACATGTATTATACATATAATAAATACTACTTGTACCCATCCCCGATGTTCGATAAAAACGATTAAAATACGAGCTATGGATAAAGTAGATAGAATATATACAAACACACCCCCTATACTTAGCTTGTGTTATGTCCTTATTGCACAAAGTAAAATGTAGACGTAGCTCGTACTAAGTATAGATGGGTCAAAATCAACAGACGAGAAGTGATGTATAAACAATGGTACCGGTCCCCCTATACTAAGTATTGGGGAACTGAGAGCAGGTTGATGGATATACAGGAGAGTATTAGTTTCAAAGGTTTATTTGGGCAGTTCGAATCTGTCGTTAAAAGCTATGCCCTGAGTGATGGATATCTGTTCTACTTGCACTAACTGCTCGTTGGATTCGATAAAGTGTTTAAGTAGCTGACCGTTGACTATAGATGTTTGCGTGCTATCTGCAGTCTCTGAGATCTCAACACATCCATTATTGTGTGCCTCTCTTACAGTGAAGGGCCCCATCCATTTTGATTTCAATTTAACTTGGAAAAAAAATCAATTTTTCATTAAATAACTAAACTTTCTGCCTTGGGACAAAGGTCTTTGTTCGAATGTTTTTTTTTTCATGCCATTTCTTTACTTTGTCCTTGTAAATAGTGTCGTTTTCATAAGCATGATTCTGGATTTCGGATAGTTCGTTCAAATCAATTTCTCGGTTTTTCTTCCCTTGGTGACAGTTTCAATTAATTTTTTTGATTGCCCATTATGATTTATGCACGAGTTCTGCAGGCAAATGGCATGTCTTTCCATAAACCATTCGAATCAGGGAGGTGCCCAAGGGGGTCTTATGAGCCATCCAGTAAGCCTATAGAACTTGGTCCAGGAGTTGGGACCAGTTCTTCATGTTAGGGCGTACGAGCTTCTGTAAAATTCGTTTAACCTCCCTGTTTGACACCTCGGCCATGCCATTGGATTGTGGATGGTAAGGACTAGCGACACGGTGCTCGATGCCATATTCCTTAGTCAACTTCTTCACCTCCCGGTTGACAAAGTGGATACCACCATCGGATATTAAAATTTTTGGAATTCCAAACCTCGAAATAATATTATCTTTCAAAAACTTGCAAATAGTTTTGCTATCTGCTGCTCAAGTAGGGATAGCCTCCACCCACCTAGATAAATAATCTACCGCGAGAAGAATATATTCAAATCCTTGACTATTAGGGAATGAGCCCATAAAGTCAATGCCCCATGCATTGAATATATCACAAATGATCACTGGTTGCATAGGTATGGCATCTTTGGAACCAATGGTCCCTCCCATTCTCTGACAGATGGGGCACGACCTGAAAAAATTGTAAGCATCTTTAAACAAGGTCGGCTAGTAAAATCCACATTGAAGTATCTTCTCAGCGGTCCTCTTCCCAGAATGATGTCCTCCCACCTCTAGGGTATAGCAGAGATTGAGGATACTTTGGTATTCATCTTGAGGAATACATCTTCTCCATATGCAATCTGGTCCTTCAAAGAAAAGGAATGGATCCTCCCAATGGTAGTGTCTCGCTTCATATATGAGACGATCGATTTTATTCTTGGGCCATCCCTGAGGAACGTTCTTGGAGACATGATAATTCACCGTGTTAGCATACCAAGGGAGTGAGTCAATAGTATAAATTGACTCATCTGGGAAGGTTTCACGAATAGATTCAGATTCAAGGATTCTGTTATGGTCGATCCGTGATAAATGATCAGCCATGACATTCTTAATGCCAGGTTTGTCTTTAATCTCCAAATCAAATTCCTGAACAATAGTATCTACCTAAGGAGTCGTGCTTTTGCGTCTTTTTTGGCCATTAAGCATCGAATGGCAGAATGATCTGTGTAAACTGTCACCTTCAATCCAAGAAGTATAGATCAAAATATTTCCAAGGCAAAAACTACAGCAAGCATCTCCTTTTCAGTCATAGTGTAATTTTTCTGAGCATGGTCTAACATTTTGCTTGCGTAGTGAATAGCATACAAGGTTCCATCTTTTCGTTGTCCTAACACAACTCCTACTGCAAAATCAGATGCGTCTGTCATGATCTCGAAGGGAAGAGACCAGTCGAGAGCTTGTAGGACGAGAGTCTCAATGATCCTCCTTTTGAGTAGTTCGAAGGCTTCAAGACACTTATGATCTACTAGGAACTCGGTGTCTTTCCCTAGGAAGCCAGTTAGCGGCTGGGCAATTTTTGAAAAATCCTTGATAAATCTGTAAAATCCGACATGCCCCAGACAAGACAGTACTTGTTTCACATTGGTAGGTGGCTCGAGTTTCTTGATCACATCAACTTTGGCAGGATCAACCTCCATTCCCTTCTTGGTGATGACATGCCCCAATACAATGCCCTCTTTTATCATGAAATGGCTTTTCTCCCAAGAGAGAACCAGATTCATTTCCCTACATTTTTGGAGGACTCGATCCAGGTGTGCTAGAAAATCTTCGAAAGAATCACCATGGATCGAGAAGTCATCCATGAAAACCTCTAGGAAATCACCAACCATTTCGGCAAAAATTGCAATCATGCATCGTTGAAAGGTGCCAGGGGCATTGCAAAGCCCAAAAGGCAGTCGCTTAAATGCATATGTGCTGAAAGGACATGTAAAAGTAGTCTTTTCCTGGTCCTCGGGGGCGATGGCTACTTGATTGTACCCCGAGTACCCGTCTAAGAAACAGAAGTATTCTCTCCCTGCTAATCGCTCCAGGATTTGATCAATAAAAGGCAGCGGAAAGTGATCCTTCTTCATTGCAGTATTCAAGCACCTGTAATCCACACAGACACATCACGACGTGGGTACCCGTGTCGTGATCTCTTCTCCCTCCTCATTAGTGATAATCTGAAGTCCCGACTTTTTCGGAACAACATGCAAAGGTGATACCTACTTGGAGTCAGAGATGGGATATATGAAACCAACTTTACACCATTTTTCGATCTCAATCTTAACCACTTCCCGTAAGTTTGGATTTAACCTACATTGGCATTCACGGGAGGGTTTAGCATTATCCTCCAGGAAAATATGGTGTGAGCACAGGGCGGGGTTTATCCCTGGAAGATCATACAATCTCCAGCCTATAGCCTTGTGATTTTTCTCCAAAACATTAAGCAGGCGGATCTCCTGCTCTTCGGTCAGATGTGAACTGATGATGACCAGAAACTGTCCCTTATCTCCTGCAAGGAAGGCATACTTAAGCATAGGGGGCAATGGTTTGAGTTCAGGTAGGTCTGTACTCTCAGTGGTGCTTCTTGTTGTGATGTGGATGCTTGCAGTGTATTAATATTGGCCACCATCGTGGGTGTTTCTGGGATCGGATCGCTAATGATAGAATGTGATGTGGCAAGCACCGCGTCCAATCTGTGTACCTTACTCTGGTATTGTCCATATGGAGAATGAGATGACAGGTCCAAAGGGACCTCTGAGTCTCCTAGAGAATAGATAGATGCATGAATGAGCTGGTAGACTAAATCATCAATAATTTCCTCTCCAGATGAGGTTGATTCTATCATAGCGGTCGGGTTTTGTTTCCAGGGCCCAACTGTTGCTTCTGTAAATTCTATCCCAGTTTCTGATTTTTCAGACTCAACGCTCGACTCAGTGTCAGGTCTTTGAAACCTAGTTTGCATCATTTTAAGTTCAACTTTTCCAAACTGGATTCTTCCGGATATGTAATCGAATATAGCTCCTGCGGTCCTAAGGAAGGGTCTCCCTAGTATCATCTCGGAGTCTTTTCAATTTCTAGGGACATCCATGTCAAGTATTGTGAAATCTACTACGTAGTTTTGTCCCTCTATGTTGATGACAATGTTTCGAATCTCCCCCTAGGTCTCTTAGTTGATGTGTATGCGAATTGAAGTACAGTTGTAGATTTCTTAAGAGGACCTAGATTTAGATGGTCAAATAGGGTTGTGGGCATGAGATTGATGGATGAACCATTGTCTAATAATGTTCTTGCAAACTTGGTTTATTTGATTTGGCTAGTGACAAAGTGAGCACCCATGTCTCTTTTCTTCCTTGGCAGGTCATTTTTTATAAGATGAGACGTGGCGACTGAGAGTATGTGTTTCTTTGTTCGGTTAGGAGTTTGTTTGCTGGCCCTTGTTGGTGTGCATCTCACCTTAAGGTACTTTCGAAAAGCCGAGTCTCTTTCTATTATCTCGTCTAGGGATATAGTGACCTTAATATTTTCCTTATAGATGCGGGCCATCTCGACATCATTTTTTTGGTTTTTATGTTTTTCTTCTTTCATGCCGTAAGAGCACGGGGGGAAGGGATGGACTTGTTGTGATCAAAACCATCACTTTTATTGAATGAAAACTTGTTTACAGGACTCGAACTAAAAATAGGGAAATTGGTGGTCAGATGTTGCGGATGTCTTGGTGGCGTGTCTTTGTCAGACTAAGACTATGACTCTCCATTATCTCCAGTTGTGCAGTGTATCACGGGTGGTGTGGGTGGATCTTCTTCTTTCTCCTCTTGTCTTCCTTCGTCAATTCCCCCAGGGTTGTGTGAATTGGTGGACACTGGGGCTATGTCACAGTGTTCATTCGCTCGATCAGGCATGGTTATGGTTCTTTCGCTCCTAAGAGAAATATGATGAGCATTATTATTTGATGAGAGCTCGTGTTCATGTACGGAATGCTCAGAGATTAATACCTGATTATGTCCGAGGCTATTTGTGTTAGCTTGGACTTGAGCTGGAATCACGGTCTGGGGTGAGGTCACCTCATCTCTCCATTGAGAGAGTCGATTTATGTAGACTCTCATGTCATGAAGCTCGTCCAGCACTCGCTGGAGTTCCGGAGAGATAGAAGAAGAGGAGGACCCCTGGCCCTACCTGACCTGAGGCTGCTGATATTGTCTGAATTGGCCCTGTTGGTCTTGGCATTGGTTTTGCTGTTACTGTGGTTGCAGGTTTTGATAACCCGTAAGGTACTGTTGTCGCTGCTACGGCTGAGGCTGGTAGGTGGGTCGGGCTTGCGGTGGACGAGGGTTCGGAGTAGAGTTTTGATCTGAACGATTGACCGGTTATAGGTTATACCAAACTCCGTTTATCTCCATGACTTGTGGAGGTTCCTCATAAATAGTTTGAGTGGAGGTTTCTTCAGTTTGATGGGACAAGACTTGGTCTCCACCACAATGGCTCTGTTTCCCTGCCCCTTGACATTGAATGTAGTGAATTTAGTGTATGGGTACGTGGGGTGAAGTTAGGGCGGGTATCTTAGATACTCTGTCAGCCAATTCCTCCATTTGCTCAGGCAATTTAGCCAATTTCTCCATATCAGATGATTTACAGAGTTTGTCTACCTTTTTATATATCTGCTCGACCATAGTTAGCTTATCAGTTATTATTCCCATATCAGCACTGTGATCAGTCATCAGATTATTCACCATCTTTTTGGAGCTATCTATGTAAGCCCAACTGGTGGTTTGTGCACGGCTGGATTCAGCAAATCTCTCGAACACCTTGTAGACGACGTCCTCGTGGCGTCTCATGTAGCTTCCTCCGCAAAATTCACTTACTAACCCTTGAGTCTCAGGGTTCAACCCGCTAACAAGACTTTGGACCAGCATCATTTTACTTATCCCGTGTCCTGGACATTTCTGGATTAAGTCTGTGAATTCTTCCCAGGTTTCATGGAATGGTTCGCTCGGGTGTTGGGTAAAGCTCGTGAGCTGATCCTCATCTAATTGATTCTGCTAACTGGGTAGAATTTATTAAAAAACAGAGTCTTGAATGAGGTCCATGTGGTGACTACTTCCCTAAGTTTTTCAGCCAGTAAGCCGCCTTATCAGTCAAGGCGAAGGGGACAGCTCAATCAAACCAATCAAAGTTACCCAAAAATAATCCAAACAACCTGCATAATATCTCATTCATACACTACAACAACAAATTTTTAAATTCAGATAGAAATTTGTCCACAAAAGATAATAAGAATAATAAGTTCTCATTATTACATGATAAAATATGGAAGAGAAAAGAGAAGAAAAAACTACTCTATGATGTAACCACCTTAATTTCGGTTCTCAGATGCACCACTAGATATCCTGTCCTCAATCTACTGTTCAATGCTTGGTGTTGGATTTCTAAGAGGGGTAACTTGTGAGTTGACTCAGAACGGTTAAAAATATATATGTAGTAAAGAACTGTAGGTAGGCAATGCAAATGCAGTAACTGAATAGGTATAATGAAAAAATTTCTAAAGAAATCAAGTACGGTGCCTATAATTATGTTCTAGTCCTCAAGCATATTTTATAATACTTATACAGTTAATTCACTTCTTTCAATTTCTTAATCCATAGCTTTATTTATTTATTCCGAGTTTACGTGTCAAAGGAGAAACTCTACACTAGGAATGAAACTTGCATTGCTCCATTCAGAGTGCTACCTAAAACCTGTGCCCAAGTGTGATTCTCCAACTAATCTAGCTAATAGTACTCTAACCCTCGGGACATGCAACATGTAGCTCAAGGAACCACAGCTTCATCAACTGAGTCTGTCGAAGGAGTCTCGCTAGCCTCAGAATAAGTGGCCACAATTACATATCAATATGGTGTGATCCACACGTGCATCTACCTAATACTCTCCATAGTACCTACCACCCACCGACTCTGTGATGACCCTCAAGTGGAATGACTCACTATTGGCTCAACCGGACTACAAGGATGTGCATCCACCTTATAGTGTTTACTTTTTATTCCTGCATGCAAACCATACTTCCCTTGAAAGTTCTAAATATTGGTCACAAGCTTTCATTAGTACCATTTATTTAATATTTAAGACCCTCAGATCACAAAATATTTTATCTAGACAATCTACCTTGTTCTTTGATATGCCCTTAGCCAATCAAAAGAAAATTTAATGCATTGGATTTCTCGATGTACCCCGATACTTAACATGGGTTCCTTGGAGCATTATACTTGCATTTAATACAAAGAGTTGATTTCCTCATATGACTTCGTCCCATAAATATTGATACACAAACTCATCTGGTAACTATGGCTACAATAATTTTGATCTGGTGAATCATAGAAGCATATGAAAAGTAAATTCGCCACCAAAACTTATACTTACCAATCATGCCAATGAATGGCTCACGAGGCCATTCACAGAGGATGAAATTTGGGATGCTCTTAAATCGATAAACTCCAATAAGGCACCGGGGCCTGATGGATTCAATTCCAGATTTTTCAAGAGGCACTGGCAATTGGTCAAAGAGGACATATGTAGTGCGATTGATTTCCTCTATAATGGAGGCAACATGGTCAGGCAACTCAACCACACTTTTCTTACCCTGGTGCCTAAGACCCCCTCTCCGAGGGGGATGGGTGATTTCCGCCCCATTTCTTGTTGCAACGTGGTCTACAAACTCTTTTCTAAGGTTCTTGCGATCCATTTGGCTGAGGTACTTCCCCTACTCATCTCCCCAAACCAGACTGCCTTTATCAAGGGGAAATTGATCGGGGACACCATCAAATTGGTACAGGAACTTTTGTGGGGCTTTAATAGAAGGCGTTCTATCAACAGGGCCTGCCTTAAGGTCGATTTAACTAAAGCTTTTGATTCCTTGGAGAGCTATGGGATTTAATGATAAGTGGGTTGGGTGGATCCAAAACTGTATCGCCACCACCTCTTTCTTCATCCTCCTTGATGGATCTCCTCATGGCTTCTTCAGAGGTACCCGGGGTCTTCGGCAAGGGGACCCTTTGATCCCCCTTCTCTTTGCCATTGCCCTGGAATCACTATCCTCCTTGATTGGGATTGCTGTTAACAATGGCTCGTTCAAGCCCTGGGGTAGGGGTAGGACCTCGGCCCCTACCCACCTGATGTACACCGACGACCTACTGATCTTCTCAAAGGGAACCACGAATGCCCTTCTGGAGGTTAACCGCATTCTCAACGATTTTCAAGGTATCTCGGTCCTACAAATGAACGTCGTGAAGAGCAAGATTTTTCGCCCCACGTGCTTCCAGGACTGTCTTTCCATCTCTCTGCATCTTGGTCTTCTTAGCCGGCCCCTTCCAACATCATACCTGGGTATCCCTATTGCCCCTTGCTCGAGGAGGTCACTCACCCATGGTGCCTTGATTGATCATGTTAGGGTCCTGCTTGAGGGCTGGCAAGCAGTGACCCTCTCGATGGCCAGCCGTGCGCAACTTCTTAAATTGGTGGTCTCTGGTGTGCTACTTTACTGGATGGCTGCTACCATCATTCCCCTTGCCACTGTAAGGAAGATCGACATGTACTATGTCAATTTTCTGTGGGGGAGAAAGAGGCACGATATTGCCTGGTCCACCCTCTGCCTCCCAAAATTGGAGGGGGGCATCGGGATCCGTTCTCTCGTCACCCTCCGTGGTGCTATGATTGTGTCCTGGTCTTGGAGGCTCCTAACTGCTGATTCCTCCATCTGGGCCTCTTTCATGAGGGAAAAACATCTACACTGCCGTTCACTCTGGGACGTTCAGCCAACCCCTGTAGACAGCAATGCCTGGAGGGCTATTTTGAAGAGCATAGATTCTTTCTCCAGGGCGGTTTTCCATAACGCCAATTCTTCGGTTCACTGGACCTTCTCCCCTATGGGCTACTCGTTCTCTAGCGCGGTGGAACTCACCCGGACCTCGCCCCCCTCCAACCTTGGGCTCCATGCGTTTGGGGAAGGGCATCCCACGGCGGATGTCCTTCTCTACTTACAGAGCGGTTCTCGGGCGTCTCCCCACCACCGATTGCCTTGCCATGTTTGCTATCTGCCCCGCTTCACCCTGCTACCTCTGTCTCCAGGATCAGGAGATCCATGAACACATGTTCTTTAGCTGTTGCTACTCGAAAATGGTCCTCCTGTCCATTTCAAACGCATTGGGTCTGTCACTCCAATGGGATTCCCCCTTGCGTGACCTACTGACCAGAACTGCCAATATCATGGACACCCAACTGCGAGAGTGAACACCACTTCTCCTTGCTATGATGATCTCCATTCTTTGGGAGGAAAGAAACAATAGGTGGTCCTCTGGCTCCCAACGCCCTCCTGTGGAGATCGCCACAAAACTCATACAAGACTATGCTATGATGTGGTGAATGTCTCTTTGGAAGTCTTTTAACCTTGTTTTTGCGTATACAAACAATATACAACCATGCTCTTCTGCATTTTTTGGGGCCGCCCTTTTTCTGGTCTTAGCAAAGCTGGACCGGTAGTCACCTGTAATCGTCCATTTTTTGGATTAATGAAATACAAATCGTACTTATCAAAAAAACAGTAAATCCAATAATGGGAAGAAAAGACA
Source organism: Ottelia alismoides (assembly GCA_037367405.1). NCBI lineage: Eukaryota > Viridiplantae > Streptophyta > Magnoliopsida > Alismatales > Hydrocharitaceae > Ottelia > Ottelia alismoides. The sequence continues at coordinate 453,432 of JAZKJV010010769.1, read as the reverse complement.
TACTTAAAAGATGAAAAGATGAAACTAAGATGAGTGATTCCTAGTTGTATGACCATATATTATTTTCAAGGTTTTGAGATTGAACAAGTACCTAGCGAAAATTTAAGCTACTAAACTTCATAAGCATGAGTATTACTGTCAACTACTTTGTCAATCATTTATATGTGTCCATCATTTTCTAAATCCCTAAATACGTTTACAGATGGAAACTACCATGTAATTGCACATACATTTGTTATCACATAACAATAAAAAACTTTATTTACATCGTACCACTTAGGCGACCTTTATTTACGGCAAAGCATAGCATTATATAACAACTTGTGTAAAAGAATCTATTTTTATAAAAATATTAAAACCTTACATACAAATCTCTACTCCTAGATTTTCATGCTATATAAAGATTATGGAGCATGTAGGATTCTAAGTATTAGCGTATATAACATATATATTCTAGTTGATAGTATATGACAAGTAAATGTGAATCCAATAATCCAAAAAAGACTACTGCTATAATTTAGGAAAGTCAAGGGTATATTAATTTATATGAGCACGATCCTCTCTTATTTGTTAAGTAAAGACTGCAAAATACTAAAGTATAAGAATAAATGATGACAACAATTATTATAATGCCGTGATAACTTGTGATATGTTATATATGATCATTTCGAATATCAACTATCTTAAAGAATACATTTCCTTTGATTTCATGAATGGTAACGTCATTTAATTTAAAATTAATACCGAGCTAGCATGGGAAATTTTAAACATTCAAAGGATATGCAAAACATGAAATAGCTTACCTCGGAAGATAAGGCTTATCAACTAAACCTATCTATGGCTATAATATTTGCTACCATAGTACTTTCCCAAACAAGTATGAACAAACCTACTCCCAAACAAAGTTCATAGCACGTGAAGTACTGCAAGATGCCTTAATCTAATATATGTTAAATAGGGTAATCATCCATTAACAAGATTGACCCACGAGAAGGATAATTTAATATGAGATTCTAGATATACCAACAACAAGAGGCAATCCAGGGGACGAATTAAACCGAGCAATCATCCCCAAAATCGCATTCTCCAATATTGCAAGATATGTGAAAGAAAATGGAGAAGGCTGAAATCTGGTACCTGCATGCGAGCCTTTGATCCATGCACATGAACAACGATCTAAGTGTTGTGTCGCCTTTCCGTTGCGTAGACATTCTTCATCCACGCCTTCCTCTTGTCCCTCAATGGAGAAGAAGAAAGGGAAAATCGACTTTGAGAGATGAGTACAAGGAAAGAGATCAATGGGATCTTAAATACCATTCAAGGGCAATTTTAGGAAATAAAGTTATCAACTTTGAGGTGAAAATATACCTCAAAATATCCTCCAACCAGTAGAATAAAATAAAAAATTGTATGACTCATTTCCATAAATGTTCCTAACCACGGTTCACTAAAAATGGCATAACTTCCTCTTACGAACATAGATTCACACATTCTTGATCTCGTTGGAAAGCACATGATGAGTTTGAATATGAAATTGAATAGGTTTTGAAATTTTGAAAAAAAAAACAAAATTCCAAGGTACTACATCATAACAACCTTAAAACAAGTCTCGTCCTCGAGACATATATTGCACAGTATGTAACATAACAACCTTAAAAGGTTGAACCCCATCGAGTAATTAATAACAACCTTAAAATTATAGAAGTATGATTTAGAGATTACCTTCAAAAAATGTGGGTAGTCTCGTCTCATATTTACCTCGGGTTCCCAAGTGACCTCCTTAGAGTTTTGTCGCTGTCAAAGGACCTTTACCAAAGGTATCTCCCAATGCCTCAACTTCTTTATCGAGCGATCAATGATTCTGACCGATTCCTTGGGGTAATCAGGGTTGCGTTCACATGAAGATCATCATAGTCGATCACGTGCGATGGGCCATGCTTATACCTCCTTAAGTTGGAGATGTGAAATATATCATGTACACCTGCCAAGTGAGGGGGAAGCGCCAACCTATATGCAATACTACTAATCCTGTCAAGGATCTCAAAAGTCTCGACAAACCGTTGTACTAATTTCCCCTTAATTCCAAGTTGTTGAACTCCATTTGTAGAAGATACTTTCAGGAAGATAAAATCTCCAACTTCAAATCTAAGATCGGTACGTCATCTATCACTATAACTCGTTTGTCTACTCTATGCAATAAGCAGCTTTTCCCAAGTTGTCTTAATGGCCTTAGCAGTTTCCTCCAAATATTCTATCTTGTGCAACTGGTTATGCATGACCTCTTACCAACTTCAGGGTGTACTGCATCACCTCCCATATAATGCCTCGAAAGGAGTCAAGCCGTTGTTGGCATGGTAAACGTTGTTGTATGAAAATTCATCTAAAGGAAAATGGTCCTTCCAAGGTCCTTTCCACTCTAGTATGCATGCTTTAAGAAGGTCCTCTAAAGTATGTATCGTTCTCTCAAATTGTCTGTCAGTTTGAGGATGGTAAGTTGAACTGAGACACAACTCTACTTCTAAGGAATTCATAAACTCCCTCCAGTAATGAGAGGTAAAGCTTGGATCATGATTAGATACGATTTGCTTTGGTAAACTATGAAGCCTAACAATCTACTTGATGAAGATCACTGCAAGTTGTATTGGAGTGCATGGCATGCTTACAGATACAAAGTGTAATGACTTTGTAAGCTTGTCGACTACCACCCATATGGCATCAAGACCGTTAGAAGCTTTAGGAATCCATGTAACGAAGTCCATAGATATACCTTCCCACTTACACTCGAGAATTGGAAGGGACTGCATGAGTCCAGGTGGCCTCTTATGCTCGGCCTTAATCTGTTGGCATTATCATACACCTTGCCACAAAATCAACCACATCTCTTCTCATCTGCTTCCATCAAAAAAATTTCTTTAAATCCTTATATATCTTGTTGCCAACATGATGTATCGATAGTCGAGAGATATGTGCCTCATGCATGATCTAATTTCTTAGTTCCATATCCGCAGGAATACATAAATGATTGCCATTTCTTGGTACACCATCTTGCCATGAAAAGCCAACCAAGGTCCTAATGAATCCCGTATTCATCATGCTAAAATTGGTCAATTAGGCTTGATTTCCCAAAATTCACATGCATTTAATCATTAATAGAGCATCATTAGCATTCATACGTGTGTAAATAATATTAGCATTTCATCATGCATAATTGCATTAAAAATTCCATGTAAATTAGCCCAAAAAGACGCTAACTTTTCTTATTTTTAATTAATTCATCCTAACTCCGATTGGCCCCAACCACCTCCATTGTGTAGATATTACTAACAAGAATAAATAAAAAATACAAAAAATACTAACTCCAATAAGTGTCAAATAATCCCAAAGTCTAATTTCACATCTGAAGGACTAAAACGGGCATATCTCCCTCATACAGTGTTCAATTTTGATCTACTCACTTTTAAAGTACTCCATTTTTAAATACCTTCAAAACAAGACCAATTTCGTAAAATTCGGAGCTCATATATGAAAGTTGGGTTTTGGGCCTCATTTGCGCATTTTGACTTTTTGCTATTTTTTATGTGAGTTTTTATGTACATAATTAACCCTTTTAATTTTATTTCTTCTTCACTTGTGTCCTTTGATGAAAGTTTTATTAAGAAATCCAAATCTAGATTAAAACTGAAATCAAAGAAACTGACTGAGTCCAAGTGTCTTTTGTGAGTCTGTGCAAAAATTGTGTGTTTCTTCTATTTTATTTCCCTTTTTTATTTATTGAAATTCCAAAAAAATAGATTAGTGTGTAAATAAATTTCTTGTATTTTATCGCATTTTTTCTTGATTTTTTTATACTTTTTAAAACCACCAAAAAAATTACAAAACTCGAAAAGTCAGTTTTCTATATACATGGAAAACCATCAAAAATATCACTTCGCACAGGTGATCTCTTTTGTTCCCGAATCCTTCATGAAAGTTGTTGATCTCGTCAAGACAAACAACTTTGGTGAAGGAAATTTTTTGATCCAAGGTCTCCTTCTATTTCTTTTCTATTTTTCTTTATCTTTAAATTTTGAAAATTTTTTGGGGTGCCACGTGGCACCCCACGTTCTCTCTCCACCAGCCCCCGAGTCACGTGCCTAGCACGTGAACTTCTTCTCCTTCCCAACCATTACAAGCTCCATCCCACGGCCTCACCGGCCATACCCCTCCACCTCTGCCTTGCATGTCCCTCCACGCCTCTGGCCGTTACGAGGCCATCGACCACCGTCACTCCTCTTCCACATCATCTCCTGCCGTTACTCCTCCCTCCTCCCTATTTAACCTCACGACCTCCCTCTTCATGGGCATCCGCCATTCTCCTGATGGCTGGTGACAACAGCCTCACCGGCGTGATCCAATGGCCGAGCTTCGCCCTCTGCTGCTGCCTCGCGTGACAAGCGACCGAGCTTCACCTGGAGATCACCCCTGCTACCTCCCTTCAGGCGAGTTGATATCCCCCCTTCGTATCCTTCTCCCGATCCCTATACTCTTCGCGTCATTCCCAGCTCCACCGCACCTTCGACCTTGCAAAGGTCGGAGTTTAGCTCCGATACCCAACACCCGAGCGCAGAACCCCGACTACCTTCCTCCGATTTCGTCTAACGCATGCAGGTAAAGATCTCTAAACCCATCGAGGACCGCCGCCCCACGCGATCTCCACCCTTCGCGCTCCGCCAGCCGTGCCACCACCCTCCAGGCTCCGCCGGTCGTGTGTCGATCGACCCAAGCCCAACCGTCGCCCCCGTCGCACTTCTCTCATGCAGCCGGCCAGCTCGCCTCCGCGCCTCGCCTCCACCGCCAGGGGTACCACCCTCCGCGCTCCGCACCTCTCCTCCGTTGTCAGGGGTACCCCCCTCCGCACTCTGCGCCTCACCTCCGCCGCCGAGGGTAACACCCTCAGCGCTCCGCCCTCCAGCCGTCGTTGGATCAGGGCAAATAGACCTTGATCCGACGGCCCCAGAGTCGCCACATGGAAGCATCTAGCCGCCCCTCCAAACCTCGAGGCTTGGGATATCCGAGCCTCCACTCGCCACCACCTCAGCTCGGCCAGTCCAAACCTCTGGTTCAGCGCCTGAGCCTCCGCCATAGCTGCCGAGCCTGAGGTCCGGCACCCGAGCCTCAGCCCCGGGCCGCCCGAGCCTCCGCTCCGCCTCCAAGCCTCCTGGCGCACGTGATGCGTTAGGGGAAAATCGCAAAAGGTCCCTCCATCGTTTCGAAAATTACAAATATGCCCCCGTTAGGGGTAAATTGCTGAGGGGCCCCTTCGTCTTTGTGAAATTACAGATAAGCCCCTCCAGGGACCTGTTTGAAGGAAAAACTTTATTTTATTTACACTTTATTCCATGCAATTTCATTTTAGCATATCTCTCTCATACGAACTCCGTTTTTAGCATATAATATGTCATTTTGAAGCTCTTTTCGTGCTCTTTCACTTGGCATTATTTGTGACAGATTCGAGTCTGTTTAATGATAATTATTATTGAGGGTATCTATTGACTCTTGCAGGATAATTTTGACATATTTATGTTAGATTTTCATGGATAAATTGATGAATCAATTCTTACATAGGTGTTCTTATGAAGGATAGATATTGATCTCTCATTCTTTTACATGATCAATTTTATTGAGGCTTCGATTAGAGAATAATCATTTATCAATAGAATCATTTGCCTTATCTCAGTAATTTGCAGGATTGTTTCTCAGAAATATTTTCCTTCTTGCCTACTTCTGGAGATATTTTCCTGAACATAATTTTTTTCGATCTGTGATATAAATTGAGGATTAATTGACTTCATTAATTGATGATTTGAAGCGTGAAAAGTCACAGATCCTGAGCCAAATTAGTGTCTCTTTTAATTTCCTTGTCATAGCATTTCTTCGCATTTGTATTATATTTTTTCAATACAGAAATTAATCAACCATTAATTAATTATTTAAATTAATTAAAGATCACGCAACTAAAAGTCATCGTTCCATGTGTTCGACCTTGGTCAACTTGTAAAGTTAAAATATTCCAGAACATTCAAAGATTGTAGTTTTTGATCGACTGATTTTCGTCTGCTATACTACAATTTTTGTTTATTAAAGAGGTGGATTTCGCGTTCATCAAGTGGCGTCGTTGGCAGGGAGCGACGAATTTTTAGGGTTTTAAATTATTTTTGTAATTAATTTTTGTGAAATTTATTTCTATGTCATTTTTTCCTTTTCTACATCTTATGTTGCATTTCTCTCTTACTTTTGTTACTAACCGCGATTCCTCTTTTTGCAGACTACTGGGAGCAAAAATTTGGAAGTTAAATCAAGGATCTGAAAGGATAGAGATTGAATTTTAATTTTTGTGTGAGAGAGAGTTATTCTAGATTTAATTTTCAGCATTATTCACATGATCCCTCTCTCTTTGTATCATGTTAATTTGTAATATTCAGGACTGGACTCACTGTTGCATGACGTAGAATTTAGGAGCACGTACACTAGAGTAGAATTATTTTTGCTTGTGTTCGTAATTTTAGGACACACATTATTCACTAACTAGATGCACTGGTAGATCGTTCAACTTAGCCAAATTTTGAAATCAATTCTTCCCGCTAATAGAACTATCTGCTTAGGGCATTTTTCATATGTGCATATCATTTAGTGTAATTTAAATTCCTTGTCTTGCATCCCGCATGAAAAACGTGAGGATTCACTGTAAGTCTTCTTCTTAAGCATGCATCATTGATTTACGTTTGCATTAGTGATGAATCCACATTTCATCATCTTTATTCTATCATTTTGGCACCAAAAACCCTAGCAAATGCCTGTAAATAACATTAAAATCATCATCTTAGCATTCATGCATGTGCATCTAAACAGTGTATAAATTACTGTAATTAAGGCCAAAATTATAGAATAAATAAAGAAAAGAAAAAGAATAAAATATTGTAAATATTTTATGACCCAAAACCCCGAGACCTAGGCATCTTGATGAATAGGTCGACAAGGAATAAAGTAGGGGGAGATAAGGTCAGAAATACAGATAAAATACCTGTACATTCTATTCATTCTTTATTCATTTTTGGGACCTATTTTTGGTTCCACTTTTTATACATCAAATAAAGAAACTTTGTACATGAAAGTTGTAGATAATAAAATAAAAAAAATACAAAATTGATTTCACAGAAAAACAATGTACAGATACAAAGTTATGGTCTGAATAAGAATCCAGAATCCCAACTTCCCAGACCCGTATCTCACAACTGACAACTCCAAATGCAGCATACTCACCTTTAATTGTATATAGAAGAAAATAATCTATCCAATGGTGGTGGTTTCGCATTTGGCGGAGCTACGGTTTGAAAGTTGAGTTTTGGATCCTCATGTACATTGTACAAAATTAAAATATTCAATTTATTCTTTATTCATTATTTATTCATTTTTATATTTTTATAATGTTGTAGATATTATTTATAATAATTATGTACATTAAAATAAGAATAAAAATCTAAATAAAAACAAAAATAAAAATACTTGTATAAAGAATACATAGGTAAACTACCTATACATATACCTATACAAAACACTTTTATATTTTATTTAACATACAAAATAAATCAGAAAAATAAAATAAAAATATATTTGTGTATATAAAAGTGTTTTATAATTTTAGAAAATAAGAAATGAAAATAATAAAAATAAAATACATAAAATAAAAATCAAATACTTAAATACATAGGTATTATACCTATATCGGGTTAAAAAGGTAACTTGTAAAAATATAAGTCATAAAAATAAATAAAAATCAGAATAAAATACTACATAAAATTTTAGACATTTTTCATCTTATAACTTTAAAATTAATAAATTCATCTTCGATTTTTAAATGATTTTATAAATCATTTTTTGGGGTTTTTCCTGGTTGGTCCACGTGGACCAACCAGGGGGCGGTCTTAGTTGACTCGGGTCAACTACCTGCCCTCCACCCATGTGCGTCTGTCAGAGTGCGTTTGACCTCGTTTTGGTCGATTTTTCCTGATCACATCTTGCACCATTCCATGATGGAGTCTTGACAACTTTTTCTCCTCGATTATCAAGCTTGCTCGCCCTAGGATCATCTCAAGGATTGGATCAGTGTGTCACCCGAGGTGCCTTGATCTTTGGAGCACCTTGGTCAGGGGTCAAACCAGATATAACGACCCCCCACTTTGAATTTGATTTTTGGACTTCCTTCGGACCACCCCTCTCCACCTTCGTGCGCTCAAGACCTTCCTGGAGGTGACAGCTCCAGATCACGCTCTTCAGCCTAGGTGATCGAGGTCGGAGAAGCTCCCAGCACCTCCCGCAACCCGGCGGTCGAGGTAACGTTTCTCCCTCTGGCTCCGGCCATTGAGGGCCCTTTCCCCCTTTTATTTCTTGCTCCTTAGCTTAGCCATAGGTCTAGGATCATTAGCCCCCAAGAAATTTTGAGTTTAGTCTACTCCGTCACCAAATCATACCACCTCGCCGGAGCGCAACTCCGGCCGATCATCTCCCCGTCGATCCACGCTCCCCCACATCCATCCAAGGGTCCAGGCAGTTTGCCCTGGACCCCTTGACTCGTTTTGCAGGTCAATGCGCCCTTGAGAGCATCTGGAGGCGAGTTTTGAAGCTCATCGGAGCCAACGAAGCCTCCCAGCTCCGCCAGTCACCAGCGAGCACCACGGCCACCGCCGTGGCTTTTTGACGACTCCAGACGATAGAGGAGAACCTGAGGAGGCCGCAGCCCGATTTTGAAGCCCAAAAGCCATCGGAGCTGGCCGGAGGAGCTTGAGGAACTTCGCCCAGCCGGAGCTCCGCCGTGCTCTTCCAGCTGCCTTCGCCACCGTCCGATCAAGGGAGCCCCTCCAGTTAGAAAGCGGACCGTCCGATCGTCAGCGCTCAGCCACCGTTGATCTCAGCCGAGATCTAATCTCAGACGTCCACCAGCGACGTGTCACCGGCCATTCGGATTGCGCCACGTGTCACGTGGCATCTTCCTCGCCGTTGGATCGCGCGCCGAGGGTATTTTGCATCTACACCCTCACGCCTTTTGTATTTATATTTTAGTTTTAAAACTTTCTTCTGTAGTGTAAAGTTTTTGTAATATTTGCACAAAGACCCCTAAGCTTCTTGTATTTCCATATAGGTCCCCTGCCACGTCACCTCACGTGACCAGTTCACGTGAGGTGTGGGCATTTTGCAAGGGTACCCTCGACCTTGTTTGTATTTTATTTTAGTACCAAAACTTTGACATCAGGTGTTATATTTTTGGAAATATTGCAAGTAAACCCCCAGGTCTTTGAGAAATTACATTTTAGTCCTCACCAGGCGCGTGCAAGTCACGCGCCCTGGTGGGAAAATTGCTAGGACATCTAGGCGGGTTTTGTAATTGAATTTTGGTGCTATTAATTGAATAATCAGTTCAAACTTTTGTGGAAATTTGCATGTTCGCCCCTGGATGTTTGAGAAATTGCAAATCTACCCCTGCCAGGCCTGTTTAACATTTGGATGCTTGTTCTAATTATTTAAACTATCATTTTAAGTCCAAAAATTCCACAAAATTAGGGTTTAGCTCCTGTTAACTTGTGCTTCCATGCTATCAATTTAGTTTTTGATTTTGTTTTATTTTTATATTTATTAAAAATAAAAAAACAATCTTTTTATTCACTGTTTAGCTTAGAAAATACCAAAAAAATATTAAAACACTTTGAAAAATTCCACAAAAATTCCCTAGTGTCTATTTTATCATGTTTTAGTGTTAGTCAAAAAATCATTAAAAATTTCAAAAGAAAAACACTAAAAATTTAAAAACACTCAAAAACTTCAAAAAAATATATAAAATTAAAGAAAACTCCAAAAAATACAAACTCAGTTCCTGTTTGTTCTTTGTTTCATTCTCTTTATTTTAAAATTAGTTTGAAAAATTTTGGTTGCTGTTTGTTATTTTTAATTCCTGTTTTATCCCCAGGCAGCAACTTTTTCACTGATTACTCTTATTTCAGTATTTTAAAATACTAAAAACACCTTGAAAAATCCCCAAAAAATCACAAAAATAGTAAAAAATCTTAAAAATACCAAAAGCATTTTATTTCTGAATTTTTGGCTACTTTGCACATTTTTATAAATATTTTATCTTACCTTTCATTACATTGTTTTTATATTCCAATATTGAAAAAAAATATATATAATATAAAATTATAAAAAAATCAGAAAATTAAAAACAAAAATACAAAATTAAAAATTAAAAATAAAAAAATTAAAATTAAAAACCCACAAAAATTTCCTTTGATTGCTTGCTTAGTGTAGACACTTGACACACACATTCACTTGTGCACCAATTTTTGAACTACCCTGTTTGCTCCCTGTGTTCGAACTCTCTGCATACTTGTCACTATACACCATTTGTGCAGAGTTAAAAATAAATTTTAACTCCACATTATTTCTAATTTATTGATCTTTAGTGTGGGTTAATTGTTGACTTTAGTCCAGATTTAGAGTCGTCAATACACCGACTGAGTTCACGCTTTGTGTTGAACTTAAGACCACCTATTTCTGGCTAAATCAAATGGCGCCGTTGCCGGGGAGCAACAGCGAGTAGCTCATTTTTGTTTACTAGTGTTTAGTGTTTACCATAGCTTCATTTCATCTCTCTTACATTTTTGATATATATATTGCTTGAGCTATCTGACCACCCTTTCTTATCTTCTTGCGAGGGACCGCGGAGCGAGGCGGATCGCTTAGGTGACCCGGAGCATCCTTGGGAAGCGGAGCCGGCCTTTCTCTAGCCAGGCCGGTAGGAGAGAGCAAGAGGATTGAGAGAGAGTGATTAGTTTAGTTGCTTTTTATTTTTGTGAGAGAGTGACCTATTAATTTGTAATAATACAGGTACATTGGACTCTTGGACACTTGGACACTACCGGGCCTAATTTCCAAGTGCTTGTACACTTGGGGGCTCACCGCGGTTTTTCTCGCGTTTTTATCGCTTGTCATTTGCCGGTTTTGTTTTCCTTTTTCCTTTCTTTTGTGGATTGAGCCCTTAGATTATAGGTCCTGCTTGATTCGATTAGAATAGGTCCAAACACACTAATTACCTTTGCATGTTCCTATAGATCGTTGTTGGACTTAGACTAATTTAATAGTTAGCTAGTAGCTTTCGATCCACGCGCCGCGAGCTCATTCCCGAACAAGCGCTTTCTCCTAACTCAAATGTGTTGAGCAGAGGAGGGGTGAGCCTAGACCAGACACTCGGATTGGGAGTTAGTAGCTAGCTTGTGGTTCTTCACGCTAGCAGTTGCCTATTCTAGGACGATTTCCGCTTTGCATATCGCCATGTAGATTAGGTTTACAAATTCTGCTTTGCATCCCGTATGGAGAGAGCTGGGATTCGCTGTAAGTCTTCTTACTTTGCATGCATCATTTAGGCACAAAGGTGAGATTTCCACCTTGGTGTCGACTTGCACGGCTTTTCCGACTCTATTCTCCCTCTGTTTTTGGAACAAAGTAGGATCTAGAAAATACAAAAACCGTTAGGCGCTTGTTTGAATTCACTCAAAAGAAGCGATAACACCAAAAAAATTAAAAAAGGGACTGCTAAGAAAACTTGACCAAAAATAAAATCGGTAATTGGATTCATTGCTTGGGGAGAGTAACACCCTCACTTGTATTCAGGTTGCATGGGAAGGTCTCCTTCCAAGTGAGGTGAGCGCTTCGTAAGGATTAGAGCCAAAAACCCAACTTGTGGCTGCCTTGTGTATCGCCTGGATTTCCGAAGTATTGGCGCTACTATCGTACGTAGTCGAGTAGGACTTGGTCGCCATTGGTGACTCACTATTGTGTGAGCGCCGACCTTGTCCGAAGTACCGAGCTTAGGCCACGTCTTCACGGGTGTGTCTGTCACACCGGCTGCATCTGAGTAGGATCTTGCACGCTCACGGGTGATTCCGTTGCGAGCGAGGTCCGAAGTATCGGTTTCGCCTATCGGCTTCCTCCCTCTATTTCTTTGGCTGAGTAGGGATCCAGGAAGGGTTACAAGGACCTCAAAAAGCGCAAGTTACAGGTTACACAGGAGGAGGACAAGTACGGGGACACTTTCCTGGCAGTACTCTCTCTCCTTTAGGCGTAGCGTTCTAAGGACTCGTGAAAAGATAACTTCCTGAAACAAGCTAAAATTGACAAGATAAAAGCCGAACCTTCACGGCTTCACGTGTTGAGTTGGTGAACTTACCCCTGCTTTGTGTTTGATTGCTAGATTTGTTTAGGTCAAGATCAAAAACACAACACAATTGTGCGCGATTTTGTTGCATCTCATTTCATTCCTCTTCTTCTTCTCTTGCATTTTCCCTGCTCTTACCAAATAATCAAGATGATGGGACAGAGATCTCTTAGGTCGACTTTGTCGGCACCGCTATCCAGCACTCCTCCTCATTCATCTAGGAATACCTCAGAGAGTCCGCTCTCCGAGCCCGAGTTTACATCCACCCTGTTCCCCCTCGACCACCCTTCTCATTCTCCTTCTCTCAGTCCAATTGTTTCAGAATTCAGTGCATCACAGAGTTCGGCTCATTCAATAGCACCTGAGATGGCCTCTTTTGCTTTTTCAGAAAATCCAGCGATGGGAGACAGAGGCGAGCACCCAGATGACCATGATCACCCTCCATTCATAATTGATCAGGTGGCCATCAACAACTCCTTGTTAGCGTCCCTGGAGAACATGCAGAGACAGATCCGTGACCAGGGTACCTTCATGGGTGATCTGATGAGAGAGATAGCACTAATGAGAGAGAACCGACCTGGGGGCGGTGGCGGTGGAGGAGGACCAGATGCAGGAGGAGGCGATCCAGACGCTGAGCGACCGCCACAGACCATCATGAGGGAGTTGCACAACCCGGCTGCATCCCTTACTCACCGTTGGATCAGACTCCCGCCAATTCACGGAGATTTCGAGCTTCGGCCCCACACTATCCAGCTTCTACCCAAGTTCCATGGGTTGCCGACCAAAGAGCCGCACCTCCACCTCCAGGAATTCGAGATGATTTGCAGCACTATCCATGATCGGTTGATGACCGAGGACACCATCAAGATGATTGCCTTTCCATTCTCTTTGGTTGATAGAGCCACATATTGGCTCAAACACCTTGGGCGATTCATCGACACATGGGCAGATCTCCGGACCGCGTACCTGAAGAAGTACTACCCTCTCGACCGGACAAACGCAGCTCGAGCCATGATCAGCAACTTCGTCATGATCCCAAATGAACAGTTCCATGAAGCCTAGGATTGATTCAGAGAGCTCATCGACCGGTGTCCACATCATGACATCTCCAAGCCCAATCTCGTGCAGAGTTTCTTCTGTGGGCTGACACCGGAGCTGCAGGGGCTTGTGAACGCCTCTTGCGGTGGATCTTTTATTTTTCCAAGGGTGAAGACGACGTCTGGACCATCTACAAGGGCATGGCAGAAAACTCCACAGTAATGGCCCAAGCCCGAGTCTACACACAGCAGAAGCCCCCGCAAGGAGCAGGATCATTTCAGAGGATCGCCCGCATCGATGCCGGTCCCAACACAGTGTCAGCTGCCGCAGCCCAAGCTGAATCAGCCGCAGCCGACATGGGCATCATCAGTGAGAAGCTGGACCGCCTCGAGATCCTCGAGAAGAAACAGATGCAAGGCATGGCCCAGATGGACCAGATTGCCAAGACCATGAGTGATCTGAAGACGCAGATCTTGTGCGTTCAGGAGGCACAAACTCAGTCACAACAGCCTCCCAGATCATGTGCTGATCCGAGCAGTCGCAATGCCAACCAGCCCTCTACCTCATACCGTCAGGTGAACCATATCCAGGCAGAGCCGGTTCTATTGTTACCGTACTATCCATCGCAGCCGCCATCTACGGACACGCAGATGATGGTCTATCAGCCGGAGCAGCCACTGGCCGTTCTTCCTCCACCCTCCTTTGAGCAGGAACCATTGATGGAAGTCAATGGGATTTGGTACGACCGATACCCTCAGCCTGGGATTCGTCGGGATCACCCCGGATTCCGTTGGGGCAATGGTGGATCCTCCTCCCAGCAGCAGAACCCTGTCCAAGGACAGCAGAACAGCCAGCCACAACAGCAACACCAGCAGCCCCAGTATGCCCATCAACAACAATATCAGAGTGGTCCTCGTCCCTCCTATCAGGGACAGCAGTGGAGGCAGCGACAGCAGCCTCAGCATTCCTATCACCATCCTTCCCCCCAGTATCAGCCACAACAACAACAGCCCCATTTCCAGCAGGGACACCCATCCGGTTCTCAGGGTCCTGCCTTTGAGAACCCATCCCTTGATGATCTTTCCCGCTTGCTTTCTGAACAACGAGCATCTTTCAGGCAAGAAATGGATGAATTCCGGCAGGAGATGAGGGACATCATAAAAGGCAAGGCCGCCATACCCGCTCAGATTGAACCTAACCCGAACAATCTGAAAAGGAAGTCTGAGCAGGTAGAGTTTACAGAGGATACTTCTCCTAGTGATGATTTGAATGATATGTCTTATTCATTGAATGATGCTGATTTTGTAACTACTAGGAGCGGTAGGATGCCAGCCAGCGCCGCCTCTTCTGAGCGACAACCAGAGGCAGGATCAGGAGCGCCAGAAGAGCAGAATAGCGGTGCTGATGCCGCTAATGATGATGTTGAAGACGGTGGTGCTGATGCCACCAATGATGGAGATCCAGACGACGGTGCTGATGCCGTCGTAAGACCAGATGCAGACGGTGGTGCTGAAGCCACCATTTTGGATGATGAACCAGAGCGCGGTGCTGATGCCGCGAAGACCGGTGCTAGTAGTGGTGCTGAGGCCACCACGTCTACTTTTGTTGAGCCACCATCTGTGATGTTGCCACATTTTGTACCCAGAGACTTTAGGAACAAAAAGAAAAACAAAAATATGAATAAAGGAAAGGTTTCTGTTCAAATTGTGGATCCATATGTGGTGAATGATGATTATTGTATGGATTCTCCTTCTGCACAAGCACAGGGACCGATTCCTAGTCCTCTATTTGAGGAGGCCCCTACCATCCCCTTCCCTGAGGCACTCCGCCGTGCGAAGGGGAATATAAAAAAAAACCCAAAAAAAGACCAGCAGGTAGAGTTCGGCAATCAGATGATAGACAGATTCCATATTCAGCTGACTCTACAAGAAGCACTTGAGCACATCCCCCTCTTCAAGAAGAACCTGAAAGAGAAGACTACCGTCCGTAGGAAGAGGAGGAATCACAGAGATCAGATTCATGTGCTCACTCATTCCACTTGCTGCACCATCCAGAACAAGCTGCCAGCCAAGAGACCAGATGCAGGAGCTCCCTATGTCAGATGCGAGATTTAGGAGCAACAGTTTGATCGTACTCTATTAGACAGCGGCTCTTCAATTAACCTTCTTCCGGCAGCCCTACTCGACCGATTCGAGTTTGGTCCTTTTCTTAGGAGCAGGACAATCCTTCAGTTTGCTGATAGGTCGACTAAGAGGCCGAAGGGGTTATTGAAAGACGTGGTCGTTACCATTCAGGTCCTGAAATTCCCCGTGGACTTCGTTGTGTTGGACATGGAGATCCCTGAGTCGGTAACTGATGCCCCCATCATTCTCGAACGTCCATTCTTGGCCACAGCCAAGGCGGTGACCGACCATGATAGCGGGAAGGTATGTTTTCGCGTAGCGGGCGAAACCATACAAATAGAGACGATCGAGGAAACCAGAGCCAGAGAGTTGGCGTGCTCAGAGCAATCCAGCGAAGCCGAGCAGATGACAGAAGAAGAGCTAGACATCCACCAGGTTTGTGATTTTGAGATGACTGATGATGAATCCGACTGGAAAGACCTCGTAGCACCGACTCTCGCCTTGCCTACAGATTCACTATATCTCAAGCTCATGGCAGTCGAGAGCCGGGAAAGCACATCCCTGGATGAGGATATATCTGAAGCTGACAGTGTTGTGATGAATGGTGCTGAGGAATTTCAATCATGTTCATCTTCTTCAGATCCCTCGGATTCAGACATTGACTGGGATGACTTTGATGATTATTTACCTTGTCTGATTCCTTCTGAGCCAACAACCATGACAGAGTGCGAGCCAGTGCAGTTTATAGATGATTCAGCAGGCCGTCCTTCGTCAGAAATTCATGCAGAGCGAGAGTTCTCCTATGCATACCTGGTAGCATTTACACAGACATATCAGAAGCCAGATCTGCCACCTCCCAGTTGTCCAGAACGGAAACCTCTGCCGCAGTCGATGACATACAGATTCCTTGCGGGTGAGCCAGAAATGTACCCAGTCATTATCTCAGCAGATTTGACTGGAGAGTAAGAATCTCGTCTGATGGAGGTTCTTGAAAGAAACTGCAAGGCAATCGGTTGGAGTATAGCTGATCTCCAGGGGCTGAGCCCAAATCTTTGCTCCCACCACATTTATCTTGAGGATAACGCTAAGCCGTCACGTGAGTTCCAACGACGGCTGAACCCGAATCTTCGAGACGTAGTCATGAAAGAAATTTCAAGGTGGTGGAGCGCCGATTTCATCTATCCCATCTCCGACTCCAAATGGGTAAGTCCGCTACATGTGGTACCCAAGAAGACGGGTATTACTACAGTTGTCAACGAGTATGGAGAGGAGATCGCTACCAGAGTACCAACTTCTTGGAGGGTCTGTTTGGACTACAGACGATTGAATGAGGCCACCAAGAAGGATCACTTCCCGCTACCATTCATTGATCAGATTATCGAGCGGTTAGCCGGGAAGAGTCATTACTGTTTTCTTGACGGGTACTCTGGATATAATCAAGTGGCCATTGCGCCCGAAGACCAGGAGAAAATGACATTCACCTGTCCGTTTGGGACATATGCTTTCAGACGGATGCCCTTTGGTCTATGTAACGCTCCGGCGACATTCCAAAGGTGCATGTTGTCTATCTTCTCGGACATGGTGGGTGACTGTTTAGAGGTCTTCATGGACGACTTCTCGGTCTATGGCGATGGGTTCGATGCTTATCTTGACTGCCTAGACCGTGTGCTCAAGCGCTGCATTGAGGTCAATCTTGTCTTATCCTGGGAGAAGAGTCATTTCATGATGACTCAAGGGACGGTCCTTGGTCATATCGTCTCCAACAGGGGCATGGAGGTCGATCCGGCTAAGGTGGATATCATCAGAAAACTCAATCCACCGTCCAACTTGCGTCAGTTACGGTCTTTTCTGGGGCATGTCGGTTTCTACCGACGGTTCATTCAGGACTTCAGTCGAATTGCCCGACCGCTCACTGACTTGCTGACGAAAGACACCGAGTTTATTGTCAATGATAAGTGTCTTGAATCTTTTGAAACTCTCAAAAATATGGTTGTTTCAGCTCCTGTCCTTCAGCCACTCGATTGGTCTCTCCCATTCGAGATCATGAAGGATGCTTCAGATTTTGCCGTTGGGACTGTGCTTGGACAGAGGAGGGATGGATTACCTTTTGCCATTCACTATGCCAGCCGGACTTTGGATGCCGCTCAGCGGAATTACACTGTGACTGAGAAAGAGATGCTGGCCGTAGTTTTTGCTCTTGATAAGTATCAATCTTACATTCTCGGATCTAGAGTGACCATCTACACTGATCACACCGCCATCCGGTACCTAATGTCTAAGAAGGATGCCAAAGCACGTCTCACCAGATGGATCCTTCTACTCCAGGAATTTGATATTGAGATTAAGGACAAGCCTGGAGTCAAGAATGTGGTGGCGGATCATCTCTCCAGATTGGAGAATCTTGAGGAATCTGAGCCCAGCGCACCTATCACAGAGACATTCCCAGATGAGGCGATCTTGGCTGTCACCTTGCTCCCGTGGTATGCTGACATTGTGAACTATCTTGTAGCCAAGACGGTTCCACAAGGTTGGCCCAGGCAGAAACTTGAGACCTTCCTGGCGAAGGCCAAGTTTTACCATTGGGAGGATCCCGTCCTTTATCATGAAGGAGGGGACAATATCTGGAGGAGGTGCATTCCTCAAGAAGAGCATCATAGCGTCCTCACATACTGCCACAAGCTTGAGGCAGGAAGACATCATTCTGGAAAAAGAACAACACAGAAGGTGCTTCAATCCGGCCTATGGTGGCCTACTCTCTTCAAGGATTCTGATGAGTTCGTGAAGAGATGTACTGACTGTCAGAAATTGGGAACCTGCGGACAGAGAGACATGATGCCCATGCAACCAATTCACTTTTGTGAGGTTTTTGATGCATGGGGGATTGATTTCATGGGCTCATTTCCTAAGAGTCAGGGATTCGAGCATATTTTGCTCGCTGTGGATTATGTCAGCCGATGGGTTGAGGCCATCCCCGCCCGAGCCGTAGATGCTAAAACCGTTTGCAAGTTCTTGAGGAAAAATATCATTTCGCGGTTCGGGGTGCCTAGAGTCTTGATTTCAGATGGGGGGTCTCACTTCATCAATGACAAGGTTAGGGCCCTTGCAGACGAGTTCGGTATTGACCATTGGGTTGCCACTCCATATCACCCTCAGACTAATGGTCTTGCCGAAGTATCGAATCGGGAGATAAAGACTATCTTGCAGAAAGTTGTCCGCCCAGACCGAAAGGATTGGTCACAGCTTTTGGACTCGGTTTTGTGGGCTTATCGGTCTTCTTTCAAAAATCCATTGGGGACATCTCCCTTTCGTCTCGTCTATGGCAAGCTGTGCCATTTGCCAGTGGAGATCAAGCACAAATCTTTTTGGGTAGTCACTGAGTTGCTTTTAGATCCGGAGAGTATAGGAGACCAGAGAAGAGCAGAATTGGCAGCCCTGGAAGAACTGAGAGACACAACCTTTTCGAACAGCCTACAGTACAAAGAGAAAGTGAAGACATGGCACGATTCACATATCAGCCATAAACAATTTGAGCCAGATCAGAGAGTATGGTTGTTTGATTCCAGGCTGAAATTATTCCCAGGGAAGTTGGAGAGCAAGTGGAAAGGTCCGTATGTGGTCAGGAAGGTATATGACAATGGCAGCATCGACATATCCGAACCGTCATCTTCCTCTACCTTCCACGTCAATGGTCAACGCCTGAAGCTATATCTAGATCATGATCCGCCGACCACTGACGCTACCCCGATTCTTCTGGTATGAGACGTGTCCTTTGACTCTCATCATATGCATCTCATACACGGTGATCAATTCCATCTTCCGCTGTACAGATCCATCGGTTCATATCACAATTTCATCTGTTGATGCATTTTCTTCTTTTCTTCTTTTCTTCTTTTCCATTTCTATCTTCTTTATCTATCAAAAAGGTGTCGCCCTTGTAGACAGTTTTCCATACTTAGGACGTACTTTGTCCTAAGTATAGGGGGCGTGCACCCCAAGTTCTGTCATTTTCATTTCGATCCTCTCCATTGTCTCCTCTTCTTGTCTATACTTAGGGATATTTTACCCTAAGTATAGGGGGAGACAATCTGAGTACGATCTGTTCATTCCCGCCCTTGACCCTCCCTACGTTGTGTACAGTCTGCTATACTTAGGATTATTTGATCCTAAGTATAGGGGGGACGGTCGACTTCTCATTCATTGATTCCTTCATTATTTATTTATTCTTTAGACTTGTCTATACTTAGTACGAGTTATGTCTTCTCTTTTCTCTCCGATCTATGAGGACATCGCTCAAGCTAAGTATAGGGGGGTCGTATATACTACATATATACTTTAGCCATAACTCGTACTTTCGTATTTTCTTAATAATATGGCTAATTATTCTGTAAAATTCATTAAAATCCTTAATAAAAAGGTGTTTTGTTCCTCAAATTCTTTTTGTATTTACTGATTAATAAATCAGGTGAAAATGTTTTTTGCAAAATGTTTGAAAAATAGTTTGAAAATCTTTGTGAGCATTTATTGAAAACTATTTTGAAATATTTTGTTACATGTTTTCAACCTTTGTAAAAATGTGTGGTTTGTAAAATTCTTTTCTTTGTGTGAAATAAAAATGTTTGAAAAATGATTTGCAAATGGTTTGAAAAATGGTTGCAAAAATATTGTGAAAAATCTATATATACTGTTTGAAAAACCTTTGCAAAATGATTTTCAAATGTGTGTACATGTTTGCAAAAATGTTTGTAAAAATTATTTTGGACTATAGTTTTCAAAAATTTGTGTGAAAAGCTTGTGTCAAATAAGTTTGAGGAATATATACATCACACCAAAATCCATCTTATATATATGTACTTATAAAATTGACCACTTACCCTTGTAAATTCTTAAAATCCATTTCTTGTATATATAAGAAGCACTCCCGTATACATATTTTAACCTAGTTTTCAGCCAAAACTTTTTGTTTTCAAAAATCCCAAAAACATTTGCAAAACTAAAATTCCAAAAACATTCGAAAAATCTTTTTGAAAAATACAAAAAAATACATCTGTATATGCATGCATCATATTTTCAAAAATCCATAAAAAGTTCAAAATCTTGAAAATTGCATCACAAAAATATTTTCTGCATCGCATTGCATAGCATTCGCATTTTTCGGATTGAGTTTGATAGTTGAACAAGTCTAAGTAAAATCCGGAGATTGGAGCTTGATTGGACCCTAAAATCTACCTAATAACAGGAACCTTATAGGAACTGGGTTTGAGGTACTTCAGGTCTAGTTGACTTAATTCTTTGAGGATCACGGGACTTAGTTCAATGGATTCTTGACTGCCTAAGTAGAGTATTTCGGAGCACACGCACAACTCTTGTTGATAATGACCTAACTTGGACACTTGCACCTTTCACATGGCTCAACTCAGTTGGAGTGGTGAGGGGATTGGATTTGCCGGTATGAGACGCACACAAGTGGAAACATTTGTCCTCCTCTAGGGAGGGAAGTGCACCCCAACCCGTCCAGTGATTAGGAAGTCTAAAGACAGGAGGTTGTGGGTTGCGATAAAGCTTCAAAAGAGGGATAGTCTACTGGCTCAAGAGGAAAAACTCCTTATGTAAATGCTGCTGTATATAGTATTCAAAAAAAAAGTTCAGGCATGTACAAAAATAAAAAGCCTGCAAGTAAGTACAAATGTTGTAAAGTCAATAAGCAAGCTTGAGTTCCAAAGTCAAATATGTGAGCCTGCAGCAGGATGACTTGACTACACTGGTCTTGCATCCCAGGATAGGTAGCTACACTGGCTACCATCCATTCTTTTCTTCACCCCCTCCTCTTGAGCTGGTTGCCACTTGAACTTAGAAGGGAATACCCCGCTCCTCGAGGATGGAGTCACTGGATTGGGGAATCATTGGGTTGTCATGCTGGAGAAGTCAGTCTCTTTGTCATTCTAGTTGGGGAGAGCCACCATCACTTACACTGTACGAGTCAGATTCATAGTCGTAAGAGTTTGCGTATGAATTGAAGTATTTCTGACCTGGCTATTGAGGAGACTTGGACAGAGTTTTGGGATTCTCAAGGGCTGTTGGATTTCAAACACAGTTCTCACTAAGGTTCCGCCCACACTAACATTCCAAAGGTCCGACTTAAGCTCCAAACTTTGATTTTGTGAAGACAAGTTTGATAATTAAATTTAGTCCATCTTTCTTCTTTTTCTTTTCTTTCTTTTCTTTTTGCACTTATTGCATAAGTGTTTGCTAGGGACTAGCAAAGGTAAAGTATAGGGGGATGATGAATCCACATTTCATCATCTTTATTCTATCATTTTGGCACCAAAAACCCTAGCAAATGCCTGTAAATAGCATTAAAATCATCATCTTAGCATTCATGCATGTGCATCTAAACAGTGTATAAATTACTGTAATTAAGGCCAAAATTATAGAATAAATAAAGAAAAGAAAAAGAATAAAATATTGTAAATATTTTATGACCCAAAACCCCAAGACCTAGGCATCTTGATGAATAGGTCGACAAGGAATAAAGTAGGGGGAGATAAGGTCAGAAATACAGATAAAATACCTGTACATTCTATTCATTCTTTATTCATTTTTGGGACCTATTTTTGGTTCCACTTTTTATACATCAAATAAAGAAACTTTGTACATGAAAGTTGTAGATAATAAAATAAAGAAAAATACAAAAATGATTTCACAGAAAAACAATGTATAGATACAAAGTTATGGTCTGAATAAGAATCCAGAATCCCAACTTCCCAGACCCGTATCTCACAACTGACAACTCCAAATGCAACATACTCACCTTTAATTGTATATAGAAGAAAATAATCTATCCAATGGTGGTGGTTTCGCATTTGGCGGAGCTACGGTTTGAAAGTTGAGTTTTGGACCCTCATTGTACATTGTACAAAATTAAAATATTCAATTTATTCTTTATTCATTATTTATTCATTTTTATATTTTTATAATGTTGTAGATATTATTTATAATAATTATGTACATTAAAATAAGAATAAAAATCTAAATAAAAACAAAATAAAAATACTTGTATAAAGAATACATAGGTATACTGCCTATACATATACCTATACAAAACACTTTTATATTTTATTTAACATACAAAATAAATCAGAAAAATAAAATAAAAATATATTTGTGTATATAAAAGTGTTTTATAATTTTATAAAATAAGAAATGAAAATAATAAAAATAAAATACATAAAATAAAAATCAAATACTTAAATACATAGGTATTATACCTATATCGGGTTAAAAAGGTAACTTGTAAAAATATAAGTCATAAAAATAAATAAAAATCAGAATAAAATACTACATAAAATTTTAGACATTTTTCATCTTATAACCTAAAATTAATAAATTCATCTTCGATTTTTAAATGATTTTATAAATCATTTTTTGGGGTTTTTCCTGGTTGGTCCACGTGGACCAACCAGGGGGCGGTCTTAGTTGACTCGGGTCAACTACCTGCCCTCCACCCATGTGCGTCTGTCAGAGTGCGTTTGACCTCGTTTTGGTCGATTTTTCCTGATCACATCTTGCACCATTCCATGATGGAGTCTTGACAACTTTTTCTCCTCGATTATCAAGCTTGCTCGCCCTAGAATCATCTCGAGGATTGGATCAGTGTGTCACCCGAGGTGCCTTGATCTTTGGAGCACCTTGGTCTGGGGTCAAACCAGATATAACGACCCCCCACTTTGAATTTGATTTTTGGACTTCCTTCGGACCACCCCTCTCCACCTTCGTGCGCTCAAGACCTTCCTGGAGGTGACAGCTCCAGATCACGCTCTTCAGCCTAGGTGATCGAGGTCGGAGAAGCTCCCAGCACCTCCCGCAACCCGGCGGTCGAGGTAACTTTTCTCCCTCTGGCTCTGGCCATTGAGGGCCCTTTCCCCCTTTTATTTCTTGCTCCTTAGCTTAGCCATAGGTTTAGGATCATTAGCCCCCAAGAAATTTTGAGTTTAGTCTACTCCGTCACCAAATCATACCACCTCGCCGGAGCGCAACTCCGGCCGATCATCTCCCCGTCGATCCACGCTCCCCCACGTCCATCCAAGGGTCCAGGCAGTTTGCCCTGGACCCCTTGACTCGTTTTGCAGGTCAATGCGCCCTTGAGAGCATCTGGAGGCGAGTTTTGAAGCTCGCCGGAGCCAACGAAGCCTCCCAGCTCCGCCAGTCACCAGCGAGCACCACGGCCACCGCCGTGGCTTTTTGACGACTCCAGACGATAGAGGAGAACCTGAGGAGGCCGCAGCCCGATTTTGAAGCCCAAAAGCCATCGGAGCTGGCCGGAGGAGCTTGAGGAACTTCGCCCAGCCGGAGCTCCGCCATGCTCTTCCAGCTGCCTTCGCCACCGTCCGATCAAGGGAGCCCCTCCAGTTAGAACGTGGACCGTCCGATCGTCAGCGCTCAGCCACCGTTGATCTCAGCCGAGATCTAATCTCAGACGTCCACCAGCGAAGCGTCACCGGCCGTTCGGATTGCGCCACGTGTCAAGTGGCATCTTCCTCGCCGTTGGATCGCGCGCCGAGGGTATTTTGCATCTACACCCTCGCGCCTTCTGTATTTATATTTTAATTATAAAACTTTCTTCTGTAGTGTAAAGTTTTTGTAATATTTGCACAAAGACCCCTAAGCTTCTTGTATTTGCATATAGGTCCCCTGCCACGTCACCTCACGTGACCAGTTCACGTGAGGTGTGGGCATTTTGCAAGGGTACCCTCAGCCTTGTTTGTATTTTGTTTTAGTACCAAAACTTTGACATCACGTGTTATATTTTTGGAAATATTGCAAGTAAACCCCCAGGTCTTTGAGAAATTACATTTTAGTCCTCGCCAGGCGCGTGCAAGTCACGCGCCCTGGTGGGAAAATTGCTAGGACACCCAGGCGGGTTTTGTAATTGAATTTTGGTGCTATTAATTGAATAATCAGTTCAAACTTTTGTGGAAATTTGCATGTTCGCCCCTGGATGTTTGAGAAATTGCAAATCTACCCCTGCCAGACCTGTTTAACATTTGGATGCTTAATCTAATAATTTAAACTATCATTTTAAGTCCAAATATTCCACAAAATTAGGGTTTAGCTCCTGTTAACTTGTGCTTCCACGCTATCAATTTAGTTTTTGATTTTGTTTTATTTTTATATTTATTAAAAATCAAAAACAAGCTTTTTATTCACTGTTTAGCTTAGAAAATACCAAAAAAATATTAAAAGACTTCGAAAAATTCCACAAAAATTCCCTAGTGTCTATTTTATCATGTTTTAGTGTCAGTCAAAAAATCATTAAAAATCTCAAAAGAAAAACACTAAAAATTTAAAAACACTCAAAAACTTCAAAAAAATATATAAAATTAAAGAAAACTCCAAAAAATACAAACTCAGTTCCTGTTTGTTCTTTATTTCATTCTCTTTATTTTAAAATTAGTTTGAAAAATTTTGGTGGTTGTTTGTTATTTTTAATTCCTGTTTTACCCCCAGCCAGCAACTTTTTCACTGTTTACTCTTATTTCAGTATTTTAAAATACTAAAAACACCTTGAAAAATCCCCCAAAAATCACAAAAACAGTAAAAAATCTTAAAAATACCAAAAGCATTTTATTTCTGAATTTTTGGCTATTTTTGCACATTTTTATAAATATTTTATCTTGCCTTTCATTACATTGTTTTTATATTCCAATATTGAAAAAAAATATATAAAATATAAAATTATAAAAATCAGAAAATTAAAAACAAAAATACAAAATTAAAAATTAAAAATAAAAAAAATTAAAATTGAAAACCCACAAAAATTTCCTTTGATTGCTTGCTTAGTGTAGACACTTGACACACACATTCACTTGTGCACCAATTTTTGAACTACCCTGTTTGCTCCCTGTGTTCGAACTCTCTGCATACTTGTCACTATACACCATTTGTGCAGAGTTAAAAATAAATTTTAACTCCACATTATTTCTAATTTATTGATCTTTAGTGTGGGTTAATTGTTGACTTTAGTCCAGATTTAGAGTGGTCAATACACCGACTGAGTTCACGCTTTGTGTTGAACTTAAGACCGCCTATTTCTGGCTAAATCAATTAGCTTTTTCGATTCTCCTTCCTCAAGTTTTACAACTTAGGAATTAGAAGGAATTGGGACTGCTCGTTAGGCGTGAATTTCTGTGCTCATATAAACTTCAATGATAACCTTAATTTAAAATTGGGACTGCTAATCAAGGCGATTGTAAATCAACTGACTTAAAATTAACCTGTGTCTGGTGGAGAAAAACCCACTCATTGTTTGTAAGGATAAGATCGCACATCTTAGGACAGAACCAAAAATCGAAAAGATTCATTCAGACTACTAATTTTAAAACAATTAGCTACTTTTTAGTGAGGGTATCGGGGAGCCATTTTACTGTCCGACTTCCCTTAGCAGAGTAGGTGGTTTAGAGGACACTGTAGAAGGCTCCGTCCTCAAGTAACACGGGTAGCCGTTTAAACAGTCCGTACTTACACCTATACTGGCTGAAAGTAGGTGCAACTAGTTGTATGAACTCGTAACAGTCTTTATGAATTTTGGCACCTAAAAGCTCCGCTTAATTTTCAAAAATTATTTTGTCATTAAATTAAAATTGAAAAGATAAGCGGCTGAACCCTAACGTACATTCACCAGTGTTGAGTGGCTAAATAGACGGGTTTTGAATTGTGTTTTTTTGAGTGGGTCCTTTGTGCATTCATACGCTCTGTGGAAAATCCCTTTGTACAATGGACTCTTTTGAAAATCTTCATTCAGACTCTACGAACAATTCTTCGAGCTCCTCATCTCCTAAATTTCTTGAAACCCCATGGTATGGAGACAACCCTTCTCTCCACACCGTGGTTCACCCCACACCCCTGTGGATTAGTCAACCTCAGACTAACCCTCTTTCTTACTCCATCTCTACCAAAGAAACTTTTATCTTTGGCAGAAACACTAAACCTTCTAAGCACGAGCCTAGCACAGATTTATTTGCATCTGAAGGTGAAGAAGAGGATGAGATGCCTCCAAAGAAGGATGAAAACGACAATGACCCTATTCGTGCACTTTTGGCTAGAATCACTGCTGCTGAATAACACAATGAACTCCTTAGAGCCCAGATGGCAGAATTGCAACGTGGTGAGGAGGCTATGGAAGATACGTACCTCCCTGAAATTGATGAAGATTATAATTGGTTGAGGCCAGTACCCCATGAGGATGCATTCGAACACAAACTGCATTTCCTTGCACTATTGTCAAAGTTCGGAGGGAATAATCATGAAGAACCATATATCTTCCTCCGTGATTTCAAGTTAGTCTGTGCTAACCTATGCTACCCTAGGGTTTGAGTGTATATTGTTATTGTGATAAATGTATATTGCACAATTAACCACCCCATCCCTCTTGTGATGGACACACAGTGCCCCTCTTAACTTCTACAATATCAACCCTCTCATTTTTGGAATATCAGTCGTGATCCTAACTTCTTGATCCATTATCATTTGTGCCCTTCTGCTAGATTGACCATCAAAGAGTTGAAATAAATAATGGTCTTCTCAAATCATGATGTGATTAAGAGGGACATATTGGTCAAGAAAAACACCCCTCCCCTCCCAAGACTCTCAAACCCAACCTCCTTCGACGGTCACCTTAAGACAACCAAGGTCAAATGAGACAGCTGATAATGGTCCTGATTGTGTTGTGTCCTTGCTTGGATCTGATTGGATAGGGTATCGAGGTGGTCCTATCCATTGAAAAACCTACAAATCAAGATTGCTCAAGTTTGGGATTCATCGAGGTACGAATCACAAGGGGTGAAGGTGGCTTCCGCTGGGTGGTTTTGTTAGTGGGTTGTTGCAGGATTCGAGTAAGATACAATGGATGGAAGCTCCTTTTGAGATGAGGGAGAGTGGCAGAGGTGGGGCTGGAGGAGGTTGGGTAGAGGCGGGGCATGAGGAGGTAGGGAGGAGTATGGGTGGAAGAGGAGGGGCCAAGAGGAGGTGGGGGAGGGTGGAGTGGATGGGGGAAGAGGAGGTGAGTCAGAGGAGGAGGGGCCAGAAGGAGCTTGACTGCCACGCCTCTTGCAGTCAGGTGAACACTCTTAGAAATGTATAAATGTTGTAGCTCTAATCAAATGTCACTTCAATGCTCTATCAAAGGGGATCTCAGATGCTTCCCCTGAGGGTGTTGCTGCTAATGACTGCTCTGCTACTCAGAGAAGTGTTGATGTTCATTTGAAAGATTGAGGTAGCAACAATGTGGATTATCCATGACCAGCTTGTAGTGGTGTCTGCAACTCATGCTCTTGGGCTTGGATGAAGGGCCAAGGCAAAGAACGATAGGCTAGTCGAGAAAATGGATGTGAGGACGCTATAGGTTTCCTTCCTTTACAAAGAAGAAGAAGGAGATGGGACAAGGAGCTCCTCTCCGAATGATGGAGGTGGGGGCACGTGTTCTCCAGCTATGATTTGGCCGAGGAGAACGAGATCTGGAGGGTAGATCTGAAGTGGGGAAGGATGATATGTTGGACATGCGAGCCCACAACGAGCCATCATGCAATAAATGTTATTGCAAATATCATTCGCTGATCTGAAATGAAGAATAACTAATTTGCATAATAAGTCTTAGTACATTTATGGTTATGTACCATGGCCATCTTAATGATCATATATATGTTGATTCAATTATTGAATCATAGAGATTGGTGCTTGGATGAATATCTAAATAGTTAGATTGAGGACTCATCAAGCACCATCAAATGATTATTAAGAGAGGATCTCCAGCCTGAGAAGGAGATGGAAATCATTTCTCGAAAGGCTGATATCTAACCGACCTCTTGATGCAGGTCCTCTACATAGGAATAGAGATTCAGAGGTGTTAGATAAGTTAGGTCAAAGAGTTCACTTAACAAGATCGAGATAACCAAAATCCTATGTCGTATGCTGTCATGATATAGGCACACATCCACTGATCGGAGACAGATGTGTTACTATATGTATGAGTATGTACATTTGGCAGACCAATAGTTTGATGACCTAACCAAGGTCTATACACCGACGTGCTATTGTGCATGCAAGGGCATATGAGTAATACGATCTCTCAAAGGGACCACACATGTTCATTTACTGAACCGGAAGACATGAGCTCACTCATGAGATATTGGGAAGATCACATTTCGTGCACGGTTGTCTCGCTTTGGAAGCTTGACTGAATTTTTAGGTTTGATATATAATTTTGGAAAGTATATGATCAACACCTGTGTATGATATATGCTTTTGAAAAGTATATAATCAATACCAACTCCCAATAGTCAATTGAGAAACTTAATGATAAAACCCTGAAGTAGACAGTGTAAAATTGATCTTATACTTCGGGTTTATTCTGGGTCTTCCGGTATACAGGATGTACAGGTATTAGGAATACCTAAGGGTGATGTGATCATAAACGATTATATCACCATGACGCTTCCATTCCTAGGGAGTGATGCAACATGTTTGGATTTTAGTGACTCCTCTCACATAGAAGTAATCTGATCTTAGTCCAAATGTTGGACCTTCATCTGAATGTGATTCAGATACGATGAGAAGATTAGATTTATGGCCTTGATTTAATCAAGCATCTTTGGGAGGTCCTCAAGATCTGGATTTGAGATGTGATCTCAATATCCAAGTCACTATACGTGGAATAATACAATCGTCCTGTCCTTATCTCCATGTATCCGGGGGAGAAAGCGCATTATTCTTGAAAGAGTTCAAGATAATTTCATTGTTGATATAAGTATCCAAGCATTAAAAAAATGGATAATTAAATGCGATTTAATTATCATGAATAATATGAATTTGATTCATATTATAAGGAGAGTTATCTTATATAATTATATGTGATTTAATTATCAAAGATGTAAATAATATGAATGTGATTCATATTATTTGTGCACATGAGAATAGAGATCCAAGATGATTAAATGTGATCTAATTATTATGGATAATAAATAATGTGGATAGCATTATCCATATTAATAACATATATTATAATTGTGATTTATAATATATAAGAGAGATTTATTTGTAACTTACATTTGTTAATTAAATGTTGATGTGAATTGCATTCACATTGGGTAATTAATTGAAAAATGTAATTTATATTTTATTTTGGGTTGTAAATGTGATTCACATTTTTCTAATTGCAAGATTGCAATATTCACAGAATAATTACGAATTATTTTTGTATAATAATTTACAACAATCGTTGTTGTGAATATTAGAGATACATGGAATCATGCAATCTTGGAGGTTGCATTGAGATTCCCCCTTTCCTAATAGGAAAGAGGGACGATCACCAATTCCTACAAGGAAAGGGTGGTCGTCCACTCTTCCTATATGTAAGCGGGGAGCCTCCTTTCCATTATCTTCAAGTTTAATTGATTTAATTTTGGGATTAAATCATATTGATTTATCAATATATATTTAATCTAAATTAAATTAATTGTTGTTGGATTTTACCAATAAAATCTTGTCCATTTAAAGAAGCAAAATCAATCTCAACCATTGATTTTGTGTAGTCAATGGATTGTGATCTATGGACTCCCAAAGTACTATATAAGAATAGGCACCCATTGCTCTTCTAGGTTACAACAACAACATATGCTCTCTTTCTCTCTCTCATTCTCTACACAACCTCTCTCTCTCTCTCTCTCGTGGCCGTCCATTATGGAAGCCCTAGAGAGTCCATCGTGACAGCATCGTCGTTATGCTATCAGATTGTTTGCTCGTGAATCTCTGTCTCCTTCAGTGCACTCATGAAGAAGACGTCAGATCTCATGAGATGAGATCAGGAGATTCACCGCTTGGATCATCAACATTGATTGTGAGAAGCACACGTTTCATCAACACGCTCGCAAACGTCTCCTCCGTCGGATCGGACTTGAGACAGGAGGTCTCTTCGTTTAGAGACTCGATCGCAACCATGCTTTAAAAGGTAAAACTAATACTTGTGTGTGGTTTAGATGAAACGATCCGATAAAGGTTCTTGGATCATGTGATTTCATCGCATGATTTTTTTTAAATTCCGCTGCCTCGAGCAACTAGTGGAACTAGTCACTTCCGATCGCATATGAAGCGATCCTCACGCTTCCATGATGCACTTAAGGATCTTACCATGTCCTTCAAGTGGTATCAGAGTCTTAGGTCGGAGGTTTCCGATACGATCCATAAACCTAAGGCAACTTTGGCTTATTAGGGTTTGCGAAAGTTTTATTGCATTTCATTTTCGCATCTTTGTTTAGTGAATAATTTGGGACCTGCTTAAAATGTTTAAACAGAAAATAATTACTTAAATTATGTTCCATTAAATATGAAAGCTGTGGGATTTGAGTTTGCGTGATTTGGCATCTGTTTGCTCAAGTTATGATCATCTTAGTGAACATGTATCCACTATTTCGGGGACTACGAATCTTGACTTAATTAAAGAGTTAATTACTATTTTGAAACGCTTTGAAATGCATGTAAATCACTTAGGTTATGTTGTAAATCAAATTAGCAAAATTTGGAAACTTATTTTGCTTAATTTGGATTTAAATTGATTGAGATATGCCAATTTTAGTAAGTGAGAGTCACTGCTGGAAATTACTTTCCTAATCAAGATCCTTGTGATTGTCATTTAATCAATTAGTGAAATTAAATGGTTTAATTTTCTGGAATAATTATGGATAAATATTTTTGAAATATTTGATGATAATTATTTCCTTAAATGACATTGCCTTAACCGATAATTGATTAGATATGATCTAGATCACAATTGGTTACACAATCTTCTTTCCAACAAATAAAGTTGTTTGAATAGGATTGGAGATTTATTTAGCAAATCTCCTTATAATGTCAATAAAAAATGTTTTGAATATTATTATATATGGTATAACTTCGGTTGAAGAAACGATTATCATCTCAAGTACAAAGTGATCTATTTTGCATTATCCTTTCCTGAGGCGGATATGGTGTCTAGTCGGGGAGCGTCGGGGTAGCAGGTTGCACCTTGTACGGTCTCTCCCACTCCCGTCGATACTGGTCATGACAACAGGTAGGGTTGGTATAATGCTTAAGAAATCATGATGTATTTCTAATTATTAAAATTCGAAATAATACGTATTTGACATAATACCATATTTCAAGTAACAATAAAAGAATGTTTGTTGGATATTAATTAGATATTAAGTTAATATAAATAGATTGATTGGTATCCAATTAAAATTAAGACACTCTATTATGAATAGATGTGTTATTTCCCTTGGAAGAATTAATAATGTGAATATGATTCATGATAATTAATTAGAATTTGAATATGACATGGAGGATCTCACATAAATAACATCCATGGTCTCCCATAAAGGTGAAGGGTTCCGTCGTCAGGGATTGTATGTAGGAGATGCTTGTTCGAAGTAACAACTCCTGTATGCAAGTGCATCTGGATCGGGCTCTTTGCTTCTCGAAAGAGTAAGGCCGTATGTGTAGTGACCCCAATATCGAGTCCTCATATTATTGGGACGATATTAGATTGCGCATAGCAAGTTCTATTCCTGTTGACGGTTGGTTCAATTAATGATGGGTCACATCACCTTAGGGGTGGTGGGCCCGGGTGTTAAAGATCGAATTGGGAATGTAAGTTGGACTTACAAGGCAGAATGCGTTCCCGCTTCTTTTTATCCGAGTTGCAAGTTCTCATATTATTGGGATGTGACAAAGATAAGAAAGGAGATCCCAGATCTTGCTTGAGATATAATGGTAAGTATATATCTTACTTTGAAAGTGATTAAGGGAATGAACTTTCAATGTTGACAAGGCAAGACAACCTTGATATAAAAATTCCTAAATCAAAGTAAAATATTTATTTATATACATTTATGCAAATTTCTTATTTCAGATAATCCTTCACTAAACCCACTCATTGTTATACTCAATAATAACCAGTAAATTCTCATGAATTGGATTCATGATCAAGATATTGTACTTGCAGTTGGACACATAATGTATGTGGTTGCAATGTGCAAGTCTTCCTCATAATAATGAGAAATGACAATTACAATAGACAATAGCACTTCAACCCTAGGGTTTTTGTGTCTCTATAGTCTTGATCTCTCATCAAATGTACTTTAGAAGTGACATGTCGATGCTGATCATAATTGTCAAATAATCCTTATAAAATCTAAGAAGATGTTCTCGCATACATATGTGCTCTTGACATTTAATCATGATTGACATGGTTCTCTTCATCATGCAGAATGGTGGCTCTATAAGAGATTATGTATTTAAAATGTTTGAATACCTACTTGAATCAAATTCTTTAAGAGTAAAGATGTATGTAGATATGATTGGCGTCATCATTCTACTATCTATACTCTAGTCATTCATGAAACTTCATAATATTCATATTGTATGAATTGAATGGAGCACGTATAAATGTTGAAGTACTCCCATATTGAAATCTTTTGAATTCAACATAAGAGATCCTTTATCTTAAGCAATATTTGTTTACAGATGAAGAGAGCGTAATGGAAGCATGGGTTGGACCCAAGTGAGAAGGAAAATCAAAGAATTGACTGTACTTCTATGACTTCCATATGACATCCAAATAGTTGGATGAATGCTAATACTGCAATACGTTGATGCACTTATAGTATGACTATCAAGTCTATCTAGAATCCTTAGAGAACGACTTAGATAGTGCATCAGATTGAAATAGACTTGCTTATTTGATAAGATCAAAGTCTACTAATTGTATCTCAATCTTCTAACAACACTTGCAATTGGTCACATATGTTTTGGAAGACTGGTAAATTTGATCTTAAGGTTTAATAATCATCTACATGGGAATTGATGCAATTGTTGCAATAATCTCCATTGGATAGATGAACTTCATGTTTTCAGTGGGAGATCCCTTAGTCTTAGAGAATGTCTCTATGACCTAGATATTAGACTACTCATTGTTTATTTCTAAATGTTGGAAATAAACATGAATTCTGGAATAGACCTATCATAAAGAGTTGTGATGAATATATTTCAGATAGTAATCTAACATCTAGTGGACTCTACTCGATTTGAAAATTAATGAATGGTTCATTAACATTTCTAATACTGAAAATTAAACCTTTAAAGATCAATATGAGAATGAAGATTATTTGATAATGATCTGGCATCATGCCTTGGACATATGTCTGTTGATGAGATCAATAGACAAGTAAGAGATGAAGCCTTACAATGTCTGAAATTTCAAATCTTACATACTTGTGAATATTGTATTCAAAGTAAAAATGTTCAATATACCCTTCTATGAGAATGGTGTAAGATGTCAAGGTATTCAGGGTCTCATACATATTGATGTAGTGGATCATCTATATCATAGTGAATATTAATGATATGTGATATCATTCGATGATTATTTGTGATATGAGATTTCTTCCCTTCACCTAAGAAAGCTTTGTAATGTTCAAAGATTTCATAATTTTGGTTTAGAACCAAAGTTTGAAGGAAGATGAAATGGATTTGATCTAACCTAGATAGCACATATCTATTAGATGAATTCAAGGAATACCTTATGTAGAAAGGAATATCATTCCTATCTCAATCCTCCTAATACACCTAAACTCAATAGAGTTGTAGGAGATACAATTGGGACATGTATGAAATGATTGGATCAATGATGAATCTTAACATAATTACCTCTTAGTTTCCAATATATATATGTAGTACAGACTACAATATATATATATATATATATATATATCCTTAATAAGATTTCATGCAAGTTAGCTGGAATCTAGCACCAGAGAGTGCTACTTCATTAGGAAAATAAAGGATGGTATTGGGTACCTACTTTATGACCTTGAGATTCTTAAAAGATTTCATCTCTGAGAATGTGATTCTTAGAGGATGAGACTCTTGAGAATCAAGATGAAAATGAAGTAAAGGAACTCATTTAATCTTGAGAAGATAATGAGGATCCTGAAATCGGAAACTAAAAGGACAATTAAAGATGAAACACTAATACCTCTTCAAATGAGTTTGGGGATGGATTCCACGTGTCAGAGAAATCTGAAAATAATCTCACTTTATGTGATGTTGCTTTTGAAGATCATGACATGGAAAGATGGATGTTGGCAATAAAAGTCTAAAGTAGACTTCATATACAAGTGTTGTATATAGACCCTCGATGATCCGCCTATATGGGTAAGACTTATTAAGGTATAAATGGATCTTCAAGAGAAAGAGGGAACCTGATGAGAAGGTAGAGACCATCAAAGCACGGATCGTAGCCATGAGCTACACACCGAAGAGAAGACATCGCTTGTGATGAGACTTGCTCTTCAGTGACCATGCTTAAAACCATTACGATGTTGCTAACTATATTGCATTTCACTATGAATAACTCTCTAAGGATATTCATATGAAGTAGCCCCAGGACTTCATGGTTGAAAAAAGCAAGGTGTGCAAGTTGAAGAACTCCATCTATGAACTCAAATAAGCTTCTTATAGTTGGACCATAAGATTTGATGAAATTATAAATGTTATGATTTCCGATAGAATCTTGATGAACCGTGTGAAGCTTAGTGGGAGTTCCATTGTGTTCATCGTGATAAATGTAGATAACATTCTAATCCTTTGGATGATATAAAGATAATAATAAGTGTTTTAAAGACTGACTATTCCATACCTTGAGATATGATCTCAAAGATACCTCTTAGATCTTAGTTCTGAAGTTGTTCAGAAACGAAGAAAAGAGGGTATTGGGGCTGTCACATTAGCAATACACCTTGGACATGTTTCATTTTCTGGAATATTATAAGAAAGGCTTCTTTCCCTCAAGATATGGTACTGACCTCTCTAAAGGGATATCTCCTCAAGGAATTGAGGAGGTGAATGCTAAAATTGCTTGTTCTTGCATAAAATGTTACTAATCCTATTATGGAAATAAAATACTTTATTACAGTAATAAAAATATCTTCAAATATGATAAGACTTTTTGAGATAGTGATCTCAAAGTCTTATCTTCAACAAATTAAGACTTTATAGATAGTGATCTAAAAGGTCTTAGTTACAGATACCTTAGGAGATAGAGATCTTCAAGAATAAGGGTATTCTTATAAGGATGTTGAAAAATACAAACTGGTTATAATAATTATTGAGTTGTAGTGTCAAGGACACTATAACTGACAATATTGAGTATTGGTTGCATAATATGAAACATTCGCATTGAATTTGAGAACTGTTACTAGGAGATATACAAGTGTCGTAAAAGGACTTGACGTAGTCTCTTGGGAACAGAGTGACTAATCAACTTACCTAGCTATTTTTCTAAATAGCCTATGATTGTCACATGAGTTTGGGTTTAAATATTAGCCCATTAATGGCTCTTTGGGCTAGTGGGAGATTGTTGGACAAGTGAGCCCACAACGAGCCATTATGCAATAAATGTTATTGCAAATATCATTCTCTGATCTGAAATGAAGAATAACTAATTTGCATAATAGGTCCCTTAGTACAATTAGGGTTACGTACCACGACCATCTTAATGATCATACAACTGTTGATTCAATTATTGAATCATAGAGACTAGTGCTTGGATGAATATCTAAATAGTTAGATTGAGGACTCATTAAGCACCATCAAATGATTATTAAGAGAGGATCTCCAGCCTAAGAAGGAGATGTCAATCCTTTCTCGAAAGGCGGATATCTAACCGACCTCTTGATGCAGGTCCTCTGCATAGGAATAGAGATTCAGAGGTGTTAGATAAGTTAGGTCAAAGAGTTGACTTAATGAGATCGAGATAACCAAAGTTCTATGTCGTATGTTGTCATGATATAGGCACGCATCCTCTGACCGGAGACAGAAGTGTTACTATACATCTGCGTATGTACATTTGGCAGACCAATAGATTGATGACCTAACCAAAGTCTATACATCGATACACTATTGTGTATGCAAGGGCATATGAGTAATACAATCTCTCAAAGAGATCATACATGTTTATTTACTGAATCGGAAGACATGAGCTCACTCATGAGATATTGGGAAGATCAAATTTCGTGCACGGTTGTCTCGATTTGGAAGCTTGACTGAATTTGTAGATTTGATATATACTTTTGGAAAGTATATGATCAACACCTGGGTATGATATATTCTTTTGAAAAGTATATGATCAATACCAACTCCCAATAGTCAATTGAGAAGCTTAATGATAAAACCCCGAAGTAGACAATGTAAAATTGATCTTATACTTTGGGTTTATTCTGGGGCTTCCAGTATGCAGGATGTACATGTATTAGGAATACCTAAGGGCGATGTGATCATAAACAATCATATAAACATGAAGCTTCCATTCCGAGGGAGTGATGAAACAGGTCTGGATTTTAGTGACTCCTCTCACAGAGAAGTAATCTGATCTTCGTCAAAATGTTGGACCTTCATATGAATGTGATTTAGATACGATGAAAAGATTAGATTTACGGCCTTGATTTAATCAAGCATCTTTGGGAGGTCCGCAAGATTTGGATTTGAGATGTGATCTCAATATCCAAGTCACTATACGTGGAACAATACAATTGCTATGTCCTTATCTCCAAGTATTCAGGGGAGAAAGTGCATTATTCTTGAAAGAGTTCAGGATAATTTCATTGTTGATATAAGTATCCGAGCATTGAGAAAATGGATAATTAAATGATTTAATTATCATGAATAATATGAATTTGATTCATATTATAAGGAGAGTTATCTTATATAATTAAATGTGATTCATTTTGAGGACTCACGGAAATACCTCGAATAGTACCACAATCCGTTCTACGTACAATAATGTGTTGAACTACTTCAACAAGTCTACGTGTGAGGTATCCATCATCTGATATTCGTACATCAGTATCTAATTATCAAAGATGTAAATAATGTGAATGTGATTCATATTATTTGGGCACATAAGAATATGGATCCAAGATGATTAAATGTGATTTAATTATCATGGATCTCGAATAATGTGGATGTCACTATCCATATTAATCACATATATTATAAATGTGGTTTATAATATATAAGAGAGAGCTATTTGTAACTTACATTTATTAATTAAATGTTGATGTGAATTGGATTCACATTAGACAATCAATTGAAAATGTAATCTATATTTTATTTTGGGTTGTGAATGTGATTCACATTTTTCCAATGGCAAGATTGCAATATTCACAAAATAATTGTGAATTATTTTTGCATAATAATTTACAACAATTGTTGTTGTAAATATTGGAGATACATGCAATCATGCAATCTTGGAGGTTGCATTGAGATTTCTCCTTTCCTAATAGGAGAGGGGGACGACCACCAATTCCTACAAGGAAAGGGTGGTCGTCCACTCTTCCTATATGGAAGGGGGAGCCTCCTTTCCATTATCTTCAAGTTTAATAGATTTAATTTTTGGACTAAATCATATTGATTTATTAATATATATTTAATCTAAATTAAATTAATTGTTGTTGTTTTTTACCAATAAAATTTTGACCATTGAAAGAAGCACAAATCAATCTCATCCATTGATTTTGTGTAGTCCACGGATTGTGATCCATGGATTCCCAAAGTACTATATAAGAAAAGGCACCCCTTGCTTTTCTAGGTGACAACAACAACATATGCTCTCTTTCTCTCTCTCATTCTCTACAAGCCCCCCCTCTCTCATGTGGCCGTCCACCATGGAAGCCCTAGAGAGAGTCTCCATCGTGGCAACCTTGTCGTTATGCTGCCGGATTGTTTGCTCGTGAATCTCTATCTCCTTCGGTGCGCATCGGTTGTGAAGAAGACGTCGGATCTTATGAGATGAGATCAGGAGATTCGCCGCTTGAATCATCAACATGGATTGAGAGAAGCACGTGTTTCATTAACATGCCCGCAAGCGTCTCCTCCATCTTATCGGACTTGAGACAGGAGGTCTCTTCGTTTAGAGACTCGATCACAACCACACTTCAAGAGGTAAACCTAATACTTGTTTGTTGTTTAGATGAAACGATTCGAGAAGTGATCTTGGATCATATGTGGTTTCATCGCATGGAAAATTTTTATATTCCGCTGCCTCGAGCTACTAGAGCGACTAGTCGCTCCCGATCGCATACGATGTGATTCTCACACTTTCGTGATGCACTTAAGGTTCTTACCATATCCTTCATGATAGTGAGGTGGATTTACATGATATAAACGTTGTTTGGGTTGGAGATCGATTTGAAAGAAGGAGATGATGTTGGGGAAAAAAGATGGTGCTAGAAGCAAACATAGAAAAATATCATTTCTTTTCAGAAAGGGGATGTTTACCTTAGGTATCGTGTCTAACTACCTTTGAGTCCAAAATTTAATGTCTGTTTGGGAATTGGATTGACGACAACTTGCTCAAGGGATACAAGTGATAAAAATACATGAAGATAAGGTAATAACTTATATTAAAAAAAAACGAGAGGGACTTAAATTGATATTGTACAAGTTAAAAAAAGTAGAAGCAATAAAAAAATCTATTTTTTATTTTATGACCTATTGATCGTTTTTTAAAGGAAAAAAAGGGTGCCACATTAATATTTGCTCGTCGCTCTGTCGTCAACCGATTTCTTTCGAAAGAGTCTCCTCTTCTTGTTCCAAAATTTCCCACTAATGTTTACAACGTTGCCAGAGACGGTCAAGATTTTCCCATTAATTGTTGGTTGATATTTGACGTTCTTCCTGGATTTCTGCAGATATTTAGGTTTTGAGACGGTCAAGATCACCCCCACTAAATCCAAATCAAGTGCTGGCCAATCTCCGCGTTCTCGCTTTTGTCCTGTGAAAAACTCCTACTTCACTAATCTTTATTATCAGTAGAACTTGTTCTTAACTATCAGTAAAACTTACGCCTGCAAATTCACGACCTTCAACACAGTCCTCTTATCATCGACTCTCCTCCTCTCTCTCGTGTTCCATTTGTGTTATCCATGACGAGCAAGGCTGTGAGCATCCTCGAGTCGAGCATCGTGACTCCTGCGGCAGAGACACCGCGTCGTTCGATATGGCTCACGAATCTCGACCTTAACCCCCGACTAAGGATGTACGCAACAACCATTTACATCTACAGACGGACGGGTGGTCAGGACCCCGCGAGCTTCTTCTCCACCGCCAGGGTCAAGGAGGGCCTCGCCAAGGTCCTCGTCCCGTTCTACCCATTTGCAGGGATGCTTGGCTTCGACGATGACGGGAGGATCGAACTCAAGTGCACAGGCGAGGGCGCGAAGTACGTGGAAGCCGTTTGCGATTCAACCATAGACGAGTTCGGCGATTTCTCCCCCAGCCAGCATTTGAAGGAGCTGTTGGTGCCCTTCCCAGCATCAGCAGAGCCACCATGCCCGGTTCTTCTGTTTCAGGTATAAGGATATTCCGCAGATCTTAGTCATACGATACTGTACTGTTGAGATCTCACCTTTTTCTACGATTGATGTACGTAACAAATAAAGATAACCCGGTTCAAGTGTGGCGGCGTCTGCCTGGGTGTGGCTACGCACCACACAATGGCAGACGGCACCTCCGCATTCCACTTCATCAGCTCGTGGGCTGCCGTCACCCGTGGTGTGGATCTCAGCACCATCACGCCACCCTACATCGACTGCACAAACCTTCGGGCACGCTCGCCGCTGCGGGTCGAGTACGACCATGCCGACATTGCACCGTCCACACGCGACACCTCCACCCAGACAGCCAAGCCACAGACAGCCGTTTCATCCGCCGTGGTGACCATCTCAAAGGAGCAGATTGACAAGCTCAAAGACCTGAACAAGGGCTTGACCACTTTCCTCGCAGTCACTCTGCGCGCTTGGCAATGCTCATGCAGGGCACGGGGCCTTGCTGCCAGCGAGAACACCATTCTTACCTTCCCCATCAACATCCGGAACCGCCTCCAGCCACCACTTCCACGGGAGTATCTGGGTAATCAACTTTGACATTCATCGCTAATTTAATTATAAAGAATAAATGCATAACATTTTTTTAACATGGGATGATATAGTGACGGTTTCTAAACAAAGAGTTGCCACATATATAATCATTTTGTTCTAGAGATATTTCGGCAATTGTATCAAACACAAATTACACAGGTAACGGGTTATGGTCTCCGTTTCTGGAGTTGACGGTAGGCGAGCTCCTCTCCAGCAGTGTCGAAAGCATTGCATCGAAGATCAAAGCTTCCATAGCAAGGGTGGATGACGGCTACCTGAGGTCGGCCATCGACTTCCTCGAGCAAGAAGATGTTCCCAATAGGGGCACGTCAAGACCGATTCCGTGCCACCACTTCCTTTACGCGATAAGCTGGCTGGGTTTATCGACTGACGAGATCGACTTCGGATGGGGTCGGCCGATGTTGATGTACAACGCTCAGCCACCACTCAGAGGCGGCATGTATATCATCAGTGATCCCAACAACGATGGTGGAGTGAATCTTGTTCTGCCGCAAGATGAGTATGTGTCGGCGTTCAAGGAGCACTTCTATGCAGATGATCTCTAATCTCCCAGTTTAATAAACTCTCTGTAATCTTAGGTGGATCCTATCGTCACCCTTGAAACAATTGACCTCTGTTGTTGCCCCTATATTCTGCTTTTTTATATACTTATTCATGTGCGTATTCGACAAAAAAGCGGATCTACAACAGCAAACACTTTATGTAATCTTTGGAAATTATTGTTGTTGTTCATGTACTGGATGTTTATTAAGAAAGCTAGTATCTTTAATGCATCATTTCACCATGCAACAAATGCTTCTATCAAAGCTTCAACCGTTTGATATACTCGTATTTATGTGCAAATGTGAAAACGAATACAAAGCAAGGAGCCATTATCGATCATCGGAGGAAATCCTTTGCTATATCAGCTCGTGAGATGCGTGCTTGCGGTAGGCGAGGTTGGTGCATGCCTATGAAGATGGAGCAGATGCTATATCAACCCAACTTAAAACTTAAAAATATGCAAACACACGCCATCATGAGTTAAAAACTCGCAACAAATATTTGTATGTCATATTTATAAGCTAATTATAAATAACTCCCACGTCGCAAATGTTTGTACATCATATCCATAAAACGTAACCCGTAAGAAAATCAACTAAACAAACTAAATGAGTAGATAATGAAACTTTTATGTGGATAGAATCCAAAGAGTAGCATCCATGTCGATGTCAAGAGAAGAGGAACCGATTTTCAGGCAACACGAAGAGGAAGAGGATGGTCTAATGTAATGGGTATTACAATAGAGGTGTTGTAATTGCCAAAACAAATATTTTTATTTTTTTACAATCCTTTAATATTTGATTACAAACATTTATATTCCAAAACTAAAACACAAATACTAAGATAAAAAAATCAATGGTCCTCCATGCCTGATGGTACAGCAACACATCCATCTAATGCAAGATTCTCTTTCGGCTCAAAGATCGGCTCTATGGTAACACTCTTGTTACTAGAGGGAAAAGTCACCATATCAGTCCCATTATCAATAACAGTCCTAGCTACATGCAGAAAAAGCTGACCAAGAATGATATCAGCCTCATGTCACAATACTGAAGAGAACATCCAAGACAAAAAATCTATAGTAAATGTCATGTCTTCTACCATTGCGACAACACTCTTTAGTATACCCTTCGACCTCTTAACTGATCTTTCTAGAAACTGAAGAATCATACTAGCTTTCATAAGAGGGCCTAACTGAAGTGTCTCAAGAAGTTAGAATGGTAATATGTTCACAGATGAATTGTTGTCTAGCAAGGTATGCTCTTCTTTTTCTTGGGAGATGCATGCTAAATGGCACAACATGTAGCAGTGCTTGACACTTGCTTCTTAGAATATTGGTTTCTCTTCCTCTTTGTCATACATGTTGTGTGTTCCTGATGACGAGACTTTCGTGATCCGGGTTAAGGAATAAATAATCAGGGTCGTTGCGACCCGAACCGCAAAGCTCAGTCAACAAGAAAATCAAGAAAGACCACCAAATATCAAAATCAAATAAGTAACTCAAATAGCGGTCTCGCTATTTTATTTAACATGGTATAGCTATCAGGGTCGAACTCAAGGAGCACGAATTGGACAAAGTCCTACGAAGTAGTCGGGAATCGAAAATAAATTAAACAAATAAAGTATTTTTAGTGGATTTTATATTTTTAAATGTTTTTTGATTTTAAAAATTAATAAAAAAATGTATAAAGAAGCTAAAAAGAGAACAACAAAATAATTATTCAACATAATAAAAAAAGTCAGAAAATTAAATAAAAATATTTTTGGATTTTATAAATTTTCAAGTGTTTTTGGTAATTTTCTCAAATTTTTATAATTTTAGTGAATTTTCTAAAAATGAAATAAGGCAAAAAATCAAAACAATGTGCAGCTAGAATCTAAAGGCTATTTAAAAATAGATAAAGAGCCTATAAAATTTCAGAGATAATTTTATGATAACATAAAATAAAAGTCTAACTAATAGAAAAGAAATTGCATTTATTTGAATTTTAAGGAATTTTTTAACAATTTTATGAGTTTTTTAGGGTTTTTCAGTTTTTAGAGGTTTATAAGTACAAATGCAACCAAAATCAAAATGAATTAAAAACACAACAAAAGAAGCACATCGTAATTTTTTTTGGATTTTTTAAAGACTTTTTAATATTTTTAATTGATTTTTCAAATTAGACAGTAGCAAAATCAGAGGTTTTTTGAATTTTTAAAATTAGAAAACGAAAACAAAATGGGCCCAAAAAAATTTAGAAATTCCTACAACATGGCATGAGCCATGTGTCAAAATCTCATACTTTTTTGACACGATTTGATATTTTATTCAAGCCAATCAGAGATGCACAACACACAGGAACCTAAGTCAAAGAAAATAAGTTCCAGGGGCCAAAGATTAACAAGCATAAAAAGTATAGGGCTAAATCAACAAAAATACCAGAATAACACGAGTTCGCCATGTGATTCACACAAACAGGGGCAAAACTATCATTCCTATTTATAAAAGATCAAGCAGTAACATAAAGAAATCTCAGGAAGAAATGTGTAATTGACCCACAAAACACGTGACAGACCACGTGAACTACACTCAGAGGGACTAATATGCAAAAAAATACGATGTCCTAAGTGCAATTTGTCCAAAATAAAAATAATGGTTAA
Organism: Ottelia alismoides; assembly: GCA_037367405.1. Lineage (NCBI taxonomy): Eukaryota > Viridiplantae > Streptophyta > Magnoliopsida > Alismatales > Hydrocharitaceae > Ottelia > Ottelia alismoides. Next base: position 409,822 of record JAZKJV010010769.1, on the reverse strand, counting down.
AAATATTTACAGGACTGAACTGAAATGTAAAAAGTGCAAAGGGCCTAAGTGTAAATTATCCTTTATTATAAATCCAACAGCCAAGGTGGATTCACTTATGATCGGATGGCTGAGATTAGGGGATACCCCTTTGGCGATGGATGCACCATATTTGATCCTCAAATGGATCCAACGGCTAAGAGCTCTCCGTAGACAGATGGCTGAGATTAGACCAGGCGGAGGAGCTCCATCGGACGGTGGCAATGCTCCCTGGAAGAACCGCAAAGAATAGCTCACTGGAAGCTTCGCACAGCCGATATGCGCTGCTGGGAGGTCCTCTGGCGCTGCTAGCATGGGAGAATTGAAGCTCGAGACTGTCCGCAGCTATTGATGGGCTCAGATGAGGCCGGAAGTACCTGGACGGCTCCGGCAATGTGGTGGACCTGGAGCGGGTGTGCTTTGATGCTTGGACCTCTACAGGAAGATTGCTGGGTCGAGGGTAAAGTGCCTCGCCCGTTAGCGGACAGAATGGGTTGCTGGGCGAGGCAGAGCGAGACCTTCCGGCGAGGCGACGGTGGAGGAAGGTTGATACCCTATTTCAAGATGAATCAAGGGGACTGAAGGGGCAGAGAAGGTGGAGAGACGATCGGTGAAGGTGATGGTATCATCGGAATGGCGAATAGGTGAACGGATGACACACGGTGGTCCGATGAAGGTTGGGTGGCCGGAATCGAAAAATAAAAAATCAAAGGAAACTGCGGACTATTTAAGCTACCTGGCCGGTGCATTCGTCTGGGCTGGAGGTCGTGGACCTCCGGGGGTCTTCGCCTCAATGGTTCGACGCTTCTAGAGGCTCGGGCTCGCCGCTGGCGGAGCACGACAAAAACTCGTCGGATATGAGGTTCCCCGCAGCTCGCTACCTCACTACAACTCACTCTCGCATCAGCTATCACTCATATGAAGAGGAGGAGCTCATCGGAGATGAGGGGGATGGCCAAAGATGGGAAGAAAGGTGCGGCTCCATGTGACTATATACGATGCAGAGTCTAAGAAGATGGGAGTGAAGTACGCGGATCGAGGGATGGATCCCTAAAGGATATGGCGGCCGTGGATCGTGAGTCATCCCTCGACAATCGGAGCCTCAAATCGAGAGGGAAGGTGATCAGATCAGTTTGGGATAATTTGGCAAAAACAGGCTGGAAACAAGATCCGTGGAGGAAGTGGTCCACGAGGGGCCGTTGACCGAGGGACAATGTTCCCCTGTGGACTAATCAGATTATTCCAAATCAAAATTATTTAGAAATTAAAAATAAAATAGCAAACAATTTTATTTAAAAATATTTACAAGATGTTTATTTATTTTCAAACTATTTTTAGTGATTTTTATTTATTTTTTTGAAAAATAAATTATGTTATATACATTATATAATTATATATACAAGTATAAAATACCTATGTATTTTATATTTTTATTTTTAATTTCTTATTTTTGTACAAATACTCTATTTTTATATTTTTTTTATTTATAACATAAAATTTAGAGTATAAAATAATTTTTATTGATTATTTACAAAGGTAAAATAAATAGATGAATTATTCCTATATACAGGGTATATGTACAAGAAGAGAGAGAAATGATTTTATTTTTGTTTTATTTTAATTTTTCTAATTTTTATTTTATTTTTAGAAATATATACAAATTAATAAAACACATTTTTATTTTTTGTTTTTATGAAAATAAAATATATACATATAGAAGGAAGATATACTGATGAATGGCCCTATCTCTCTCTACTTGTTTTATTTCACGGTCTGGTCAATGCTTGGCCATCCCTTGGGTTCGGGTCACTCGATATTTATTCTAAATATCACCTTCTTTTTTTTATTTTTTTATTCTTTTATTTTTGCACAAAACATGCTAATTATTCAATATTAACAAAGGCATGCATTTTGGTAACTTATTGTATTTACAAGTATCTACATGGTGTTTTGCAAAGATAAATAGCTAAAATAAAAGAATAAAGAGTGATGAATGAGTATTCATCACCCCCTATACTTTACTTTTTCTAGACCCTTAGCAAACACTTATTTGAAAACGAAGTGAAAAAGAAAAAGGAAAAGAAAAAGAAGAAAAAGAATGTGAATCAATGATGATTATTAAACTTATCTTCATTAAATTGAAGTATGGAGCTCAGTCAGATCTTTGGATTATTAATTTGTCAGAACCTTATTTGGGCTTAGGTTTAAAACTTAATAGCCTCTAAGTTCCACTAATCTATAGTCAAGACTCCTCAACAATCCAAATCAGAACAAGTCTATGATGAATCTGTGACTCATCGCCTTTATTCTTTGATTTTGGCTAAAATCCTTGGTAAAATACATGTAAATACCCACTAATTCCAATTAATTATCATTTTAACAACAAATATTAATATTATATTTTTAACACTTAAATCATCCAAAATAAAAGAATAAAGAGACAAAGTAAAATAAAAATAAAAGAAGGATGTATAAATAAAATATACAGACTGATCCTAACCCCGAGACCAGGTCAATATTGATCGGGTCGACAAAGAAATAAGTAGGGGGAGATAAGGATCCTAACTTATAAAAAAATTTCAGAAAATCAAGACCAATAATGAATTAACCATTTTTTCATAATATAAATACTTCACCTATTTTATTTATCATAAAATCATCTCAAACCGAAACACTTCTTTTGAGAAAGTTGTTCATAAAAAGATGTATTATTTTAGAAACATATCCAAAAAAATAATTAAGGAATAAATAAGTACAATGAACCTAAAAAGCCTACAAGTACAACTTCCCATGTTCGTAACTATTTATAGACAAATCCAAATCGATCAAATTCACTTTTAAACTTTATTTTATAATTAATATTATTTATTAAAATACTAAAAAAATTGTAGAATAAAAGATGTGAGTTTTGGCATTTGGAGCTCTTATGTATATACATTATGTGTACAAAATTTCTGTATTATCTATCTATTTATTTGTAACTCCAAACAAGGTAATTCTGTTTCTAAAATGTTCAAAAAAGTCTTTATAAAAATATAAAAATATAACTTATAAAAATAAATGTAATAATATACCAATAAATTTCAAAATCTAAAAGCCGTAAAGCCTGACTTCCAAGCCTCGTAACTTGGCCAGACAAATTCCAAATGGAACCTACTCACTTTCAAAATACATCTTCTAGAAATATCTACTAAATGGAAGTGGTTTCATTAAGATCAGAACTAAGATATAAAAGTTGGATTTTGGGACCATATTGGTATACATGTACAATTGGCTTTACATTATTTCAGATTTAATTATCCCTTAAAAGGTCTTATATTTTTATTCTTTTAATTTTTATCTTATTTATTTCCTGAGTAATAGAAATTAAAGTTTTATTTTTTAAAAAAATATTAAAAAGACTCCTAAAAAATTAGGTTAGTTATATTAGAATTATATAAACATAACTTATGTTATAAATAAAAAAATTAAAATTAAAAATATATAAAATATAAATACACTAAAAAATCAAAATAAAAAATATTTATATATATAAATAAAAAAATTAATTAATTAAATATATTATAATTAGTATTTAAAAAAATTAATTAATGAAATTATTTAATACATTTAACTAATTATTAATAACTTATTCTTAATTTTTATTAATTATTAGGGTTGTTGACTTTTCCACAGATGAACAGTGTCCGCCCAAGCACTGTTCATCATCTTCTTCCTCCAGAAATAAAGTGTCGATTGCCTTGCCCGCACGAAGCCATTCGAACCTCTTCGCGTTGACAAAACCACAGTGGTCCCGGCAACTCTCCTCTCTTCTCCAACTGCTCCAACTACTCTAACTGCATGTTCGTTCGCCCAACGAACGTCAACGACGAGCTTCGTCTTCTCGAACCTATATATATATACCCATAGGGTCTAGATGGAGATCATCCGCCATTTTCTGAAAATCCAATCCACCTGCGAGTGAACGATTCTCAGAGAGAGAGAGAGAGTCGCACCGAGGGAGAGAGTGATAGTCTCTACCCCGGCCTCTTCTCCGGCGTGAGCGATCGTGTGCGCGATGCCACGCCTTGCCGCACGAAGCCTCCGAGTCGCTGTCGTCGAGGCGAGAACGAAGGAGCTCCCCGGTGATCATCCTCCGACGAACTCCTTGTCCCCAAGTGAATCCTCCACCTGCAATCCTCGATCCATCTCCAGGTTAGTCACTGAATCTAGAACTCTATCTCTATCCTCTCATTCTCTTCTCAAACCCTCCGATTCTCTTCTCAACCCCTCCATTCCAAAAAGTGATTCAAAAATTCGCTCGATTCCGTCCATTTCATCGGCGACATCATCGTTCTCCGCTTCCTTACATCTATGTTCATCTCCGACCGTGTCTGATGGCCGGTGTTTCGAGGCGTTTCCTTCATCTCCACTCAGCCTCGCTCACTCATTCCACATTGTGCTGTGATCCTTAGAATCGAGGCTTCAAAGCCTCTATTCAGTTGCATTTGTGTTTGCAGGAAGCAACGCCTTCATCCCTGATGAACTCTCAGCTGCATCAGATCATTCACTTCAGTTCCGGGGTCTCCTTCAACATCTGAACAACGATCAAAGATTGCTTCAGCATCTCTTAGCGTTTCGAGATCCAGAGTAGCGAGGACAACAGGAATACAGGAGTCGCCTGAGCTGTGAAGGGACACGAGGGAAATTCCGCCTCCAGATCGTCGATCAGATTCATCCGATCTATATTTCGAATCATATCTGGTGTGGAAGGTGGAGTTGAAGCTGTTCAAGCCTTCAGAAGCAAAAAGTAACAACATGAGCTTTCAAATTTGGCAATCGAAATCCGTCGGATTAGGCATTCATCCCAGTTCATCGAGACACCTCCAGAGGCGTTCGATCCCAGATGTCTTCTCCAGTTTGTATCTGAACCATTGATTCATGCCCAATTCAGAGGCGTCGGATCATTGATGAATCCACATTTCATCATCTTTATTCTATCATTTTGGCACCAAAAACCCTAGCAAATACCTGCAAATAGCTTTAAAAACACCATCTTAGCATTCATGCATGTGCATCTCATTAGTGTGTAAAAGACTGTAATTAAGGCCAAAATTATAGAATAAATAAAAGAAAAGAAAAAGAATAAAATATTGTAAATATTTTATGACCCAAAACCCCGAGACCTAGGCATCTTAATGAATAGGTCGACAAGGAATAAAGTAGGGAGAGATAAGGGTCAAATACCTATATTATTTAATTCATTCTTTATTCATTTTGGGACCTATTTTTGGTTCCACTTTTTATACATCAAATAAAGAAACTTTGTACATGAAAGTTGTAGATAATTAAATAAAGAAAAATGCAAAATTGATTTCACTGAAAAATGATATACAGATAAAAAGTTATGGTCTGAATAAAAATCCAGAATCCCAACTTCCCAGACCGGTATCTCATAAATGACAACTCCAAATGCATCAAACTATCCTTTAATTGTATATAGAATAAAATAATCTATTTAATGGCAGTTGTTTCGCATTTGGCGGAGCTACGGTTGGAAAGTTGAGTTTCGGTCCCCTATTGTATACTTGTACAGATTAAAATATTCAATTGATCATTTATTCATTATTTTTATATTTTTATATTTTTATAATCTTGTAAATATTACTTATAATATATGTGTGCATTAAAATCAGAATAAAAATACAAAGAAAACTCAAAATAAAAATAAACATATATAGATCATACAGGTATTATACCTATATGTATAACTATACAATATATTCCTTTATTTTTTTTAGTATACAAAACATAACAGAAAAATGAAATAAAAATATATTTACATGTATAAAAGTATTTTATAATTTATAAAATAATAGACAAAAATAAATGAAATTAAAATACATAAAATAAAAATAAAATTAATAAAGTATATAGATAATATACCTATATAGGGGTATAAAGGTAACTTGTAAAAATATACTTCATAAAAATAATTAAAAATCAGAATAAAATACTACATAAAATAATAAATATTTTTTATTTAATAACCTAAAATTAATAATGTCATTTACTATTTTATTTTGATTTTTTTTAATAATTTCTGCCGGGATTTCTCTGGTTGGTCCACGTGGACCAACCAGGTGCGGTCTAGAGTTGACCTCGATCAACTCCCTGACCGAGGCCTGCCATTTCTGACACCCAGATTTTTCCCCGACTTCGCCCAATTTTCGAGCTCGATCCGTTCGTCCTCACGCCTCGATTCCTTCTTGGGACTTCATCCCCGATCACCACTCTCCCACGCCATGTATTCGGATCCAGCCATATCCCCATCATTCGCGCGTGAGTCTGGCTTGAAGGAGACACCATCATCTTCTACTTAAACACCCCGCCACCTTCAAGCCCAATTTTGAACCCTTCTTAGCCATTAATCCTCCTCCCTGTTGCGCTATTCGTATTGCTGGAAGTGACAGCTCCACATCCACACCCTCAGGCGAGTCGAGGAGGCTCTGTAGCGGCTCCACCACCTCCGCCGACCACCGGCGTCGAGGTTCCTCCACCTCAGGTCATCCACCTTCGAGGTATACCGTTTTCCCTTTCTTTTTTGCTTCATTTCATTCTCCTTAGCTTCAGTATCAAAAATCCATAAAAAATCCGCTTCCCGTCGATCGATCCATCTCCCATAGCTCATCGCCGGAGTGCACCTCCGGTTGTCGTTCCCTCGCCGTCCACCGACCATTTCCGACTTCCGTTACACCTCCGCGGGGTCCAGGCAGTTTGCCCTGGACCCTCTCACCCATTTTTGCAGGTACCAGGAGCATTACATTGCCTGGGGACTCGGATTCGACCTCCGCCGGAGATACCTGGAGCTTCGAGCTCCGTCGCTTCTGCAGCAGCGCCTCAGCGCCTCTCCGGCGATTTTGAGAGCCCCATACGTCAGAGCATCATCGCAGGAGTCTCCCGGACCTTTTTGTTGCATTCCAGCCGGAGGCGCGTCAGCTCGCCGAAGGAACTTCGTCTCGGCGAAGTTCTTCCTCGTTCTTTCTCCGGGCGCCTCCACCGTCCGATCCTAGGCCTGCTCCAGATCGCACCTCAGCCGTCAGATCTTGGCCACCTTCTGTCGTCGATCTCTTCGCTAGATCTGATCTCCACCGATCATCGCCGAGCCGTCATCGTGCGTTGTGCGAGCGCCACGTGGATAAGTGAGCGGCCCTCCGCCGTTCGATCACGCACGAGGAGATAAGGCGTGGGTATTTTGCACTGTCCCCCTCGCCAAATTTTGTATTTCATTTCAGTACATAAACTTTAAGCCGTAGTACAAATATTTCTGTAATATTTGCAATTAGAACCCCGTAGTTTTCTTATTTGCACTTAGGTCCTATCCACGTCACCTCACGTGCCCAGTGCGCGTGAGGGGGGTGGGTATTTTGCAAGGACCCCCCTGGGGTTTGTTTATTTCGCTTAGGTCCATGAACTTTTTAATTAAGTTGTAATGTTTTGGAGAAATTGCATCTGATCCCCTGGAACTTTGTAATATTGCAAGAATACCCCTGCCAGGTCACGTGCCCAGTGCACGTGAGTTGGACATTTTGCAACGAACCTCCTCCGGGTTTGGGTATTTGTTTTTAGTCCAGAAACTTGTATTTAACGTTATATATTTTTGTGGAAATTGCATATGTGCCCTTGGAAGTTCTGATAATTGCACTTATACCCCTGCCAGACTGTGATATTTTTGTAAACTGGTCTTATTTATTTGGACCTTCATTTTAATTCCAAAAATTCTAAAAATTTGGACTTAAGCTCCTGTATGCTTGTACTTTGACGCCATCATTTTAGTTTTTGATTTTATTTTACTTTTCTATTTATTAAAAATCAAAAACATGCTTTTTATTCACTGTCTAGCTTAGACAATACCAAAAAAATATTAAAATACCTCGAAAAATTCCAAAAAAATCCCGTGTGTCTTTTATCCTATTTAGTGTAAGTCCAAAAATCGCTAAAAATCTCAAAAGAAAAACCTTAAAAATTCAAAAATACATAAAAACTTCAAAAAAATATATAAAATCAAAGAAAACTCAGAAAAATATAAACTCAACTCCTGTTTGTTCTATATTTTATCATCTTTAATTTAAAATGAGTTTGAAAAATTTTGGTGGCTATTTGTTATTTTTAATTTCCATTTTCCTCACAGCCAGTGCCTTCTTTACTGTTTTCCTTTATTTCAGCATTTAAAAATACCAAAAACAATTTGAAAAATACCCAAAAATCACAAAATCAGTAGAAAATTATAAAAATACCAAAAACATTTTACTTCTAAATTTTTGGTTATTTTTGCTTATTTTTATAAATAGTTTATCCCCCTTTTTGTTACATTGGTTTTAAATTCCAATATTAAAAAATATATATATAATATAAATTATAAAAATCAGAAAATTAAAAATCAAAATACAAAACTAAAAAAAATTTCAAAACCCACAAAAATCCTTGCTTGCTTGCTTAGTGTAGACACTTCACAATCACATTCACTTGTGCACATTTGTTTGAATTACCCTGTTTGCTCCCTGTGTTCGAACTCTCTGCATACTTGCTTGCTATACATTTTGTGCAGAGTTAAAAATAAATTTTAACTCCACATTTATTTCTAATTATTGATCTTTAATGTGGGTTAATTGTTGATTAGACACATTTTATTGTGGGTCAACGCAACGACTCGGTTGTCTCCGCCTTGTGTGAGACACACTCTTTAGACCCGCGATAATCTGCGTCTATCAATCATCATCATCGGACGAGAGTTCAAGCGCCAGGTGTCGACAACAGAGCCTAACAGAAAGCGTGCGTATGAGTCATGTGAGCATTGTGATTTTTGCAGATTTTTCCCGGCAGGTTTTTAAAATTACAACAGGTCCTCAATGGGTGAGCAACAACTGAGAAGCACGTGAGTTCGGGCTTTTTGCGCAAGTACCCTTGTTACTACCGATAATTATAGGCGTACCCCCTTAACTCCCAATTATTTACAGGAAGGTCCTTTCACTGCAGACACTTCACACACTCCCTTACATATATTAATTAAATATAAAACATAAAAAAATATATAAAAAAGATAAAAAGTACGCTTAAATAATGCATTATACTTTATATACAATTTGAAAATATTATTTTTAAAAAAAATATAATGAAAATAATATCAATATTTCTTTGAGCATTTGAGAAAACATTTAATAACATAAAAAAATATTTAAAAATATATAAAAAAATTACTTAAAATCCTTTAAAAATTGTACTTAATAAATTTTACCACCTTTTTCCTAACAAACCAAAAATAAAATAAAAGGTAAATATAAAAATCAATAAAAAATACAAAATTGATATAAACTTCAAAAATTCATAACTAATTCATTAAAAATCCTCTAAAAACGTACAACATACCATTTTGAAGGTATTTTCACATACTTTTCAAAGCAAATACAATAAAAATTGTTCCACATAATTCTCATTTTTAAAAATCATAAAAACGTCACTGTTTTCAATAATAATTACATTCTTCACCTTAAAAACCAACCAAAATACTAAAAAAATCTTAAAACCCCTTTAAAATTCCATAAAAACCTAAAAACAAATTAAACCAAAAAATTAAAAAATAAAAATAAAAAAATTGATAAAAATATTTTTTAAATAATAAAAAAATCACATAATACTTAAAATCACAAAAACAATATAAAATTCATAAAATTAAATAAAAATTCAGAAAAATTCCTAAATATAAAATAAAAATGAGGAAACTCCCTTACCTAAGCTTTTCCACTGATTTCCCCTAGTTCTAAACAATTTGCCTCCCTGAGTTTGACACTCCATACGAATCACTATACACAGTTGTTCAGGAGTATAAAAAAATATAAAGAAGATTAATTCACTTTAATCTTTTCTGACAAAACCCACTTGGTCGACAACGACCGCGAATCTATTTGTTGTTTTCTTTACAGGAATAAAGAAGTGATCGAGAGGAGTTTTTCAGATGGCGCCGTTGCCGGGGAGGCTGATAACATGCCTGATCACTTGGGTATAAGGTAATCAATGGTCGTTGTGACCCAAGTCACCAAGCGGTGTCGATCGTGAAAAAGAGACCACCAAAATCGAATAAAATCAATCAAAATCAAATAGCGGTCTTGCTATTATATTAACCTGGTATAGCGACCTTGGTCCAACACAAGGAGCACGTGATGGCCTTGCGGCCTACGAAGTAGTCAAAAATGAAATAAAAATAAAAAGAAACTATTTTTGGTGGATTTTTAATTGTTTTTAATTTTTTTGGATTTTTAATTAATTAAGAAAATAAGAAAACAAGTGAATAAGCCAAATGCAAACAATTATTAAAGCACTCAGAAATCAACTAAAAATTCAAATAAAAATGTTTTTATGTATTTTATGTTTTTTTACTGTTTTTGGGTAATTTTTGGTATTTTTCTGATTTTTATTTAATTTTCTAAAAATAAAACAGTGCAAAAAGACAACAACAATGTCCAGCCAAGCTTAGGGGACTTAGATAAAATATCTAAAAATCCCTAAAAAGCCTGGAGGTAATTTTCCTGTATAGTAAAAACTACAAAGAAAATTTGGCCACTAGAATTATTATTTTTGGTGTTTTTAATTAATTATTAGAATTTTTATATGTTTTTAAGTGTTTTTCAATTTTTATGAGTTTTTTATAGTGAAAAATGACCAAAATTGGTCAGAAAATCAAACACGATAAAATAAACAGTAGCTAATTTTTTTTATAATTTTTAGATAGTTTTAATATTTTTTGTTGATTTTTTAAATCAAACAGTAAAGAAAAAGGCTGTTTTTGAATTTTTAAAATATCAAATAAAAGCAAAAATGTCTCCAGAAATTCTAGAAAATTTTACAACATGGCAGGAGCCATGTATCCAATTTTCATTGAATTTGGAGTAAGTTTGACATTTTATTAAAAATCAAAGCCTAGGTACAGTGCACAGGGACCTGTACGTAAATATCCAAAGTTCCAGGGGGTCCGGTGAAAAATCCCAAGAAGTCACGCGTGAGGCGCGTGTCTGGGGTACACAGGGACCTATTTGCAAATAAAATAAGGTTTTGGAACTAGTTGGTAACATGTACCAAAAGTTCAAGGGCCTTACTGTAAATTACCCACAAATAAACGCACATGCGCATAAAAATCATTCACAGGGGCATATATGCAATTATCTAAAAGTTTTCATTCATTAATGAACAACCCAGAGCTACAAGGCTATCAATGCAAATAACCCAACAGAACACGTGTCGATGCACGTGACATACTACAGGCAGGGGCATACATGCAAATAGCAGAAAGGATAAGGTCTAAAGTGCAAAAGTACCAAAATAAAAACAATGTACTATGGTATTTACAGGACTAAACACGAAATAAAGGAAACAGAGGGGCCTAAGAGCAATTACCCCTTATTTAAGATCCAAGGGCGGAGCGCGCGCCACGTGTAGATCCGACGGTAGAGAAGAGGAGGCGCCTCGCTCCTGTAACCCTTGGTGCAATCCGACGGTGGAGAAGCTGCCACGTGTAGATCCAACGGTGGAGGGTAGAGGACGCCTCTTCGTCGAGATCGAACGGCTCGGATCGGATCCTCCTAGATCGTGCGGTGAAAGAGGCTCCTCAGATGAACGACTCGGATCGAAACTGGAGCTACGAGGCTGATCGAACGGTGCCTGAAGGTCCTGGAGGAACAGGTGGCCGGCGAACTTCGCCGGCCCAATACGCGTGCTCCGGGCCTTCGCGGGGGATGCTGATGATCGGAGAAGCTTCGGCTTGGCTCCCCGCGTCTGTAGAACGCCTTCGATGAATCAACAGAGCTCCGGAGAGCTCTGTCGACTCCGGCGGAGGAGAAGCTTCGGTGCTCAAGTAGGAGGGCCTCAGACAGCCCTCAATTGACCTGCAAAACGTAACCAAAGAGCTCCTGGATCGAGGGCAAACTGCCTCGACCCCGTTAGGGGTGGTGAAGGTGGATGGTGCGGTAGTGCGGGCGAACTCTGGCGATGCGACGGCGAAGGAGTGCGAACCCCAGCTCCTGTGCGAGCTGGGTTGAACGGAGGGGAAGAGAAGGTGAGCGGGAGGAAGGCGACTGTGGTGAGCGATTCCGATGGTCAGGACTAAGTCTAAGGTGGTCGGAATCAGAGGTCGTCGGAGACGACCTGATTTGGGCGAAATCGAAAATTAAACGAAAAGAAAAGCAACTACGGCTACCTGGGCGGATGGGTCGACTGGGCGTGAGCTGGTCTTGCTCTGGGTCATTGCCTTGCGGGACGTCGTGGCCCGAGGCTCGAGCTCCTGCTTCAGGCGGAGCACGGCGGCGATAGCTCGCCGGATCAGAGGTCCGGTGACTCCCTCCTCTCTACGACACGGCCAACCAGGAGATATCACCTCGAGGGTGGCTGTGGAGGTCCTGGGATGAATGAATGGGGAACCAAAGATGTGGAAAATGGAGGCGGAGCTCGGCTCTTATATGGTGGAAGGTCCGGGAAGAATGGCTCGGGTCCGGCTCGATGGAGCACAGATCCCTAGGCTGAAGATCGGGCGAGGTTCCTGGATTATAGGAGAGTGATTAGGACCCTGGGTTTGGCGGAATGGTGATCGGATCTAGAGGGGATAAATGGGAGAAGGTGGGTCCGCGAAACGGATCCGTGGGAAGTGGTCCACAGGGGGGAGTTGACCGGGCGGTCAACATCCCCCGTGGACCAATGGGGACTGGCCACGTGGAAAATATTTGTAAATTGAAAATAAAATAGCAAATGGCCAAATTAAAGAAAACTTAAAACATGAAATATTTTTGTTTTATTTTTTCTATTTTTTGGTGATTTTTAATTAATTTTTCAAAATAAAAATAGGGTATGTACACTTTATGCTATACATAGCTATTTACACAATATGCCTTTTTAATTTTTGATTTTTAATTTGTTATTTTTGTGCATTTTTATTCCTATTTTATATTTTATTTATTTATATCATAAAATTAGGAATAAAGAGATATTTTTATTTTATTTATATTATTTATATACAAGGGTAAAATAAATAGATATATACATATATATACATGGTATATTTACAATGTATTTTTGGGTTTTTAATTTTGTGCTTTTTATTTTATTTTTGTTTTTGTGTTTTTTATTTTATTTATTCACAACATAAAAAGTATAATATATACAAATTTTATAAAAATTAATTTTATTTATGTACAAGGTGAAATAAATATAGAGATAAATGAGCTAAGTACATGGTGACTATGTACAAGTGATCTATTTTTATTTTCTTTTTGATTTTTTCTATTTTTATCTTGATTTTATATTTATAAATATATACAAGTATTTACAAGCCCATTTTATTCTATTTCTGGAGGAAAATATTTTTACTATATTTACAGGTATATTTACACACATGAGCCCCTATCTCTCTCTACTTTGGATTTTATGCGGTCGGGCCCATGCTGGACCCTCCCTTGGGATTAGGTTGCTCAATATTTATTCTAAATATTTCCCTCTTTTTCTTTTTAATCTTTATTCTTTTATTTTTGCACAAAAACATGCTAATTATTACTTTTTACATCATGCATGCTTTTGGTAATTATTTGTATTTACAAAGATATACCTGCATTTGCAAAGGTTTTTGTAGCTAAAATATAAGAATAAAGAGTGATGAATGAGTATTCATCACCCCCCTATACTTAACTTTGCTAGTCCCTTAGCAAACACTTATTTGAAAAAGAAGTGAAAAAAGAAGAAAGAAAAAGAAAAAGAGAAGAATGTACATGGATCAAGGTTGATTATTAAACTTGCCTTCATTAAATTGAGGTATGGAGCTCGATCAGATCTTTGGATTATTAATGTGTCGGAACCTTATTTGGACTTAAGCTTAAAACTCAACAGCCTCTAAGTTCCACTAATCTATAATCAGGACTCCTCAATAATCCAGATCAGAACAAGTCATCAAACACAAACCCTGAAGACCATGAATCTTTCCTTGTCCTGTGAGTGTGAGGTATAAGCTCTCCACCTCAGAAATGGTAACTTGACAACCCTCCCCAACAAGGTAACTCTATGACCTCAATCTGGCCACTCTTTCCTCAAGGAGCGAGGTATTCCCTTCTAAGTTCAAGTTCAACCGGCTCAAGAAGAGGGGGAAGAAGAGAATGGACCATGACCAGTGTAGCCATGTATCCTTGGGAGCTCGACCAGTGTAGCCAAGTCTCCCTGCTGCAAGCTACATAAGGTGGGACATGAATCTCAAGCTTTTCTTATTTCACTCTATATACATACTCCGGTGGGATTATCATTTTCTATCAGACCCACCACTTTTTTGGAGTTATTTTCCCTTTTGCAAATTTTTTTCAAGTGCATCTATACAACATATACATGTGTAGCATATATACAAGGAGTTTTTCCTCTTGAGCCAGTAGACTTTCCCTCTTTTGAAGCTTTATTGCAACCCACAACTCTCGTCATTAGACCTCATGGCAACCAGACCAAGTTGAGACGCACTTCCTTCACTAAAAGAAGAAGAGAGGTTCCGCCTAGAAGTACTACCCTCATATGCTACCCCAAGTCAAGGAAGACTGCCTCCTCACCACCTCATCCGTAAAGAGCTCGGTGCAAAGTGCTGGTGTCCAAGTAAAGCCATTGTCTATATGAGTCATGTGTTGTTGTTAAATGCTCTACTTAGGCTCATGGAGATGACATGTGATCATAGCCTAGTGGACTCAAAGAATTAAGTCACCATGGACCTGAAAAGCCTTAAACCTAAGCCCTATAAGGTTCCTCTTATAAATTAGGTGGATTAAGATCTTAATCAAGCTCCATTTCTCAATTTGATTCCAGGCTAGTTTAAATGTCAACTATCATCCAGAAAAACTTTATACATATGTACAAGAGATGCTATTTACACAAATTTTACAACCATGCAAAATTTTTGAAAATGTTTTGAAATCATGAATGGATGATGCATGAAGTGCAAGTTTTGCAAAAGTATTTACACACATTTACACAAGATTTTTGCAAACTTTTGATTTTCAAAATATTTTGGAAAAATTGTGTACTATATACATAATTTTGATAAGAAGATATTTACACAAATTTTACATAAAAGATTTTTGAAAACTTTTTTACAAAAATAATTTGTACACCAGCTATTTATGTGCAAATAAAAGAATGTTTATGTACATGAAATTTTTTTAATTTTTGTGATTTTTAGGGTTTTTTAGCCATTTTATTTATTTACACACTCTCACAAAGTACGAGTTATGGCTAAAGTATATATGAAATATACACACACACCCCCCTATACTTAGCTCGAACGATGTCCTCAGAGTCAAGAGCGATGAAGAAGACATAAATCGTGCTAGGTATAGGGAAGTGAAAAGGAAGGCTATATACAAAGAAAGATGAATGAATAGAAAGTTAACAAGATCTCGGGTTTCCCCCCTATACTTAGGATCAAGTAATCCTAAGTATAGCAGGCTTTACACTAAGGGAAAGCCGAGTGGAGAATGTACAGGGTCTACCCCCCCTATACTTAGGGTAAAATATCCCTAAGTATAGGCAGCAAAATCAGGGGTAGAAAGAAACAAAAGAAATACCCGAAGGTCCCACACCTCCCCTATACTTAGGGTAAAGTACACCCTAAGTATAGCATAATCAAAGATGACACACGGGATGTGAGACTAAAGAATGTAGTGATATAGACATCTGGATCTATACAGGTCAGAAGATCAGTGAAAATCAGGCGTGAGATGCAATAGATGTGAGTCAAAAGACCACATCTCACGCAAAATGAATAGGGGCAACATCTACGACCCGCGGCTCATGATCTAGAAATGGCTTGAGCTGCTGGCTGTTCACTCGAAAGGTACTCTCAGAAGACAACTCGGATATATCAATGCTACCGTTGTCGTGTACCTTTCTCACCAAATAGGGTCCCTTCCACTTGCTCTGTAGCTTCCCTGGAAATAAACGAAGCCTCGCATCAAACAACCATACTCTCTGTCCAGGCTCAAAATGTTTGTGGCTGATGTGAGAATCATGCGACTCCTTCACTCTCTCCTTGTAATGTAGGCTGCATGAGAAGGCGGTATCTCTCAACTCCTTCAGGGCTGCTAACTCTGCCCTCCTCTGGTCTCCTACACCATCTGGATCCATAAGTATCTTAGTGACTGCCCAAAGTGACCTGTGTCTCAACTCAACAGGCAAATGGCACGGCTTGCCATATACGAGGCGAAAGGGAGATGTGCCCAATGGTGTCTTGAAAGACGTCCTATATGCCCACAAGACCGAGTCCAAAAGCTGTGACCAATCCTTTCGGTCAGGGTGGACGACTTTCTGCAAAATAGTCTTGATCTCCCTGTTCGACACCTCGGCTAGACCATTCGTCTGTGGATGGTAAGGTGTAGCAACACGATGGTCTATACCGAACTCGCTAGCAAGGGCCTTCACCTGGTCGTTGATGAAATGAGACCCCCCATCTGAAATCAATACTCGAGGTACCCCGAACCGCGTGATGATGTGCTTCCTCAAAAATCTGCAAACTGTCCTCGCATCAGCGGCTCGGGCAGGGATAGCCTCAACCCAACGACTAACATAGTCAACGGCCAACAGAATGTACTCAAATACCTGACTCTTAGGGAATGGACCCATGAAATCGATGCCCCATGCGTCAAAAACCTCACAGAAGTGAATGGGCTGCATCAGCATCATATCACGCTGTCCACAAGTGCCCATCCTCTGACAGTCAGTATACCTCTTCACGAACTCATCAGAGTCCTTGAAGAGGGTAGGTGATTTAGCCAAAATTCACGGAGTCTAAAAGTGGTATCTCACACAAGGCGGAGACAACCGTCGCTGTGACGAGTCGCGATGAATGTAGACTAAAGTCAACAATTAACCCACACTAAAGATCAATAATTAGAAATAATGTGGAGTTAAAATTTATTTTTAACTCTGCACAAATGATGTAAAGGGCAAGTATGCAGAGAGTTCGAACACAGGAAGCAAACATGGTAATTCAAACAAAAGTGCACAAGTGAGTGTGATTGTGTCTACACCAAGCAAGCAAGCAAAGATGTTTTTGTGGGTTTTTTTTTAATTTAATTTGTTTTTTGTATTTTGATTTTAAATTTTCTGATTTTTATATTTTATATTTTATACTTTTCTATTTTCTTTTTTTTTAATATTGGAAAATAAGGAAAATGTAATAAAAGACAAGATAAAGTATTTATAAAAATGTGCAAGAATGACCAAAAATCCAGAAATAAAATGTTTTCGATGTTTTTAGGGTTTTTTACTGTTTTTGTGATTTTTGGGTATTTTTCAAACTGTTTTTGGTATTTTTAAATAGTGAAATAAGGGAAAATAGTGAAATATGTGCTGGCTATGAGTTAAATAAGAATTAAAATTAGCAAACAACAACCAAAATTTTTCACACTAATTTTCAAATAAAGAGAATGAAATATAGAACCAACAGGAACTGAGTTTGTATTTTTCTGAGTTTTCCTTGATTTTATATATTTTTTTGAAGTTTTTGAGTGTTTTTAAATTTTAAGTGTTTTTCTTTTCAGATTTTTAGTGATTTTTGGATTGACACTAAAATCGGTTAAAATACAAACTAGGGAATTTTTTTGGTATTTTTCGAGGTTTTTAATATTTTTTTGGCATTTTCTAAGCTAGACAGTGAATAAAAAGCATGTTTTGATTTTTAATATATATAAAAATAAAATAAAATCAAAAACTAAAACTATGGCGTCGAAGTACAAGCATACAAGAGCTTAAACCTATTTTTGTGGAATTTTTGGACTTAAAATGATGGTCTAATTAATTAGAACAAACATACAATCATTAAACAGGCCTGGCAGGGGTATACATGCAATTTCTCAAACATCCAGGGGGAACATGCAAAATTGCCACAAAGTTTTTACACTAAAACTTGCATTTGCTGTACTAAAACAAAATACAAAACCCGGAAGGGCTTTTGTACAAAATGTCCAGGCCAAGCACGTGCTACACACGCACCTAGCAGGGACCTGATAGTAATATCCAAAAGTTTCAGGGGTAAATATGCAAAATTTCCACAAATAACTAGCGTGATAAATAGTTCCTGGGCTGATGACAAATGGACAAAATGCCCGAGGGCTCTGATGCAAAATGGCCCACGTACCTCACGTGCACGGGCACGTGCTGTGACGTGGCCAAGGACCTAAAAGAAAATAGGAAAAGATCGGGGGCCTTAATGTAAATTACACGGAAGTTTTAAAAGGCCAATGAAAGTTTCTAAGTTACTTTGAGAACTAAACAAAATGGCGGGGGTTAAAGAGCAAAATTACCCCCGCTCTGGTGCTGACGAACAGTGGGATGGATCGCACTTGACCACGTGTCGAGTCCTGGAGCGCCGATGACAGTTCGCGGGCGGAGGGCTGAGATTAGATCTCAACCCTTGATCTGACAGTGCTGATGATCCGCCATCCAATGGCTGCTGCTGATGGGGAAGAACGGCCGGAAGATCGACGGCGCGCAAGACGGCTGGAAGAACCGAAGATGAACTCGCCCGGGGCGAGTTTGGATCAGGTGGCGCGGGCTCCTCCGTCCTCCTCCAGGCCGGTCGATGGGCTCTCCGTCTTCCTGCAGGTGTCCTCTGGCCACCTGAAGCTTCAGAGGGTGGCGGTGGCCACCAGAGCTCGCAGACGAAGGGGGAGGAGCTGGAGCTTCAAAACCACCTCCAGCGAGCTCACAAAAGGGCTCTAGATCCTCGATAAGCTCCGCTACCTGCACAAAAAAAAGGGGTGATATGATCGGGGGCAAATTGCCCCGATCACGTGGCGCAAAAATGGTGGTGTGCAGAGGCGTTTGGTGCAAAGAGTGATGGTGGCCGGAGATGGTTCCGGCCGACTGTCGATTTGGCGAATCGACACGCGATTGAGATGAATAGATGGGGGAAATGAAGTGCTGAATGCAAGGAACGAAATGAAGACGAAAAACTAAGGGAATAACACTGCCTTGAGCCCAGAAAGGGCGAGGGAAGGGGTACCTCGACGGGGGAAACCACCGGAGGTAGGGGGAACACCCTAGCCACTGATCGGCCGCCTGAAGTGGTCGATCCTAGAGCTGTCACCACCAGGAGACGATGGAGGTACCTAGGGTGCGAAAGGGCCAACGTTGGGGTTTAAATTCGAAAATGGAGTCAAGGGGCTGGTTTTGAAAGGTTGACAAAGGGGGTCCCTTGATCGAGGTGCACA
This sequence comes from Ottelia alismoides, assembly GCA_037367405.1. Lineage (NCBI taxonomy): Eukaryota > Viridiplantae > Streptophyta > Magnoliopsida > Alismatales > Hydrocharitaceae > Ottelia > Ottelia alismoides. The sequence continues at coordinate 390,551 of JAZKJV010010769.1, read as the reverse complement.
GCTTGATTCAGAGCTCCACAACACAAGGAGATGCACTGGCGTGCAAGATGGATAGTAGGGGAAAATCTGCGCAGAAAGAATCGACCTCATTAGATGAAAGACATCGCCTCGAAAAATCTGTAAAAGCGGGAGAAAAAACGAGGCGCGCAGAGCTACAGGGGGGTAGGTCAGACTGTTGACCTTGGTCAACAATTCTGACCTCCTGGTTGGTCCACGTGGACCAACCAGGAAGAACCCTGAAAAAAAGTTTTATTAATTAATTTAAAAACAGTAAACGATTTATTTAACTTTTAATTATAAAAAAATGTTTATTTTTTTATGAAATATTTTATTCTTATTTTTAATTATTTTTACGAGGTATATTTTTACAAGTTGCTTTTATACCCCTATATAGGTATAATATCTATCTATTTAAGTATTTTATTTTGTTTAGGTATTTTTAATATTATTATTTTTATTTCTTATTTTCTAAAATCATAAAATACTTTTATATACACAAATATATTTTTGTTTTATTTTTCTGATGTATTCTGCACATTAAATAAAATATAAGTGTGAAAAGTATAGGTATATGTATAGGTATAATACTTGTATAACCTATATATGTTTATTTTTATTTTTATTTTTCTTTGCATTTTTATTCTGATTTTAATGCACATATATATTATAAGTATTATTTACATAATTATAAAATATAAAAATACAAAAATAATGATTAAATAATAAATTGAATATTTTAATCTGTACAAGTATACAATGTGGGTCCAAAACTCAACTTTCAAACCGTAGCTCCGCCAAATGTGAAACCACCGCCATTAAATAGCTTATTTTATTCTATATACAATTAAAGGTGAGTTTTCTACATTTGGAGTTTTCATTTGTGAGATCCGGGTCTGGGAAGTTGGGATTCTGGATTTTTATTCAGACCATAACTTTTTATGTATACATTATTTTTTGTGAAATCAATTTTGTATTTTTCCTTATTTAATTATATACAACTTTCATGAACAAAGTTTCTTTATTTGATGTACAAAAAGTGGAACTAAAAATAGGTCCCAAAATGAATAAAGAATGAATAGAAAGTATAGGTATTTATACTGTATTTTGCCCTTATCTCCCCCTACTTTATTCCTTGTCGACCTATTCACCAAGATGCCTAGGTCTCAGGGTTTCGGGTCATAAAATATTTACAATATTTTATTCTTTTTCTTTTCTTTATTTATTCTATAATTTTGGTTTTAATTACAATGTTTTATACACTTATATGATGTACATGCATGAATGCTAAAGTGATGTATTTAAGGCTATTTACAGGTATTTGCTAGGGTTTTTGGTGCCAAAATGATAGAATAAAGATGATGAAATTTGATGCGGCCACATCAAAATTTAGATCGAGTCTTAACATTGTATATAGGTGAGAAATCAAGAACGTCAACCGCGCCACCTGCCTACTCCGTCGAGCGACTCCGGATACTACCGGGCTGCTAGGTGCAACGCGTCATCCAACTCGTCCGTTGGGGTCGCGACCTTCAAGGCATCTACCCGGGGCCTAAGGGTCATTCCCAATCTTTTACGGCATCTAACTCTATCTACATGGTCATCCTAAAGCTTCATCCACAAGAAGATAATCACCATGTTTTGTACACAATACCAGCAGCCTATTACGGAAACTTGAAGTGCTTGATCTGGTGATTTTGTATAACGACTGTAGCGACACATATTTTACCATTATAAGATAAGTTCATTTATCTCAGCATTATATTTGTGAAGCATCCACAAAGAAAGACTTCTTTCATTTTTTTTGAACCTGTTCATAAGGCAATTAATCATTCAATTGTGTAACTAAGGATCTGTTATATGTCTCCCCCGGAAGTGTTGTTATCGTGAAGTCTTATATTTCAGCATTTTAAAGCAATGCAACATTAATTGAAAATCAATCACTCCATCGTTGAGTATTTTAATCAAAGACTTGATTAGCCATCTTAATTTATCAAATCTCAAGTATATTTTCACTATATAATAATTAAAAATATATTATTGTGTCTTATACAACCAAGGAATTTAGTTATTTGATGTAATGAAAACTTTACATATATATATATATATATATATATATATAAGCCGTGTCTAACATAGCTCTTGTGATATTCATCATAATACCCATGTAACTATTACTCTTGGCGTAGAAACAATTACCACCAGGAAGAAAAATGATAGAAATCCTAAACGTTACTGCATTTTCCAGTAACTGAAATCTTTCTATCAAATAGATCATATATAACGGTCTTGATACTGTATTGACACTGTAGCAATTAACGTGGAATTAAGTTTATTATATTTATAGCTTTTAAGATGTATAACCATCAAACGTTCACAACAATTAAAATACAGAAATACGTAATCCATCCTTCGTCCAATATTCAACTTTGATCATTTGATAAGTTTTAGCTTAGCCGTATTCATGGCATATCACCACCTCTCTCTCATTTACATGTGTCATTTCAATAAACAAATATAATTTCAGATAATTACATAACGTATGGACCACTAAGTTGATTGGCATTTGATTTAATAATTAGTGTAATTAGATATAAGAATTAATATCCATTTTATATGGATTCAAATCAAGACCTGACATGTGTTTAATCTGTTAATAGGGCCTCTACCCAGGAAATTAGATCAAGGTCTATAACTATTGTACTTACACGGATTATGTTTCATAGATGTGGATGGTTTCTATACAAAATTTCGATCAAGATACTAGTATTAAGAAAATCAATTTATGTACAAAAAATAATCAACCACAACTATATGAGGTTCTAGGGATGTGTAAGCACGTAGATTCGAGAAACGTGTGAAAACCAACAACAAGAGGAGGGGAATTTTATCATTACTAGTATATGAATCACGTCGTAAGAAAATCAAGGCTCCAAGATATGTTCAATGCATATGGGTACAAAAGTCGTATGAAACCAACAGCAAGAGGAAGGCATAACATGTTACCTCCGAGGATGTTCCCTCGGGATCTCCTCTCACACGGAAATGATATTTCCTCTCTCGATCGTAGCGCGAATGCGTGTACGAAGGTGACTTCGAGCTTTCCTACGTGATGGTGGTCGCGGATCTTCGATCGGAGCTCCTTCTCCGACGTCGACGGTGGCCTTCCAATGATAAAATCGCCCAAGATGGTGGTGCTCCAAAGAGAGGGAAGGGAGGTGGTGGCTAGGGCTTTGAGAGAGTAGCCTATCACCTTCTATTTATAGGAAGAGTGATGAATTTGGATGCAATTTCGGACCCAGTTCGGATCCATATATGGATCTTGACCACCCATCTTAAAACATCGTTATCTTGAGTTAGGAATGTCGGAATTTGACGTTCTTGGGCTCGTTGGAAAGGTCTCGAAGAGATCTACGAAATGGCATGATTATTTGAATTTTTTGGATGTCAAAAATACTCCAGATTTTTAGGAAAAGAAAATACGGGGTTTCACACTTATTGACTTTGTACATACTTTGCAGGCTTTTATTTTTGTACATGCCTGAACATTTTTTTAGTACTATATACAGCAGCATTTACATAAGGAGTTTTTCCTCTTGAGCTAGTAGACTATCCCTCTTTTGAAGCTTTATCGCAACCCACAACCTCATGTCTTTAGACTTCCTTATCACTGGACGGGTTGGGGTGCACTTCCCTCCCTAGAGGAGGACAAATGTTTCCACTTGTGTGCGTCTCCTACCGGCAAATCCAATCCCCTCACCACCTCCAACTGAGTTGAGCCATGTGAAAGGTGCAGGTGTCCAAGTTAGGTCATTATCAACAAGAGTCGTGCATGTGCTCCGAAATACTCTACTTAGGCAGTCAAGAATCCATTGAACCAAGTCTCGTGATCCTCAAAGAATTAAGTCAACTAGACCTGAAGTGCCTCAAACCCAATTCCTATAAGGTTCTTGTTTTTAGGTAGATTTTAAGGTCCAATCAAACTCCAATCTTCGGATTTTACTTAGACTTGTTCAACTATCAAACTCAATCCGAAAAATGCTCATGCTATACAATGCAGAAAGTATTTTTATGATGCAATTTTCAAAGCTTTTGAACTTTTTATGGATTTTTGAAAAGATGATGATGATGCATATGCATTTTTTTGTATTTTTCAAAAAGATTTTTCAAATGTTTTTGGATTTTAATTTTGCAAATGTTTTTGGGATTTTGAAAACAAAAAGGTTTTGGCTGAAAACTAGGTTAAAATATGTACACGGGAGTGCTTCTTATATATACAAGAAGTGGATTTTAAGAATTTACAATGGTAAGTGGTTAATTTTATAGATATATACATACAGTGGATTTTGGTGAGATGTACGTATTCCTCAAACTTATTTGACACAAGCTTTTCACACAATTTTTGAAAACTATAGTCCAAAATAGTTTTTACAAACATTTTACAAATATGTACACACATTTGAAAATCATTTTGCAAAGGCTTTCAAAACAGTATATATAGGTTTTTCAAATATTTTTGCAACCATTTTTCAAACCATTTGCAAATCATTTTTCAAACATTTTATTTCACACAAAGAAAATAAATTTTACAAACCACACATTTTTACAGAGGTTGAAAACATGTAACAAAATATTTTCAAAATAGTTTTCAATAAATGTTCACAAGGATTTTCAAACTATTTTTCAAACATTTTGCAAAAAACATTTTTACCTGATTTATTAATCAGTAAATACAAAAAGAATTTGAGGAATAAACACCTTTTTATTAATGGTTTTTAATGAATTTTTAAAGATTATTAGCCATATTTATTAGGAAACTACGAAAGTACGAGTTATGGCTAAAGTATATATACGTAATATATACGACCCCCCTATACTTAGCTTGAGCTATGTCCTCATAGATCGGAGAGAAAAGAGAAGACATAACTCGGACTAAGTATAGACAAGTCAAACGAATAACAAACTAATGAAGGAATCAATGAATGAGAAGTTGACCGTCCCCCCTATACTTAGGATCAAATAATCCTAAGTATAGCAGACTGTACACAACGCAGGGAGGGTCAAGGGTGGGAATGAACAGATCGTACTCAGATTGTCTCCCCCTATACTTAGGGTAAAATATTCCTAAGTATAGACAAGAAGAGGAGACAATGGAGAGGATCAAAAAGAATAGAATCAACTCGGGGTGCACACCCCCTATACTTAGGACAAAATACACCCTAAGTATGGAAAACTGTCTACAAGGGCGACACCTTTTTGATAGATGAAGAAGATAGAAAAGGAAAAGAAGAAAAGAAGAAAAGAAGAAAATAAATCAACAGATGAAAGAGTGATATGGACAGATGGATCTGTACAGCGGAGGATGGAATTGATCACCATGTATGAGATGTAGATGATGTGAGTCAAAGGACACATCTCATACCATAAGAATGGGGGCAACATCAATGGTAGGCGGATCGTGATCTAGATATAGCTTCAGGCGTTGACCATTGACACGGAAGGTAGAAGAAGATGACGGTTCTGATATGTCTATGCTGCCATTGTCATGTACCTTCCTGACCACATAAGGACCTTTCCACTTGCTCTGTAATTTCCCTGAGAATAATTTCAGCCTAGAATCAAACAACCATACTCTCTGATCTGGCTCAAACTGTTTATGGCTGATATGCAAATCGTGTCATGTTTTCACTTTCTCTTTGTACTGTAGGCTGTTCGAAAAGGCTGTATCTCTCAGTTCTTCCAGGGCTGCCAATTCTGCTCTTCTCTGGTCTCCTATACTCTCGGGATCTAAAAGCAACTCAGTGACTGCCCAAAAAGATTTGTGCTTGATCTCCACTGGCAGATGGCACGGCTTGCCATAAACGAGATGAAAGGAAGATGTCCCCAATGGATTCTTGAAAGACGTCCGATAGGCCCACAGGACCGAGTCCAAAAGCTGTGACCAATCCTTTCGGTCCGGGCGGACAACTTTCTGTAAGATTGTTTTTATCTCCTGGTTCGATACTTCGGCAAGACCACTAGTCTGAGGGTGGTATGGAGTGGCAACCCGATGGTCAATACCGAACTCGTCTGCAAGGGCCCTAACCTTGTCATTGATGAAGTGAGACCCCCCGTCTGAAATCAAGACTCTAGGTACCCCGAACCGTGAAATGATATTTTTCCTCAAGAATTTGCACATGGTTTTAGCATCTGCGGCTCGGGCGGGGATGGCCTCAACCCATCGACTGACATAATCCACAGCGAGCAAAATATGCTCGAATCCCTGACTCTTAGGAAATGGGCCCATGAAATCAATCCCCCATGCATCAAAAACCTCACAGAAGTGAATGGATTGCATGGGCATCATGTCTCTCTGTCCGCAGGTTCCCATTTTCTGACAATCAGTACATCTCTTCACGAACTCATTCACCTTATGTGTTGTCCTTTTTCCAGAATGATGTCCTCCTGCCTCAAGCTTATGGCAGTATGTGAGGACGCTATGATGCTCTTCTTGAGGAATGCACCTCCTCCAGATATTGTCCCCTCCTTCATGATAAAGGACGGGATCCTCCCAATAGTAAAACTTGGCCTTCGCCAGGAAGGTCTCGAGTTTCTGCCTGGGCCAACCTTGTGGAACCGTCTTGGCAGCAAGATAGTTCACAATGTCAGCGTACCACGGGAGTGAGGTGATAGCCAAGATCGCCTCATCTGGAAATGTCTCTGTAATAGGTACGCTGGGCTCAGATTCCTCAAGATTCTCCAATCTGGAGAGATGATCCGCCACCACGTTCTTGACTCCATGCTTGTCCTTAATCTCAATATCAAATTCCTAGAGTAGAAGGATCCATCTGGTAAGACGTGCTTTGGCATCCTTCCTAGCCATTAGGTACCGGATGGCGGTGTGATCAGTGTAGATTGTCACTCTAGATCCGAGAATATACGATCGATACTTATCAAGAGAAAAGACTACGACCAGCATCTCTTTCTCAGTCACAGTATAATTCCGCTGAGCGGCATCCAAAGTCCGGCTGGCGTAGTGAATGGCGAAGGGTAAACCATCCCTCCTCTATCCCAGCACAGCCCCAACGGCAAAATCTGAAGCATCCATTATGATCTCAAATGGGAGAGACCAATCGGGTGGCTGAAGGACAGGAGCTGAAACAACCATCTATTTGAGAGTCTCAAAGGACGCAAGACACTTATCATTGACAATAAACTCGGTGTCTTTTGTCAGCAAGTCAGTAAGCGGTCGGGCAATTCGACTGAAATCCTGAATGAACCGTCGGTAGAAACCGACATGCCCCAGAAAAGACCGTAACTGACGTAGATTGGACGGCGGATTGAGTTTTCTGATGATATCCACCTTGGCCGGATCGACCTCCATGCCCCTGTTGGAGACGATATGACCAAGGACCGTCCCTTGAGTCACCATAAAGTGGCTCTTCTCCCAGGATAAAACAAGGTTGACCTATATGCAGCGCTGAAGCACAGGGTCTAGGCAGTCAAGACAAGTGTCGAACCCATCGCCATAGACCGAAAAGTCATCCATGAAGACCTCTAAACAGTCACCCACCATGTCCGAGAATATTGACAACATGCACCTTTGGAATGTCGCCGGAGCGTTACATAGACCAAAGGGCATCCGTCTGAAAGCATAAGTCCTAAACGGACAGGTGAATGTCGTTTTCTCCTGGTCTTCGGGCGCAATGGCCACTTGATTATATACAGAGTACCCGTCAAGGAAACAATAATGACCCTTCCCAGCTATCCGCTCGATAATCTGATCAATGAAGGGTAGCGGGAAGTGATCCTTCTTGGTGGCCTCATTCAATCGTCTGTAGTCCACACAGACCCTCCAAGAAGTAGGCACTCTGGTAGCGATCTCCTCTCCAGACTCATTGACAACTGTAGTGATACCCGTCTTTTTGGGTACCACATGGAGTGGACTAACCCATTTGGAGTTGGAGATGGGATAGATGAAATCGGCGCTCCACCACTTAGAAATTTCTTTCATGACTACGTCTCGAAGATTCGGGTTCAGCCGTTGTTGGAACTCACGCGACGGCCTAGCGTTATACTCAAGATAGATGTGGTGGGAGCAAAGATTTGGGCTCAGCCCCTGGAGATCAGCTATACTCCAACCTATTGCCTTGCGGTTTCTTTCAAGAGCCTCCATCAGACGAGATTCTTGCTCTCCAGTCAAACCTGCTGAGATAATGACTGGGTGCATTTCCGGCTCACCCGCAAGGAATCTGTACTTCAGCGACTGCGGTAGAGGTTTCCGTTCTGGACAATTGGGAGGTGGCAGATCTGGCTTCTGATATGTCTGTGTGAACGCTACCAGGTCTGCATGGGAGAACTCTCGCTCTGCATTAAGCTATGACGAAAGGTGGCCTACTGAATCATCAATGAACTGAACTGGCTTGCACTCTGTCATGGTTGACGGCTCAGAAGGAATCAGACAAGGCAAATAATCATCAAAGTCATCCCAGTCAATGTCTGAGTCCGAGGGATCAGAAGAAGATGAGCACGAATGAAAATCATCAGCACCACTCATCACAACACTGTCAGTCTCATGTGTATCCTCCTCCAGGGGTGTGTTCTCCCGGCTCTCGACTGCCATGAGCTTGAGATATAGTGAATCTGTAGGCAAGGAGAGAGTCGGTGCTACAGGATCTATCCAGTTGGATTCATCATTAGTCATTTCAAAATCACAAACCTGGTGGATGTCTAGCTCTTCCTCTGTCATCTGCGCTACTTCACTGGACTGCTCCGAGCATTCTAACTCTCTGGCTCTGGTTTCCTCGATCGTCTCTATTTGTATGGTTTTGCCCTCGACGCGAAAACATACCTTCTCGCTATCATGGTCGGTCACCGCCTTGGCTGTGGCCAAGAATGGACGTCCGAGAATGATGGGGGCATCAGTTACCGATTCAGGGATCTCCATGTCCAACACAACGAAGTCCACGGGGAATTTCAGGCCCTGAATGGTAACGACCACGTCTTTCAATAACCCCTTTGGCCTCTTAGTTGACCTATCAGCAAACTGAAGGACTGTCCTGCTCCTAAGAAGAGGACCAAACTCAAATCAGTCGAGCAAGGCTGTTAGAAGAAGGTTAATTGAAGAGCCGCTGTCTAACAAAGTACGATCAAACTACTACTCCTGAATCTCACATCTAATATAGGGAGCTCCTGCATCTGGTCGCTTGGCTGGCAGCTTGTTCTGGATGGTGCAGCAAGTGGAGTGAGTGAGCACATGGATCTGATCTCTGTGGTTCCTCCTCTTCCTGCGGATGGTGGTTTTCTCCTTCAGGTTCTTCTTGAAGAGGGGGATGTGCTCAAGCGCTTCCTGTAGAGTCAGCTGAATATGGAACCTGTCAATCATCTGGTTGCTGAACTCTACCTGCTGATCTTTTTTGGGATTTTCTTTTTTATTCCCCTTCACCCAGCGGAGTGCCTCGGGAAAGGGGATGGTAGGGGCCTCCACAGATGGAGGACTAGGAATAGGTCCCTGTGCCTGTGAAGAAGGAGAATCCATAGAATAATCATCATTCACCACATATGGATCCACAATTTGAACAGAAACCTTTCCTTTATTCATATTTTTGTTTTTCCTTTTGTTCCCACAGTCCTTAGATACAAAATGTGGTAACATCACAGCTGGGGGCTCAACAAAAGTAGAGGTAGTGGCCTCAGTACCACCACCGGCACCTATCTCTGCGGCATCAGCACCGCACTCTGGCTCAGCATTCAAAATGGTGGCATCAGCACCACCGTCTGCATCTGGTCTCACGACGGCATCAACAACGTCGTCTGACTCTCCATCAATGGTGGCCTCAGCACCACCGTCTTCAACATCATCATGAGTGGCATCAGCACTGCTACTCTTCTCCTCTGGCGCTCCCGGTTCTGCATCTGGTTGTCGCTCAGAAGAGGCGCCGCCTGCTGGCATCCTACCGCTCCTAGTAGTAACAAAATCAACATCATAAAAGGAATAAGACATATCATTCATATAGTCACTAGGAGAGGTATCCTCTGTAAACTCTACCTGCTCAGGCTTCCTTTTCAGATTGTTCGGATTAGGTTCAATCTGAGCGTGTATGGCGGCCTTGCCTTTGATTATTTCTCTCATTTCCTGCCGGAATTCATCCATTTCTTGCCTGAAAGATGCTCGCTGTTCGGAGAGCAAGCGGGCAAGATCATCGAGGACCGGGTTCTCAAAAACAGGGGGTTGAGAACCGGATGGGTTCCCTTGCGGGAAATGAGGTTGCTGCTGTGGTGACTGATACTGGGGAGGTGGATGGGTATAAGACTGCTGAGGCGGCTGGCGCTGCCTCCACTGCTGTCCCTGATAGGAGGGACGAGGACCATTCTGATACTGCTGTGGCTGGGCATATTGGGGCTCCTGGTGTTGCTGTGGCTGGCTGCTCTGTTGTCCTTGGGCAGTGGGTTGCTGCTGGGATGAGGATCCACCATTGCCCCAACGGAATCCGGGGTGATCACGACGAATCCCAGGCTGAGGGTACCGGTCGTACCAAATCCCATTGACTTCCATCAATGGGTCCTGCTCAAAGGAGGGTGGAGGAAGAAAGGCCAAGGGCTGCTCCGGCTGATAGACCACCATCTGCGTGTCCGTAGATGGCGGCTGCGCTGGATAGTACTTCAGTAATGGAACCGGCTCTGCCTGGATATGATTCACCTGACAGTATGAGGTAGAGGGCTGGTTAGCATTGCTGCTGCTCGGATCAGCACATGATCTGGGAGGCTGCTGGGAATGAGTCTGTGCCTCCTGGACGCACAAGATCTGCGTCTTCAGATCGCTCATTGTCTTGGCAATCTGGTCCATATGGGCCATGCCTTGCATCTGCTTCTTCTCGAGGATCTCTATACGGTCCAGCTTCTCACTGATTATGCCCATGTCGGCTGCGGCTGATTCAGCTTGGGTTGCGGCAGCGGACACTGTGTTGGGATCAGCATCGATGCAGACGGTCCTCTGAAATGATCCCGCTCCTTGCGGGGGTTTCTGGTGTGTGTAGACACGGGCTTGGTCCATCACGGTTGAATTCTCTGCCATGCCTTCGTAGATGGCCCAGACGTCGTCTTCACCCTTGGACAAATATGATCCACCGCAAGAGGCGTTCACTAACCCCTGCAGCTTCGGTGTTAGCCCACAGAAGAAACTTTGCACCAAGTTGGGCTTGGATATGTCGTGATGTGGACACCGGTCGATGAGCTCTCGAAAGCGATCCCAGGCTTCATGGAATTGTTCATTTGGGATCATGACAAAGTTGCTTATCATAGCTCTGGCTGCATTGGTCCGGCCGAGAGGATAGTACTTCTTCAGGTATGCGGTCTGGAGATCTGCCCATGTATCGATGAATTGCCCCAGATGTTTGAGCCAATATGCGGCTCTATCAACCAAGGAGAATGGAAAGGAAATCATCTTTATGGTGTCCTCGGTCATCAACCGATCATGGATGGTGCTGCATATCATCTCGAATTCCTGGAGGTGGAGGTGTGACTCTTTGGTCGGCAACCCATAGAACTTGGGTAGAAGCTGAATTGTGTGAGGCCGCAACTCGAAGTCTCCATGGATTGGTGGGAGTCTGATCCAACGATGAGTAAGAGACGCTGCTGGGTTATGCAATTCTCTCATGATGGTCTGCGGTGGTCTCTCAGCGCCGGGATCGCCTCCTCCTGCATCAGGTCCTCCTCCTCCTCCACCTCCTCCTCCGCCAGCATGCTTCTCTCTCATCTGTGCTATCTCCCTCATGAGATCACCCATGAATGTACCCTGGTCACGGATCTGCCTCTGCATAGTCTCCAGGGATGCAAGAAGTGAATTGTTGATGGCGGCTTGATCTATGAAGTATGGAGGGTGCTCATGATCATCTGCAGGTTCGCCTCTGTCTACCATTGCTGGATTCTTTGAAAAAGCAAAAGAGGCCATCTCAAGTGTTGTCGAATGTCCCGAACTCTGTGATGTACTGAATTCTGAAACTATTGGACTGAGTGAGGGAGAATGAGAAGGGTGGTCGAGGGGGAACAGGGTGGAGGTAAACTCAGGCTCGGAGAGCGGACTCTCCGAGGTATTCCTAGATGAATGAGGAGGAGTGCTGGATAGCGGTGCCGACAGAGTCGGCCTAAGAGATCTCCGTCCCATCATCTTGATTATTTGGGAAGAGCAGGGGAAATGCAGAAGAAGAAGAAGATGGATAAAACGAGATGCAACAAAATTGCGCACAATTGTGCTGTGTTTTTGATCTTGACCTAAATAAATCTAGCAATCAAACACAAAGCAGGGGTAAGTTCACCAACTCAACACATGAAGCCGTGAAGGTTCGGCTTTTATCTTGTCAATTTTAGCTTGATTCAGGAATTTATCTTTTCACAATTCCTTAGAACGCTACGCCTAAAGGAGAGAGAGTACTGCCGGGAAAGTATCTCCGTACTTGTCCTCCTCCTGTGTAACCTGTAACTTGTGCTTTTTAAGGTCCTTGTAACCCTTCCTGGATCCCTACTCAGCCAAATAAATAGAGGGAGGAAGCCGATAGGCGATACCGATACTTCGGACCTCGCTCGCAACAGAATCACCCGTGAGCGTACAAGGTCCTACTCGGACGCAGCCGGTGAGACAGACACACCCGTGAAGGCGTGGCCTAAGCTCGGTAATTCGTACAAGGTCGATGCTCACACAATAGTGAGTCACCAATGGCGACCAAGCCCTACTCGACTACGTAAGATAGTAGCGCCAATACTTCGGAAATCCAGGCGATACACAAGGCATCGACAAGTTGGGTTTTTTGGCTCTAATCCTTACGAAGCGCTCACCTCACTTGGAAGGAGACCTTCCCATGCAACTTGAATACAAGTGAGGGTGTTACTCTCCCCAAACAATGAATCCAATTACCGATTTTATTTTTGGTCAAGGTTTTCTTAGCAGTCCCTTTTTTTAATTTTTTTGGTGTTATCGCTTCTTTTGAGTGAATTCAAACAAGCGCCTAACGATTTTTGTATTTTGTTTGATCCTACTTTGTCCAAAAACAGAGGGAGAAAAGAGTCGGAAAAGCCGTGCAAGTCGACACCAAGGTGGAAATCTCACCTTTGTGCCTAGATGATGGACGCAAAGTGAGAAGACTTACAACGAATCCCAGCTCTCTCCATGCGGGGCGATATGCAAAACGGAAATCGTCCTAGAGTAGGCAACTACTAGCGTGAAGAACCACAAGCTAACCACTAACTCTTAATCCTAGTGTCCGGTCTAGGCTCACCCCTCCTCTGCTCAACACATTTGAGTTAGGAGAAAGCGCTTGTGTGGAGTGAGCTCGCGACGCGCGGATCGAAAGCCAATGATCAACTATTTAATTAATCTAAGTCCAAATACGATCTATAGGAGCATGCAAAGGTTATTAGTGTGTTTGGACCTATTCTAATCGAATCAAGCAAGACCTACAACTAAGGGCTCAATCCACAACAGAAATGAAAAAGGAAAACAAAACCGGAAAATGATAAGCGGGAAAACGCGATGAAAACTGCGGTGAGCCCCCGGGTGAACAAACACCCGAAAATTAGGCCCGGTAGTCTGAGTTTCCAAGATTCCAAGTACCTGTATTATTTCAAATTAATAAGGTCACTCTCTCACAAAAATAACTGCAAGCTAAACTAATCACTCTCTCGCTCCTCCTGCTCTCTCCTGCCAGCTTAACCTACGAAGGACGGCTCCGCTTCCCAAGGTTGCTTCGGGTCAACTAGGCAATCCGCCTTGCTCCGCGGTCCCTCGCAAGAAGACAAGAGAAGAGTGGTCAGAACAGCTCAACAAGATATATCAAAAATGCAAGAGATGGAAAATAAAGCTATGGTAGACAACCAACACAAATAGACAAAAATGTGAACTACTCGTTGTTGCTCCCCGGCAACGACGCCATTTGATTTAGCCAAAATTCACGGAGTCTAAAAGTGGTATCTCACACAAGGCGGAGACAACCGTCGCTGTGACGACTCACGATGAATCTAGACTAAAGTCAACAATTAACCCACACTAAAGATCAATAATTAGAAATAATGTGGAGTTAAAATTTATTTTTAACTCTGCACAAATGATGTAAAGGGCAAGTATGCAGAGAGTTCGAACACAGGAAGCAAACAGGGTAATTCAAACAAAAGTGCACAAGTGAGTGTGATTGCGTCTACACCAAGCAAGCAAGCAAAGATGTTTTTGTGGGTTTTTAATTTTTTTTAATTTAATTTGTTTTTTGTATTTTAATTTTAAATTTTCTGATTTTTATATTTTATATTTTATACCTTTCTATTTACTTTTTTTTAATATTGGAAAATAAGGAAAATGTAATAAAAGATAAGATAAAGTATTTATAAAAATGTGAAAGAATGACCAAAAATTCAGAAATAAAATGTTTTCGATGTTTTTAGGGTTTTTTACTGTTTTTGTGATTTTTGGGTATTTTTCAAACTGTTTTTGGTATTTTTAAATAGTGAAATAAGGGAAAACAGTGAAATATGTGCTGGTTGTGAGTTAAATAAGAATTAAAATTAGCAAACAGCAACCAAAATTTTTCACACTAATTTTCAAATAAAGAGAATGAAATATAGAACCAACAGGAACTGAGTTTGTATTTTTCTGAGTTTTCCTTGATTTTATATATTTTTTAAAGTTTTTGGGTGTTTTTAAATTTTTAGTGTTTTTCTTTTGAGATTTTTAGTGATTTTTGGACTGACACTAAAATAGGTTAAAATACACACTAGGGAATTTTTTTTGGAATTTTTCAAGGTCTTTTAATATTTTTTTGGCATTTTCTAAGCTAGACAGTGAATAATAAGCATGTTTTTGATTTTTAATAAATATAAAAATAAAATAAAATCAAAAACTAAAACTATGGCATGGAAGGACAAGCATACAAGAGCTTAAACCTATTTTTGTGGAATTTTTGGACTTAAAATGATTGTCTAATTAATTAGAACAAACATACAATCATTAAACAGGCCTGACAGGGGTATACATGCAATTTCTCAAACATCCAGGGGGAACATGCAAAATTGCCACAAAGTTTTACACTAAAACTTGCATTTGCTGTACTAAAAACAAAATAGAAAACCCGGAAGGGCTTTTGTACAAAATGTCCAGGCCAAGCACGTGCTACACACGCGCATGGCAGGGACCTGATAGTAATATCCAAAAGTTTCAGGGGCAAATATGCAAAATTTCCACAAATAACTAGCGTGATAAAATAGTTCCTGGGCTGATGACAAATGACAAAATGCCTGAGGGCTCTGATGCAAAATGGCCACGTACCTCACGTGCACGGGCATGTGCTGTGACATGGCCAAGAACCTAAAAGAATATAGGAAAAGATCGGGGGCCTTAATGTAAATTACACGGAAGTTTTAAAAGGCCAATGAAAGTTTCTAGGTTACTTGAGAACTAAACAAAATGGCAGGGGTTAAAGAGCAAAATACCCCCGCTCTGGCACTGACGAACGGTGGGATGGATCCCACTTGACCACGTGTCGAGTCCTGGAGCGCCGATGACGGTTCGCAGGTGGAGGGCTGAGATTAGATCTCAGCCCTTGATCTGACGGTGCTGATGATCCGCCATCCAACGGCTGCTGCTGATGGGGAAGAACGTCCGAAAGATCGACGGCGCGCGAGATGGCTGGAAGAACCGAAGATGAACTCGCCCGGGGCAAGTTTGGATCAGGTGGCGCGGGCTCCTCCGTCCTCCTCCGCGCTGGTCGATGGGCTCTCCGTCTTCCTGGAGGTGTCCTCTGGCCGCCTGAAGCTTCAGAGGGTGGCGGTGGCCACCAGAGCTCCCAGGCGAAGGGGGAGGAGCTGGAGCTCCAAAACCACCTCCGGCGAGCTAACAAAAGGGCTCCAGATCCTCGATAAGCTCCGCTACCTGCACACAAAAAAGGGGTGATATGATCGGGGGAAAATTGCCCTGATCACGTGGCGCAAAAATGGTGGTGTGTAGAGGCGTTTGGCGCAAAGAGTGATTGTGGCCGGAGATGGTTCCGGCCGACTGTCGATTTGGCGAATCGACATGCGATTGAGATGAATAGATGGGGGAAATGAAGTGTTGAATGCAAGGATCGAAATGAAGATGAAAAACTAAGGGAATAACACGGCCTCGAGCCCAAAAAGGGCGAGGGAAGGGGTACCTTGACGGGGGAAACCACCGGAGGTAGGGGGAACACCCTAGCCACTGATCGCCCGCCTGAAGTGGTCGATCCTGGAGCTGTCACCACCAGGAGACGATGGAGGTACCTAGGGGCGCGAAAGGGCCAACGTTGGGGTTTAAATTCGAAAATGGAGTCAAGGGGCTGGTTTTGAAAGGTTGACAAAGGGGGTCCCTTGATCGAGGTGCACAACTCGATTCAGAGCTCCACAACACAAGGAGATGCACTGGCGTGCAAGATGGATAGTAGGGGAAAATCTGCGCAGAAGGAATCGACCTCATTAGATGAAAGACATCGCCTCGAAAAATCCACAAAAGCGGGGGAAAAAACGAGGCGCGCAGAGCTACAGGGGGGTAGGTCAGACTGTTGACCTTGATCAACAGTTCTGACCTCCTGGTTGGTCCACGTGGACCAACCAGGAAGAACCCTGAAAAAAGTTTTATTAATTAATTTAAAAATAGTAAACGATTTATTTAACTTTTAATTATAAAATAAAAAATGTTTATTTTTTATGAAGTATTTTATTCTTATTTTTAATTATTTTTACGAGGTATATTTTTACAAGTTGCTTTTATACCCCTATATAGGTATAATATCTATATATTTAAGTATTTTATTTTATTTAGGTATTTTTAATATTATTATTTTTATTTCTTATTTTCTAAAATCATAAAATACTTTTATATACACAAATATATTTTTGTTTTATTTTTCTGATGTATTCTGCACATTAAATAAAATATAAGTGTGAAAAGTATAGGTATAAGTATAGGTATAATACTTGTATAACCTATATATGTTTATTTTTATTTTTATTTTTCTTTGCATTTTTATTCTGATTTTAATGCACATATATATTATAAGTATTATTTACATAATTATAAAAATATAAAAATACAAAAATAATGATTAAATAATAAATTGAATATTTTAATCTGTACAAGTATACAATGTGGGTCCAAAACTCAACTTTCAAACCGTAGCTCCGCCAAATGTGAAACCACCGCCATTAAATAGCTTATTTTATTCTATATACAATTAAAGGTGAGTTTGCTACATTTGGAGTTTTCATTTGTGAGATCCGGGTCTGGGAAGTTGGGATTCTGGATTTTTATTCAGACCATAACTTTTTATGTATACATTATTTTTTTGTGAAATTAATTTTGTATTTTTCCTTATTTAATTATCTACAACTTTCATGAACAAAGTTTCTTTATTTGATGTACAAAAAGTGGAACCAAAAATAGGTCCCAAAATGAATAAAGAATGAATAGAAAGTATAGGTATTTATACTGTATTTTGCCCTTATCTCCCCCTACTTTATTCCTTGTCGACCTATTCATCAAGATGCCTAGGTCTCGGGGTTTCGGGTCATAAAATATTTACAATATTTTATTCTTTTTCTTTTCTTTATTTATTCTATAATTTTGGCTTTAATTACAGTGTTTTATACACTTATATGATGTACATGCATGAATGCTAAAGTGATGTATTTAAGGCTATTTACATGTATTTGCTAGGGTTTTTGGTGCCAAAATGATAGAATAAAGATGATGAAATGTGGATTCATCAATAGGCCACCACAAGCCGGATTGGAGCACTTTCTGTGCCGTTCTCCTCCTAGAATGATGTCCTCCTGCCTCAAGCTTGTGGTAGTAAGTGAGGACGCTATGGTGCTCCTCCTGAGGAATGCACCTATGCCAGATGCTGTCCCCTCCTTCGTGGTAAAGGATGGGATCCTCCCAGTGGTAAGACTTGGCCTTCGCAAGGAAGGTCTCAAGCCTCTGCCTGGGCCAATCTTGTGGGACTTTCCCAGCAATGAGAAAGTTCACAATATCGGCATACCACGGGAGTGAGGCGATGGCAAGGATCGCCTCATCTGGGAAGGTCTCACAACAGGGATCAATATGCTCGGACTCCTCAGGCTGCTCTAAATGGGAAAGATGATCCGCCACCACATTCTTGACTCCAGGCTTATCCTTGATCTCAATGTCGAACTCCTGGAGTAGAAGGATCCATCTAGTCAGTCTGGCCTTGGCATCCTTCTTTGCCATGAGGTATCGGATGGCGGTGTGGTCAGTATACAAGGTCACTCTAGATCCAATGATGTAAGATCTGAACTTATCTAGGGCGAACACTACGGCTAGCATCTCCTTCTCTATGACCGTATAATTCCGCTGGGCGGAATCCAATGTGCGGCTAGCGTAGTGTATAGCAAAGGGGACTCCATCCCTCCTCTTTCCCAACACGGCCCCCACGGCAAAATCGGAGGCATCCGTCATGATCTCGAATGGGAGAGACCAATCAGGCGGCTGGAGAACAGGAGCCTCAATAACACACTGCTTGAGAGTCTCGAAGGATGAAAGACACTTGTCATCGACAAGGAACTCGGTGTCTTTCGTCAGTAGGTCAGTTAACGGCCGGGCAATCCTGCTAAAATCATGAATGAATCGTCGGTAGAAACCAACGTGTCCCAGGAATGATCGTAACTGCCTCAAATTGGACGGCGGTACGAATTTTCTAATGACATCTACCTTGGCCGGATCAACCTCCATGCCCCTGTTGGAGATGATATGGCCAAGCACCGTCCCTTGAGTCACCATGAAGTGAATCTTCTCCCAAGATAGAACCAAGTGAACCTCTATACATCGCTGGAGTACTCGGTCTAGGTAGTCAAGACATGAGTCGAATCCATCGCCGTAAACCGAGAAATCATCCATGAAGACCTCCAAACACTCCCCTACCATGTCCGAAAAGATCGACAGCATGCATCTCTGGAAACTCGCAGGGGCATTGCATAGCCCAAATGGCATGCGTCAGAAGGCGTATGTGCCGAAGGGACAGGTAAAGGTGGTCTTCTCCTGGTACTCAGGAGCGATGGCCACCTGGTTGTAGCCCGAGTACCCATCTAGGAAAAAGTAATGGCTCTTCCCTACCAGTCTCTCTATGATCTGGTCAATAAAAGGCATGGGGAAATGATCCTTCTTGGTGGCCTGGTTGAGTCTCCTGTAGTCAACACAGACCCGCCAAGAAGTGGGTACTTGTGTAGCAATCTCATCTCCCGACTCACTGATCACAGTCGTGATGCCCGTCTTCTTGGGCACCACATGCAAGGGGCTGACCCACTTGGAGTCGGAAATGGGATATATAAAATCTGCGCTCCATCATTTCAAGATTTCCTTCATGACAACCTCTCTCAGATTGGAGTTCAGCCGCCGTTGGAACTCACATGACGGCTTCGCCCCATCCTCGAGATAGATATGGTGTGAGCAACGTGATGGACTAATCCCATGGAGATCTGCTACGCTCCATCCGATTGCCTTGCGGTTCTTTTCAAGAACCCCCATCAAATGGGATTCTTGCTCTCCAGTCAGATCGGCGGAGATGATGACTAGGTACATCTCAGGCTCGCCTGCAAGGAATCGATACTTCAACGAAGTAGGGAGCGGCTTCATCTCTGGACAGCTAGGTGCTGGTGGATCTGGCCTCTGAAATGTCTCTGTGAATGCTACCAAATCTGCATGGGAGAACTGAAACTCTCTCTCAATCTCAGAAACTGGAGAAGGCTGCTCTAACCGACTGTCTCTACTCTGCTCGGCATCTACCTCCTTGATGAATACCCATTCATCACTCTTTATTCTTCTATTTTAGCTACAAAAACCTTTGCAAATACATGTAGATATGTGTAAATACAAATAATTACCAAAAGCATGCATTGTGTAAAAACCTATAATTAGCATGTTTTTGTGCACAAAATAAAAGAATAAAGAGCAAAAAGAAAAAGAGGGAAATATTTAGAATAAATATTGAGCAACCTAACCCAAGGGAGGGCTCAGCATGGGCCTGACCGCATAAAAGTCAAAGTAGAGGGAGATAGGAGCTCATGTGTATATACTTCTAAAATTATATTTTCCTCACCCAAAAATATGCTTGTACATATTTTGTGTATATTTAGAAAATATCAAAAACAAAATAAAAATTTAAAAAATCAAAAAGTCAAAAAAAATACCCTTTCACCATGTGCATAAACCACACCATTGTATTTATTTAACCTTGTAAATAAATTCAATTATTTTCTAAACTTTTTGTAAATATTCTATGTTACATATTGTAAATATATAAAATAACAAGAAACAAAACAAAAATCAAATAAAAATTACAAAATTAAAAATACAAAAATACATTATATAAATACCATGTATATAAATGTATTCAACCATTTATTTCACCCTTGTATATAAGTGATAAAAATAAAATAAAAATATTCTTTTATTCCTCATTTTATCTTGTAAATAAATAAAATACAAAATGAGCATAAAAATACATAAAAATAACAAATAAAAAATCAAAAATAAAAATTCCATATAGTGTACATATACCTATATATATAGCTACCCTATTTTTATTCCCAAAAATTAATTAAAAATCACCAAAAAATAGAAAAAAATAAAAGAAAAATATTTCATGTTTTGAGTTTTCTTTAATTCGGCCTATTTCTACCTTAAAATAAATAAACAAAAATCAACTGCACGTGGCAGCTTCTGATTGGTCCACGGGGGACTGTTGACCCCGGTCAACTCCCCCGCGGACTCCTTCCTTTTCTAGAAGAAGCGCGCCACCCCATCTTCTCCGATTTTCCCACGCGTCTCCAGGCTGTCTCCCACGCAAACCTCATGCCCGGATTCTTCGCCTATCATCCATCTTCCTCGCCCGATCTTCCGCCACGAAATCAACACCTTCCATCGCTGTCGCCCCTCAACCCTAATCGCCCCTGTCACCTTATATATTCTTCCCTCCGCCGCCTCCGCGCCCCATCTTTGGATCGCCATCCTTATTCCCGTGACCTCCAGAGCAAAGCCCGAGGTGACAGCTCGCGTTTGATCCTGTTGCAGTGAGGTGAGGGTGTCCCGACCATCGATCCGGCGTTCTTCGCCGCCGCTGCTCCGCCACCAGCGTCGAGCATCGAGCCTCGGGCCGAGACGACCCTCGAGGCTACGACCAAGAGCACCCCCTGCTCTTCTCCAGTCTCTCCGACCACCCAGGTAGAACCCTTAGGCCGTAGGATAGCTTAGATTTCGATTTTTCAGTTACTGTTAGCGTAGCTCCGCCGCCTTCGTCCGGCACCTCCGACCACCCATCTTCCATTCCGACACCGCCATCACCTTCGCAATCCCCTCACGCACCTTCCACGCCCTTTCACTCAACCCAGATCGCACAGGATCTGGGAGTCGAGCTCCATCGTCTCCGCCTCGCCGGAGCTCGTTCGCTCCACCGCACAGACCACCTTCACCCCGCTTCCTTGGGTCGAGGCACTTTGCCCTCGACCCGCGAAGCGTTCTGGTTGCTTTGCAGGTCCAAAGGGAGGCGTCTGAGGCTTCCCCACTCCAGGCCAGGAGCTTCGCGCCGCCAGCCTCGCCGGAGCCCCTCCAGGGCTCGGCTGGGCCATCGGCCATCACCATCAGCTGCGGGCAGTCACCAGGAGCGTGTTCAGATCAGTAGCAGCAGCTGAGGAGGACCGGAGTCCACGCACGAGGCCGGCGAAGTTCGCCGGCGTCGAGTTCTTGCACCATCCTCCAGAGCCGTCCGATGCACCCTCTGCTCCAGGTCTGATCGTGACCGACCGATTCGTTGAGGAGCAGCGTCCATTCGATCATCCAGAGGAGCTATCTGGACCGTCCGAGCAGAGAGAGAGGGACTCCATTCACCGGAGACGTCAGATCATCCACGTGGACCTCCCTCCGCCGTCGATCGAGCCGAAGAGGAGAAGAGAGGAGTAGCGCCCGCACATCCAGACCGTTCGATCAACACGTGGCGCCTATCCGACCGTCGGCTAATAAAGGGGTAAATATCGTAGGGCCCCCTCGTAGTTTGTCATTTCCTTTTTAGTACTGTAATTATTTTTAGAAACTTTTTCACTTAGGGTTATTTGCAGTATGGACCTCGTGCTTTATTTTAATTGCATGTATGCCCCTGTGTGTGTGTGACCACGTGCGTCGTCACGTGTGTATCTGGGCATTTTACATATTTCGTCCTGTAGATCTGGGATGTTATTCATTGAATGAAATGTTTTGTTTATTTGCAAATATACCCCTGTGAATGCTTTATTTCCGCATGTGCGAATTTATTGGGTTTTTTGCAATGTCGACCCTGGGCTTTTGATACGGGTTATCAAATAGCCCTTGGACTTAGTTTTTCTTGCAATTTGGTCCCTGTGTGCCCCAGCCACGCGCCACGCACGTGACTTGCTGGGTATTTTGCACCTAGGCCCCCAGATCTTTGGGTATTTGCACTTAGGTCCCTGTGCATAGTACCCCACTCTTATTTTTGAATAAAATATCAAACGACCTCCAAATCCAATGAGATTTTGACACATGGCTCCTGCCATGGTGTAGGAATTTCTATGATTTTTGAGGACATTTTTGATTTCATTTATTATTTTTAAAAATTCAAAAACCTCCTTTTTAGCCACTGTCTAGGTTTAAAAATAACAAAAAAATATAAAAACATCCCCAAAAATTCCAAAAAAATTAGATACTGTAGTTTGCTTGTTGTTTGATTTTCTAGCCAATTTTGGCTATTTTTCATCAATTAAAAACCCTAAAAATTGAAAAACCCCTAAAAACTCATAAAAATTGTAATAAATAAATTAAAAATCCAAAAACAATAATTAGGGTGCCTAAATTTTCCTTATTCTTTCTAGATTATAGGAAAATTACCTTCAGGGCTTTTTGAGATCCAAAATTATTTTATTTTTGGGTCTTAAGCCTTGCTGGACAGTACCCTCTGTTTTTCGCATTGTTTGATTTTTAATAAATAATTTATCCATTAGAAAAATTCCAAAAATTCACCAAAAACAGTAAAAAACTTAAAAAACCTAAAAACCAATTTTCTGGAATTTTTGTTTGATTTTTGGTGTGTTTAATAAATTGTGGAAGTTGCCTTGTTTTTCCTTTCTTTCATTTTCTTTATAATTTAAAAAATCTAAAAAAAATATAAAAACAAATAAAAACCACTAAAAAGTACTCTCTTGGATTCTGACTACCTCGTAGGCTATTTAGCCAATCTGTGCTCCTTGTGTTCGACCCTGGGAGCTATACCAGGTTAATCCTATAGCAGGACCACTTCTCTGTGTTTCATTGATTTATTTTCATTTGTGGTTCA
This sequence comes from Ottelia alismoides, assembly GCA_037367405.1. Taxonomy (NCBI): domain Eukaryota; kingdom Viridiplantae; phylum Streptophyta; class Magnoliopsida; order Alismatales; family Hydrocharitaceae; genus Ottelia; species Ottelia alismoides. The sequence continues at coordinate 367,224 of JAZKJV010010769.1, read as the reverse complement.
TTTTTCTTGATTGACGCATTCGAGTGACTGAGGTCGCAACGACCTCATTTTATACCTTTACCTCAGTTGTTCGGGATTTTGCGCAATCAGAATGGCGCCGTTGCCGGGGAGCACGGCTTTGTAGTCATTTTTCCATATTGTCTCTCTACATTATAACTGTTTTCTGACACTCTCTCTTTCTAATTTTTGTGCGAGGTACTGCGTGGAGAACTTGGAGTACACTTTTTGAGGACCCGCACGGGAAGAAGAGCAGGGAGAAGAAGAAGAATGTCATTTATTTGAGAGAACAATATTTTTGTAATAATTTAGGACTTGGACATTTGTGGACACTTGTAACTTAGCGGGTCTGTTTCGCCGAGCACCGGTGTGCTCGGGGGACCCATTTGGATTTTCGCGGCTTTTATCGTGGTTTTTATAGCTAGCTGCCTTTTCCGGTGTTTCTCGCGGTTTTAGCCCCTAGACATAGGAATTTTGATTGATTGTGACGTAAATTTTTAAGGCCCAACACCTAATAGAATATCTGTTCCTATAGAACGTAATTGGACCTTAATAAAATTCACTGAAAAAGTTAGTTTAATTGGATTTGAGACCACGTGCCGTGAGGAGTCACATACAGCGCTGGCAGGACCCGTTGTGGCGGGCACCGAGTGACTCCCAAGATCGGACTCCGGACTCGATTCGGTTAGCTAACTATTGTTCTTCGCGATCAATAGAAGTTGCTTGTCTAAGGCCGGTTTTTCCCGTTGCACCATTTAGGTAGTTTTATTCTGTCTTTAAATTCTGCGCGGATCACTTGCATGTAGAGTGCTGGAGACAAGGTACGCATTTCTTTCTCTGCATGCATCATTGATTTCTTCGCGCATCGGCTTTTTCGTTCTCTCCCTCTGTTTTTGGCTTAATCATTAGGAGAATCGGAAAAACCGTTAGGCCGCTTGTATTTATTTTGAAAAAAAAATTAAAAAGAAAAACAAAAAAAATTGGGACTGAATAACATTATTGACCCTAAAAGACACTCACATTAAAGATTTGTCTTGGGGAGAGCAACCCCCTCATTGTATGGTTTGAATGCGCGAGAGAGTGACCCGCACCCTAGGTAGAACCCTCCGGTGTTATTTCTAGCTGACTACCGACTCTTCCGTGCGGGCCAGTCGGTTGGAGTAGCATCGGGTATCCTAACAGGTCACGTAAGCGCTCTGATATCTTGCATGTTCACCAAATAAAATTGACAAGATAAATTGACCGATCTTTCACGGTCTTCAGATTGTGTTGCGTTGGTGAACCGGGGGTTTGCTTTGCGATCATATTTTCTCCAGATCCCATCCGCCCAACTCGCCAAGATCAAGATGATGGGTAGACGATCTCTTAGGCAGCCTCTGGCTGCACCGCTTTCAGGCGCGTCGACTCCATCATCTAGGTTGGCCCGTGAGAATCGAGACCAGCTCTCCGGGCCCGAGTTCGATTTCACCCTGTTCCCCCTCGATCCCCTTTTTTCTGCTACTGAGAGACATGAGCCCGAGGAAAGACGAATTAATTTGACAGAACCTGAGTTAGGCTCATCTGGTTTTGCAGACGTCCCTATGGCCGGAGCCGGCAGTTCAGACGATCGCCAGCCCGAACATTTTGTCTTAGACCAGGGAGCGATTAACTCCACCCTGATCGCGTCATTAGAGACAGTTCAGCAACAGTTACGCGATCAGGGGGCATTCATGATAGAGATGAGGAGGGAGTTGGAGCGGCTCCGAGCAGAGCGAGACGAGCCGAGCGAGCCGGAGGACATTCCTGACGCTGATGCAGAGGCAGCAGCCGCAGCAGCAGCCGCAGCAGCGGCAACCGCCGCCGCAGCAAGACCGATGCAGGAGCTACACAACCCCGGATCTACACTGATGCACCAGTGGGTGGTGATACCTGCTATCGTGGGGGATTTCAAGTTCCCTCCGAACACCCTGCAGATGCTTCCTCATTTTCACGGACTCGCCACTGAGGAACCCCACCTCCATCTCCAGGAGTTTCTGATGATCTGTAGCACTGTCCACGACCGTCGTGTGGACCAAGATACGATTCGGATGATGGCCTTCCCTTTTTCACTGGCAGATAGAGCAGCCGCCTGGCTGAAACATTTAGGGAAGTTTGTCTACACCTGGGAGCAACTCCGCACCGAGTACTTAAACAAGTACTATCCACTCGGGCGGACGAATGCAGCGAGGGCCCTGATCAACAACTTCTCCATGCTCCCTAACGAGCAATTTCACGAGGCATGGGAGAGGTTCAGAGCTTCTGGATAGATGCCCACATCACGACATCTCGAAGCCGAACCTAGTTCAGAGCTTCTTTAGTGGGATGACACCAGAGCTTCAGGGTCTGGTGAATGCTTCTTGCGGCGGGTTCTACTTTGCCAAGGACCACAACCAAGTCTGGGCCATCTACGAAGAGATGGCAGAAAATTACATGGTGATGTCCCAGACTCGGTTGTACACACAGAGATCTCAGCAGCCGCCAGGACCCGTGCAGTATCAGCGGATAGCACGGGTTGATGCAGGTCCATCCAGTTCGTCCACAGTTGCTGCCGCACAGGCAGAGTCGGCCGCTGCGGACATGGGGATTATCAGCGAGAAGTTGGACCGCATGGAAATCATAGAGAAGAAGCAGTGCCAGGGCATAACTCAGATGGAGCAAATGGCACAAACTCTGAGCGACGTGAAGACCCATCTCTTGTGTCTTCAAGAGGCACAGACGGCTTCTCAGCCCCGTCTTCAGTCGCGAGGCGATCCCGGCGGCAGCCGCAGCTCGTCCCAGCGCTCCAGCTCCTTGCAGCAGCCTAGACAAGTTCACCTTGTACAGGCGGAGCCGTACCAGCAGCAGCAGCCCTCTTACCAGTCACCACCATCTCCAGACTTACAGATGGTGGTGTATCAGCCGGATCAGCCTCTGGATGTACTGCCGCCAGACTCCTTCGATGCTGAGCCGTTGATGGATGTCAACGGGATTTGGTATGACCGTCCTCAACCTGGAATCCGACGAGACCATCCCGGATTCAGGTGGGGGAATGGGGGTAACCAGTCCCAACAGCAGCCAGCCGGTCAGGGAGGGCAGTACTCCCAGCAGAGAGATCACCAGCAGCCCCCAGCATACCAACCACACCAGCCATCATCCTTCGTACCTCGTCCCTATCAGCAGCAGGGACAGAGTTGGAGACGTGAGCAGCAGGCTCACCAGCAGCAGCATCCTTCCTCTTACCCCTCTCAGCCCCAGCAGCCTCATTATCAGAGAGGCAACCCGTCGGGTTCCCATGAGAGCCCCGCCATGGATGATCTAGCCCGCCTCTTCACAGAGCAGCAGGCTACATTTAGACGGGAGATGGACGAGTTCCGCCAGGAGATGCGGGACCTGATGAGAGGGAAGGCCGCCATCCCTGCACAGATCGAGCCTAATCCAAATAGCTTGAAGAGGAAATCTGAGCAGGTAGTTCACACCGAGCCTACCACTCCTAGTAACTCATTTGATGATATGTCATCGGATATATTTGATGCTGATTTTGTTACACTTAGGAGCGGTAGAAGACCAGCAGGCGGCGCCTCATCTGAGCGACAACACGAGGATCCATCTAGAGCGCCAGATGAGGAAGAGGAGAGCGGTACTGAAGCCGCACATCATGATGACGGTGGTACTGAGGCCACCCGAGATGCTGATTCCACCGGCGGTACTGAGGCCGCCGTTTCACCACATCGAGGAGGTGGTACTGACGCCACCAGCAGAACCGAGCCAGCCCGCGGTACTGAGGCCGCAAGACGTCTAGTTGTAGAGCCAGCTAGAGGTGGTACTGACGCCACCAACATTTATTCTGATAGAAAGGTTGTCTTTCCTCGCATGAATGTATCTCAGAACTCTGATTTGAATAAAGGAAAAGGTTTAGTTTCTTCTGATCCCACTGTGGTGAATGATGTTTGTGAGGATCCGGTCATCGAACCGTCTAGGCCTATTCCTAGTCCTTCATCTGAGAAGGACCCTGTGATCCCCTTTCCTAGAGCCCTTGAGTTGGGGAAGGGGAAGAAAAAAGAAAAAGATCCAAAAAAGAGAGAGCAGGAGGAGTTCAGCCAGGGCATGATAGACCGATTTCACATCCAGCTGACCCTCAATGAGGCTTTACAGCACATTCCTCTTCTTCAACGATCCCTGAGAGATAGGACCACAGTCAGGAGGAAGAAGAGGAACAAGACCGCAGAAATTCATGTGCTAACAAAAGCCACGTGCTTCGCGATCCAGAACCATCTGCCGACTAAGAGGCCAGATTCAGGGGCCCCGTATGTCAGATGTCAGATTAGTGAGCAGAGGTTCGACCGTACTCTATTAGATAGCGGATCGTCGATCAACCTTCTTCCGGCAGCCCTTCTCGACCACTTAGAGTTGGGCACTCTTAGACAGAGCAGGACATACCTTCAGTTTGCTGATCGGTCTGTCAAGAGGCCAAAGGGGTTGTTGCGAGACGTTGTCGTCACGATTCAGGGTTTGCAATTCCCCGTGGATTTTGTCGTACTGGACATGGAGACCCCTGACTCGTTGACCGATTCCCCCATCATCCTCGGTCGCCCGTTCTTGGCCACAGCCAAGGCAATGACTGACCATGACAATGGGAAGGTATTCTTTCGCGTCCAGGGCGAGAGTATACAAATAGAGACGGTTAAGGACCACAGAGCCAGAGATAGATCCCGCTCACATGGCAGTACAGATTCAGAGCAGCTGACAGATGTAGAGCCAGACATCCACCAGGACTGTGATTTTGTGATCACAGATGATGAGGCAATTTGGGCAGATCCTGCAGCACAGACCATCCTCTCATACTCAGATACAACTGATGCAGAGATGATAGAAGAGGATAGTCTGGAGAGCACAATCCTGGTTCAGGATACTATTGAGTCAGCAGAGTCGGACCTTGATCGCGACACGATTTCCAGTGATGGTGGTGCTGATGCCACCTTGTTCTCCGATGGTACTGATGCCACCGAGTCTGATATAGATCCCTCGGATTCAGAATCTGATTGGGCAGATTGTGATGATCAGATGCCAGATCTGGATCCACCTGAGCCTATAGATGAGGAGGGAGGTAGAGGCAGAGCAGAACAGAGACAATGTAGAGGACCCGCCTTCTCCAGATCCAGTTTGTGAGAGTTCGTTATCATTTTCCCAGGTAGATTTGGCAGAATTGTCCGCATACACACATCTTCTTCAGAAACCAGATTTGCCAGCACCCAGCTGTCCAGAGCTAAAGCCGCTCCCTACTTCGCTGAAGTATAGATTCCTTGCGCGGAGAGTCTGAGATGTACCCAGTCATCATCTCTGCCGATCTGACTGGAGAACAAGAATCCCGTCTGATGGAGGTTCTTGAAAAGAACCGCAAGGCAATTGGATGGAGCGTAGCAGATCTCCATGGGATTAGTCCCTCGTTGTGCTCCCACCATATCTATCTCGAGGAAGGGGCAAAGCCGTCGCGTGAGTTCCAGCGGCGACTGAACCCCAACCTAAGAGAGGTTGTTATGAAGGAAATATCAAAATGGTGGAGTGCAGATTTTATTTATCCCATTTCCGACTCCAAGTGGGTTAGCCCCTTGCATGTGGTGCCCAAGAAGACGGGCATCACGACTGTGATCAGTGAGTCGGGAGAGGAGATTGCTACACGAGTACCCACCTCTTGGCGGGTCTGTGTTGACTACAGGAGACTCAACCAGGCCACCAAGAAGGACCATTTCCCCCTGCCTTTTATTGATCAGATCATAGAGAGACTGGCAGGGAAGAGCCATTATTGCTTCCTAGATGGGTACTCAGGCTACAACCAGGTGGCCATCGCTCCTGAGGATCAGGAGAAGACCACCTTTACCTGTCCCTTCGGTACATACGCTTTTCGACGCATGCCATTTGGGCTATGTAACGCCCCTGCGACTTTTCAGAGATGCATGCTGTCGATATTTTCGGACATGGTAGGGGAGTGTTTGGAGGTCTTCATGGACGACTTCTCGGTTTACGGCGACGGATTCGATTCCTGTCTTGACTGCCTAGACCGAGTGCTCCAGCGATGTATTGCTACCCGCTTGGTTCTGTCTTGGGAGAAGAGTCACTTCATGGTGACTCAAGGGACGGTGCTTGGCCACATCATCTCCAACAGAGGCATGGAGGTTGATCCGGCCAAGGTCGATGTCATTAGGAAACTCACACCGCCGTCCAATCTGAAGCAGTTACGGTCATTTCTGGGGCACGTTGGTTTTTATAGGAGATTCATTCATGATTTCAGCAAGATTGCCCGACCGTTGACTGACCTCTTGACAAAAGACACCGAGTTCCTTGTCGATGACAAGTGTCTTTCGTCCTTTGAGACTCTCCAGCAGTGTGTAATTGAGGCTCCTGTCCTTCAGCCACCCGATTGGTCTCTCCCATTTAAGATCATGACGGACGCCTCTGATTTTGCCGTAGGGGTAGTGCTGGGACAGAGGAGGGATGGAGTGCCATTTGCCATACACTATGCTAGCCGCACATTGGATTCCGCCCAGCGGAATTATACGGTCACAGAGAAGGAGATGCTAGCAGTAGTGTTTGCCCCTAGATAAATTCAGATCTATATCATTGGATCTAGAGTGACTTTGTATACTGACCACACCGCCATCAGGTACCTCATGTCAAAGAAGGATGCCAAGGCCAGACTTACTAGATGGATCCTTCTACTCCAGGAGTTCGACATTGAGATCAAGGATAAGCCTGGAGTCAAGAATGTGGTGGCGGATCATCTCTCTCGACTAGAGCAGCCTGAGGATTCTGAGCAGATTGATCCCATTTGTGATACCTTCCCAGATGAGGCGATCCTTGCTATCACCTCACTCCCGTGGTATGCCGATATTGTGAACTTTCTCGTTGCTGGGAAAGTCCCACAAGATTGGCCCAAGCAGAGGATTGAGACCTTCCTTGCGAAGGCCAAGTCCTACCACTGGGAGGATCCCATCCTTTACCACGAAGGAGGGGATAGCATCTGGCGTCGGTGTATTCCTCAGGAAGAGCATCATAGTGTCCTCACTTACTGCCACAAGCTTGAGGCAGGAGGACATCATTCTGGGAGGAGAACGGCACAGAAAGTGCTCCAGTCAGGTTTGTGGTGGCCTACCCTCTTCAAGGACTCAGATGAGTTCGTGAAGAGGTGTACTGACTGTCAGAGGATGGGCACTTGTGGACAACGTGATATGATGCCGATGCAGCCCATTCACTTCTGTGAGGTTTTTGACGCATGGGGCATCGATTTCATGGGTCCATTCCCTAAGAGTCAGGGATTTGAGTACATTCTGTTGGCCGTAGATTATGTTAGTCGTTGGGTTGAGGCTATCCCTGCCCGAGCCGCAGATGCAAAGACAGTTTGCAGATTTTTGAAGAAGCACATCATCATGCGGTTTGGGGTTCCACGAGTTCTGATTTCTGATGGGGGATCTCATTTCATCAACGACCAGGTGAAGGCACTTGCTAGAGAGTTCAGTATAGACCATCGTGTTGCCACTCCATACCATCCACAGACAAATGGTCTAGCTGAGGTGTCGAATAGGGAGATCAAGAATATTTTGCAGAAAGTCGTCCGCCCTGACCGAAAGAATTGGTCACAGCTTTTGGACTCGGTCTTGTGGGCATATCGGACGTCTTTCAAGACACCTTTGGGCACTGATCACAGTCGTGATGCCCGTCTTCTTGGGCACCACATGCAAGGGGCTGACCCACTTGGAGTCGGAAATGGGATATATAAAATCTGCGCTCCATCATTTCAAGATTTCCTTCATGACAACCTCTCTCAGATTGGAGTTCAGCCGCCGTTGGAACTCACATGACGGCTTCGCCCCATCCTCGAGATAGATATGGTGTGAGCAACGTGATGGACTAATCCCATGGAGATCTGCTACGCTCCATCCGATTGCCTTGCGGTTCTTTTCAAGAACCCCCATCAAATGGGATTCTTGCTCTCCAGTCAGATCGGCGGAGATGATGACTAGGTACATCTCAGGCTCGCCTGCAAGGAATCGATACTTCAACGAAGTAGGGAGCGGCTTCATCTCTGGACAGCTAGGTGCTGGTGGATCTGGCCTCTGAAATGTCTCTGTGAATGCTACCAAATCTGCATGGGAGAACTGAAACTCTCTCTCAATCTCAGAAACTGGAGAAGGCTGCTCTAACCGACTGTCTCTACTCTGCTCGGCATCTACCTCCTTGATGAATACCCATTCATCACTCTTTATTCTTCTATTTTAGCTACAAAAACCTTTGCAAATACATGTAGATATGTGTAAATACAAATAATTACCAAAAGCATGCATTGTGTAAAAACCTATAATTAGCATGTTTTTGTGCACAAAATAAAAGAATAAAGAGCAAAAAGAAAAAGAGGGAAATATTTAGAATAAATATTGAGCAACCTAACCCAAGGGAGGGCTCAGCATGGGCCTGACCGCATAAAAGTCAAAGTAGAGGGAGATAGGAGCTCATGTGTATATACTTCTAAAATTATATTTTCCTCACCCAAAAATATGCTTGTACATATTTTGTGTATATTTAGAAAATATCAAAAACAAAATAAAAATTTAAAAAATCAAAAAGTCAAAAAAAATACCCTTTCACCATGTGCATAAACCACACCATTGTATTTATTTAACCTTGTAAATAAATTCAATTATTTTCTAAACTTTTTGTAAATATTCTATGTTACATATTGTAAATATATAAAATAACAAGAAACAAAACAAAAATCAAATAAAAATTACAAAATTAAAAATACAAAAATACATTGTATAAATACCATGTATATAAATGTATTCAACCATTTATTTCACCCTTGTATATAAGTGATAAAAATAAAATAAAAATATTCTTTTATTCCTCATTTTATCTTGTAAATAAATAAAATACAAAATGAGCATAAAAATACATAAAAATAACAAATAAAAAATCAAAAATAAAAATTCCATATAGTGTACATATACCTATATATATAGCTACCCTATTTTTATTCCCAAAAATTAATTAAAAATCACCAAAAAATAGAAAAAAATAAAAGAAAAATATTTCATGTTTTGAGTTTTCTTTAATTCGGCCTATTTCTACCTTAAAATAAATAAACAAAAATCAACTGCACGTGGCAGCTTCTGATTGGTCCACGGGGGACTGTTGACCCCGGTCAACTCCCCCGCTGACTCCTTCCTTTTCTAGAAGAAGCGCGCCACCCCATCTTCTCCGATTTTCCCACGCGTCTCCAGGCTGTCTCCCACGCAAACCTCATGCCCGGATTCTTCGCCTATCATCCATCTTCCTCGCCCGATCTTCCGCCACGAAATCAACACCTTCCATCGCTGTCGCCCCTCAACCCTAATCGCCCCTGTCACCTTATATATTCTTCCCTCCGCCGCCTCCGCGCCCCATCTTTGGATCGCCATCCTTATTCCCGTGACCTCCAGAGCAAAGCCCGAGGTGACAGCTCGCGTTTGATCCTGTTGCAGTGAGGTGAGGGTGTCCCGACCATCGATCCGGCGTTCTTCGCCGCCGCTGCTCCGCCACCAGCGTCGAGCATCGAGCCTCGGGCCGAGACGACCCTCGAGGCTACGACCAAGAGCACCCCCTACTCTTCCCCAGTCTCTCCGACCACCCAGGTAGAACCCTTAGGCCGTAGGATAGCTTAGATTTCGATTTTTCAGTTACTGTTAGCGTAGCTCCGCCGCCTTCGTCCGGCACCTCCGACCACCCATCTTCCATTCCGACACCGCCATCACCTTCGCAATCCCCTCACGCACCTTCCACGCCCTTTCACTCAACCCAGATCGCACAGGATCTGGGAGTCGAGCTCCATCGTCTCCGCCTCGCCGGAGCTCGTTCGCTCCACCGCACAGACCACCTTCACCCCGCTTCCTTGGGTCGAGGCACTTTGCCCTCGACCCGCGAAGCGTTCTGGTTGCTTTGCAGGTCCAAAGGGAGGCGTCTGAGGCTTCCCCACTCCAGGCCAGGAGCTTCGCGCCGCCAGCCTCGCCGGAGCCCCTCCAGGGCTCGGCTGGGCCATCGGCCATCACCATCAGCTGCGGGCAGTCACCAGGAGCGTGTTCAGATCAGTAGCAGCAGCTGAGGAGGACCGGAGTCCACGCACGAGGCCGGCGAAGTTCGCCGGCGTCGAGTTCTTGCACCATCCTCCAGAGCCGTCCGATGCACCCTCTGCTCCAGGTCTGATCGTGACCGACCGATTCGTTGAGGAGCAGCGTCCATTCGATCATCCAGAGGAGCTATCTGGACCGTCCGAGCAGAGAGAGAGGGACTCCATTCACCGGAGACGTCAGATCATCCACGTGGACCTCCCTCCGCCGTCGATCGAGCCGAAGAGGAGAAGAGAGGAGTAGCGCCCGCACATCCAGACCGTTCGATCAACACGTGGCGCCTATCCGACCGTCGGCTAATAAAGGGGTAAATATCGTAGGGCCCCCTCGTAGTTTGTCATTTCCTTTTTAGTACTGTAATTATTTTTAGAAACTTTTTCACTTAGGGTTATTTGCAGTATGGACCTCGTGCTTTATTTTAATTGCATGTATGCCCCTGTGTGTGTGTGACCACGTGCGTCGTCACGTGTGTATCTGGGCATTTTACATATTTCGTCCTGTAGATCTGGGATGTTATTCATTGAATGAAATGTTTTGTTTATTTGCAAATATACCCCTGTGAATGCTTTATTTCCGCATGTGCGAATTTATTGGGTTTTTTGCAATGTCGACCCTGGGCTTTTGATACGGGTTATCAAATAGCCCTTGGACTTAGTTTTTCTTGCAATTTGGTCCCTGTGTGCCCCAGCCACGCGCCACGCATGTGACTTGCTGGGTATTTTGCACCTAGGCCCCCAGATCTTTGGGTATTTGCACTTAGGTCCCTGTGCATAGTACCCCACTCTTATTTTTGAATAAAATATCAAACGACCTCCAAATCCAATGAGATTTTGACACATGGCTCCTGCCATGGTGTAGGAATTTCTATGATTTTTGAGGACATTTTTGATTTCATTTATTATTTTTAAAAATTCAAAAACCTCCTTTTTAGCCACTGTCTAGGTTTAAAAATAACAAAAAAATATAAAAACATCCCCAAAAATTCCAAAAAAATTAGATACTGTAGTTTGCTTGTTGTTTGATTTTCTAGCCAATTTTGGCTATTTTTCATCAATTAAAAACCCTAAAAATTGAAAAACCCCTAAAAACTCATAAAAATTGTAATAAATAAATTAAAAATCCAAAAACAATAATTAGGGTGCCTAAATTTTCCTTATTCTTTCTAGATTATAGGAAAATTACCTTCAGGGCTTTTTGAGATCCAAAATTATTTTATTTTTGGGTCTTAAGCCTTGCTGGACAGTACCCTCTGTTTTTCGCATTGTTTGATTTTTAATAAATAATTTACCCATTAGAAAAATTCCAAAAATTCACCAAAAACAGTAAAAAACTTAAAAAACCTAAAAACCAATTTTCTGGAATTTTTGTTTGATTTTTGGTGTGTTTAATAAATTGTGGAAGTTGCCTTGTTTTTCCTTTCTTTCATTTTCTTTATAATTTAAAAAAATCTAAAAAAAATATAAAAACAAATAAAAACCACTAAAAAGTACTCTCTTGGATTCTGACTACCTCGTAGGCTATTTAGCCAATCTGTGCTCCTTGTGTTCGACCCTGGGAGCTATACCAGGTTAATCCTATAGCAGGACCACTTCTCTGTGTTTCATTGATTTATTTTCATTTGTGGTTCATTTTTCTTGATTGACGCATTCGAGTGACTGAGGTCGCAACGACCTCATTTTATACCTTTACCTCAGTTGTTCGGGATTTTGCGCAATCACTCCTCCTCAGCTATAGGCTCTGTGGAAATCAGGTCTGGCATGTAATCCTTGCAATCTGCCCACTCAGACTCTGACTCCGAGGGATCTGCATCATCAAATGTCGCATCAATACCACCGTCACACAAGGTGGCCTCAGTACCACCATCATCACTAGAATCTGTGTCACGGTCGAGAACCGGCTCTACGGCCACTGAAGTATCCTGAACCAGGAATGTGCTCTCCAAGCTCTCCTCTGTTGTCATCTCAGCATCATCAGTGTCTGAAAATGAGAGGATGGCTTGTGCTGCGGGGTCTGCCCATGCTGCCTCATCGTCTATGATCACAAAATCACAGTCCTGGTGGATGTCTAACCCGTCATCTGTCAGCTGCTCTGTGTCTGATGTTATCTCCGAGCATGATCTGTCTCTGACTCTGCTGTCCCCGACCGTCTCTACTTGTACACTTTCACCCTCGACGCAAAAGTATACCTTCCCGCTATCATGGTCAGTCACCGCTTTGGCTGTGGCCAAGAACGGACGACCGAGAATGATGGGGGTATCGGTCACTGAATCAGGGATCTCCATGTCCAACACTACGAAGTCCACAGGGAATTGCAGGCCCTGAATAGTGACGACAACGTCTCGCAACAACCCCTTCGGACTCTTGACAGATCGATCAGCGAACTGAAGGACTGTCCCGCTCTATCTAAGAGTGCCCAACTCGAAACGGTCGAGAAGGGCTGCCTGAAGGAGGTTGATAGACGATCCGCTATCTAATAGAGTCCGGTCGAACCTCTGCTCTCTAATGTGACATCTGACATAAGGGGCTCCTGAATCTGGCCTCTTGGCCGGCAGACGGTTCTGAATCGCGAAGCACATGGCTCTCGTCAGCACATGGATCTCTGAATGGTGGTTCCTCCTCTTCCTCCTAACTGTAGTCCTGTCTCTCAACGAACGCTGAAGAAGGGGGATGTGCTGCAAAGCCTCCTGAAGAGTCAGCTGGATATGGAAACGATCTATCATCTACTGGCTGAACTCTTCCTGATCACTGGGTCTTTCTCAGATGGAGGACTAGGAAAAGGTCTAGACGGCTCGACGGCCGGATCCGCACATACATCAAGCACCACAGTGGGACCAGAGGAAACCAAACCTTTTCCTTTATTCACAACATGGTTCCGAGATACATCAGGGGAAGGAAAAACAACAGATCTCTCTACATGAACTCTGGTGGCCTCAGTACCACCATCTGTTGGATCAACTAGACGTCTCGCGGCCTCAGTACCACGCTCTAGCTCGGCATCAAGGGTGGCATTAGTACCACCTCCTCCAACTGGTAAATTGGCGGCCTCAACACCGCCGGTGGAATCAGCATCCTTGGTGGCAACAATACCACCGTCATCATCTTGAGCGGCCTCAGTACCGCTCTCCTGCTCCTCATCTAGCATCCTAGGTGTGTCCTCGTGATGTCGCTCAGACGAGGCGCCGCTACCTGCTGGTGTCCTACCGCTCCTAAGTGTGACAAAATCAGCATCAAAAAGGTCTGCAGACATATCATCAAATGGATCACTAGGAGTGGCATACTCAGTGTAAGCTACCTACTCAGACTTCCGCTTCAGGCTGTTGGGGTTCGGCTCGATCTGGGCAGGGATGGCGGCCTTCCCTCTCACTATGTCCCGTATCTCCTGGCGGAACTCATCCATCTCCCGTCTGAAAGTAGCCTGCTGATCCGTGAGGAGGAGGGCTATATCGTCCAAGGCGGGGCTCTCATATGATGGACCATGGGAGCCCGACGGGTAGCCTCTCTGGTAATGAGGCTGCTGGAACTGGTGCTGCTGCTGGTGAGAGGGGTAAGTGGGTGGATGCTGCTGCTGATGAGGCTGCTGCTCATGCCTCCAAGACTGTCCCTGCTGATAGGGATGAGGAACGTAGGATGACTGCTGCTGCTGTGGTGGTGGGTACACTGGGGGCTGCTACTGCGGCTGGTGATCTCTCTGCTGGCTGTACTGCCCTCCCTGACCAGATGGCTGCTGCTGGGGCTGGGTACCTCCGTTCCCCCACCTGAATCCGAGATGGTCCCATCGGATACTAGGCTGAGGACGGTCATACCAAATCCTGTTAACATCCATCAACGGCTCTGCATCGTACTGGGGTGGCGGTAACACTGCCAGAGGCTGATCCGGCTGGTATACCACCATCTGCAAGTATGGAGATGGTGGTGACTGGTAGGTGGGCTGCTGCTGCTGGTACGGCTCCGCCTTTACAAGGTGAACCTGTCTAGGCTGCTAGTGTGAGCTGGAGCGCTGGGATGAGCTGCTGCTGCCGCCGGTATTGCCTCGCGACTGAAGACGAGGCTGGGGAGCCGTCTGTGCCTCCTGGAGACACATGAGCTGGGTCTTCATGTCACTCAGAGTATGTGCCATCTGCTCCATCTGAGTGATGCCCTGGCACTGCTTCTTCTCTATCAGCTCCATCCGATCCAACTTCTCGCTGATAATACCCATGTCCGCAGCGGATGACTCTGCCTGTGCTGCTGCTACTGTGGACGAACTGGAAGGACCGGCATCGACCCGTGCTATCCTCTGGTATTTCACAGGTCATGGCTGCTGCTGGGGTCTGCCCTGAGTATACAACCTGGTCTGGGACATCACCATATAGTTCTCTGCCATCTCCTCATAGATGGCCCAGACCTGGCCGTGATCCTTGGCGAAATATGACCCGTCACAAGAAGCGTTCACCAAGCCCTGGAGCTCTGGTGTCATCCCGCTAAAGAAGCTCTGCACGAGGTTGGGCTTGGAAATGTCGTGGTGCGGGCATCGATCAGTCAGCTCTCAGAAACTCTCCCATGCCTCATGGAACTGCTCGTTGGGGAGCATGGAGAAGTTGCTGATAAGGGCTCTCGCTGCATTGGTCTGCCCGAGTGGATAGTACTTGTGTAAGTACTCGGTGCGGAGCTGCTCCTAAGTGTAGACAAACTTCCCCAAGTGCTTCAGCCAGGTGGCTGCTCTGTCTGCCAAGGAAAAGGGGAAGGCAATCATCCGAATCGTGTCCTGGTCCACCTGACGGTCGTGGTCAGTGCTGCAGATGATAAGGAACTCCTAGAGGTGAAGATGAGGCTCCTCAGTAGCGAGTCCGTGGAAACGGGGGAGAAGCTGCAAGGTGTTCGGGGGAACTTGAAGTCCCCCACGATAGCTGACAAAACTACCCAATGGTGCATCAGGGTCGATCCGGGGTTGTGCAACTCCCGCATCGGTCTCGGTGGTCCTCCTCCGCCTGCCGCGGCGGCTGCCGCTGCGGCGGCAGCTGCTGCGGCTGCTGCAGCTGTTGCGGCTGCATCACCTGGGTCTCTCGGCCCGTCTCTCCTCTGCTCTCTCTCTCTGCTCTCATCTGCTCCATCTCTCTCCTCATATCGAGCATGAATGCTCCCTGATCCCTCAACTGATGCTGAACTGTCTCGAGGGAGGTGATCAGGGTGGAGTTGATCGTGCCCTGGTCCAACACAAAGTGCTCAGGCTGTGGACCTCGGGAGCGATCCTCTGAACTGCTGGCCATGGCGTCTGCAAAACCAAACGATCCAAACTCAGGTGTCGATAAATCTGCTAATCTCTCCTCTGGCACTGGTCTCTCAGAACCGTAAGAAAGGGGGTCGAGGGGGAACAGGGCGGAATCATACTCAGTCTCGGAGAGCTGGTCTCGGCTCTCGCGAGCCAACCTAGATGAATGGGTAGACGCGCCTGAAAGCGGTGCAGCCAGAGGCTGCCTAAGAGATCGTCTACCCATCATCGTGATGTAGCGAGTAAGGCGGATGGGATCTGGAGAAACTATGATCAGCAAACAAACCCCTCTGTTCACCAACGCAACGCGAGCTGATAACCGTAAAGGCTCGATCAAATTATCTTGTCTATTTTATTATGGTGAACAAACAGAATATCAGAGCGATTACGTGACCTGCTGGGATACCCGATACTATCCCCAACCGACTATCCCACACTAAAGAGTCGGTAATCAGTCGAGGAAGGTACCGGCGGGCTCTACCTAGTGTACGGGTCACTCTCTCGCACAAGCAAACCAAACAATGAGGGGTTTGCTCTCCCCAAGACAAATTTTTAGATCAGGTGTCTTTTAGGGTCAATAGCTTAAACAATCCCAAATTTATTGTTTTTCTTTTTAATATTTTTCAATAAAAACAAAAGGCCTAACGAATTTTTCGGTTCTCCTGATTATTTAGTCAAAAACACGGGGAGAAGACGAAAAAGCTGATGCGCGATGAAATCAATGATGCATGCAAAGATAGAAATGCGTACCTGTCTCCAGCACCGTACATGCAAAGTGATCCGCACATAATTGAAAGACAAGAAAGAAACTACCTATATGGTGCAGCGGTGAAAACCGAGTCCTAAACAAGCAATTTCTACTCGACAGAACTGTCTAACTGGTCACAGGTCCTTCAAGCCAAAGGGTCTGCTCTCGGTCTACCCCTCCTCCTCCCGACACATCGGGTTCAGGAGCAGCGCTTGGCAGGGCAGGCTACGGCACATAGGCTCGAAGGGAGTGAGTCAGTTATTTTTATTAATGATTTATTAGTAGGTCCAATTAACGATCTATGGGAACAAACAATCTATTAGGTGTCTGGATCCTACTAATTACGGCACAGTCAAACAGAAAATCCTAAATCTAGGGGCTCGAGAAAAACTGTGTAAAACCGTAAAAGGCAGCGAAGAAAAACAAAACCGCGAAAAAGCCACGAAAAATCCTAAGGATCCCCCGAGCACACCGATGCTCGGCGAAACAGACCCGCTACAAAAACCAAGTCCACAGTTTGTCCCTGTATTATTATAATAATCAAATGAATAAAATAAAAATCTAAACTAATCCTCGCCCACTCAGCCTCTCTCTCACGCTCTCCTGCGGCTCCGTGTAGAAGGGAGCCGCCTCCGAATTCCGCGGTTGCGTCGGCTTCTTGAAAGCTGCCGCCTCGGTCCTCGGGCCCTCGCAAGAAAGAAACAAAGTGTCAAACCAAGAAAAATATAATCAAATATGAACAAGAAATAAAACAGAGGTATATGTGCAAAAATGCAAAATAAAATAAACAGGCAAAAGTCAAACAAAGACCAAAAATAAAATAAAAGGAAATGAAATAAAATAAAACAAAAATAAAGAAAAATAAAAAGCTGCGAAAAAGCCGCGGACTCAGAAAGAGCCGCGGAAAGCCGCGAAAAAGAAAACAAAAAGAAAAAGAAAATGAAAAAAAAATAAAAACTACTAAGCCGTGCTCCCCGGCAACGGCGCCATTCTGATGACACGCCTGATCACTCGGGTATAAGGTAATCAATGGTCGTTGCGACCCAAGTCACCAAGCGGTGTCGATCGAGAAAAAAGACCACCAAAATCGAATAAAATCAATCAAAATCAAATAGCGGACCTGCTATTATATTAACCTGGTATAGCGACCAGGGTCGAACACAAGGAGCACGTGATGGCCTTACGGCCTACGAAGTAGTCAAAAACGAAATAAAAATAAAAAGAAGCTATTTTTGGTGGATTTTTAATTGTTTTTAATTTTTTTGGATTTTTAATTAATTAAGAAAATAAGAAAACAAGTGAATAAGCCAAATGCAAACAATTATTAAAGCACTCAAAAATAAACCAAAAATTCAAATAAAAATGTTTTTATGTATTTTATGTTTTTTACTATTTTTGGTATTTTTCTGATTTTTATTTAATTTTCTAAAAATGAAACAGTGCAAAAAGACAGCAACAATGTCCAGCCAAGCTTGGGGGACTTAGATAAAATATCTAAACATCCCTAAAAAGCATGGAGGTAATTTTCCTGTATAGTAAAAACTACAAAGAAAATTTGGCCACTAGAATTATTATTTTTGGTGTTTTAATTAATTATTAGAATTTTTATAGATTTTTAGGTGTTTTTCAATTTTTATGAGTTTTTTATAGTGAAAAATGACCAAAATTGATCAGAAAATCAAACACGACAAAATAAATAGTAGCTAATTTTTTTTATAATTTTTAGACAAGTTTTAATATTTTTTTTATGATTTTCTAAATCAAATATAAAGAAAAAGGCTTTTTTTGAATTTTTAAAAAATCAAATAAAAGCAAAAATGTCTCCAGAAATTCTAGAAAATTTTACAACATGGCAAGAGCCATGTGTCCAATTTTCATTGAATTTGGAGTAAGTTTGAAATTTTATTAAAAATCAAAGCCTAGGTACAGTGCATAGGGACCTGTACGTAAATATCCAAAGTTCCAGGGGGTCCGGTGCAAAAATCCCAAGAAGTCACGCGTGAGACGCATGTCTGGGGCACACAGGGACCTATTTGCAAATAAAATAAGGTTCTGGGACTAATTGGTAATATGTACCAAAAGTCCGAGGGCCTTACTGTAAATTACCCACAAATAAACGCACATGCGCTTAAAAATCATTCACAGGGGCATATCTGCAATTATCTAAAAGTTTTCATTCATTAATGAACAACCCAGAACTACAAGTCTATCAATGCAAATAACCCAACAGAACACGTGTCGATGCACGTGACATACTACAGGCATGGGCATACATGCAAATAGCAGAAAGGATAAGGTCTAAAGTGCAAAAGTACCAAAATAAAAACAATGTACTATGGTATTTACAAGACTAAACACGAAATAAAGGAAACAGAGGGGCCTAAGAGCAATTACCCCTTATTTAAGATCCAAGGGCGGAGCACGCGCCACGTGTAGATCCGACGGTAGAGAAGAGGAGGCGCCTCGCTCCTGTAACCCTTGGTGCGATTCGACAGTGGAGAAGCTGCCACATGTAGATCCAACAGTGGAGGGTAGAGGGCGCCTCTTCGTCTATATCGAATGGCTCGGATCAGATCCTCCTAGATCGTGCGGTGAAAGAGGCTCCTCAAATGAATGGCTCGGATCGAAACTGGAGCTACGGGGTTGATCGAACGGTGCCTGAAGGTCCTGGAGGAACAGGTGGCCGGCGAACTTCGCCGGCCCAGTACGCGTGCTCCGGGCCTTCGCGGGGGATGCTGATGATCGGAGAAGCTTCGGCTTGGCTCACCGCGTCTATAGAACGCCTCCGATGAATCAACGGAGCTCCAGAGAGCTCTGTCGACTCTGGCGGAGGAGAAGCTCCGGTGCTCAAGTAGGAGGGCCTCAGACAACCCTCGATTGACCTGCAAAATGTAACCAAAGAGCTCCTGGGTCGAGGGCAAACTGCCTCGACCCCGTTAGCGGTGGTGAAGGTGGATGGTGCGGTGGTGCGGGTGAACTCCGGCGATGCGACGGCGAAGGAGTGCGAACCCCATCTCCTGTGCGAGCTGGGTTGAACGGAGGGGCGGAGAAGGTGCGCGGGAGGAAGGCGACTGTGGTGAGCGATTCCGATGGTCGGGACTAAGTCTAAGGTGGTCGGAATCAGAGGTCGTCGGAGATGACCTGATTTGGGCGAAATTGAAAATTAAACGAAAAGAAAAGCAACTACGGCTACCTGGGCGGATGGGTCGACTGGGCGTGAGCTGGGCTTGCTCTGGGTCATTGCCCCGCGGGACGTCATGGCCCGAGGCCCGAGCTCCTGCTTCAGGCGGAGCACGGCGACGATAGCTCGCCGGATCAGAGGTCCGGTCACTCCCTCCTCTCTACGACACGGCCAACCGGGAGCTGTCACCTCGAGGGTGTCTGTGGAGGTCCTGGGATGAATGAATGGGGAACGAAAGATGTGGAAAATGGAGGCGGAGCTCGGCTCTTATATGGTGGAAGGTCCGGGAAGAATGGCTCGGGTCCAGCTCGATGGAGCACGGATCCCTAGGCTGAAGATCGGGCGAGGTTCCCGGATTATAGGAGAGTGATTAGGACCCTGGGTTTGGCGGAATGGTGATCGGATCTGGAGGGGATAAATGGGAGAAGTTGGGTCCGCGAAACAGATCCGTGGGAAGTGGTCCACTGGGGGGAGTTGACCGGGCGGTCAACATCCCCCGTGGACCAATGGGGACTGGCCACGTGGAAAATATTTGTAAATTGAAAATAAAATAGCAAATGGCCGAATTAAAGAAAACTTAAAACATAAAATATTTTTGTTTTAATTTTTTTTCTATTTTTTGGTGATTTTTAATTAATTTTTCAAAATAAAAATAGGGTATGTACACTTTATGCTATACATAGGTATTTACACAATATGCCTTTTTAATTTTTAATTTTTAATTTGTTATTTTTGTGCATTTTTATTCCTATTTTATATTTTATTTATTTATATCATAAAATTAGGAATAAAGAGATATTTTTATTTTATTTTTATTATTTATATACAAGGGTAAAATAAGTAGATATATACATATATATACATGGTATATTTACAATGTATTTTTGGGTTTTTAATTTTGTGCATTTTATTTTATTTTTATTTTTGTGTTTTTTATTTTATTTATTCACAACATAAAAAGTAGAATATATACAAATTTTATAAAAATTAATTTTATTTATGTACAAGGTGAAATAAATATAGAGATAAATGAGCTAAGTACATGGTGACTATGTACAAGTGATCTATTTTTATTTTCTTTTTGATTTTTCTATTTTATCTTGATTTTATATTTATAAATATATACAAGTATTTACAAGCCCATTTTATTCTATTTTTGGAGGAAAATATTTTTACTATATTTACAGGTATATTTACACACATGAGCCCCTATCTCTCTACTTTGGATTTTATGCGGTCGGGCCCATGCTGGACCCTCCCTTGGGATTAGGTTGCTCAATATTTATTTTAAATATTTCCCTCTTTTTCTTTTTAATCTTTATTCTTTTATTTTTGCAAAAAAACATGCTAATTATTACTTTTTACATCATGCATGCTTTTGGTAATTATTTGTATTTACAAAGATATACCTTCTTTTGCAAAGGTTTTGTAGCTAAAATATAAGAATAAAGAGTGATGGATGAGTATTCATCAGAGGCAGTGCTAGGAGGATCGCGAAGATCTTAGGATAGATTTCATTTTCGTGATTTTATTTCTCTGACTTCACAGTTTCTTGATTTTGATTTGTGCAGCGCAGCTCTAGCCGCACAGCTCAAAACTGCGAAACTAAGTAGTTTAGAATTCTTGTAATTTTCTTGTAAAAAAACATATAAAAAGTGTCGTAGAAAGGGGCCTCGTAAAGGCATCCCAACTTGTATTTTTTCTCGTGGTCTGTTTCACCAGGGCTATACTCCTGGGGAAGCAGGGCACCCACCGTAGCTTTTCTCGATCACGATTTTTCTCGATGGTTTTCCGCGGTTTTCCGAGATAGATGCTTGTTAGGTGTTTTACGGCTTTTCCCTTCTCTACACATCGTAGCTTAGATTAGATGCTTGCATAGGATTCAACACATAGGTGCTTGTATCTAGGGCCAATCCTGAAAACCAAAAATGCGTTAGACGATTTTTCTCTGAAAACATCAAAAAAAAAGTGATAACCACAAATTAAAACAGGGACTGCTAACTCTATCTAACTCTAAAATAAACGTAAGGACTCACCTGCTTTGGGAGAGCAATCCCCAAAAAATAGAATTATCGATCGCATCTCTAGATCCGCGAGAGAGAGACGACACATAAGGTAGAGCCAAAGTCCAGGCTTCTATCGAAATACTACTTAGTTCACACCTTGGTTCACCTTATTTCAGTGGGTGCTCTCGGGTAGCCGGAAACGGTTCGAGTTCACTTAGCAGAGTGGAAGGTTTAGAGGACACTGCGTAAGGCTCCGTCCTCAAGTAATACGGGTAGCCGGAAACGGTCCGTACTTACTTCCATACTGGCTGAGACTAGGTGAGTTATGGTGAGAACTCGGGACAGTATGACGTCGAAGTCTCAGGCACCTATCTAATCTCGTTTATCTGAGAGAACGTTGTTTGCCAATCAACCATAAAACCGAAAAGATAAACGACCGAGCTCTTACAGTCATCACCAGGGTTGCGTTGGTGAAATCGGGGTTTGCCTTGTGTTTGTTTGCAGAGTGAGTCTAATCTTCGAGATCTGATCAATCAATAATCATCAAGATGATGGGAAGGTGATTGCTCCGTTCGACTCTGAACGATCCACTCTCTCGCGAGCCTTCTCGTTCGTCTAGATCGGTTCGGGATGACTCTCGTCCCAAACCGAAATCCACTCGATATGTTCCTTCCAGGCGTGACTCTAACCCTGGAAGCTCGTCGTCGATTTCTTCTCCTCATCATTCTCTACCATCATCATCTCCAGATAATCAATAGCAGCTACACATTGATTTGGTGAAGCCTGATTTGGATTCTTTCTCCTTTCCAGACGACATGGTTGGCAAAGGACCGCATACTACATCAGTTGTGATAGATCAGGCTGTGATTAACAATAGTCTACTTGCTTCCCTTGAGGCGATACAAAATCAGATTAGGGAGCAAGGTAGAATGGTGAACGACGTCAGGGCTGAGATGACTCAGCTTCGCATGCAGCGAGCTCAGCCTGCAGCTGAGAATCAGGGACCTGAGGATCAGGAGCCGTATGATGGACCAGAGAGACCTCCAGAGGATCCGAATCGAACGATGCAGCAGCTCTACAACCCTGGAGCTACTACGACCCATCGATGGATCCGTCTCCCTGTCATCCGCGTGAACTTCGAGTTCAGACCTCAGACGATCCAGCTGTTGCCCAAGTTTCATGGGCTATCTACTGAGAAGTCGCACTTGCACCTTTTAGAGTTCGAGCTTATCTGTAGCACAGTGCATGATGCGGAAGTGAATGAGGACACGATCAAGTTGATCGTGTTTCCTTTCTCCCTTGTTGATCGAGCAGCCTACTGGCTGAAACACTTAGGGAGATACATTTCGACCTGGGAGGAGCTTAGAATCGCATATCTGAACAAGTATTACCCTCTGGGTTGAACGAATGCTGCTCGAGCCATGATCAGTAACTTCACCATGATCGGGAACGAATAGTTCCACGAGGCATGGGACCGTCTCAGAGAGCTCTTAGATCGGTGTCCCCACCACGACCTTTCGAAGCCGACTCTTGTACAGAGCTTCTTTGGTGGGCTGACACCAGAATTACAGGGACTGGTGAATGCCGCCTGTGGTGGTTCGTACTTTTCGATGCACGAAGACTGAGTCTGGGCCATTTACGAGAAAATGGCAGAGAACTACACTACGATATCTCAGACTCGAGCATATAATCAAGCGAAGCCACCAACTTACCACCAGCATTCCCGAGTGGCACAAACAGAAGGCAATCCATCTTCTGCCATTTCTATTCCTCTCAAATCTCCATCAACTGATATGGGGATCATCTGCCAGAAGTTGGATCGAATGGAAATCATAGAGAAGAAGTGCCAAAACATAGACAAGCTCGATAAAATTGATGAGCTTGAGAGATGCCTGAGTGATCTGAAGACACATATTATGTGCCTTCAAGAGTTATACACAGATTCTAACTGCTCTTCAAGATCACAGGCTGACTCTGGTAGCCGAGACTGAGGCATCCTTCCTAGGCCTCCAGTACATCACATCTACCATGTGCATTCTGAGCCTTCTCAGCAATCGGCGTACCCGCAACTCCAGCAGACACCATCGTCTGACAACCAGATGGTGGTGTATCAGAGCGATCAGCCATTGGCATCTATGCCCCCAGCATACTCTGAGATGCCTGAGCCATTGACTGAGGTCAATGGGATTTGGTATGATCGACCGCATCAACCAGGGATCCGTCGTGATCACCCTGGCTTCCGTTGGTCTACAGGAGGTGCCCCTTCCCAACAGCAGCCGCAGGCACCCATGGGGCAGAATAGAGAGCATCATCAACAGCATTACGGTCCTCGTCAGTATCAGAACCCTCAATGGAGGCATAGCACTTACCAGCCTCAACAACAACAACAATATCCTCCACAGCAGCAGTCAGCTCCACAGCAGCCTCAGTTTCACCGAGGCGACTCATCCGGGTCTCATGGACCTTTCCCCGCCTTTGGTGGAGGGGTTCTGTTTCAAAGGTGGCCTTGGTTCCGTTATCACATGGTCCCTGGGTCTGATTTCTTGCTCAGAAACAAGAAAAAAACGTATATGGAATTGGAAGAAAGAAGCTTCTGAGGACAATTCTTGAGTCTTCTGTTACCGGAATCTTCATAATTCAGAAGAATTCACCCCCGTCACGGATGAGGGGGCAGCCTAAACCTGAGGTGCTTAACACATTCATTTCGAAATTCTATATAGGTGACTGACTTTTCGCTTTTTTAGTAAAGACGAGGGGAATCTGATAGAACAAAGGACTACCGCTCCTCATTCCCTCACTCTGGCCTCCCGTTCTCTCCCGACGACTGCAAATCCTCCCCCGCATTCTTGCCTCTCTCTTTGGTGGAAGAAAAGCCCTGCCGCCCCTCCCCCTTCAGATGGCTTTCCCTCCAGGTCAATCCCCTCCTTTCCTGCCGGTAGAAGTGGTGAAAGTTCGGGCAGTCCGGAATCCAAGGCACAACCCAACATTAGAATATCTCGCTAACCTTATCACTGATCAGCATGCTTCTTTCATGCAAGAAATGGATGAGTTCAAAATCCATGTCACTGACCTCGTCAAGGGGAAGTCCGCCTTGCCTGCCCAGATAGAACCCAACCCGAACAACCTGAAGCGAAAGTCTGAGCAGGTAGATTTGACCGAGCCCACCCTCCAATCACAGGTATTCTCCAATGACTATCTTTACTATGATGACGCTGATTTCATCTCTCTTAGGAGCGGTAGGATTCCAGTAGGCAGAGACTCTACTAGGCTCGAGGAAGATATTCTGGATAACACAAGCGAGCTTGTAGACGACATCGATGGCGGTGCTGAAGCCGCAACCTTTGACGGTGGAGATGGTGGTGCTGAAGCCACCAAGTCTAAAGAGCAGCCAGAACCGAATGCCGACATAGCTGCTTTACCTTGCTTTGTAAATAGTGATGATGATGATAGAAAATCACAACAAAATGTAAAAAAGAGAAGAATTCAAAAAAGAAATAAAAAGATTGTTGATCCAGATCTTTCTCTTTCTGACGATTCACAGAAAGCAAGTCCCAGTTTTGCAAAAAACTTCTTCTTCTTCTTCTGATCCTCTGATTGTATAGACTAAATAAGAGGATGTACAGATTCCTTTTCTGAAAGCACTCTGCTTAGGAAAAGGCACTAAAAAAATAAAACCCCAAAAGGATTCAAATGAATGATCTGACGAAAGAGATGCTCGAGAAGTTTATGATCCGACTCACTCTTTCGAAAGCCTTGGCAAACATCCCTCTTCTTCAGAAAGGCTTAAAAGAACGAACCACCGTCCGCAGAAAGAAGAGGCAGCGCAATCACTATTCCGAGATCCATGTGTTAACCAAGGATACATGTTATGCCATTCAAAATCGACTCCTGGCCAAGAGATCAGATACGGGAGCACCGTATGTCAGATGAGAGATCCTCGATCAAACATTCGATCGGACTCTATTAGATAGCGGATCTTCGATTAATATCCTTCCATCTTCCTTACTCGACAAGTTCGAGTTTGGGCCTCTTCACCAAGCCGAACGGTCTTGCAGTTTGCTGATAGATCGGTCAAGAGGCCTAAGGGTTTAATCGAAGACGTTATTGTCACCATTCAGGGTTTGCAATTCCCCGTGGACTTCGTCGTGTTGGACATGGCGGTCCCTGAATGTGTGACTGATAACCCGATCATACTAGGTGATGAATCCACATTTCATCATCTTTATTCTATCATTTTGGCACCAAAAACCCAAGCAAATGCCTGTAAATACCCTTAAATGGAGTATCTTAGCATTCATGCATGTGCATCTCAACAGTGTGTAAATTACTGTAATTAAGGCCAAAATTATAGAATAAATAAAGAAAAGAAAAAGAATAAAATATTGTAAATATTTTATGACCCAAAACCCCCGAGACCTAGGCATCTTGATGAATAGGTCGACAAGGAATAAAGTAGGGGGAGATAAGGTTAGAAACACATATAAAACACCTATACTTTTTATTCATTCCTTATTCATTTTGGGACCTATTTTTGGTTCCACTTTTTATACATCAAATAAAGAAACTTTGTACATGAAAGTTGTAGATAATTTCATAAAGAAAAAGACAAAATTGATTTCACAGAAAAAGAATGTACAGATGAAAAGATATGGTCTGAATAAGAATCCAAAATCCCAACTTCCCAGACCCGTATCTCACAAACGACAACTCCAAATGCAGTGTACTCACCTTAATTGTATATAGAATAAAATAATCTACCCAATGGTGGTGGTTTCGCATTTGGCGGAGCTACGGTTTGAAAGTTGACTTTTGGACCCCCATTGTATACTTGTACATATTAAAATATTCAATTTATTATTTATTTATTATTTTTACAATTTTATATTTTTATAATGTTGTAAATAATACTTATAATAATTATGTGTATTTAAATCAGAATAAAAACATAAATAAAATACAAATAAAAATACTTGTATATATCCAATACATAGGTACTTTACCTATATACATACCTATATAAAACATACTTGTATTTTATTAAATATACAAAATAAATCAGAAAAATAAAATAAAAATATATTTATGTACATAAAAGTATTTTATAACTTTATAAAATACTAAATAAAAATAATAAAATTAAAGATACACAAATAAAAATAAAATACTCAAATACATAGATATAGATACCTATAGGGGTATAAATGCAAACTTGTAAAAATATACCTCATAAAAATAATTAAAAATAAGAATAAAATACTACATAAAATTATAAACACTTTTTATTTAATAACCTAAATCTAATAAAATAATTTACTATTTTAAAACTATTTTTTAAGGTATTTTTGCAGGCTTTTTCCTGGTTGGTCCACGTGGACCAACCAGGGGGGTTGGAAAGTTGACCAGCGGTCAACTCTCTGACCCCAGCCTGCTGTGTGTCAGAATGCGTTTTGTCCCATCTTCTCCCTTTTTTCTAGGCCGATCCTTTCATCGGTTGACCTAGATCTCTTCTGGGATTTTTCTCCCCTATGATTGGTCATTCACGCCCACCTATTATCTCGGGGATTGGATCAACGGGCCACCCGTGATCGCGCCTCGAAGAGAGCTCCAGAGCCATGTTTCAAAAACCACCCAAACACCTCCTCCAACCTTTGAACCCTTTTGACCCCTTGATTCGACTCTCAGATGTTGGGCTCTGGACGGGAAGCGTGACAGGCTTCCTCCAGCCCTTGCGCGGAGCTCAGTCGAGGCGGCGGAGGAGATTCCATCATCTCCGGCCACGCTTGGCCGTCGAGGTCCTATCCTTACGGTGAACAGCCGCTTGAGGTTGTATTTTCTTTGTTTTTCCTTGCAGTTTATCTCGGTATCAGTAGTGCTCTTTAGTTCTTGTGTTTCTGAGGTTGATAATCACATCATCCCCTTGCTTTCGCCATCGAACACCTTGCCGGAGCTCAAGAGCTCCGGCGACCACCTGCACCATCCATCGCCGTCTTCTTCCGCCAATAAGGCCTGGGACTGCATACTTTTACTGTTGCACTTTTTTTCTCTCCATTGCAGGTCCCAGGAGAGGCACTCACGCCTCACCTTTTTGCCGTGAACGCTCCAGGTCTGCCGGCGCAACCTCGCACGGCCGCAGTCCACGCCGTGGTCTTTGGCCCCCATCTGAGCAGCCTGGGCGTTGGGGAGGGCAGCTGGAGGAGAACGCAACCGTCGGCCGAGGATTTGGTGGCTGGAGCGGCACCTAACCGCGACACAAGCCGCGCCGGAGAAGCACGCCGCCGCGCGCCCCCGCTGCCGGCACGGGCCTGGGCTGAACAGAACGAAGGAGAGGGGGGGGGGGCTACAGCAACCGTCGATCTTGCCCCCTCCCCTTTTGATCGATGCCCTCCAGCCGTGGATTGCCCCCCCAGCCGTTCTAATCTGACCGTATAATCCAAGGGGCATCGCGGGCTGGTGTGCTGACACGCGTCTTAAGTGACTGATTCTGAACCGCCGGATCCGCCAGGACTTTGGGGTATTTTGCGTTTAACATCCCAGAGACTTTTGTATTTTGAATTGCTACTGAATCATTTATCTGCCGAGTAATTATTTTCGGGAATTTTGCTCTCAAATCCGCACGTTGCTGTTAAATTGCGTTATCATCCCTGGTGGGCGCGCATGGCGCGCACGTGCTTCTAAGGAATTTTTGTGGCTGTAGCCTTGCGGGTTTAGCGATTGCTATTTGGTCCTTAAAAGTTGATTTCAGTACATCTTTTTGTGGTACATTTGCGAACTTGCCCCCGAACATTTTGTATATTACTGATACGTCCCTGCCAGGCGCGCGTGCAAGTCACGCACGCCCTGGCGTTTTTGCAAACATAGCCTCGTTGCTTCGATTATTGCAAATTAGTGCTAAAGTTTTCTATTGTAGTTTTAAAATTTTGGGAAATTTACATTGCAGCCCTCGGATTTTCTGAATATTACAAAACTACCCCTGCATGTGTGCCTTTTCTTTTTGCTTACAGTAATTTTTGCACGCATCTAGAAAACCCTAAAAAATCCATAAAAATTAGCTTAAGACCCTGTTGCATAGTACTTCCACGCCATATTTTTATTTATTATAAATATTGCATTTTATTATTTATAAAAATTCAAAAATAGCCATTTTCAGCACTGTTTGCATTAGAAAATCACTAAAAAATATAAAAACCCTTCAGAAAAATCTCAAAAAAATATATTTTGTGCCCTTTAGTTTGTTTTAACTCCCAG
Organism: Ottelia alismoides; assembly: GCA_037367405.1. Taxonomy (NCBI): domain Eukaryota; kingdom Viridiplantae; phylum Streptophyta; class Magnoliopsida; order Alismatales; family Hydrocharitaceae; genus Ottelia; species Ottelia alismoides. The sequence goes on along the minus strand of JAZKJV010010769.1, from coordinate 338,649 downwards.
CCAAAAATCATTAAAAAATACAAAACCAAACTCCTAAAAATTGCAAAACTCTAAAAACCTTCATAAAAATGTATAAAATTCATAAAAAATCCAAAAATAGTGTTTTCTTTTCCTGAATTTTCTTTGTCTTATTATATTTGAGTAAAAATTAAAGTGGAGAATTTTTGCTACTATTTATAAATTTATTTCTCCATTTTAAGTTTCAGCCTTGCTTTTTACTACTGTTTTCTTTATTTTGATAATTAAAAATACCAAAAACATTTTAAAAATTATCCAAAAATCACAAAAATAGTAGAAAAATATAAAAAGACCAAAAAGACTTTATTTTCTAATTTTTGAATATTTTTATCTATTTTTATAAATACTCTAGCTTGCCTTTTATTACATTGTCCTTATTTTCCAATATTGAAAAAAGAATATAAAAAAAATATAAAATATAAAAAGAAAATATAAAATCAGTAAATTAAAAATTAAAATACAAAATTATAAAATTAAAAATTAAATAAAAAAAAATAAAAATTAAAAACCCACAAAAAATAGCATTATTAGACTCTTGATCACTTTCACACACATTTTTGAGCACTTGTGCCCCGATCTACCTGTCTGCTCCCTGTGTTCGACCTCTACAATACTTGCACCTATACACATCTTGTTGTAGAGTTATAATAAATTTTAACTCCGCACATTTACTTTCATTGCTTGATTTATCTGTTGTGGGTTAATTGTTGTTTTAATCCGAATTTCTTGTGGTCGATTCAGCGACTGAGTTCCCGCCTTGTGTGGAACTTAAGATCACCGATTTTTGGGTTAAACAAATGGCGCCGTTGCCGGGGAGCAACAGCGCGTAGTTCGAGTTTTTGTTTTGTGTTGTGCTCATTTGTCTACCTTTGCGGCTTTTATTTCTGCTTGTTTTATTTTCTTTATTTTTGATATTTCTTGTTTGAATTGTCTAACCTCTCTCTTGTTTGACTTCTTGCGAGGAACGCGGATCGAGGGAGGAGCTCTATTCCAGGAGCCCCTACGCACCCACGTGAGGCGACTAGACTTTGCACGAAGGCGGGCTAGGAGAGAATTTTGAAGACAGCTCTAGTTATTTCTTCTCTTATATTTATTTTGTAATTTAAGTGAGTGAGAGACTATAATTGTAATAATACAGGTACCCCCGGACTGGACTCTCTGGAGCCTAATTTCCAAGTGATTGTTCACTCGGGGGCTCTCGCGGTTTTTGTCGGCTTTTCATCGCATTTTTTATTTTGTTTTGTTTTTCGATTTTATTTCTTTTGTGTGATTGAGCCCCTAGTTCTAGGATTGTTTGCGATAGACTAAGGCCAAACACCTAATATTTTGCATGCACCTATAGTCTCGTTTGGACTTAGTCAAATTTTTAAACAGTTGATTCATCATCTTCAATCCGTCGCGCCGCGAGCTCTCCCCGCAAAGCGCTTTCTCCTACCCTCAATTTGTTGAGCAGAGGAGGGGTGAGCCTAGACCGGACTCTAGGGTTGAGGATTGACGGTCAACTTGTGGTTCTTCCCGCTAATAGCAATTTTTGAACTTAGGGCGATTTCATCGGCTTTGCATTTGCATATAGATAGGTTTCAATTCTGCTGAGCATCCTTGCATGTAGAGTGCTGGAGGCAAGGTGAGCAATTCTCTTTAGCATTCATCATCGATTGCCGCTTGCATTGCTTTTCCGCCTCTCCCTCTGATTTTGCCAACCTAGGTGCTTAAAGGAATTGAATCCTCGTTAGGCTCGTGCATTTCTAACTAAAAATCCAAAAAAAGTGATAACCAATAAAATCGGGACTGCTAACATTACTCGACCCTAAAATCAATCAAAAAGAAAATATTGTCTTGGGGCGAGTAATCCCCTCATTGTCTTCGCTTCTACTTGCTCGCGCACACACTAAGGTTAGAGCCGAAATCCCATTCAGCCCCCTAAGTGTTTGCGCAATTTTTGACTTCTCACCTAACTCTAAAACAGACAAGATAAAAAGACCGCATTTGTGGTCTTCACCGAGTTGAGTAGGTGAATTGAGGGTTTGACTTGTTTTCATTTTTGTTTGTGATTGTTGCATGTGTGTCCTAGATCATCTCTGCGCATTTGCGCCTTGTTCTTCACTCTCTTGACTTGACTTTCGTGTTCCCCCGAATCACGTCCTTTTGTTTTCGAGATGGACCCCTGGAGTGCATTTTATCCGGACTTTGCAGACCCCTCGCTCGCTCCAGCCGGTCCACCTCCTTTTTATCAGGAGGATCCTCCTCCTTCTTTTTCTGATTTTTGTGCATATCCGCCTCAGCCACAGTATCACGACTCGGACTTTTACCCACCTCCATCCCCACATGTATATTATCCGCCTCCACGTCCACATCCACCCGAGTCTGACCTGTTGGAGTCACCTCCCACGACCTCCATGAGTGCTGTCATGAACCTAATGCTAGAGCACATCAATTTGATGAAGGAAAATCTTGACACTTTGAGAGAATATCGGACTAGTGCTCTTTTCATCGAGGATACAACTTTACTTGTGAAGAATCATGGGAGCTTGCAATCGCCCAAAATACAAAAAAATGAGAAAAATTCAAAAATCCAAAAAGATTTCGGGAGACACTTGGTTGATCAAGATTTTGAGGAGAGAGTCCACTTGCCAGAACCTTGGACCACACACCCATTCACATCCAGTCCCACCTTTGACCCCGAGGATGCCGCTGTACAGACTGCTCTTGGCATGCCTCGTGTATATGCTGATTCCGACTCCCTCCCTTATATGGAGGAAGTCCAAAAATTCAAAAAAATGTTATCTGAACCCGAAGTGGTGGCTGCCATTCATGAGATTATCCGTGCCCCACTTCAGCAAGCCATGACCCAATTATCTGCTCCTCTCCCCAAGAAGAGAAAGCGGAGGAGCAGATCTGAGCGTCACATTCTGACCATGGACACTGCCCTCGCCATCACACACCGTCCCATCCCCAAGAGGAAGAACACAGCTACACCTTTCATTACTTGCACCATCTCTGACCATACTTGTGATCGCACTCTCCTAGACGGCGGTGCTTCGATTAGCATACTACCCTTCTCGCTGGTACAGTCTCTTCACTTAGGGCCTCTCAAGAAGACCAGGATGATCGTTCAGTTTGCTGATGGATCTATCAAGAGGCCAAAGGGTATCCTTGAAAACGCCGTCATTTCTATTCAGGGCACGAGCCACCATGTTGATTTTGTCGTGTTGCCCATGGAGAACTCCACAGGGGAGCCATCTCCAATCATCCTGGGACGACCATTCCTCGCCTCTGCGAGGGTCGTTATTGACTATGGATCAGGAGAGGTTCGCTTCCGTCCTGTTGACGGGAACGAAGTGTCGATCACCGCACCCACAGTTGACCAGAGACCTGCACCTGATGCACCTTCACCGATCATAGCTGACTCTGAGGCCCGTGACCGATCTGATGATACTAGAGACACTTCCTTAGCGACCACTGATGAGACCCGACGGATCCCCCGAAAGGGGAGGAAGTCGGAAAGCATGGACCTCACTGATCCTCCTCCTGGTGTGTGGCGATGTGTTGATGAGATCCAGAGTATTTATGTGATTGAACCATTTGATCAGGGGGCAGATACCAAGATAATTGAGGATGCTTATGATGTTGCCCATTACTTTGAGAGACCTCCTAAGGCAACAAATGACTTGAGTAAGACTAGACAGGACGGACCTAGTTTGACTACTTCCACTGATAAATCAGTTCCTGGCCCTTCACAAGTGAAGATGATTGAGGTCGGTTATGATGCTGCTATTTATTTTGATAAATTCAGACCTCTTGATGAAGACAAGGATTCAGGTGAGACTCTTGAGGACGATCTGAGTTCGTATACGTCCACTGATGATTTCGTTCCTTTCGATTTTGACCTGGACGAGGACTCGCAGGACGACTCCGATTACACTTCTTCTGAGGATGATGAGTTTGTCCCATTTCACTTTGATATCGGCGAGACTTCCAAGGCCGGACCTAGTCGTACTTCTTCCACTCACCAGTCTGCGCCTTCACACCATAAGACCACCAAGGAGAGCCGAGCCATACTGCTTCCATCGATCAGTTCGTCCCTTTCCGTTTTGATTCCACTGAGGGCCTTCACCGTATCGACCCTGATCGGCCTCCGTCCACTGTGGACCCCGATGTCGACATACACCATATCCGATCTATCCCTCAGCGGTCTCGCAAGAAGGTCTGCTTTCCACCTTCTTGATCATATGTACATCCACCTCTGTTGTAGATTCTCTTTTGTGACTCTTTCCATCTCCCGTTTTTGCTCGTCTACCCATTTCTCGTGTTTGCCTTGCTTAGGACGTACTTTGTCCTACGTAAAGGAGGGGTAGATGAGTTGAGTGTTCTTTCTTCGTCCGTCTCATCACTCCTGTTGTTGCCTATACTTAGGGCTTCTTTTACCCTAAGTATAGGGGGAGTGACGTGTACATCCTCACGATCTCTTCTTCCATCTTCATCTCTTTTCTTCTTTTCTTCTTTTCTTCTTTTCCTCTTCTATCTTCTTCATCTACCGAAAAGGTGCCGCCCTTGTAGACAGTTTTCCATACTTAGGACGTACTTTGTCCTAAGTATAGGGGGGTTGGCACCCCGAGTTTTTCTATTCTTTTCGATCCTCTCCATTGTCTCCTCTTCTTGTCTATACTTAGGGACATCTTACCCTAAGTATAGGGGGAGACAATCTGAGTACGATCTGTTCAGTCCCACCCTTGACCCTCCCTGCGTTGTGTACAGTCTGCTATACTTAGGATTATTTGATCCTAAGTATAGGGGGGACGGTCAACTTCTCATTTCGTTGATTCATTGATTCATTCATTTCTTCTTTATTATTTAGACTTGTCTATACTTAGTACGAGTTATGTCTTCTCTTTTCTCTCCGATCTATGAGGACATAGCTCAAGCTAAGTATAGGGGGGTCGTATATACTGCGTATATACTTTAGCCATAACTCGTACTTTCGTATTTTCCTAATAATATGGCTAATAATTCTTTAAAATCCATTAAAAACCCCTAATAAAAAGATGTGATTATTCCTCAAATTCTTTTTGTATTTACTGATTAATAAATCAGGTGAGAATGTTTTTTGCAAAATGTTTGAAAAATAGTTCGAAAATCTTTGTGAACATTTATTGAAAACTATTTTGAAAATATTTTGTTACACGCTTTCAACCTTTGTAAAAATGTGTGGATTGTAAAATTTCTTTTCTTTGTGTGAAATAAAATGTTTGAAAAATGATTTGCAAATGGTTGAAAAATGGTTGCAAAAATGATTTGAAAAACCTATATATACTATTTTGAAAGCCTTTGCAAAATGATTTTCAAATGTGTGTAAAATGTTTGTAAAATTATTTTGGACTATAGTTTTCAAAAATTGTGTGAAAAGCTTGTTTTCAAATGAGTTTGAGGAATATACACATCACACCAAAATCAATCTTATATATATATGTATAAAATTGACCACTTACCCTTGTAAATTCTTAAAATCCACTTCTTGTATATATAAGAAGCACTCCCGTGTACATATTTTAACCTAGTTTTCAGCCAAAACTTTTTGTTTTCAAAAACCTCAAAAACATTTGAAAAATCTCTTTGAAAAACACAAAAAAATGCATCTGCATATGCATCATCATCATCTTTTCAAAAATCCATAAAAAGTTCAAAATCTTTGAAAATTGCATCACAAAAATATTTTCTGCATTGCATTGCATAGCATTCGCATTTTTCGGATTGAGTTTGATAGTTGAACAACTCTAAGTAAAATCCGAAGATTGGAGCTTGATTGGACCTTAAAATCTACCTAATAACAGGAACCTTATAGGAACTGGGTTTGAGGTACTTCAGGTCTAGTTGACTTAATTCTTTGAGGATCACGAGACTTGGTTCAATGGATTCTTGACTGCCTAAGTAGAGTATTTCGGAGCACACGCACGACTCTTGTTGATAATGACCTTACTTGGACACCTGCACCTTTCACATGGCTCAACTCAGTTGGAGTGGTGAGGGGATTGGATTTGCCGGTATGAGACGCATACAAGTGGAAACACTTGTCCTCCTCTAGGGAGGGAAGTGCACCCCAACCCGTCCAGTGATTAGGAAGTCTAAAGACAGGAGGCTGTGGGTTGCGATAAAGCTTCAAAAGAGGGATAGTCTATTGGCTCAAGAGGAAAAACTCCTTATGTAAATGCTGCTGTATATAGTATTCAAAAAAAAAAAAGTGTTCAGGCATGTACAAAAATAAAAAGCCTGCAAGTATGTACAAAGTCAATAAGCAAGCTTGAGTTCCAAAGTCAGATCATGTGAGCCTGCAGCAGGATGACTTGACTACACTGGTCTTGCATCCAAGGATAGGTAGCTACACTGGCTACCGTCCATTCTTCTCTTCACCACCTCCTCTTGAGCTGGTTGCCACTTGAACTTAGAAGGGAATACCCCGCTCCTCGAGGATGGAGTTGCTGGATTGGGGAATCATTGGGTTGTCATATTAGAGAAGTCAGTTTCTTTGTCATTCTAGTTGGGGAGAGCCACCATCACTCACACTGTACAAGTCAGATTCATAGTCGTAAGAGTTTGCGTATGAGTTGAGATAATTCTGACCTGGCTATTGAGGAGACTTGAGCAGCGTTTTGGGATTCTCAAGGACTGTTGGATTTCAAACACGGTTCTCAATAAGGTTCCGCCCGCACTAAATTTCTAAAGGTCCGACTTAAGATCCAAACTTTGATTTTGCGAAGACAAGTTTGATAATCAAATAAAATCCAAGTTCTTCTTTTTCTTTTCTTTCTTTTCTTTTTTGCACTTATTGCATAAGTGTTTGCTAGGGACTAGCAAAGGTAAAGTATAGGGGGATGATGAATCCACATTTCATCATCTTTATTCTATCATTTTGGCACCAAAAACCCTAGCAAATGCCTGTAAATACCCTTAAATAGAGTATCTTAGCATTCATGCATGTGCATCTCAACAGTGTGTAAATTACTGTAATTAAGGCCAAAATTATAGAATAAATAAAGAAAAGAAAAAGAATAAAATATTGTAAATATTTTATGACCCAAAACCCCCGAGACCTAGGCATCTTGATGAATAGGTCGATAAGGAATAAGGTAGGGGGAGATAAGGTCAGAAACACAGATAAAACACCTATACTTTTTATTCATTCCTTATTCATTTTGGGACCTATTTTTGGTTCCACTTTTTATACATCAAATAAAGAAACTTTGTACATGAAAGTTGTAGATAATTTCATAAAGAAAAAGACAAAATTGATTTCACAGAAAAAGAATGTACAGATGAAAAGATATGGTCTGAATAAGAATCCAAAATCCCAACTTCCCAGACCCGTATCTCACAAACGACAACTCCAAATGCAGTGTACTCACCTTTAATTGTATATAGAATAAAATAATCTACCCAATGGTGGTGGTTTCGCATTTGGCGGAGCTACGGTTTGAAAGTTGACTTTTGGACCCCCATTGTATACTTGTACATATTAAAATATTCAATTTATTATTTATTTATTATTTTTACAATTTTATATTTTTATAATGTTGTAAATAATACTTATAATAATTATTTGCATTTAAATCAGAATAAAAAACATAAATAAAATACAAATAAAAATACTTGTATATATCCAATACATAGGTACTTTACCTATATACATACCTATATAAAACATACTTGTATTTTATTAAATATACAAAATAAATCAGAAAAATAAAATAAAAATATATTTATGTACATAAAAGTATTTTATAACTTTATAAAATACTAAATAAAAATAATAAAATTAAAGATACACAAATAAAAATAAAATACTCAAATACATAGATATAGATACCTATAGGGGTATAAATGCAAACTTGTAAAAATATACCTCATAAAAATAATTAAAAATAAGAATAAATACTACATAAAATTATAAACACTTTTTATTTAATAACCTAAATCTAATAAAATAATTTACTATTTTAAAACTATTTTTTAAGGTATTTTTGCAGGTTTTTTCCTGGTTGGTCCACGTGGACCAACCAGGGGGGTTGGAAAGTTGACCAGCGGTCAACTCTCTGACCCCAGCCTGCTGTGTGTCAGAATGCGTTTTGTCCCATCTTCTCCCTTTTTTCTAGGCCGATCCTTTCATCGGTTGACCTAGATCTCTTCTGGGATTTTTCTCCCCTATGATTGGTCATTCACGCCCACCTATTATCTCGGGGATTGGATCAACGGGCCCACCCGTGATCGCGCCTCGAAGAGAGCTCCAGAGCCATGTTTCAAAAACCACCCAAACACCTCCTCCAACCTTTGAACCCTTTTGACCCCTTGATTCGACTCTCAGATGTTGGGCTCTGGACGGGAAGCGTGACAGGCTTCCTCCAGCCCTTGCGCGGAGCTCAGTCGAGGCGGCGGAGGAGATTCCATCATCTCCGGCCACGCTTGGCCGTCGAGGTCCTATCCTTGCGGTGAACAGCCGCTTGAGGTTGTATTTTCTTTGTTTTTCCTTGCAGTTTATCTCGGTATCAGTAGTGCTCTTTAGTTCTTGTGTTTCTGAGGTTGATAATCACATCATCCCCTTGCTTTCGCCATCGAACACCTTGCCGGAGCTCAAGAGCTCCGGCGACCACCTGCACCATCCATCGCCGTCTTCTTCCGCCAATAAGGCCTGGGACTGCATACTTTTACTGTTGCACTTTTTTTCTCTCCATTGCAGGTCCCAGGAGAGGCACTCACGCCTCACCTTTTTGCCGTGAACGCTCCAGGTCTGCCGGCGCAACCTCGCACGGCCGCAGTCCACGCCGTGGTCTTTGGCCCCCATCTGAGCAGCCTGGGCGTTGGGGAGGGCAGCTGGAGGAGAACGCAACCGTCGGCCGAGGATTTGGTGGCTGGAGCGGCACCTAACCGCGACACAAGCCGCGCCGGAGAAGCACGCCGCCGCGCGCCCCCGCTGCCGGCGCGGGCCTGGGCTGAACAGAACGAAGGAGAGGGGGGGGGGCTACAGCAACCGTCGATCTTGCCCCCTCCCCTTTTGATCGATGCCCTCCAGCCGTGGATTGCCCCCCCAGCCGTTCTAATCTGACCGTATAATCCAAGGGGCATCGCGGGCTGGTGTGCTGACACGCGTCTTAAGTGACTGATTCTGAACCGCCGGATCCGCCAGGACTTTGGGGTATTTTGCGTTTAACATCCCAGAGACTTTTGTATTTTGAATTGCTCCTGAATCATTTATCTGCCGAGTAATTATTTTCGGGAATTTTGCTCTCAAATCCGCACGTTGCTGTTAAATTGCGTTATCATCCCTGGTGGGCGCGCATGGCGCGCACGTGCTTCTAAGGAATTTTTGTGGCTGTAGCCTTGCGGGTTTAGCGATTGCTATTTAGTCCTTAAAAGTTGATTTCAGTACATCTTTTTGTGGTACATTTGCGAACTTGCCCCCGAACATTTTGTATATTACTGATACGTCCCTGCCAGGCGCGCGTGCAAGTCACGCACGCCCTGGCGTTTTTGCAAACATAGCCTCGTTGCTTCGATTATTGCAAATTAGTGCTAAAGTTTTCTATTGTAGTTTTAAAATTTTGGGAAATTTACATTGCAGCCCTCAGATTTTCTGAATATTACAAAACTACCCCTGCATGTGTGCCTTTTCTTTTTGCTTACAGTAATTTTTGCACGCATCTAGAAAACCCTAAAAAATCCATAAAAATTAGCTTAAGACCCTGTTGCATATTATTTCCACGCCATATTTTTATTTTTTATAAATATTGCATTTTATTATTTATAAAAATTCAAAAATAGCCATTTTCAGCACTGTTTGCATTAGAAAATCACTAAAAAATATAAAAACCCTTCAGAAAAATCTCAAAAAAATATATTTTGTGCCCTTTAGTTTGTTTTAACTCACAGCCAAAAATCATAAAAAAATACAAAACCAAACTCCTAAAAATTGCAAAACTCTAAAAACCTTCATAAAAATGTATAAAATTCATAAAAAATCCAAAAATAGTGTTTTCTTTTCCTGAATTTCTTTGTCTTATTATCTTTGAGTAAAAATTAAAGTGGAGAATTTTTGCTACTGTTTATAAATTTATTTCTCCATTTTAAGTTTCCAGCCTTGCTTTTTACTACTGTTTTCTTTATTTTGATAATTAAAAATACCAAAAACATTTTAAAAATTATCCAAAAATCACAAAAATAGTAGAAAAATATAAAAAGACCAAAAAGACTTTATTTTCTAATTTTTGAATATTTTTATCTATTTTTATAAATACTCTAGCTTGCCTTTTATTACATTGTCCTTATTTTCCAATATTGAAAAAGAATATAAAAAAAATATAAAATATAAAAAGAAAATATAAAATCAGTAAATTAAAAATTAAAATACAAAATTATAAAATTAAAAATTAAATAAAAAAAATAAAAATTAAAAACCCACAAAAAAAATAGCATTATTAGACTCTTGATCACTTTCACACACATTTTGAGCACTTGTGTCCCGATCTACCTGTCTGCTCCCTGTGTTCGACCTCTACAATACTTGCACCTATACACATCTTGTTGTAGAGTTATAATAAATTTTAACTCCGCACATTTACTTTCATTGCTTGATTTATCTGTTGTGGGTTAATTGTTGTTTTAATCCGAATTTCTTGTGGTCGATTCAGCGACTGAGTTCCCGCCTTGTGTGGAACTTAAGATCACCGATTTTTGGGTTAAACACTAGGACGACCTTTTCTGGTGACAGCAAAGGCCGTTTGCGACTATGGTACTGGGAAGGTGTACTTTCGCATCCAGGGCGAAAGTATACATATAGGGACGATCCAAGACCAAAAATCTCGATCAACTGAATCAGAACGAGCATCTTATGACGAGCCCGATAATCATCAGGATTGTGACTTCATACAAATCGATGATGAGGCCGTTTGGGTCGAACCGAGTACCCAATCTTTTATTCCACCTTCAATCGAAGCCGAGATTCAGATATCTGAGGATGGAAGATTGGAGAGCACAATCATAGAACCACATAACGAGATTCTTGATGGGGACGATTCTGAGATATTTTCAGATCATTCAGATACTCTTTATCCCTCCGAGTCCGAAGTGAATCATCAGAACTGTCAGTCATCTGTAGATCATTCTGATTCCGACGATGCTGATTGGCAGTGCTTCGCCGAATTCTTATCACTTCAGACTTCATCATCAGAGCCTACAACCAACAGGGAGACCAAATCAAATCAGAACATCCAATCATCTCTAGATCTTTCTGAGTCAGAGTAGGCAGAGCTCACGCACATCGATCTAGCAGCCTACACCCAGGCTTTAATCAAACCCGCCCTCCCTGCTCCTTCTCCCCCTGAGCTTAAACCCTTGCCTCAAAGCATGAAGTACCGATTCCTTGCGGGTGGGTCGAAAATGTTTCTGGTCATCATCTCTTCCAATCTGACCGAAGATCAAGAATCCTGTCTGATGGAGATTCTTGAAAAGAACCGCAAGCCAATCGGGTGGTCAATAGCTGATCTCCATGGGATTAGTCCGACTCTCTGCTCCCACCACATCTTTCTCGAGGATGACGCCAAGCCATCTCGTGAGTTTCAGCGCAGGCTGAACCCGAATCTTCGAGAGGTGGTTATGAAGGAAATATCCAAGTGGTGGAGCGTCGATTTTATCTATCCCATCTCCGATTCGAAATGGGTTAGTCCTTTGCATGTGGTACCTAAGAAGACAGGTATCACTACAGTGATCAACGAGGACGGAGAGGAGATCGCTACCCGAGTACCAACTTCTTGGCGCTTCTGCGTAGACTACAGACGTTTGAATCAAGCGACCAAGAAGGATCACTTCCCACTACCGTTCATCGATCAGATCATCGAACGGTTAGCTGGGAAGAGCCATTATTACTTTCTCGACGGGTACTCGGGATATAACCAAGTAGCCATTGCTCTAAAAGATCAAGAAAAGACGACATTCACCTATCCGTTTAGAACGTATGCTTTCAAATGGATGCCCTTTGGATTATGTAATGCTCCGGCTACATTTCAGAGGTGCATGCTTTCGATATTTGCGGACATGGTGGGAGATATCTTGGAGGTCTTCATGGATGATTTCTCACTCTACGGCGATGATTTTGATTCCTGCCTTTCTAGCCTAGACCGCGTGCTTCAGAGGTGCACATAGGTTAACCTCGTGCTTTCTTGGGAGAAGAGTAATTTCATGATGACTCAGAGGACGGTCCTTGGTCACATTATCTCCAACCGGGGCATGGAGGTGGACCCGGCCAAGGTGGATATCCTAAAGAAACTCAATCCACCGTCCAATCTGAAACAGATGCGGTCATTTCTCAAGCATGTCGGTTTCTACCGACGTTTCATACGAGACTTCAGTAAAATTGCCCGACCGTTATCTGATCTTCTGGCGAAAGATCGAGTTTATAGTTGATGATAAGTGTCTTTCAGCTTTCGATACTCTCAAGAACATGGTTGTAGAGGCTCCTATCCTTCAGCCACCCGATTGGTCTCTCCCATTCAAGATCATGACGGATGCCTCAGATTTTGTCGTTGGGGCTGTGTTGGGACAGAGGAGGTATGGCCTTCCATACGCCATACACTACGCTATCAAGACTTTGGATTCCGCACATCAGAATTACACGGTTACAGAGAAAGAGATGCTAGCCGTAGTATTTGCCTTAGACAAATTTAGATCCCACATCTTAGGATCCAAAGTCACAATCTTCACTGATCACATCGCCATCAAGTACTTAATTAATAAGAAGGATTCGAAGCCACATCTGACCAGATGGATCCTTCTACTCCAGGAGTTCGACATTGTTATCAAGGATAAACCTGGAGTCAAGAATGTGGTGGTGGATCACCTCTCCCGGTTAGAAACACCTGAGACTTCTGAGTTTGATGCACCAATCACCGAGACCTTCCCTGACGAGGCGATTCTTGCTGTCACCTCGCTGCCATGGTATGCCGACATTGTGAACTTTCTTGTTGCTAAGAAAGTCCCGCAAGGTTGGTCCAAACAGAGGCTTGAGACTTTCCTCGCGAAAGCCAAGTCTTACCATTGGGAGGATCCGGTCCTTTATCATGAAGGAGTGGATTCTGTCTGGCGTAGGTGTATTCCTCAGGAGGAATACCAGTGTGTGCTCATGTATTGTCATCGATTAGAAGCTGGAGGACACCATTCAGGGTAGAGGACAGCACAAAAGGTGCTCCTATTTGGCCTTTGGTGGCCTACGCTCGTTGCGGATGCTCACGCATTCGTAAAGAGATGTACTGATGACCAGAAGATGGGCACTTATAGACATAGACACATGATGCCGATGTAGCCGATCCACTTCTGTGAAGTGTTCGATGCATGGGGTATCGACTTTATGGGTCCATTTCCAAAAAGTCAGGGGTTCGAGTATATCCTTTTAGCTGTGGATTATGTGAGTCGTTGGGTAGAGGCTATTCCTGCCCGAGCCGCGGATGCGAACATGGTTTGCAAGTTCTTGAGAAAGCACATCATTACGCGGTTCAGGGTCCATTGAGTTCTGATCTCATATGAGGGTAGCCACTTCATCAACGACAAGGTAAGAGCACTTGCTAACGAGTTCGGTATAGACCATCGGGTTGCTACTCCATATCATCCTCAGATGAATGATCTAGCCGAGGTTTCGAATAGGGAGATCAAGACGTTCTTGCAAAAGGTTGTTCGCCCAGACCGAAAGGATTGGTCGCAACTTTTGGATTCGGTTCTTTGGGCATATTTAACATCCTTCAAGACTCCATTGGGCACATCTCCCTTTCGACTCGTTTATGGCAAGCCATGCCACTTACTTGTTGAGATCAAGCACAAATCCTAGTGGGCAGTGAAAGAAGTAATCTTTGGCCTAAATGATTCGGGAGATCAGAGGCAAACAGAACTGGCAGCCCTGGAAGAGCTGAGAGATCAAGCCTTCACGAGTCGCCTACATTACAAGGAGCGGATGAAAGAGTGGCATGATTCTCACATCAGCCACAAGTAGTTTGAGCATGATCAGAAAGTCTGGCTATTCGATGCAAGATTGAAACTATTTCCAGGGAAACTTCAGAGTAAATGGAAAGGCCCTTACATTATCAGAAAGGTGTACGACAACGGTAGCATCGATATCTCTGAGTTGTCGTCTGATTCCACCTTTCGAGTCAATGGTCAGCAGTTAAAACCATTTCTCGATCATGAACCGCCGACCGTTGAGGTTGCCCCAATCCATTTTGTATGAGATGATCTTTTCACTCTTACACTTCGCATCTCATACGTGATTATCAATGATCACCTTGTATATATTTTTGATTTCATTCTCTCTTCTTTTCGTTTGTCTTACACCCTTAGGTTGATCTAGATTTTGCTATACTTAGGATGTGCTTTATCCTAAGTATAGGGGGGTGTAGACACTGTGTGTTGTTTGTATCGTCCTGTTTGGTTACCCCTGTTGTTTCTTATACTTAGGGTGTGCTTTACTCTAAGTATGGGGGGTGATCTCGCTCATTTCCCTTTTGATCGTCGTCGTTTTTGTCTCGTCTGCTCCCTCACTTGTCCCTCACCTTTTGATTTTCATCTTTATACTTAGGGATATTTTACCCTAAGTATAGGGGGGACAAGCCGAGCTGTTGAGTGTGTACATCCTCTTGTCCTAGATCATATTTGGTTTTGAGTCTGCTATTCTTAGGATCACTTGATCCTAAGTATAGAGGAGATGATCAAATTCTATTCTTTCATTCATTATTCTTTTTGTCATTGTAGTATAGGTTCTTTTCACCAATCTATACTTAGCCTGAGTTATGTCTTCCTTTACCGCTTCTTTGGTCACTATGAGTACATAGTTTACGCTAAGTATATGGGAGTGTCGTATATATATGCTATATATACTTTATAAGCCATAACTCGTACTTTCTCGTATTTGTAATAATAAGGCTTCTCTAAAAGTATGGGTGTATATTTTGGGTTTTTAAAAGCCGCAATAAAACCGTAAAAATATTTTATAAAATTTTTTTAAAATCCTTATATTAAAAAAATGTTGTAAAATTCTTTGATAAAATCCTTAAAAATTTAAAAAAAATAAAATCCTTGTAAAAATTCTGTATAAAAGCCGTATAACTTGTATATAAAATTTATGTAAAATTCTTTGTAAAACACACAAAAATCTGTGTAAATTTTGTGTAAATCGAATTAATCCACTAACTTTTACAAAAAGACCCCTAAAAATTGAAAAGTTTAAAATCTAATAAAAATTTGTAAAATTCTTTAAAAATCACTCAAAGCATTTAAACCGAAAAATCTACCTCATAAAAAAATTGTCGCATTCATTCGCATTTTTCAGAACAAGTTAGATTCTTGAACCGCATGGACCTAATTCCGAGAGATGGAGCTTGTTTAGGCCTTAATCAACTTAATTCAAGAGGGACTTTATTAGGACCGGGAATTGAGACTCTTCAGGTCTTGTAGTCTTAATTCTTCGGGTTCCATGAGACTGTGTTCGGAATTCAACTTGAAAGTGCCTAAGTAGGACACCTGACGTCATCCGTTGAACTCTTCTCCATTTGAACTAATTTTGAGCTCATGCACTCTGCACTTAGCTCGCCCTGCCTGGGGTTGCGAAGGGCAATCCATTTCGGTGGTGCGTTTCCATCCTTATCTGGCGGTGGTGATGTCTAAAGATGGGAGAGATTGGGGTTGAAATAAAGCTTCGGATAAGGGAATGATCTGCTGGCACAATTTTTCCAAGACCCCAAAAATGGGCGGAATGAAAAGAAGCTATATCCGTCGGGGCACAAAAGACCAATGCAGTGCAACAATTCTCTCTACCAAAGAAGCCAAATACACCAAATTCCAAAAATGACCACAATGGTCCGAGCTTCAGAAAAGCCTGCAGGTCTTCGTGGAGACTTGGCTAAACTGGCCAGGCTTCACAGGAGATGTGATTACACTGATCATACTCCAATTCTCTTCTCCTTCTTCTACCTTCTCTCTTACTCGATTGTGGACACAACACGACCTGACCTCAGCAGGAAATACCTCCCTCCTCGAGGACTGAGCTGCTGGATAAGGGCCCAATGGGAGTGTGTCATTGGATGGGCGATTTCTTCGCTTCTCTAGAGCAGGAAGAGTCAAAACTTTTCACACACAATACAAATTGTTTTCGAAGATGAAAAGTTTGCGTGATGGATAGGTGAATCTGAGCTGGCTGTTGAGGTGAATCAGGATAAGGATTTGTGGAACTTGAGGGCTGTCGAGACTTAAATCCTAATTCTAATAGAGTCCCGACACACTATTAATCCAAAGGTCTGAATCCAAGCTCTAGATTTTGGACAAAGTGTATTCGGTTTAAAGAAACGATCTTGTTCTAAGTTCTTCTATTTTTCTTTTTCTTTTTCTTTTTGCTGGTAGTTATTTATAGAATAAGTGTTTGCTAAGGGACTAGCAAAGGTAAAGTATAGGGGAATGATGAATCTGTGATTCATCGCCTTTATTCTTTCATTTTGTTTAAAATCCTTGGTAAAATACATGTAAATACCCACTAATTCCAATTAATTATCATTTTAATCACAGATATTAATATTATATTTTTAACATTTAAATTATCCAAAATAAAAGAATAAAGAGACAAAGTAAAATAAAAATAAAAGAAGGATGTATATAGAAAATATACAGACTGATCCTAACCCCGAGACCAGGTCAATATTGACCGGGTCAACAAAGAAATAAGTAGTGGGAGATAAGGATCCTAACTTATAAAAAAATTCAGAAAATAAAGACCAATAATGAATTAACCCATTTTTTCATAATATAAATACTTCACCTATTTTATTTATCATAAAAATCATCTCAAACCAAAACACTTCTTTTGAGAAAGTTGTTCATAAAAAGATGTATTATTTTAGAAACATATCCAAAAAATAATTAAGGAATAAACAAATAAGTACAATGAACCTAAAAAGCCTACAAGTACAACTTCCCAGGTTCATAACTATTTATAGACAAATCTAAATTGATCAAATTCACTTTTAAACTTTATTTTATAATTAATATTATTTATTAAAAATACTAAAAAATGTGGAATAAAAGATGTGAGTTTTGGCATTTGGAACTCTTATGTATATACATTATGTGTACAAAATTTCTGTATTATCTATCTATTTATTTGTAACTCCAAACAAGTTAATTCTGTTTCTAAAATGTTCATAAAAGTCTTTATAAAAATATAAAAATATAACTTATAAAAATAAATGTAAAAATGTAATAATATACCAATAAATCTCAAAATCTAAAAGCTGTAAAGCCTGACTTCCAAGCCTTGTAACTTGGCCAGATAAATTCCAAATGGAACCTACTCACTTTCAAAATACATCTTCTAAAAATATCTACTAAATGGAAGTGGTTTCATTAAGATCAGAATTAAGATGTAAAAGTTGGATTTTGGGACCATATTGGTATACACGTACAATTGGCTTTACATTGTTTCAGATTTAATTATCCCTTAAAACTTTTTATAATTTTATTCTTTTAATTTTTATCTTATTTATTTCATGAGTAATAGAAATTAAAGTTTTATATTTTTTAAAAAATATATTAAAAAGACTCCTAAAAAAATTAAATTAGTTATATTAGAATTATATAAACATAACTTATGTTATAAATAAAAAAATTATAATAAAAAATATATAAAAATATAAATACAATAATAAATCAAAATAAAAAAAATTATTTATATATACATATAATAAAAAATTTAATTAATTAAAGATATTGTTATTAATATTTAAAATAATTAATTAATGAAATTATTTAATACATTTAACTAATTATTAATAACTTATTCTTAATTTTTATTAATTATTAGGGCTGTTGACTTTTCCACAGATGAACAGTGCCCACCCAGGCACTGTTCATCATCTTCTTCCTCCGGAAATAAAGTGTCGATTGCCTTGCCCGCACGAAGCCATTCAAGCCTCTTCGCGTTGACAGAACCACTGTGGTCCCGGCGACTCTCCTCTCTTCTCCAACTGCTCCAACTGCTATAACTGCAAGTTCGTTTGCCCAACGAACGTCAACGACGGGCTTCATCTTCTCGAACCTATATATATAGACCCATAGGGTCTAGATGGAGATCATCCGCCATTTTCTGAAAATCCAATCCACCTGCGAGTGAACGATTCTCAAAGAGAGAGAGTCGCACCGAGGGATAGAGTGATAGTCTCCGCCCTGACCTCTTCTCCGGCATGATCGATCATGTGCGCGACGCCACGCCTTGCCACACGAAGCCTCCGAGTCGCTGTCATCGAGGCGAGAATGAAGGAGCTTCCCGGTTATCATCCTCCGACGAACTTCTTGTCCCCAAGCGAATCCTCCACCTGCAATCCTCGATCCATCTCCAGGTTAGTCACTGAATCCATAACTCTATCTCTATCCTCTCATTCTCTTCTCAAACCCTCTGATTCTCTTCTCAACCCCTCCATTCTGTTTTCAATCGAAAAGTGATTAAAAAATTCGCTCGATTCCGTCCATTTCATCGACGACATCAGCGTTCTCCACTTCCTTACATCTCTGTTCATCTCCGACCGTGTCTGATGGCCGGAGTTTCGAGGCGTTTCCTTCATCTCCACTCAGCCTCGCTCACTCATTCCGCATTTTGCTTTGATCTTTAGAATCAAGGCTCCGAAGCCTCGATTCAGTTGCATTTGTGTTTGCAGGAAGCAGCGCCTTCATCCCTGATGAACTCTCAGCTGCATCAGATCATTCACTTCAGTTTCGGGGTCTCCTTCAACATCTGAATGACGATCAGAGATTACTTCAGCTTCTCTTAGCGATTCGAGATCCAAAGTAGCGAGGACAACAAGAATACAGGAATCGCCTGAGCTGTGAAGGGACACGAGGGAAATTCCGCCTCCAGATCGTCGATCAGAATCAACTGATCTATATTTCGAATCGTATCCGGTGCGGAAGGTGGAGTTGAAGCTATTCAAGCCTTCAGAAGCGAAAAGTAACAACGTGAGCTTTCAAATTTGGCGATCGAAATCCGTCGGATAAGGCATTCATCCCAGTTCATCGAGGCACCTCCAGAGGCGTTCGAACCCAGATGTCTTCTCCAGTTTGTATCTGAACCATCGATTCATGCCCAATTCAGGGGCGTCGGATCATCATCATCGGATGAGAGTTCAAGCGCCAGGTGTCGATAGCAGAGCCTAACAGAAAGCACGCGTACGAGTCACGTGAGCATTGTGATTTTTACAGAAATTTCCCGATAGGTTTTTAAAATTACAAACAGGTCCTCAACGGGTGAGCAGCAGCTGAGAAGCACATGAGTTCAGGCTTTTTGTGCAAGTACCCTTGTTACTTCCGATAATTACACGCGTACCCCCTTAACTCCCAATTATTTACAGGAAGGTCCTTTTACTGTAGACACTTCACACACTCCCTTACATATATTAATTAAATATAAAACATAAAAAATATATAAAATAAATAAAAAAATACGCATAAATACTGCATTATACTTTATATACAATTTGAAAATAATATTTTAAAAAATATAATAAAAATAATATCAATATTTCTTTGAGCATTTGAGAAAACATTTAATAACATAAAAAATATAAAAAATATATAAAAAATTACTTAAAATCCTATAAAAATTGTACTTAGTAAATTTTACCACCTTTTGCCTAACAAACCAAAAATAAAATAAAAGGTAAATATAAAAATCAATAAAAAAATAAAAATTGATATAAACTTCAAAAATTCATAACTAATTCATTAAAAATCCTCTAAAAACGTACAACATACCATTTTGAAGGTATTTTCACCTACTTTGCATAGAAAATACAATAAAAATAGTTTCACATAAATCTCATTTTTAAAAATCATAAAAACATCACTGTTTTCAATAAAAATTAGATTCTTCACCTTAAAAAATCAACCAAATACTAAAAAAATCTTAAAACCCCTTTAAAATTCCATAAAAACCTAAAAACAAATTAAATCAAAAAAATAACAAAATAAAAATCAAAAAAATAAAATATTTTCTAATAATAAAAAATCACATAATACTTAAAATCACAAAACAATATAAAATTCATAAAATTAAATAAAAATTCAGAAAAATTCCTAAAAATAAAATAAAAATCAGGAAACTCCCTTGCCTAAGCTTTTCCACCGATTTCCCCTAGTTCTAAACAGTTTGCCTCCCTGAGTTCGACACTCCATACGAATCACTATGCATAGTTGTTCAGGAGTATAAAAAAATATAAAGAAGATTAATTCACTTTAATCTTTTCTGACAAAACCCACTCGATCGACAACGGCCGCGAATCTATTTTCTGTTTTCTTTACAGGAATAAGGAAGTGATCGAGAGGAGTTTTTCAGTCTACATACACAAACTCTGATGACCATGAATCTTTTCTTATACGGTGTAAGTTATGTATAGCTCTCCACCTCAGAAATAGCAAAGTGACAACCACCCTCGACAAGGTAACTCTAATGCCCTAGTCTGGAAGCTCTTTCCTCGAGGAGCAGGGTATTCCCTTCTAAGTTCAAGTTCAACCGGCTCAAGAAGAGGGGAAAGAAGAGAATGGACCATGGCTAGTATAGCCATGTATCCTAGGGATCCCAACCAGTGTAGCTAAGTCTCCCTGCTGCAATCTTCATGAGATGGAACATGAGTAACACAAGCTTTTCTTTATTTGACTATATACACTCCGGTGGGAATATCATTTTCTCTCAGACCCACCACTTTTTTGGAGTTTTCTTTTTGTACTTTTTTTATGTGTATATGTACAATATATCTACATGGTGCATCATATATACATAAGGAGTTTTTCCTCTTGAGCCAGTAGACTATCCCTCTTTTGAAGCTTTATTGCAACCCATAACTCCTGTCTTTAGACCTCAACACCTCCAGACCAAGTTGAGACACACTTCCTTCACTAGAAGAAGAAGAGAGGTTCCGCCTAGAAGTACTACCCTCATATGCTACCCCAAGTCAAAGAAGACTGCCTCCTCACCACCTCATCCGTGGAGAGCTAGGTGTAAAGTGCTGGTCCAAGTAAAGCCATTGATTGTAAGAGTCATGTATACGTTGTTAAGTATTCTATTTAGCCTCATCAAGATGACATATGATCATAGCCTAGTGGACTCAAAGAATTAAGTCACCATGGACCTGAAAAATCTCAACCCTAATCCCTATAAGGTTCCTCTTAGAATTAGGTGGATTAAGATCTTAACCAAGCTCCATTTTTCAATTTAATTCCAGGATAGTCAACTATGGTTTAGGAAAAATTGTACAAAATTTACAAAGATGCACTTTTTACAAATTTTTTTGAAAATGTGCAAAATTTTTGAAAAATGTTTGAAAACATGTATGTATGCATGAATACAAAGTTTTGCAAAATATTTACACACATTACACAAGGTTTTGCAAAGATTTTATTTTTTAAAACATTTTACAAAAATTTTGTACTATATACATAATTTTGATATCAAAATATTTACAAACTCTTTACACAAAAGATTTTTACAAACATTTGTACAACAATAATTTGTATAAATAACTTTATATGCAATAAAGAATTTTATTTACAAAGAAAATTTTTTTGATTTTTATGGATTTTTAGCCATTTTATTTATTAACACACTCACACAAAGTACGAGTTATGGCTAAAGTATATATGGAATATATACGACACCCCCCTATACTTAGCTCGAACGATGTCCTCAGAGTGAATCAAGAGCGATGAAGAAGACATAACTTGTGTTTAGTATAGGGAAGTGAAAAGAAAGGCTATACTACAACGACGAATGAAAGAATAGAAATGGAAGAGAAACTCATGGATTCCCCCTATACTTAGGATCAAGTAATCCTAAGTATAGAAGGCTGTACACAAAGGGAAATCCGAGTGGGAGAATGTACAGGGTCTAACTCCCCTATACTTAGGGTGAAATATCCCTAAGTATAGGCAGCAAAATAGAGGTAGAAAAAAGCGAAGAAGACAAATATATACAAGATGGAAGGGCATCGCTCCCCCTATACTTAAAGTGAAGAATCCTTAAGTATAGGCAACGACGGGAGTAATGAAACAGAATGAAAGGAACAACTCGGTGTTTACACCCCCTATACTTAGGATGAGGTATATCTTAAGTATAACAAAGATAATCCTAAACGAGACTTGGGGTGAAAACAAAACGGAAGAAACAAGGAACAAATCAAGATAAAATATGTATTTACAAAGTAAACAATGTTGAGGTGCCTCTCAACAAGCGCTAGATTTTATGCCCCTAGCTGGGCGCAAAGGCTAGGATAAAGCCATATCAAGGTTCAGGATGCATCTGTAAGGCGAATGCCTTACTGTCGTCGCAGTCTTGGTATGAGAACAATAACAAAATCAATAGTATAAATGAAGACACCCAAGTAGGTAATCAGGCGGGTGTCTGCTACCGGGCAGGGATATGGGAAGATGTGATATGGATCCAGTAGCACAAAAGAAATCATCGGCTCAAGATCAGACTGGAGTGAAAATGTAGAGCCGAAGAAATCGAACGTGGAGAAAGATGGATCAATCATGGAGTCCTCCATGTTAATCATCATCTCGGAAAGATATGGAATATCAAGATCAGGAGACTCACAAGTGGGACTGATATCCGATGCAGAATATGAAGAGATGTCAGGAACATCATCGAATATCTCAAAGATGGGCTCATCCTCGCGAGGGTCCTCGAGGTGAGACAACTCAGAATTAGATAGATCAGAAGACTCGATTTCGTGATTCGCAGATCGGATACACTCTCAGAAAATGAAACCGAGTGCACATCATATGGTGCATCCTCCCGCAGATAACCCTCGGGGAGTAATGCAAGATCATCGGTGAGAAATGGATGATCAGGATCTGAATGGAAATCTGCGCTACTGGTGAGCACCCACTCTATGCACCAAAATGCCTCATCAGCTGAAGTCTGCCTCTGATCAATCTGGAAACAGGAAAAGGTACTGGTCATCAACGGGGAATCTGTCGAAGTGTCTACAACTGATCCTCGAGCTGTGGCAGTGCTGGCTATCATCTGCTCCTCATAAAATGTATCTGTCTCTACAAATTGGAGGAAAACATGCTCAAATACGGGACTATCTATATCTGATATCTCCAAATGGTGTCCCGCATCGAGTTGTGGCTTTTGGAATGAGTCCTAATGTATGTCTACGTCGGAGAAGTATCTCTGCAAGGTAGAAACTGAGTCGTCTGGTACTGAACACTGAAATGTCTGGACTGATGGATGTAGTAGAGTGGGCTCCTCCATCTCCTAGAATATCAGAAGATCTGATATCCAAGACTTGTCAACTGAAAAGTGCGGGGCTGACTCGAACTCTTGCTGGAAGATCAACGAGAACTCGAGTAGTCTCTGGATTAGAACCTCTATTGTGGCAGTCATGTCGTCCATCATCT
Source organism: Ottelia alismoides (assembly GCA_037367405.1). Classification (NCBI taxonomy): domain Eukaryota; kingdom Viridiplantae; phylum Streptophyta; class Magnoliopsida; order Alismatales; family Hydrocharitaceae; genus Ottelia; species Ottelia alismoides. The sequence goes on along the minus strand of JAZKJV010010769.1, from coordinate 315,168 downwards.
GTGATGTAGCAGAATCCATGTCCTCAATCGGGTGTGTAATAGCTGTGTCACTCTGAAGTGCAGCACACCCAACGGGTACTGCATCATCCTCGTGTGTTGTCCCGACCAATGTATCTCGTGAAGATGGTCTCTGTGTAAGTGATCTCGAGATGGCATCAAGTAACTCAATGTGAGAAATGCGGTGTGAACCACCACACGAGGTCACAACCAGTGCGATCTGATCCGTGGTCATCCCCCTCATGGTGATCTCGATAAGGTTGGTCGGTGAAAGTCCGTGATCGGGAAATCTCCTCAAGAGGTCAAGAAACCTCAGCCATGCATTATGCACTGGCTCCTGGGGTCTACTGAAAAATCCATGGTAACATACCACATCATATCTGCTCTATGCTGGGGGAAGTATCTCTGTAGAAACTCAAACCGTAAGTCTCCCCACGTAGCGAATCTCCTTCCCAATCGTCTGTGCCATTTCATGACTCTGCCCTGAAGTGAAAATGGGAAGGTCTTCAACATCAACTCCTTAGCAGTGATATCTGAATAAGTCTGGCTCTCGCAAAACTCCTCGAACTCGGACATGTGAAGGTATGGATCCTCGTGCACCTCTCCTGAGAATGTAGGAAGTCTCTGGATGAACTCAAAGTTGAGAATGAAGCGACTAAATGTAGAAGCTGACTGAGCTCCTTGGTCCGTATGCTCATCGGTCATCCTGTCGTCGGAGGCGTATGATACTCGCATATGCTCTCTGTGATCGGGTGTGGAGTGCACTCTCATCCCAGCAATGGAAATGTCTGGGTCTCGTATATGCTCAATCTGATCTCCGCAGACGTCTAGCATAGCATGCCTAGAAGAATGATGGGGAGGGGAAGGAGAGAACGGAAGGTCGGTCGGAGATCCGACCTCCCTCGAGGGTGAACTGGGATGATGGGAGTAAGCTGAGAAAACCACAAGAGTTGACAAGAAAGGAGTGTGATCCATCGTTCCGAGATAGGGAAGAAGAAGTAGAAGAAGACTGAAGGGAGGGTGGGAGGGAAAAAGATATATGACTGGGAAGAGGATAGACAGAGAAGACGGCGGATGGGATCTGGCAATCAAACAGGATCGGTCAAGCAAACCCCTGATTCATCTACGCACACAGAGTTGATGACCATAAGAGTTTGGTCTTTTATCTTGTAGTTTTTATTTAGGTGATCAAACAGTCTTTCAGAGCGATTACATGAGCTGATAGGAATCCAACACCCCCAGGAGACTGTCCTAATCCGAAGCTAGATCTTCCCAGCCAGTACAAGTCGCGGACCATTAACCGGCTACCCGATCGACTCGCTCTGCTAAGGATATCGCGGCCTACTTTACCGGAAATCAGAGCAATCCTCAATGGAGAACGACTAGCCCAAACCAGTAGTCTGAAGAAGGGTCATATATGGCTCTCTCCTAGGGTGTGTGTCACTCTCTCGCTCATCCAAACCAATCAATGAGGGGATTGCTCTCCCAAGACAAATTATTAAATCAGTGTCTTTTAGGATCAAGTTTGATTAACAATCCTGATTTTATTGTTTTTATTTTTAGAAATTTTTCAAAAACAAACAACGCCTAACGAATTTTACGGATCTCCAGATTTTTATTAAGTCCAAAAACGGGGGAGAAGATGAAAAAGTTGATCCGTAATGAAATCAATGATGCATGCTGAGTAAGAATGCGTACCTTTCCTCCAGCTCTCTACATGCAAAATGATACTTGCATAATTGAAAGATAGAAAGTAAACTAAGCTAAATGATGCAGCAAGGAAAACGACCTTAAGATAGGAATTTCTACACGTGAAGTATGGTTTTTTTATTAATTAATTAGGTCCAATTATTCGATCGATAGGAACATGCAAGAATATTAGGCTTGGGTCCTAATTAATTACGTCACAAAGTAACAAATTCCTAAGCTAAGGCCAAATCCTCGAGAAATAAATAAAAAGAAAAAGCCGATAAAAACTAAAAGTTGATGAAAAACCGCGGTGAGGTCCCCCAAGCACACCGGTGCCCGGCGAAACAGACCTCGATCAATCACCACAATGCTGAATGTTTGAGTTTGTCCATGTATTATTACAATAATAATAAGTCTGAAAATAAATCTAAACTAAATCTAAGCTAAGCTCTCTCCTCACTCCTGCTCGACTCCTCTCGTGCTCTCCTGCGGCTCTATATAGAAAGGAGCCGCCTCTGAATCCCGCGGTTTTGTCGGCTTCCCAAAGAAAGCCGCCTCGATCCTCAAGCCCCCGCAAGAAAAGTAAACAAGAGATGTCAGACCACAGTTATTATAATAATAGAAAATAGAATAAAATAAAATAAGATGCAAAAAATAAAAACAGATAAAATAAAAAAAACAAAAACAAAAATAAAAATAAAATAAAATAAGACAAAAAGAAAAGAAAACAAAAGAAAATGAAAAAAACCTGTAAAAATCGAGAAAGAAACAAAAGCCGCGAAAAAGCTGCGAAATGAAACCCGAAAAAGAAAACCGACTACTAAGTCGTGCTCCCCGACAACGGCGCCATTCTGATGACGGAGACTTTTGTGATCTGGGTTAAGGTATAAATAATCAGGGCCGTTGCAACTCGAACCGCGAAGCTCAGTCAACAAGAAAATCAAGAAAGACCACCAAATATTAAAATCAAACAAGTAACTCAAATAGCGGTCTCGCTATTTTATTTAACTTGGTATAGCTATCAGGGTCGAACTCAAGGAGCATGGATTGGACTAAATCCTACAAAGCAGTCGGGAATCGAAAATAAAACAAATAAAGTATTTTTGGTGGATTTATATTTTTAAATGTTTTTTTATTTTAAAAAATAATAAAAATGTATAAAGAAGCTAAAAAGAGCACAACAAAACAATTATTCAACACAAAAAAAAGAGTCAGAAAATTAAAATAAAAATATTTTTGGTTTTTAAAAATTTTCAAATATTTTTGGTAATTTTCTCAGATTTTTATATTTTTAGTGAATTTTCTAAAAATGAAATAAGGCAAAAAATCAAAAACAATGTGCAACCAGAATCTAAAGGCTATCTAAAAATAGATAAATAAACTATAAAATTCCAGAGACAATTTTATGATAACATAAAAATAAAAATCTAACTAATAGAAAAGAAATTGCCTTTTTTTGAATTTTTAGGAATTTTTAATAATTTTTATGAGCTTTTTAGGTTTTTTCAATTTTTAGGGGTTTTATAAGTCCAAATGCAACAAAAGTCAAACAAAATTAAAAGCACAACAAAAGATGCACACAATATTTTTTTTGGATTTTTAAGAGACTTTTTAACATTTTTTATTTTTGAAATTAGACAGTAGCAAAATTAGCGGTTTTTTGAATTTTTAAAATTAGAAAACGAAAATGAAATGGGCCCAAAAAATCAAGAAATTCCTACAACATGGAAGGAGCCATATGTCAAAATCTCATAATTTTTGGACACGATTTGATATTTTATTCAAGCCAATCAGAGATGCACAACACACAGGGACCTATGCAAAGAAAATAAGTTCCAGGGGCCAAAGATTAACAAGCATAAAAAGTATAGGGCCAAATCAGCAAAAATCCCAGAATAACACGAGGTCGGCACGCGATTCACACAAACATGGGCATAATTATCATTCCTATTTATAGAAGATCAAGCAGTAACATAAAGAAAGCTCGGGAAAAAATGTGTAAATGACCCACAAAACACGTGACAGTGCACGTGAACTACACTCAGAGGGACTAATTTGTGAATAAAATAAACACGAAGTCCTAAGTGCAAATTATCCAAAATAAAAATAACGGCTAAAAATATTTATAGGACTAAACTGAAATGTAAAAAGTGCAAAGGGCTTAAGTGTAAATTACCCTTTATTATAGATCTGACGACCAAGGGGGATTCACTTATGATCGGACGACTGAGATTAGGGGATACCCCTTCGGTGATGGATGCACCAGATTTGATCCTCAGATGGATCCAACGGCTGAGTGCTCTCCGTAGACAGATGACTGAGAGTAGACCTGGCAGAGGAGCTCGATCGGACGGTGGCTACACTCCCTGGAAGAACCGCAAAGAACAGCTTGCCGACGAGCTTCGCGCGGCCGATACGCGCTGCTGGGAGGTCCTCCGGTGCTGCTAGGATGGGTGAAATGAAGCTCGAGGTTGTCTGCAGCTACTGATGGGCTCCGATGAGGACAGAAGCACCTAGACGGCTCCGGCAACATGGTGGACCTGGAGCGGGTGTGCTCTGATGCTTGGACCTCCAGTTGAAGTCCTTTCTCATTCAAACCTACACAAGAAGATTGTTGGGTCGAGGGCAAAGTGCCTCGACCCGTTAGCAGGCGGAATGGGTGGCTGAGTGAGGCGGAGCGAGACCTTCCGGCGAGGAGACAACGGAGGAAGGTCGATACCCTGTTTCGGGACATATCAGGGGGATTGAAGGAGCAGAGAAGGTGGAGAGACGATCGGTGAAGGTGAAGGTATCGTCGGAATGGCGAATGGGTGAACGGATGAGCACGGTGGTCCGATGAAGGTTGGGTGGCTGGAATCGAAAAATCAAAAATCAAAGGAAACTACATACTATCTAAGCTACCTAGCGGGTATATTCGTCTGGGCTAGAGATCGTGGACCTTCGGGGGTTGTCACCTCGATGGTTCGACGCTTCCACAGGCTCGGGCTCGCTGGTGGCGGAGCACAGTGAAAACTCGTCGGATCTGAGGTTCCTGGCTACTCGCTACCTCACTGCAACTCACTCTTCAGATGAAGAGGAGGAGCTCATCGGAGATGAGGGGGATGGCCAAAGATGGGAAGAAAGGTGTGGCTCCAGGTGACTATATATGATGCAGGGTCCGAGAAGATGGGAGTGAAGCACATGGATCGAGGAATGGATCCCTAAAGGATATGACGGGTGTGGATCACAGGTCATCCCTCGACAATAGGAGCCTAAAATCGAGAGGGAAGGTGATCGGATCAGTTTGGGATAATTTGGCGAAAACGGGTTGGAAATAAGATTCGCGGAGGAAGTCGTCCAGGGGGGGGGGCAGTTGGCCGGGGGTCAACGTTCCCCCGTGGACCAATCAGATTATTCCAAATCAAAATTATTTAGAAATTAAAAATAAAATAGCAAATTATTTTATTTAAAAATATTTACAAAATGTTTATTTATTTTCAAACTATTTTTTAGTGTTTTTTATTTTTTTGAAAAATAAATTATGTTATATACATTATATAATATTATATACATGTATAAAATACCTATGTATTTATATTTTTATTTTTAATTTCTTTTTTTTGTACAAATACTCTAATTTTATATTTTATTTATTTAAAACATAAAATTTAGAGTATAAAATACTTTTTATTTTATTTTTATTGATTATTTACAAAGGTAAAATAAATAGATGAACTATTCATATATACAGGGTATATATACAAGAAGAGAGAGAGAAATGATTTTATTTTTGTTTTATTTTAATTTTACTAATTTTTATTTTATGTTTAGAAATATATACAAATTAATAAAAACACATTTTTCTATTTTTATGAAAATAAAATATATACAAATAGAAGGAATATATACTGATGAATGACCCTATCTCTCTCTACTTGTTTTATTTTGCGGTCAGGCCAATGCTTGGCCCTCCCTTGGGTTCGGGTCACTCGATATTTATTCTAAATATCTCCTTCTTTTTCTTTATTTCTTTATTCTTTTATTTTTGCAGAAAAACATGCTAATTATTCAATATTAACAAATGCATGCATTTTGGTAACTTATTGTATTTAAGTATCTACATGGTGTTTTGCAAAGATAAATAGCTAAAATAAAAGAATAAAGAGTGATGAAGGAGTATTCATCAGTTCCTTACGGTGTTTCTTGAGAAGAGGAATGTGGACCAATGTTTTTGAAAGAGTGAGCATGATTTCAACTTTGTCTAACATCCTCTTTCACAAGATTCAACAATCGGTTCTTTTCAGAGTTTTCTTTTTTCTCTCTCTTCCCTAATCACAATACTTGAGGGAATGGTATCTGTACATCCTTCTCCATTGTATGTACACCTGGAGGATCATAATTAGTGGTAGTAGTTGAAACAAATCATTTCGTGAAATTGGTACTAGCTCCAAGGAATCCAAGTAAAGTAGAAGAAGAACTAACAGATAAAACTGAAGCCTTGTCTTTATTATTATTTCTAGAATCTCTTTTTCAGATTTTTTGTGATTTTGTGCCAACATTGAGAATCAAGCTAAATATGTAACTCTGTGCCGTTGCTTACTATGCACTCTTTGCTCTTAAATATCTCAATAGCTTAAGGCTATCTCTGAACATTGTGGGAATTATGAGTACAGGTACTCAACAACTCAAAGTCAACTGAATGGTAGAATATGATCCTCGCTCTGACAAAGATGGATACTAACTCTCGAAGTGAATCCTAAATGCTCAATCATAGAACTGCATGTACATGACATGTCAAAGTGACGTCCCAAATCAAGCTCCGGTTGTTGAGAAGGCTCAAAATGCCTATATGAATCCAATAAGATATGCTCCTGAGGTGAAGATTGCTCGGAACACTAGTTATAATATGTAAACTAAATAGGCTGGGGAAACCACTGAAACAACTTGGGCTTCTGCTCTGTAAAGTAGTAAACCAACCCAAACTCTAGCTGAAGAGCCAACGAAGGTTGAACTGGTAACTGAAAAGTGGAACTCTCTAAAACTTTCTCAACATAAATTATATGTGATGCCTTAGTATCCACATCCATTGTCTGATATGTGATCACTGAGCCATCATGAAGCTGATTGCATCCTGCTCGTATGATGTCTCAACTAAATACTCTCTAAGAGAATGAGAAGTCGAAGAGAAGTCAAACATCTCCATGAAGAGAGTCCAAAGTGAATAAGAGTCAAGACTATAGTGTGAACCACCACACAAGGCATCGACAAATGCCTTGTACTATGTGGTCATCCCTGGGTAAAAGATATAAACTAACTCGACTTTGGAGATTCTGTAGTCCGGAAATCTCCTCAAAAGAGCCTGAAGTTGGAGCCTCATGAAGTGGCTCGAGGGGATCATGTGTGAAGTCTCTAATAACCGATCGCATGAAATATGCTCGGCTAATTGTGTAGAACTTCCTAAGAAAAGTGGCTCGTAATGTACCCCAAGTAGCTCTCTCATTTCCCAAACTTCAAAACTATCTCGCTGCTTCATCCTTAAGTGTCAAGGGAAAGGTCTTCAGGTTCGCGGCTCCATCCTTAGGTGACGTATCTAAATAAGCTCAGGTGCTACATACCTCCTCGAACTCATATATGTTCTCATACAGTTAATGGGGCATATTTCCATGAAACTTTGACAACAATGATGAAGTTCAAGAAAAATCTCAAAATCAGTATCTCAATGTAGAAATCGACTTCACTTCTGCATCGTGTGTAGGCTGCTCAGTCCGTACTCTACTCTCAATAACTCATGGACTTGTGTCTCTTTATCTGATCTGAACTCGGCTCATGGGTCCCAAACCTATGCTCAACTACCACTGGTGTAGTAAAAGGGTGACTTAAAAGAAACAAAGATGAAGGAGTAGGAAGAGACAAGGAAGATGATGAAGAAACACGAGATGAAGAAAAGGACATTATAGGATCAAAGTCATGCATGGAGAGGGAAGAAGATTGACTAGACTTTGGCTCGGAAAGAGGGATATCGCGAATCGGTTGAGATGAATGGGAAGAGGTGTAAGGAAGAGTGACCATAAGGTCTGATCGAAGCTATCACCTACCAATCATTGTGACTCAAGAAAGTAGAAAAGTGAAATGAAGAATGAAATAAAAGAAACTGACAAGACTTAAAATGACAAGTGACTCAACTGCTAAAACTCAAAGAAGAACGTTGCAGATCACAAAACAGATATCAAGAAAATGTGATCTAAACCTCCAATTCACTTATTCAACACAATGAGGATTATAAATGCTCAATCATTATCTTGTCATTTTTAGAGTTATGTGATCAACCAATTATTTTACTCAAGCTCACAGGTGTAGTCTCCTAGAGAAGACTGTGAACAAGTCTCCAAATCCCCCAAGAAGGGAACTATCTACGTAAGAGCTTGGGACCAATCCTAAAGATATCCACCTCCTTAATCATACGACTACGTAGCTAACGTCTAAGGCAAGTTCTTGCAGCAATAACATGCCTCGAGAGTCGGGAGTCCAAGCTCTTAGGGCAAAATTCCAAGGCTTTAGGCTCCAACTCCTGTGTGTACACGCCTCGTTCAGTATGGACAATACATGCATCCAATTAGGGGATTGCTTTCACAAATCAATGATTGAATATATTATTACATTTCTTTTTATGTCAAGTAGACCAGTAGTCCCAATTTTGTTCTAGTTATCACTTTTTAAAACTTTTAAATTTGATGAAAGTAAATGACTAACAAAATTTTGTGTTTTTCCTTTAATCCTAAGCGAAGGAAAACAATGGGAGAAGAAGAAAATTCAAGGCACAAAAAACCATTAATGCATGTACGGATAGAGATGCATAACTAAATCCAGCACTCTACTTGCAAAGTGATCCGCACAAGGAATTTAAACTAAGTTATTTGAATGAAAAGAGAAAAATAAAACACGTAACCTAGAAAGAATGATATTTTTTTCATGGGGAAGAATCGATACTTTGACTAGGTTATATAGTTCCTAAGACTAATGAACCTACAAGCACAAACAAGAAAGAAACCCTAAGAAAGCACCTAGCCACTCACAAAAAATCATGGAAGACAAAGAAAAGAAATCAATGAAAATAAAAATGCAGTGAGGTCCCCCGACACATGTGTCGATGAAACATACTTCAAAGAGATGAGCAAAGGTCGGGTACAAGTCAGGATGCCCTCAAGGGCCCCTTCTACCAATTTTTAAAGCAAAAATAGAAAAGGGAGCAAGTGCCCGACTCTCTCTCTCTCTCTCTCAGTGACTAAAACAAAAAAATAGTAGTTTACTCAACTCGACTCGTGCTAGTCCTATGTAATTGACTCAAAAGTGAATATTTACCTTCAAGTATTGCATCTACTCAGTTCCTGAAGAAACTGACCTCAACACCTAGGTCATTCATCACAGGTTTAGAAAAACATACATACAATATAGCACGCGAGATGAGAAATGAAATGACGAAACAAAAGCAAACATATGTCTAAGCAAGAAGAGAAAGAAACCCTAAAACCTAGGGCTCTAACTATCTACCCAAGCGCTACCTCTCTGGCAATGGTTCCATCTGAAATATCACACGGTCTCCAACCCTAAAAAAGGAGAAGTATCGCTGTGTCGACCGAACATGTATTCACGAGAAAAAAGATTTATGTGTTATTTATACTCCTAAAATTATTTATATATGATAATTACAGGAGTGTCGAACTCAGTAAGACAAACTGTAGAGACTTGGGTGCATAGTAGAATGATCTAAGGAATATGATTTTATGATTTTTAAGGATTTTTAATTGATTTTTATATTTTTAGCTTGTTTTAAGTGTTTTGAATTGTATTCAAGTTGTTTTTATATACATATATATATATATATAAAGAATTATATGTATGATTTTATATTTTTGTATTTATTTTTATCATTTATTTTCTATATTTTCTATGTTATTGTACTATTTTTAGGTATTTATATGTGATTTTTGTAATTATTTTAGATTTTAAAAGGTTTTTATAGTTGAAAAAAATAAATTTATATAAAACCGTGAGGTGTTTTGATTTTTACAAATAGTAAATGGTAAAGAAAACTTTAGCTTTTATTTTTTATTGCACAGTTTGAAAATACCTTTAAAACAAGGTATTGTGCTCATTTTTAAGATTTTTTATGAATTTGTTACGATTTTAAGATGATTTTATGCATAATTTAAAATTTAAGAGTTTTAATATTTTATTTTTTTTCATTTTTGGTTTACTATTTAGAATAATTTGCGTAGAGTTTTTAGAGTTGTATATATATTTTTTACATTATTTTATGAGTATGGATATATTTTTGTAATTGTTTTTGAAATACTAAAAATAGAATTTCATTATTATTATTTTCAAAATTAAAGGTTGTTCGCAGCGAAGGAGCTTCCTTGCTAGAGACGATCTCGCACACTCAAACTCCTCGACCTCGATTGTAACTCGATAGAGCTTCATTGTCACCGACTCACTCTCAACAACTGAGGAGAGAAAGAGCTCAAATGGCAGATCGAAAGTTCTGAAAGAGGTTGTGGAGCTTTATAGGGAAGGAGTTAAGTGCTCGGGTTCATTAAATCCAGATGAGGTTTGGCCAGAGAAGATGGATGAAGGAGGATTGTGATGTCCCGCCCCTCCGACTACTGAAACCAATGAAATGGGAGTGTTGGACCTATGATCAAAATATACCTATGAATCTCTGATACTCAACAAATTGACTAATGTACATTAGATTAACATTTAAAATATATATAACAAAAGGAGAATAATATATGAAATGAAATGTAAACTGCAACATTAATTCTCGTTGATAATACTGATCAAGTCCATATCCACAAAATGAGATACACCATATAATTATAAAATATATAACAGAAGCTCTCTAAATATCTCACTACATTGTCTCTCAAATAGAACATAAAATACATTATAAGCGAATAAATTACTCTACGTATTATGTTACCTGATAGTGTAAGTGCGACGACAAAAAGTTTGATCTCCTCAAAGTTGCTATTGTTGTGGTTGCTGCTCAGGTATACATGTTGTGTTCACATGAGGATAAATTATGAACAATTATCCGGTAACGAAACAAATACCATAATAACTAACGTAGTGGTAAGCAGGGCATGCATAATCAACTCTATCTAGTGGCATATGCATATATTATAGAAAATAAAAAACACCGAGTTACTCTATGCTATATTGGATCAGATGATCACTGACTTGATTTATGAATCTAATAATCACTTGAGGACTACCATATTGATATTGATATTTCCACCCGTTGGTTAGAGTCCACCACGATATATAATTACACTTATTGATCTCTGATCATGAAATATTTCTAATATTAATTTAGTGCACGCAAGTACGCAACCCGCATGCTTCCGCTACGTGGGAACTTAGTAGTCATCTTGAATAATTCTCCAGAAACTATGTTTAACTAGAACAAGAAAAGAACATAACCCTGATTTCTCCAACTTCAAACCACACCTGGGACAACTCTCGTAATACTAATACGAAGTCGAATTCGATGTGGCCACATCTAATTCTAAACCGAGTCTAAATGTCATGTATAAATGTGAAACCAAGAATGCAACAACACCACCAAACTAATCAAACTGCTAGTTGCAACGTTACCAACTTGTTCGTTGGGGTTGCAACGTTCATGGCACTTATCTAGGGCCCAAGGGTGCATGCTCAATCCCTTACGTCGCCTACCTCCATCTACTGGGATATTGTGAGATCTCACCCATGGGATCGTATTTATAAAGAGTAAATACAATGTCGATAAAGAATAAATATTGTCACCTCACCCGAGCCTCCATCCAAAGCAGCAGCTCTCCCGAGCTTCCAAGCGCACGTGCAATGCACGTGCGTGGGGGGGGGGGGGAATTGTGCTTGCACCCTCGCCCTCTTCTAGTATTGCAGAAGAGTCTCTAGCATCATCATCACGTGTGCAGCACGTGTTATTTGGAAAATTGCAACAGAAGCCCCTTCGAGTTTCTGTAATTACAGATAAGTCCTCTAGGGACCAGATTGAAAGGAAAATAATTAATTTTATTGCATTTAAGTCCCTAATAGTTCATTTTAGAAAAACTTTCTCGTATAGACTCTAATTTTAGCACACAATATGTCAATTTAAAGCTTATTCAGAGCTCTACTATATTATATAGTTTTCCGATAGATTTGAAGCTCATTATTGGTGATAATTATTTGATGAACCTCTTTGATCTATACATGCTGCATTCTGACTTATTTGTGCAATATTTATTAAGAGATCTATTTATTGCTATTTGTAGGGATTCGATTTGGGGATTTGAATTTGATTACTCCTATTCAATAATTGATAATACTATATGAGAAATTTGCATGTTCATGAATTAGAAGGATTTAATTCATAATTTATGAGATGAAATTTATTTTTTGACGAATTTTATTGATTTTTTTCGAGACTAAATCAATGACAGATTGTGAGATTTAATTCCATACTATTATTGAGGATTTTACTTTAGCAAGAGCTTAATTAAGATTCAATCCTTTAATATTATTGTCTATTATTTGAGGAATTAAATCACAGAAATTTTGAAGACTCCGCTTCAAAATTATTACGAGTATCAATTAATCTTCTTGCCTACAGTCTTGGATTAATTTGAATATTTCTCTTGAAACAACATCTTTCGATCTGTGATTAATTTTGAGGATTTATTGATTATATCATTGAGGATTTAATTTGCATAAAATCACAAATCATACGCTCCATCATCCACTTTTTTATTTTTTTTCGCATTGCACTTCATTTCCATTTAGTTTTCTGATACATAAATTATCTTAGCAATCAATTAATTATTTAAATTAATTTAAAATCACGCAACTAGAAATAGTGTGTTCCTTGTGTTCGATCTTGCTATCTTGCCAAGTTAAAATATTCCACAACATTCAAAGATTGTGGTTTTTGATCGACCAAAGATCGTCTCCTATACTACAACTCCTTATCATTAAAGAGGCGATTTTTGATCTCATTACTCTCACAGGATGTTATTACTTCCTCATAAATATATTAAGAATTATAGAGCCTTCGACTCTACTTTTATTTCGGAATTTCTTTCTTGAAAAAACATGAATCTACGTAAAATAGAATGTGTTTTTAATCATATTACATTAGAATCAGAGTAAACATTTATTTTAAAACAATACCTTTCAAATGGATACATCCATCGATATTTTACGGGCCCCCAACTTTTACCTCTTATAGAAGATGAATCATCAGATGATCCATTGAATCAAAAAAATCAGTGGAAATATCTTCTCCAAATTACACATAATCATAGGAACATGTTGTTCAAGATATTCCATCTCCATCCGATGTACGCGTGACGAGCATAGTATCTGAAAAAAGCTGTTGACATCTGATAGAACATCGATGACTTTTCGGTAACAGTCACCTGAAAACTATTGGTAGCAGTCCTTTCATGAATACATGATAGTCATGACTCTTCATTCCTTTAAATGAAAACTTCTTTAAATCAATCAGATTTTATAAATATGGTTCATATCCGTCTGAAAATTTCAATTTACTTGTCTAATCGCAGACACATTTCACTTGATTTTTGTCTAATGTGTATTTCGCATTAAGAATTTTGACCCTTCCATTATTATATAACTCCGGATGGTGCATATGATCCTTAAATCACGACGAGAATCTACTGTATCTTTTTTACGACCAGCTACATTCAAATATATATAAAAGATGTTATCAAAGATATTTTTCTCGATATGCATAATATTAAGTTGTGTCGTATAAATTATTTATTTCAATGTGGTAATTTCGAAAATATACTCTTCTTAATACAATTATGACTGTCACCAAAATCAGGTAGAGATAGTATTTTATCTTCATTGCCATGGTTGAGTTTTCAAATTCCTCTAAACTTGATAATATCATATCATCAGTCTTAATTATCGGATGATATGCAAGTTCGATAGTATTCCTCTTAAACGCTTTCTTATGTCTTCGATATGGATGATCATTTGAGAGAAAATACATATGACAATCAAAAAACATGGTTTCCACTCGTGTTGAAGCTAAAAAGATTTCGTACTCTTCATACAATATGGAAAACTTTTACGTCCATGTGAACTCCATTCAGATAACATTACATAAGTCCTGAAGTCATTTACAATCCAAAGTAGCGCTACATTCAAATTGAATGTTAGACTTTTATTTACATCATTTGTATCCACTCCATCAAACCAGGACATCTTCAACCCACATATGAGAGGACCTAAATACACGTCGATGTATATTCTTGGATTTCACCTAAATGTAACAATTCATTAGATTAATTGAGAGGAGAAGATTTAACATCGGCTTAAGTTCAGAGACCAAACCAAGAAAACCTAAACAAACCCATCATTAGCCTAAACCTATTTCACTAATTTTAGGAGATGAGAAAAAGAAGAGTTTTTATTAAGTTATCACTTGAGCCCATCCATAAGGATTAACTTACTATAAGATGATCATTTTCACATAGTAACTTATTTTTGAGGAAAATTCGGTAGTGTAATCTCTAGTGTATCTCAAAAACCAATCATAATCAACTCTCAAAACCTTCACCGTAGTGGCAATTTCAATAGTAGATTGTGATTGATTTGGTATACCGAAGAGGAATGGGTTATGCGGCCAAATTCCATCAGAAATAAACTACAACATGTGACAACGATCGCCTTATAATAAGTTTGAATCCTTACGGACTCCTTTAGTCTAGGATCTCTGAGCACACATTTGTATGTACCACAAATGAGACTATAAAATAATCTTAAAATATTTAGTCATTTATATTGATCGGACATTTACGTAAATTTGGTTGTTAACGATGGGGATATAGACAAATGTGATCTTAAATTAGTACCCAATTAAGTGTTTAAATGATAGTTATTGGAAGTGTATCTACAAAAAAATTCTTCGACCTACACACATCAAAATCCACGACAACTAGACTGAGATATCTCATTCCGAAGTGAGTCTAATAGTACTTTAAAAAATTAAAAAAAATATTAATACAATTAGAGGTGATGAAATCCTCCAAGGTGTTGCACACACCTTCCGGTGTGCAGGACCACGCATCGCCTGGTGTGGAGGGACACATTGTGTGCGAATTATTTTGTATGATTTAATAATAAGTCAATATTTTAGCCTTATATCTACCTAACTAAAAGTTAATGTGACAAACTTGGTCAAATTAACTAGAATTTAACGTGATGATAAAATTATCAAAATATAACTCCCGGTGTTTATTAAACAATGCACATGACTCTTCCATTCTATTGATCACATGTACACCTATAATTAAATTCATATCAATACACATACTTTTTTTCTAATTTCCTTTATTTTGTCCTTGTTTTAATATTCAGATATGTACATGTATTTTTTATCATCTCTTTCTTTCTCTCTTTTTCTCTGAATAAGCTTGTCTACTGGGCGCATGTTGAACTCGCATGGACCATGGTACCACATGTCTGGTCTTTGAGGGTCTACTATATCCGACAAATCAATCCCGACCAACGATGTATCGACTACTCTACGACTCTCGATACCTGCTCCTTGCATAATTAAACCATTAGTGTTTCTTTATAGAAAAGCATTTTTAATTTTTAAAATCTTAATATATTTTTATATTTATCCTAAAAAATCCATTTAAGTTATTACGGGGAATTAATGATATTTTTCAATACTTTAATGTAAAATTAAACCAACACAACTCACTATTATTATGTCATATTTTAATATATTATAATATTTACATAAATAAAAGCAATGATTAAATTCAATGTTTTTATGATGTATTCAATTAGGTTTGAGATATTTTACATTTCAGGATTAAAATGAATCTTCGTCATTTAGAATTTATTGTTATGCAATGTTATTATTACTATTATAAAATATAAATATATCTTTAAAAGTTTATTATAAAATTATTTTAAATTATAAATATCTATAAAAAAGCTAATGAATTATATTGCCATAATAGTCTCTATTTTTAAGTTATATTTAAAAATATTCGTAGTCAATTTCAAAAATAGTGGTATTGTATAATTTTATAATGAAAGTAAAATCTTAATTATTATATAATTAAATTAAGTAGTTATTCTTCTTTTAATAATTACATAAGGAATTTATTATGTTTAAATTAAATAATGAACTCCCCAATCTAACCAGCCCCCATCAATGCATATATATACCCCTCTCCTCATATATATATATATATTCATCCTACCTTAACATACTTTATCCCTCTCTCCTCCTATCTCTCATTAACTGCTCTCTTAATGATGTGCATTTGCATAGAGAAATAAAAAGACTCATAATAAAGAATATTCACCTAAGCTAATCCTAACTGGCTATATAATGTAAATCAAGTTAAGCATAATATAATTCACATTCTATGTTATCTATGTCCAAGTTATTTTATCATATTAATAAGTAATAACTCATGTTATTTAAGCACAAAAATACACTATCATGGAATGACAATCTTATATTTTATAGTTTTCATAAATCATTAATAATGTATACTAACAAACTTAAAAGTGACAAGGGTATTCAATATTCTACTTTATTATACAAATGTTGACATGTTACTAGTTGTGGGATTTCATCATACACCTAGCATGCATATAAATTTCCATCTATATTAGACAATCATCATCAATCTAACAACAAGTACATATTAATCAAGTCATATGTAGCATAAACAATATGTTCTAGCACTATGAATATAGAATGCAACAAGTAACCTATCAACAATATAAAAACCCTAAACTATCGATATGTAAAGAAAGGCTAAAAAAACAAGAGAATTGATGAAGGAATATACCTAAAGGAAGATGTGTATGTGATCGAATGACCCAAACAGGGGACACTGGAGGCAAGGAGGGTGGAGCATGGATTGCCAGAGGACTGGATTTGGGAGAAATACAGGTACAATGAGGAAGAAGAGACGTGTTGACGTTCTGTTTATAGACATTGACGAGCACACTTCGTGCTCGCCCAATGCTCCACTGATGCTCGCCAGGATATTGACACGCGCCCTCCCAAGCCACGCCTTGAATTTCAAGTGGGCGAGCACTTTCTGGGCAAGAACAATGGTAACCCACGTGCTCGCTCATATTTTAACACATGCACTCCAGAGCCCCGCCTCAAAATTTAAGTTAGTGAGCACTCCAGGCGAGCACATGTGTAACCCCCGTACTCTCACAACAGGTCGAGCACATGTGCTTTATAGATGCAAGCTAATACATGCACGCTATTCATGCCTTTTTTGTAGTAAAAATTGAAACAAGGTGAGTCTTGGGTAGAAGTTTAGTATCACATCTAGTAGTTCTAAACTTTTGGTGGACTTATATATGAGTTCACAATCCAAGTTGTTGTAGCAATAGTAGAGAGGAGAAATGGAGGACCACATACGTGCACGCGCTCCGTTTCACTCTGTCTCCGGTATAGGCTCGAGCTCGTGAGAGTCAATTTGGATCTCAAATCTCGATACTTATGTTGTGTGTTTCTTAACGGGTCGAATAAATTAATTCTACGGATTAATTATAATTCAATCGCAATGAGGGAATTCGATTCGACTCCAACGACTTTGATCTAGTCATCGTTTCCGACTCTGAAGAGGCGCCCGTTGGAGGGGCATTTTCGGAAGATGAAAAGAAGTGCTCTAGATCTTCTTGTACCTTTCTCCTAGATACTGTTTTCTTCACTCGTAAGAAAATTCTCTCGCCGTCTTTTGCTCTATGTTGTTCCACTAAGGATGATCTAGTTGATGTGTGTAAACAACGATCATGTGCCATCATATCTTGGGAGCGGATCATCAGTACCCTCCACACCGGTATTGTGGGGACGATATCAACCCTAAGGCCATGTTCGGTACAAGGTTAAGGGGAATGGAATATGGGGAATAAGCCCCAATTTTCCTCCCAACACGGTTCCCCGTGGTACGACTATTCCCCATTATTTCATCTTATTTCACTCTTATTCCTATCTTTATCCCACCTTACCTACCTTTATTTCACCTTATTCTCCTTATTCTTATCCTCCAACCGAACAGAGAATAGACCTTTATTCCCCTTATTCCCCATCCTTATTCCTGCTTATTTTCCTGCCGAACGGGCCCTAAGGACAATCCGTAATGGATGCTTCAGTGATCTAATCTAATATATTTTGTATATTATTTGTCGTAATTTAATTATTACTTTATCTTTCCTGGATCCTGCTCTAAAATAATGTACAAATGGTTTAATTGGTACATGTGTGTATCTTGTAATTGATATATGAATCGAATATGCATGATTATAATCTTATTAATCTGTAATACATTGATTCGTATTGATCATGGAACTTATTGTTTACTGCTTACCTTAATGATCTTGTTTACAACCAAATGACTTTGAACCACTATTAGACAAATGCTTCCCAAGATTATTGTATGTTTCCTTATTCTTCTCACATTTTTCCTATATTTTTTAAGGAATTAAACATTCACAGATAATAGGAAAATATAAATACTATTGAAAAACTTACTTGATGCTTCACTTTTTGCCAGATTTAAACCATCGTTCGAAACCTCAATCGGAAAAAATGATAAAATAATAATGTGGTTGTGGATAGCAACGATTATTTAAACATCAGGATTTTTTTTCCGATAGTCGTATTAATGTACTTGGATTGACCCAACGGCAAGATTTTTTTTTGCGAAACAAACCGAACTATCATATGAAGGGATTTTTTTTAAATAATTATTAAAAAATTCGTAATTAATTAAACAAGCATCAAGGGAAAGAAATTAAAAAAATAGGCATCAATCGGCACCTGAGGTGCCGATTTGGGGCGCCCCCTCCAAATCGGCACCTCAGGTGCCGATTTGGGAGAGGGCCGTTGGAAATTTGCCAACGGTCCCCTCCTCCCCATTTCCTATATAAAACGCCCCCCCTCATTCCATCCTCCTCACAATTTCCCCCTCTCCTTCTCCTTCTTCATCTTCTCCCCATTCATTCTCTCTGGTTCCCTCATTCTGTATTCTGAAGTGCGATTGCTGCTCTCGATCGACTAATCTTATTCAAGTAAGAATAAGATAATTTTGTTTGTAGATTTTGTTCTACGTTTTTTGCAGGGTTCTATCAGTGAGGACGCTATATCAGTGAGGACGCTATATTATTATATTTTGGATAACATTTCTTGTAGAAGACACGCATCTTTCAGGTAATTTTATTCAAGATTTTTTATTAAATTTAACAAGTAATTAGTTGTGCAAAATTGATGATTAGTTAAAACATATTTCAAAATAATTATTGTTTATTTTTAATGATAAATCATTTGTCTATGAAGTAATCTAATGATGTTGGACAATAGTAATTGTAAATGTAATATGATTTTTTTAATGTCACTCACATTAGACATTTTATGAAGAGATTTTTGTAATAGTTATTTAATTCGAAATTAAGTAAGTAGGGGACAGTAGACATTTTATTAGGAGATTTTTGTAATAATAATTAAAAAAATTGAAATCAGTTAAGGACAGTTGACATTTTATTTTGAGATTTTTGTAATAATTATTAAAAAAATTGAAATTAATTAAATAGGGGACATTACACATTACATTAGCATTTCATTTATTTAGATTTAAAAGTGCACATTTAGATTTGGAATCGAGCGCCGAGAGGGTCTCTATACAGCGCTGGCAGGACTCACTGTGGTGAGCACCGATGAGGCCCCAAGACCGAACTTTTGGATTCCATTTCTGAGTGATTAGTATATCAATTGAATTGTTGATTATTAAAGATAACAACCGACTGAAATGTTAATTAAAGTAATTGTTACATCCGATTATTAAGTAATTATTTTTTGTAATTAAACTAATTAAATCATTATTTTATTCGTATAGATGCCCCCCAACACCGCTCATGTATTAATATATTGGGGAGGATCGATTGATGTCTCTGATGACCACGTAGAATATATTGGGGGCAAGAAACGGATGGTTACATTACCATGCCAATTAACTTACATTGGCTTACTGTCTCGAGTTTCCGAAGTCACTGATCTCCCGCTCGACAAGTATATACTTACATTAACTTGTAAGTGGTTGTATGAGGGATCAACTTTCTTTGCAGTACCGATTGACGATGATGAATCAACATTAGCAATGTTGAGTTCAATCGTCGATGTGAGATTTATCCATCTTTTCGTACAAGCTACTCCCTTTAATATGGAAAATATGCCGTCATCTTCGAGGTAAAATTATTCACATTCAAATTATATAACATTTTCACCATTTATATTTAAACTGACAAAAATTTAAATAAATCAGGCCAACAAATGAGACCATGTTTGAGGATATCGAAGGGCCATCACAAGTAAATGTAGAAGATGACTTAGTGATAGAAATATCTGAAGAAAATGAGGAGTCCGAAAATGATGAGTCAGAAAATGAGACTCAAATATTAGATGAAAATGAGGAGTCTGAAAATGACGATATGGAAAGTTTAAGTTATTGTAAATTTTTTTCTTATTATTTGTAAACTCATATTTCTTCTCTTATGAATTTAATAAAATACTTGTAATTTTTTTAAATTAATTCATGTCAAGTTGTACCTTGTTGAGTTCACATATATCAATGATAAATGATGTTGTTCACACTCTCAATTTCTTTATATTTACTACAATATTGTTGACATGTTAATTATAAATATTCTAAGTATGTATCAATAATGAACAATATAGTACTTAACATTTTACAATAACGTTATCGGGAAGAAGATGAGACCACGAAGCTCTACTGATAGATCAAAAATAGTGTGATGAAGGAAAATATTGATAGTTTATTAAATTTATTTATGTAATTCCTCAAATGTACTCAAATGAACATAAATATAATTGTAGAATAATATTTTGTAAAATTATTTACATAATTCCTCAAAATATTTTTAAATTATTCATATCTAATGAACATAATAATAATTTGTAATCTCCGGCAGTACTGAACTTAAATTACATTGTTAAAGGGATTGGATTTGAAAATTGCCCATCCCAAATCGGCAGCTGAGGTGCCGATTTGGCGCCTCTGCCCAAATCGGCACCTGAGGTGTCGATTTGGAGGGGCCGCCCCAAATCGGCACTTGAGGTGCCGATTTGGAGGGGGCGCCCCAAATCGGCACCTCAGGTGCCGATTGATGCCTATTTTTTTAATTTCTTTCCCTTGATGCTTATTTAATTAATTACGAATTTTTTAATAATTATTTAAAAAAAATCCCATCATATGAACGTCAGGTTTGGATGTCAGATAATTTAATTCTACCTTTTAATATGGTTAAACTTGCTAAAGCAAACGTCACCCTATTTTATGAATCATGGATGACGTAAGGTGTCGAAAACAATATTAAATTTTTACGACGTATGCTAATATGTCACCCTGATTATGTATTTCGGGTCCGCAGTTGTTTAGCTACATCAACGATTTCAAAATTACCGACTTATCATTTCAGGGTCAAGAGAAACACCGGCAATTCTACGCTAATGAGAATACTTAACAACAATCGGATATAGTGTTACGCTTAGGGTAGGGCATTGGGCCGACTTGATTCGGTCAGAAACCCGATCCGTATAACTTGACTTAAATCCGAATCCGAAATTTAGTGGACGGACCGTGGACCTAATAAATGAGCCCGAATTAATTATTGAGTCGGGTACGAGCCTGAGAAAGACCGAACCTGCAAGCTCAATAGTCCGACCTATACGATATAATTATATCCGGTATATTCAAGTTTACCCCAAATATCATGCCCCGACTTTCATATCCTTATTTCGAGTTTAGAATAAATACTTAGACTCATTAATAATTATACCCATTAACATGGACTGAGGACATTATTACATTAATATGCAAGAATGGAATCCGTGTCCTCAAGTGTTAGAGCATGTACAATTGTAAGTAACCAATCTATATTGGGCCATAGTGTCTGAATTTGCAATAGAATATATAATGGTGAATTGAAAGGTGGTTTAAGTCGCCACATGTTTTTACCACATTTCTATTTCCAACATACGACTACTGTAAGAATCACGAATTAGTTGGCAAACTAAAAGTATTAAACATGCACGCATGCATAAGAAACAATCAGATAAATGCAAGGAGAACGGAACACATGATATTCGTGTACATAGGTGTTAAATTAGACCGACCCAACCCAAATTTGACCCATTTTGTTTGGGCCGGGTTTGGGCTTAGGCATAAAATTTT
The DNA here is from genome assembly GCA_037367405.1 of Ottelia alismoides. Lineage (NCBI taxonomy): Eukaryota > Viridiplantae > Streptophyta > Magnoliopsida > Alismatales > Hydrocharitaceae > Ottelia > Ottelia alismoides. Next base: position 293,185 of record JAZKJV010010769.1, on the reverse strand, counting down.
AAAATAAAATGACCTAAGCCCGATCCATTAGCTCATATGCTTAAATGAGCTTGGGCTGGGCCAACTCAAATCAGACCCGACCCGACCCGAAGAAAAATGTTAGAGAAGGAATGACTTAAGTTAATGGTAAAATGTGTCGGGTTAGGTCAATGTTAAAGAACATCAAGCAAGGAATGGCTATGTCGACATCTAGCACATATGCAAACCTGGATCTATATCGATGACGCTAGATTAACAAACCACCCAAGTGTTTATCAACATCGACGATACCTAGGTCGATTGTTTAAAGAGATGGTTTGACGTTTAAACATCAACCCAAACTTTTGAGGAAGACACTTGACTTACCACATGATGGTCTAACTACTCTTCCGACCATAAGTAAATTGCTTAAAGCTTTTAAAAGACGACCTATTCGTTGTTGCCGAGGAGTAGAGATGAAAAAGAATATAAATAAATCGTGTTTATATTTATATCCACATTCGTCAAATAAAGAATATGATTGTCATTTTTTCATATTTGGCGAATATGATTGCAAATACAAATGCAAATATTCAATAATGCTAATTCGAATACGGATACAAATATTCTCAATTTTAGCGAAAATGAATATGAACGTTCATTTTTTTAAGGATACAAATAGGAATATCCATTTTTTGAGGATACAAATACGGCTACAAATATGAATATGAATATGATTGTTCAAATTCTGGATGATAACAATATTAGTATGAGACATATAAATAAGTACGGTAAGCTTTATTTTATTATTTAATTACTTCTATAAGTTTTTTTATTATTTAGTTATTCTTATGTACGTATTCATCACTAATATGTTTAATATACTTTTTATATATAGGGAATTGTTGTGACACTAAAATGCTTATAACTTTTTTAAAGTATATTTTGGCATTTCAATTATTTGTAAATTAATTGGTATTCGTTTTGTCAATATATGTATCCTAGTTGCCAATACATGTATTGCATTCATATTCATAATTTGAGAATATGATTTTAGCATTTTTTTCCCAATTTTGAGTGATATTCGTATACATTTGGATTTAAAAAAAGGTAAGGATATGATAACACACATATTTGTATCTGTATCCATCCGTTTTCATCCCTACCCACCAGAATTTCAATCTTGGAAAGGGTGCTTCCAAAATTTAAGTCCCACCCTTATCATCCGGGTTAATTGTTTTGGCTTCTTCCGTGGGACCCTACTAACCCAATTGTTGAAGAGACTTACTCACGTACGCGTCACGGTAAAATTGGTTCGAAATTCCATACGAATTTCCGGTCCAAGCGGTTCCACCTCGAAGTTAAGCTTTATTGCTTTACCGGAAATGGGCGGATCGTCTGCGATCGATTGCTGGGGATACCCGATTGTTGGGGATAGGGATGCGTAGTCTACCAACACTATGGAAGCATACGAAAAAAAGAACAGCCATATAAAACAGGCACGTGAAAGAAAAAAGAATCAGATATAACGGTGATCGATTACCTCTCACGACCCGTCGACCACCGCTATAATTAAAACGCCACTAGAACATCATCTGATCCCGTGGATGGAGAGCAGAGCATCCCATTTCCCTCTTAATTAAGGTGAGTTGCCTTTCTCCTCTCCTCTTTTCCATTTCCTCAAACTACACATGAATGCATGCATATATCGTGTGGATAATTTACTGCTTTCTGAGATATCCAACAATGGGATGTGGTCATGACTCATGAGTTCATGAAATTGCCTTTGCTTTTGTAAATGTCACTTAAGGGTCATGGTTAACATCATGTTAAGATGTTTTTAATCCTAATCAGACTCTTCGATACTCTGATATGTTAGAGAATCCATTTCAAGACCTCCTCTCGCATCATTATCGGATGAAGTTGGTCACGTAAACAGGGAGCCCTTAGTCCGATCAGCGATTCTGCAGGGAGCTGATTTCAAGTGGCTTACATAGGATTGGGAGTCCACCTGTTTAACTAGGAGAATTTGTCTGCATTACGTGCCATATAAACACCTTCGAATCAGGCCTTATATTTGTTTCTTAACTTTATGTTTGTTTGTTTGTTTGGTCTATATTTATTTCTGTTATCCACAATAAAAACCACAATTACCATTTCAGAGAGAGAGAGAGAGGCACCCTGATAAAAAAATGAAGCGTGGTTTATCTTCCATTAGAAATTTAGAAGTCCTCTTCCACGGTACTGTCATCAGATCTGCTTCTATATAGATTTTGGCATCTGGTTGGAACAGCTTGTCCTATTATTTATTAAAATAATAATATATATCATGCTCAATCGAGTCGAACTCGGAAATAAAAATTTGATACACAAGTCCAAGCCCATTTTATAACATGTCTAAATTAAGCATATTCGAAGCTCAAGTACGAACTCATACTTCATGTAGGAGTAGGATTGGAAAGAGACGACAGGGGCTTATATAAATAAATAGCACGCCTAAGGGGCTGATATAGAATTACAGCACGCGCAAGGGGCTGATATAAATAAACAGCACCCGCAAGGAAGAGTAAATCACAATGAGAAAAGATACTCATCTCTTTCGGTTCTCTCTACAGGAGACACAGAGGAGCAGCCGTATCCGTGAGGAGTAGTCCACGCAAGGTGCGAAGAGCAGCCGCATCTGCGAAGAGCGCCTGTACCGGAGGCGCGAGGAGTAGCCGCAAGGAGGGTGAGGGGGGGTCTGTTCTCCCTCGATCATACGCGTATATGAGGTGCGAGGTGCATCCACGAGAGGAAGATTCATGCACGATGAGGGACAGCTCGTGGTGAGGAGAAGCAACGGTATCGTGTTTTCCAAGTATAAGGTGACCGTTATCTTATTTTATTCTTGCAACCGAGTCTCAATTTTGTTAAGCAACAAAATTGAAAAGACATTGTGCCCTCTCATTTTTCGATCTAGTGGACTTGTAACGAGTCGTCGTGCCCTATGGATTTTTCCCCTCTCTCACATCGAGGAGGGTTTTTCTCGTAAAATTTTTCGTTTCACTGTAGTTGCTTGATTATCGTGTCTCGATTATCGTACTTGATTTCCGTATGAACAGGTTAAATGACCCTCGATTTTCCTATAGCTTAGCCATCCATATCATGTCCCGTTAATCAGAAGTTGTAAACTTGGATGAACCATTTTGTTTTCTTGCCATGATTGTCAATTCACAATTACCAGTTCTCAAATGCTTTGACATTTTCTCATATTTACCTGCTCACAGCAAAATACTATTGTGACATTAAGGAAACAGACCACAAATAGTGTTGGGTTTCTTTGCATTTTTTCCAGCCCCAACTTGGGGGTTTTGCAGCCACAGCAATTTGTGGCTATTGCAGGGGCACACTTGCAAGTTTTCCAGCCATTTGGAGTCCCATTCCAGGGAGTATCGGCCCCCATTCATTCCAGCCCTAATCCTCATTCCGTGAGAAGAACAACACCTGATTTTCCCCCATTCCAGCAGCCAGCAGCAAGGGTTCTTGGAGAACCCCATCTTCTACTTCTTCCTCCACGCGCGCGGGAGAGCGAGAGAGAAGCCGAGCATCCGTGCTCGAGGACAGCAGCAGCCGGGTTCGAGAGGAGCAGTGGCTAGGGCTGCGGCGTTGATTTTGGGAAGATCAGTGGTGTTGGGAAAGCTCGAGAAGAGCTGAAGCGAGGTTGCGTCCGTGGCGACCTCAAGAAGCCGTGCATCGGTTTGGGTCTCCATCCGGGAGCCCACAAGGGGAGTTACTTTGTCCTCCTTGTTTTAGAGCACATTTGGTATTTTGGATACCTCGGGATAGTTTGTTCCTTGTTGAAGAACTATCCATTGTGTGTGGCTTGTAACTCGGTTTTGTGGGCAACAAAACCGGGAAGAACATTAACTCATTTGACCGTAGTGATTGGTTGCCGGTCTTGCCCCGTGGTTTTTCCCTTGCTCACATTGAGTAAGGGTTTCCACGTAAAAATCTTTGTCTCGTGTGGTGGTTTCTTGCTTGCTTGTGATTGTGCTTGTCATTGTTGCTACTGAGTTCCCGTGTGGGGAACATATATCTTGTGTGCGCCATCTTTGCTGTAGGATAATTTTAGGGGGATATTATCCTGGTTAATGGATTGTTCCGCATCTCCTCAACACATCCCCAACAAGTGGTATTAGAGCTCAGGTTGAGCAATGGGCAAAGATGATGAAGGCACAAAGATCAAGCTCACAAGTAGCAATTGGCAGATTTGGAAGGCCAAGATGGAAGACTTCTTGTATTGCAAGGACCTCCACGATCCGGTGGAGGGTGAGAGCGCCAAGCCGGAGAATATGTCCGCGAGTGAGTGGAAAAAGCTGAACCGAAAGGCCATTGGTACCATTCGGAAGTGGCTTGACATGTCCATGTTCCATCATGTTGCCGAGGAGACGAATGCCAAGGAGCTATGGGACAAGCTGTCTGAGCTCTATGATCAGAAGACTGCTACCAACAAGGCTTTCTTGATTAGAAAGCTTGTGAACTTGAAGTACAAAGACGGGACCAAGGTGGCGGAACACTTGAATGACTTCCAAAGCATTATCAACCAGTTGACATCCATGGGTTTGACACTTGATGACGAGTTGCAGTCAAACTTCTTTTGGGCACACTGCCAGACAGTTGGGAGACTTTAGTAGTCACCGTGAGCAATTCTGCAAAGGATAGCAAGTTGACCATGGCTATGGTCAAGGGAAGTCTCCTCAATGAGGAGATTAGACGTCGCTCTTCGGGAGAGGCATCCTCCTCTTCACATGTGTATGCAGTTGAGAGGAGAGGAAGATCCAGCAGCAGAGGAGCGTCACAAGAGAGGCAGAAATCCAGAGACAAGTCCAAGGGAAGAGGAAAGTGTCACCATTGCTAGAAGTCCGGTCACTGGAAGAGAGACTGTAGGGTTTGGAAGAGAGAGCAAGCTGAAGCCAAGAAAGATTAGAAAAAGGAAGATGGGAATGTAGCTGCAGTTATGGCAGATGAAAGTGCAGATGAGGTGATTCTCACCATCCAGGACCAGTGCTTGCATGCAGGGAGCGATTTGGAGTGGGTCGTTGACACGGCCGCTTCATATCATGTAACTCCACACAGGGAGTTCTTCACCACCTACACTAGGGGTGATTACGGGAGAGTCTTGATGGGTAACGAGAGTTACTCTAAGATCATTGGCATGGGCACCATCTCGATCCAGACGGATGTTGGGTACTCAATGACACTCCAGAATGTGAGGTATGTTCCTGATGTACGGCTTAGCCTTATGTCTGGCTCACAGCTAGATAGTGAAGGCTACCATCTGAAGTTCGGCGACAGCAGATGCAAGACTAGCAAGGGTTCTCTCATCATGACGAGAGGCAGTTTGTATCACACGCTCTACATGACTAGAGTGAAGGTCATGGACGACAGTTTGCATGCTAGTGAAGCAGATAACTCAGATTTGTGGCACCGTCGGCTTGGTCACATGAGCCAGAAGGGCTTGCAGCTTTTGAGCAAGAGAGAGTTGACCCCCTACCACAATGACATCATTTTGTCTCCTTGTGATGCATGTGAGGTTGGGAAGAGCAGGAGTGCACCGTACAGAGCGAGATCCAAGGTGAAGGGAGACCTTCTACAGCTGGTTCACTCAGATGTTTGTGGTCCTATGGACACGGCCTCCTTGGGAGGCAACAGGTATTTTGTCACCTTCATTGATGATGCATCTAGGAAGGTGTGGGTGTATGTTCTGAGATCGAAGGATCAATTGTTTGATTGCTTCAAGAAGTTCCATGCCATGGTTGAGCGTGAGACAGGAAAATTATTGAAGTGTCTACGCACAGACAATGGGGGAGAGTACACCTCCCATAGCTTTCAGAGCTATTGTGCAGAGCACGGCATCAGGCATGAGAGGACAGAGCCAGGCACACCCCAGCACAATGGTCTAGCTGAGAGGATGAACATGATCATTGTTGAGAGAGTTCGCTGCATGCTGAAGACAGCGAAGTTGCCCAAGATTTTTTGGGCTGAGGCGGTTCGCATCACTTGTTACTTGGTTAACCGATCTCCATCAGTTCCTTTGGGCTTCAAGATTCTAGAATGTGTTTGGACAGGGAAAGACCCCTCATATGCTCATTTGAGGGTGTTTGGATGCAAAGCTTATGCATTGGTACCCAAGGAGCAGCAGAAGAAGTTGGATGACAAGGCGGTGCCTTGTATTTTTCTTGGCTATAGAGATCAGGAGTTTGGATACCGTCTTTGGGATCCAAGGAAGAAGACAGTCACCAGACATAGGGATGTGATTTTCTATGAGAACCAGACGTTGGCTGAGGACACCACCGAGAGTGGTGATGGAGATGAGATCTCCATGGATGATGACAGTGATGAGGACACAGATCCCTCTCCAGCACAGGGTACAGGTGGAGAGGATGGGCAGCTAGAGCAGCACGAGCCAGATGTAGACCCCGTTGATGCAGGTCCAGGGGATAGGGCAGGGGGAGTAGCCTCATCCAGTTGCAGACACAGCAGAGCCTCAGGTCAGGCGATCTGAGAGGACACACCAACCATCATCCCGTTACCCCACTTCCAGGTATGTGATGCTCACAGATGCAGGTGAGCCATACACCTTTGAGGAGGCACAGGAGCATAAGGATAAGGGTCATTGGCACAATGCAATGAATGAAGAGATGCTATCTCTGAAGAAGAACCACACTTATGACCTTGCTGAGCTTCCTAAATGGAAGAGAGCCTTGAAGAACAAGTGGGTTTACAAGCTGAAGTCAGATGACAGCGGCAAGCAGGTCAAGTAGGCCAGATTGGTGGTGAAAGGGTTTAGCCAGAAGGAAGGAGTGGACTATGATGAGATCTTCTCCCCAGTGGTGAAGATGAACTCAGTGAGAATGGTGCTAGGACTTGTTGCTAGCATGGACCTTGAGCTGGAGCAGATGGATGTGAAGACGGCGTTTCTTCACGGTGATCTGAAGGAAGAGATCTACATGGAGCAGCCACAGGGATTTCAAGAGAGAGGGAAAGAGCATATGGTCTGTAGGTTGAGGAAGAGTCTCTATGACTTGAAGCAAGCCCCGAGACAGTGGTACTTGAAGTTTGATGCTTTCATGAGAAAGCAAGGCTTCAAGAGGATTGCAGCCGACCCATGCGTATATGTTCGTCGTCTTCCCAATGACAGGTTTGTCATTCTTTTGATATATGTAGATGACATGTTGATTGTAGGTCATGATTCCAACTTGATTGCAAAGCTCAATAAAGAACTCTCCAAAGAGTTTGAGATGAAAGATCTGGGCAAGGCAAGTCACATCTTAGGGATGCAGATTACAAGGGACAGGAAGAAACGCATGCTGTGGTTGTCACAGGAGAGCTATGTTGAACGCGTGTTAGAGCTGTTCAACATGAAGAATGTCAAGCCTGTCAGTACGCCCTTAGCCTCTCATTTCAAGCTGAACAAAGAGTCATGTCCTTCTACTTCTGAGGAGAAAGCAGAGATGGCCAAGATCCCATACCAGTCAGCAGTTGGGAGCCTCATGTATGCAATGGTTTGTACAAGACCCGACATAGTCCATGCAGTGGCCGTAATGAGCAGATTCATGTCCAATCTGGAGAAGGACCATTAGGAGGCAGTGAAGTGGATCTTGAGATACTTGAGAGGGACCTCAAGTATGTGTCTTGTATTTAGGAGGTCAGATCCCAAACTTTGTGGTTACACTGATGCAGATATGGCAGGAGATATGGACCAGAGAAAGTCCGCTTCAGGTTACATTTTCACTTTTGCAAGGGAAGCCATATCATGGCAATCCAAGCTACAGAAATGTGTTGCTCTCTCGACTACAGAGGCAGAATACATTGTAGCAGCAGAGGCTGGGAATGAAGTGTTGTGGCTACAACGCTTCCTTGGTGAGTTTGGATTGGATGGCAGTGAACCAGTTATGTTTTGCGATAGCCAGAACGCTATAGATTTGAGCAAAAGTACCATGCACCATGCTCGGACAAAACACATTGATGTTAGATACCATTGGCTGAGGGATGCAATCGAATAGAAGTAGCTCATGTCGAAGAAGATTCACACCGATGAGAACCCCTCAGACATGTTGACCAAGGCAGTCACTCGTGACAAGCTTCAGCTCTGTAGAGAGCTGAGCGGTGTCACCTCTTCTTGATCTCTATCAAAGGGCAACACCTCCCCGTTGGGGCTGGAGGGGGAGGTTGTTGTGTTTCTTTGCATTTTTTCCAGCCCCAACTTGGGGGTTTTGCAACCATAGCAATTTGTGGCTATTGCGGGGGCACACTTGCAAGTTTTCAAGCCATTTGGAGTCCCATTCCAGGGAGTATCGGCCCCCATTCATTCCATCCCTATTCCTCATTTCGTGAGAAGAACGACACCAGATTTCCCCCCATTCCAGCAGCCAGCAGCAAGGGTTCTTGGAGAACCCCATCTTCTCCATCTTCCTCCACACGCGCGGGAGAGCGAGAGAGAAGCCGAGCATCCGTGCTCGAGGACAGCAGTAGCCGGGTTCGAGAGGAACAGCGGCTAGGGTTGTGGCGTTGATTTTGGGAAGATCAGTGGTGTTGGGCAAGCTCGAGAGGAGCTGAAGCGAGGTTGCGTCCGTGGCGATCTCAAGAAGCCGTGCATCGGTTTGGGTCTCCATCCGGGAGCCCACAAGGGGAGTTACTTTGTCCTCCTTGTTTTAGAGCACATTTGGTATTTTGGATACCTAGGGATAGTTTGTTCCTTGTTGAAGAACTATCCATTGTGTGTGGCTTGTACCTCGGTTTTGTGGGCAACAAAAGCGGGAAGAACATTAACTCATTTGACCGTAGTGATTGGTTGCCGGTCTTGCCCCGTGGTTTTTCTCTTGCTCACATTGAGAAAGGGTTTCCACGTAAAAATCTTTGTCTCGTGTGGTGGTTGCTTGCTTGCTTGTGATTGTGCTTGTCATTGTTGCTATTGAGTTCCCGTGTGGGGAACATATATCTTGTGTGTGCCATCTTTGCTGCAGGACAGTTTTAGGGGGATATTATCCTGATTAATTGATTGTTCCGCACCTCCTCAATACATCCCCAACAAATATATGATGCTCCTCCCAAAATTTAATCAGTTTGTTCGTTCTTCAGCATACTTCCGGAACAGGACGCGCACAGTCAGCGTTCCATGGATCATTCACCATTTGGTTCCACGTATCTTAAACAATCTTACAATAACCATTTAATCCACTTGCCTCCGTGTATCTTAAAAATGTTACGATAGCCTTTTAATCCAGTAATTCAAAAGTCAAAATGAGTTTTTCTATTTCCCATAAATTCAAAAAAAAATGCTGCCATACTTTCAGTACTCCCGGAATATGTCGATTTCGTAGCTTTTGCCATGCAGGTTAAAGATATAAATTTTTGTAATAATTAAAAATCGCATGTTATTATTTAGATTATGATTTGAATCAAGTCTGAGAAAAACATGAGGTTAAAAAAGAGAGAGAGAGTTGCTATATTTCAATATACGATATAATTTATGAAGGCGCTAGATCAGGAAAGATTAACGTGGACATTTATCTTGAAATACTCTTAGCAGGCTTCTCAACCTCTACTTGCATCTCTACCATATAGAGAGATGGCAACAGAAGTGCCGGACAAGCATGTATATGTTTCCCCAGAAGACGCGCTTAAAAAGGACATGGTGCAGAAGTTCTTGAAGATTGATTGTGGGGAGAGCAGCCATCGAACGAGACCAACAATTCACAAGATTCCTGACAGCATAAAGCAACTTTTCCCTGATGATTATGAACCCAAATTCATATCGATAGGACCTCTACATCACCACAGGTTCGAGCTTAAGCAGATGGACCATATCAAATGGAAGTATCTCAGGGACTTGACCGGAAGATCCCATAAGACTATCCAGTCCCAAACGATCCAATTGGAGCAATTCATTGAGGCAATGCGACAACATGAGCAAGACGTGAGAAAACAGTACTCAGTGGACGTTGGCATGGACACGGGTGAGTTGGTGGAGGTGCTCGTTCTTGATGGTTGCTTCCTAATCGAGCTCTTCATCAAGCGAGCCACGGGTCCCATGGGCCCACCTTGGGCAGATGCTCACTGGAACTTGCCCATGTTAAGGAATGACCTGCTGCTCCTGGAGAATCAGATTCCCTTCTCTGTCTTGATTGCTCTGTTCAACATAGCATTCCCAGCAGGATTCCCTTGTCCACCCTCTAGAGATGAAGAGAATCCTACTCTTGGAATTTTGGATCTTGTCGTCCACTATATTAGCAGGGGGAAAACAAAGGCGAAAGACTTGGGGAAGGCACCTGGTCAAATACATCACCTCCTCCACCTGAATCACATTTGTCAATTGCATAACTTCAACACGGCTCCATTGCAAAATCTCTCTTCCCACACTCTCTTCAGTGTATCCACGAAGATTGTACGGGGATCCCTGGTCAATTGCTTATTCTTCTTTGCATCTCTGATTCTCATGTGCAAGCATCCGCGGTACCATTTCTCCAAGAGAGCCAAAGCCCCAAGGGCCATACCGTCGGCAAAGAATCTCAAGGAAGCAGGCATCAAGTTCAAGAAAAAGTTCGATGAATGTCTCTTGAACATATCATTTGATGAAGAAAGTGGAAATCTGGAAATACCCTCCATATATCTAAATCAGATGAGTATCTCCTTATTTCGTAACCTCATAGCCTTGGAGCAGTGTTGTCAAGGCGTCGAAAAATACTTTACGGCATATTTTAGTTTCATGGACAGCATTATCGACACCTCAGAAGATGTGGAGATACTTGCGAGGCACGGAATCATGCCTGCGACCAAGGATGTGGCAAATATCTTCGACAGTCTTTGCACCGGGTCTTCCTTGGATTATGAGAAGCAATATCTTGCTGATCTATACAAGCGAGTTAATACATATTGTGACTCAGATCTGCATAGGTGGAAGGCGGCGCTTGTGAACAACTACTTCCACAACCCATGGTCAGGTGCTTCGGTCATTGCAGCTATCATCCTTCTCCTTCTAACACTCGGAGCGACCATAGCAACGATTTGGCAAACTATATACTCCGTGAAATCATATCAGAAGCAATTCTAGCAGAGCCCCCATCTTTCTAATTATAGATCTAGTTCGTTCTTCACGCTGCTACCTTTTCGTTTTGTCTTTCCAGTTCTACCGTTAAATTTGCATGTGATCGTTTTATGTTTGGATGTATTAGATTAAATAGTATTTGATCAAATTCAAAATGATCAAGAAGCTATACATTAATTAGAACCTTTTTAATATAGCAACATAATCCGGAAGGTATGCTTAGGCATGATTCATGTGGAAGCCCAAGCAAAATATCTATGGAAGAAATAATGGCATAAGGTATAGAAACTCACACTCTTGTAGAAGAAAATGCAGTGATATCTCACGATTGACCCATAAAATACGCCCTTTAGAGGGCTTCTCCCGTGGTTTCATCTCGCTCCTCACGGAGTAGGGTTCCACGTAAAATCATGGTGTTCCATGTTTAACTTTTCCTTATTATGCTCTGTTTATCGTTTCCGCTTCCGCTTTTGATTTTTCTAACATATAGGATGCACTCCTAGATGGATCTATATAATTAAGTTGCCATGATCCATTTAAGTGTATGGTAAATTCCCATCTGATCGATTTAAAGGCATTATTCTCTTATTCAACTTCAATTTAATTTGTCAGAAACAAAATATCTATAATTTTCATGTCTTGGCATCATAGGATTCATACTTAAGAAAACCAACTAAATTTACACAAGCTGTTGCCTAATCATTTATATATGCATTACCAAAAAGATCTTCCTCGTGGAAATTAATTACCTTAAGAAACAAGCGATGTTTGATTCCGATGGATTTTGCATTTTAGGGATGCATCTGATCTTTATGGAAGCAGGTGGCACTTTGTCTATCACAATCAATGGAAAAGATTCTACCAAAACTCATTGTACGTTTTACGTAGCTGCACATCTACCCATTAAAACATTAAAAAGTTATGGATCTTTTATCAAAATCTCCACAAGCACGGCATCAACAAAAAAACCAGACCATCCCTCTCCAAGATCTAGTCATAATTAAGAGACTGTCTTGTAGATATCTTGAAATCCACTGACAAACAATCAAGAAACCTTTGAGCTTGGACGAGACATAGGATTCACTTACAGTATTGGCTAGACCGTGTTTGAGTGGCTTTTGTTAATTGCCTATAATAGATCGAATTGTGAGTATAACCAAACTGAATTAACAAAATTGGAGCGAGAACACCCTATGTTTGTGGACATTTGATTATGTTGATATCTTGGAACAATACCTTCAGGAAACGAAACCGATCATAGCTGCTTCTTTTCCTCTCCTCTTTCATAGCTGCTTAACTGCGTTTCTTTTCCATGTTATAGATTATGTGAGTAATTAATTGCTTTTCAAGATATCCATTAATGGATGTACTAAATTCGCACAGTTGCCTTTTCCATTACCTCCCTCGAATCATTTTCGGATGAAGTTCATCACGTAAACGAGGACTCCTTAGCCCGATCAGCGAGTCTGGAGGGATCTAGCCAGCTAGGGAGAGCTGATTTCCATCCACATGTTTAATTAGGTGGATCTTGTGGTCTAGTTAACGATGAACTTTCTAAATCCGGTGCTATGCTTGCTTCCTACTTTTTGCGTTGATTGTAGCATCTACATTTTTGTGTTGCACCCAACAAAACCCACAATTCCCCTGTGGAAGAGGACCATGATTTTAAAAAGGCATATTTATTCCCATAATCTTGAGTGGTTTCGTAATTACAATCATAAATCCACGTAGTCGTGAATTACACGAGAAATCCTGGATAGTCACTCCGTCTCACACTCATAACCCTCCGTTAGTTTACATTAACCCAACTATATCATTCGGTTAATCAAATACATGATTTATCCAACGGCTATTAATTTTTTTCAAAAAAATAAAAACTCCTAACCCCCTCCTTATTCCTTCTCCAACTCCTCACGCCCTCCCTCTCCCTTTCACCCCTCCACCTCCACCCTCCTCCTCTAGGCTGCCACCCTTCACCCTCCTCCTCCTGGTTGTTGGCTTCCCCACTTTGTCTCCTCCGTGACACGCTCTCACTCCCTCCTGCTCCATCCCCACCGACCACCTCCCCCTCTTCTTCCTCCTCCAACTCGCCCCTCCCCTTCCTATTTCTAAATCTGACGCTACGTTCGATCTGCTTTGCAAACAGCAGTTCTCTATAGATAAAAGCTCATTTTAATATTAGAAAATGAGGAAATTTGCCTCCAAAGAAAAAAATGAATTTATCTTGCATGTTTTGCTAGTAAGGATATCGTCCCCCCTAAAGCCCAGAGTACTTTGGCGAGTTCCTTTTTTAGTAAAATCGTAAAAAAAAAATGGAAGTTGAGTTTAACATGACTGATAGACAAAAAATAATTTTCCATTGTTTATAAGTTGAACATGTTCAAGATTTCGTTCTTGATATTCCTATTAAGGGGCTTGCAATGCATATGTCACCCATAGAATACCCGTACTATTTTCAAGTATTGCCTCATAATTCCTCTATTCTTAGCAGATGAGTCTTGCCCAGTATACCACATATCCTGCTTAGATGCTTTTGAAGAGCATGCCGCTCATTGTCGCAAACTCTCAGGTTTAAAATATAGATACGATTTTGCCAGGGATGTCCTTTATGATGTACTCAGGCATGCGGGGGTTGCTTCAAAAAAAGAAGCACCGGTGAATTTTTTGATTGATCTACAAGAGGAGAGATCGACACTTAGACCAGCAGATGTGTTAATATTTGAATGGCTGGAGGAAAACATGCATGTGTTTATTTGACTGAAGTTTCTCCATTGGTGGGTGATAAACGAGGGAAAATCCGAGGGTCGTATGGGAAACGAAATGGAGGTGGTCAGAACGATGGGAAGCGGATGATCATGCACAGAGGGGTTCGCCGGAGCTCAACTCCGGTGAACTACACGGATGGCTCGTTATGCTAATTTCACTAATCAAAACCTAAACTAAGCACGGAAAATGAAACCTACAACGAAATGCAATTAAAAAGGGTAAAAGAGACTGCTCTTATACCTGCTGTGATCGGCAGGGAGAAAGGTGTGTCGGAGCGCCGTTGTTGACCTCCCATTCTCCTTGCTCTGATGCTTCCAGTTGCGGAGGAGCCACTGCTGTCACTAGTGATTTACGCACACACACGAGGACACACATAAGGGCTCCAAGAGGGATCCAAAGATGAAGGCGGAAGGAGAGGCTTTATTTATAAACATTATGTTTGAGTGATCTTCGGCGGCAGTTATTGACGTGCTCGAGGCAGTTCGAGAGGATCTAATGATCCCGCAAGATAGACGGATGTGAAGTGGATGATTTTTGTGAAGCACTCGAGGTGAAAGGACCACATGGAGGCGTCAAAAAATCGGAGAAGAAGAGGGTCTCGAGGTTTTGACGGGAGTCAGAGCTGAAAGACATGAAGTTGACTGAAGTCAACAAATGAGGCGTGGTGATTGGTCCACGTATGCACATTATAGGACGAAATTGCATATTTATTAAAAAATAATTATTTAAAAATAGTAATTGATTTTATTAATTTTTGTTATAAAATAAAAAATATTTCATAATTTATGTAGTATTTTATGATGATTTTTATTTAATTTTTTGTGGTTTTTATTAGTAATTAATTTTTAGGGGTTTATTCATAGGTATATTCATCTATATTTTGACCAATTTATTTTTATTTTATATAATTTATTTTATCATTTTGTTTTTTTATTTTATATATTTATAACTTATTTTTATGTACACAAATATATTTTTATTATATTTTTGTGATAAAATTTGTATACTTAAATAAATAATGGTATGTAATATATAGGTATATGTATTGTATTTTTACCTATGTATATTTGTATTTTATTTTATTTTAATAGTTCTTTTAAGATTTTATTTTAGATTTATAATTTTAATAGAATATAAATGATATTTACAAGCTTATAAAGATATAAAAGGATGAAGAATGAGAGAATGGATTTTACTTTTGATTATATACATGTATTAGTATATGTATTTTACCTATGTTTTTTATAGACTCATTTTCTTTTATGTTTTCTTTGTGATTTTATTTTAGTTTTAGTATGTACATGTGTTATAAATAATATTTATAAAATTATCAAAATATAAAATTATAAAAGTAATAGAGAATAAATAAAATGAATATTTTAATCAGGTATACTGTACAATAGGGGTCTAAAACCTAACTTTCACCCCTTAACTCAAAAAAATAAGAAACCACCTTCATTAAATAACTTATTAAAAGTTATATACAATTAAATATGATTTTGATTTATTTTGATTGTTATTTGGGAGATATGAGTCTGAGAAGTTGGGATTTTGGGATCTTATTTAGACTGTAACTTTTACACTATATACTATTTTGTATGAACTCAATTTTGTATTTTTCTATATTTTATTATCTGCAACTTTCATGTATAATTTTTTTATTTGAGGTATAAAAAGTGAAAAATAGAATAGGTCCCGAAAATGAATAAAGAATGAGTTAATACAAAGGGATTTTATTGTATTTTGGGCCCTTATCTCCCCTAACCTTATTCATTGTCGGCCAAGTCAACAAGAAACCTAGGTCTCGGAATTTAGGGTCATAAAATATCTTTTATATTTTATTCATTTTCTTTTCTTTATTCTATAATTTTGGCATTAAAAAAGTATTTTATATACATTTTTGCACAACAATGCATGAATGTTAATTTGCCTAAATTAAATATATTTACATTCATTTATTAGGGTTTTAAGGCCAAAATGATAGAATAAAGGTGATGAAAGGGAGATTCATCACCCCCCATACTTACCTTTGCTAGTCCATAGCAAACACTTATGCAATAAATGCCGAGAAAAGCAAAGAAAATGAAAGGAAAGAAAATATATCTAGTTTAATCATCAAACTTATCTTCACAAAATTAAAGTTTAGAGTTAAAGTCGGCCTTTAGAATTTTAGTGTGGTCGAAACCTACTGGGAATCGGATTTGAAATCTAATAGCCTTCAAGAATCCCAAAACTCTACTGAAGTCTTCTCAATAGCCAGGTCAGAATACTTCGACTCATACACAAACCCTTATGACTATGAGTCTGACTCGTACATTGTAAGTGTAGTGGCTCCCATCAACTAAAATGACAAAGAGACTGACTTCTCTAGCATGGTAACCTAGTGATTCCTTAATCTAGCAACTCCTTCCTCGAGGATCAGGGTATTCCCTTCTAAGTTCAAGTGACAACCAGCACAAGAGGAGTGGGTGAAGAGAAGAATGGAAGGTAGAAAGTGTAACCACCTATCCGAGGATGCAAGACCAGTGTAGTCAAGTCATCTAGCTGCAGGCTCACAAGGTATGACTTTGAAGCTCAAGCTCGCTTATTGACTATACAATTATATACACTCCGGCAGACATTTTATTTTCAATTAGGCATGTCCACTTTTTGAAGTTTTTGCCTTAAAATATGTTTTTTTTTATTTTTTGGAATACTTATTTACAGCAGTGTTTACATAAGGAGTGTTTCCTCTTGAGCCAATAGACTATCCCTCTTTTGAAGCATTATTGCAACCCACACTCACATGTCTTTAGATATCTGTGCTACTGAACGGGTTGGGGTGCACTTCCCTCCCTAGACGAGGATAAAATTTTCCACTTGTGTGCGTTCATACCGACAAATCCAACCCCTTCACCACTCCAACTGAGTTGAGCCAAGTGAAAGGTGCAGGTGTCCAAGTTAGGTCATTATCAACAAGAGCCATGTGCGTGCTCCGAAGTATTTTACTTATGCAGTCAAGAATCCATTGAACCAAGTTTCTTGATCCTGAAAGAATTAAGTCAACTAGATCTGAAGTTCCTCAAATCCGGCTCCTATAAGATTCCTGTTATTAGGTAGATTTAAGGTCCAACCAAGCTCCAATCTTCGGAATTTACTTAGACTTGTTCAATTATCAAACTCAATCCGAAAAATGCTAATGCATGTAGAAAATGTTTTTATGATGAAATTTTCAATTATTTTGAACTTTTTATGGGCTTTTGAAAGAGATGATGCATATGTATTTTTTTGGTGTTTTTCAAAAATATTTTGTAAATATCTTTGGTATTTTTAGTTTCGTAAATTTTTTGGTTCCTTTTGAAAACAAAAGATTTTAGATAAAAAATAGGTACAAATATTTACATGGAGATGCATCTTATATTTACAAGAGTTAGGTTTTGAGAATTCACAAGGGGCAAGTGATCAATTTTGTAGAAATATATATACAATTTAATAAAGCACTTTAGTGTGACGCATATATTCCTAAAATTTATTTGAAAATATTTTGCCAACAAATTTTAAAAAATATAGTCCAAAATATTTTTTATAAATAAATTTTACAAACATTTACACACATTTGAAAATCATTTTTCAAAAGTTTTTCAAATAGTATATATAGATTTTTTTAAAATATATTTCAATTATTTTCCAAATATTTGCAAATTAATTTTCAAATATTTTTATTTCACACAAATAAAAGAAGTTTGGCAAAGAAAATAATTTTTACAAAAATTGAAAATATTGAACAAAATGTTTTCCAAATAGTTTTCATTTTTTTTCAAAAAGATTTTCAAACTAGTTTTCAAACTTGCAAAAAATATTTTTATCTTATGATTAATTAGTAAATAAAAAGAATTTGAGGAATAATATGCACCTTTTAGTAAGTGATTTTTAATGAATTTTATAGTATATTTAGCCATATTTTTTATTAAAAAAATACGAAAGTACAAGTTATGATTAAAATATATACATAGTATATATGACCCTCCTATACTTAGCTTGAGCTATGTCCTCATAGATCAAAGAGAAGGCATAACTTGTACTGAGTATAGGAAATCCTAATTAAAGACTAAATGACGAAACAAATGAACGAATGAGAAGTTGACCGTCCTTTCTATACTTGAGATCAAATATTTCCTCTACGACCCAGCAGACCCTATAAACGTTTTAAAAAGCCTTTACGACCTTCTGCATAATGTAATTACTCCATCAACCCTATAAATTACCCGAAGAACCCCCATACGCTTAAAACATATGACCCGGAGGGTTCATGGGGTAAGAGTTGGCAAGTTTACGGGGTCGATGGGGGAATTAGGTTGTTTCAAAGGTCGTGGATGTAATTGGCAAAGTTTATAGGGTCTGCTGGGTAAAAATCCCATAATTCTAAGTATAACAAACTGTACAAAAAGCAGGGAGGATCACGGGTGAGAATGAACAAATCTCAGCTGCAACTGTCTCCCCCTATACTTAGGGTAAGATATCCCTAAGTATAGACAAGAAGAGGAGATAGGGGAGATGATCAAAGAGTGAAATAAATCGGGGTGCACACCCCCCTATACTTAGGATAAAGTACGTCCTAAGTATAGAAAACAGACAAGAAGGAGAGATGCACACAGACATTTTTTTAATAGAAAACAGAGGTTGAAAACAAAAAAGAAGAAAAGTTAAAAGCTTAAAGGAAAAGTTTGTGAATTGCATCATCTGAGTATTTTGATGCGACTATTGTTGTGGATGTATTGTCAGAGCGCAGTACTTGAATAGAGTCAACAACGATCAAGAAAGTGTCATGCTTAAGGTAGGGTTTCAGTAGTTGACCGTTGACGACAAATGGTTGCGCGTAAGGAGACAATTCAGATATCGTAATGTTGCCATTGTCACACACTTCCCGAATTTGAAACGACCCTGTCTATTTACTTTTCAATTTGCCCAGGAAGATCTTCAACCTTGCATCGAATAACCACACTTTCTGACCAGCTTCGAATGTCTTACATATGATGTGCCGGTCATGCCAGTATTTCAAATTCTCCTTGTATATCAATGTGTTCTCATATGCATAGCCTTGAAATTCCTGGAGCCTGTTCAGATTATCTTTCCTTTTCTGACCACCTTGTTGTGAGTCCAAATTGTAAATGTCAACTTCCCATAATGATTTATGAATTACCTTCACTGATAGGTGGCATGGCTTTCCATATACAAGACGATAGGGTGACATGCCCAACAAAGACTTGTAAGCTATTCGATATGCCTAAAGGATTGAGTCCAAGATATGAGACCAATTTTTCCTGTCTGGCTTGACAAGCTTCTGAAGTATCATCTTGATTTCTCTGTTGGATAGTTCTGCCATACCATTAGTCTGAGGATAGTAAGGAGATGCCACACGGTGCTCGATGTCGTACTCCTTCGTTAATTTCTTGACCTCTATTAATGAAGTGACTACCCCTGTCTGATATAAGTATCTTCGGAATCCCGAACTGCGAGATTATGTTCTCTTTCAGAAAGCGACAAACTATACGGTTGTCTGCAGCTCGAGCGGGGATGGCTTCAACCCAACAACTCACATAATCAACGACAAGAAGGATGTGCTCGTATCCCTGACTGTTGGGAAAAGGTCCCATGAAATTGATGCCCTAATCATCGAATACATTAAAATTTTGAATGATGTTTAGGGGCATGGAATATTTAGCTGTGAGGGTGCCTTTCAGTCACTGACAGTCAGTACATCGTTTGACCATCATTCACGCTCTATTCTTCCTCATAAAAAACAACATCCCCTTACAACTAAATGGATTTTGCATTTCCAGTCACATGTGCAATATCATGGGAAATGGATGCATTCATGATGTAAAGATTGTTGTTATACTTCTTATCACGAGCAACAATCAAGGATCCCCGAGTAAGCTTACATTGCCTGCCAGCAAAAGTGTTAAGGTATCATTTATTATCAAGCTTGCCTGCAGAAATGAGATTAAAGTGAATGTCTGGTGCATGCCTCGCATTTTTTAGCATTAACACTGCACTATTGGCATTCCTCAATGCAATATTGCCAATGCCAACAACAGGGACAAATAATCACTCCCCGTCTTTAAAGTGCCAAAATCTGAAGCTGTATATGAAGAGAAAAACTCTCTCTCAGATGTAACACGTAGAGCAGATCCGCTATCAACAAGGCAAGAAGTACCTTCCTGTGCAACATTTACCATCTCCTCATCACCAACAATGAGGAGTTCATCCTATGCAGCTATAACAACTTGTTTATTCTTTTTCTCTTGCTTATCGCGACCATTCTTGTTATCTCTCTTGAACTGGAAGAAATACTTCTTCATGTACCATTTCTTCTTCTAATAGTGGCACTCCATATTCTGATATCTAGATTTGTACTTGCTTCTGCCATTATCTCTACCCGTATCAGTGTTGGCTCAGCTCCTCCCCCTACTCTCTGTGACAAGTACCTTTGAATGTGAAGAGCTTCCTTAGATTTTTCTTTGCATCTCCTCATTGAGAATGTCAGACTTGACTGTCTCCAAAGAAACGACCCCATTGACTGCAGAATTCGTAAGTGAGACTCTTAAAGTCTTCCATTAATCTGTTTAGTAGCAAGCAGTAACAGTCCCAACATCTCATCTTCAAATTCTATCCCTATACTCGTCAACTGACTGGTACTTTCTTAGAATTCATTTAGAAAAATCTAGTATAGAGCTGCCTTCATTGAACCTCAAGTTCACTAATCTCTTTAGAAGAAATAGTTTGTTACTTCCCATCTTCGAGACGTAAAAATTTTCCAACTCCAACCACAAACTTGTAGAACAACTTTCATCTTAGATATGTTTATAGACATTCTTATCAATAAACCGTCTTATGAAGTCACAAACCTGCTCGTGTTCAAACTCTCATTCCTCATTGGTTTTGGTTTCAGACTTCTACATCGAGAACACCGGAAGGTGTATAACATTCACATATGAAAGATACTTCATATTGTTCTTCCACAAATTGTAATTAATCCTATTAAACTAATCATCATGCTCGAACCAAACTTCATCTTGGAATCCACCACTAAACTGTACTCTTATACCACTTGTTGGGAACAAATTCCCTGTATATATCAAGTTGCGAAAAATTATCAAAGTTGAAAAGCGGATCCTCCACGATATATCACTATAAGTATGAGGAAAATACTGCAATGAAAAGCCCTTAATGTAAGGGAAAAACTACAGGGTTGATCGCAACCCAAAATCGAGTACTATAATCGAAGTAATCTCCATGAGGGCTTACAAATCACCAAACAATGGAGAATAATAGAGAGGAGAAATATCACCCAATGGTAAATCTATTTCCAAACTGTAGGAAAGAATGCTAAAGAAGAACTGCTCCAAAGGTTATGAAGGATATGGAGAAATCCTCAAGCGCATCACGGAAGCGTGAGCGTCGTATCGGATACAACGGAGAACGACTAGTCGTACTAGTTGTTCGGTGCAACAGAATTTAAAAATTTTATTCGATGAAACCACATGATCCAAGAACAATTCTCGGATCGTTTCATCTATAACCACAACAAGTATAATGCAATACCTCTTGAAGCGTGGTTGATCGAGTCCCTAAGAGAAGAGACCTCCTGTCTCAAGTCCGATCGTCGGAGAGATTGCTTGCGAGCGCAGGGATGAACCGCAGTGTCCTCGCAATCCAAGAAGTTGATCCAAGCACGGTTGCTCCCGATCTCGTTGCACGAGATCGAATGTCTCCTTCATGAGCGAAGCACTCCAAGTAGACGGAGAACCGCAGAGCATCGAAGCGGCAGCACGATGGCGCAGGCGTCGACGATTCTCTCCACCAAAGTATGGTGGACGGCCACCAAGAAGAGAGAGAGAGGGTTGTCGAGTATGGAGAAAGAGAGAGAGAGAGAGAGATGTGTGCTACAATAGCATGTAAAGAGAGAGCAAAGTATGTCTCTCTATTTATAGGGTTTTGGGATCCATGGATCTCAATCCATGTGACATATAAAATCAATGGATAAGATTGATTTATGTCAATCCAATGGTCAAGATTGTTGTTGGAAAAAACCCTACAACTTGTGATTTAATTTTGATAAAATATATTTGATAAATCAAATAAATATTAATACCAAATTAAATCAATCAAATAAGGAGAGAGAATGCAAAGGAGATCAACCTTCCCCTTTAGAGGGAGGTGACGGCCACCAATCCCACAAGGGATTTGGTGCCGCCCCCTCCTTTCCTAATGGGAGGGCAATCTCATGGATTCCCATGAGATTGCACATCTCCTTGATTTTCTCTCTACTTATTTTCCAACAACTATTTGTTGGTATTTTAATTCACCAAGATAATTCTCAATTAATTTTTGGGAATATTGCAATCTTGACATTGGAATATTGTGAATCATATTCATAACCCAAAACAAAATGTAATTTACATTTTCAATTAATTAGACAATGTGTATCCAATACACATTAATAATTAATCTACTAATATAAATATATTTAACTCTCTCTAATATATTATAAATCACATTTATAATATATTATGAATAATTGGATATTACTATCCACATTATTATTATCCATAATAATTAAATCATATTTAATTATATTGGATAATTTCTCATACATCATGATAATTAACTCATATTTAATTATCAACTTCTCTTTGCTTAGATCTTATGGAATTGTTCTTAAACCATTTAAGAACAATGCTATTTCTCCTCAGATACTTGGAGATAAGGACAGGGTGATTGTATTGTTCCACGTATAGTGACTTGGATATTGAGATCACATCTTAAATCCAGATCCCATGGACCTCTCATAGAGGCTTGATTAAATCAAGACCGTAAACCTAACCTTCTCATTACATCTGAATCTCATTCAGATCAATGTCCAGTAAATGGACTAAGGTTAGGTCACTTCTCTGATGAGAGGAGTCACTAAAATCCGGACCTGTTTCATCACTCCCTCGGAATGAAAGCATCATGGTTATACAATCGTTTATGATCAAATCGCCCTTCAGGTATTCCCAATACCCGCACATCCTGCATACTAGAAGACTCATGATCATCATGAAGATATAGATCACTTTTACATTGTCATCTTCATAGTCTGATCATTAAGTTTCTCAATCTTGGTCCTTGGGATATGGTACAGATCATATGCTTTCACAAAGCATATATCTTACCTCAAATTCATATCATGCTTCCAAAGCATGATGACCATGCATGGAATTTGGTCAATCCCAATATCTCATGAGTGAGCTCATGTCTCCCGGTTCACAAGTGAACCTGTATGATCCCTTTGAGAGATCATATTACTCTTATGCCCTTACATGCACACCAGCTCGCCGGTGTATAGACCTTGATTAGGTCATCAACCTATTGGTCTGCCAAATGTACATACTCAGACATATAGTAATACATCTGTCTCTGGTCAGAGGATGTTTTCCTGTGATGTGACAGTATTCATCATAGGTCTTTGGTTATCTCGATCTCGTTAAGTCAACCCATTGACTCAACTAACCTGATACCTCCGAATCAATATTCCCATGCAGAGGACCTGCATCAGGAGGTCGATCAGATATCAGTCTAATGAGATAGGATTGCCATCTCCCACTTAGACTGGAGATCACTACTTGTCAATCATTGATGATGCTTGATGAGTCCTCTGTCTAACTCCTTAAATATTCATCCAAGCATCAGCCTCTATGATTCACTTAATGAATCAACAGTTGTATGATTATCAAGTTGGCCATGGTACATAACCCTTATTGTACAGAGGGACCTTATAGTGCATTCATTCATTCAATATCAGAAAGGGAGTGAAACAAAAAAATCAATAACTTTTATTGATAAATCATTTATTACAATAACATTTATTGTAGGAATGGTTCGTCTCGGGCTCACATTGTTAACAGGTTACTCACTCCAAACTCCGCGGTAACCACGAACCTTCTTTCTTCTTCCTTTATCTCTTATTTCGTTCTTGTGCTAGGAAAGCTTGTCTTGAGATGATCATGATATGTACCCCATACACTATATTTATACTCCATTGAGATGATCAAATAAAGAAACATGAATTCCTACTTTCAATAGGATCATGAAAATATGACTCTTAATCCTAAAAGATAATTGATCTTTCTTTTTTCAAATAAGACTATCAATGTCCTATATATATAGATGAGTGATCCTATGAGAACAAAAAAATGTGAGAGCATGAGAGCATGCATTCTGGACCACATGATTCTGTTTTCTCTCTCCTGGTTGGATCATGTGGTCCAGAATGCATGCTCTCATACTCTCACAGGTTTTGGCTCTCATAAGATCACTCCTCTCTCTCTCTATATATATAGAGAGAGGGCGATCCTATGAGATGGGATTTTGGTGAGATGGTGAGATGGGAGATTCTAGACCACTAGTTTCAATCAGGAGAGAGACAGACAAGAGAGAGAAGACAGAAATTAGTGGTCTAGAATCTCCCATCTCACCATCTCACAAAATCCCATCTCATAGGATCACTCATATATATATATATATATAGAGAGAGAGAGAGTAGAAGAATCCATCCAAGAGATCCTTATAAGATATCTTTATTCCTCTATCTTCTAACTTTGTCATCGACTTTTTTATGGCATCTTCGACCTGCGGAGCTCCATCTATCGTCATAAATGGTGTATGCGTTGTTTTCATCCCCATAATTTCCTGCAAGAAAGCAATCCATAACGAGATTTTTTTTAAAATAATTACTAATTTAATCTTAATTAAATGAATATGTATGGAAATAAAAAAATTAAAAATTTAGATATAAATCAGCACCTGAGGTGTCAATTTGGAGAGAATACCCAAAACGACACCTAAGTGCCGATTTGAGTAGGGACTTTTGCACCCTTCTCCTACCATTTTGCATCCATGCCCTATCTCAAAAGTTATAGATAGAATAACCCTCCCATTTATACTATTAAAAGTAACTATATTTAAAGGTACTCCTTCACTTCATGCATTCATTTTTATAATCTCAATAAAATTAGTTAGTTTTTTATTTCATAATTATGGTAGCAGATACTAACTTTTTGACGTTATATAACATACATACTTTAAATTTATTGTTATATAGATATATATTCATTTATTTTGACGTATATGGATAATGGTAAAAAAATAAGGTTAATTTTTTGCGAATGTAGACATGAATTTGATAGTTTTCATTTTTTTGATATGGATATATACATAATTATATAACTTTTTTGGATATAGTTATGGATATCTTTGAGATATACTTAGATATTTTCAAGAGTTATGTATTGTCTATATAAAAATGTGACAAAATAAAAATGATATTAGCATTTTTCTATACAAACATATAACTAATACTTATTTCCATGTCTATATCAGAAAAAGGAAAATGATATCTGGATTTATATTGGTTTCCGTAAATATGAAAATGTATCAGATGGATACAATTTATCTGATCTCTTTGTTACAAAATAAAAGTGATATATATTTGTTTCAATATATGTAAAAATAATTTAAACTTCTTTTATTTTATATATCCACATTCGTTAGAAAATTAACATTCATATCCATCAAAATAAAAACACATATCAATATTCACCTAAATTGTATACGATAGTGTGTGTAAAAAATCCGATCTTGTTGTTTTGATGGGAGATAATAAGCATAAATGAACTTGCACAAAATATTTATACGTATCCAAATATCTATTTCCGTTACCATAATTATGAAATTAAGAACTAATTATTTTTTATTAAGATTATAGAAATGAATGCATGAAGTGAAATAGTATCTTTAAATATAGTTACCTTTAATAGTTAAATGAGAGGTTTATTTGTATCAATAATTTTTGGCATAGGACATGGATGCAAAATGGGATGAGAAGAGTGAAAAAGTCCCTACTCAAATCGGCATTTGAGGCGTTTCTCTCCAAATAGACACCTCAGTACCGATTTATGCCTAAATTTTTAATTTTTTTTATTTCCATACTTATTTATTCAATTAAGATTAAATAAATATTTATTTTTTTAAAAAGTCCATCCATAACATCATATATAAAAGAAGACGTCACTATTTTTCTCTGCTTTCGTGATGGAAGCAAAAAAACGTAAAAAATAACAACGATTTCAAAGTAACCTCTATATCTCCAGTAAGGATACCTTCAGACCTTCTTCCTGCTTCTCAAGCTCTCCACCTACGACTTTTCTGAGGTGCTGCTCTCCATGGACGATTCAGCTTGGTGCTTCTTCCTATATTCTAGCCCGTTATTGAGGAGAAAGCCCAAGGGCGGACGGTGGTGCAGAGCCTGACGAGGAGTACCGGCTGAGGAGTTTCGGTGGCCCGGAGCCATCGCTCGGAGGTCAATCTCTCATGGCCGGGCTCGATAAAGCTTGAGACGAGCCCCTCAAGCTCGTTAAGGAAAATGGATAATTTTTGGTGGAAAAATGTTTTGTGTAGATTCGAAATTGAGACCTGCTTTATCAAAAATTGTATTCCTTACCAGTAGGCCGTTATGCAAGTTGTGTATAAAATCTTAATTATAATATATATTGTAACATTATATTTGCTTATAAAAAAATTACTAATTTTCTAATACATGGGCAGGGGGCAAATGTGTGGGGAATGAGATTTGAGAATTGGGATATGATTCGTGAGAGGGTCAAAGTTAGTGGATGGAAAATTGCAAAGGGCTAATTTTATTTTATTTGTATTATGTATAAATATATAAATAATATATATATATGGAAAAATGTTTATGCCCTCTTGGGGAGCTAACTTAGTTCCCTCCGCCCCTTTTTCACAAATTTTTTTATTTTTTTTGAAATCTAAAATGTGTAAATTCATTATTAAATCCCTATATCGTGTCATTCAAATTTTATATGAAACAGAGACTCCTACAACCTCCATCTAAACGGGGTCGATTTAAAAAATCCTGTTACCGTTAAAAAATGACTGTCTGTATGGAGGTCGTATGAGTCTCTATTTCGCACGAAATTTGAATAACATAATATAAGGATATAGTGATGAATATTCATGGAAGAAATTTTCAAAAAATTAAAAATGGTGAAAATGGGACGGGAGGAGCCAAGTTAGCTCCCCCTAGGGGCAGCCCCATTTACCCCTTTATATATAGATATAGGAAAAGGGGAGGCTGAGCCGGGTTGCTCTCCGCATGTCGGCTACCTCCTTTCCCCACAGCTCCGTTGCACAACGTGCCTCTCCTCTCCACCGCGTGTTCGCCACCACCGCCCCTCTCTTCCTCCGAAGCTTGCTTGACCTGTTGTTGTCGAGGAAGAACCACTCTCTCCCGCAACCCTTGCTCTCCCTCTGCCGCATGCTCCCCACTGCCACCCTTATCCTCCCAACACGTAGGCGTCAACGGACTCTATGTTCTCCTAGTAGAAGGAGTTGTTGATGGCACCCTAATAGGTTCCGATGAACCTGGACTGGTGCTTGGCCCTTGGGCACATGAAGTTTTCGGGCATTCCTATAACGAGGACGGCCTTCATTGTTGAGGAACTCAATCAATGCAGTTACTGCAGCTTCTAAACTTTATCTGTTGCTAAATCTGGGAGTTGTAATTGGGAATAAATTAAAAATTTAAAATGTAGTAAGCTCTGTATGTCGACTAAATTGTAAAAATTATCTTGATAACAAAGATGTTTTGTATTAAAATCTATAGCGAGCTATTTTCTGTATTAAAATCTACAGCTAACTTTACGGCGCAGGCAAACCGATATGTATATGTATGTCCGTAGGAATATACATGTATGGAGGTCACAAACTGACCATGGAGCGATCAAGAAGGGGACATGTTCCTTGCTGAATGTGGAACGGGGACAGTAGGCATATTGTAGTTGATGCTTATATATACCGATTTGGTCTTCTTGAGAGTTGTATAGATGTCGTTGGAAATCAGTAATGTGAAATGACGACAAACTATTAAAAAGGTGAAACTCTCATCGAAGAAAGCAATAATGTTGCTATATTGAATGGCATCGACGAACCTGATAAAACCAATAAATTACACAATATATTTATGAGGAAAATATCTTCACTAAGTTGAGCAGAACACTTTTCTAAATATCTTATGTTTCCAATCTTCTCTAACTCTTTTTAA
Source organism: Ottelia alismoides (assembly GCA_037367405.1). Classification (NCBI taxonomy): domain Eukaryota; kingdom Viridiplantae; phylum Streptophyta; class Magnoliopsida; order Alismatales; family Hydrocharitaceae; genus Ottelia; species Ottelia alismoides. Next base: position 265,232 of record JAZKJV010010769.1, on the reverse strand, counting down.
TTTGCATTCAACTTTTAATTATCAATGCTTTGTTATCCACCATGGGATTCGAGAATGTGTTCCTGTTAGAAACTTTCTATTTATCTCATATTTTATTCTAGATTTCTCTTTAATTAAAGAAATAACCATTCAAATGATCAAAAGGAACAACCTGACTATGTTAAAGACAAAATAAGTTGAAGTTTCAAATATGCAGTGTTTCGTGGAGAGTTTTTAGATAGGATTATTCTTTCTAAAATAGAAATGATAATCATGAAGAAGACACCGGAAAGGTAGTTTCCTTTAGAAGAACGAACTATTTTAGACCATTAACGTTTTAGAACAATGCACACTACCAATGTCCAGATTGCGTTAAAAAAATGAAATATCTAATTTGTGGGCTTGAGTCATATTACATCTTCAAAAAAGTCAATAATTCTTGCGAAGGATTGAGGTAGATATAGCAGAGACCATCATATTGTTCTTAAATGCGACATCCACTTCCATCAGGAAATCAAAGAGAGCAGTACATTATATTCCAGTTCTCATTTTGCCAATATGCAAAATAATATTTTCATTATGTCATAATTATATCTCTCACATCAAATCGATTCGAGGATGGAGCATGCTTATGTGGACGTAAGATAAATTTCCTCACTTTATTTTGTCCAGGAATTGAATTCGGATATGGGATTGTTAAGAGATTTTTTTAAAATGTCATAGTAAAATAGAGACTTGTATACTTGCGTCAATTAGCAAGGAGATGGCCCAAGTCTTCACAAGGATGTTCACATAGCTAGCATTGAAAGTCACGTCCGGGGTTCAGCTGGTGATCAATAATTCTAGCGGGTTACAGGAGTTTGGCAACCTCCATATTTATAAGGCAATATGTGACCAAAGATTGTCATCATTTCTATGGCATTTTGCTTGAGGATATGCGACTAGAGACTGTTATCATTTCTAAAAATCTCCAGAGTAATTTCAGTAGTAGAGTTTCATCTTCTTGTTTGTATCAGCGAACTCAAATACCAGTATATATTTTGGAAAGGTAATATCTTTCCAAGTTTTAATATAACAAAGCTCAAAATCTGACTCAAATTCTCGTAACAAATCTCTGCTTATATCGTGTCTAGATAGTGACATGTTCTGGATAGGTCTAGAGAACAAGAGATCAACTGTATGTGAAAAGGCACAAGACATCAGCTGCAAATCGGTAGATGACAGCTTATTTCTCTAAATTTAACCACTTAGACTGAATCCATCCAATATCATCAACATTGCAAGAGGTGAGGTATTAGACCATTATATTTCGATGAGGAATATTTAGATTTGCACTTCTGTCAAAAACCAAAGAGGATGGCAGATGTCTCAGAGATCAGACGATTGCACCTCTTCTATGCATTGAGGACAAGTTGAGGAAAAACCACATCTGCCCACTGTGTGAGAGAGTTGGGAGGTGGAGAGGGGCGGTGGTGGGGAGCACTGGGAGGGGGAGAGCGACGGCTCCTCAATCCCGGTAGGTCGAGCTTGGGAGGAGGAAAGGGACGATGGTGGAGGGGAGCACGCAGTGGAGGGGGGACACCGTGTGCGAAGGGATGGTGGAGGAAGGAGGCTTCCGGCACAGGGAGAGCGAGGGTTGGGAGGGGAGAGGCGAGGGTTGCGGGAGGCGAGTGAGGGACTTGGGAGGGGCATGTGCGGGGAAGAGGTTTGGGCAGTGTAGTATACACCATCCATCTCGTTTCGATCCAACGGTGGCTAGGCTGGGTGCAGCCAATTGGCTGCACCACCCGGCTCAGCCTCCCCTTATATATATATATATATATATATATATATATATATATATATATATTATGGGAAAAGGGAAGCTACACCGGGGGGTGCAGCCAACTAGCTACACCCGGCTATTTTTCTCATTGATTTTTGATTTTTTTGAAGGAAACTTATGGGGGATTTACTTAGTTTATTGTGTGGGATATGTGTTTCAAATTTCATGTAAAACAAACGCTCCTAAAATGCCCATCTAGATATGGTCAATTTCAATAATTCTGAGACCGTTAAAATGTGATATCCTTGATGGATATGATAGAAATGTCGAATTTAGTTGAAATTAGTATGATATTATGGTGATATATAGTGATATAAATCCCCCTAGGTTTCATTTCAATAACACAAAAAATCAATTAAAAAAATGGCCGGGTGCAGCTAGTTAGCTACACCCCCGGGTGCAGCTTCCCCAGCCCCTATATATATATATATATATATATATATATGATATCTTTCAAATAAGACATGGTCCTTCCATCTTTAAGGAAGGCCAACGATCTCATGCATCCATATTCAATCCTTCGGTTGTTATTAAAGGCATATTATAATTATAATTTAATTAACCAAAAACCCATTTTGGTCATTGTTCATTATCTAAATATAGTATGTAACAACCCAATTAATCTCCTCATTAATCTCTCTCCCAATCTTTCCAAAAATCCCAGGCGTACATCTAAAATAGCTCATTAACTCTCTCATATTTCCATTCATTTCATAATCTCGCATGCAAAGAAAATGGAAGGAGGAGGACGTCGACCGCGGGAGGAAGAGGAGGATGTCGACCGCTGCTCGTCTCCATCTCCACCGTCGCTCGTCGCTCATCTCCATCGTCGCTTGTCTCCATCGTGCGCACGTCACATGTCTCGTCTCTGTCGTCTTCACAGGTTTGTCATCCTCTTCGTCATCTTCGTCTCCATCTTCACTGTCAACATGGCCGGCGGGTGGTTCTTCGCACCCTTCATCGACGTCTTCAACGTCGGCATGGAGCTCGGTGTTATCTTCGTCCTCACATGGACAACTACGCATGGTCGACATGAAGTTCTTCATCCCTTCGTATTCGTCTTCAACATCGACATGGAGCAGTTAACGATGTCATTCGCGTCGTCATCAACAAGGTGGAAGTGGGCGACACAGATTTGTTACGTAGAAATACATTTTTCGTTTGTATTATACAATATCGATGTATGTTATACAAATTTGATGTGTATTGTACATATTTGATATGTATTTTACATAACAATTTCGTGCGAATGAAATTGTCATTTTTTTATATATCTTGTATATTTGATATGTATTACACATTTTGAATGTGCATTATACATTGTGGATGAGTATTGTAAATATATGGTTGTATTTTACTTATGGATTTAGCGTGAATGTCTACTGCATTTTTACAAAGAACAATATAAAATTTATTATACAAAAAATCATATAATCGTTACAAAGAAGCACACATTAATTGCTAATGTTAATTGTATTCTACAAAGAACCAAACCAAATTTACAAATAGCTGATTAATTTTGAAGGAACCACAGTAAATACAAAAAACATGCAATCGTTACAAAAGGAACTGCAGATTCTACAAAAAAACACATTAGGATACAAACATTGTCCCACATAACGTCGTCCAGTACAAACAAGACATTTTCTAATTATGATATTGCGAAAAATACCAAAAATAAAAATAACTAAATTTAGTATTTCGGAATATTAATTAGTGTGCATAATTAATGCAAAAGTTGATGACCAAAATGCCCTTTTGAGCACATAAATTGATGATGTCGTTAGATTTGAATCTAATGGCTAGGATCGTTGGCCTTCCATAAGGATGGAATGACCAAGTCCTATTTGAAAGACCCCCTATATATATAAAGAGAGAGAGAGAGAGGGAGAGAGGGAGAGAGATGAAAGGGAGCCTACTTTGTGAAGTATCTAACTTACCTATTTCACATTTCACTTTTTACAAATTTTTTATTTTTTAAAAAAATGTTACCGTGGATTTTCATAATTATATCCCTCTAATATGTCATTCAAATTTCATCAGAAACGGAGACTCCTACGGCCTTCATCTAGAACATGTAAAATACAGCAAATCTGTGACCGTTAAAAAATGACTGTCTGGATGGAGGCCGTATGAGTCTCTGTTTCTGACGAAATTTGAATGACATATTAGAGGGATATAATTATGAAAACTCATGGTAGCATTTTTGAAAAAAAAATAAAAAAAATTGCAAAAAATGAAATGTGAAGTAGGTAAGTTACCTACTTCACAAAGTAGGCTCCCTTTCCTATATATATATATATATATATATATATATATATATATATTCAACCCCAGCATCTCCGTTAAGCTGGGCTCGAGCTTGGCTCGTTAAGCTATCGAGCCCAAAATTCTAGCTCGGGCTCGGCTCAATAGCCTAATGAGCCGGACTCACGAGACTTTATTGAACCGAGCTCGAGCCTGGCTCATCGAGCCGTGACTCAATAGTCAGCACTATCTGTAGTGTGTCTGCTTAATAGATGTTATGATATGGATGGATAGGATTTAAATCATAAAGTTGGATTCTGAAAGTAAAAAAATATACATTATATATCAGCCCCAGCATCTCCGTTTTCCATCGGATTTTACTCTTCAAAATTATGAATGGAATCTTTTTATTTGGGGAAAAAGTCGAAAAAAATTAACGTAGAATACTAGGAATTTAGGTGATTAGTTATTAATTGATGAATATAATAAAATAGAAAGATACTTATATATGTTGTCATTGTGATTGGCTTAATTGTAAATGCTGCGAATCACGGAAACACGTACAAACAAGATTAATCATGCAAGCATGACGATATCCAAATTTACAAGGTTTACTTATAATTTGGCTACGTCCTTGTACGGTGGCGATTGATTTCACTATGTGGAAAAGAAAATATAGAGGATATCGAGAGCCTTAACTCTATGTCAGTTTATATATTACTCATATACATTCAGATCCTTGAACCAGTGTATTCATATACTTGAATAAAAACAGAACCGTAACTAAAAATTTCGCAGCAATACTCCCATCTTGTTGGGTATGATACGGGAGGAAGGGTGCATACGCCGATTCTTCAATTGCAATCAGATGGTTAAAATTTAAGGCGTGTCAAAAGTAAACTTTTTTACAACTCAAAGACCTATTGGTAAGTATTAGGGTGCGTCGTTCTGGGCAATGTCAAAATCAAAACCGATAGATCTACCTCCAATAAATTTGATAACAATAGCAGGGAAGAGTGCCAGCATGATGAGTAGTTTGGACGATACACATCGGGCAGGTTGTCCAATAAATGATGAACCCACGTCCCAATCAGATTTTTAAAAGATAAAGGACCATGAATAAAACATCAGTCGAACATCGGAGAGCAGACATCTGATCCCGTGGAAGGAGAGCAGATTTGTTTTCCATTTCTCTCTTAATTAAGGTGAGTTTCTCCTTCTCCTCTCCTTTTTAACTGCTGCTTAATATTTGTTGAGATCACTTCTTTTCCATTTCCTCAAACTATATATGTATGTTTTGTGTGAATAATTAACTGTTTTCTAAGATATCCAACAATGGGATGTGATCATGTGACCATGAATTCATGAAATTGCCTTTGCATTGGTAAATGTCACTTAAGGGTCATAGTTAACATCATGTCGAGATGCTAAACAGTCTCTTCGATACTCCGATATCTTACAGAATCCATTTCAAGACCTCCTCTCGTATCATTACAGATTTCAAGTGGCTTACGTAGGATTGGGAGTCCACCTGTTTAATTAGGAGAATCTGTCTGCATTACGTGCCATATAAACACCTTCGAATCAGTGCTTGTATTGGTTTCTTAACTTTTTGTTTGTTTGTTTGGTCTATATTTATTTCTGTTGTCCACAAGAAAACCCACAATTCCCATTTCAGAGAGAGAGAGAAAGAGGCACCCTGATAAAAAATGAACCGTGGTTTATCTTCCATTAGAAATTTAGAAGTCCTCTTCCACGGCATTGTCATCAGATCTGCTACTATGTAAATTTGTGCATCGGGTTGGATCAGTTTGACCAATTATTTATTAAAATAATTGTAGACCTACACAAATCAATCACACCATTAACAAAGGAATTTATGTGGAAAATCCTAAATGAGGGTTTACTTGTAACTTTATATAAGTTACTAGAGTTATGATATTATTTACTTAAGCTTAAATATATACAGTACTAGAGCTTGGATATAAATTATTTACTGAAGCTTTTTTTTATTACTCAAGCCGCTGAAGAACACTTACTGATGAAGCGTACTTATCCCATCTCTTAATGACACACATATATAGGGTTTAATGTGGCTCCTCCCTTGGTTGCCCCCACGCTATTTTTTTTGATGATTTTTTTGTATTTTTGAAAAATACTGTCATGTATTTTCATCACTGTATGTCTCTAATATGTCATTACAATTTCATCTAAAACATAGAATCACATGGCCTCAATCTAGAACAGGTCAATTATACCAATTCTAATACCGATAAAATTACATGTTCTATATGGAGGACATACGAGTCTCTGTTTCCGATGAAATTATAATGATACATTGGAGGAATATAGTGATGAAAATACATGATGGAATTTAAAAAAAAAACACTGAAAAATGGTGCATGTGCAGCCAATGGGGCAACCACATTAAGCACATATATATAGGGAAAAATAGGGCTTCCTCTCAAGGGAGCTAACCCCCACCCCTCGTGCCCCATTTTTCCCATTTATATTTTTTTTGAAAATTTTCTTCATGGAATTTCATCACTATATCCCTATATTATTTCATTCAAGTTCCGTGCGAAACAGATTCTCTTACTGCATCCATCTAGACAGTCATTTTTTAACAATTGTAGAAATGCTGAAATTGATCCCGTCTGGACGGAGGTCGTATGTATCTTTGTTTCGTACAAAATTTGAATAACATAATATAGTTTGATGATAATCCACAGAAAAAATTCAAAAAAATAAAAAATGGGGAGGGGGAGCCAAGTTAGCTCCCCCTAGGGGCCCGCCCCATTTAACGCATATATGGGTTTAATGTGGCTCCCCCCCGCGTCTTATTCCGGTGAATTTTTTTGTTTTTGTTTTGCAAAATAGTGCCATGTATATTCATGACTATATCCCTCTAATATGTCATTCCATTTTCATCAGAAACAGAGACTAACAAGCCCTACATCTAGAACATGCATTTTTAACGATCTTAGAATTGATGTAATCGACATGTTCTAACTGGAGGGCATAAGAGCCTCTGTTTCTGACAAAATTGGAATGACATATTAGAGGGATATAATGATGAATATAAATGACAGTATTTTACAAAAAAAATCGCCAGAATATGCTGCATGGGCAGCCCATTAAATCTTTTATATATAAATGATTTTTATCCAATGGGTCCTATGTCCATTTGAGTTTTGGTGTGCCTCTAATTTCAGCCATAATATATATAAGTATGTATGTGTGTGTGTGTGTGTGTGTTTGTTTGTGTGTGTGTGTGTATGTAGATATATAGAGGTTGGAGAGCTTGCACCATGATGCATGGAACTTTACATGCACCGATATCATAAATGAACATTTTTTTAAAATGAATTCTTAGGGGATTTACTTAGACCTATTAGTCGAATATGTGTTCCAAATTGCGTATAAAACCGACATTCCTAACTTGTTAATCTCGATGAGCAAAATATCAGCTATTCTGAGATCGTTAAAATGTCTCAGTCTTGATGGATGGGTTAGGAGTCTTGAATTAAGTTGATTTTTAAATGACGTCATGGTGATATATAGTGATCAAAATCCCACATGATTTCATTTCAAAAAAATATCAAAAGTTGGGCGTTTATGGCACCGGAGCATGTAAAGTTACATGCACCATGGTGCAATCTCCCCAACCTCATATATATATATATATATATATATATATATATATATATATATATATATATATATATATATAAGGACCCCTTCAGATGAGGTGGGGTCTCACCATAATTGTGATGAGCCATCAATGACATGCGTTGGATTGAAAGGTTGTGGATGTGATTAAAATCACTAAAATATTAAGGATGATTTTGAGTTATCTCATTTCCTAAAATGTAGGATTCAACGGTGCATGTTATTAGGGATGAGTAATAACAAGTTTCCTACATTTTAGGAATGCAATTGAAACAGTTTTGTTAATTTCCCTTCGTGTATGCTAGTAAATTTACCAAAAATGGATGATTGTTGTTCAGTTTTTGTGAAATTTTAATGAAACAAATGTGTGTATTTTACAATTAATGACTCTTAAATAACAATATCATGTGATAATTTTAATAAAATAACATATCATTTTAAAAAATAGTTTGTTAAATATGGAATTTGATTCAACTTTTTGCTATTTTTATTGTAAAATTAAATTAATGACACTCATACAATTAAATATATAATATTCACTTATTTTAAAAGAGTGCACAAGCTAATGTGTTGTATCACAATTAATAAATTGATGAAAAATTTTACAAAATTATATTGACAAATAGTAATGATTTGTGTATTTTACGTAACGCTTGGTGGGATTACAATGTACATTGGCATAATTTGTTAAAATTTGTACGATATACATCATGAAAAATACAATACGAGTATGTGTTTTTGATATTATAATCCCAAAATTGAACTAACCCTTTTTCTTTTAAGAACTAATTGATGAACATTAAGTTATTTATGACGAAAAGGTTCTTTCAATATACATTGCATAGTTATATTTTATGAGATATTAGCTTTTAAGTTGTGCAAAGATGAAAGTAAAATATTCATATACACGCATTATACTAACAAAGTCGAATACACATGTAATGTATGTATTATACAAAATAAAAATGTTGTCTTAATATTATATTCTCAAATTATGTTACCTTAACATTCTATTTAAGAAATATAAGGTTAAAATTATAAAAAATGAATTCTGTTACCTTAACGTATATATTATACAAATAAATTAACATAACAAAATATTACCTTAATATTTTATTCGGAAATAGAAAACGTGACACAATTGCATAACATCATTCTCGAATTGCTATTTTTAAGGAGAGACCGTTGGCATGACAATAAAATTACCTAAAATTTCCCTTGACCGAGCAATTATGTCAGTGGTTTTGATGCATTTGAGTGGTTTTAATAACATCCGTAGATTAAAATCCAACGATATAAATTAGTGGCTTACCATAGGTACGGTAAGACCCCACCTCATTTGAAGTTTCTCATATATATATATATATATATATATATATATATATATATATATATATACACACACACACACTTGTGTGTGTATGGGATTGGGGATCATAAACCCAATCCTACACCCACCCCGTTTTCTCTCTCACTTCTTTTAAATTTTTTTTGACATGGATCCTTAGGGGATTTACTTAAAATATTAAATAGAATATATGTTTCAAATTTCGTGTAAAACAGATATTCCTAACATGTCCATCGGATGGGGTCGATTTCAACATATCTGAGACCGTTAAAATTTGATTGTCCTGATGGATACGTTAGAAGTCTCAAAATAAGTCGAAATTTGAATGACACAACGGTTATAACTTGTGATCTAAATATCCTAAAGATTCATTTCAAAAAAATTTTAAAAAAGTGAGAGAAAACAGGATGGGTGTAGGAAAGTTATCGACACCTGAGATTAGGATCCCCAAACCTTATATATATAGGGAAAAATGGTGCTGCCCCCTAGAGGGAGCCAACATGGCTGCCCCCACCCCATTTTTCACAAAATTTTTTATTTGTTTTCGAAAAATATCACCATGTATATTCATCCCTATATCCCTCCTATATGTCATTCGAATTTCGTCAGAAACAAAAACTTCTACGGCCTCCATCCAGGCGTCACTTTTTTGACGGTCGCAAGATATTTTAAATCGATCCTTATGGATGGAGGTCGTAAGAGTCTATGTTTCTGACGAAATTCGAATGACATATAGGAGGGATATATGCATGAATATACATGACGATATTTTTCAAAAAAAAATAAAAATATTTGTCCAAAAATAGGGCGGGGCAACCATGTTGGGGGAAGCCCCGTCAACCCCTTATATATATAGGGGCGATCCTGTGAGAGCCAAAATTGGTGAGAGCATGAGAGGAGTAATTCTGAACCACAAGATTCAACCAGGATAGAGAAGACAGAATCTTGTGGTCCAGAATCACTCCTCTCATGCTCTCACCAATTTTGGCTCTCACAGGATCGCCCTTATATATATAAATATATATATATATATAGAGAGAGAGAGAGAGGATAGGGAGTATGCACCCAGGTGCATGTAATTCTACATGCATCCGGGCCTATAACTCCAAATTTATTTACTTTTCCAAAAAAATAACACCATGTATATTCATCTATATATTCCTCCTATATGTCATCAGTTTCATCAGAAATAGAGACCCCTACATCCTCCATCTTGAACACATTATTTTAACGGTTTTAGAATTGCTGTAATCGACCTGTTCTAGATGGAGGACGTAGGGGTCTCTATTTCTGACGAAATTGGAATGACATACAGGAGGGGTATAGAGATGAATATACATGGCGGTATTTTTCGAAAAAGTAAAAAAAATTTGGAAGTTATAAGCCCGGGTGCATGTAGAATTACATGCACCTGGGTGCATACTCCCTCCTCATACACACACACACACACACACACACACACACACACACACACACACACATATATATGGGGCACTTCAAATGAGATGGGGTCTCACCAATATTGTGGTGAGCCATCGAGCAGATTCGTCAGATTTCAATCTGACGATTGCATCAAAAACCTCATCCAAAAGGGCATTTTCGTCAAATTGATTTCATTAATTTCGAGTTTTATTTATTTGTTTCAAATTGCCATTCTAAGCTTTTCTCGATTTGGTATTTTCACAAATGCCTTTATTGATTAATTTCTGATTTTGTTCCAAACGATCTGAAATCAACCACAGCTTTCTAAATTACAACGAGTTTTTGTAAACTATATTTTACTCTTTGTAAATTTCATTAATGATTTCATTTTATTATTGTAATTTCATTTTGTAAATGGTTGTATCAGTTTTGTAAATGTGTACATTCATTTTGTAATTCCAGCGAGTTTTTGTAAGAGTATTTTTCTTCTTTGTAAACTTCAACTTTTTTGTAATTGTGTATGTTTGTTTTATAAAAAATCCATAAATCTTTGTAACTGAATCTCCCTCCTTTATAAAATTTACGCATGTTTTCCATTTGCGTTAAAGTTCAATTGCCATCATGTTTTTGAGTCCTGCAAAATAGAGAAAAAACACCAAGATTTGTAAAAAAGGTAAATAAATATGTAAATCTGAATATCAGTCAAGTAAAATTATTATACGATAATGTAACTGAATCTCCCTCCTTTGTAAGAGTGTCTGATCACTTTGTAAATTTTAGGTGCTCTTTTAAAAGATGATCTGATCACTTCGTAATATTTTTGTAGAGTTCTGCGATAAATAAGTACACTGTTAGATATTGAAAACATGTAAAACATTGACATGATATTGTAAAAAAAATCAATATTTTCATACTCCATTCTCAACTTTGTAAAAAAAACTATGATTTGTAAAAAAGCTAAGGGGCCCCTTCTCCGCGCACATCTCGACGTTTCGGAGTCGACGGTGAGGTGCCATATTGGAGGATGCGTAGGCGGAGCGCGGCCTGACAGAGAGCGGGGTTGAGGGGAGCCACCATCATCCTCATCGCGCACTGCCATCGGAGGCACCTCCACCGCAGCGCACCTCCGCCGAACGACGCGCAACTCCAGAAGATCACCTTTGCCGCTCCTCCTCCGGATCTGCAGGTGGGGGCCGCCCATCCGCCGAACAACGCGCTAAGAGGGGCAGCCACACACCTCTATCGAACCTCCGTCGAACGACGTGCAACTCTGGAAGATCACCTCGGTCGCTCCTCCTCCAGATCTACAGGTGGCGGTCACCCATCCGTCGAATGTCGCGCAAAGAGGGGCAACCACGATCTCGCATTTCCATTGAACGATCGAGAGAGAGAGGGGGGGGGGCACCACCGTCACTGCAATTGATTAATCAAGAGAGACATTAGGAAATATAGTTGTCACATTCCATATTTAGAATGTGACAAAAAGACCAAAATGGGTTTTTCGATCATTTAAATATTATAATTAAAGCATCATTAATTACGACCGTGCGATTAAAAATAGATGGATGATGATGGATTACTCACTATAAAAGCGGTGAGACCCCACCCCATTTGAAGTTTCTCCTATATATATATATATATAATATACATATATGAGGAAAGGGAAGATGCATCATGGTGTAGCTAACCTTAGCTACATCAGGGGCAATTTCGTCTTTTTTTAATTTTCTTTTTTGGAAATTACATGATGGATTTTCATAACTATATCCCTCTAATATGTCATTCAAATTTCGTCAGAAACAGAGACTCCTACGGCCTCCATCCAGATAATTATTTTTTAACAGTCATAGATTTGTTGTATTTTACCTGTTCTGGATGAAGGTTGTAGGAGTCTCTGTTTCTGACGAAATTTGAATGACATATTAGAGGGATATAGTTATGAAAATCCATCGTGGAATTTTAAAAAAAAATAAAAAAAAGATGAAAATGCCCCTGATATAGAGAAGGTTAGCTACATCATGATGTAGCTTCCCTTTCCCCCCCCCCCTCTCTCTCTCTCTCTCTCTATATATATATATATATATATATATATATATATATATATATTCAGGAACATATGTGATACAAAATTACGGAAGGATCAAAACGTAAATATTAACTACAAGGGAGTTAATAAAGAAAGCAGATATCAGATGTCAATAATTTATACATAGTAATCAGTTTGTTACACATATTCGTAATTTTTAAAATATATACTCAAAATCTAATTGTGGGAAAAGGCTTTGTTGTTGTTGTTGTACTCAAAATCTAATCGTGACATATAAACACCTTGGAATCAGGGCTTATTCTCGTATTGTGTGAGAGCTCTGTGGTACCATTTTGCTACCATATCAGAGAGAGATCCGTCCATTGACACCATTGAATAGTCTAGTTAACGATGAACTACGTAAATCATCTGTTATATTTGTTTTTTATCCTCTTATTTGTTTCTTTGATCTTATATTTATTTCTGTCACGCACAAGAAAACCCATAATTCCCATTTCAGAGAGAGAGAGAGAGATGCACCTTCATTTAAAAAAATGAACCTTAGCGGCATGTTTGGTAATTAGGTTGAGTTTGATTGGGGTAACCTCCTGGAGTAGTAGTTGTTTGGATGGTTTGAAGGATCGGAGAAGGTTGCAATGATAAATGTGATAAGATGTCACATTGATTAAGTGTTATATTAACTTTCTTTTATGATTATAATTGAAGGATATGGTTAGATCCCTTAAGCGCATCACGGAAGCGTGAGGATCGCATTACATGCGATCAGGAGCGACTAGTCGCACTAGTTGCCCGAGGCAACGGAAATTATTTTTTTTTCATGCGATGAAACCACATGATCCAAGAACACTTTTCGGATTGTTTCATCTAAACCACAAACCAGTATGAGGGTTACCTCTTGTAGCGTGGTTGCGATCGAGTCTCTAAACGAAGAGACCTCCTGTCTCAAGTCCGATCCAACGGAGGAGACGCTAGCGAGCGTGTTGATGAAACACATGCTTCTCGCAATCCATGTTGATGATCCAAGCGACGAATCTCCTAATCTCGACACACGAGATCCGACGTTTTCATCACGAGCGAGATGCACCGAAAGAGACAGAGATCTACGAGCAAATGATCCGGCAGCACAACGATGACGCTGCGGTGGTGGAGACTCTCTAGAGCTTCCATGGTGGACGGCCACATGAGAGAGAGAGAGGGCGTGTAGAGAATGTGAGAGAGAGAGAGAGAAGTTGTTCACAACTTGTGTATTGTATTGTTGTAACCAATAAGAGCAAGGGGTGCCTCTCATTTTATAATATTTTGAGATCCATGGATCTCAATCCATGGACAATACAAATCCAATGGCTTACATTGATTTGTGTTTCTTTTAGTGGCCAAGATTTATGTTGGTAAAAACCGACAACAATTATTTGTCGTCTTTGAAATAAATTAAATATATTAAGAATCAAACAATATATTTCAATATAAATCAAAGCAACCAACATAGAATATCTTGGAAAGGAATCAAGCCTCCTTCCATGTATAGGGTGGACGGCCACCAACTTGGAGAGCCCAAGTTGGTCGTCCACTCCATGTATGGAATGGATGCCTTTTCATTCCAATTATGTTTAGATCTTATATCTCACATAATATTCCACGTATGCAACAACTTTTATTGCAAAAATATTCATCAAAAAATTATTCCAAATTATTTTGTGAACACTGCAATCAGACCATTGGAAACTTGCGAATCACATTCACGACCCAAAATAAAATGTAAATTATATTTTTAATTTAATGTCCAATGAGAATCTAATTCACATTAACATTTAATTAACAAATGTAAGTTACAAATAGCTCTCTCTCATATATATTATAAATCATATTTATAATATATATGAATAATTAGGATAGTGCTATCCACGTTATTCATATCCATGATAATTAAAACACATTTAATCATCTTGGATCTCTATTCTAATGTTCCCAAATAATACGAATCACATTCACATTATTCACATCTTTGATAATCATATCAGATTTAAACATCTAAGATAACTCTCTTTGTAGTATGAATTAAATTCATATTATTCATGATAATTAAATCAAAATCAATTATCCATTTTCTCAATGCTCGGATACTTATATCAACAATGAAATTATCCTAAACTCTTTCAAGGATAATGTGCTTTCTCCGCGGATACTTGGAGATAAGGACATGGTGATTGTATTGTTCAAGTATAATGACTTGGATATTGAGATCACATCTCAAATCCATATCTCGTGGACCTCCTATAGATGCTTGATTAAATCAAGACCGCAGATCTAATCTTCTTATTGCATCTGAATCAGATTCAGATCAATATCCAACATTTGGACCAAGATGAGATTACTTCTCTACAGAGAGGAATCACTAAAATTCAGACCCGTTAATCACTCCTTATGAATGGAAGCATCATGGTTATACAATCGTTTATGATCATATCACCTTCAGGTATTCGTAATACATGTACATCATGTATACTGGAAGACCCAGATTAAACTCAAAGTATAAGATCAATTTTACACTATCTATTTCAGGGACTTATCATTAAGTTTCTCATTTGACTATTGGGAATTGGTATCGATCACATACTTTCCAAAAGCATATATCATACCCATGTATTTATCATATACTTTCCTATAAAGCATATATCAAACCTACAAATTCAGTCAAGCTTCCAAAGCAAGACGACCGTGCACGGAATTTGATCTTCTCAATATCATATGAATGAGCTCATGTCTTCCGATTCAGTAATGAACCTGTATGATCCCTTTGAAAGATCATTACTTATATGCCCTTGCATACATAACAGCGCGCCGGTGTATAGACCTTGATTAGGTCATCAACCTATTGGTCTGCCAAATGTACATACTCAGACATATAGTAATATAGCTGTCTCTGGTCAAAGGATGCGTGCCTATATCGTGACAACATACGACATAGGACTTTGGTTATCTCGATCTCGTTAAGTCAACTCTTTGACCTAAATAATCTAACACCTCCAAATCTCTATTCCTATACAGAGGACCTGCATTAAGAAGTTGGTTAGATATCAGCCTTTAGAGAAAGGGTTCCCATCTCCTTCTCAGGATGGAGATTATCTCTTAATAATCATTTGATGGTGCTTGATGAGTCCTCAATCTAACTCTTTAGATATTCATCATAGCACCAGCCTCCATGATTCAATAATTGAAGGGATTTTTACCCGGCAGACCCTGAAATCTTTTGCAATTACCGCCACGACCCTCAAAACATCGATATTCCTCTCACGACCCCTTAATCTTGCGCCGTTTGACCTCACGAACCCTCCGTCCGTGTGTCGTCTCCTTCGTAACCTAACCAGAGTGTACAAGGTAACCCTTGTACGACACAATCGCTATGGATGTGCCACGTGCCCTGGGTTGAGGGTTTTGGCGGGAAGCACGGATAAAGAGGGACACGACGCTTCCTCCCCTCCAATTCCACCTCGCGACCATCGATCTCCTCCTCCATTCGCACCCCGTCGACCTCTCCTCTTCATCTCGACGACCTCGACGATCTCTTCCGCTCGACGACCTCGACGACCTCTCCTCTTCATCTCTTCCGCTCGACGACCTCGACGTCTCCCACCCCTTCCTTTCGCACAGCATCGCGTTGGTGGCAACGGAATCTCTTCTTCATTAGGGTTCGACCGAATCAAGGTCCTTTCGCTTTAGGGTTTTATTAGCGCACGGAGAGGATGTTGAACGGGATAGGGTTCTAACTCTTGGTTGCCTTTTTGTTCGACCGAACATGCAGGTCTTGACAATGGGTTGGTTCGGTGGACATGAAGGGATCCTCACCATCTGCGTCAGACATGGAGGGTACTTCAAATGGACGCGAGGAATGAAGGGAGAAAAGTACTTGCTTGGAAGTGAACAGAGGATCGGGATCGATCCAGACACTACCTCTTGGTTTGATCTTATGGAGGCAATCTCTGAGGTGGTACCTTGGGAACCCAAGTGTGCAATCACTTTGAAATATAAGATACCTCACATTAGAGGGAGCAAGTTTGCCGAGATCATGAACGAGAAAGACATGATGGAAATGTTCAATGCACACAACGATGGGTCCGAGATCGAGCTTGTAGTGGAGATGACTGACGTAGAGGCTCTGAGTTACATACAAGCCAAGGAGTTTCTGAGCAAGAAGAATGCAGATCTGATGGATGCGGAGAACCCCGGAGGCTCCGTGGATCCCGTATCGCATGGGGAGAATGCCCGAGGTACCATGGAGCCACATCCCCAGGATGTGGATAATGGAGGTGCTGGAGCCTCTAAGATGACATTGTCATTTACATACGAGCAGCTGGACTGGAACATGGGTGAGGAAGGAGCCGCGGACAAAGTTTGGAAATGGCTTAATAGTGAAGGAGGGACCGAGTCTCATGGGACAGAGTCTGCTCCTATGGGTGATAGTGGAGCGAAGGTCGCACCTTTGGGTGCTCCAGTGACTGAAGGTGCACCTGTGGAGCCCCATGGGACAGAGGCAGCTGTGGGTTCTCCTGGGACTGAAGGTGCACATGTGGAGTCTCATGAGACAGAGGCAGATGTGGGTGCTCCTGGGGCAGAAGGAGCACCTCTGGAGGCTCATGGGAAAGAGACAGCTGTGGGTGCTATCGAGAACGAAGGTGCACCTGTGGATGCCATTGGGACAGAGGCAGCTGTGGGTGCTATCGAGAAAGAAGGTGCACCGGTGGAGGCTATTGGGACAGAGGCAGCTGTGGGTGCTATCGAGAACGAAGGTGCACCTGTGGATGCCATTGGGACAGAGGCAGCTGTGGGTGCTATCGAGAAAGAAGGTGCACCGGTGGAGGCCATTGGGACAGAGGCAGCTGTGGGTGCTATCGAGAACGAAGGTGCACCTGTGGATGCCATTGGGACAGAGGCACCTGTGGAGTGTGGAATCTCTGTTGGAGAAGAACCTTATACCCGCATCAAGCACACAAGAGCGTGTGTAGGTAGAAAGACACCTATTCAGTCCCCATTGAACCGAAGACGCACGAGATCAGGGGCAGGACAGAGGCCCAAGGAGAAGTACCAAGCAGATGCCAATTCTGATTCATCTGATTCCCTTTTCAATGTGGTTGACGCTGATGTCGAGGACAGTGATGAATCAGATGACTTTGATGGCCTTGTCTCCGAGAATAGCTATCATCGTCTTCTCGATTCAGATGTGGATAATGTGACTGACTACGAGGGCCCTGACGCCAATGTCGATATGGATGCTGCATCCTTTGAAGTAGGGGCTGAATTTGAAAGCCAAGAAGCATTCCGATCAGCCCTTGCATCTCACTGCATTAGCAAGGAGTTTGCCGCGAAATTCATCAAAAGCGAAAGCACCAGAGTCACAGCAACCTGCAGGGAGGAGGGATGTCCTTGGAGAATACACGCCTCCGTGATTCGAAACAGCAACAGGTTCAAAGTGAGAACTTTGGTGGCTGACCACAGTTGCGCTTCGAACAACCTTGCGGGAAACACAATGGCTGGAAAACGCTGGGTATCACACCAGATTTCGAGATGGGTGGTGCAGAACCCCTCCATCACAGTGAAGCAACTTTCTGATAGGATCTTTGAAGCGTACAAGCTGCGGCTGCCATATATGACCATCTACAAGGGAAAGAGGATGGCATCAGACGCGTTATTTGGGAGCGTTGAGGAATCATATGCAATGATCCCCTCCCTTGTTGCAGAGTTGAAGCAGCGTAATCCAACCAGTGTCATCCATTATTTCTTGGAGGAAGATGACTCCTTCCTTAGATGTTTCATCTCATTCAAAGCTAATAGGGATGGCTACATGTTTGGATGTAGACCTTTCCTGGGGTTGGATGGATGTCACTTAAAGGGGAAGTACTTAGGCACCTTGTTGTCTGCTACTGCACTAGATGCATCAAATGGGCTCTTCCCTATTGCATTCGCGGTCGTTGAGAACGAGTCCAGCATAACGTGGCACTGGTTCTTGCAGCATTTGACGGAGGCCATCCAATGCGGCGAAGGAGATGGTCTAACTATTATCTCAGATGGTCAAAAGGGGCTGGAGGTTGCGGTGAAAGAAAGATTTCCTAGTGCTGAGCATAGAGCGTGTATGCGACATGTCTACAAGAACTTCAAGGTGAAGTTCCCAGGTTCTGAATTGGAACATATTGTATGGTCAGCAGCTCGAGCTTTTGAGCGAAAGCAATTTCTCCATTGGATGAAAGAACTGCAAAAAGCCAATCCACGAGCTTTTGATTACATGATGGGAATAAACCAGAAGTGGTCGAGGTCCCAATTCTCCACAGCAGCACATTGCCACTACATCACGAACAACCTAAGCGAGTCTTTCAATTCGTGGATTAGTGATGCCCGTCATCTGCCAATATGTGATCTAATTGATTGGATTAGACAGAAGATGATGACAACTATCGAAGAGCGGAGAACGAAATGTTCAAAAATGCATGGAGTCATGGTTTCCACTGCACTGGATTACGTGAGAAACTCCACAAAGAATCTACAGGGGTTCATCGTCAGAAGGTCAAGCGAGAGCAACATAGAGGTGGAATCTCCCAATGCGCGGAATGTATGTGATCTTGCAGCAAAACAATGCACATGTAGGCGATGGCAGGTCACTGGCATGCCGTGCACACATGCTTGTGCAGCCATCTCAAGTTTGCGCAATGTCAATTGGGATGATTACTTATCAAATTACTACACCATAGCACGTTATCGTCGAACCTATGCAGCGTCAATCGCACCTTTGCCTGACAAGTCCTGCTGGACCCCAATCAAATTACACTACAAAGTATTGCCGCCACACTCCATGAGGCCTCCAGGAAGGCCAAAGAAGAACCGCATAAGAGCGAGGGATGAGGAGAAAAAGACCCAACACAAATGCACAAGGTGTGGTTCTTTTGGCCACCATAAAAACACTTGCAAAAATCCAATCAATCCACGAAACATGGCTGTTGATAATGAGCCACAAGGAAGCCAAATGCGGTCTTCCATGGAGGATCTAACTGAGCGAATCGGTACTCAACAGTCCACTACATTGGGAGCCAGAAGGTATGCCACAATCTTTACTCAACGCTCTTATAATTTTGGCAAACTTTTTTGAGAGTGATTGCTCCTTGCAGTGGAGTGGCTATTAGGGCAAAATCCTATCATATGGCCACCAAGAATAAAAGAGACGCTGGTCCAAGCAGGGCCAAGAGGGGTCGCCCAAAGAAAGCGGCTCGAATTGGTAAATTCCATAACGTTTTGAATTTTGATCTTGGAATTCCTTGAGAACAATTTACAAATTTCAGGTGTTCAAGATCAGTGATTAACCACAGTGAAGTTGGAGTTCCACCCCTAACATTTGCAGGTCTGAATGCATGCCAAATTTTAAGATGTTAATTTCCTTTTAAACGAATGTGCATATGATGGGATCTTTTTACTTCAATGTAGGTGTATCGATAGGGAACAACCATTTTTGAGGAACTGTTCGGATGATGCATGGTGAAGCTGCTGAATCTACTGCTTCATCCAGAATGTCTTTTTTTGTTTTACTTGCTGATCACATTTTGTGGGGTTTTTGTCATCAATATGTAACACAAACAATATCTTAGAGTCACGAATTACTCTGTTGATGATGGTCTTTGTCATCAGTATGGACTTATTATGTAACACAAACAATATTTTGTGGGGTTTTTGTCATCAGTATGGACTTATTCTGTTGATGATGGTCTTTTATTGATTTGAGTGGATACTCGTGACTTTACTGTTTGGATTGCATTGCAGGCCAGACTTTTCTTTAGTTTTTGCAGGCAAACTGTATGAACAAGAACACTCCAAGTGTTGATATTGACATCGACCAACACTAAGAAAGAATGGAGCAAGAATGGAGCATACACACATGAACACCAGACTCCCATTGAGGTAATACATATAATTTCTTCCCAATACATTCTACATAAGTTTAGTTGCGAGGAATACAAGTGCACAAGCTGACAGGACCTTGACATGAAAATATATGTTCTTCATTTGGACTCTCATATATGCAACTTCACAATTCATCTTCTTCAACTCTTCGGTCAGCTTTCCTAACTCTTGCAATAGTCTTAACACCATTTTCTTTTCTTCTTGTGAGGTCTCATCATTGGGCGTGTCGTCATCAACCCAATCAAAAAAATCGCAGCTCCGATCAGGACATGTGTAGAATTTCCTACCCTTGCTCCATGGTCGTGACGAGGTTTTCATCGCAGCGAGGTTTCGACATTCACATCGAACGCGATCGTTGCCGGAGATGCTGGAGGCGGAGAGCTGCTCCATCTCATAACCTACAAATAGTGTCAAAAATGTATTTCTGTAATGTAAACATTGGTGTAATAATTGTTGACAAACACATACTTTTCACCACAAATAAATTTTTTTCAAGGTGAACACATACAGTTCTTACCTCCTGGCCGAGTAGCATAAGAAGATGATTTTTTGTTGTCTCCAGCTCCGAGCATAACTTGAACCAACTCTAGCAATATGGCCTTTAAATAAGTTGGTTGCACCTTGGAAATAGTCGTTGGAATTGGTGGGGGAAGGTTAGCACATGCCCCTCAAACGGTCCACAAATGAGGGGTAAAATAGTATCTTCACTCCTCACATAACGGCCGTTACTGCCCTAAGAGACGGATGCAAACCCCAGGGTCTGCCTGTTAAGGGTTAGCAAGATTAAGGGGTCGTGAGAGGAATATCGATGTTTTGAGGGTCGTGGCGGTAATTGCAAAAGATTTCAGGGTCTGCCGGGTAAAAATCCCATAATTGAATTAACAGCTGTATGATCATCAAGATGGTCACGGTACATAACCCTAATTGTATTAAGGGACCTATTATGTAAATGATTTATTCTTCATTTCAGATCAGGGAATGATATTCACAATAACATTTATTGCATAATGGCTCACCGTGTGCTCGCATGGCCAACAATAATATGTTTTTATGTTAACTTTTTTATTTAAACATGGAAAAAATCTTATACCAAAGAAATTATAGGGTCCATACAAGTAATCCCAACCCAAAAATACAGGTGTGGAGCTTGGAGTATGCCAGTATAAATCAAGGTATCCTAGCAACCAAATAAGCCCTAGATCTGCCACTATATAGATTTGGAAATCCGGTTGGGTCTGGCCTATTTAGCCACACGTAAAGCTCACTTAACCTGCAAGTTTTGAAGCCCACACCCAACCAAACTCACTTATTATTGGGCCGGGCTCGACCCACTTATTATCGAGCTACCCTTCACATTTCCAGCACATTGTATTTGTTATTAAATGTTCATACAAAACCGATTATTCATTGTAGTAATGCCCAAGCTTGAAAACCAAGCTAGGAACTACTTGCTCACAAAGTCCAACTCATACATTTATCTCCATATTCCAATAATATAAAACAAGAAAATCGGAAGCGACATGTGGGAGTAGTATGAAATTTTGTGAAAGTAAAGAATATCAAAATAAGTATTTCTATGTTTCGATTCAAAATTATTTATTATATAAGGAAAATGAAAAAATAATAAATAATCCAACCAAATACAATTGTCAACAATAGAATGTTATTAACCTTGCAATTTTTAAAAATTATAGATAGTTTAAAGATCCATGTTGAATCTATTATTTACTAAAATAATAATAATGATGATAATAATATATCATGCTCAATCAGGTCGATTCGGGCTCGAAAATAAGAATTTGACACTCAAGTGCAAGTCCATTTAATAGCAACTCGGAGTTAACCGAATTTCGAATGGGCCGAAGTCATGAAATCCTACCCGAGTTCATCCAATATAAGTCCGAAGGAGCTAGAGCGGGAAAGATTAATGTGGACGTCTGGTGGAATAGAATTGCCGCACGGGCATGAAACTTTTTCAGGAAAAAAAAACTTATGGAGCACGTGATGAGTAAGCTATCGAAGATTGATTATGGTGAGAGCAGCGATCCAAGTATACCAACGATACACAAGGTTCCTGATAGCCTAAGGCAAGCGTGCCCAGATGCTTACGAACCAAAGCTCGTATCCATAGGACCTCTACATCACCACAGACCCGAGCTTAAGCAGATGGACCATCTCAAGTGGAAGTACCTCAAGGATTTGTTCGAACGAACAGAGTTGATTTTTCAATCGGACAAAGTCATCGAGACTAAGAAGAAAAAAATTCATGTGAGATTAAGCCCTTCAACAAGTTCGACAAGTTCGACAGTTTCGACGAGTCTATCTTCAAAAGTGGGGCGAGAGAGACATTACGCGCAGTCTTCAATGCTATGTCGGAACAAGCGCAGGATTTGAGAAAACAGAATTCGGTGGACATAAAACAAAAAGAAAAAGAGTTGGTGGAGATGCTCATTCTTGATGGTTGCTTCCTAATTGAGCTCTTCATCAAACGAGCCATAGATTCCATGGGATTACCTTGGGAAGATGGCAACAGGAACATGGTCATGTTGAGGAATGACGTGATCCTTCTGGAGAATCAGATTCCCTTCTCTGTCTTGGAGGCCCTGTTCAAAATAGCATTCCCACAAGGAATCGCTCATCCAGCCCATGCAGATAAGGAGACCGCCTCTCTTCGCTTATTGGATTTCGCTGTCGACTATATTAGCAGGGGAAAACAAAGGGAACGACTTGGGGAAGCAACCTGCTGAGATACATCACCTCCTCCACCTGAATCACATTTGTCAATTGCTTCACTTTAACACCGGTCCGGCGCAGAATTCTTTTTCCGACACTATCTTCTGTGCACCCAAGAAGATCATACGGGGCTCCCTGGTCAACTGTTTCTTCTTCTTTGTATCTTTGATCCTCATGTGCAAGCTTCCACGACACCGTTCTACTGACATAGAAGATTTCCCAAGGGAGATGCGGTCGGCGAGGAATCTCGTGGAAGGGGGCATTTGCTTCAAGAGTAAGCATGATAAAAGTTACTTGAATGTATCATTCAACGAAGAAAGTGGAAACCTAGAAATACCCGTATTATATTTACATTCGAGCAGTGTCGGCGATTTATGCAACCTCGTGGCCTTCGAGCTGTGCTGTCCAGATGTTGAAACTCATTTTATGGCGTATGCTAATTTCATGGACAACATCATTGACACGGCAGAAGATGTGGAGATACTAGTGAGGCACGGGATCATTAAGCACAAGCTGGGGAACAATAAGGAAGTGGCAAATTTCTTCAATAATCTTTGCAAGGATCCAAAACTCTTAAATTGCAAAAATTACCTTTCTGATCTAGACAAGCCAGTCAGCAAGTACTGTGCGTTGGATCGGCACAGGTGGAGAGCGGCACTTGTGAATAACTACTTCCACAACCCATGGGCAGGTGTTTCGGTCATTGCAGCCGTCATTCTTCTGCTCCTAACACTCGGAGCGACCATAGCTACAATTTGGCAAACTATATACACTGTGAAATCGTATCAGAAGCAATTCTAGTAGAGCTCCCATCTTTCTCATCGGATGTCTGCTTCTTTCTTCACGCTGCTACCTTTTTTTTGTTCTTTTTCCGGTTCCCTCACGTTGAATTTGCGGATGATCAGGTTCTGCTTGGATGTACTAAATAATTAATATCCGAATCAAATTCTACATCATGAGATGTACCAAAACGATCTAGTGCGTTTTGCTTCCAATGCATTATTATATCCGCATTATTATGTACGGAAAAGTTCTTCCTCACGAAAATTACCTTGAGAAAAATGTGATGCTGGATTCCAATGCATTTTGTACTCTAGAGATGTATCTAATCTTTATCGAAGCAGGTGGAACTTTGGCTATCAAAATCAATGGTAAGGATTCTATCAAAACTCATCGTACGCTTACTAAAAACATGAAAATGTTTTGGACCTCATCAAAATCTCGGCATCAACAAGACTACCATACCGCCCTCCAATATCCGGTCATAATTAATAGATCTTCTTATAATTAATCAAAGCCATAGCTAGGACCGCATATGTGTTCACTTACAATATTGGGTAGACTATGCTTGAGTGGTTTTTGTTAATGCACAGGCAGAAATCAATAAAACAAGAAATCAAGTACCATCGCACAATACAATAATTTATCGTAGTTCAGCAATTTGCATATTTCACTTTCTCACACCAAAATCTCTTTGTGTATTCTCTTGAATATATTCAAAGTACAATGAATAGTTGTCCCCAAGGACCTAAATATGTCGTGAGATGAGGTTTACGAGTGTAGGGTGATGTATTTGAAATTACCAGAATATTCACAATTGGATCGATGAGGTAGGGATGCATATACATTGCCAACTAATCTTCACAGGAGAAAACCCAACAGTTGCTTACATGAACATGTGCAGAATTGGCATCAAATATGCCTAAATACTATTGACGGTTATGCGTTGTTGTTGAAGGTATGAGTTGTAGGATCCA
This sequence comes from Ottelia alismoides, assembly GCA_037367405.1. Classification (NCBI taxonomy): domain Eukaryota; kingdom Viridiplantae; phylum Streptophyta; class Magnoliopsida; order Alismatales; family Hydrocharitaceae; genus Ottelia; species Ottelia alismoides. The sequence continues at coordinate 240,264 of JAZKJV010010769.1, read as the reverse complement.
TGAAAGTGTATGAAGGTGAGGGAACCCTTGTGGTGGAAAGCTCGCAAGGTGGGGAAGATAAAAGATCATGGTCAGAGCATCGATCTTCGACCGATACTCACAATTTACAAGGTTCCGGACAGCCTAAGGCAAGTGTGCACTGATGCTTACGAGCCCGAAGGCATATCTGTAGGACTTCTAAATCATCACAGATCCCAGCTAAGGTAGATGGTGTTGTATTTAAAGTTAATGTAATTATATTTTAATTTGGTAAACTTATACAATTACATTGAATTTTAATTTGGTTTCAATTGGAAAATTAAATTACATTGGAGGGAAAGTTGGAATTCCCAAATTGGAAATAAGCTTGGTTAGAAGTTTAGTACCACATCTAGTATTTCTAAAATTTTGGTGGGCTTATATATGAGTTCACACCCTATTTCTTATAGAAATAGTATAGAGGATGAATGGAGGATCACATATGCGTGTGCACTTCGCTCTGTCTCCGGCACCAGCTCGGGCTCAGGCTCAGGAGAGTCAATTTGAATCTTGGCTCTAATCTAGCTGAACGTTTGGGGGGATGGGACTTCTTTGGAATTCGAAGAGGTACCCGTTGGGGGTATTTTCGAAAGATTAAAAACCGTACCTATGTCTTTATATCCCTTCCCCCGGACATCATTTTCTTCATTCGCAAAAAAAAACATTTCAGCCGATGTTGCTCTCTGTTTCTTTGTCGCAGTAGTGTTCTTTTTCCTTCTCTCGACTGCAAGTTCTCTGAGGTACTTTCGAGGATGATCTCGTTGGTGTGTGTAGACGTCGAAAGTGTGCCGTCATATCTTTGGAGTGGATCGCGTGTACCCTTCACACCGATATTGTGGGGGATGATATCCTTTATAAGGACAACTCATTTTATGGATGCTTGAGTGATCTCTTATCTAATATATTTACTATTTTGTTTGCCGTAATTTATTTATTGCATTGCCTTCCCTAGATCTCACTCTAATATGATTTACGAATGGCTTGTTTGGTTCATGTGTGCATATTGTAATCCCTATATGAATTGGATATGCATGATTTGAATCTTGTTAATATGTAATGCATTAATTCGTATTGATCATGGCATTTACTTGTTAATATGCTTTAATGGTCCTGTTTACTACATCTTAGAGAGGATATCCGGAACAGGATTTAGAATCATATCAGAAATCATGTTTAAATCGGGAGTGGACATGATGGGATGTATGAAAAATCGGTGGTCGGAATTTCAAGCATTGGCAATAACAGATGAAAATCAGGTTAACCACTATAGGGTTAATTTCAATGTATGAACTAAATACCCTACGGTGGAAAAGGAAAACCCCTCAATCGATAGCCAGATGGCGCAGTCTACTTGGAAGGAACGTGATTGTATATGTCATGATTACATCTTGTTGGCTCTGTCCAACACGTTATTTGACGTATATTGTTTGTCCACACAGACTACGAAGGGGCTATGGGAAGAACTAGATCACAAGTATAATATTGAAGATCTCAGTATTGAGAAATACTCTATTGCTAACTTCATAAAGTTTTCCATGGTCGAAGGGAAGTTAGTTTTTGAACAGGCACACGAGTTTTTACTCTTACTCCATGGTCTAGAAGATGCCGAGATGATACTTCCAGAGAAGGTTTAGGTCATGTGCATCATAAAAAAATTCTTCAAGTCTTGAGAAGACTTCGGTATAATCCTAAAATACATAAGGGAAAATTTTATATGGATGACTTGATGATGGCAATTGTCATAGACGAGGAACACAAGAAACAAAAGTCTAAGATAAATTTCATAACCTCGAAGGAAAAGATAAGAAGGGAAAGGGTAGTGAAAGAAATAAAATGAAACCAAAGGAAAATATCCAAAAAAAGCAAAGAATAAACCATGTTGACACTGTAATTACGTTGGTCATTAGAAGAAGGATTGTTCGTCCTTAAAGGCTCAATCTAAGATTGCAGATGGGAATCCACAAGTGAATATGATCATTGTAGGACTTGAATTTAGTGAAGGTATGTCTTTATAAAACCTGAACTATACTATATCCATGATTTTAATGAGTGGCTTATGGATATGGGAGCCAATGTATATCTTTTCTGACAGAACTTTATTTTCTTCTTATCAAACCTGTATTGGTGGGACTGTAAAGATGAAGAATGATTCTGCGGTTAGGGGACTAGGGTCAGAACAAGTCAATTTGAGGTTCTCCTCTGAATATAAATTGACTTTGCACAGGGTGTTGCATGTCCCCAATGTAAAGAAAAATATTTTGTATGGCTCCACATCTTAGTTAGAATTTATAGTTAATCCATAAACAAACTGTCGATAAAACTCAAAAATGTGGAATTTATGTGCAAGCGAAGACACTTGGGAAGTCTTTTCAATCTATCTTTATAGGTAGTGAGGTCTTGGATCTAGTGCACATGGATCTGCGTGTTTAATGGTGTGTGGATCATAGGCAATAAGAAATACTTTATCACATTTATAGATGATCATAGTAGATACTGCTATGTGTATCTAATGACAATCAAGGACGAAGTTTAGAGAAATTTCTCAATTTTAAGTATGAGGCTGATACACAAATAGAAAAAGTGTTTAAACACCTTAGGTCAGATAGAGGAGGTGAATATACCTCTAACTTGCTTAATGAACAATGTAAGTTGTTTAACTATGAAGTTACTGCTCCATATCCACCGCAATCAAATGGGATAGCTAATGGAAAAATAGAACCTTAACTGACATGATCGATGCGCTCCTACAGAGTTCTACGCTTCCAATTTATATATAGATAGAGGCCTTGAATACGGCTTGCCATATTATAAATAGAGTCCCTCCAAAAACATATGAAAAAAAATGTCCTTTTGAATTTTGAAGAAATGTAAAACCAAGTTTAAGATATCTCAAAGTATGGGGTTGTCTCGCTAAGGTTTTAGTCCTAAAACACAAGAGAAAGAAGCTAGGTCCTAAAATTTTTTATGTGGTCTTCTTAGGTTACTTGGAAAATTGCTATGCATATAGATTCTTGGTAATTCGGTCTGAGATACCGAGCATAGATGTCAATACTATTGTTGAACTCCGTGATGCTACCTTATTTGATGATGTCTTCCTTATTAAGACAAAAATTCCTCAAAATCTGACCAATGACCTGACCTCCACATCAGGATCAATTCCAAATCAAATGAAAAGGATCCAAATGTGGCGGTTGAGACTCAACCTAAACCCAATGACTTTCAGAAGAAACTGAACCAAGGAGGAGTAAACGACCATAGACAGCCAAGTATATTGGTAGCGACTTTGTTATCTACCAGATTGAAGATGATTCATTAAGTTACAAAGACGCCATGGCTTCATTTGAAGCAAAATAATGGAAGGAAATCGTCAAATCTGAGATGGATTCCATTATGGCTAATAGAACTTGACAACTGGTTAATTTACCCAAAATGTGCTATACCATTGGTTGCAAATGGGGGTTAGGAGAAATAGCATGACGGATCAATTGAAAAGTATAAAGCTAGATTAGTTGCTAAGGACTTTAGGCAAAAGGAAAGTATCAATTATTTTGATACATATTCCCCTGTAACTGGGATGGCCACAATCGGATGCTCAGAGTATTGGCATTTGTATATGATCTCTCTATCTACCAGATGGATGTTAAGACTGCCCTCTTGCATGATGATCTTGAGGAGAAGATCTATATGGATCAACCTGATAGGCTTGTGACTCCTGAGAATGAGAAAAATGTTTGCAAGCTTGTTAAATTCCTTTACGGATTGAAACAACCACCAACGTTGTGATATGAAAATTTTGACGAAACTATTTTATTATGTGACTTTAAAGTTCATGAATTCGACAAATGTATCTATTCCAAGGTGAAAGGTGATGAGTGTACTATCTTGTGCATGTATGTTGATGGCATACTATTGTTTGGATCACATGTGAGGAATATTAATGAGATTAAAGCATTCTTAAGTAGCAAGTTTGAGATGAAAAATATGGGTGTTACTAATGTGATCTTGGATCTCAAACTGACAAGGTCAATTGATGGGATTGTAGCTTCTCAATCTCATTATTTTGAGAAGGTACTTGAGAAATTTGGATATCAAGATTGCATAGCTGTAAGCACTCCTTTTGATTTGTCCAAAATTCTATTTAAGAATAAGAGTGGAGTACATATAGCTCAGCTAAGATATTCTCAAGGCACATGAAGTTTAATGTATCTTGCAAATTGCACGAGACCTGATATTTCAGTCTCGGTTGTAAAGATGAGTCCATACATTAGTTGTCCTGACCGTACTCACTGGAAGGCTCTGGATTGAATATTGAAGTACTTGATGTGAACTGTTTCCCTTTGATTGTATTATGATAGACATCCATCTATACTAAAAGGATATAGTGATACAAGCTGGATAGGGAAAATAGAGGAGTCTGGGAGTAATGGTGTTACTAGATATGTCTTTACCCAGTCTCTTGGAGATCTGTGAAGCAAACTAATCTAGCTCGATCTATATTTAAGGTTGTGATGTGTACTTTGGACACCATTGGAATTGACATTGAATAGTTAAGGGAGCTTCTTTCTGAAATTCCCATGGTAGGTTAGCATGTTCCTACGATCTCAGTACATTGTGATAACATGATCACTATTGTAAAGATCAAGAGTTTAAAATTCAATCAGAAAATAAGGAAACACATATAATTAGACTTAAGATGTTAAGGGATTTGGTGTCTCGAGGAAGAATGATAGTCGTAGATTTTGTTGCATGCAAAAATAACACGACAGATCTGTTGACTAAGAGACTTGATAAATCTTTAGCCCTAAAGTCTAGCCTTGGGATGGGACTGAAATTCATTGGGAGTTTCACCACAGTAGCAACCCAACCTATCTGCGTGGAGGTCCCACATAGTATGTCCAATGTGGTAATAATAAGATGTTTGGAGAACTGATTGCCACTCTTGTTTTAATGATCGTGCATGATTATTTTATCCTTGGAAGCTTGAGTGCCATTTAAGTTGCAAGTTTAAGAAGAGCGTATTCTCTGAATGGGTTCAAGCCATTGGGCAGGATGTTAGCAATGCATTCTTGGAGAACACCATCTATGTGAGTGTTATTGTGGGTCGCAGTTAAAGGAATATTGTCTTTCCTGAACACACTCATGAAAAAGGTTAAGGGTGTATGGGCTTTAAAAACACCAATCTTGAAGATTGTATCAAGAACAATACTTTGTTGTCTTTACCGTATACTTTAACACTAAGGTCTGAAGTTCAAGGTGTGATTTATCATTCCTATTAAGGTGAAATTAGTAAACTCAAGTAGAGGTTAAAATCAGAAGGTACCTTTACTGAAAGTAAAATTTGGTAGCCGAAAGATGTCTTTTGATTCTCTTTGATATTTTTACAAATTGATGAAATCGTGGGAGATTGTTGTATTTAAAGCGAATGTAATTGGGTTTTAATTTGGTAAACATATGCAATTACATTAGATTTTAATTTGATTACAATTGGGAAACTAAATTTCATTAGAGGGAAAGTTGGGAATTCCCAAATTTGAAACAAGGTGAGGCTTGGGTGGAAGCTTAGTACCACATCTAATGTTTCTAAACTTTTGATGGGATTATATATGAGTTTACAACACAAGCTCTTGTAGCAATAATAGAGAGGAGGAATGGAGGACCACATGCGCACGCACTCCGCTCTGCTCTAGCTCTGACACCAATACAGGCTCGGGCTCGGGAGAGTCATCTCGGATCATGATACTTTTGCTGTGAATTTCAATTAGCAGGTCGAATAAATTAATTCCACGAACTAATTTTGATTCGATTATTTTAAGGGAATTCGACTCATCTCCAATATAGCCGAATGTTAGGGGAGATTCGGAATTTGAAGAGGCATCTGTTGAGGGGAATTTTTTTGCTCAAGATCAATCCAAATAAGTCTGTGGTGATCGGGTTTGGGATGGATGAGGAGGAGAGTAGCGCACGGGTTGTGCTTCTAGGATGCCCCCTTGGGGACCTACTGATGAGCCGAAAATCCGAGCGGCTAAGGGAGATAGGTGTCAATGGTCATTGCGACCTCAACCCCTCAGGACGGACTCAATCAAGAAAAATAATGAACCACCAAATAAAGCAAAATAATCAATAAAATCCAAAAGTGGTCCTCGCTATTTATTTAACCTGGTATAGCGATCAGGGTCGAACACAAGGAGCACGAGATGGTCAAGACGGCCTACGAAGTAGTCAAAAATGAAAATAAATAAACAAAGGTATTTTGGTGGATTTTTAAATATTTTTAATTTTTTGTATTTTTTAATAATAAGGAAAATATAAAACCAAGGAAAAAGCTAACAAACAAATATTTATAGAACACTCCAAAAAAAGTCAAAAAATCAAACAAAAGTTGTTTTTGTGTTTTTTTTATATTTTAAGTATTTTTAATGAATTTTTCAGAATTTTTCAATTTTTAGTTGATTTTATAAAAATCAAAAAAAGGGGAAAAGTGGATTAATGTGCAGCCAGACTTGAAAGGCCAATTAAAAATATATAATTGTCTATAAAAATCTGGAGACAAATTTTATGAATAGTAAATATAAAAACTAAACTGTAAAAAAGAGTTTGTATTTTTTTAATTTTATATAATTTTTATGAAATTTTTAAGGTTTTTAATGTTTTTTTATTTTTTGGGTTTTCTAAGTCAAAATGAGATAAAATTCGGACAAAAGCTTAAAGACAACACAACAATCGAACACAAATTTTTTACAATTTTTAGAAAAGATTTTATATTTTTAGTTGATTTTCTTTTTCAAATAATAACAAAAACACGTGTTTTTGAATTTTTAAAAATAACAAAAAGCCACAAAAATGACCCCAAAAAATAGTGAAATTTTTATACAATGGCAGGAGCCAGTATCCAAATTTCACTGGATTTAGAGTTTATTTGCTATTTTATTCAACTAATAAGAGAGCTATAGCACACATGGACCTATTTGCAAGAAAACATAGTTCGGAGGGCTAAACTATAACACGTGTGAAAACCTTAAGGTGTAAAGTGTAAAATTCGCAAACAATCAGCACATACCCAAATAAGTTCACGTATAGGGGTATAACTGCAAATATTAAAACTATTCTTTCATTTCATAACATAAACAAACCTCAGCCCTAAACATGCAAAATGTCCAAAAACTCACGTGTCGAAGCACGTGTCTCACACAGGTAGGGACCAAAATGCAAATACTAAAACTATAAGGTCCAAAGTGCAAATTATCCAAAAATAAAAACAACTATGAAAGATATTTATAATGCTAAACTATAAATGCCAAAAGAGGAGGGGCCTAAGTGAAATTACCCCTATTATTGTGATCGACGGATGAGGGGTGTCCACGTGTTGATCGGACGACTGAGAATATTGGATACCCCTTCGTGGATCGACGCTTCAGATGGAATCCAGAGCTCGATCCAACGGCTGGACGCGACCCTCAGATCGATCAACTGCTAGAAGCGCTCCACGGATGGACGGCTGATATCAAAACTGGCGGAGAGGGGTCGATTGGATGGTATCTGGAGGTTCTCCAAGAACTCTTCGCCGGCGAGGTTCGTCGGCCCAATGTGCGCGGTGGAGGGCTCCTCCGGAGCTGTTGAGATGGGGAGAAGAACGCCGACGCTGGTCCGCAGCTGGTGGGTAGCTCCGATAAGGCTAAGGAGCTCTAGAGAGCTCCGGCGATGAAGAAGGCACGGAGCTCCTGTGCCTGAATGATTCGACCTCCAGATGAGGTCGCTTTGGCCTACAAGCTGCACAGAACGAGAGCTGGGTCGAGGGCAAAGTGCCTCGACCCGGTTACGAGCGGAGTGGGTGTGTGTATGAAGTGGGGCGGTGCTCTCCGGCTAGGCGACGGTGGAGGAGAGCGGAGGTCCTGCTCTGAGGTGAGACAGGATGATCGGAGGGGCTTAGCAGGTGAAGAGGAGTCGCGTGAATGTGAATCGGGGGTCGAATGATCGAATGGGCTATCGCAGCGGAGCAAAACAGCCGGCGAAGGTCGGCAACGCAAATTGAGAATTTGAGAAATAGAGCTAACCTAAGGGGAATCAGGGGTACCTGATGGCTGAGATCGACTGTACTGGAGATCAGAGAGCTCCTGGGGTCGTCGCCTCGATGGCTCGTTGAGGCCAGAGGCTCAAGCTCCTTCGGGCGGAGCACGGCGACGAAGCTCGCCGGATCAGTGGCTGCAGTCCTCGAACCCTCGCTGCAACACCCTCCTCGATAGCTGTCACTCTAGGAAGAAGGATGGAGGTCCTGGGACTAGAAGACGATGGCCAAAGATGAGGCTAATGGAGGGTGGAGCTGAGACTTTATAGTGCTAGGGGTCCGAGAAGATGGGAGTCGGGCACGCTTGTCAATGCACGGACCCCTAGGATGAAGGTCGGGCGAAGGTCTCGGATCATTGGGTTACAAATGGAGCCCGGGGTATGAGCGAATGGCAGGCAGATCGAGGCACGAAAAATCTGAGAAGTCGGGTCGAAAACACGATCCTCCTAGAAGAGCTCCGCGGGGGAGAGTTGACCGGGGGTCAACAATCCCTCGTGGACCAATAGGAAAATTCCATTTTTTTTAATTATTTGTAAATTCATTTAAAATTAGTAAATGACTTTATTTCAAAAAAGTTTGAATATGAAAAATGTTTATTATTTTAAATTATTTTTTTTATTTTTTTTATTTTTTTGAAATATAAATTTTGTATTTACATTATATTATTATATATAGGTATATCTACATATGTATTTTTTGTTTTTATTTTAATTGTTTATTTTTGTATAATTATTCCAATTTTATATTTTATTTATTTATAACATAAAATTTGGAATAAAAAGGTATTTTTATTTTATTTTTATGATTTATTTATATTAGTTAAATAAATATATCTATGTACATATGTACATGATATATACAATGTGGGAAAATAACTTTTATTATTTTTCTTTTTCTTTTTATTTTTCTGATTTTTATTTTATTTTTATAAATATGTACAAAATATGAGAAACACCTTTTTATTTTTGTTTTGAGGAAAATAAAATTATTTATATACATAAGTGTATGTGCAAGCATGATTGACCTTATCTCTCTCTACTTGGTTTATTTTGCGGTTAGGCCCTTGTGGAGCCCTCCCTTAGGTTCAGGTCACTCAATATTTATTCTAAATATTTCTCTATTTTTCTTTATTTCTTTATTCTTTTATTTTTGCACAAAAACATGCTATTTATTAATATTTACACAATGCATGCTTTTTTGTCAATTTATTTTATTTACACAAATATACCTGGTGTTTTGCACATGTTTTTAGCTAAAATAAAAGAATAAAGAGTGATGAATGAGGATTCATCACCCCCCTATACTTAACTTTGCTAGTCCCTTAGCAAACACTTATTTGAAAAAGAAGTGAAAAAGAAAGGAGAAAGAAAAAGAGGGGAAAATGCATGGATCAATGCTGATTATTAAACTTGCCTTCATTAAATTAAAGTATGGAGCTCGGTCAGATTTTGGATTATTAATGTGTCGGAACCTTATTTGGACTTAGGTTTAAAACTTAACAGCCTCTAAGATCCACTAATCTATAGTCAAGACTCCTCAATAATCCAGATCAGAATAAGTCTACACACAAAAACCCTGAAGACCATGAATCCTTCCTTGTACAGTGTAAGTGAGGTATAGCTCTCTATCTCAGAAGTAGAAAAATGGCATCCCTCCCCGACAAGGTAACTCTATGACCCTATTCTGGCCACTCTTTCCTCGAGGAGCGAGGTATTCCCTTCTAAGTTCAAGTTCAATCGGCTCAAGAAGAGGGGGAAGAAGAAAATGGACCATGGCCAGTGTAGCCATGTAGCCCTGGGAGCTCAACCAGTGTAGCTAAGTCTCCCTGCTGCAAGCTACATAAGATGGAACGTGAGTCTCAAGCTTTGCTTATTGCAATATATACACTCCGGTGGGATTATCATTTTCTATCAGACCCACCATTTTTTTGGAGTTATTCTATTCTTTTTGCATTTTTTTATGTGCATCTGCACAACATATCTACAAAGTGCAGCATATATACATAAGGAGTTTTTCCTCTTGAGCCAGTAGACTATCCCTCTTTTGAAGCATTATTGGAATCCACAACTCCTGTCGTTAGACCTCATGGCAACCAGACCAAGTTGAGACGCACTTCCTTCACTATAAGAAGAAGAAGAGAGGTTCCGCCTAGAAATACTACCCTCATATGCTACCCCAAGTCAAGGAAGACTGCCTCCTCACCACCTCATTCGTAGAGAGCTCGGTGTAAAGTGCGGGTCCAAGTAAAGCCATTGTCTATATGAGTCATGTGTGTGTTGTTAAGTGCTCTACTTAGGCTCATTGAGATGACATATGATCATAGCCTAGTGGACTCAAAGAATTAAGTCACCATGGACCTGAAAAGTCTCAACCCTAAGCCCTATAAGGTTCCTCTTATAATTAGGTGGATTAAGATCTTAACCAAGCTCCATTTTTCAATTTAATTCCAGACTAGTTTAAATGTCAACTATGATCCAGGAAAAACTGTACAAATATTTACAAAGATGATATTTACAACTATTTACACGTGTGCAAAATTTTTGAAAAATGTTTTGAAAACATGGATGTATGTATGAATGCAAGTTTTGCAAAATATGTACACAAATTTACACAAGGTTTTTGCAAACTTTTGATTTTCAAAATATTTTACAAAAATTTTGTACTATATACATAATGTTGATATGAACATATTTACAAGCTATTTACACAGAAGATTTTTACAAACATTTTTACAAAAATAATTTGTACAACTAGCTATGTATGTGCAATAAAAGAATTTTTATTTACAAGAATTTTTTTTATTTTTTATGGATTTTTGGGTCTTAGCCATTTTTATTTATTAACACACTCACACAAAGTACGAGTTATGGCTAAAGTATATATGGAATATATACACCCCCCTATACTTAGCTCGAACGATGTCCTCAGAGTCAAGAGCGATGAAGAAGACATAACTCGTGCTTAGTATAGGGAAGTGAAAAGAAAGTCTATATACAAAGACGAATGAAAGAATATAAGTGCAAGAGGATATCTGGGTTTCTCCCTATACTTAGGATCAAATAATCCTAAGTATAGCAGGCTGTACACAAAGGGAAATCTGAGTGAGAATGTACAGGGTCTACCTCCCCTATACTTAGGGTAAAATATCCCTAAGTATAGGCAGCAAAACAGAGGTAGAAATGAATCAAAAGAAACTCAAAAGTCTCACACCCCCTATACTTAGGGTAAAGTGCACCCTAAGTATAGCAACATTGAAGATGTAAATGGGGTGTTGGACTGAAGAATAGTGTGATATGGACAACTAGTCGGAAGAACAGTGATAATCAGGCGTGAGATGCAATATATGTGAGTCAAGAGACCACATCTCACGCAAAATGAATCGGGGGAACGTCAACGACCAGCAGCTCATGATCTAGATATGGTTTGAGTCGTTGCCCGTTAACATGAAAGGTACTCTTGGAAGACAACTCAGATATATCAATACTCCCATTGTCGTGTACCTTTCTAACCAAGTAAGGTCCCTTCCATTTACTCTGTAGCTTCCCTGGAAATAATCTCAACCTGGCATCAAACAACCATACTCGTTGTCCTGGCTCAAACTGCTTGTGGCTGATATGAGAATCATGCCACTCCTTCACTCTCTCCTTATACTGTAGGCTACTCGAAAAGGTTGCATCACGAAGCTCCTCTAGGGCTGCTAACTCTGCCCTCCTCTGGTCTCCTACACTCACTGGATCCATGATGATGTCTGTAACTGCCCAGAGTGACATACGTCTAAGTTCAACAGGTAAATGGCATGGCTTGCCATAAACGAGGCGAAAGGGAGACGTGCCCAACGGTGTCTTGAAGGACGTCCGATATGCCCACAAGATTGAGTCCAAAAGCTGTGACCAATCCTTTCGGTCAGGGCGGACGACCTTCTGCAATATAGTCTTGATCTCCCTATTTGACACTTTAGCAAGACCATTGGTCTGAGGATGGTAAGGTGTGGCTACTTGATGGTCTATACTAAACTCGCTAGCAAGGGCCTTTACCTTGTCGTTGACGAAATGAGACCCCCCGTCAGATATCAACACTCGAGGTTCCCCGGACCATGAAATGATATGCTTCCTCAAAAATCGGCAGACAGTCCTAGCATCTGCGGTTCGGGCGGGGATGGCCTCAACCCAATGACTAACATAATCAACAGCCAACAGAGTGTACTCAAATCCCTGACTCCTAGGGAATGGACCCATGAAATCGATGCCCCATGCATCAAAAACCTCACAGAAGTGAATGGGCTGCATTGGCATCATATCACGCTGTCCACAAGTGCCCATCCTCTGACAGTCAGTACACCTCTTCACGAACTCATCAGAGTCCTTGAAGAGGGTAGGCCATCATAGGCCGGATTAGAGCACTTTCTGTGCCTTCTCCTCCTAAAGTGATGTCCCCCTGCCTCAAGCTTGTGGTAGTAAGTGATGACACTGTGGTGCTCCTCTTGAGGAATGCACCTACGCCAGACACTATCCCCTCCTTCATGGTAAAGGATGGGATCCTCCCAGTGGTAGAACTTGGCCTTCGCGAGGAAGGTCTCAAGTCTCTGCTTGGGCCAATCTTGTGGGACTTTCTTGGCAACAAGAAAGTTCACAATATCGGCGTACCACGGGAGAGAGACGATAGTAAGGATCGCCTCATCTGGAAAGGTCTCACAAATAGGCTCAATCTGCTCGGAATCCTCAAGATACTCCAATCGGGAGAGATGATCCGCCACCACATTCTTGACTCCATGCTTGTCCTTAATCTCTATATCAAACTCCTGGAGTAGAAGGATCAATCTGGTCAATCTGGCTTTGGCATCCTTCTTTGCCATGAGGTATCGGATAGCGGTGTAATCAGTGACGATGGTCACTCTAGATCCAATGATGTACGATCTGAACTTATCTAGAGCGAACACTACGGCTAGCATCTCCTTCTCAATGACTGTGTAGTTCCTCTGAGCTACATCTAAAGTCTAGCTAGCTAGTGAATAGCAAAGGGGACTCCATCCCTCCTCTGTCCCAGCACAGCCCCTACGGCAAAATCGGAGGCATCTGTCATGATCTCAAATGGGAGAGACCAATCAGACGGCTGCAGGACTGGAGCCTCGACAACCAGACTCTTGAGAGTCTCAAATGACGCTAGACACTTATCATTCGCAATGAACTCGGTGTCTTCTGGCAGCAGATCAGTCAACGGTCGGGCAATCCGATTGAAATCATGAATGAATCGTCAGTAGAAACCGACGTGCCCCAAAAAAGACCGTAACTACCGCAAATTGGATGGTGGACTGAGTTTCTTAATGATATCCACCTTGGTCGGATCAACCTCCATGCCCCTGTTGGAGATGATATGTCCAAGCACCATCCCTTGAGTCACCATGAAGTGACTCTTCTCCCAAGAAAGCACCAGGCGCACCTCGATACATCGTCGGAGGACGCGGTCTAGGCAGTCAAGACAGGAGTCGAATCCGTCATCGTAGACCGAGAAGTCGTCCATGAAGACCTCCAAGCACTCCCCTGCCATGTCTGAAAAGATGGACAACATGCACCTTTGGAATGTCGCCGGAGCGTTGCACAATAAGTCGGGCACATGGAGGGCACTAACTAGCCCAAAGGGCATCCGTCTGAAAGCATATGTCCCAAAGGGACTAGTAAAGGTAGTCTTGTCCTGGTCCTCTGGCGCAATCGCCACCTGGTTGTATTCGGAGTACCCATCCAAGAAACAGTAATGGCTCTTCCCTGCCAGTCTCTCAATGATTTGATCAATAAAGGGCAGGGGGAAATGATCCTTCTTGGTGGCCTAGTTGAGTTGTCTGTAATCCACGCAGACCCGCCAAGAAGTGGGTACCTGGGTAGCGATCTCCTCTCCAGACTCGCTGACAACTGTAGTGATGCCCGTCTTCTTGGGCACCACATGCAACGGACTGACCCACTTGGAGTCGGAGATGGGGTAGATAAAATCGGTGCTCTACCATTTCGAGATCTTTTTCATGACAACATCTCGAAGGGGGTTCATCCACCGCTGGAACTCACGCGATGGCTTCACGTCCTCCTCGAGATAGATATGGTGGGAGCACAGGGATGGACTTATCCCCTGGAGATCGGATACACTCCATCCTATCGCCTTGCGGTTCTTTTCAAGAACCCCCATCAGACGGTATTCCTGCTCTCCAGTCAAATCCGTTGAGATAATGATTGGGTACATCTCATGCTCACCCGCAAGGAACCTATACTTCAGCGATGAAGGAAGCAGCTTCAGCTTTGGACAATACTGTGCTGGTGGATCTGGCCTCTGAAAGGTCTGAGTGAATGCGGCCAAATCTGTATGGGAGAATGGAAACTCTCTCTCTCGCAATCTGAATCAGAAGAAGGCTGCTCTGCTGGTATGTCTCTGCCCTGTGTGGCATCAACCTCCTCCCTAGTTGTCGGCTCTGTAGAAGTCAGACACGGTATCAAATCATCAAACTCAGCCCAGTCGAAATCTGACTCCGAGGGATCTGTATCAGAATCACTAACAAATTTGCCTCACGACCGGGGATCGGCTCTGTTGCCTGAGCTGTATCCTGGACCAGGGGTGCGCTATCCAAGCTCTCCTCTATTGTCATCTGTGCATCAGCAAACTCTGAAGGTGAGAGGATGACCTGTGCTACTGGGTCTGCCCAAACTGCCTCATCATCTGTGATCACAAAGTCACAGTCCTGGTGGATGTCTCGCTCTGCATCTGTCATCTGCTCTGAATCGGAAGTCTGCTTGGAGCAAGTTGAATCTCGGGCTCTAGTCTCCTCGATCGTCTCTATTTGTACACTCTCGCCCTCGACGCGAAAGTATACCTTCCCACTATCATGATCGGATATCGCCTTGGCTGTGGCCAAGAACGGACGTCCTAAAATGATGGGGGTATCGGTCACGGACTCGGGGATCTCCATGTCCAACACAACGAAGTCCAGGGGGAATTTCAGTCCCGGAATCGTGATGACAACGTCCTTAAGCAACCCCTTCGGCCTCTTGACAGATCGATCATCAAACTGAAGGACCGTCCAACTCTGTCGTAGAGGGCTGATGAACCAAAAAATCACCAAGACTCGGGTGAATAAAATAGATCAAGGGTCGTTGCGACCCGGATCCCGGAGATAATGCAGTCAATCAAGAAAATATGATATCAGACCATCAAAACAAGATAAAAATCAAAGAAAATCAATAGTGGCCCTAGCTATTGGATTAGCCTGGTATAGCGACCAGGGTCGGACTCAAGGAGCACGTGATGGCCTCGCGGCCTACGAAGTAGTCAGAAATAAAAACAAATAAAAGAAAATTATTTTTGGTGGGTTTTTAATATTTTTATATTTTTTTATGAATTTTTAAATAATAAAGAAAATAATAAAATCAAGAAAACAAGCAACTTCACACAATTATTTAATCACTCAAAAATGATCCAAAAATTCAAACAAAAATATTTTTATGTTTTTTATATTTTTTATGTGTTTGGTGAATTTTTCGTATTTTTCTGATTTTTAGGGAATTTTATAAAAATGAAACAAGACTGAAAACAACTGTCACTGTCTAGTCAGGCTTGGAGGGCCAAAATAAAATAAAAAATGGCCCTAACTAAGCCTGAAAATAATTTTCATGAAAAATAGAAGTAAAAAGGAAAATTCAGAGACTGGGTTTATTATTTTTGGAGTTTTTAATGATTCATTAGAATTTTTATGAGTTTTTAGGGCTTTTTCAATTTTTATATTTTTTTAAATCCAAAAATGACCAAAATTGGTCAGAAAATCAAACACAACAAAAGAAACAAAATCTACTTTTTTCAGAATTTTTAGAGATGTTTTTATATTTTTTGTGAATTTTAAGTCTGGACAGTAAGAAAAAGTGATGTTTTTGAATTTTTAAAAAAAACAAAAAAGCTCCAAAAATTTCCCAAAAAATAGTGAAAATTCTACACAGTGGCAGGAGCCACATGCCAAATTTTCACTTGATTTGGAGTGGAATTGATATTTTATTCAAAACAATCAAAAACCCACAGTCATAGGGACCTGATTGCAATGAAAATATGTTTGGAGGGCTTAAAAGTAACACGCCAGGAAATTCAGGGGGGTCCGGTGCAAAAATCCCAAATGTACACGCGTGATGCACTTGTCTGGGGCACTCAGGGACCTCTTTGTAATAAAAATAAGTTCCGAGGACTTTTTAGCAACAAGTGTTAAAAGTCTGGGGACTTATCTGCAATTTACCCACTAAATTCGGCTCATGCTCAAATAACACATTCACAGGGGTAGATGTGCAAATACTAAAAAGATAATTTCATTTCATAACAGCCAAGAAGTACAGGCCCTTACACGCAATTTCCCACAAAATACACGTGACGAAGCACGTGTCCACTACACACAGGGGTATAAAAGCAAATAAAATAAACTACCAGGTCCACTATGCAATTTTACCAAAATAAAATGAACTACGAAACATATTTACAGGACTAAATGCTAAAAGAAAATCGAAGAGGGGCCTAAGTGAAATTACCCCTTATTATATTCGAGGGCTGGGATGGACGCCACATGGAGAATCTGACGGTGGTAGATGACGGCGCCTCAACGAAGGAGTCTCTGCTCGGATCTGACGGTGGAGAGCTAGCCACGTGAAAGATCAACGGCTGCTAGAAGTCGTGGCTAACCCTCACTGATCTGACGGTCCAGATCTGTCCTCCAATGATCGGGCGGTGGTGGATGCTCCTCAAGTGAACGGCTACGATCTAATCTGGAGCTGGAGGGCTAGATGGACGGTCGGGGAGGATCCACAAAGAACAGGTGGCCGGCGAACTTCGCCGGCCCAGTACGCGCACAGTGGTCCTCCTCTGAGGCTACTGATGATCGGAGAAGAAGCGCCTGAGCCTCCCACGTCTGGAGAACCCCTCCGATGGCGCAACGGAGCTCCGAAGAGCCCAGGCGACACCGGCGAAGCCCAAGCTCCTGTGCTGAAGATGGAGGACCTCAGATGGTCCTCCTATGACCTGCAAAACGGCACAAAAGCACTCCTGGGTCGAGGGCAAAGTGCCTCGACCCTATTAGGTGCGAAGTGGGTGGACGGCGGGTCGATATGGGCGAGCTCCGGCGATGCGACGACGAGGGAGCTCGAATCCCAATTCCTGTGCGAATTGGGTTGAATGGTTGGGCGGAGAAGGTGCGGGGGAGTGAGGCGAAGGTGATGGTGTCGTCCGATGATCGAAAGGGGGTCGAAGGCGGTCGGAATCGACGGTCGACGATGAAGGTGCGATTTGGGGGTAAATGGAAATTAACTAAAGAGAGAAGGATCTAGGGCTACCTGATGGTCGAGGTCGACTGTGGACGAGTTGACGGAGCTCTGGGTCCTAGCCTCGAGGGCCGTCGATGCCCGAGGCTCGAGCACCACGTCTGGGCGGCGCACGGCGGCGCTAAGTTGCCGGATCGATGGTCCGATCACTCCCTCCTCGCTGCAACACGACCAATCGCGAGCTGTCACTCTGGCGAGGGCAATGGAGGTCCTGGGGTGGAATGAGCTAAGCCAAAAGATGTCTGAATCGCACGGCGGAGCTCAGGTTTTATACGAGTGAGGGTCCGGCTAGATCGAGTTGGGCACGGTCGCATGAAGCACGGATCCCTAGGCTAACCTCCGGGCGTGGGTCTCGGATCTGCAATCAAGAAATAGGACCCGGAGTTTAGGGTTTTAATGGTTGGATCAAGCGAGGATAATAGGGAGAAATCGGGTTCGACGCTGGATCCGTGGAACTCTGTGGTCCAGGGGGGGAGTTGACCGGGGGGTCAAAATCCCCCGTGGACCAGTGGAATGCGGCCACGTGGAAATTATTTGGATATTCAATTTAAAATAGAAAATGGTCGAATCAATAAAAACTAAAAACATAAAAAATGTTTTTTTTTATTTTAAACTATTTTTTTGTGATTTTTAATTTTTTTTTGAAATAAAAATAAGATATATACAGTATAGTGCTATATACATAGGTATATATAGTATTGATTTTTAATTTTTGATTTTAATTAATTATTTTTTTACATTTTTATTCCCATTTTATATTTTATTTATTTACAAGATAAAATTTGGAATATTTTGGTATTTTTATTTTATTTTTATTCATTATTTACAAGGGGTATATAAATAGTTATATACAATTATATACATGGTATATATACAATGTTTCTTTTGGTTTTTATTTTTGTTCTTTTTATTTGATTTTTGTTTTAATGGTTTTTATTTTATTTATTTACACCATGAAATATAGAATATGTATACTTTTTATGGGATTTTAATTTATTTATTTATAAGGGTAAATAAATAGCTATGTGGTCCTATGTACATGGTGGATATATACAAAGAAGGGTGTTTCTATTTTCTTTTTAATTTTTATTATTTTTAGTTTAATTTAATATTCACAAATATATATAAATAAATACAAACCATTTTTATTTTTTTAGAGGAAAATATTTATTTTTATTTAGTTACAGGTTTATGTACACATGAGCTTCCTTATCTCTCTCTACTTGGGTTTTTATGCGGTCAGGCCCATGTTGAGCCCTCCCTTGGGATTAGGTCGCTCAATATTTATTCTAAATATCTCGCTCTTTTTCTTTTAATTCTTTATTCTTTTATTTATGCACAAAAACATGCTAATTATTGTATTTTACAAAATGTCTGTAATTTACTAATTATTAATATTTACAGATATCTACATGTATTTGCAAAGGTTTTTATAGCTAAAATATAAGAATAAAGAGTGATGAATGGGTATTCATCACCCCCCTATACTTAACTTTGCTAGTCCCTTAGCAAACACTTATTTGAAAAAGAAGTGAGAAAGAAAAGAAAAAGGAAAAAAAGAGGAGAATATGCATGGATCAAGGTTGATTATTAAACTTGCCATCATTAAATTGAATTATGGAGCTCGATCAGATCTTTGGATTATTAATGTGTCGGAACCTTATTTAGACTTAGGTTTAAAACTCAACAGCCTCTAAGTTCCACCAATCTATAATCAAGACTCCTCAACAATCCAGATCAGAACAAGTCACCATACACAAATCCTGAAGACCATGAGTCTTTTCTTGTACTGTGAATGTGATATATAAGCTCTCCACCTCAGAAGTGGCAACTTGACACCCCTCCCCAACAAGGTAACTCTATGACCCCAATCTGGCCACTCTTTCCTCGAGGAGCGGGATATTCCCTTCTAAGTTCAAGTTCAACCGGCTCAAGAAGAGGGGGAAGAAGAGAATGGACCATGGCCAATGTAGCCATGTATCCTTGGGAGCTCAACCAGTGTAGCCAAGTCTCCCTGCTGCAAGCCACATAAGGTGAATCCATGAGTCTCAAGCTTTGCTTATTGCACTATATACATACTCCGGTGGGATTATTATTTTCTATCAGACCCACCACTTTTTTGGAGTTATTTTCTTTTTGTATTTTTTTAGTGCATCTATACAACATATACATGTGCAGCATATATACAAGGAGTTTTTCCTCTTGAGCCAGTAGACTATCCCTCTTTTGAAGCATTATTGCAACCCACAACTCCTGTCGTTAGACCTCATGGCAACCAGACCAAGTTGAGACACACTTCCTTCACTAAAAGAAGAAGAGAGGTTCCGCCTAGAAGTACTACCCTCATATGCTACCCCAAGTCAAGGAAGACTGCCTCCTCACCACCTCATCCGTAGAGAGCTCGGTGCTAAGTGTGGTGTCCAAGTAAAACCATTGTCTATATGAGTCATGTGTGTGTTGTTAAGTGCTCTACTTAGGCTCATTGAGATGACATGTTATCATAGCCTAGTGGACTCAAAGAATTAAGTCACCGTGGACCTAAAAAGCCTTAACCCTAAGCCCTATAAGGTTCCTCTTATGATTAGGTGGATTAAGATCTTAATCAAGCTCCATTTTCCAATTTAATTCCAGGCTAGTTTAAATGTCAACTATAATCTAGGAAAAACTATATACATATATACAAAGATGATATTTACACACTATATACAAACATGCAAAATTTTTGAAAAATGTTTTGGAAATCATGGATGTATGCATGAATGCAAGTTTTGCAAAATATTTACACAAAGTTACACAAGATTTTTGCAAACTTTTGATTTTCAAAACATTTTGGAAAAAATGTTGTACTATATACATAATTTTGATATACACATATTTACACAAACTTTACACAAAAAGTTTTTGAAAACATTTTTACAAAAATAATTTGTACACTAGCTATGCATGTGCAATAAAAGAATGTTTATTTACAGGAAAAATTTTTTAATTTTTATGGATTTTAGGTGTTTAGCCATTTTTATTTATTAACACACTCACACAAGGTACGGGTTATGGCTAAAGTATATATGAAATATATACACACCCCCTATACTTAGCTCGAATGATGTCCTCAGAGTCAAGAGCGATGAAGAAGACATAACTCGTGCTATGTATGGGGAAGTGAAAAGAAAGGCTATATACAAAGATGAATGAATGACTAGAAAATCAAGAAGATCTCGGCTTTCCCCCTATACTTAGGATCAAATAATCCTAAGTATAGCAGGCTGTACACAAAGGGAAAACCGAGTAGATAATGTACAGGGTCTAGCCCCCCCCCCTATAGTTAGGGTAAAATATCCCTAAGTATAGGCAGCAAAAATAGGGGTAAAATGAATCAAAAGAAATACCCAAAGGTACCACATCCCCCCTATACTTAGGGTAAAGTACACCCTAAGTATAGCATAATCAAAAGATGAAGAAAGGGATGTGGGACTAAAGAATGTAATGATATGAACATCTGGATCTATACAGGTCAGGAGAACAGTGATAATCAGGCGTGAGATGCAATAGATGTGAGTCAAAAGACCACATCTCACGCAAAATGAATAGGGGCAACATCAACGACCCGCGACTCATGATCTAGAAATGGCTTGAGCCGTTGGCCGTTCACTCGAAAGGTACTCTCAGAAGACAACTCAGATATATCGATACTCCCATTGTCGTGTACCTTTCTCACAAGATAAGGTCCCTTCCATTTGCTCTGTAGCTTCCCTGGAAATAGACGAAGCCTAGCATCAAATAGCCATACTCTCTGTCCAGGCTCAAAATGCTTATGGCTGATATGAGAATCATGCCACTCCTTCACTTTCTCCTTATACTGTAGGCTGTTTGAGAAGGCGGTATCACGAAGCTCCTCCAGGGCTGCTAACTCTGCCCTCCTCTGGTCTCCTACACTATTTGGATCCAAAAGAATATCTGTAACTGCCCAAAGTGACCCGTGTCTCAGCTCAACAGGTAAATGGCACGACTTGCCATATACGAGGCGAAAGGGAGATGTGCCCAAAGGTGTCTTGAAAGACGTCCTATATGCCCACAAGACCGAGTCCAAAAGCTGTGACCAATCCTTTCGGTCAGGACGGACGACTTTCTGCAAAATAGTCTTGATCTCACTGTTCGACACCTCAGCTAGACCATTCGTCTGTGGATGGTATGGAGTGGCAACTCGATGGTCTATGCCGAACTCGCTAGCAAGGGCCTTCACCTGATCGTTGATGAAATGAGACCCCCCGTCTGAAATCAATACTCGAGGTATTCCCGAACCGCGTAATGATGTGTGTTGAAGCGAGATAATCAAGCGGTCGTATTGATCCACAAGGCGGATCAACAGTCGATGCGGTGACCGCTCGAAAATCCGAACTTCGAACAACAATTAACCCACAATAGATAAATCAAGCAATGAAAGTAAATGTGCGGAGTTAAAATTTATTATAACTCTACAACAAAGATGTGTATATGTGCAAGTATGTGTAGAGGTCGAACACAGGGAGCAGACAGGATAGATCGGGGCAAAATTGCTCAAAAGTGTGAATGTGATCAAGTTGTCTACTTATGCTATTTTTTGTGTGTTTTTTATTTTATATTTTTTTAATTAATTTTTAATTTTATATTTTTGTATTTTGATTTTTATTTTACTGATTTTATATTTTCTTTTTATATTTTATATTTTTTTCTTTTTCAATATTGGAATAAAAAATCAATGTAATATAAGGAGTGATAAAATATTTATAAAAATATGCTAAAATAGCCAAAAAAAATCATAAATAAAAGCTTTTTGGTATTTTTACGATTTTTTACTGTTTTTGTGATTTTTGGGTATTTTGAAAGTATTTTTGGTATTTTTAAACACTGAAATAAATGAAAACAATGGACAAGCAACTGGCTGGGGGTAAAATTGGAAGTAAAAATAGCAAATAGCCACAAAATTTTTCCACACTATTTTTCAAATAAGATAATAAAAATAGGAGACTACAGGACTTGAGTTTACAATTTTTGGGATTTTCTATAATTTTTAAGAATTTTTTGAAGTTTTTAAGTATTTTCTAATTTTTAAGGTTTTTCTTTTGAGATTTTTAGTGATTTTTGGACTGAAGTTAAAACACACTAAAGGGAACAAAATATATTTTTTTGGAATTTTTCTGATGTATTTTTATATTTTTTATGGATTTTATAAGCTAGACAGTGCACAAAATAGCTATTTTTGATTTTTAATAAATATTAAAATGCAATCAACAACAACAACAACAAAGCCATTTCCCACAATTAAGTAGGGTCGGCTACATGGATTCTTCGCCTCCATTCAGATCTATCTTGGGTCAATCTCGGACTTATATCCAAAAAGCTAAGATCCCTTCGTATAGTCTCTTTCCAACACTTCTTGGGTCATCCTCGCCCTCTCTTAGCTGGCTCAACATCCCAACAGTCACATCTCCTAACCGATGCATCAGTTGACCTTCTTTGCAAATGACCAAACCATCTTAAGCGGTTTTCTCGCATCTTATCCTCGATCGGAGCTACACCAACTTTCTTTCTAATTGCATCATTCCGAATCCGATCTTTACGTGTATGTCCACACATCCATCTTATAATTTTCATTTCTGCTACAGCCATTCTCTGCACATGTCTATGGTTCACAGGCCAACATTCAGAACCATAAAGCATAGCAGGTCTCACGGCTGCTTTGTAAAACTTTCCTTTAATTTTTAAAGGAATTTTCTTATCACAAAGAACAGCGGAGGCTCCTCTCCACTTCAGCCAGCCTGCATTTATTCTATTAGTAACATCTCCATCAATTTCCCCATCATGTTGCAAAATAGATCCCAGATATCTAAAAGAATCTCTCTTCTGAATGTTATCGTCACCAATCT
Source organism: Ottelia alismoides (assembly GCA_037367405.1). NCBI lineage: Eukaryota > Viridiplantae > Streptophyta > Magnoliopsida > Alismatales > Hydrocharitaceae > Ottelia > Ottelia alismoides. Next base: position 216,955 of record JAZKJV010010769.1, on the reverse strand, counting down.
TCACCTCGATTCCTTCACCATTGCTTCCATCAAAGGTGCATTCCATATATTCCGTCTTAGCCCTACTTATACGAAAGCCTTTAGTCTCCAATGCATGTCTCCAAACCTCAAGCTTCTCATTTACTCCATCTCTAGTCTCGTCAATCAACACAATATCATCAGCAAATAACATACACCAAGGTAACTCATCCTGAATGTGACTTGTCAACTCTTCCATAATCAAAGTAAAAAGAAAAGGACTCAAAGCTGAACCTTGATGTAAACCAATGTTGATATCAAAATAGTCAGTCTTCCCCGTCGGGGTCCTTACACAAGATAAAGCCCTATCATACATATCCTTTATGAGATTAATGTATAGGACAGGTATTTGTCTCTTCTCCAAAACTCTCCATAGTATCTCTCGTGGGATGGAATCATAAGCCTTCTCCAAATCAATAAAGATCATATGGATATTCTTCCTTTTAGCTCTATAAATCTCCATTGTTCTCGTCAGCAAATGGATGGCTTCAATAGTTGAGTGACCTGGCATGAATCCGAATTGGTTTTCTTTTACTTGGGAAACTTGCCTCAACCTTCTTTCGATCACACGTTCCCAAATTTTCATAGTGTGACTCATCAGCTTGATACCTCTGTAAATTGAACAATTTTGAATGTCTCCTTTGTTCTTATAAAGAGGCACCACGATACTCCTCCTCCAATCTTCAGGCATTTTCTTGTTTCGCCAAATAACATTGAATAGATTCGTAAGGCAAGTCAAACCATGCTCACCTAAAGCTTTCCATACTTCTACAGGGATGTCATCCGATCCAACACCTTTCCCAGGTCTCATAACCTTCAAAGCCTCCTCTACTTCTTTTCTTTGTATTCGTCTATAGCATGCACGATTCAAGTAACTTCACTACTAGCTAGATCACCCAAAGTGATCTCTCTACTTCCTTCTCCAATGAAAAGTTTATGGAAGTACTGCTCCCATCTAGTCTCTATATCCTTCTGAGTAACAAGCATGTGACCTTCATCGTCCTTAATGCATCTCACTTGAGAAAGGTCTTTGGTCTTTCTTTCTCTTGCTTTGGCCAACCTGAATATATCCTTCTGGCCCTCCTTAGAGTAGAGATTTTTATACAAAACCTCATAAGCTTTTGACTTAGCTTCGCTTACAACCTTCTTTGCTTCCTTCTTCGCTATTTTATAGTCTGTGACAGTTTCCTCTGTTCTATCCTTAGACATAGCTTTAAAGCAAGCTCTTTTAATATTTAGCTTCTCTTGCACCCCTTCACTCCACCACCAAGCCTCCTTTTGACCCGGAGCTCCTCCTTTTGACTCGCCAAATATTAAAATGCAATAATTATGGAAAATAAAAATATGTCGTTAATCTACTATGTAATAGAAACTTAAATTAATTTTTGTGGATTTTTTCGGGTTTAATAGACTCATGCAAAAATTACTAGAAACGTAAAGAAAAGACACACGGCCAGGGGTATTTTTGTAGTTATACAAAAATGCGAGGGCCAGAATGTAAATTTCCAAAGAATATATATATGAAATAAAAACTTGCTGGATTAAAGTTAATAACAAAAATGCCCGCGGGCTTGTCTGCAAAAATGGCAGGGTCACGTGCATACGCACGCGCCTGGCAGGGATACAATAGTGATATCACAAAAAGCAAGGGGCATGATTATAAAGTTTACCAAAAATATAAAGAGGGCAATTGAAAGATTCTGTAGTCGATATAAAATACCAAAACCCCTGGGCTAATAGCGCAAAATGCCCAGGAGCGCGATCCGACGGCGGTGCGGCTTTTACTTAAGCCACGTGTCGACACAGGAGGGCTCGATGCCCCTTCGCTTCCTACGGCCACGATTAGAAATTCATCGGCGATCGAGTGGCAGGGGCCATATCTGATCTGACAGTGGATGTACGCCACCAAGAACAGGTCGAGATCAACGGCGCCGGGGCGTGGAGGACGAACACGGCAGGGACACGGCCCGGCTGACGTTGAAGCTTCAAAAACTCCACGATCGACGCTCCCTTCTCCTCCTCGATGCCTCCAAAAGCTACATGGAGCTTCCTCAAGGTGGGCAGCGGCTTCAAAATGGCTGAAGACGACCGGAGCTCCGCTGCAGAGTTGGCGAGGGAGGACGGCTTCAGGTTGCTCGGGCGTCAACAATAACAACCCCCAGGTGGGGGTCTTTGGCACCTGGATCCCTGCAAAAAAAGAGCACACAGCAGCAGGAGGGGTTCCAGAGTAAGACGAGGGTGGATGGTTGGCGTTTGATGCGAGTAAGTGCTCGCCGGAGCAAGCTCCGCCGAGGGGATGGCGGATGGTGTAAATGGCGCTTGAATCGAAATGGAGAGGTGAGCGGTGGTCCTAACACTACTGGGAATAAAAAGGTGCAAGAAAAAAAACACAAGAAAGACAGACCTCGAAGGTTGAAAGACCCAAGGTTGTACCTCACGGCCTCTTGGCCGGAGATGGGTTGGACACCACGATTCGCCTGGCCAAACACCTCCGCGAGCTCGCCGGAGAGTAGCTGTCACCTATCTCGATCCAGGGCGCCAAGGGGAAGGGCTTAGCTAGGGCAAAAAGGGTTCAAGCGTGAGAGGAAGGTGGTGGGCTGCTTTTGAACGAGTGGCGCAGGGGCTCCAAGATCGAGGCGCCAGAGGCACCACAGCGATCCAACCCCCAAGATAAGATATAGGCGTGTAAGATCATTGGTAGGGGAGAAAAAATCGTGAAGGGATCGACCCCAAATGGCGAAAGGTGCGGTCTCCAAAAATCCGTGAAATCAAGGAAAAACCACAGCCTGACAACAGCCAGACCTCGGTCAGAGAGTTGACCGAGGTCAACCAAGGAAGAGATCTGGTTGGTCCACGTGGACCAACCAGAAAAAACCTTGGAAAAAATGCTTATAAATTCAATAAAAAATAGAAAATGTATTATTTAAATTTTGGTTATAAAATAAAAAATGTTTATTTTTTTATAAATTATTTTATAGTGATTTTTATTTATTTTTATGGGATGTATAATTACAAGTTACTAATTATACCCTTTATAGGTATATTCTTCTATATATTGTATTCTTTTATTATTATTGTATGTATTTAATTTATTTATTTTTGATTATTAATTTATATAATTATAACATACTTTTATACACTTAAATATATTTTTATTTTATTTCGTTGATGTGTTTTGTATATTTAATATAAAATAGAATTAGTAATTATACAGCTATGTATATAGGTATTATAACTAAGTTTTGTATATACAAGTATTTTTATTTTGAGTTTTCTTTGCCTTTTTATTCTGATTTTAATGCACAGAATTATTGTAAGTAATATTTACATAATTATAAAAATATAAAAATATACAAATAATGAATAAATAATAAATTGAATATTTTAATTAGTACAAGTATACAATGAGGGTCCAAAACTCAACTTTCAAACCGTAGCTCTGCCAAATACAAAACCACCGCCATTAAATAGCTTATTTTCTTCTATATACAATTAAAGGTGAGTTTGATGCATTTGGAGTTTCCAGTCGTGAGATACGGGTCTGGGAAGTTGGGATTCTGGATTTTTATTCAGACCAAAACTTTTTATCTGTACATTATTTTTCAGTGAAATCAATTTTGTATTTTTCTTTATTAAATTATCTACAAATTTCATATTTAAAGTTTCTTTATTTGATGTATAAAAAGTGGAACCAAAAATAGGTCCCAAAATGAATAAAGAATAAATGGAATAAATTGTATTTGAACTGTGTTTTTGACCTTATCTCCCCCTACTTTATTCCTTGTCGACCTATTCATCAAGATGCCTAGGTCTCGAGGTTTTGGATCATAAAATATTTACAATATTTTATTCTTTTTATTTTCTTTTATTTATTCTATAATTTTGGATTTAATTACAGTATTTTATACATTAATTGAATGCACATGCATGGATGCTAATATGCTCTATTTAAGGCTATTTACAGGCATTTGCTAGGGTTTTTGGTGCCAAAATGATAGAATAAAGATGATGAAATGTGGATTCATCATCCCCCTATACTTTACCTTTGCTAGTCCCTAGCAAACACTTATGGAATAAGCGCAAAAGAAACAGAAAGAAAATAAAAAGAAGAAATATGGATTTTATTTGATTATCAAACTTGTCTTCACAAAATCAAAGTTTGGAGCTTAAGTCGGACCCTTGGAATTTTAGTACGGGCGGAACCTTAGTGAGAACCGAATTTGAAATCCAACAGTCCTTAAGAATCCCAAAACTCTGTCCAAGTCTCCTCAATAGCCATGTCAGAAATACTTCAATTCATACGCAAACTCTTACGACTATGAATCTGACTTGTACAGTGTAAGTGATAGTGGCTCTCCCCAACTAGAATGACGAAGAGACTGACTTCTCTAGTACGACAACCCAATGATTCCCCAATCCAATAACTCCATCCTCGAGAAACGGGGTATTCCCTTCTAAGTTCAAGTGGCAACCAGCTCAAGAGGAGGGGGTGAAGAGAAGAATGGACGGTAGCCAGTGTAGCTACCTATCCTGGGATGCAAGACCAGTGTAGTCATGTCATACTGCTGCAGGCTCACATATTTGACTTTGGTTTTCAAGCTTACTTATTTTCTATACAACATATTCACATACCTTGCAGGCTTTTTATTTTTGTACATGCCTGAACTCTCTCTTTTTTTAATACTATATACAACAGCATTTACATAAGGAGTTTTTCCTCTTGGGCCAGTAGACTATCCCTCTTTTGAAGCTTTATTGCAACCCACAGCCTCCTGTCTTTAGACTTCCTAATCACTGGACGGGTTGGGGTGCACTTCCCTCCCTAGAGGAGGACAAATGTTTCCACTTGTGTGCGTCTCATACCGGCAAATCCAATCCCCTCACTACTCCAATTGAGTTGAGCCATGTGAAAGGTGCAGGTGTCCAAGTTAGGTCATTATCAACAAGAGTCGTGCGTGTGTTCCGAAATACTCTTCTTAGGCAGTCAAGAATCCATTGAATCAAGTCTCGTGATCCTCAAAGAATTAAGTCAACTAGACCTGAAGTACCTCAAACCCAGTTCCTATAAGGTTTCTGTTATTAGGTAGGTTTTAAGGTCCAATCAAGCTCCAATCTCCGGATTTTACTTAGACTCGTTCAACTATCAAACTCAATCCGAAAAATGCTCATGCTATGCAAATGATATGCAGAAATATTTTTGTGATGCAATTTTCAAGATTTTGAACTTTTTATGGATTTTTGAAAACATGATGATGCATGTATATGCAGATGAATTTTTTTGTCTTTTTCAAATAGATTTTTCAAATGTTTTTGGATTTTAGTTTTGCAAATGTTTTTGGGATTTTTGAAAACAAAAAGCTTTTGGCTAAAAGCTAGGTTAAAATATTTACACGGGAGTGCTTCTTATATTTACAAGAAGTCGGTTTTAAGAATTTACAGGGTAAGTGATCAATTTTATAGATATATATATATATATAGCGGATTTTGGTGAGATGTAAGTATTCCTCAAACTTATTTGACACAAGCTTTTTCACACAATTTTTGAAAACTATAGTCCAAAATAATTTTTACAAACATTTTACAAACATGTACACACATTTGAAAATCATTTTGCAAAGGCTTTCAAAATAGTATAGATAGATTTTTTCAAATATTTTTGCAACCATTTTTCAAACCATTTGCAAATCATTTTTCAAACATTTTATTTCACACAAAAAAAGGAATTTTTCAAACCACACATTTTTACAAAGGTTGAAAACATGTAACAAAATATTTTCAAAATAGTTTTCAATAAATGTTCACAAAGATTATCAAACTATTTTTCAAACATTTTGCAAAAAATATCTTCACCTGATTTATTAATCAGTAAATACAAAAAGAATTTGAGGAACAAAACACCTTTTTATTAAGGTTTTTAGTGAATTTTTAAAGAATGATTAGCCATATTATTAGGAAAATACAAAAGTACGAGTTATGGCTAATGTATATACGTAGTATATACGACCCCCCTATACTTAGCTTGAGCTATGTCCTCATAGATCAGAGAGAAAAGAGAAGACATAACTCGTACTAAGTATAGGCAAGTCTAAAGAATAAATAAATAAAGGAATGGATGAACAAACGAATGAGAAGTTGACCGTCCCCCCTATACTTAGGATCAAATAATCCTAAGTATAGGAGACTGTACACAACGTAGGGAGGGTCAAGGGTGGGAATGAACAGATCGTACTCAGATTGTCTCCCCCTATACTGAGGGTAAGATATCCCTAAGTATAGACAAGAAGAGGAGACAATGGAGAGGATCAAAGAATAGAGAAAACTCAGGGTGCACACCCCCTATACTTAGGACAAAGTACGTCCTAAGTATAGAAGACTGACAAAAAGGGGCGACACCTTTTTCGGTAGATACAGAAGACATAAAAGGAAAAGAAGAAAATAAGAAAAGAAGAAAAGAGATCAGAGTGGAAGAAGATATCGTGAGAATGTACACACCACTCCCTCTATACTTAGGGTAAAAGAAGCCCTAAGTATAGGCAACAACATGAGTGATGAAACAGAACGAAGAACGAACACTCAGCTTGTCCACCCCCCTATACTTAGGACAAAGTACGTCCTAAGCAAGGTAACACGAGAATGGGTGGATGAGCAAAACGGGAGAAGGAAGAAGATGAACATAAGAGGATATACAACAGAGGCGGATGTACACATGATCAAGAAGGTTGAAAGCAAACCTTCTTGTGGGACCGCTGAGGAATGGATCTGGTGTGATGCAGGTCGACATCGGGGTCCACAGTGGACGGAAGCCAATCAGGGTCGTCAGAGTGAAGATCCTCAGGGGCCCTCTGGTGTGAAGGCACAGACTGATGAGTAGAAGAAGTACGACTAGGTCCGGCCTTAGGAGTCTCGCTGATGTCAAAGTGAAAGGGACAAACTCCTCATCATCGGAAGTAGTGTAATCAGAGTCATCCTGCGAGGTCTCGTCCAGGTCAAAACTAAAAGGAACGAACTCATCGGTGGAAGTAGTCGAGCTCTGTTTGTCCTCTATAATTTCAATCGGGTCATCTTTTTCATCAAAAGGCCCGAATTCCCGAATAAAGCAATCAGATCAAATTCGGCCTTTGGCTCATCAGTATATATGTGGACAAGAGCGGACTCATCAGTGAAAGAAGTCAAAACATGTTCGTCCTGTCTAGTCTCTAAATCTGCCCTTCGCTCAATGGTATCGATCGTGTAAATCCCGCGGATGTCATCAACACAATGCCAATCACAAGAAGCAGAAATACCAAGGTCCATGCTTTCGAGCCTTCCTCCTTGGAGAGGAATTCTCGGGTCTCAACATCGGTCATGAAGAAAGTCTCTCTGTTATCCTCGTAAAGGTCATAGTCCTCGGGGTCAGCCAAGACAGTTGTGGTCATATCAGGTGCAGGTCTCTGGTCAACAGTGGGTACGGTGATCAACGCTTCGTTCTCGTCAGCAGGACGGAAGCGAATCTCTCCTGATCCGTAATCAATAACGACCCTCGCAGAGGCGAGGAATGGTCGTCCTAGGATGATTGGAGAGTGCTCCCCAGTGGAGGTCTCCATGGGCAATACGACAAAATCAACGTGATAGCTCGTGCCCTGAATCGAAATGACGGCGTTTTCGAGGATACCCTTCGGCCTCTTGATGGATCCATCAGCAAACTGAACGATCATCCTGGTTTTCTTGAGAGGCCCTAAGTGAAGAGATTGCACCAGCGAGAAAGGTATGATGCTAATTGTCGCACCGCCGTCGAGGAGAGTGTGATCACATGTGTGGTCAGAGATGGTGCAGCTAATGAAAGGTATGGCAGTGTTCCTCTTCTTAGGAATGGGATGGTGTGTGATGGCGTGGGCAGTGGCCATGGTCAAGATATGACGCTCAGATCTGCTCCTCCGCTTTCTCTTCTTGTGAAGAGGAGCAGATATATTGGTCCTGGCCTGCTGAAGTGGGGCACGGATGATCTCATGAATGGTGGCCACCACTTCGGGTTCAGTCAACATTTTTTTGAAATTTTGGACCTCCTCCATACAAGGGAGGAAGTCGGAATCATCATATACACGAGGCATGCCAAGAGCAGTCTGTACAGCGGCATCCTCGAGGTCAAAGGTGGGACAAGGTGTGAGAGGCTGTGTGGTCAAAGGATCTGGCAAGTGGTACCTCTCCTCACAGTCTGGCTCGATCATGTGTCTCCCGAACTCTTTTTGTTTTTTTAAATTTTTCTCATTTTTTTGTATTTTGGGCGATTGCAAGCTCTCATGATAATCCTCAAATGATTCCATATCCTCAAAGACTGGAGCGGCATTTTGGTTCTTATTTAAACTAGTAAGGTCGGCAATCCTTGAATTCATGTGCTCCATTATCTGATTCAAGGTCTCAAGTGTTGATATCATGAAAGGTGACTCCAAAATCTCAGGATCGGGTGTGTCAAATGTGGGCGGTGGGTGTGGACAAAAATCACATTCCGGATCAAGATACTCAAGGAAGAGCGGGTTGTCGAAATGTATAGGTGATGGTGGTGGAAATGACTGGTGAAGGTCAAAGTCCGGATCCTGAAATAGTGGGTTGGTCGGATATGTACAAAAATCAGGAGCAAAGTCCTCCTGGAAAAAGTGAGGTGGACCAGCTTTAGTGAACGAATGATCCGCAAAGTCCGGATAAAATACGCTCCAGTCGGCCATCTCGACACGAAAGAAAATGATAATCGGGAGAGCACGACGGTCAAGTCAAGAGAGTGAAGAAGAAAGGCGCAAGTGCGCAGAAGCGATCTAGGACACACACAAAACAATCACAAGCAAAAATGAAAATAAGACAAACCCTCAATTCACCTACTCAACTCGGTAGAGACCGCAAAGAGTGGTCTTTTTATCTTGTCTGTTTTAGAGTTAGGTGAGAAGTCCAAAATTGCGCAAACACTTAGGGGGCTGAATGGGATTTTGGGCTCTAACCTTAGTGTGTGCATGAGCAATGTAAAACGAAGACAATGAGGGGGTTACTCGCCCCAATACAAGATTTTTCTTTTTGATTGGTTTTAGGGTCAAGTGATATTAGCTGTCCCAATTTTATTGATTATCATTTTTTTTGGTTTTTTTAGTGAGAAATGCACGCGCCTAACGAGGAGTCAATTCCTTTAAGCACTAGGTTGGCAAAATCAGAGGGAGAGGCGGAAAAGCAATGCAAGCGGCAATCGATGATGTATGCTAAAGAGAAATGCTCACCTTGCCTCCAGCACTCTACATGCAAGGATGCTCAGCAGAATTGAAACCTATCTATATGCAATTGCAAAGCCGATGAAATCGCCCTAAGTTTCAGAAATTGCTATTATCGTGAAGAACCACAAGCTGACCACCAATCCTCAACCCTAGAGTCCAGTCTAGGCTCACCCCTCCTCCTCTCGACAAATCGAGTTCAGGAGAAGCGCTTAGCGGGGAGAGCTCGCGGTGCGACGGCTCGAGGATGATGAATCAACTGTTTAAAATTTGACTAAGTCCAAACGAGACTATAGGTGCATGCAAAATATTAAGTGTTTGGCCTTAGTCTATCGCAAGCAATCCTAAAACTAGGGGCTCAATCACACAAAATAAATAAAATCGAAAAACAAAACAAAATAAAAAGAATGCAAAGAAAAACGCGAGAAAAGCTGCGGCGAGCCCTCAAGGAACAATCACTTGGAAATTAGGCCCGAAGTGTCTGAATGTCCGGGGGTACCTATATTATTACAAAATTTGGAGTCTCTCTCACTTAAATTACAAAAATAACTGCAAGGAAATAAATGCAACAACTAAGGTGGAGCTCGGTCTACAAAATTCCTCTTCGTCTCCTCGGTGCTTGGTTGGCAGATGCCGGCTTCACGTGGGTGTGTAGGCGTCTAGGATTGAACGCCTCCCTCGATCCGCGGTTCCTCGCACAAAGTCAACAAAAGAGGAGGTTAGACAGCTCAATAGATTTATCAAAAATAAAGAAAATAAAAATAGCAAAAATGAAAGCCATTAAATAGACAATCAATCACAATCACAAACAAGACCCGAACTAAGCGCTGTTTCTCCCCGGCAATGGCGTCATTTGTTGAAGCGAGATAATCAAGCGTACGTATTGATCCACAAGGCGGATCAATAGTCGATGTGGTGACCGCTCGAAAATCCGAACTTTGAACAACAATTAACCCACAACAGATAAATCAAGCAATGAAAGTAAATGTGCGGAGTTAAAATTTATTATAACTCTACAACAAAGATGTGTATAGGTGCAAGTATGTGTAGAGGTCGAACACAGGGAGTAGACAGGATAGATCGGGGCAAAATTGCTCAAAAGTGTGAATGTGATCAAGTTGTCTACTTATGCTATTTTTTGTGGGTTTTTAATTTTATATTTTTTTAATTAATTTTTATTTTTATATTTTTGTATTTTGATTTTTATTTTACTGATTTTATATTTTCTTTTTATATTTTATATTTTTTCTTTTTCAATATTGGAATATAAAATCAATGTAATATAAGGAGTGATAAAATATTTATAAAAATATGCTAAAATAGCCAAAAATTCAGAAATAAAAGCTTTTTGGTATTTTTACGTTTTTTACTATTTTTGTGATTTTTGGGTATTTTTCAAAGTATTTTTGGTATTTTTAAACACTGAAATAAATGAAAACAGTGGACAAGCTACTGGCTGGGGGTAAAATTGGAAGTAAAAATAGCAAATAGCCACAAAATTTTTCCACACTATTTTTCAAATAAGATAATAAAAACAGGAGACTACAGGACTTGAGTTTACAATTTTTGGGATTTTCTATAATTTTTAAGAATTTTTTGAAGTTTTTAAGTATTTTCTAATTTTTAAGGTTGTTCTTTTGAGATTTTTAGTGATTTTTGGATTGAAGTCAAAACACACTAAAGGGAACAAAATATATTTTTTTGGAATTTTTATGATGTGTTTTTATATTTTTTATGGATATTTAAGCTAGACAGTGCATAAAATAGCTATTTTTTATTTTTAATAAATATTAAAATGCAATAATTATGGAAAATAAAAATATGTCGTTAATCTACTATGCAACAGAAACTTAAATTAATTTTTATGGATTTTTTAGGGTTTAATAGACTCATGCAAAAATTACTAAAAACGTAAAGAAAAGACACACGACCAGGGGTATTTTTGTAGTTATACGAAAATACGAGGGCCATAATGTAAATTTCCAGATAATATATACATGAAATAAAAACTTGTTGGACTAAATTTAATAACAAAAATGTCCACGGGCTTGTCTGCAAAAACGCCAGGGTCACGTGCGTACGCACGCGCCTGGCAGGGATACAAAAGTGATATCACAAAAAGCAAGGGGCATGATTATAAAGTTTACCAAAAATATAAAGAGGGCAATTGAAAGATTCTGCAGTCGATATAAAATACCAAAACCCCTGGGCTGATAGCGCAAAATGCCCAGGAGCGCGATCCGACGGTGGTGCGGCTTTTACTTAAGCCACGTGTCGACACAGTAGGGCCCGATGCCCCTTCGCTTCCTACGGCCACGGTTAGAACTTCATCGGTGATCGAGCGGCAGGGGCCATATCTGATCTGACGATGGCTGTACGCCACCAAGAACAGGTTGAGATCAACGGCGCTGGGGCGTGGAGGACGAACACGGTAGGGACACGGCCCGGCTTATGTTGAAGCTTCAAAAACTCCACGGTCGATGCTCCCTTCTCCTCCTCGATGCCTCCAAAAGCTACCTGGAGCTTCCTCAAGGTGGGCAGCGGCTTCAAAATGGCCGAAGACGACCGGAGCTCCGCTGCGGAGTTGGCGAGGGAGGACGGCTTCAGGTTGCTCGGGCGTCAACAAAAACAACCCCCAGGTGGGGGTCTTTGGCACCTGGATCCCTGCAAAAAAAGAGCACACAGCAGCAGGAGGGGTTCCAGAGTAAGACGAGGGTGGATGGTTGGCGTTTGATGCGAGTAAGTGCTCGCCGGAGCAAGCTCCGGCGAGGGGATGGCGGATGGTGTAAATGGCGCTTGAATCGAAATGGAGAGGTGAGCGGTGGTCCTAACACTACTTTGAATAAAAAGGTGCAAGAAAAAAAACACAAGAAAGACAGACCTCGAAGGTTGAAAGACCCAAGGTTGTACCTCACGGCCTCTTGGCCGGAGATGGGTTGGACACCACGATTCGCCTGGCCAAACACCTCCGCGAGCTCGCCGGAGAGTAGCTGTCACCTATCTCGATCCAGGGCGCCAAGGGGAAGGGCTTAGCTAGGGCAAAAAGGGTTCAAGCGTGAGAGGAAGGTGGCGGGCTGCTTTTGAACGAGTGGCGCAGGGGCTCCAAGATCGAGGCGCCAGAGGCACCACAGCGATCCAACCCCCAAGATAAGATATAGGCGTGTAAGATCATTGGTAGGGGAGAAAAAATCGTGAAGGGATCGACCCCAAATGGAAAAAGGTGCGGTCTCCAAAAATCCGCGAAATCGAGAAAAAACCACAGCCCGACAACAGCCAGACCTCAGTCAGAGAGTTGACCGAGGTCAACCAAGGAAGAGATCTGGTTGGTCCACGTGGACCAACCAGAAAAAACCTTGGAAAAAATGCTTATAAATTCAATAAAAAATAGAAAATGAATTATTTAAATTTTGGTTATAAAATAAAAAATGTTTATTTTTTTATAAATTATTTTATAGTGATTTTTTTATTTTTATGGGATGTATAATTACAAGTTACCAATTATACCCTTTATAGGTATATTCTTCTATATATTGTATTCTTTTATTTTTATTGTATGTATTTAATTTATTTATTTTTTATTATTAATTTATATAATTATAACATACTTTTAGACACTTAATTATATTTTTATTTTATTTTATTGATGTGTTTTGTATATTTAATATAAAATAGAATTAGTAATTATATAGCTATGTATATATGTATTATACCTAAGTTTTGTATATACAAGTATTTTTATTTTGAGTTTTCTTTGCCTTTTTATTCTGATTTTAATGCACAGAATTATTGTAAGTAATATTTACATAATTATAAAAATATAAAAATATAAAAATATATAAATAATGAATAAATAATAAACTGAATATTTTAATCAGTACAGGTATACAATGAGGGTCCAAAACTCAACTTTCAAATCGTAGCTCTGCCAAATGCGAAACCACCGCCATTAAATAGCTTATTTTCTTATATATACAATTAAAGGTGAGTTTGATGCATTTGGAGTTTCCAGTCGTGAGATACGGGTCTGGGAAGTTGGGATTCAGGATTTTTATTCAGACCAAAACTTTTTATCTGTACATTATTTTTCAGTGAAATCAATTTTGTATTTTTCTTTATTAAATTATCTACAACTTTCATATTTAAAGCTTCTTTATTTGATATATAAAAAGTGGAACCAAAAATAGGTCCCAAAATGAATAAAGAATAAATGGAATAAATTGTATTTGAACTGTGTTTTTGACCTTATCTCCCCCTACTTTATTCCTTGTCGACCTATTCATCAAGATGACTAGGTCTCAGGGTTTTGGATCATAAAATATTTACAATATTTTATTCTTTTTCTTTTCTTTTATTTATTCTATAATTTTGGCTTTAATTACAACATTTTATACATTAATTGAATGCACATGCATGGATGCTAATATGCTCTATTTAAGGCTATTTACTGGCATTTGCTAGGGTTTTTGGTGCCAAAATGATAGAATAAAGATGATGAAATGTGGATTCATCAATGTGCTTCCTCAAAAATCTGCAAACTGTCCTGGCATCAGCGGTTCGGGCGGGGATGGCCTCAACCCAACGACTCACATAATCAATGGCCAACAGAATGTACTCAAATCCCTGACTCTTAGGGAATGGACCCATGAAATCGATGCCCCATGCCTCAAAAACCTCATAGAAGTGAATGGGCTGCATCGGCATCATATCACGCTGTCCACAAGTGCCCGTCCTCTGACAGTCGGTACACCTCTTCACGAACTCATCAGAGTCCTTGAAAAGGGTAGGCCACCACGGGCCGGATTGGAGCACTTTCTGTGTCGTTCTCCTCCCAGAGTGGTGTCCTCCTGCCTCAAGCTTGTGGCAGTAAGTGAGGACGCTATGGTGCTCCTCCTGAGGAATGCACCTACGCCAGACGCTATCCCCTCCTTCGTGGTAAAGGATGGGATCCTCCCAGTGGTAGGACTTGGCCTTCGCGAGGAAGGTCTCATGCCTCTGCCTGGGCCAATCTTGTGGAACTTTCTTAGCAACAAGAAAGTTCACAATATCGTCATACCATGGGATAGAGGCGATAGCAAGGATCGCCTCATCTGGGAAGGTCTCACAAATAGGGTCAATCTACTCAGAATCCTCAAGATGCTCTAATCTGGAGAGATGATCCGCCACCACATTCTTGACTCCAGGCTTATCCTTAATCTCTATGTCGAAGTCCTAGAGTAGAAGGATCCATCTAGTCAGTCTGGCCTTGGCATCCTTCTTTGCCATGAGATACCTGACGGTTGTATGATCTGTGTACATGGTCACTCTAGATCCAATAATGTATGATCTGAACTTATCTAGGGCGAACACTACGGCTAGCATCTCCTTCTCTGTGACTGTGTAGTTCTGCTGTGCGGAATCCAATGTGCGGCTAGCGTAGTGGATAGCAAATGGGACTCCATCCCTCCTCTGTCCCAACACGGCCCCCACAGGAAAATCAGAGGCATCCGTCATGATCTCAAATGGGAGAGACCAATCAGGTGGCTGGAGAACAGGAGCCTCAACAATACAATGCTTGAGAGTCTCGAACGACGAAAGACACTTGTCATCGACAAGGAACTCGGTGTCTTTCGTCAGCAGGTAAGTCAATGGCCGGGCAATCCTACTGAAATCATGAATGAATCGCCGGTAGAAACCGACGTGCCCCAGGAATGACTGTAACTGCCGCAAGTTGGAAGGTGGTGCGAGTTTTCTAATGACATCTACCTTGGCTGGATCAACCTCCATGCCCCTATTGGAGATGATGTGGTCATGCACCGTCCCTTGAGTCACCATGAAGTGACTCTTCTCCCAAGACAGAACCAAGTGAACCTCTATACATCGCTGAAGTACTCGGTCTAGGCAGTCAAGATAGGAGTCGAATCCGTCGCCGTAAATCGAGAAATCATCCATGAAGACCTCCAAGAACTACCCTACCATGTCCGAGAAGATCGACAGCATGCATCTCTGAAAAGTTGCAAGGGCATTGCATAGCCCAAATGGCATGCGTCGGAAGGCGTATGTGCTGAAGGGACAGGTAAAGGTGGTCTTGTCCTGGTCCTCGAGAGCGATGGCCACCTAGTTGTAGCCCGAGTACCCATCCAGAAAATAGTAGTGGCTCTTTCCTGCCAGTCTCTCAATGATCTGAACTATAAAGGGCAGGGGGAAATGATCCTTCTTGGTGGCCTGGTTGAGTCTCCTGTAATCAACGCAGACCCGCCAAGAAGTGGGTACCCGTTTAGCAATCTCCTCTCCAGACTCACTGACCGCTGTAGTGATGCCCGTCTTCTTATACACCACATGCAAAGGGCTGACCCACTTGGAGTCGGAGATGGGGTAGATAAAATCAACGCTCCACCATTTCGAAATCTCCTTCATGACAACCTCTCTCAGATTCGGGTTCAGCCGCCGCTGGAACTCACGCGACGGCTTCGCCTCATCCTCGAGATAGATATGGTGAGAGCAAAGGGCTGGACCTATCCCCTGGAGATCTGCTACGCTACATCCTATCGCCTTGCGGTTCTTTTCAAGAACCCCCATCAGACGGGATTCCTGCTCTCCAGTCAAATCGGCGGAGATAATGACTGGGTACATCTCATGCTCACCCGCAAGGAACCTATACTTCAGCGATGCAGGAAGCGGCTTCAGCTCTGGACAACTGGGTGCAGGTGGATCTGGCCTCTGAAAACTCTGCGTGAAGGCTGCCAAATCCGCATGGAAGAACTGAAACTCTCTATCACTCTCAGAAACTGGAGAAGGCTGCTCTGTTGGACTGTCTCTGCTCTGCTCGGCATCTACCTCCTCCCTAGCTGCAGGCTCAGGTGAAGTCAGATCTGGTATGTAATCCTCACAATTTGCCCAGTCAGAATCTGACTCCGAGGGATCAGTATTATCTAAGGTGGCCTCAGTACCACCATCATCACAAAAATCTGTCTCATAGTTGAGAATTGGCTCTGCTGCCTTCAGTGTATCCTGAACCAAGAATGCGCTCTCCAAGCTCTCCTCTGCTGTCGTCTCTGCCTCAATGGAATCGAAATGTGAGAGGATGGCATGTGCTGCTGGGTCTGCCCAAACTGCCTCGTCATCTGTGATCACAAAGTCACAGTCCTGGTGGATGTCTGGCCCTGCATCTGTCAGCTGCTCTGTATCGGAAGTAGTCTCTGAGCACGCTCTGTCTCTGGCTCTGCTGTCCTCGACCGTCTCTATTTGTACACTTTCGCCCTCAACGCAAAAGTATACCTTCCCGCTATCATGGTCAGTCACTTCCTTGGCTGTGGCCAAGAACGGGCGATCGAGAATGATGGGGGTATCGGTCACTGACTCAGGGATCTCCATGTCCATTGCTACAAAGTCCACGGGGAATTGCAGACCCTGAATAGTGACGACAACGTCCCTCAGAAGCCCCTTCGGCCTCTTGACAGATCGATCAGTAAACTGAAGGACTGTCCTACTCTGTCTAAGAGTGCCCAACTCGAAGCGTTCGAGAAGGGCTGCCGGAAGTAGGTTGAATGACGATCCACTATCTAATAGAGTACGGTCGAACCTCTGCTCTCTGATGTGGCATCTGACATATGGGGCTCCTGAGTTTGGCCTCTTGGCCGGCAGACGGTTCTGGATCACGAAACAAGTGGCTCTGGTCAGTACATGAATCTCTGAGTGGTGGTTCCTCCTCTTCCTCCTGACTGTAGTCCTATCTCTAAGGGAAAGTTGAAGAAGAGGGATGTGCTGCAAAGCCTCCTGAAGAGTCAACTGTATGCAAAACTGATCTATCATCTGCTGGCTGAACTCTTCCTGCTGCCTCTTTTTGTGATTTTCATTTTTCTTCCCCTTCCCCATCTGAAGGGCTTTACGGAAGGGGATCACAGGGTCCTTCTCAGATGAAGGACTAGGAACGTGTCTGAGCTGCTCGATGGCAGGATCCACACATACATCATGCACCACAGTGGGATCAGAAGAAAACAAACCCTTTCCTTTATTCACAAAAGTGTTTCGAGATACATCAATAACAGGAAAAACAACAGGACTCTCAGAAGTAACATGGGTGGCCTCAGTACCACCATCGGCTGGAAGACTCGCGGCCTCAGCACCGTGCTTTGGCTCGGCAACATGGGTAGCCTCAGTACCACCTCCTCCAACTGGTAAACTGGCGGCCTCAGTACCGCCCGTGGGATCAGCATCCATGGTGGCATCAGTACCACCGTCACCATCTCTAACGGCCTCAGTACCGCTCTCCTCCTCGCCTGGCGCTCTGGATGTATCCTCTGGGTGTCGCTCAGACGAGTCACCGCCTGCTGGCATCCTACCGCTCCTAAGTGTGACAAAATCAGTATCAAAAAGATATGCAGACATATCACCAAAAGTATCACTCGGAGTGGCATACTCAGTGCAGACTATCTGCTCAGATTTCCTCTTGAGTTTGTTGGGATTCGGCTCGATCTGGGCAGGGATGGCGGCCTTCCCTCTCACGATGTCCCGCATCTCCTGGCGAAACTCATCCATCTCCCGTGAAAAGTAGCCTGCTGATCTGTGAGATGGCGGGCTATGTCATCCAAGGCGAGACTCTCATAGGGTGGCCCATGAGAACCTGACGGGTAGCCTGTCTAGTAATGAGGCTGCTGGTGATGTGGCTGAGAGGGGTAAGAATGTGGCTGATGCTACGACTGATGAGGCTGATCACGCCTCCAAGACTGTCCCTGCTGATAGGGACGAGGACCATACTGCGGTGACTGTTGTGGCTGTGACTGGGTGTATGCTGGGGGCT
Organism: Ottelia alismoides; assembly: GCA_037367405.1. Taxonomy (NCBI): domain Eukaryota; kingdom Viridiplantae; phylum Streptophyta; class Magnoliopsida; order Alismatales; family Hydrocharitaceae; genus Ottelia; species Ottelia alismoides. Next base: position 198,934 of record JAZKJV010010769.1, on the reverse strand, counting down.
GCTGCTGCTGGTGATCCCTCTGATGGTTGTACTGGCCACCCTGACCTGACGACTGTTGCTGGGGCTAGGCACCTCCGGCCATCCAACGGAATCCGGGATGGTCTCGTCAGATACCGGGCTGGGGGCGGTCGTACCAAATCCCGTTGACATCCATCAACGGCTCTGCATCGTACTGGGGTGGCGGGAGTACTGCCAGAGGCTGATCCGGCTGGTATACCACCATCTATGTGTCAGTGGATGGTGGTGCCTGGTAGGTGAGCTGCGGCTGCTGGTACGGCTCTGCTTGTACAAGATGGACCTGTCTAGGATGCTGGTGGGAGCTGGAGCGCTGGGACGAGCTGCTGCTGCTGCTGGGATCGCCTCGTGACTGAAGACGGGGCTGGGGAACCGTCTGTGCCTCCTGGAGATACATGAGTTGTGTCTTCATGTCACTCAGAGTCTGTGCCATCTGCTCCATCTGCGTGATGCCCTGGCACTGCTTCTTCTCGATAATCTCCATCCGGTCCAGCTTCTCACTGGTAATCCCCATGTCTACGGCTGAGGACTCGGCCTGTGCTGCTGCTACCGCTGACGAACTGGAAGGACCGGCGTCGACCCGTGCTATCCTCTGGTACTGCACGGTCTGTGGCTGCTGGGGTCTGCCCTGAGTGTACAATCGGGTCTAGGACATCACCATATAGTTCTCGTCCATCTCCTCGTAGATGGCCCAAACCTGATCGTGATCCTTGGCGAAGTAAGACCCGCCACAAGAAGCGTTCACCAAGCCCAGAAGCTCTGGTGTCAGCCCGCTGAAAGCTCTAAACAAGGTTCGGCTTGGAAATGTCGTGGTGCGGGCATCTGTCGGTCAGCTCTCGAAACCTCTCCCATGCCTCATGAAACTGCTCGTTGGGGAGCATGGAGAAGTTGCTGATCAGGGCTCTAGCGGCATTCGTCTGCCCGAGTGGATAGTACTTGTGCAAGTACTCGGTGCCGAGCTGCTCCCAGGTGTAGACGAACTTCCCCAAGTGCTTCAGCCAGGTGGCTGCTCTGTCTGCTAAGGAGAAGGGGAAGGCAATCATCCTGATGGTATCCTGGTCCACCTAACGGTCGTGGACAGTGCTGCAGATCATCAGAAACTCCTGGAGGTGGAGATGGGGCTCCTCTGTGGCGAGCCCATGGAACCGGGGGAGGAGCTTCAAAGTGTTCGGGGGGAACTTGAAGTCCCCCACGATAGCTGGTAGTACAACCCAATGATGCATCAGTGTCGATCCGGGGTTGTGTAACTCCCGCATCGGTCTAGGCTGGTCTGGCACTCCTCCTCCTGTTGTTGCTGCTACGGTGGCTGCGGCGGCTGCCGCATCGTCGGATATCCTCGGCCCGTCTCTGCGCTGCTCTCGGTCTGCTCTCAGTTGCTCCATCTCACGCCTCATATCTAACATGAATGCTCTCTGATCCCTCAACTGCTGCTGCACTGTCTCGAGGTAGGCGATCAGGGTGGAGTTGATCGCACCTTGGTCCAGAACGAAATGCTCATGCTGTGGACCTCTGGTGTGATCATCACTATTGCCGGCCATAGTCTCTGCAAAATCAAAACATCCAAACTCAGGTGCCGATAAATCATCTGTCTGTCTCTCATCTGGCACTGGTATCTCAGTCTCAGAAGAAGGGAGGTCGAGGGGGAACAGGGTGGAGTCGTACTCGGGTTCGGAGAGCGGGTCTCGGCTCTCGCAAACCAACCTAGATGAGCGGGTAGACGTGCCGGAAAGAGGTGCAGCCAGAGGCTGCCTAAGAGACCGTCTGCCCATCATCTTGATGTGGCGAGTAGTGCGGATGAGATCTGGTAACAACTATGATCACAAGCAAACCCCTGATTCACCAACGCAACGCGAGCTGAAGACCGTAAAGGCTCGGTCAATTATCTTGTCAATTTTATTTTGGTGATCAGTCAGGATAGCAGAGCGATTACGTGACCTGTTGGGTTACCCGATATTTTCTCAACCGACTGTCCCATACAGAAATAGCTGGTAATCAGTCGAGAAGAATATCGGAGGGCTCTACCTAGTGTTCGGGGTCACTCTCTCGCACAAGCAAACCAGACAATGAGGGGGTTGCTCTCCCCAAGACAAAAAAAATTTTAAGTGATGTGTCTTTTAGGGTCAATAGTGTTAGCAGTCCTAATTTTTTTTGTTTTTATTTTTAGGTATTTTTCAATAAAAAGAAAATCGCCTAACGAATTTTTCGGTTCCCCTGGTTATTAAGTCCAAAACAGGGGGAGAAGACGAAAAAGCGGATGCGCGATGAAATCAATGATGCATGCAGAGTAAGAAATGCATACCTGACTCCAGCAGTCTACATGCAAAATGATCCGCGCAGAATTGAAAGATAGAAAATAAACTACCTAAATGGTGCAAGCGGAAAATCGAGTCCCTAAGCAGGCAATTTCTACTCGAAAGAACAACTAGCTGATCACCAACCTCCGATCCAAAGGGTCCGGTCTCGGTCCACCCCTCCTCCTCCTGACAAATCGAGTTCAGGAGCAGCGCTTGGCAGGGCGGGCTGCGACATGTAGGCTCGAAGGAAGAGAATCAACTATTTTACTAATCTTTTATTATAGGTCCAATTACCGAACTATAGGAACATGCAAATATATTAGGGTGCTTGGATCCTATGAATTACGTCACAATCAAATAGAAAATCCTAAGGCTAAGGGCTCGAGAAAATCGCGAGAAATCGGAAAAGGCAGTGAAAAATCAAAACTGCGTAAAAAGCCACGAAGAAAACTAAGGGGTCCCCCGAGCACACCGGTGCTCGGCGAAACAAACCCGAGAGTGTCTCAATCCAAGTCTGAGTGTCTTGTTGTCCCTGTATTATTACAACAATTCAAATAATCTGAAAATAAACTTAAATACACTAAACTACTCCTCTCCCACTCAGCTGCTTCCTTACGCTCTCCTGCGGCTCCGTGTAGAAGGGAGCCGCCTCCGATCACCGCGGTTGCGCCGGCTACTCTAGATTCGTCGCCTCAGTCCTTGGGCCCTCACAAGAAAACAGACGAGTGTCACAAACCAGATAAAAATAAAACAGATAAAATAAAATCAAGCAAGCAGGGTATATATGCAAAAATGCAAGTAAAAATAAACAAGCACAAACAAATAAAAGTAAAAATAAAATAAAAGAAAATAAAACAAAAATAAAAGAAAACTAAGAAGCCGCGAAAAGCCGCGAACTCAGAAAGAGCCGTGGAAAGCCACGAAAAAGAAAACAAAGTAAAATGAAAAATCAAAACTGACTACTAAGTCGTGCTCGCCAGCAACGGCACCATTCTGATGAACCAAAAAATCACCAAGACTCGGGTGAATAAAATAGATCAAGGGTCGTTGCGACCTGGATCTCGGAGATAATGCAGTCAATCAAGAAAATATGAGATCAGGCCACCAAAACAAGATAAAAATCAAAGAAAATCAATAGTGGCCATGGCTATTAGATTAGCCTGGTATAGCGACCAGGGTCGGACTCAGGAAGCACGTGATGGCCTCACGGCCTACTGATAACAGGCCTGACCACTCGGGTATAAGGTACAGAAATAGGGTCGTTGCGACCCAAGCGATCAGGCGATGTGTATCAAGAAAAATCGGACCACTCAATAAATCAAAGATCGATCAAAACAACGGATAGCGGTCCAGCTATGAGATTAACCTGGTATAGCACCCAGGGTCGAACTCAAGGAGCACGGGTTGGCCAAAGGCCTACGAAGTAGTAAAAATAAAATAGAATAAAAGACAAGTATTTTTAATGATTTTTAGTGATTTTTATATTTTTTTTTTGGATTTTTAAATGTGAAGAAAACAAAGGAAACAAGAAAGCAAGCAAGCTTTAGCTAATTATTAAATATGTCAAAAATCAAGCAAAAATTCAAACAAAAATGTTTTTATGTTTTTTAGGTTTTTTAATGTTTTTGGTTAATTTTTGATAATTTTCTGATGTATAGTTTATTTACTAAAAATCAAACAGTAACAAAAAGGCTGGGTACTGTCCAGCCAGACCCAAAATCCCTAGATAAAAATACTAAAAATCTCAAGAGGGCCTGAAGGTAATTTTCCTGTATACTAGAGAAAACAAGGAAAGTTTGAGCACCAAAATTATTGTTTTTGGGTTTTTAGATTATTTAATATGATTTTTATGAGTTTTTAGGTGTTTTTAACTTTTTATGGTTTTTAAGCAATGAAAAATATCCAAAATTGGCTAGAAAATCAAGGAACACAAAAGACACAGTACCTAATTTTTATAGAATTTTTGAGGGGGTTTTTATATTTTTTTGGGATTTTTAAAACTAGACAGTGGCTGAAATAGAGGTTTTTGAATTTTTAAAAATAACAAATAAACTCAAAAATGTCCTCAAAAATTCTCAAAAATCCTACAACATGGCAGGAGCCATGTGTCAAATTTTCATCGAATTTGGAGGTGATTTGATATTTTATTCAAAAATCAAAAGAGGGCATTGTGCATAGGGACTGAAGTGCAATTACCCGAAGTTCTGGGGGTCCAGGTGCAAAATACCCAGCAACGCACGTGCGCGGCACGTGCCTGGGACACTCAAGGACCTCTTTGTAAATAAAACAAGTCCCGAGGACCTTTTGGTAACTCGTACCAAAAGTCCAGGGGGCTGTGTTGCAATTAACCCACCAAATAAACGCATATGCGCAATTAAACACTCACAGGGGCATATATGCAAATACTAAAAAGTTTTCATTCATTAATTAACATCCAGAACTACAAGGCTAATATTGCAAATAACCCAAACATACACGTGACGAAGCACGTGGCTCACATAGACAGGGGTATATAAGCAAATAACCTAAAGTATGAGGTCCAATGTGCAAATAACCCAACGTAAATAAAGTACTCAAAATATTTACAGGACTGAAACTAAAAGCATAAACTAAGAGGGGGCCTAAGACAAATTACCCCTTATTTAACGTCGACGGCTGGATAGGTGACGCGTGGCGGATCTGACGGCTACGGACGACGGCGCCTTTAATCCTTCGCACTTGGGCCCGATCGACGTCTGGGAGCGAGGCACGTGGCAGATCTGACGGCCACGGGTGGCTGGTGCCTCTCTCTCTCTCTCTCTCTCTGCTCTGACGATCAGGATCAGCTCTCTGGATGATCGGACGGTGACGGCTCCTCCGGGAATGGATGGACGAGATGAGAACTGGAGGTCGAGGCTGATCGGACGGCGGCTGAAGTTCCTCGAAGAACAGGTCGCCGAAGACTTTCGCCGGCCTCGTGCGAGCACTGGGATCCTCGTCTGCTGCTTCCGGAGATCGGAGAAGATGCGCGATGAAGCTCCGCAGCTGATGGTGGCCTCCGATGGCCCAGCCGAGCCCGGGAGGGGCTCCGGCGAGGTCGGCGGAGGATAGCTCCTGGCCCGAATGTCGGGAGGCCTCAGATGGCCTCCTCTGATCCTGCAAAGTAGCTCAGAAACTTCGCGGGTCGATGGCAAAATGCCTCGACCCGGTTAGGCATCGTGGAGGTGGTCTGTGCGTCGGTGCGGACGAATCCCGGCGAAGCGACGGCGAGGGGATTCGAATCCCAGCTCCTGTGCGAGCTGGGTTGAACGGAGGGGCGGAGAAGGTGTGCGATGGGGAGGCGGAGGTGAATATGGGTTCCGATGATCGAACGGACGCGGGAGGTGGTCGGAATAGATGGAACACGGCGGCGGAGCGGATTGGGGAAAAATGGAAATTAGGCTAAATAGGGAAGCTAAGGGATTACCTGGGCGGTCGAGGAGACTATGCTGGAGCTGAGGTAGCTCCTGGTCGTGGCCTCAAGGGTTGTCTCGGCCCGAGGCTCGAGCTCCTGCTCTGGGCAGAGCACGGCGGCGCTAAGTCGCCGGATCAATGGAAACCGGCCCCTCTCCTCGCTGCGACGGCACCTGGAGCGAGCTGTCACTCACGCTCGGGTGCTGGAGCTCACTGGGGTGGAGTGGATTAGCCAAAGATGCCGATTGAAGGTGGCGGAGCTCGAGATATATATGGGTGCAGACCCGACTAAGGCCGGTCGGGTAGGGCAGCATGGAGCGCGGACCCCGATGCAATCCCCCGGGCGTTGGTCTCGGATGCAAGAATAAGGATTAGGACCCGGGGTTTGCGCAAATGGCAGGCGGATCGAACGCGGAAAAAGAGGAGAAAACGGGTCGGGCGCGAGATCCGCTGGAGAAGACGGTCCGCGGGGGGAGTTGACCGGAGGTCAACAAACCCCGTGGACCAATCAGAAGCCGCCACGTATTTTAATTTTTTGTTTCTTTATTTTAGGCTAGAAAATGATGGAATTAGCAAAAACTTAAAACACAAAATATTTTTATTTTATTTTTTTCTATTTTTTTGGTGATTTTTAATTAATTTTTTGGAAATAAAAATAAGGTATTTACACTATATAGCTATGTATAGGTATATATACAGTATTTAGTTTTTTTAATTTTTGATTTTTAATTATTATTTATATACTATTTTATCCTTATTTTATATTTTATTTATTTATAAAATTGAGTAAATATAGGAGTATGGTCTATGTACATGATGAAAGGATATTTTTGTTCTTTTTGATTTTTACATTTTCATTTTGTTTTTAATATTTTCTAAATATATACAAATATGTACAAGCATATTTTTGGGTGAGGAAAATATAATTTTATTTATTTACAAATATTTACACATGAGCCCCTATCTCCCTCTACTTTGGCTTTTATGCGGTCAGGCCCATGCTGAGCCCTCTCTTGGGTTAGGTTGCTCAATATTTATTCTAAATATTTCCCTCTTTTTCTTTTTTATCTTTATTCTTTTATTTTTGCACAAAAACATGCTAATTATAGGTTTTTACACAATGCATGCTTTTGCTAATTATTCCTATTTACAAATATCTACATGCATTTGCATAGGTTTTTGTAGCTAAAATATAAGAATAAAGAGTGATGAATGGGTATTCATCACCCCCCTATACTATACTTTGCTAGTCCCTTAGCAAACACTTATTTGAAAAAGAAGTGAAAAAGAAAGAAAGAAAAAGAAAAAGAGGATGTACATGGATTAAGGTTGATTATTAAACTTGCCTTCATTAAATTGAGGTATGGAGCTTAATCAGATCTTTGGATTATTAATGTGTCGGAACCTTATTTAGACTTAAGCTTAAAACCTAACAGCCTCTAAGTTCCACCAATCTATAATCAAGACTCCTCAATGCTCCAGATCAGAACAAGTCATCAATCACAAACCCTGAAGACCATGAATCTTTTCTTGTCCTGTGAAAGTGAGGTCTAAGCTCTCCACCTCAGAAATGGCAACTTGACAACCCTCCCCAACAAGGTAACTCTATGACCTCAATCTGGCCACTCTTTCCTCGAGGAGCGGGGTATTCCCTTCTAAGTTCAAGTACAACCGGCTCAAGAAGAGGGGGAAGAAGAGAATGGGTCAAGGCCAGTGTAGCCAAGTACCCTTGGGAGCTTGACCAGTGTAGTCAAGTCTCCCTGCTGCAAGCTACAACAGGTGGATCATGAAACCAAGCTTTGCTTATTGCACTTATATACATACTTCGGTGGGATTATCATTTTCTCTCAGACCCACCACTTTTTTGGAGTTCTTTTCTTTTTGCACATTTTTTTTCAAGTGCATCTATACAACATATACATGTGCAGCATATATACAAGGAGTTTTTCCTCTTGATCCAGTAGACTATCCCTCTTTTGAAGCTTTATTGCAACCCACAACTCCCGTCGTTAGACCTCATGGCAACCAGACCAAGTTGAGACGCACTTCCTTCACTATAAGAAGAAGAGAGGTTCCTCCTAGAAGTACTACCCTCATATGCTACCCCAAGTCAAGGAAGACTGCCTCCTCACCACCTCATCCGTAGAGAGCTCGGTGCATAGTGCTGGTGTCCAAGTAAAGCCATAATCTATATGAGTCATGTGTTGTTGTTAAGTGCTCTACTTAGGCTCATTGAGATGACATGTGATCATAGCCTAGTGGACTCAAAGAATTAAGTCACCATGGACCTGAAAAGCCTTAAACCTAAGCCCTATAAGGTTCCTCTTAGAGATTAAGTGGATTAAGATCTTAATCAAGCTCCATTTCTCAATTTGATTCCAGGCTAGTTTAAATGTCAACTATCATCCAGAAAACTATATACCTATGTACAAAAAGATGCTTATTTACACACATTTTACAATCATGCAAAATTTTTGAAAAATGTTTTGAAATCATGAATGATGATGCATGAAGTGCAAGTTTTGCAAAAAGGTATTTACACATATTTACACAAGATTTTTGCAAACTTTTTGATTTTCAAAATATTTTGGAAAAATTTTGTACTATATACATAATTTTGATACAAAAATATTTACACAAGCTTCACACAAAAGATTTTTGAAATCATTTTTACAAAAATAATTTGTACACTAGCTATGTAAGTGCAAATAAAAGAAGATTATGTACATGAAAATTTTTTAATTTTTGTGATTTTTAGCCATTTTTATTTATTAACACACTCACACAAAGTACGAGTTATGGCTAAAGTATATATGAAATATATACACACCCCCCTATACTTAGCTCGAACGATGTCCTCAGAGTCAAGAGCGATGAAGAAGACATAACTCGTGCTATGTATAGGGAAGTGAAAAGAAAGGCTATACAAAAAGGAAGTGAAAAGTCAAAAGGATCTCGGGTCTTCCCCCTATACTTAGGATCAAATAATCCTAAGTATAGCAGGCTGTATACTAAGGGAAAACCGAGTGGAGAATATACAGAGTCTACCCCCCCTATACTTAGGGTGAAATATCCCTAAGTATAGGCAGCAAAACAGGGGTAGCAAAGCACTAAGAAAAATCACGACTATATACAAGAAGGAGGACATCACTCCCCCTATACTTAAGGTGGAGAACCTTAAGTATAGGCAACGATAGAAGTGATGGAACAGAACAAAGAACAACCCGGTGTTTCCACCCCCCTATACTTAGGATGAGCAATATCCTAAGTATAGCAAAGATAATCCTAAGCGAGACCTGGGGTGAAAACAAGAACGGAAGAAAGAAGGATCAACATAAGACGAAACACGTATATACAAAAGAGTACAATGTTGACGTGCCTCTCAACAAGCGCTAGGTTTTACGCCCCTAGATGGGCGCAAAGGCTAGGATAATGCAGTATCAAGGTTCAGAACGGCATCGGTAAGGCGAATGCCGTACTGTCGTCGCAGTCTCGGTGTGAGAACAACGACGAACTCAACAGTGTAAAGTAAGACACCCATGTATGCAATCAGGCGGGTGTCTGCTACCGGCCAAAGATATGTGAAGAAGTGATCAGGATCCGGTAGCACAAAAGAAATCGTCGGCTCTGGATCAGACTGGAGTGAGAGTGTGGAGCCGAAGAAATCAAACGTGGAGAAGGATGGATCGGTAATAGAATTCTCCACGTCAATCAGTGTCTCAAGAAGGTATGGACAATCAAGATCAGGAGACTCTCTAAACAGACTGATATCCGATGAATAGAATGGAAGAAGATCAGGCAGATCATCGAATATCTCCAGGATTGGCTCATCCTCGCGAGGGTCGTCGAGGTGAGAAGAATCAGAATCAGAATGATCTAAAGACTCGGTTCCGTGTTCCGCCAGATCGGAAACACTCTCAGCAGGTGAAACCGAGTACTCATCGAGTGCGACATCCTCCCGCAGATAACCCTCGGGGAGAGATGCAGGATCAGAAGTGAGAAGAGGAGGATCAGGATCTAGATGGGTATCTGCGCTGCTATCAAGTATCCACTCAGTGCACCAGGCTGCATCATCATCTGGAGTGTAAGTCTCGGCAATCTGGAAGCAGGAGAAGGTACTAGTCAACACCGCGGACGCTGGCAAAGTGTCTGCAGCTGATCCTCGCTCTGCGGCTATGCTGGCTGCTAACTGGTCCTCAGGAAATGTATCTATATCAACAAAGTGGAGGACAAAATGCTCGAGGACGGGACTCTCTGTGTCTGTACTCTCAAAGTGCTGTCCCTCCTCGAGCTGTGGCTGCTGGGCTGAGTCCTGGTAGCTGTCTGCATCCAAGAAGTGTCTCTGCAGGAAGGGAACTGACTCTTCCGGGACTGGAATCTGAAGTATCTGAATCAATGGCTGCAAAAGCTGGGGCTCCTCCGGCTCCTAGAGTATCAAAAGATCTGATATCCAAGACTCGTCGACTGGGATCTCTGGAACTGACTCGAACTCCGACTGGAAGGTCAACGGGAACTCAAGTAGACTCTGGGTCTGAACCTCTGCTATCGCGGTCATCTCCTCTGTCAATGGTGTGGCATCATCTAAATCCTCATGCTGGTGTGTAGAAACTGTCTCATCATGCAAAGTGACACACCGCACTGGTACTGCATCATCCGCATGTGTTGTCCCGACCATGGTATCTCGCGAAGAAGATCTCTGTGAAAGTAACCTCGAGATGGTATCCAGGAAGTGAATGTCGGAACTGCGGTGTGAACCGCCACATGTGGTAATCACCAATGCTATCTGCTCTGCGGTCATCCCCCGCATGGAGATCTCTATCAAGTCTGTAAGTGGAAGTCCGTGCTCAGGGAATCTCCTCAAGAGGTCAAGAAACCTCGGCCATGCCTCGTGCAATGGCTCCTGGGGGTCAACTGAAAAGTCCATGATCAAAGACCGCATAAACTCTGCTCTACGTGGAGGGAAGTATCTCTGTAGAAACTCTCGGCGTAACTCTCCCCACGTCTCGAATGCCCTTCCCAATCATCGGTGCCACCTCATGGCTCTGTCGTGAAGCGTGAATGGGAAGGTCCTGCTCATCAGCTCCTCTGCAGTGACGTCTGAATATCTCTGTGCTCTGCAAAACTCCTCGAAAGCTGACAGGTGAAGATAAGGCTCCTCGTGCGCCTCTCCTGAAAATGTCGGCAGTCGCTGAATGTAATCCAAATCCAAGACGAATGGACCTAGTGTAGAAGCTGACTGAGCTCCATGTGCTATCTGCTCCTCCTTCGATCTGGAAAAGGATCTGTCTGCTATTCTCCACTGCTCGCTCTGGTCGCCAACGGAGTACGCTCTCAACTCAGCAACAGCATCGTCCGGGTCTCGCATCTGCTCTGTCTGATATCCTCGGACGTCCAACACAGCATGCCCAAAGTAATGAGATGAAAGGGAGGGAGGGAGCGGGCGGTTGGTCGGAGATCCGACCTCCCTGGAAGGTGGATTGGAGTGATGGTCAGAAGACGGAGAAGAAGCCGTAAGGGTCGGCTCGTAGTGAGGGGAATCCATCATCCAGGGATAAAGAAGAAGCAAGTGGAATGAAGGGAGGTGAGGGAGGGTGATGAGAAAGGATCGAAGGGATCTAGCAATCAAACAAGATGAACAAGCAAACCCCCAATTTACCTACGCACACAGAGCTGAAGACCGAAGGGATCGGTCAATTATCTTGTCAATTTTATTTAGGTGATCATCCAGTCTATCAGAGCGATTACGTGAGGTAAATAGGTATCCAAATCTCTCTCAACCGACTGTCCCGTACTGAAAGCCGGTAATCAGTCAAGAAAAGATCAGAGGCTCTATCCTAATGTTCGGATCACTCTCTCGCTCATCCAAACCAAACAATGAGGGGGTTGCTCTCCCCAAGACAAAGTTTTTAGGGTGAGCAGATTTTAAGATCAATAAGATTAGCAGTCCCAATTTTATGGTTTCACTTTTTTTAATATTTTTCAAAGCAAACAAAAGGCCTAACGAATTTTTCGGTTCTCCTGGTTATTAGGTCCAAAACAGGGGGGAGAAGACGAAAAAGCCGATGCACGATAAATCAATGATGCATGCAAAGTCAGAAATACGTACCTGTCTCCAGCTCTCTACATGCAATATGATCTGCGCATAAAAGTAAAGACAGAAATAAAACTAATCTAAATGATTCAGCGGTAAAGCCGAGTCCTAGACGAGCAACTTCTAGCGAAGAACCGTCTAACCGGTCACCGACCTCCAAGCCAAAGAGTCCGGTCTTGGCCCGTCCCTCCTCTGTCCGACAAATCGGGGGTAGGAGTAAGCGCTTTACAGGACGGGCTGCGGCACGTAGGCTACGGAGGCAAATGAATCAGTTATTTTTATTATTGATTTTAAGTAGGTCCAATTATCGATCTATGGGAACAGATATGCAATTAGGTGTGTGGATCCTACTAATTACGGCACATTCACCAGAAAATCCTAAGTCTAGGGGCTCGAGCAAAAACCGCGAAAAACCGGAAAAGACAGAAATAAAAGAAAAATAAAACCGCGAAAAAGCCGCGAAAAACCGCGAAGGTCCTAAAGGGTCCCCCGAGCACACCGGTGCTCGGCGAAACAGACCCACTACGGTCAAGTCACAAGTGTATCCAAATCCTGTCCCTGTATTATTACAATAATAATAGAATAAAATCCTAATCTAACCTCACCCACTCAACTCTCTCCCTCTCGCTCTCTCCTGCGGCTTCGTAAAGAAGGAAGCCGCCTCCAAGTTCCTCGGCTGCACCGGCTCCTCGAAAGTCGCCTCCGCGGTCCTCGGGCCCTCGCAAGAAAAAGAGAAGAGTGGTCAGACCAGCAAAAAAAATAATCAAATAATAAGGAAAAAGAAAATGAAAATAAAGGTGAGGGTATATATGCAAAAAATGGAAAATAAAATAAACACACAAAATAAAACAAAAATAAAAATAAAAGAAAATGAAATATAAATCAAAATAAAACAAAAAGAAAATAGAAACAAAAGCCGCGAAAAGCCGCGAGCTCCGAAGAGCCGCGAAAAGCCGCGAAAACAAAAACGAAAATCAAAGTAAAACTACTAAGCCGTGCTCCCCGGCAACGACGCCATTCTGATAACAGGCCTGATCACTAGGGTATGAGGTACAGAAATAGGGTCGTTGTTACCCGAGCAATCAGACCATGTATATCAAGAAAAATTGGACCACTCAATAAATCAAAGATCGATCAAAACAACGGATAACGGTCCAGCTATGAGATTAACCTGGTATAGCACCCAGGGTCGAACTCAAGGAGCACGGGTTGGCCAAAGGCCTACGAAGTAGTAAAAATAAAATAGAATAAAAGACAAGTATTTTTAATGATTTTTAGTGATTTTTATATTTTTTTTTGGATTTTTAAATGTGAAGAAAACAAAGGAAACACAAAAGCAAGCAAGCTTTAGCTAATTATTAAATGTGTCAAAAATCAAGCAAAAATTCAAACAAAAATGTTTTTATGTTTTTTAGGTTTTTTATTGTTTTTGGTTAATTTTTGATAATTTTCTGATGTATAGTTTATTTACTAAAAATCAAACAGTAACAAAAAGGTCGGGTACTGTCCAGCCAGGCCCAAAATCCCTAGATAAAATATCTAAAAATCTCAAGAGGGCCTGGAGGTAATTTTCCTGTATACTAGAGAAAACAAGGAAAGTTTGAGCACCAAAATTATTGTTTTTGGGTTTTTAGATTATTTAATATGATTTTTATGAGTTTTTAGGTGTTTTTAAGTTTTTATAGTTTTGAAGCAATGAAAAATAGCCAAAATTGGCTAGAAAATCAAGTAAGACAAAAGAAACAGTACCTAATTTTTATAGAATTTTTGAGGGGGTTTTTATATTTTTTTGGGATTTTTAAAACTAGACAGTGGCTGAAATAGAGGTTTTTGAATTTTTAAAAATAACAAATAAACTAAAAATGTCCTAAAAAATTCTCAAAAAGCCTACAACATGGCAGGAGCCATGTGTCAAATTTTCATCGAATTTGGAGTTGATTTGATATTTTATTTAAAAATCAAAAGAGGGCATTGTGCACAGGGACTGAAGTGCAATTACCCGAAGTTCTGGGGGTCCAGGTGCAAAATACCCAGCAACGCACGCGCGTGGCACGTGCCTGGGGCACTCAGGGACCTCTTTGTAAATAAAACAAGTCCCGAGGACCTTTTGGTAACTCGTACCAAAAGTCCAGGGGGCTGTGTTGCAATTAACCGACCAAATAAACGCACATGCGCAATTAAACACTCACAGGGGCATATATGCAAATACTAAAAAGTTTTCATTCATTAATTAACATCCAGAACTACAAGGCTAATATTGCAAATAACCCAAACATACACGTGACGAAGCACGTGGCTCACATAGACAGGGGTATATAAGCAAATAACCTAAAGTATGAGGTCCAATGTGCAAATAACCCAACGTAAATAAAGTACTCAAAATATTTACAGGACTGAAACTAAAAGCATAAACTAAGAGGGGGCCTAAGACAAATTACCCCTTATTTAACGTCGACGGCTGGATAGGTGACGCGTGGCGGATCTGACGGCTACGGACGACGGCGCCTTTAATCCTTCGCACTTGGGCCCGATCGACGTCTGGGAGCGAGGCACGTGGCAGATCTGACGGCCACGGGTGGCTGGTGCCTCTCTCTCTCTGCTCTGACGATCAGGATCAGCTCTCTGGATGATCGGACGGTGACGGCTCCTCCGGGAATGGATGGACGAGATGAGAACTGGAGGTCGAGGCTGATCGGACGGCGGCTGAAGATCCTCGAAGAACAGGTCGCCGGCGACTTTCGCCGGCCTCGTGCGAGCACTGGGATCCTCGTCTGCTGCTTCCGGAGATCGGAGAAGATGCGCGATGAAGCTCCGCAGCGGATGGTGGCCTCCGATGGCCCAGTCGAGCCCGGGAGGGGCTCCGGCGAGGTCGACGGAGGATAGCTCCTGGCCCGAATGTCGGGAGGCCTCAGATGGCCTCCTCTGATCCTGCAAAGTAGCTCAGAAGCTTCGCGGGTCGAGGGCAAAATGCCTCGACCCGGTTAGGCGTCGTGGAGGTGGTCTGTGCGTCGGTGCGGACGAATCCCGATGAAGCGACGGCGAGGGGATTCGAATCCCAGCTCCTGTGCGAGCTGGGTTGAACGGAGGGGCGGAGAAGGTGCGCGATGGGGAGGCGGAGGTGAATATGGGTTCCGATGATCGAACGGACGCGGGAGGTGGTCGGAATCGATGGAACACGGCGGCGGAGCGGATTGGGGCAAAATGGAAATTAGGCTAAATAGGGAAGCTAAGGGATTACCTGGGCGGTCGAGGAGACTATGCTGGAGCTGGGGTAGCTCCTGGTCGTGGCCTCAAGGGTTGTCTCGGCCCGAGGCTCGAGCTCCTGCTCTGGGCGGAGCACGGCGGCGCTAAGTCGCCAGATCAATGGAAACCGGCCCCTCTCCTCGCTGCGACGGCACCTGGAGCGAGCTGTCACTCACGCTCGGGTGCTGGAGCTCACTGGGGTGGAGTGGATTAGCCAAAGATGCCGATTGAAGGTGGCGGAGCTCGAGATATATATGGGTGCAGACCCGACTAAAGCTGGTCGGGTAGGGCAGCATGGAGCGCGGACCCCGATGCAATCCCCCGGGCGTTGGTCTCGGATGCAAGAATAAGGATTAGGACCCGGGGTTTGCGCAAATGGCGGGCGGATCGAGCGCGGAAAAAGAGGAGAAAACGGGTCGGGCGCGAGATCCGCTGGAGAAGACGGTCCGCGGGGGGAGTTGACCGGAGGTCAACAAACCCCGTGGACCAATCAGAAGCCGCCACGTATTTTAATTTTTTGTTTCTTTATTTTAGGCTAGAAAATGATGGAATTAGCAAAAACTTAAAACACAAAATATTTTTATTTTATTTTTTTCTATTTTTGGGTGATTTTTAATTATTTTTTTGGAAATAAAAATAAGGTATTTACACTATATAGCTATGTATAGGTATATATACAATATTTAGTTTTTTTAATTTTTGATTTTTAATTATTATTTATATACAATTTTATCCTTATTTTATATTTTATTTATTTATAAAATTGAGTAAATATAGGAGTATGGTCTATGTACATGGTGAAAGGATATTTTTGTTCTTTTTTATTTTTACATTTTTATTTTGTTTTTAATATTTTCTAAATATATACAAATATGTACAAGCATATTTTTGGGTGAGGAAAATATAATTTTATTTATTTACAAATATTTACACATGAGCCCCTATCTCCCTCTACTTTGGCTTTTATGCGGTCAGGCCCATGCTGAGCCCTCCCTTGGGTTAGGTTGCTCAATATTTATTCTAAATATTTCCCTCTTTTTCTTTTTTATCTTTATTCTTTTATTTTTGCACAAAAACATGCTAATTATAGGTTTTTACATAATGCATGCTTTTGCTAATTATTCCTATTTACAAATATCTACATGCATTTGCATAGGTTTTTGTAGCTAAAATATAAGAATAAAGAGTGATGAATGGGTATTCATCACCCCCCCTATACTATACTTTGCTAGTCCCTTAGCAAACACTTATTTGAAAAAGAAGTGAAAAAGAAAGAAAGAAAAAGAAAAAGAGGATGTACATGGATCAAGGTTGATTATTAAACTTGCCTTCATTAAATTGAGGTATGGAGCTTAATCAGATCTTTGGATTATTAATGAGTCGGAACCTTATTTAGACTTAAGCTTAAAACCTAACAGCCTCTAAGTTCCACCAATCTATAATCAAGACTCCTCAATGCTCCAGATCAGAACAAGTCATCAATCACAAACCCTGAAGACCATGAATCTTTTCTTGTCCTGTGAAAGTGAGGTCTAAGCTCTCCACCTCAGAAATGGCAACTTGACAACCCTCCCCAACAAGGTAACTCTATGACCTCAATCTGGCCACTCTTTCCTCGAGGAGCGGGGTATTCCCTTCTAAGTTCAAGTACAACCGGCTCAAGAAGAGGGGGAAGAAGAGAATGGGTCAAGGCCAGTGTAGCCAAGTACCCTTGGGAGCTTGACCAGTGTAGCCAAGTCTCCCTGCTGCAAGCTACAACAGGTGGATCATGAAACCAAGCTTTGCTTATTGCACTTATATACATACTTCGGTGGGATTATCATTTTCTCTCAGACCCACCACTTTTTTGGAGTTCTTTTCTTTTTGCACATTTTTTTCAAGTGCATCTATACAACATATACATGTGCAGCATATATACAAGGAGTTTTTCCTCTTGAGCCAGTAGACTATCCCTCTTTTGAAGCTTTATTGCAACCCACAACTCCCGTCGTTAGACCTCATGGCAACCAGACCAAGTTGAGACGCACTTCCTTCACTATAAGAAGAAGAGAGGTTCCGCCTAGAAGTACTACCCTCATATGCTACCCCAAGCCAAGGAAGACTGCCTCCTCACCACCTCATCCGTAGAGAGCTCGGTGCATAGTGCGGTTGTCCAAGTAAAGCCATAATCTATATGAGTCATGTGTTGTTGTTAAGTGCTCTACTTAGGCTCATTGAGATGACATGTGATCATAGCCTAGTGGACTCAAAGAATTAAGTCACCATGGACCTGAAAAGCCTTAAACCTAAGCCCTATAAGGTTCCTCTTAGAATTAGGTGGATTAAGATCTTAATCAAGCTCCATTTCTCAATTTGATTCCAGGCTAGTTTAAATGTCAACTATCATCCAGAAAAACTATATACATATGTACAAAAAGATGCTTATTTACACACATTTTACAATCATGCAAAAATTTTTGAAAAATGTTTTGAAATCATGAATGATGATGCATGAAGTGCAAGTTTTGCAAAAAGATATTTACACACATTTACACAAGATTTTTGCAAACTTTTGATTTTCAAAACATTTTGGAAAAATTTTGTACTATATACATAATTTTGATACAAAAAATATTTACACAATCTTTACACAAAAGATTTTTGAAATCATTTTTACAAAAATAATTTGTACACTAGCTATGTATGTGCAAATAAAAGAATATTATGTACATGAAAATATTTTAATTTTTGTGATTTTTAGCCATTTTTATTTATTAACACACTCACACAAAGTACGAGTTATGGCTAAAGTATATATGAAATATATACACACCCCCCTATACTTAGCTCGAACGATGTCCTCAGAGTCAAGAGCGATGAAGAAGACATAACTCGTGCTAGGTATAGGGAAGTGAAAAGGAAAGGCTATACAAAAGAAATGAAAAGTCAATGGGGACTCAGGTCTCCCCCCTATACTTAGGATCAAATAATCCTAAGTATAGCATGCTGTATACTAAGGGAAAACCTGAGTGCAGAATGTACAGGGTCTACCCCCCCTATACTTATGGTGAAATATCCCTAAGTATAGGCAGCAAAAACAGGGGTAAACAGAAACAAAAGAAATACCCGAAAGGTCTCACATCCCCCCTATACTTAGGGTAAAGTGCACCCTAAGTATAGCATAATCACAAGATGGGGAAGGGATGTGGGACTAAAGAATGTGGTGATATGGACATCTGGATCTATATACAGCGGAAGATCAGTGAAACTCAGGCGTGAGATGCATTAGATGTGAGTCAAAGACCACATCTCACGCAAAATGAATAGGGGCAATATCAACGACCCGCGGCTCATGATCTAGAAATGGCTTGAGCCGCTGGCCGTTCACTCGAAAGGTACTCTCAGAAGACAACTCAGATATGTCGATGCTACCGTTGTCGTGTACCTTCCTAACCAGATAAGGTCCTTTCCATTTGCTCTGTAGCTTCCCTGGAAATAATCTAAGCCTCGCATCAAACAGCCATACTCTCTGTCCAATCTCAAAATGCTTGTGGCTGATTTGAGAATCATGCCACTCCTTGACTTTCTCCTTATAATGTAGGTTGCTTGAGAAAGCTGCATCTCTAAGCTCCTCCAGGGCAGCTAGCTCTGCCCTCCTCTGGTCTCCCATACCATCTGGATCCATGATAATGTCTGTGACTGCCCAAAGTGACTTGTGCCTCAGCTCAACAGGTAAATGGCATGGCTTGCCATATACGAGGCGAAAGGGAGATGTGCCCAAAGGTGTCTTAAAAGACGTCCTATATGCCCACAAGACCGAGTCCAAAAGCTGTGACCAATCCTTTCGGTCAGGGCGGACGACTTTCTGCAGAATAGTCTTGATCTCCCTATTCGACACTTCGGCTAGACCATTCGTCTGTGGATGGTAAGGTGTAGCAACACGATGGTCTATGCCGAACTCGCTAGCAAGTGCCTTCACCTGGTCGTTGATGAAGTGAGATCCCCCATCAGAAATCAGAACTCGTGGAACCCCGAACCACGTGATGATGTGCTTCCTCAAAAATCTGCAAACTGTCCTCGCATCAGCGGCTCGGGCGGGGATAGCCTCCACCCAACGACTCACATAGTCAACGGCCAACAGAATGTACTCAAATCCCTGACTCTTAGGGAATGGACCCATGAAATCGATGCCCCATGCGTCAAAAACCTCACAGAAGTGAATGGGCTGCATCGGCATCATATCACGCTGTCCACAAGTGCCCATCCTCTGACAGTCAGTACACCTCTTCACGAACTCATCTGAGTCCTTGAAGAGGGTAGGCCACCACAAGCCGGATTGGAGCACCTTCTGTGCCGTTCTCCTCCCAGAATGATGTCCTCCTGCCTCAAGCTTGTGGCAGTAAGTGAGGACGCTATGGTGTTCCTCCTGAGGAATACACCGACGCCAGACGCTATCCCCTCCTTCGTGGTAAAGGATGGGATCCTCCCAATGGTAGGACTTGGCCTTCGCAAGGAAGGTCTAAAGTCTCTGCCTGGGCCAATCTTGTGGGACTTTCCCAACAACGAGAAAGTTCACAATATCGGCGTACCATGGAAGTGAGGCGATAGCAAGGATCGCCTCATCTGGGAAGGTATCTCTAATAGGGTCAATCTGCTCAGAATCCTCAGGCTGCTCTAGTCGGGAGAGATGATCCGCCACCACATTCTTGACTCCAGGCTTATCCTTGATCTCAATGTCGAACTCCTGGAGTAGAAGGATCCATCTAGTCAGTCTGGCCTATGCATCCTTCTTTGACATGAGGTACCTGATGGCGGTGTGATCTGTAAACAAAGTCACTCTAGATCCAATGATATACGATCTGAACTTATCCAGGGCAAACACTACTGCTAGCATCTCCTTCTCTGTGACTGTGTAGTTCCGCTGGGCGGAATCCAATGTGCGGCTAGCATAGTGTATGGCAAATGGAACTCCATCCCTCCTCTGTCCCAGCACTGCCCCTACGGCAAAATCGGAGGCGTCCGTCATGATCTCGAATGGGAGAGACCAATCAGGCGGCTGGAGGACAGGAGCCTCAATAACACACTGCTGGAGAGTAGCAAACGACGAAAGACACTTGTCATCGACAAGGAACTCGGTGTCTTTCGTCAAGAGGTCAGTCAACGGCCGGGCAATCCTGCTGAAATCATGAATAAATCGCCTATAAAATCCAACGTGCCCCAGAAATGACCGTAGCTGCCTCAGATTGGACGGCGATGTGAGTTTCCTAATGACATCAACCTTGGCCGGATCAACCTCCATGCCCCTGTTGGAGATGATGTGGCCAAGCACCGTTCCTTGAGTCACCATGAAGTGACTCTTCTCCCAAGATAGCACCAAATGATACTCAATACATCGCTGGAGTACTCGATCTAGGCAGTCAAGACAAGAATCAAATCAGTCGCCGTAGATCGAGAAATCATCCATGAAGACCTCCAAGCACTCCCCTACCATGTCCGAAAAGATCGACATCATGCACCTCTGAAAAGTCGCAGGGGCATTGCATAGCCCAAATGGCATGCGTCGAAAAGCATATGTGCCGAAGGGACAGGTAAAGGTGGTCTTCTCTTGGTCCTCAGGAGCGATGGCCACTTGGTTGTAGCCCGAGTACCCATCCAGGAAGCAATAATGGCTCTTCCCTGCCAGTCTCTCAATGATCTGGTCAATAAAAGGCAGGGGGAAATGGTCCTTCTTGGTGGCTTGGTTGAGTCTCCTGTAGTCAACACAAACCCTCCAAGAGGTGGGTGCTCGTGTAGCGATCTCCTCTCCCGACTCACTGATCACAGTCGTGATGCCCGTCTTCTTGGGCACCACATACAAGGGGCTGACCCACTTGGAGTCGGAAATGGGATAAATAAAACCTGCGCCCCACCACTTTGATATTTCCTTCATCACAACCTCTCTCAGGTTGGGGTTCAGACGCCGCTGGAACTCACGCGACGGCTTCGCCCCATCCTCGAGATAGATATGGTGGGAGCATACTGATGGACTAATCCCATGGAGATCTGCTACGCTCCATCCGATCGCCTTGCGGTTCTTTTCAAGAACCCCCATCAAACGGGATTCCTGCTCTCCAGTCAACTCGGCGGAGATGATGACTGGGTACATCTCTGGCTCGCCCGCAAGGAATCGATACTTCAACGAAGTAGGGAGCGGCTTCAGCTCTGGAATGCTGGGTGCCGGCAAATCTGGCTGCGGAAGGAACTGAGTGAATGCTGCAAGGTCGGCCAAATCTGCCTGGGAAAGTGAAAGCGTACTCTCGCAAACTGGATCGGGGGAAGGCGGCTCAACTGCACTGTCTCTGGTCTGCTCTGCCTTTACCTCCTCCTCATCTGTAGGCTCAGGTGGAATCAGGTCTGGCATCTGATCATCACAATCGGCCCAATCAGACTCTGAATCCGAGGGATCTGTATCAACCGCGGTGGCATCAGTACCACCGGAAAACAAGGTGGCCTCAGCACCACCATCACTAAACATCGTGCTGCGATCAAGAACCGGCTCTGCTGCCTCAATGGTATCCTGAACCAGGTCTGTGCTCTCCAGACTCTCCTCTGCTGTCGTCTCTGCATCAGCTGCATCTGAAAGTGAGAGGGTGGTCTGTGTCTCAAGATCTGCCCAAGCTGCCTCATCATCTGTGATCACAAAATCACAGTCCTGGTGGATGTCTGGCTCTGCGTCTGTCAGCTGCTCTGAATCTGTACTCGCATCTGAGCGGGCTCTAAATCTAGCTCTGTAGTCCTCGACCATCTCTATTTGTATACTCTCGCCCTCGACGCGAAAGTACACCTTCCCGTTATCATGATCAGTCACTGCCTTGGCTGTGGCCAAGAACGGACGACCAAGGATGATGGGGGTATCGGCCACTGACTCAGGGATCTCCATGTCCAACACTACGAAGTCCACGGGGAATTTCAGGCCCTGAATCGTGACGATAACGTCTCGTAATAACCCCTTCGGCCTCTTGACAGATCGATCAGCGAACTGAAGGACTGTCCTGCTCTGTCGAAGAGTGCCCAACTCAAAGCGGTCGAGAAGGGCTGCCGGAAGAAGGTTGATCGACGATCCGCTATCTAGAAGAGTACGGTCGAACCTCTGCTCACTGATCTGGCATCTGACATACGGGGCCCCTGAATCTGGCCTCTTGGCTGGCAGGCGGTTTTGGATCGCAAAGCATGTGGCTTTCGTCAGCACATGTATCTCTGAAGTGTGGTTCCTCCTCCTCCTCCTGACTGTAGTCCTCTCTCTCAAAGATCGCTGGAGAAGGGGGATGTGCTTCAAAGCCTCTTGGAGGGTCAGCTGGATGTGGAATCGATCAATCATGCTCTAGCTGAACTCCTCAAGCTCTCTCTTTTTTGGATCTTTTTCTTTTTTTCTTCCCCTTCCCCATCTGAAGGGCTCTAGGGAAGGGGATCACAGGGTCCTTCTCAGATGAAGGACTAGGAAAAGGTCTAAGCGGTTCAAGGACCGGATCCACACATACATCATGCACCACAGTGGGACCAGAAGAAAGTAAACCTTTTCCTTTATTCACAACAGAGTTCTGAGATACAGGAATACGAGGAAAAACATCAGCTCTATCTGTACAAACACCGGTGGCCTCAGCACCACCACGGGCTGGCTCTGCTGCTGCTGCTGCTGGTAGACGTCGTGCGGCCTCAGTACCGCGGGTTGGCTCGGCTGAACGGGTGGCATCAGTACCACCTCCTATATCTGGTGAAGCGGCGGCCTCAGTACCGCCGGTGGGATCAGCATCCTTGGTGGCTTCAGTGCCACCGTCATCATCTGGAGCGGCCTCAGTACCGCTCTCCTCCTCCTGTGGCGCCTCTGGGATGTCCTCGTGGTGAAGCTCAGATGAGGCGTCGCCGCCTGCTGGGGTCCTACCGCTCCTAAGTGTGATAAAATCAGCATCAAATAGATCCGAAGATGTATCATCAAATGGATCACGAGGAGTGGCTAACTCAGTATGTACTACCTGCTCAGATTTCCTCTTGAGGTTGTTCGGATTCGGCTCTATCTGGGCTGGTATGGCGGCCTTCCCTCTGACCAGGTCCCGCATCTCCTGGCGGAACTCGTCCATCTCCCGTCGGAATGTGGCCTGCTGGTCCGTGAGGAGGCGGGCGATGTCATCCAAAGCGGGGCTCTCGTGGGAGCCCGACGGGTGGCCTCTCTGTGGGTGAGGCTGCTGGAACTACTGTGGCTGGTGCTGGTAAGAGGGATATGAAGGAGGGTGCTGCTGCTGATATCCCGGGTGAGCCTGCTGCTCACGTCTCCATGACTGTCCCTGCTGTTGATAGGGACGCGGACCGAAGGATGACTGGTGCTGCTGATATGCTGGGGGCTGGTGCTGGTCTCTCTGCTGGGAGTACTGCCCTCCCTGTCGTGACGGCTGCTGCTGGGGCTGGGTACTACCACTCCCCCACCTGAATCCGGGATGGTCTCGTCGGATCCCAGGCTGGGGGCGGTCATACCAAATTCCGTTGACATCCATCAACGGCTCGGCATCGTAGGGGGCTGGCGGGAGTACTGCCAGAGGCTGGTCCGGCTGGTAGACCACCATCTGCATCTCTGGAGATGGTGGGGACTGGTAGGTGGGCTGCAGCTGCTGGTACGGCTCCGCCTGTACAAGATGGACCTGTCTAGGCTGCACGTGGGTGCTGGAGCGCTGGTACGAGCTGCTGCTGCTGCCGGTGTCGCCTCGCGACTGAAGACGGGGCTGAGAAGCCGTCTGTGCCTCCTGGAGACACATGAGCTGTGTCTTCATGTCGCTCAGAACCTGTGCCATCTGCTCCATCTGCGTGATACCCTGGCACTGCTTCTTCTCTATCAGCTCCATGCGGTCCAGCTTCTCGCTGATAATGCCCATGTCCGCAGCTGACGACTCTGCCTGTGCTGCTGCGGCTGCGGACGAACTGGATGGACCTGCATCTACCCGTGCTATCCTCTGGTACTGCACGGGTCCTGGCTGATGTGGCTGGGTCTTCTGAGTATACAACCTGGTCTGAGACATCACCATATAGTTCTCAGCCATCTCCTCGTAGATGGCCCAGACCTGGTCATGGTCCTTGGCAAAGTAGGATCCACCGCAAGAAGCATTCACCAGGCCCTGAAGCTCTGGCGTCAACCCGCTGAAAAAGCTCTGAACTAGGTTCGGCTTGGAGATGTCGTGGTGCGGGCATCGGTCTAGGAGCTCTCGAAACCTCTCCCAAGCCTCGTGGAACTGCTTGTTGGGGAACATGGAGAAGTTGCTGATCAGGGCCCTCGCTGCATTTGTCCGCCCGAGTGGATAGTACTTGTTCAAGTACTCGGTGCGGAGCTGCTCCCAGGTATAAACAAACCTCCCAAGGTGCTTCAGCCAGGTGGCTGCTCTATCTGCCAGTGAAAACGGGAAGGCTATCATCCGGATCGTGTCCTGGTCCACATGCCGGTCGTGGACAGTGCTGCAAATCATCAGAAACTCCTGGAGGTGAAGGTGGGGCTCCTCAGTGGCGAGTCCGTGGAAACGAGGAAGCATCTGCAGGGTGTTCGGGGGGAACTTGAAGTCCCCCACGATAGCAGGTACCACCACCCAATGGTGCATCAGTGTAGATCCAGGGTTGTGCAACTCCCGCATCGGTCTAGGTGGTCCTCCTCCTCCTGCGGCTGCTGCGGCTGCAGCCGTGGCTGCTACTGCTGCTGCTGCGGCTCGTGCCTCTACATCAGGTCCGTCCTCAGGTTCGCTCTGCTCATCTCGCTCTGCTCTGAGCCTCTCCAACTCTCTCCTCATCTCAATCATAAATGCTCCCTGATCGCAGAGCTGCTGCTGGACTGTATTGAGTGATGCGATCAGGATGGAGTTGATCGCTCCCTGGTCTAGTACAATATGCTCTGGCTGACGAGAGTGATCGTCTGAACTGCCGGCTCCGGCCATGTCGACGTCTGCAAAATCAAACGAGCCCAACTCAGGTGCTGTCAAATGTATCAATCTCTCCTCGGGCTTGTGTCTCTCAGGAAGATCAGAAAGAGGGTCGAGGGGGAACAGGGTGGAGTCGTACTCGGGCTCGGAGAGCGGGTCTGAGCTCTCGCGAGCCAACCTAGATGATGAGGTAGACGCGCCCGAAAGCGGTGCAGCCAGAGGCTGCCTAAGAGACCGTCTACCCATCATCTTGATCTGGCGAGTAAGGCGGATGAGATCTGGAAAAAATACGATCAGAAAACAAACCCCCGGTTCACCAACGCAACGCGAGCTGAAGACCGTGAAAGTTCGGTCAAATTATCTTGTCGATTTTATTTTGGTGAACAAACAGAATATCAGAGCGCTTACGTGACCTGTTGGGATATCCGATGCTAACCCAACCGACTGGCCCGCACGGAAGAGTCGGTAGTCAGTCAGGACTAGCAACGGGGGGCTCTACCTAGGGTGTGGGTCACTCTCTCGCGCATCCAAACCAAACAATGAGGGGGTTGCTCTCCCCAAGACAAAATTTTTAGGGTGAGCGGTTTTTAGATCATTAATTTTAGCAGTCCCAATTTTATGGTTTCACTTTTTTAATATTTTTCAAAGCAAACAAAAGTCCTAACGAATTTTTCGGTTCTCCTGATTATTAAGTCCAAAACAGGGGGGAGAAGACGAAAAAGACGATGCACGATAAATCAATGATGCATGCAAAGTCAGAAATGCGTACCTGTCTCCAGCTCTTTACATGCAATATGATCCGCGCATAAAAGTAAAGACAGAAATAAAACTAATCTAAATGATGCAGCGGTAAAGCCGAGTCCTAGACGAGCAACTTCTAGCGAAGAACCGTCTAACCGATCACCGGCCTCCAAGCCAAAGAGTCCGGTCTTGGCCCGTCCCTCCTCTGTCCGACAAATCGGGGGTAGGAGTAAGCGCTTTACAGGACGGGCTGCGGCACGTAGGCTACGGAGGCAAATGAATCGGTTATTTTTATTATTGATTTTAAGTAGGTCCAATTATCGATCTATGGGAACAGATATGCAATTAGGTGTGTGGATCCTACTAATTACGGCACATTCACCAGAAAATCCTAAGTCTAGGGGCTCGAGCAAAAACCGCGAAAAACCGGAAAAGACGGAAATAAAAGAAAAATAAAACCACGAAAAAGCCGCGAAAAACCGCGAAGGTCCTAAAGGGTCCCCCGAGCACACCGGTGCTCGGCGAAACAGACCCGCTACGGTCAAGTCACAAGTGTGTCCAAGTCCTGTCCCTGTATTATTACAATAATAATAGAATAAAATCCTAATCTAACCTCACCCACTCAACTCTCTCCCTCTCGCTCTCTCCTACGGCTTCGTAAAGAAGGAAGCCGCCTCCAAGTTCCTCGGCTGCACCGGCTCCTCGAAAGTCGCCTCCGCGGTCCTCGGGCCCTCGCAAGAAGAAGAAATAAATGGTCAGACCAGTAAAAATAATCAAATAATAAGGAAAAAGAAATGAAAATAAAAGTGAGGGTATATATGCAAAAAATGGAAAATAAAATAAACACACAAAATAAAACAAAAATAAAAATAAAAGAAAATGAAAAATAAATCAAAATAAAACAAAAAGAAAATAGAAACAAAAGCCGCGAAAAGCCGCGAGCTCTGAAAGAGCCGCGAAAAGCCGCGAAAACAAAAACAAAAATCAAAGTAAAACTACTAAGCCGTGCTCCCCAGCAACGGCGCCATTCTGATAACAGGCCTGATCACTAGGGTATGAGGTACAGAAATAGGGTCGTTGTTACCCGAGCAATAAGACCATGTATATCAAGAAAAATCGGACCACTCAATAAATCAAAGATCGATCAAAACAACGGATAGCGGTCCAGCTATGAGATTAACCTGGTATAGCACCCAGGGTCGAACTCAAAGAGCACGGGTTGGCCAAAGGCCTACGAAGTAGTAAAAATAAAATAAAAGACAAGGATTTTTACTGATTTTCAGTGATTTTTATATTTTTTTGGATTTTTAAATGTGAAGAAAACAAAGGAAACACAAAAGCAAGCAAGCTTTAGCTAATTATTAAATGTGTCAAAAATCAAGCAAAAATTCAAACAAAAATGTTTTATGTTTTTTAGGTTTTTTTAATGTTTTTGGTTAATTTTTGATAATTTTCTGATGTATAGTTTATTTATTAAAAATCAAACAGTAACAAAAAGGCGGGGTATTGTCCAGCCAGGCCCAAAATCCCTAGATAAAATATCTAAAAATCTCAAGAGGGCATGGAGGTAATTTTCCTGTATACTAGAGAAAACAAGGAAAATTTGAGCACCAAAATTATTGTTTTTGGGTTTTTAGACTATTTAATATGATTTTTATGAGTTTTTAGGTATTTTTAAGTTTTTATGGTTTTTAAGCAATGAAAAATAGCCAAAATTGGCTAGAAAATCAAGGAACACAAAAGAAACAGTACCTAATTTTTATAGAATTTTTGAGGGGGTTTTTATATTTTTTTAGGATTTTTAACTCTAGACAGTAGCTGAAATAAAGGTTTTTGAATTTTTTTAAAAATAACAAATAAACTCAAAAATGTCCTCAAAAATTCTCAAAAATCCTACAACATGGCAGGAGCCATGTGTCAAATTTTCATCGAATTTGGAGGTGATTTGATATTTTATTCAAAAATCAAAAGAGGGCACTGTGCACAGGGACTGAAGTGCAAATACCCGAAGTTCTGGGGGTCCAGCTGCAAAATACCCAGCAACGCACGCGTGCGGCGCGTGCCTGGGGCACTCAGGGACCTCTTTGTAAATAAAACAAGTCCCGAGGACCTTTTGGTAACTCGTACCAAAAGTCCAGGGGGCTGTGTTGCAATTAACCCACCAAATAAACGCACATGCGCAATTAAACACTCACAGGGGCATATATGAAAATACTAAAAAGTTTTCATTCATTAATTAACATCCAGAACTACAAGTCTAATATTGCAAATAACCCAAACATACACGTGACGAAGCACGTGGCTCACATAGACAGGGGTATATAAGAAAATAACCTAAAGTATGAGGTCCAATGTGCAAATAACCCAACGTAAATAAAGTACTCAAAATATTTACAGGACTGAAACTAAAAGCATAAACTAAGAGGGGGCCTAAGACAAATTACCCCTTATTTAACGTCGACGGCTGGATAGGTGACGCGTGGCGGATCTGACGGCTACGGACGACGGCGCCTTTAATCCTTCGCACTTGGGCCCGATCGACGTCTGGGAGCGAGGCACGTGGCAGATCTGACGGCCACGGGTGGCTGGTGCCTCTCTCTCTGCTCTGACGATCAGGATCAGCTTTTTGGATGATCGGACGGTGACGGCTCCTCCGGGAATGGATGGACGAGATGAGAACTGGAGGTCGAGGCTGATCGGACGGCGGCTGAAGATCCTCGAAGAACAGGTCGCCGGCGACTTTCGTCGGCCTCGTGCGAGCACTGGGATCCTCGTCTGCTGCTTCCGGAGATCGGAGAAGATGCGCGATGAAGCTCCGCAGCTGATGGTGGCCTCCGATGGCCCAGCCGAGCCCGAGAGGGGCTCCGGCGAGGTCGGCGGAGGATAGCTCCTGGCCCGAATGTCGGGAGGCCTCAGATGGCCTCCTCTGATCCTGCAAAGTAGCTCAGAAGCTTCGCGGGTCGAGGGCAAAATGCCTCGACCGGTTAGGCGTCGTGGAGGTGGTCTGTGCGTCGGTGCGGACGAATCCCGACGAAGCGACGGCGAGGGGATTCGAATCCCAGCTCATGTGCGAGCATGGTTGAACGGAGGGGCGGAGAAGGTGCGCGATGGGGAGGCGGAGGTGAATATGGGTTCCGATGATCGAACGGACGCGGGAGGTGGTCGGAATCGATGGAACACGGCGGCGGAGCGGATTGGGGCAAAATGGAAATTAGGCTAAATAGGGAAGCTAAGGGATTACCTGGGCGGTCGAGGAGACTATGCTGGAGCTGGGGTAGCTCCTGGTCGTGGCCTCAAGGGTTGTCTCGGCCCGAGGCTCGAGCTCCTGCTCTGGGCGGAGCACGGCGGCGCTAAGTCGCCGGATCGATGGAAACCGGCCCCTCTCCTCGCTGCGACGGCACCTGGAGCGAGCTATCACTCACGCTCGGGTGCTGGAGCTCACTGGGGTGGAGTGGATTAGCCAAAGATGCCGATTTAAGGTGGCGGAGCTCGAGATATATATATGGGTGCAGACCCGACTAAGGCCGGTCAGGTAGGGTAGCATGGAGCGCGGACCTCGATGCAATCCCCCGGGCGTTGGTCTCGGATGCAAGAATAAGGATTAGGACCCGGGGTTTGCGCAAATGGCGGGCGGATCGAGCGCGGAAAAAGAGGAGAAAACGGGTCGGGCGCGAGATCCGCTGGAGAAGACGGTCCGCGGGGGGAGTTGACCGGAGGTCAACAAACCCCGTGGACCAATCAGAAGCCGCCACGTATTTTAATTTTTTGTTTCTTTATTTTAGGCTAGAAAATGATGGAATTAGCAAAAACTTAAAACACAAAATATTTTTATTTTATTTTTTTCTATTTTTTGGTGATTTTTAATTAATTTTTTGGAAATAAAAATAAGGTATTTACACTATATAGCTATGTATAGGTATATATACAATATTTAGTTTTTTTAATTTTTGATTTTTAATTATTATTTATATACAATTTTATCCTTATTTTATATTTTATTTATTTATAAAATTGAGTAAATATAGGAGTATGGTCTATGTACATGGTGAAAGGATATTTTTGTTCTTTTTGATTTTTACATTTTTATTTTGTTTTTAATATTTTCTAAATATATACAAATATGTACAAGCATATTTTTGGGTGAGGAAAATATAATTTTATTTATTTACAAATATTTACACATGAGCCCCTATCTCCCTCTACTTTGGCTTTTATGCGGTCAGGCCCATGCTGAGCCCTCCCTTGGGTTAGGTTGCTCAATATTTATTCTAAATATTTCCCTCTTTTTCTTTTTTATCTTTATTCTTTTATTTTTTCACAAAAACATGCTAATTATAGGTTTTTACACAATGCATGCTTTTGCTAATTATTCCTATTTACAAATATCTACATGCATTTGCATAGGTTTTTGTAGCTAAAATATAAGAATAAAGAGTGATGAATGGGAATTCATCACCTACGAAGTAATCAGAAATAAAAACAAATAAAAGAAAATTATTTTTGGTGGGTTTTTAATATTTTTATAATTTTTTATGGATTTTTAAATAATAAAGAAATTAATAAAATCAAGAAAACAAGCAACTTCACACAATTATTTAATCACTCAAAAATGATCCAAAAATTCAAACAAAAATATTTTTATGTTTTTTTATTTTTTATGTGTTTGATGAATTTTTGGTATTTTTCTGATTTTTAGGGAATTTTATAAAAATGAAACAAGACTGAAAACAACTACTGCTGTCCAGTCTGGCTTGAAGGGCCAAAATAAAATCAAAAATGGCCCTAACTAAGCCTGAAGATAATTTTCATGAAAAATAGAAGTAAAAAAGGAAAATTCAGAGACTGGGTTTATTATTTTTGGTGTTTTTAATGATTTGTTAGAATTTTTATGAGTTTTTAGGCTTTTTCAATTTTTATATTTTTTATAAATCCAAAAATGACCAAAATTGTTCAGAAAATCAAACACAACAAAAGAAACAAAATCTAATTTTTTCAGAATTTTTAGAGATGTTTTAATATTTTTTTGTGAATTTTAAGTATGGACAGTAAAAAAAGTGATGTTTTTGAATTTTTAAAAATAACAAAAAGGCTCCAAAAATTTCCCAAAAAATAGTGAAAATTCTACACAGTGGCAGGAGCCACGTGTCAAATTTTCACTTGATTTGGAGTGGAATTGATGTTTTATTCAAAACAATCAAGAGCCCACAGTCATAGGGACCTGATTGCAATGAAAATATGTTTGGAGGGCCTAAAAGTAACATGCTAGGAAATTCAGGGGGTCCGGTGCAAAAATCCCAAATGTACACGTGCGATGCACGTGTCTGGGGCACTCAGGGACCTCTTTGTAATAAAAATAAGTTCCGAGGACTTTTTAGCAATAGGTGCTAAAAGTCTGGGGACTTATCTGCAATTTACCCACTAAATTCAGCACATGCTCAAATAATACATTCACAGGGGTAGATGTGCAATTCATTTCATAACAACCAACAAGTACATGCCCTTACACGCAATTTCCCATAAATTCACGTGACGAAGCACGTGTCCACCACACAAAGGGGTATAAAAGCAAATAAAATAAACTACCAGGTCCACTATGCAATTTTACCAAAATAAAATGAACTACGAAACATATTTACAGGACTAAATGCTAAAACAAAATCGAAGAGGGGCCTAAGTGAAATTACCCCTTATTATATTCGAGGGCTGGGATGGATGCCACGTGGCGAATCTGACGGTGGTAGATGACGGCGCCTCAACGAAGGAGTCTCTGCTCGGATCTGACGGTGGAGAGCTAGCCAAGTGGAAGATCAACGGCTGCTGGAAGCCGTGGCTAACCCTCGCTGATCTGACGGTCCAGATCTGTCCTCCAATGATCGGGCAGTGGTGGATGCTCCTCAAGTGAATGGCTACGATCTAATCTGGAGCTGGAGGGCTAGATGGACGGTCGGGGAGGATCCACGAAGAACAGGTGGCCGGTGAACTTCCCCGGCCCATTACGCGCAGATGGTCCTCCTCTGAGGCTACTGATGATCGGAGAAGAAGCGCCTGAGCCTCCCGCGTCTGGAGAACCCCTCCGATGGCGCAACGGAGCTCCGGAGAGCCCAGGCGACACCGGTGGAGCCCAAGCTCCTGTGCTGAAGATGGAGGACCTCAGATGGTCCTCCTCTGACCTGCAAAACGGCACAAAATCACTCCTGGGTCGAGGGCAAAGTGCCTAGACCCTGTTAGGTGCGAAGTGGGTGGACGACGGGTCGATATGGGCGAGCTCCGGTGAAGCGACGTGAGGGAGCTCGAATCCCAGTTCCTGTGCGAACTGGGTTGAATGGATGGGCGGAGAAGGTGCGAGGGAGTGATGCGAAGGTGATGGTGTCGTCCGATGATCGAAAGGGGGTCGGAGGCGGTCGGAATCGACGGTCGATGGCGAAGGTGCGATTTGGGGGTAAATGGAAATTAACTAAAGAGAGAAGGATCTAGGGCTACCTGATGGTCGAGGTCGATTGGGGATGAGCGGACAGAGCTCTGGGTCCTAGCCTCGAGGGTCGTCGATGCCCGAGGCTCGAGCACCACGTTTGGGCGGCGCACGGCGGCGCTAAGTCGCCGGATCGATGGTCCGATCACTCCCTCCTCGCTGCAACACGGCCAATCGCGAGCTGTCACTCAGGCGAGGGCAATGGAGGTCCTGGGGTGGAATGAGCTGAGCCAAAAGATGTCTGAATCGAGCTGAGCCAAAGGAATAGGACACGGAGCGAGGATAATAGAGAGAAATCGGGTTCGGCGCTGGATCCGCGGGACTCTGTGGTCCGGGGGGAGTTGACCGGGGGGTCAACATCCCTCGTGGACCAGTGGAATGCGACCACGTGGAAATGATTTGGAAATTCAAATTTAAATAGAAAATGGCCGAATCAATAAAAACTCAAAACATAAAAAATGTTTCTTTTATTTTAAACTATTTTTTGTGATTTTTAATTATTTTTTTGAAATAAAAATAAGGTATATATAGTATAGTGCTATATACATAGGTATATATAGTATTGATTTTTAATTTTTGATTTTTAATTAATTATTTTTGTACATTTTTATTCCCATTTTATATTGTATTTATTTACAAGATAAAATTTGGAATATTTTGATATTTTTATTTTATTTTTATTCATTATTTACAATGGGTATATAAATAGTTATATACAATTATATACATGGTATATATACAATGTTTCTTTTGGTTTTTATTTTTGTTCTTTTTATTTGATTTTTGTTTTAATGGTTTTTATTTTATTTATTTACACCATGAAATATAGAATATGTATACTTTTTATGAGATTTTAATTTATTTATTTATAAGGGTAAATAAATAGCTATGTGGTCCTATGTACATGGTGGATATATACAAAGAAGGGTGTTTCTATTTTCTTTTTAATTTTTCTTATTTTTAGTTTAGTTTAATATTCACAAATATATATAAATAAATACAAACCATTTTTATTTTTATTTTTAGAGGAAATTATTTATTTTTATTTAATTACAGGTATATGTACACATGAGCTTCCTTATCTCTCTCTACTTGGATTTTTATGCGGTCAGGCCCATGCTGAGCCCTCCCTTGGGATTAGGTCGCTCAATATTTATTCTAAATATCTCCCTCTTTTTCTTTTAATTCTTTGTTCTTTTATTTATGCACAAAAACATGCTAATTATTGTATTTTACACAATGCCTGTAATTTACTAATTATTAATATTTACAGATATCTACATGTATTTGCAAAGGTTTTTGTAGCTAAAATATAAGAATAAAGAGTGATGAATGGGTATTCATCAAGGGCCCAACTCGAAGCGGTCGAGTAGAGCTGCAGGAAGTAGGTTGATTGAAGACCCGTTGTCTAATAGAGTACGATCGAACCTATACTCCAGAATATGGCATCTGACATATGGGGCTCCTGCATCTGGCCTCTTGGCTGGCAGACGGTTCTGGATTGCGAAACAAGTGGCACGAGTAAGCACATGGATCTCAGACTGGTGGTTCCTCCTCTTCCTCCTGACAATGGTCCTGTCTTTGAGTGATCTTTGGAGTAGAGGTATGTGCTCCAAGGCCTCCTGTAGAGTCAGTTATATGTGTAATCGATCTATCATCTGCTGGTTGAACTCTATCTGATGGTTCTTTTTGGGATTTTCTTTTTTCTGACCCTTAGCCAAATGGAGTGCCCTGGGCAAGGGGACTACAGGGTCCTCAGCAGATGAAGGACTAGGAAAGGGTCTAGGCTGCTCAAGCACGGCAGAATCCACACATACATCATCAAGCACCACAGGTGGATCAGAATAAAATAAACCATTTCCTTTATTCACAGCAATGTCCTGAGGTACATGAACAGATGGAAAAACAAAAGGACTAGTAGTAATAGTGTTGGTGGCCTCAGCACCACCCTCGGCATCTAGCTGTGCAACCTCAGTACCGTGCTCTGGCTCGACATCACATCTGGTGGCATCAGTGCCACCTCCTCCATTAGGTGAAACGACGGCCCTCAGTATCGTCGGTTGGATCAACATCCCTGGTGGCATCAGTACCACCGTCATCATCTCTGGCGGCCTCAACACCGCTCCTCTCCTCGCCTGGTGCTCCTGAAGTGGCATCGAGTCGTCGCTCAGATGAGGCACCGCCTGCTGGCATCCTACCGCTCCTAAGTGTAACAAAATCAGCATCAAACATGTATGTAGACATATCACCAAGTGAAGCACTAGGAGTGGTAATCTCAGTGAACTCTACCTGCTCAGATTTTCTCTTCAGACTATTGGGGTTCGTCTCAATCTGGGCAGGGATGGGGGCCTTCCCTCTCACGATCTCTTGCATCTCCTGGCGGAACTCATCCATCTCCCGTCGAAATGTAGCCTACTGCTCAGACATGAGGCGGGCAAGATCATCCAAGGCAGGGTTCTCATAGATCGGCCCATGAGAACCTGACGGGTAGCCTCACTGGTAATGAGGTTGTTGCTACTGGTGAGGGTGAAAGGGGTACTGCTGATGATGATACTGCTACTGATGAGGCTGCTCTTGCCACCAAGGTTGTCCCTGCAGATAGGGACGAGGACCATACTGTTGCTGTTGAACTGGGGGACGCTGCTGCAGGTGCTGCTCACGCTGCTGGCCGTACTGGCCACTTTGGGCTGGAGGCTACTGCTGGGAACTGCCGGCCGACCAGCGGAATCTGGGATGGTCTCGTCGGATACCGGGTTGGGGTTGGTCATACCAAATCCCGTTGACATCCATCAACGGCTCCTGCTCGTACGATGGTGGGGGGAGTACTGCCAGAGGTTGATCCGGTTGATAAACCACCATCTAGGTGTCCTGGGATGGTGGTGACTGGTAAGGCTACTGCGGCTGCTGGTACGACTCCACCTGGACATGGTGAACCTGTCGAGGCTGACTAAAGTGTCGGGACGAACTACCGCTGCTGCTTGGATCTCCTCGTGACCTAAGACGGGGCTGAGAAGCCGTATGTGCCTCCTGGAGACACATGATCTGTGTCTTCAGGTCACTCAGTGTCTGTGCCATCTGATCAATCCGTGTCATGCCCTGGCACTGCTTCTTCTCTATCAGCTCGATCCGGTCCAGCTTCTCGCTGATGATGCCCATGTTTGCGGCTGTGGACTCGGTCTGTGCTGCTGCTGCGGACGAAGTGGAAGGACTGGCATCGACCCGTGCTATCCTCTGAAACTGCACGGTCTGTGGCTGTGGGCGTCCATGAGTGTAGAGGCGGGTCTGGGACATCACTGTATAGTTCTCGGCCATCTCCTCATAGATGGCCCAGACCTGATCCTCATCCTTGGCGAAGTAGAAACCGCCACAAGAAGCGTTCACCCGGCCCTGCAGCTCTGGTGTCAACCCGCAGAAGAAGCTCTGAACTAGGTTCGGCTTTAAAATGTCGTGGTACGGGCATCTGTCTGTAAGATCTCGGAACCTCTCCCATGCCTCGTGAAACTGCTCATTGGGGAGCATGGAGAAGTTGCTGATTAGGACTCTCGTTGCATTGGTCCACCGAGTGGATAGTACTTGTTCAAATACTCAGTGCGGAGCTGCTCCCAGGTATGGACGAACCTCGCCAAGTGCTTCAGCCAGTTGGCTGCTCTGTCGACCAGTGAGAAGGGGAAGGTAATCATCCTGATGGTGTCCTCGTCCACCTACCGATCGTGGATGGCGTTGCAGATCATCTCAAACTCCTGGAGGTGGAGATGGGGTTCCTCAATCGCGAGCCCGTGGAAGCGGGGTAGAAGTTGTATGGTATGTGGGGGGAACTTGAAGCCCACCACAATCGCCGGAAGCACAATCCACCGGTGAGTAAGCATCGATCCGGGGTTGTGCAACTCCCGCATCGGTCTGGCTCCTGCTGATGCTGCTGTCGGTTGGATTGGCTGATCGGGCTGATCGGGTATCTCTGGCCCACCTCCTGCGGCTCTCAGTTGCTCTGCTCGGTCAGCTCTCATCCTCTCCATCTCTCTCCTCATCTCAATCATGAAAGCCCCCTGATCCCTAATATGCTGATGCATCGTCTCAAGGGAGGCTATCAGAGTGGTGTTGATCGCACCTGATCCAGGATGTAAGTCTGCTCTGGTCGGGGACCTCCAGTGCGATCATCGCTGCTGCCGGTCATGGTCTCTACAAAAGCAAAAGACCCAAACTCAGGTGCCAAGAAATCATCTGTCTGTTGTCTCTCATCTAGCACTGGCATCTCAGGACTGGTAGAAGGGTGGTCAAGGGGGAACAGGGCGGAATCGAACTCGGGTTCGTAGAGTGGGTCTCGGCTCTCACGAACCAACCTTGATGAATGGGCTGGAGTGCTAAAAAGCAGTGTAGCCAGAGGCTGCCTAAGAGACCTCCTACCCATCATCTTGATCTGGAGAGTCGGGCGGATGAGATCTGGAAACACATAAGATGAGCAAACAAAAATCCCAAGTTCGCGTACTCAACACAGAGCTGAAGACCGTAAGGGCTCAATCAATTTATCTTGTCAATTTTTATTTAGGTGATCAAGTCAGGATAGCAGAGCGGTTAGGCGAGATGATAGGAATCTAATCCGCCTACCAGACTGTTGATAACTAGGAATTTCTAGCAGTCTAGTATTCCACACAAGGCGGGAACACAAGGGTCGATGCGGTGACCGCTAAAAATCCCTAATTAATCAACAATTAACCCACACTATAGATCAAGCAATAAGAAATAATTGTGAAGCTAAAATTTATTTTTAACTCTACATAAATGGTGTATAGAGCAAGTATGCAGAGAGTTCGAACACAAGGAGCAAACAGGGTAGATCAAGCAGGTGTGTGTGTGTGTGTGACTGTGAAGTGTTGTCTACACTAATGCAAAGCAAAGATTTTTGTGGGTTTTTAATTTTTAAATTTTTTTTTAAATTTTTAATTTTATATTTTGATTTTTATTTTCTGATTTTTATATTTTTATATTTTATATTTTTTCCTTTTTCAATATTGGAATTTATAAGTCTATATAATAAAAGAGAGGATAGAATATTTATAAAAATATGCAAAAAATGCTCAAAAATTCAGAAATAAAATCTTTTTGGTCTTTTTATGTTTTTTTATTGTTTTTTGTGATTTTTGGGGAATTTTCAGAATATTTTTTGGTATTTTTAAAAGATAAAATAAAGGAGAAACAGTGAGTAAGCTACTGGCTGTGAGTAAAACTATGAATGAAAAAATCAAACAGCCATCAAAATTTCCAAAACAAATTTTAAAATAAAGATAATAAAAAGAAGAAACTATAAACTTGAGTTTGCAATTTTTTAGAGTTTTCTATAATTTTTTAGATTTTTTTGAAGTTTTTAGGTATTTTCGAATTTTGAAGGTTTTTCTTTTGATATTTTTAGTTGGTTTTTGGACTGACATTAAAATATGATAAAATAGACAATAGGTAATTTTTTTGGCATTTTTCGAGGTATTTTAATATTTTTTGGCATTTTCTAAGCTAGACAATACTGAAATGGCATGTTTTTGATTGTTAATAAATATAAAAATACAATAAAAATGAAATGCAAAAATATGGCATTAAAGTACAAGCACACAGGAGCTTAATGTGAATTTTTGGGAATTTTTGGAATTAAAATGATACCTTAAATAAATCAGATAAGCACACAAAAATAATTCAACCTAGTAGGGGTATATATGCAAATATCAAAACATCCAGGGGTATACATGCAATTTTCCAACAAATATTGTACTGAATATTCGAATTTATGGACCAAACACAAATTCCCAAACCCGGGAGGGCACAGGTGCAAAATGTCCACCAGGGCGCGTGACTTGCACAAGCCTCGGAAGGACTGATTTGTGATTTACAAAAATCCAGGGGGTTCACATGCAAATATTCCAAAAGTTTTACACTTGCAATTAAAATCAGAGTACTAAAACGAAATCGACAAAAGGCCGGGGGCCTCTCTGCAAAAAGCCCACACCTCACGTGAACAGGTCACGTGAGGTGACGTGGCAGAGGACCTAGTTGTAAATACGTAAAGTCCGAGGGCCTATTTGTAAAGTTTACAAAAAATTTTAACTACTAATTAAAGTTTCAGGACTAAAATACAATTACAAAAAGGAGTGGGGGTATAGTTGCAAAATTCCCTCGCAAAGGAGATCTGACGGCTGGGGGTCTTCACTTGGACACGTGGCGCAATCTCCTCGAACGATACTGCTTCATGCTCCAACGGTCGCGATTAGATGATCTGGTTGATGATGGACGGCTATGCTTGCACGGATCGGACGGCTCCTGCTTCGCCTGGGACTCCTTGATGATCCAACGGCGGAGGCGGCTGGTGGACGAACAGGGAAGAAGGTCCGCCGAGGTGACCTTCCTCCGGTGCTGACGCCTCACTCCGGCGGTCGGCGTGCTTCAAAATGGGCCCAGGTGGTTGCTGCGAGGTCCCTCTCTTCGCCTGGGGTCACAGAATGTGGCGGCGAACACCAGGCCTTCTCCACGACGTCGGAGGAGGGAGAGCGGCCCAGGTGTCTCCGGCGATGACAAAAATGACCCCAGGTGCTTCGAAACGCAATGACCTGTACGTGGAAATGTTAAGGAGGTCGAGGGCAAAATACATCAACCTCCAGTGGCTCTCAAAAAGGGGTGAACGGCGGTGTCAGTGCTCGGCCGGAGCAAACTCCGGCGAGGGAATCGATTTGGCGAATCGATTGGTTGGACACGAAACGGGGATCTAAATGAGCCTAAGACTACCAGGAATGAAACTAGGACGAAAATGGAGCGAAGAAACACCTCAAGGGGGGTACCCGAGGTTGATGTACCTCAACGGGAAAGTCGCCGGAGGTGGGGTTGGAACACGTCCAGATCGTGTCGATCCTCCGCCTTGAAGAAGGAGACTTGGAGCTGTCACCTCCAAGATGCTCGAGCGAGTCCAAGGGGGGTCAGAACTGGATGAATCGCGGTTCAAATTTGAATCGAAAATTAGAGGTGGGTTATATGGGGTTGACGAACAGTGGAGGAAGAACGAAGCATAGCAATGAGCAAAGTGGTCCTTCGACCGAGGTTGCATCAGGGCGGGCATGCCCATTAATCGAGGATCAAAAGCCAAGAAGAAACTATCACGAGATGATGCAAGGATAGGCCTCGAAAAAATTGAGAAAGAGGGGTCAAACCACGGTCTGACACGGG
Organism: Ottelia alismoides; assembly: GCA_037367405.1. NCBI lineage: Eukaryota > Viridiplantae > Streptophyta > Magnoliopsida > Alismatales > Hydrocharitaceae > Ottelia > Ottelia alismoides. The sequence goes on along the minus strand of JAZKJV010010769.1, from coordinate 159,544 downwards.
CTATAGGACCTAGGGCAGACAGTTGACCGAGGTCAACTGCGACTGCCCCCTGGTTGGTCCACATGGACCAACCAGGAAAAAGGTCCTAAAAAAATTTAAAAATTCAATTAAAATAGAACAAGATTTTATTAATTTTTAATTATAAAATGAAAAATGTTTATTTTTTATGAAGTATTTTGTAGTGATTTTTATTTGTTTTTATGAAGTATCTTTTTACAAGTTGTCTTTTTAGCCCTATATATAGGTGCATATACCTATGTATTTTATTACTTTATTTTTATTTTGTGTATTTTAATTTTATTAATTTTATTTATTATTTTATAAAATCATAAAATACTTTTATACACATAAATATATTTTTATTTTATTTTATTGATGTGTTTTGTACATTTAATAAAATATAAGGATAGTTTAATGAGATATAAGTATATGTAGTATACATATGTATCAAATATACAAGTATTTTTATTTTGTATTTTATTTAGGTTTTTATTCTGATTTTAATGTACATAATTATTATAAGTAATATTTACATAATTATAAAAATATAAAATTATAAAAATAATGAATAATAAATAAAATGAATATTTTAATCTGTACAAGTATACAAGTAGGGTCCAAAACTCAACTTTCAAACCGTAGCTCCGTCAAATGTGAAACCACCGCCATTAAATAGCTTATTTTATTCTATATACAATTAAAGTGAGTTTGCTGCATTTGGAGTTTTCAGTTGTTGAGATACGGGTATGGGAATTTGGGATTCTGGATTTGTATTCAGATCATAACTTTGTATCTGTACATTATTTTTGAATGAAATCAATTTTGTATTTTTCTTTATTTAATTATCTACAACTTTCATGTACAAAGTTTCTTTATTTTATGTATAAAAAGTGGAACCCCAAATAGGTCCCAAAAATGAATAAAGAATGAATGAAATAGCAGGTACTTTATTCCTGGTCGACCTATTCATCAAGATGCCTAGGTCTCGGAGTTTGGGTCATAAAATATTTACAATATTTTATTTTTTTCTTTTCTTTTATTTATTCTATAATTTTGGCTTTAATTACAGTACTTTATACACTATTTACAGGTACATGGCATGAATGGCTAATATGATGTGATTAAGGGTATTTACAGGCATTTACTAGGGTTTTTGAGGCCAAAAATGATAGAATAAAGATGATGAAATGTGGATTCATCATCCCCCTATACTTTACCTTTGCTAGTCCCTAGCAAACACTTATGCAATAAGTGCAAAAAGAAAAAGAGAGAAAAGAAAAGGAAGAACTTGGATTTAGTTTAATTATCAAACTTGTCTTCACAAAATCAAAGTTTGGAGCTTAAGTCGGACCTTTAGAATTTTAGTGCGGGCGGAACCTTAATGAGAACCCGAATTTGAAATCCAACAGTCCTTGAGAATCCCAAAACTCTGCTCAAGTCTCCTCAATAGCCAGGTCAATACGCAAACTCTTACGACTATGAGTCTGACTCGTACAGTGTAAGTGATGGTGGCTCTTCCCAACTAGAATGACAAAGAAACTGACTTCTCCAGTACGACAACCCAATGATTCCCCAATCCAATTACTCCATCCTCGAGGAGCGGGGTATTCCCTTCTAAGTTCAAGTGGCAACCAGCTCAAGAGGAGGGGGTGAAGAGAAGAATGGACGGTAGCCAGTGTAGCTACCTATCCCGGGATGCAAGACTAGTGTAGTCAAGTCATCCAGTTGCAGGCTCACATATTCGACTTTGGAACTCAAGCTTGCTTATTGACTTTACAACATTTGTACATACTTTGCAGGCTTTTTATTTTTGTACATGCCCGAACCTTTTTTTTTAATACTATTCACAGCAGCATTTCATAAGGAGTTTTTCCTCTTGAGCCAGTAGACTATCCCTCTTTTGAAGCTTTATTGCAACCCATTGCCTCCTGTCTTTAGACTTCCTAATCACTGGACGGGTTGGGGTGCACTTCCCTCTCTAAAGGAGGACAAATGTTTCCACTTGTGTGCGTCTCATACTGGCAAATCCAATCCCCACACTACTCCAACTGAGTTGAGCCATGTGAAAGGTGCAGGTGTCCAAGTTAGGTCATTTTAAACAAGAATCGTGCGTGTGCTCCGAAATACTCTACCTAGGTCAAGAATCCATTGAACCAAATCTCGTGATCCTCAAAGAATTAAGTCAACTAGACCTGAAGTACCTCTAACCCAGTTCCTATAAGGTTCCTGTTATTAGGTAGATTTTAAGGTCCAATCAAGCTCCAATCTCCGGATTTTACTTAGACATGTTCAACTATCAAACTCAATCTGAAAAATGCGAATGCTATGCAATGCAATGCAGAAAAATATTTTTGTGATGCAATTTTAAAGATTTTGAACTCTTTATGGATTTTTGAAAAGATGATGCATGCATTTTTTGTATTTTTTCAAAAATATTTTTTCAAATGTTTTTGGATTTTAATTTTGCAAATGTTTTTGGGATTTTTGAAAACAAAAAGATTTCGGTTGAAAACTAGGTTAAAATATGTACACGAGAGTGCTTCTTATAAGAAGTGGATTTTAAGAATTTACAAGGGTAAGTGGTCAATTTTATAAACATATATATAGTGGATTTTAGGTATTATGTCTATATTCCTCAACTTATTTGACACAAGTTTTTCAAACAATTTTTTGAAACTATAGTTCAAAATAATTTTTATAAATATTTTCGCAAACATGTACACACATTTGAAAATCATTTTGCAAAGTTTTCAAAACAGTATCTAAAGATTTTTCAAAATATTTTTGCAGCCATTTTTCAAAACCATTTGCAAATCATTTTTCAAACATTTTACTTCACACAAAGAAAATAAATTTTACACAACACACATTTTTACAAAGGTTGAAAACATGTAACAAAACATTTTCAAAATAGTTTTCCAAATATTTTTCACAAGGGATTTTCAAATTATTTTTGAAACATTTTGCAAAAAAAAATATTTTCACCTGATTTATTAATCAGTAAATACAAAAAGAATTTGAGGAATAATTGATGAGCGACCTGAAGGCTAGGGTATAGGTGCTAAAGTGGTCGTTGCGACCCACGCGATCAAGTCAGCTCAATCAAGAAAAATGAACCTCTAATATCAATAAAATCAGATAAAACCAAAATAGCTGTCCTGCTATTGGATTAACCTGGTATAGCACCCAGGGTCGAACTCAAGGAGCACGGATTGGCCTTACGGCCTACGAAGTAGTAAAAAGGAATAAAACAAAAGAACAAAATATTTTTAGTGGTTTTTTAAATATTTTTATATTTTTTTTGGATTTTTAATGGACTGAGAAAATAAGAAAAACAAAGAAAAACACACTTCAACAAATTTATTTAAGGCACTAAAAATCAACCAAAAATTCAAACAAAAATATTTTTATGTATTTTATATTTTTTAGTTTTTTGGTGAATTTTTGAGAATTTTCTGATGTTTATCTAATTTTTAAAAATCAAAAAGTGAAACAAACAGTGGGTCTTGTCTAGCCGAGCCAAAAAGCCCTAGATAAAATATCTAAGAGCCTCAAAATGGCCTGGAAGTAATTTTCCTGTAAAGAAGATGAAACAAGGAAAATTTAGGTACCACTTTTATTATTTTTGGATTTTTAATTTATTTACTAGAATTTTTATAGGTTTTTGAGTGTTTTTAAGTTTTTAGTGATTTTCAGTAATGAAAAATAGCCAAATTGGCTAGAAAAATCAAACTAAACAAGACAAACAGTGGGTAATTTTTATAGAAATTTTTAAATGAGTTTTGATTTTTTTTTTATTTTCAAGTTAGACAGTAGCAAAAATGAAGATTTTTGAATTTTTAAAATATCAAATGAAATAAAAAATGTCCTCAAAAATCCACAAAAATTTTACATCATGGCAGGAGCCATGTGTCCAATTTTCGTTGGATTTGGAGGTTGATTTGCTATTTTATTCAAAAATAAAGAGAGGGTACTGTGCACAGGGACCAAAGTGCAAATACCCAAAGTTCTGGGGGTCTGGTGCAAAATACCCAGCAAAACACGCGCCACGCGCGTGCTTGGGGCACTCAGGGACCCAAATATAATAAAATAAGTCCCGAGGACTTATTGGTAACAGGTACCAAAAGTCCAGGGGCATATCTGCAAAACACCCAAAATATATCGCACATGCTCAAATAAACCACGTACAGGGTATAAATGCAAATAAGTAAAACTTTTCATTCTTTCAATAACATCCAGAACTACAAGGGTCTCTACTGCAAATAAACCAAAATACCACGTGTCGATGCACGTGTCCACAACTAGCAGGGGTATAAATGCAAATAAAATAAAGCACAGGGTCCACTATGCAAATAGCCCTAAAACTAAACAACTGACTTTAATATTTACAGGACTGAAACGAAATAAAAATAAAGACAGGGCCTAAGGGTAAATTACCCTTTATTAAGCGGATGGGCTGGATGCGCGCCACGTGGATGATCGGAAGGCAGCTGACGGTGGGCGCTCCAGATGACGTCTCCTCAGATCGGACGATGAAGGCTGCTCCGGAGATGGACGGCTAGGATTGAATCTGGAGCGGGAGGGGACGATCGACGGCAACGGGGGGTCATGGAAGAACAGGTTCCCGGTGAGACTCGCCGGGCTCGGGTGTGCGCAGCTGACCTCCTGGGAGCACTCTGATGGTCGAAGAAGGATCGTGGAGGGCTCCCGCGTCTGCCGGTGGGCTCCGATGATCGAGCCGAGCTCCGAGGAGCTCGGGCGAGGTCGGCGGAGCTGGGTCTCCTGGCTGGATGACGAAGGGCCTCAGATGGCCCTCGTTTCGACCTGAAAAGTGAACCAGAAGACTCACGGGTCGAGGGCAAATTGCCTCGACCCGGTTAGGCGAAGTGGGGGTGACTGATGCGTCGGGATGGCGAGCTCCGGCGAAGGTGGTGGACGGAGGAGCTTGGTTCCCAGCTCCTGTGCGAGCTGGGTTGAGTGAATGGGTGAAGAAGGTGCGTCGGAGAGTGGCGGAGACGAAGGTCGATTCCGATGATCGATATGGGTAACGGAGTGGTCGGAATCAAAGAAACGCGGCGGCGGAGCGATTTGGGCGTAAACTGAAATTAAAGGAAAAGATAGGCTATCGGAGCTACCTGGGTGGTCGGAAAGACTGGGGAGGAGCTGCTGATGCTCCTGGTCGTCGCCTCAAGGATCGTCTCGCTCCGAGGCTCGGAACTCACGCTGGTGGCGGAGCTGCGGTGGCTGTGCTCGCCGGATCGATGGCGAAGCTCCCTCTCCTCGCTTCGACAGGCTCAGACGCGAGCTGTCACTCTCACGGTTGCTCTGGAGCTCACAGGAGGAGGAAACAACTAGCCAAAGATGGTGAAAATAGGTGACGGAGCTGGCTTATGTACGCTGGAGGGGTCCGGCTAAGAATGGCTCGGGTAGGTCGAGGAGGCGCGAAGATCCCAAGGTGTATGCCCGGCGAAGATGTCGGATGTGGGAGGATCAAAACGGAGCCGGGGTTTGGTAAAATGATGATCGGGTCGAGCGGGCGAAATTTCGAGAAGTCGGGTCCACGACCCAGATCCGCGGGAGGTGGTCCTGGGGGGGTAGTTGACCGGGCGGTCAACATCCCCAGGACCCAATAGGAATGGGCCACGTGGCTGAGTTTTGAAATGAATATTAAGGGTAGGTAGGGCCCGATTCAGTAAAAACTTAAAACATGAAATATTTTTCTTTTATTTTTTTCTATTTTTTAGTGATTTTTAATTATTTTTTGGAAATAAAAATAAGGTATATACATAGTATGTAATACATAGGTATATGTACACTATTAGGGTTTTTGATTTTTTGATTTTTAATTATTATTTTTATGCAATTTTATTCCTATTTTATATTTTATTTATTTATAGAATAAAATAAGGAATAAAAAGGTATTTTAATTTTATTTTTATTATTTATTTACATAAGTGAAATAGATACCTATATACATTCATATACATGGTATATGTACAATATATTTTTGTATTTTTTATTTTGCTGTTTTTATTTTGATTTTTGTTTTGATTGTTTTCATTTTATTTATTTATAATATATAATAGAGGCTATTTACAAAAAGTTTGGAAATTAATTCTATTTATTTACAAGGTTAAATAAATACATAGGAGTGGTCCATGTACAAGGTGACTATACAAGATGTGTTTTTGTTTTCTTTTTAATTTTTAAATTTTTCTTTTGATTTTATAATTATAAATATATACAAATATTTACAAGCATGTTTTTGGTGAGGAAAATACCTTTATTCTATTTTCATAAATATTTACACTCATGAGCCCCTATCTCCCTCTACTTAGGCTTTTATGCAGTCAGGCCCATGCTGAGCCCTCCCTTGGGTTAGGTTGCTCAATATTTATTCTAAATATTTCCCTTTTTTCTTTTTGATCTTTATTCTTTTATTTTTGCACAAAAATATGCTAATTATAGGTTTTTACACAATGCATGCTTTTGGTAATTATTCCTATTTACACATATCTACATGTATTTGCAAAGGTTTTTGTAGCTAAAATATAAGAATAAAGAGTGGTGAATGGGTATTCATCACCCCCCTATACTTAACTTTACTAGTCCCTTAGCAAACACTTATTTGAAAAAGAAGTGAAAAAAGAAAGAAAGAAAAAGAAAAATAGGATGTACATGGATCAAGGTTGATTATTAAACTTGCCTTCATTAAATTGAGGTATGGAGCTCGATCAGATCTTTGGATTATTAATGTGTCGGAACCTTATTTAGACTTAAGCTTAAAACTCAACAGCCTCTAAGTTCCACTAATCTATAACCAAGACTCCTCAATGCTCCAGATCAGAACAAGTCATCAATCACAAACCCTGAAGACCATGAATCTTTTCTTGTCCTGTAAAGTGAGGTCTAAGCTCTCCACCTCAGAAATGGCAACTTGACAACCCTCCCCAACAAGGTAACTCTATGACCTCAATCTGGCCACTCTTTCCTCGAGGAGCGGGGTATTCCCTTCTAAGTTCAAGTTCAACCGGCTCAAGAAGAGGGGGAAGAAGAGAATGGGTCAAGGCCAGTGTAGCCAAGTACCCTTGGGAGCTTGACCAGTGTAGACAAGTCTCCCTGCTGCAAGCTACAACAGGTGGATCATGAAACCAAGCTTTGCTTATTGCACTCTATATACATACTCCGGTGGGGTTATCATTTTCTCTCAGACCCACCACTTTTTTGGAGTTCTTTTCTTTTTGCATTTTTTTTCAAGTGCATCTGTACAACATATACATGTGCAGCATATATACAAGGAGTTTTTCCTCTTGAGCCAGTAGACTATCCCTCTTTTGAAGCTTTATTGCAACCCACAACTCCCGTCGTTAGACCTCATGGCAACCAGACCAAGTTGAGACGCACTTCCTTCACTAAAAGAAGAAGAGAGGTTCCGCCTAGAAGTACTACCCTCATATGCTACCCCAAGTCAAGGAAGACTGCCTCCTCACCACTTCATCCGTAGAGAGCTCGGTGCATAGTGATGGTGTCCAAGTAAAGCCATAATCTATATGAGTCATGTGTTGTTGTTAAGTGCTCTACTTAGGCTCATTGAGATGACATGTGATCATAGCCTACTGGACTCAAAGAATTAAGTCACCATGGACCTGAAAAGCCTTAAACCTAAGTCCTATAAGGTTCCTCTTAGAAATTAGGTGGATTGAGATCTTAAGCAAGCTCCATTTCTCAATTTGATTCCAGGCTAGTTTAAATGTCAACTATCATCCAGAAAAAGCTATATACATATGTACAAAAGATGCTTATTTACACAAAGTTTACAATCATGCAAAATTTTTGAAAAATGTTTTGAAATCATGAATGGATGATGCATGAAGTGCAAGTTTTGCAAAAAGATATTTACACACATTTACACAAGATTTTTGCAAACTTTTGATTTTTCAAAACATTTTGGAAAAATTTTGTACTATATACATAATTTTGATAAGAAAGTATTTACACAAACTTTACACAAAAGATTTTTGAAATCATTTTTACAAAAATAATTTGTACACTAGCTATTTATGTGCAAACAAAAGAAGTTTATGTGCATGAAAAATTTTTAATTTTTGTGGTTTTTAGCCATTTTATTTATTAACACACTCACACAAAGTACGAGTTATGGATAAAGTATATATGAAATATATACACACCCCCCCTATACTTAGCTCGAACGATGTCCTCAGAGTCAAGAGCGATGAAGAAGACATAACTCGTGCTAGGTATAGGAAAGTGAAAAGAAGGGCTATATACAAAGACGAAGAATGAAAAGTCAAGAGGGTCTCAGGTCTTCCCCCTATACTTAGGATTAAGTAATCCTAAGTATAGCAGGCTGTATACTAAGGGAAAACCGAGTGGAGAATGTACAGGGTCTACCCCCCCATACTTAGGGTGAAATATCCCTAAGTATAGGCAACAAAACAGGGGTAGGCAGAAACAAAAGAAATACTCAAAAGGTCTCACATCCCCCCTATACTTAGGGTAAAGTGCACCCTAAGTATAGCAAAATCACAGGATGACGAAAGGGATGTTGGACTAAAGAATGTAGTGATATGGACAGCTGGATCTATACAAGGTGGAAGATCAGTGAAACTCAGGCGTGAGATGCATTAGATGTGAGTCAAAGACCACATCTCACGCAAAATGAATAGGGGCAAGATCAGCGACCCGCGGCTCATGATCTAGAAATGGCTTGAGCCGCTGGCCGTTCACTCGAAAGGTACTCTCAGAAGACAACTCAGATATATCGATGCTACCGTTGTCGTGTACCTTTCTGACCAAGTAGAGTCCCTTCCATTTGCTCTGTAGCTTCCCTGGAAATAATCGTAGCCTCGCATCAAACAGCCATACTCTCTGTCCAATCTCAAAATGCTTGTGGTTGATATGAGAATCATGCCACTCCTTCACTTTCTCCTTATAATGTAGGATGTTTGAGAAAGCTGCATCTCGAAGCTCCTCCAGGGCAGCTAACTCTGCCCTCCTCTAGTCTCCCATACCATCTGGATCCATAAGAATATATGTGACTGCCCAAAGTGACTTGTGCCTCAACTCAACAGGTAAATGGCACGGCTTGCCATATACGAGGCGAAAGGGAGATGTGCCCAATGGTGTCTTGAAAGACGTCCTATATGCCCACAAGATCGAGTCCAAAAGCTGTGACCAATCCTTTCGGTCAGGGCGGACGACTTTCTGCAATATAGTCTTGATCTCCCTATTCGACACCTCGGCGAGACCATTCGTCTGTGGATGGTAAGGTGTAGCAACACGATGGTCTATACCGAACTTGCTAGCAAGGGCCTTCACCTGGTCGTTGATGAAGTGAGATCCCCCATAAGAAATCAGAACTCGTGGAACCCCGAACCGCGTGATGATGTGCTTCCTCAAAAATCTGCAAACTGTCCTCGCATCAGCGGCTCGGGTGGGGATGGCCTCCACCCAACGACTAACATAATCAACGGCCAACAGAATGTACTCGAATCCCTGAGTCTTAGGGAATGGACCCATGAAATCGATGCCCCATGCATCAAAAACCTCACAGAAGTGAATGGGCTGCATCGGCATCATATCACGCTGTCCACAAGTGCCCATCCTCTGACAGTCAGTACACCTCTTCACGAACTCATCAGAGTCCTTGAAGAGGGTAGGCCACCACAAGCCGGATTGGAGCACTTTCTGTGTCGTTCTCCTCCCAGTTGATGTCCTCCTGCCTCAAGCTTGTGGCAGTAAGTGAGGACGCTATGGTGTTCCTCCTGAGGAATACACCGACGCCAGACGCTATCCCCTCCTTCGTGGTAAAGGATGGGATCCTCCCAATGGTAGGACTTGGCCTTCGCAAGGAAGGTCTCAAGCCTCTGCCTGGGCCAATCTTGTGGGACTTTCCCAGCAACGAGAAAGTTCACAATATCGGCGTACCATGGGAGTGAGGCGATAGCAAGGATCGCCTCATCTGGGAAGGTATCTCGAATAGGATCAATCTGCTCAGTCTCCTCAGGCTGCTCTAAACGGGAGAGATGATCCGCCACCACATTCTTGACTCCAGGCTTATCCTTGATCTCAATGTCGAACTCCTGGAGTAGAAGGATCCATCTAGTCAATCTGGCCTTGGCATCCTTCTTTGCCATGAGGTACCTGATGGCGGTGTGATCTGTGTACAAAGTCACTCTAGATCCAATGATATATGATCTGAACTTATCTAGGGCGAACACTACGGCTAGCATCTCCTTCTCTGTAACCGTGTAATTCCGCTGGGCGGAATCCAATGTGCGGCTAGCATAGTGGATAGCAAATGGAACTCCATCCCTCCTCTGTCCCAGCACTGCCCCTACGGCAAAATCGGAGGCATCCGTCATGATCTTGAATGGGAGAGACCAATCAGGCGGCTGGAGGACAGGAGCCTCGATAACACACTGCTGGAGAGTCGCAAAGGACGAAAGACACTTGTCATCGACAAGGAACTCGGTGTCTTTCGTCAAGAGGTCAGTCAACGGTCGGGCAATCCTGCTGAAATCCTGAATAAATCTCCTATAAAATCCAACGTGCCCTAGAAATGACCGTAGCTGCCTCAAATTGGACGGCGGTGTGAGTTTCCTAATGACATCAACCTTGGCCGGATCAACCTCCATGCCCCTGTTGGAGATGATGTGGCCAAGCACCGTCCCATGAGTCACCATGAAGTGACTCTTCTCCCAAGATAGCACCAAATGGTACTCAATACATCGCTGGAGTACTCAGTCTAGGCAGTCAAGACAGGAGTCGAATCCGTCGCCGTAGACCGAGAAATCGTCCATGAAGACCTCTAAACACTCCCCTACCATGTCCGAAAAGATCGACAGCATGCACCTCTGAAAAGTCGCAGGGGCGTTGCATAGCCCAAATGGCATGCGTCGAAAAGCATATGTGCCGAAGGGACAGGTAAAGGTGGTCTTCTCCTGATCCTCAGGAGCGATGGCCACCTGGTTGTAGCCCGAGTACCCATCCAGGAAGCAATAATGGCTCTTCCCTGCCAGTCTCTCAATGATCTGGTCAATAAAAGGCAGGGGAAATGGTCCTTCTTGGTGGCCTGGTTGAGTCTCCTGTAGTCAACACAGACCCTCCAAGAGGTGGGTACTCATGTAGCGATCTCCTCTCCCGACTCACTGATCACAGTCGTGATGCCCGTCTTCTTAGGCACCACATGCAAGGGGCTAACCCACTTGGAGTCGGAAATGGGATAAATAAAATCTGCACTCCACCATTTTGATATTTCCTTCATCACAACCTCTCTCAGGTTGGGGTTCAGTCGCCGTTGGAACTCACGCGACGGCTTCGCCCCCTCCTCGAGATAGATATGGTGGGAGCACACTGATGGACTAATCCCATGGAGATCTGCTACGCTCCATCCGATTGCCTTGCGGTTCTTTTCAAGAACCCCCATCAAACGGGATTCCTGCTCTCCAGTCAGATCGGCGGAGATGATGACTGGGTACATCTCAGGCTCGCCCGCAAGGAATCTATACTTCAGCAAAGTAGGGAGCGGCTTCAGCTCTGGAAGGCTGGGTGCTGGCAAATCTGGCTGTGGAAGAAAATGAGTGAATGCTACTAAGTTGGCCAAATCTGCCTGGGAGAAAGAAAGCGAGCTCTCGCAATCTGGATCTGGAGAAGGCTGCTCAACTGTGCTGTCTCTGATCTGCTCTGCATCTACCTCCTCCTCATCTGTCGGCTCAAATGGACTCAAGTCTGGCATCTGATCATCACAATCTGCCCAATCAGACTCTGAATCCGAGGGATTTGTATCAACCGCGGTGGCATCAGTACCACCGTAACACAAGGTGGCCTCGGCACCACCATCACTGATAGTCGTGTCGCGATCAAGGACCGGCTTTGCTGCCTCAATGGTATCCTGGACCAGGGCTGTGCTCTCCAGACTCTCCTCTGCTATCATCTCGGCATCAGCTGTATCTGAAAATGAGAGGATGGCATGTGCTGCAGGATCTGCCCATGCTGCCTCGTCATCAGTGATCACAAAATTACAGTCCCGGTGGATGTCTGGCTCGGCATCTGTCAGCTGCTCTGAATCGGTGCTGGCCTCTGAGCGTGCTCTCTCTCTAGCTCTGTAGTCCTCGACCGTTTCTATTTGTATACTCTCGCCCTCGACGCGAAAGTATACCTTCCCGCTATCATGATCAGTCACCTCCTTGGTTGCAAGAACGGACGACCGAGGATGATGGGGGTATCGGCCACTGAATCAGGGATCTCCATGTCCAACACTACGAAGTCCACGGGGAATTTCAGGCCCTGAATCGTGACGATAACGTCTCGCAACAACCCCTTCGGCCTCTTGACAGATCGATCAGCAAACTGAAGGACTGTCCTGCTCTGTCGAAGAGTGCCCAACTCGAAGCGGTCGAGAAGGGCTGCCGAAAGAAGGTTGATTGACGATCCGCTATCTAATAAAGTCCGGTCGAACCTCTGCTCACTAATCTGGCATCTGACATACGGGGCCCCTGAATCTGGCCTCTTGGCTGGCAGACGGTTCTGGATCGCAAAACACGTGGCTTTCGTCAGCACATGAATCTCTGAAGTGTGGTTCCTCCTCCTCCTCCTGACTGTGGTCCTATCTCTCAAAGATCGCTGAAGAAGGGGGATGTGCTGCAAAGCCTCCTGGAGGGTCAGCTGGATGTGGAATCTATCGATCATGCTCTGACTGAACTCCTCCTGCTCTCTCTTTTTCGGATCATTTTCTTTTTTCTTCCTCTTCCCCATCTGAAGGGCTCTAGGGAAGGGGATCACAGGGTCCTTCGCAGATGAAGGACTAGGAAAAGGCCTAGACGGCTCGACGGCCGGATCCACACATACATCACTCACCACAGTGGGACCAGAAGAAACTAAACCTTTTCCTTTATTCAAAATAGAATTCTGAGATACAGTAACATGAGGAAAGACAACATCTCTATCAAAACGAATACTGGTGGCCTCAGTACCACCTCTGGCTGGCTCTGCTGCTGGACGTCTCGCGGCATCAGTACCGCGGGCTGGCTCGGCTAAACTGGTGGCGTCAGTACCACCTCCTCGAACTAGTGAAGCGGCGGCCTCAGTACCGTCGGTGGAATCAGCATCCTTGGTGGCATCAGTGCCACCATCGTCATCCGGAGCGGCCTCAGTACCGCTCTCCTCCTCCTCATGTGGCGCCCTGGAAGTATCCTCGTGGTGTAGCTCAGATGAGGCATCACCGCCTGCTGGTGTCCTACCGCTCCTAAGTGTAACAAAATCAGCATCAAATAGATCCGAAGATGTATCATCAAATGGGTCACTAGGAGTGGCATGCTCAGTAGAAACTACCTGCTCAGACTTCCTCTTGAGGTTGTTCGGGTTCGGCTCGATCTGTGCAGGAATGGCGGCCTTCCCTCTCACCAGGTCCCGCATCTCCTGGCGGAACTCGTCCATCTCCCGTCTAAATGTGGCCTGCTGATCCGTGAGGAGGCGGGCGATGTCATCCAAGGCGGGGCTCTCATGGGAGCCCGACGGGTAGCCTCTCTAGTGCTGAGGCTGCTGGAACTGCTGGTGGTGCTGCTGAGAGGGGTAGGAAGAGGGATACTGCTGGTATGCTGGGTGAGCCTGCTGCTCACGTCTCCACGACTGTCCCTATTGCCGATAGGGACGAGGGACGAAGGATGATGGCTGGTGTGACTGATAAGCTGGGGGTTGCTGCTGTGGCTGGTGATCTCTCTGTTGGGCGTACTGCCCTCCCTGACCGGCTGGCTGCTGCTGGGGCTGGGTACCTCCACTCCCCCACCTGAATCCGGGATGGTCTCGTCAGATCCCAGGCTGGGGGCGGTCATACCAAATCCCGTTGACATCCATCAACGGCTCTGCATCATAGGGGGCTGGCGGGAGTACTGCCAGAGGCTGATCCGGCTGGTAGACCACCATTTGCATGTCTGGAGATGGTGGGGACTGGTAGGTGGGCTGCGGCTGCTGGTACAGCTCCGCCTGTACAAGATGTACCTGTCTAGGCTGCTGTAGGGAGCTGGAGCGCTGGGACGAGCTGCTGCTGCCGTCGGAGTCGCCTCGCGACTGAAGACGGGGCTGTGAAGCTGTCTGTGCCTCCTGGAGACACATGAGCTGGGTCTTCATGTCGCTCAGAGTCTGTGCCATCTGCTCCATCTGCGTGATGCTATGGCACTGCTTCTTCTCAATCAGCTCCATGCGGTCCAACTTCTCGCTGATGATACCCATGTCCGCAGCGGACGACTCTGCCTGTGTTGTTGCGACTGCGGACGAACTAGATGGACCTGCATCGACCCGTGCTATCCGCTGGTACTGCACGGGTCCTGGCTGCTGCTGGGGTCTCTGTGTGTACAACCGGGTCTGGGACATCACCATGTAATTCTCGGCCATCTCCTCGTAGATGGCCCAGACCTGGTCGTGGTCCTTGGAAAAGTAGGACCCGCCGCAAGAAGCGTTCACCAGACCCTGGAGCTCTGGTGTCAACCCGCTGAAGAAGCTCTGAACTAGGTTCGGCTTGGAAATGTCGTGGTGCGGGCATCTGTCTATGAGCTCTCGGAACCTCTCCCATGCCTCGTGAAACTGCTCGTTGGGGAGCATGGAGAAGTTGCTGATCAGGGCCCTCGCTACATTCGTCCGCCCGAGTGGATAGTACTTGTTCAAGTACTCGGTGCGGAGCTGCTCCCAGGTGTAAACAAACCTCCCCAAATGCTTCAGCCAGGTGGCTGCTCTGTCAGCTAAGGAGAAGGGGAAGGCGATCATCCTGATCGTGTCCTGGTCCACCTGACGGTCGTGGACAGTGCTGCATATCATCAAAAACTCCTGGAGGTGGAGATGGGGCTCCTCTGTCGTGAGTCCGTGGAAGCGGGGGAGTAGCTGCAAAGTGTTCGAGGGGAACTTGAAGTCCCCCACGATCGCTGGAAGTACTACCTAGTGGTGCGTCAGCGTCGACCCGGGGTTGTGTAACTCCCGCATCGGTCTCGGTGGTCCTCCGGCCGCTCCCGCGGCGGCTGCCGCTGCTGCGGCGGCTGCTGCGGCTGCTGCATCTGCATCATCTGGGATCCTCGGCCCCTCTCTCCTCTGCTCTCGCTCTGCTCGCATCTGCTCCATCTCTCTCCTCATGTCAATCATGAACGCTCCCTGATCCCTCAGCTGCTGCTGGACTGTCTCCAACGAGGCGATCAGGTGGAGTTGATCGCTCCCTGATCCAATACGAAGTGCTCAGGCTGACGGGAACGATCCTCAGAACTGCCGGCCATGTCGTCTGCTGCAAAATCAAATGAGCCCAACTCAGGTGCTGTCAAATCTATCAATCTCTCCTCAGGCTCATGTCTCTCAGGTCCGAAAGAAAGGAGGTCGAGGGGGAACAGGGCGGAGTCGTACTCGGGCTCGGAGAGCTGGTCTTGGCTCTCGCGGGCCAACCTAGATGACTGGGTGGACGTGCCCGAAAGCGGTGCAGCCAGAGGCTGCCTAAGAGAGCGTCGACCCATCATCTTGATCTGGCGAGTAGGGCGGATGAGATCTGGAGAAACTACGTTCACAAAACATACCCCCGGTTCACCAACGCAACGCGAGCTGAAGACCGTGAAAGTTCGGTCAAATTATCTTGTCGATTTTATTAGGTGAACACACAAAATATCAGAGCGCTTACGTGACCTGTTAGGATACCCGATGCTACCCCAACCGACTGCCCGCACGGAAGAGTCGGTAATCAGTCGGGACTAGCACCGGAGGGCTCTACCTAGGGTGCGGGTCACTCTCTCGCGCATCCAAACCATACAATGAGGGGATTGCTCTCCCCAAGACAAAATTTTTAGGGTGAGCGTCTTTTAAGATCAATAGTGTTAACCAGTCCCGATTTTATGGTTTTTCTTTTTAATATTTTTCAAATAAAAACAAACGGCCTAACGAATTTTTCGGTTCTCCTGATTATTTAATCCAAAACAGGGGGGAGAAGACGAAAAAGCTGATGCACGATGAAATCAATGATGCATGCTGAGTAAGAAATGCGTACCTTGTCTCCAGCACTCTACATGCAAGTGATCCGCGCAGAATTTAAAGACTGAAAATAAACTACCTATATGATGCAACGGGAAAGCCGAGTCCTAGACGAGCAATTTCTATCGCAAGAACCGTCCGGTCACCGACATCCAAGCCAAAGAGTCCGATCTTGGCCCGTCCCTCCTCTGTCCGACAAATCGGGGGTAGGAGAAAGCGCTTTACAGGACGGGCTGCGGCACGTAGGCTACGAAGGAGATGAGTCGGTTATTTTTATTAATTGATTATTAGTGAGTCCAATTAGCGTTCTATAGGAACGGGCAAGCAGTTAGGTGTGGGGACCCTACTAATTACGGCACAAGCAAGAGAAATTCCTAAGTCTAGGGGCTCGAGCAAAAACCGCGTAAACACCGGAAAAGGCAGTAAGAAAATAAAAGAAAACCAAAACCACGTAAAAAGCCGTGAAAATCCTAAGGGTCCCCCGAGCACACCGGTGCTCGGCGAAACAGACCCGCTAAGTCAAAAGTGTCCAAGTCCTGAGAGTCCCTGTATTATTACAATAATAATGAAATAAAAATGAAAATCCTCTCCCACTCGACTCTCTCTCACTCTCTCCTGCGGCTCCGCAAAGAAAGGAGCCGCCTCCGAATCCCGCGGTTGCGTCGGCTTCTCGAAATCAGCCGCCTCGGTCCTCGGGCCCTCGTAAGAAAAAGCAGAGTGGTCAGAACCAGATAATCAAATAATAAAAAGGAAAAATAAATGGAAATAAAAATGAGGGTATATATGCAAAAAATACAAAATAAAATAAACACTCAAAATAATAAAAACAAAAATAAAAGAAAAAGAAAATAAAACAAAATAAAATAAAATGAAAATATAAACAAAAGCCGCGAAAAAGCCGCGAGCTCTGAAAAAGCCGCGAAAAGCCGCGAAAACAAAAACAAAGCAGAAACAAAAACTACTAAGCCGTGCTCCTCGGCAACGGCGCCATTCTGATGAGCGACCTGAAGGCTAGGGTATAGGTGCTAAAGTGGTCGTTGCGACCCACACGATCAAGTCGGCTCAATCAAGAAAAATGAACCACTAATATCAATAAAATCAGATAAAACCAAAATAGCGGTCCTACTATTGGATTAACCTGGTATAGCACCCAGGGTCGAACTCAAGGAGCACGGATTGGCCTTATGGCCTACGAAGTATTAAAAAGGAATAAAACAAAAGAACAAAATATTTTTATTGGTTTTTTAAATATTTTTATTTTTTTTTGGATTTTTAATGGATTGAGAAAATAAGAAAAACAAAGAAAAACACACTTCAACAGTTTATTTAAGGCACTAAAAATCAACCAAAAATTCAAACAAAAATATTTTTATGTATTTTATATTTTTTAGTGTTTTTGGTGAATTTTTGAGAATTTTCTGACGTTTATCTAATTTTCTAAAAATCAAAAAGTGAAACAAACAGTGGGTACTGTCCAGCCGAGCCAAAAAGCCCAAGATAAAATATCTAAGAGCCTCAAAATGGCCTGGAGGTAATTTCCCTGTAAAGAAGATGAAACAAGGAAAATTTAGGTACCACTTTTATTATTTTTGGATTTTTAATTTATTTACTAGAATTTTTATAGGTTTTTGAGTGTTTTTAAGTTTTTAGTGATTTTCAGTAATGAAAAATAGCCAAAATTGGCTAGAAAATCAAACTAAACAAGACAAACAGTGGGTAATTTTTATAGAATTTTTAAATGAGTTTTGATATTTTTTTATGATTTTTCAAGTTAGACAGTAGCAAAAATGAAGATTTTTGAATTTTTAAAAATATCAAATGAAATAAAAAATGTCCTCAAAAATCCACAAAAATTTTACATCATGGCAGGAGCCATGTGTCCAATTTTCGTTGGATTTGGAGGTGATTTGCTATTTTATTCAAAAATAAAGAGAGGGTACTGTGCACAGGGACCAAAGTGCAAATACCCAAAGTTCTGGGGGGTCTGGTGCAAAATACCCAGCAAAACACGCGCCACGCACGTGCTTGGGGCACTCAGGGACCCAAATATAATAAAAATAAGTCCCGAGGACTTATTGGTAACAGGTACCAAAAGTCCAAGGGCCTATCTGCAAAACACCCAAAATATATCGCACATGCTCAAATGAACCGCGTACATGGGTTTAAATGCAAATAAGTAAAACTTTTCATTTATTCAATAACATCCAGAACTACAGGGGTCTCTACTGCAAATAAACCAAAATACCACGTGTCGATGCACGTGTCCACAACTGGCAGGGGTATAAATGCAAATAAAATAAAGCATAGGGTCCACTATGCAAATAACCCTAAAACTAAACAACTGACTTTAATATTTACAGGACTGAAATGAAATAAAAATAAAGACAGGGCCTAAGGGTAAATTACCCTTTATTAAGCGGATGGGCTGGATGCGCGCCACGTGGATGATCGGAAGGCAGCTGACGGTGGGCGCTCCAGATGACGTCTCCTCAGATCGGACGATGAAGGCTGCTCCGGAGATGGACGACTAGAATTGAATCTGGAGCGGGAGGGGACGATCGACGGCAACGGGGGGTCCTGGAAGAACAGGTTCCCGGCGAGACTCGCCGGGCTCGGGTGTACGCAGCTGACCTCCTGGGAGCACTCTGATGGTCGGAGAAGGATCGTGGAGGGCTCCCGCGTCTGCCGGTGGGCTCCGATGATCGAGCCGAGCTCCGAGGAGCTCGGGCGAGGTCGGCGGAGCTGGGTCTCCTGGCTGGATGACGAAGGGCCTCAGATGGCCCTCGTTTCGACCTGAAAAGTGAACCAGAAGACTCACGGGTCGAGGGCAAATTGCCTCGACCCGGTTAGGCGAAGTGGGGGTGACTGATGCATCGGGATGGCGAGCTCCGGCGAAGGTGGTGGACGGAGGAGCTCGGTTCCCAACTCCTGTGCGAGCTGGGTTGAGTGAATGGGTGAAGAAGGTGCGTCGGAGAGTGGCGGAGACGAAGGTCGATTCCGATGATCGATATGGGTAACGGAGTGGTCGGAATCAAAGAAACGCGGCGGCGGAGCGATTTGGGCGTAAACTGAAATTAAAGGAAAAGATAGGCTATCGGAGCTACCTGGGTGGTCGGAAAGACTGGGGAGGAGATGCTGATGCTCCTGGTCGTCGCCTCAAGGATCGTCTCGCTCCGAGGCTCGGAACTCACGTTGGTGGCGGAGCTGCGGCGGCTGTGCTCGCCGGATCGATGGCGAAGCTCCCTCTCCTCGCTTCGACAGGCTCAGACGCGAGCTGTCACTCTCACGGTTGCTCTGGAGCTCACAGGAGGAGGAAACAACTAGCCAAAGATGGTGAAAATAGGTGGCGGAGCTGGCTTATGTACGCTGGAGGGGTCCGGCTAAGAATGGCTCGGGTAGGTCGAGGAGGCGCGCGGATCCCAAGGTGTATGCCCGGCGAAGATGTCGGATGTGGGAGGATCAAAACGGAACCGGGGTTAGGTAAAATGATGATCGGGTCGAGCGGGCGAAATTTCGAGAAGTCGGGTCCACGACCCAGATCCGCGGGAGGTGGTCCTGGGGGGGGGTAGTTGACCGGGCGGTCAACATCCCCAGGACCCAATAGGAATGAGCCACGTGGCTGAGTTTTGAAATGAATATTAAGCGTAGCTAGGGCCCGATTCAGTAAAAACTTAAAACATGAAATATTTTTCTTTTATTTTTTCTTATTTTTTAGTGATTTTTAATTAATTTTTGGAAATAAAAATAAGGTATATACATAGTATGTAATACATAGGTATATGTACACTATTAGGGTTTTTGATTTTTTTTTTTAATTATTATTTTTATGCAATTTTATTCCTATTTTATATTTTATTTATTTATAGAATAAAATAAGGAATAAAAAGGTATTTTAATTTTATTTTTACTATTTATTTACATAAGTGAAATAAATACATATATACATTCATATACATGGTATATGTACAATATATATTTGTATTTTTAATTTTGCTGTTTTTATTTTGATTTTTGTTTTGATTGTTTTCATTTTATTTATTTACAATATATAATAGAGGCTATTTACAAAAAGTTTGGAAATTAATTCTGTTTATTTACAAGGTTAAATAAATACATAGGAGTGGTCCATGTACAAGGTGACTATACAAGATGTGTTTTTGTTTTCTTTTTAATTTTTAAATTTTTCTTTTGATTTTATAATTATAAATATATACAAATATTTACAAGCATGTTTTTGGTGAGGAAAATACCTTTATTCTATTTACATAAATATTTACACTCATGAGCCCCTATCTCCCTCTACTTTGGCTTTTATGCGGTCAGGCCCATGCTGAGCCCTCCCTTGGGTTAGGTTGCTCAATATTTATTCTAAATATTTCCCTCTTTTTCTTTTTGATCTTTATTCTTTTATTTTTGTACAAAAACATGCTAATTATAGATTTTTACACAATGCATGCTTTTGGTTATTATTCCTATTTACACATATCTACATGTATTTGCAAAGGTTTTTGTAGCTAAAATATAAGAATAAAGAGTGATGAATGGGTATTCATCAATAATCACATCTTTTTATTAAGGTTTTTAATGAATTTTAAAGAATTATTAGCCATATTATTAAGAAAATACGAAAGTACGAGTTATGGCTAAAGTATATGCGTAGTATATACGACCCCCCTATACTTAGCTTGAGCTATGTCCTCATAGATCGGAGAGAAAAGAGAAGACATAACTCGTACTAAGTATAGACAAGTCTAAAGAATAAATGAATGAACCAATAAGAAGTTGACCGTCCCCCCTATACTTAGGATCAAATAATCCTAAGTATAGCAGACTGTACACAATGCAGGGAGGGTCAAGGGTGGGAATGAACAGATCGTACTCAGATTGTCTCCCCCTATACTTACGGTAAAATATCCCTAAGTATAGACAAGAAGAGGAGACAATGGAGAGGATCGAAATGAAACTTAAAGAACTCAGGGTGCAAACCCCCCTATACTTAGGACAAAGTACGTCCTAAGTACAGAAAACTGACAACAAGGGGCGGCACCTTTTTGCTAGATAAAGAAAATGGAGAAGGAAAAGAAGAAAAGAAGAAAAGAAGAAAATAGATCAACAGATGAAAGCATGGTATATACAGATGATCTGTACAGCGGAAGATGGAAGTGATCACCATGTATGAGATGCAGATGATATGAGTCAAAGAACACATCTCATACTAGAAGAATGGGGGCAACGTCAATGGTCGGCAGATCATGATCTAGATATAGTTTCAGGCGTTGACCATTGACACGGAAGGTAGAGGAAGATGACGGCTCGGATATATCAATACTGCCATTGTCATGTACCTTCCTGACCACATACGGACCTTTCCACTTGCTCTGTAATTTCCCTGGGAATAATTTCAGCCTGGAATCAAATAACCATACTCTCTGATCTGGCTCAAACTGTTTGTGGCTGATATGGGAATCGTGCCATGTTTTCACTTTTTCTTTGTATTGTAGGCTGTTGGAAAAGACTGTGTCTCTCAGTTCTTCCAGGGCTGCCAACTCTGCTCTTCTCTGTTCTCCTATACTCTCAGGATCTAACAGTAACTCAGTGACTGCCCAAAAGTATTTATGCTTGATTTCCACTGGCAAATGGCACGGCTTGCCATAAACGAGACGAAAGGGAGATGCCCCCAATGGATTCTTGAAAGAAGTCCGATAGGCCCACAAGATCGAGTCCAAAAGTTGTGACCAATCCTTTCGATCTGGGCGGATAACTTTCTGCAAGATAGTTTTTATCTCCTGGTTCGATACTTCGGCAAGACCATTAGTCTGAGGGTGATACGGTGTGGCAACATGATGGTCAATGCCGAACTCGTCTGCAAGGGCCCTAACCTTGTCATTTATGACATGAGACCCCCCGTCTGAAATCAAGACTCTAGGTACCTCGAACCATGAAATGATATTTTTCCTCAAAAATTTGCACACGGTTTTAGCGTGTGCGGCTCGGGCGGGGATGGCCTCAACCCATCGACTGACATAGTCCACAGCGAGCAAAATATGCTCGAATCCCTGACTCTTAGGAAATGGGCCCATGAAATCAATCCCCCATGCATCAAAAACCTCACAAAAGTTAATGGGTTGCATGGGCATTATGTCTCTCTGTCCGCAGGTTCCCATCTTCTGACAGTCAGTACATCTCCTCACGAACTCATCAGAATCCTTGAAGAGAGTAGGCCACCAAAGGCCGGATTGAAGCACCTTATGTGTTGTCCTTTTTCCAGAATGATGTCCTCCTGCCTCAAGCTTGTGGCAGTATGTGAGGACGTTATGCTGCTCTTCTCGAGGAATGCACCTCCTCCAGATGTTGTCCCTCCCTCATGATAAAGGACGGGATCCTCCCAATGGTAAAACTTAGCCTTCGCCAGGAAGGTCTCAAGTTTCTGCCTGGGCCAACCTTATGGAACTATCTTGACAACAAGATAGTTCATAATGTCGGCATACCACGGGAGCGAGGTGATATCCAAGATCGCCTCATCTGGAAACGTCTCTATGATAGGTGCGTTGGGCTCAGATTCCTCAAGATTCTCCAATCTGGAGAGATGATCCGCCACCACATTCTTAACTCCAGGCTTATCCTTAATCTCAATATCAAATTCCTGGAGCAGAAGGATCCATCTGATAAGGCATGCTTTGGCATCCTTCTTGGCCATTAAGTACTGGATGGCGGTGTGATCTGTGTAAATAGTCACTCTAGATCCGAGAATATAAGATCGATACTTATCCAAAGCAAAAACTATGGCCAGCATCTCTTTCTCAGTCACAATGTAATTCCGCTGAGCGGCATCCAAAGTCCGGCTGGCGTAGTGAATGGCAAAAGGCAATCCATCCCTCCTCGGTCCAAGCACAGCCCCAACGGCAAAATCTGAAGCGTCCGTCATGATCTCGAATGGGAGAGACCAATCGAGTGGCTGAAGGACAGGAGCCGAAACAACCATACCTTTGAGAGTCTCAAAAGACGCAAGACACCTATCATCGACAATGAACTCGATGTCTTTTGTCAACAAATCAGTAAGCGGTCGGGCAATACGACTGAAGTCCTGAATGAACCGTCGGTAGAAACCGACATGCCCCAGAAAAGACCGCAATTGACACAGATTGGACGGTGGATTGAGTTTTCTAATGATATCCACCTTGGCCGGATCGACCTCCATGCCCATGTTGGAGACGATATGATCAAGGACCGTCCCTTGAGTCACCATAAAGTGACTCTTCTCCCAAGATAAAACAAGATTGACCTCAATGCAGCGCTGAAGTACACGGTCTAGCCAGTCAAGACAAGCATCGAACCCGTCGCCATAGACCGAGAAGTCATCCATGAAGACCTCTAAACAGTCACCCACCATGTCCGAGAATATGGACAACATGCACCTTTGGAATGTCGCCGGAGCGTTACATAGACCAAAGGGCATCCGTCTGAAAGCATACGTCCCAAACGGACAGGTGAATGTCGTTTTCTCCTGGTCTTCGGGCGCAATGGCCACTTGATTGTATCCGGAGTACCCGTCAAGAAAATAATAATGACTCTTCCCAACTAGTCGTTCGATAATCTGATCAATAAAGGGTAGCAGGAAATGATCCTTCTTGGTGGCCTCATTCAATCGTCTGTAGCCCACACAGACCCTCCAAGAAGTGGGTACTCGGGTAGCGATCTCCTCTCCATACTCATTCACAACTGTAGTGATACCCGTCTTCTTGGGAACCACATGTAATGGACTAACCCATTTAGAGTCGGAGATGGGGTAGATAAAATCGATGCTTCACCACTTCGAAATTTCTTTCATGACTACATCTCGAAGATTCGGGTTCAGCCGTCGTTGGAACTCACGCGACGGCCTAGCGTCCTCCTCAAGATAGATGTGGTGGGAGCACAGAGCCGGACTAATCCCCTGGAGATCAGCTATACTCCAACCTATCGCCTTGCGGTTTCTTTCAAGAACCTCCATCAGACGAGATTCTTGCTCTCCAGTCAAACCTGCTGAGATAATGACTGGGTGCATATCTGGCTCACCCGCAAGGAATCTATACTTCAGCGACTGCGGCAGAGGCTTCAGTTCTGGACAACTGGGAGGTGGCAGATCTGGCTTCTGATATGTCTGTGTGAAGGCGACCAGGTCTGCATGGGAGAACTCTCGCTCTGCATGAATATCTGACGAAGGGCGACCTGCTGAATCATCAATAAACTGCACTGGCTCGCACTCTGTCATGGTTGTTGGCTCAGAAGGAATCAGACAAGGCAAATAGTCATCGAAATCATCCCAATCAATGTCTGAATCTGAGGGATCAGAAGAAGATGAACATGATTGAAAATCATCAGCACCACTCGTCCCAACACTATCAGCCTCAGGTGTATCCTCGTCCAGGGGTGTGCTCTTCAGGCTCTCGACTGCCATAAGCTTTAGATATAGTGAATCTGTAGGCAAAGCGAGAGTCGGTGCTATAGGATCTATCCAGTTGGATTCATCATCTGTCATCACAAAATCACACTCCTGGTGGATGTCTAGCTCTTCCTCTGTCATCTGCGCGGCTTCGCTGGACTGCTCTGAGCATTCTAGTTCTCTGGCTCTTGTTTCCTCGATCGTCTCTATTTGTATGGTTTCGCCCTCTACATGAAAACATACCCTCCCTATGTCATGATCAGTCACCGCCTTGGCTGTGGCCAAGAATGGACGTATGAGTATGATAGGGGCATCGGTTACCGATTCAGGGATCTCCATGTCCAACACAACGAAGTCCACGGGGAATTTCAGGCCCTGAATGGTAACGACCACATCTTTCAATAACCTCTTCGACCTCTTAGTCGACCTATCAGCAAACTGAAGGACTGTCCTGCTCCTAAGAAGAGGACCAAACTCGAATCGGTCGAGTAAGGCTGCCGGAAGAAGGTTAATTGAAAAGTCACTGTCTAACAGAGTACGATCAAACTGTTGCTCATGAATCTCACATCTGACATAGGGAGCTCCTACGTCTGGTCGCTTGGCTGGCAGTTTGTTCTGAATAGTGCAGCAAGTGGAATGAGTGAGCACATGGATTTGATCTCTGTGGTTCCTCCTCTTCCTACGGACGGTAGTCTTCTCTTTCAAGTTCTTTTTGAAGAGGGGGATGTGCTCAAGTGCTTCTTGTAGAGTCAGCTGAATGTGGAATCTGTCTATCATCTGATTGCTGAACTCTACCTGTTGATCTTTTTTTGGATTTTCTCTTTTATTCCCCTTCGCCCGGCGGAATGCCTCAGGGAAGGGGATGGTAGGGGCCTCCTCAGATGGAGGACTAGGAATAGGTCCATGTGCCTGTGAAGGAATAGAATCCATACAATCATTATCATTCAACACATATGGATCCGTAATGTGAACAGAAACCTTTCCTTTATTCATATTTTTGTTTTTCTTGTTACCACAGTCCATAGATACAAAAGGTGGTAACATCACAGAAGGACGCTCAACAAAAGTAGATGTGGTGGCCTTAGTACCACCACCTGCACCTATCTTTACGGCATCAGCAACGCGCTCTGGCTCTGCATCCAAAATAGTAGCATCAGCACCACCGTCTGCATCTGGTATCACAACGGCCTCAGTACCATTGTCTTGCTCTCCATCATTGGTGGCATCAGCACCACCGTCTTCAACATCATCATTAGCGGCATCAGCACCGCTACTCTGCTCTTATGGCGCTCCTGGTTCAGCTGGTGGTTATCGCTCAGAAGAGGCGCCGCCAGCTGGCATCCTACCGCTCCTAGTAGTCACAAAATCAGCATCATACAAAGATAAAGACATGTCACTCAAATAGTCACTAGGAGAGGTGCCCTCTGTAAGCTCTACCTGCTCAGACTTTCTTTTCATATTGTTCGGGTTTGGTTCAATCTGAGCAGGTATGGCGGCCTTGCCTTTGATGATCTCCCTCATCTCCTGCCGGAATTCATCCATTTCTTGCCTGAAGGATGCTCTTTGTTCGGAGAGCGTGAGCAAGATCATCGAGAGTTGGGTTCTCAAAAGCGGGGGCTTGAGAATCGGATGGGTTCCCTTGCAGGAAATGAGGCTGTTGCTGCTGGTGGTACTGCTAGTACTGGGGAGGATGGGGATATGACTGATGACGCTGCCTCCACTGCTGTCCCTAATAGGCGGGACGAGGACCTTGCTGGTAATGTTGCTGGGCGTACTGGGGCTGCTGCTGCTGCTGTGGTTGCTGGCTGCTCTGTCGTCCTTAAGCTGGATTCTGTTGTTGAGATGAGGAGCCAACGTTGCCCCAACGGAATCCGGGGTGATCACGATGAATTCTAGGCTGAGGGTACCGATCGTACCATATCTCATTGACTTCCATCAATGGTTCTTGCTCGAAGGAGGGTAGAGGAAGAACTGCCAGTGGCTGCTCCGACTGATATACCACCATCTGAGTATCCTGAGATGGTGGCTGCATTGGGTAGTACTGTAGCAACGGGACCGGCTCTTCTAGATATGGTTGACCTGGCGGTACGAGGTAGAGGGTTGTAATGAGTTGCTACTGCTAGTATCAGCACGTGACCTAGGAGGCTGTTGGGAAGATGTTTGTGCCTCCCGGACGCAAAGGATCTGCGTCTTCAGGTCACTCATGGTTTTAGCAATCTGATCCATCTGGGCCATGCCTTGCATCTGCTTTTTCTCGAGGATCTCGAGATGGTCCAATTTCTCATTGATGATTCCCATGTCGGCTACGGCTGATTCGGCTTGGGTTGCGGCTGCCGACAAAGTGTTAGGACCGGCATCGATGCGGGCGATCCTCTGGAATGATCCCGCTCCTTGCGGGGGCTTCTGCTGCGTGTAGATGCGGGCTTGGGCCATGACGGTTGAATTCTCTGCCATGCCTTCATATATGGCCCAAACATCATCTTCACCCTTAGAAAAGTAGGACCCACCGCAAGAGGCGTTAACAAGCCCCTGCAGCTCCGGTGTCATCCCACAAAAGAAACTATGCACTAGATTGGGCTTGGAGATATCGTGATGTGGACACCGGTCAATGAGCTCTCGGAATCGATCCCAAGCTTCATGAAATTGTTCATTAGGGATCATGACGAAGTTGCTGATCATTGCTCTAGCTGCATTAGTCCGGCCGAGAGGGTAGTACTTCTTCAGATACGCGGTCCAGAGATCTATCCAAGTATCGATGATCGCCCCAAATGTTTGAGCCGGTATGCGGCTCTGTCAACCAAGGAGAAAGGGAAGGCGATCATCTTTGTAGTGTCCTCGGTCATCAGCCTATCATGGATTGTGCTGAAGATCATTTCAAATTCTTGGAGGTGGGAGTGTGGCTCTTCGGTCGGCAACCCATGGAATTTGGGTAGAAGCTGAATGGTATGGGGCCGAAGCTCGAAATCTCCATGGATAGGCGGGAGTCAGATCCACCGATGAGTGAGGGAAGCTCCTGGATTATGCAATTCTCGCATAATGATCGGTGGCGGCCTCTCTGCATTGGGATCTCCTCCCTGGTTCTCTACAACTGGAATGTCACCTCCACCGCCATCGCCCCCGCCCCCAGGTCGGTTTTCTCTCATCTGTGCTATCTCTCGCATGAGATCACCCATGAAGGTTCCCTGGTCTCGGAATATGCCTCTGCATGGTCTCCAGGGATGCTAGAAGTGAATTGTTGATGGCGGCTTGATCAATGAAGAATGGCGGGTGCTCATGATCATCAGGATGCTCTCCTCTGTCAGTCATGTCTGGGTTCTCTGAAAAAGCAAAAGAACCCATCTCAGGTGCCGTCAAATGTTCTGAGCTCTGTGATGCACTAAATTCTGAGACTCTTAGACTGATGGAAGGGGAATGAGAAGGGTGGTCGAGGGGGAACAGGGTGGAAGTGAACTCAGGCTCGGAGAGCGGACTCTCCGAGGTCATCCTAGATGAATGAGGAGGAGTGCTGGATAGCGGTGCCGACAGAGTCGGCCTATGAGACCTCTATCCCATCATCTTGATTATTGGAAAGAGCAAGGTGAATGCAGAAGAAGAAGGAAGAAGGGAGAAGCAAAATTGCGCACAATTGTGTTGTGTTTTTGATCTTGACCTAAATATAACTAGCAATCAAACACAAAACAGAGGTGAGTTCACCAACTCAACACATGAAGCCGTGAAGGTTCGGCTTTTATCTTATCAGTTTTAGCTTGAATTCAGGAATTTATCTTGTAACGAGTCCTTAGAGCGCTACGCCTAAAGGAGAGAGTACTGCCGGAAAAGTATTCCTGTACTTGTCCTCCTCCTGTGTAACCTGTAGCTTGCACTTTTTAAGGTCCTTGTAACCCTTTCTGGATCCCTACTCAGCCAAAGAATAAGAGGGAGGAAGCCGATAGGCGAAACTGATACTTCGGACCTCGCTCGCAAAGGAATCACCCGTGAGCGTGCAAGATCCTACTAGGATGCAGACGGTGAGATAGACACATCCGTGAAGGCGTGGCCTATGCTCGGTACTTCGGACAAGGTCGGTGCTCATACAATAGTGAGTCACCAATGGCGACCAAGCCCTACTCGCCTACGTATGATAGTAGCGCCAATACTTCGGAAATCCAGGCGATACACAAGGCAGCCACAAGCTGGGTTTTTGGCTCTAATCCTTACGAAGCACTCAACTCACTTGGAAGGGGACCTTCCCATGCTACATGAAAACAAGTGAGGGTGTTACTCTCCCCAATCAATGAGTCCAATTACCGATTTTATTTTTGGTCAAGGTTTTCTTAGCAGTCCCTTTTTTAATTTTTTTGGTGTTATCGCTTCTTTTGAGTGGATTTAAACAAGCGCCTAACGGTTTTTGTTTTTTTCTTGATCCTACTTTGTCCAAAAACAGAGGGAGAATAGAGTCGGAAAAGCTGTGCAAGTCGACACCAAGGTGGAAATCTCACCTTTGTGCCTAAATGATGGATGCAAAGTGAGAAGACTTACAGCGAATCCCAGCTCTCTCCATGCGGGATGCAAAGCAGAAATTTATAAACCTAAACTACATGTCGATATGCAATGCGGAAATCGTCCTAAGGCAGGCAATTGCTACGTGAAGAACCACAAGTCAACCACCAACCTCCAATCCTAATATCTGGTCTAGGCTCACCCCTCCTCTCGACACATCGAGTTTAGGAGAAGCGCTTGGTGGGATGAGCTCGCGGCGCATGGATCGAAGGCTAATGACTAACTGTTTAATTAGACTAAGTCCAAATATGATCTATAGGTGCATGCAAAGGTTATTAGTGTGTTTGGACCTAATCTAATCGATCAAGCAAAGGCCTGAAATCTAAGGGCTTAATCCACAAAAGAAATGAAAAATGAAAACAAAACCGGCAAATGACTGTCGAAAAACGCGATGAAATCCGCGGTGAACCCCCGGGTGAACAAACACCCGGAAATTAGGCCCGAAGTGTCTGAGAGTCCAAGTCCATGTATTATTACAAATTAATAATCACTCTCTCACAAAAAGAAAATGCAAGCTAATCTAATCACTCTCTCACTCCTCCTGCTCTCTCTTGCTGGCTTGGCTTAAGAAAAGCCGGCTCCGCTTCACGTGGTTGCTTTGGATCCCCTAGGCGATCCGCCTCGCTCCGTGGTCCCTCGCAAGAAGACAAAGAGATGGTCAGAAAAGCTCAACAATATATATCAAAAACAAAAGAGATAGAAGAGCAAGCAATAATGAAGACAACAAACACAATCAAGCAAAAATCTGAACTACTCGATGTTGCTCCCTGGCAACGGCGCCATTTGATAACTAGGAATTTCTAGCAGTCTAGTACTCCACACAAGGCGGGAACACAAGGGTCGCTGCGGTGACCGCTAAAAATCCCTAATTAATCAACAATTAACCCACACTATAGATCAAGCAATAAGAAATAAATGTGAAGTTAAAATTTATTTTTAACTCTACATAAATGGTGTATAGAGCAAGTATGCAGAGAGTTCGAACACAGGGAGCAAACAGGGTAGATCAAGCAGGTGTGTGTGTGTGTGTGTGAATGTGAAGTGTTGTCTACACTAATGCAAAGCAAAGATTTTTGTGGGTTTTAAATTTTTTAAAAAAAAATATAATTTTTTATTTTGTATTTTGATTTTTAATTTTCTGATTTTTATATTTTTATATTTTATTTTTTCCCAATATTGGAATTTATAAGCTATATAATAAAAGAGAGGATAGAATATTTATAAAAATATGCAAAAATACTCAAAAATTCAGAAATAAAATCTTTTTGATCTTTTTTATGATTTTTTACTGTTTTTGTGTTTTTTGGGAATTTTCAGAATAATTTTGGTATTTTTAAAAGATAAAGTAAATGAAAATAGTGAGTAAGCTACTGGCTGTGAGTAAAATTATGAATGAAAAATATCAAACAGCCACCAAAATTTTTCAAACTAATTTTAAAATAAAGATAATAAAAGGAGGAAACTATGGAACTTGAGTTTGCAATTTTTAGATTTTCTATAATATTTTTAGATTTTTTTGAAGTTTTTAGGTATTTTCAAATTTTTAAGGTTTTTCTTTTGAGATTTTTAGTGGTTTTTGGATTGACACTAAAATATGATAAAATAGATAGTAGGTAAATTTTTTGGAATTTTTCGAGGTAATTTAATATATTTTTTTGCATTTTCTAAGCTAGACAGTACTGAAATGGCATGTTTTTGATTTTTAATAAATATAAAAATACAATAAAAATGAAAAGCAAAAATATGGCGTTAAAGTATAAGCACACAGGAGCTTAATGTGAATTTTTGGGAATTTTTGGAATTAAAATGATGCCTTAAATAAATCAGATAAGCACACAAAAATAATTCAACCTAGCAGGGGTATATATGCAAATATCAAAACATCCAGGGGCATACATGCAATTTTCCAACACGTACTGAATATTTGAATTTATGGACCAAACACAAATTCCCAAACCCGGGAGGGCACAGGTGCAAAATGTCCACCAGGATGCGTGACTTGCACGCACCTGGGAAGGAGTGATTTGTGATTTACAAAAATCCAGGGGGTTCACATGCAAATATTCCAAAAGCTTTACACTTGCAATTAAAATTAGAGTACTAAAATGAAATCGACAAAAGGTCGAGGATCTCTCTGCAAAAAGCCCACACCTCACGTGAACAGGTCACGTGAGGTGACGTGGTAGAGGACCTAGTTGTAAATACGTAAAGTCCGAGGGCCTATTTGTAAAGTTTACAAAAATTTTAAACTACTAATTAAAGTTTCAGGACTAAAATACAATTAAAAAAAGGAGCGGGGGTATACTTGCAAAATTCCCTCGCAAAGGAGGTCTGACGACTGGGGATCTTCACTTGGACACGTGGCGCAATCTCCTCGAATGATACCGCTTCGTGCTCCAACGGTTGCGATTAGATGATCTGGTTGATGATGGATGGCTATGCTTGCACGGATCGGACGGCTCCTGCTTCGCCTGGGACTCCTTGATGATCCAACGGCGGAGGCGGCTGGTGGACGAACAGGGAAGAAGGTCCGCCAAGGCGACCTTCCTCCGGTGTTGACGCCTCACTCCGGCGGTCGGCGTGCCTGGGGTCTCAGAATGTGGCGGCGAACACCAGGCCTTCTCCACGACGTCGGAGGAGGGAGAGCGGCCCAGGTGTCTTCGGCGATGACAAAAATGACCCCAGGTGCTTCGAAATGCAATGACCTGCACGTGAAAACGTTATAGAGGTTGAGGGCAAAATACCTCGACCTCCAGTGGCTCTCAGAAAGGGGTTAACGGCGGTGTCAGTGCTCGGCCGGAGCAAACTCCGGCGAGGGAATCGATTTGGCGAATCGATGGATGGTTGGACGCGAAACGGGGATCTAAATGAGCCTAAGACTACCAGGAATGAAACTAGGACGAAAATGGAGCAAAGAAACACCTCAAGGGGGGTACCCGAGGTTGATGTACCTCAACGGGAAAGTCGCCGAAGGTGGGGTTGGAACACGCCCAGATTGTGTCGATCCTCCGCCTTAAAGAAGGAGACTTGGAGCTGTCACCTCCAAGATGTTCGAGCGAGTCCAAGGGGGGTCAGAACTGGATGAATCGCGGTTCAAATTTGAATTGAAAATCAGAGGTGGGTTATATGGGGTTGACGGACAGTGGAGGAAGAACGAGGCATAGCAATGAGCACAGTGGTCCTTCGACCGAGGTTGCATCAGGGCGAGCATGCCCATTGATTGAGGATCAAAAGCCAAGAAGAAACTATCACGAGATGATGCAAGGATAGGCCTCGAAAAAATTGAGAAAGAGGGGTCAAACCACGGTCTGACACGGGCTATAGGACCTAGGGCAGACAGTTGACCGAGGTCAACTGCGACTGCCCCCTGGTTGGTCCATGTGGACCAACCAGGAAAAAGGTCTTAAAAAAGTTTTAAAAATTCAATTAAAAATAGAAAAAGATTTTATTAATTTTTAATTATAAAATGAAAAATGTTTATTTTTTTATGAAGTATTTTTTTAGTGATTTTTATTTGTTTTTATGAAGTATCTT
This sequence comes from Ottelia alismoides, assembly GCA_037367405.1. Classification (NCBI taxonomy): domain Eukaryota; kingdom Viridiplantae; phylum Streptophyta; class Magnoliopsida; order Alismatales; family Hydrocharitaceae; genus Ottelia; species Ottelia alismoides. Next base: position 127,032 of record JAZKJV010010769.1, on the reverse strand, counting down.
TTTGCAATTTGTCTTTTTAGCCCTATATAGGTGCATATACCTATGTATTTTATTACTTTATTTTTATTTTGTGTATTTTAATTTTATTATTTTTATTTATTATTTTATAAAATCATAAAATTCTTTTATACACACAAATATATTTTTATTTTATTTTATTGATGTGTTTTGTACATTTAATAAAATATAAGGATAGTTTATATAGATATAAGTATAGGTAGTATACATATGTATCAAATATACAAGTATTTTTATTTTGTATTTTATTTAGGTTTTTACTCTGATTGTAATGTATATAATTATTATAAGTAATATTTACATAATTATAAAAATATAAAATTATAAAAATAATGAATAATAAATAAAATGAATATTTTAATCTGTACAAGTATACAAGTAGGGTCCAAAACTCAACTTTCAAACCGTAGCTCTACCAAATGCGAAACCACCGCCATTAAATAGCTTATTTTTTTCTATATACAATTAAAGGTGAGTTTGCTGCATTTGGAGTTTTCAGTTGTGAGATACGGGTCTGGGAAGTTGGGATTCTGGATTTTTATTCAGATCAAAAATTTTTATCTGTACATTATTTTTGAATGAAATCAATTTTGTATTTTTCTTTATTTAATTATCTACAACTTTCATGTACAAAGTTTCTTTATTTGATGTATAAAAAGTGGAACCACAAATAGGTCCCAAAAATGAATAAAGAATGAATGAAATAGCAGGTATTTGACCCTTATCTCCCCCTACTTTATTCCTGGTCGACCTATTCATCAAGATGCCTAGGTCTCGGAGTTTGGGTCATAAAATATTTACAATATTTTATTCTTTTTCTTTTCTTTTATTTATTCTATAATTTTGGCTTTAATTACAGTACTTTATACACTATTTACAGGTACATGCATGAATGCTAATATGATGTGATTAAGGGTATTTACAGGCATTTACTAGGGTTTTTGAGGCCAAAATGATAGAATAAAGATGATGAAATGTGGATTCATCAACTGTCCCGTATAAAGGTTGGTAGTCTGATCGGGGTTCGGATATGGCTCTAGCCTAGTGTTTGGGTCGCTCTCTCGCTCATATAAACCAGACAATGAGGGGGTTGCTCTCCCCAAGACAAATTTTTATGTGAGGTGTCTTTTAGGGTCAAGTGTGTTTAGCAGTCCCAATTTTATAGTTTATCTTTTTAGGTATTTTTCAAGCAAACAACGCCTAACAAATTTTTCGGGTTCTCCTGATTATTTAAGTCCAAAAACAGGGGGAGAAGACGAAAAAGCCGATGTGCGATAAAATCAATGATGCATGCTGAGTAAGAAAGGTGTACCTGACTCCAGCACTCTACATGCAGGGTGATCCACGCATAAAATAAAGATTGAAAATAAACTACCTATATGATGAATGAGGAAATCGGCCTTAAGCGAAGCAGTTTCTACACGAGAAGAACCGATGACTAACTGGTCAATCAGGAGGGGTCGGTGTCCGGTCTCGGATGCCGATCGGTGCCCGCCACAACGGGTCCTGCCAGCGCTGTATACGACCTCTAGCGGCTCGAGACCCCTCAAATGACCAGGTTAGCCTTTTCTTTATTAATTTTATTTAGGTCCAAATTACGATCTAATAGGAACAGGTAGATAATTAGGTGTTTGGACCCTAATTAATTATGACTCAATCAACAAAAATCCTAAGCTAGGGCCAAAACCGCGTAAATCATATAAGCAGTAAATAAAATACAATAGAAACAAAGACGATGAAAAACCGCGGTGAGATCCCCCGAGCACACCGATGCTCGGCGAAACAGACCCTGATATCACCAAAAGTCCAAGTCTCTGTCCATGTATTATTACAATTAATAATGGTCTGCAGAAAAGAAATCTAAGCTACTCTATAGCTATCTACGCGGCTATTCCGTGGCTCTCACACTCCTGCTCGGTTTCTCGCGTCCTCATGCGGCTCTATGCAAAAAAGAGCCGCCTCTGATTCCTGCAGTTGCTTCGGCTTTCGAAAAAGCTGCCTCGGCCCTTGGGCCCTCACAAGAAATCAAACAGAAATGTATGTCAGACACAATTTATTATAAAAATAAAAGAAAAGCAATAAAAGAAAATATATGCAAAAATGAAAATAAAACACACAAAACAAACAAGAACAAAATAAAAGAAAAGAAAAGAAAATGAAAACAAAAGAGAAACAAAAAGCCGCGAAAAGCAGCGGATGAAAAAGCCGCGAAAAACAAAACTGAACAAAAAGAAAAATAAAGACTACTAAGTCATGCTCCCCGCATTCTCATGAGCCAAAAATCCGAGCGGCTAAGGGAGATAGGTGTCAATGGTCGTTGCGACCTCAACCTCTCAGGCCGGACTCAATCAAGAAAAATAAGGAACCACCAAATAAAGTAGAATAATCAATGAAATCCAAAAGCGGTCCTCGCTATTTATTTAACATGGTATAACGACCAGGGTCGAACACAAAGAGCACGAGATGGCCGAGACAGCCTACGAAGTAGTCAAAAATGAAAATAAAATAAACAAAGGTATTTTTGGTGGATTTTAAAATAATTTTAATTTTTTATATTTTTTGAATAATAAGGAAAATATAAAACCAAGGAAAAAGCCAACAAACAAATATTTATAAAACACTCCAAAAAAAGTCAAAAAATCAGACAAAAATTGTTTTTGCATTTTTTATATTTTTAAGTGTTTTTGGTGAATTTTTCAGAATTTTTCAATTTTTAGTTGATTTTATAAAAAACAAAAAAGGGGAAAATAGTGGATCAATATGCAGCCAGATTTGAAAGGCCAATTAAAACATATAATTGGCCTATAAAAATCTGGAGACAATTTTTATGAGTAATAAATACAAAAACTAAACTACAGAAAAAGAGTTTGTATTTTTTTTGAATTTTATAGAATTTTTAAGAGTTTTTGTAAGGTTTTAAATGTTTTTTTTTGTTTTCTAAATTTAAATGAGATAAAATTCGGACAGAAGCTTAAAGACAAAACAACAATCAAACACAAATTTTTTAAGAATTTTTAAAAAAGATTTTATATTTTTAGTTGATTTTCTTTTTCAAACAGTAGCAAAAATACAAATTTTTGAATTTTTAAAAATAACAAAAAGCCACAAAAATGTCCCAAAAAATAGTGAAATTTTTACACAATGGCAGGAGCCACGTGTCCAAATTTCACTGGATTTGGAGTTTATTTGCTATTTATTCAAGCAATAAGAGAGCTATAGCATATAGGGACCTATTTGCAAGAAAACATAGTTCGGGGGGCTAAACTGTAACACGTGCGAAAACTTTAAGGTGTAAAGTGTAAAATTCGCAAATGATCAGCACATGTCCATATAAGTTCACGCACAGGGGTATAACTGCAAATATCAAAACTATTCTTTCATTTCATAACATAAACAAACCCCAGCCCTAAACATGCAAAATGTCCAAAAGCTCACGTGTCGAAGCATGTGTCTCACACAAGTAGGGACCAAAATGCAAATACTAAAATTATAAGGTCCAAAGTGCAAATTATCCAAAAATAAAAACAACTACAAAAGATATTTACAAGGCTAAACTATAAATGCCAAAAGAGGAGGGGCCTAAGTGAAATTACCCCTATTATTGTGATCGACGGACGAGGGGTGTCCACGTGTTGATCGGACGACTGAGAATATTGGATACCCCTTCGTGGATCGACGCTCCAGATGGAATCCCGAGCTCGATCCAACGGCTGGACGCGACCCTCAGATGGATCAACGGCTAGAAGTGCTCCGCGGATGGACGGCTGATATCAAAACTGGCGGAGGGGGGTCGATCGGACGGTATCTGGAGGTTCTCTAAGAACTCTTCGCCAGCGAGGTTCGCCGGCCCAATGCGCGTGATGGAGGGCTCCTCCGGAGCTGCTGAGATGGGGAGAAGAACGCCTACGCTGGTCCGCAGCTGGTGGGTAGCTTCGATGAGGCTAAGGAGCTCTGGAGAGCTCCAGCGACGAAGAAGGCGCGGAGCTCCTGTGCCTGAATAATTCGACCTCCAGATGAGGTCGCTTTGGCCTGCAAGCTGCACAGAACGAGAGCTGGGTCGAGGGCAAAGTGCCTCGACCCGGTTACGAGCGGAGTGGGTGCATGCATGAAGTGGGACGGCGCTCTCCGGCGAGGCGATGGCGGAGGAGAGCGGAGGTCCTGCTCTAGGGCGAGACAGGATGATCGGATGGGCGAAGAAGGTGAAGAGGAGTCACGTGAATGTGAATTGGGGGTCAGATGATCGAATGGGCTATCGGAGCTAAGCGAATCAGCCGGCGAAGGCCGGCGGCGCAAATTGGGAAAATCGGAAATTAGGCTAACCTAAGGGGTATCAAGGGTACCTGATGATTGTAATCGACTATGCTGGAGATCAGAGAGCTCCTGGGATCGTCGCCTCGATGGCTCGTCGAGGCCAGAGGCTCAAGCTCGATCGGTGGCGGAGCACGACGGCGAAGCTCGCCGGATCAACGGCTGCAGCCCTCGAACCCTCGCTGCAACTCCCTCCTCGATAGATGTCACTCTAGGAAGAAGGATGGAGGTCCTGGGACTGGAAGATGATGGCCAAAGATGAGGCTAATGGAGGGCGGAGCTGAAACTTTATAGTGCTAGGGGTCCGGGAAGATGGGAGTCGGGCACGCTCATCGATGCACGGACCCCTAGGATGAAGGTCGGGCGAAGGTCTCGGCTCATTGGGTTACAAATGGAGCCCGTGGTGTGAGCGAATGAAGGGTGGATCGAGGTACGAAAAATCTAAGAAGTCGGGTCGAAAACACGATCTGCCTGGAAGAGGTCTGCGGGGGAGAGTTGACCGGGGGTCAACAATCCCCCGTGGACCAATAGGAAAATTCCATTTTTTTATTATTTGTAAATTCATTTAAAATTAGTAAATGATTTTATTTCAAAAAAGTTTGAACATGAAAATGTTTATTATTTTTCAAATTATTTTTTGTGATTTTTATTTTTTTTGAAATATAAATTATGTATTTACATTATATTATTATTATATATAGGTATATCTACATATGTTTTTTTATTTTTATTTTTATTGTTTATTTTTGTATTTTATTTATTTATAACATAAAATTTGGAATAAAAACGTATTTTTATTTTATTTTTATGATTTATTTACATTAGTTAAATAAATATATCTATATACATATGTACATGGTATATACAATGTGGGAAAATGACTGTTATTGTTTTCTTTATATTTTTATTTTTTGGATTTTTATTTTATTTTTATAAATATGTACAAAATATGAAAAACACCTTTTTATTTTTATTTTGTGGAAAATAAAATTATTTTTATACATAAGTGTATGTGCAAGCATGATTGACCTTATCTCTCTCTACTTGGTTTATTTTGTGGTCACGCCCTTGTGGAGCCCTCCCTTGGGTTCAGGTCACTCAATATTTATTCTAAATATTTCCCTATTTTTCTTTATTTCTTTATTCTTTTATTTTTGCACAAAAACATGCTATTTATTAATATTTACACAATGCATGCTTTTTGTCAATTTATTTTATTTACACAAATATACATGGTGTTTTGCACAGGTTTTTAACTAAAATAAAAGAATAAAGAGTGATGAATGAGGATGCATCACCTACCCATATCTTACCTTGGTCTTCCTTTGGTGGTGGGCAAGCTTAGGATAATGGAATAGGACATGGTTCTTAGGAGATCTGAGCATAGGCTTGCGGGCTGGAAGGCATTTACTCTATCTAAGGGTGGGAAGTTGGTTCTCCTCAAGCGTGTGTTGTCGGTGATTCCTATTTTTTCCTTTTCAACTAGGTTGATGCTAGCATGGTTCAGGAAGAAGTTAGAGATAATGATGCGAACATTTTTCTGATCAAACGGGAAGCAACAAAAGACAAGCTTACATCTGGTAGGTTGGGAAGAGTTCATAAGGCAGAAAAGCGAAAGAGATTTGGGTATTCGAGATGTAGGTTGCATGAATAAAACATTTCTGGCTAAGTGGGTGGTGCAGATGTGGGGAAGTTTGGATAGATTGGTTATCAAACTCTCATGTACCATCTATAGTATTAACGGAGCTCTAGAAGCAAGAAGAACACGCTTTGAGTCATCCCTTTGGAGCGGGGTTCGAGATATTCTTCCACAGTGGGCATCGAAGTTGACACCGAAGTTGGGGGTCAGGGAGGTGTTTCATTTTTGACAAGATAACAGTAGAGGAGAAGGGAAATTTTGCAATAGGTTCCCTAGGCTATTTGCTTTGGCAGCGGATAGGGGGTACATTGTGGCTGACAAATGCGGCTATGGTTCATGGGTCCCTCAATTCCTACATACACTATTAGGATGATGACTGAAGGAGTTGGGAAGACTGCAATCCGAACTTTCGGATCCTAGTTGCATCTCTTAGGGAAGGGATCACTTTATCTGGGAAGGGGAAAGATTCTTGGTGAAAAGGGCATACATGTTGTTCAGGAGGGATACAGACGATTTGGACCCAGACATGAAACAAGATATGAAGATAATCTGGGAGAGCAAGATCCCAAGCAGAGTTAAGTTTTTTTTGTGGTGCCTCATAAGGGGTAGACTATTCGACAAAGCAAGAAGGGGCAGGATATTTGACAATCCGGATACCCAGTGCGATAAATGTGGCATACAGATGGAGGATGCATATCATTTATTTTTACATGTCCTTTATTAGTGCAGGTTTGGAGTGACTTAAGGGTGCCATGGATCATGCACGGTGGTTCAGTCGATTTTTGGAGGTCGGTAAGGACGGTAAGGATGAACTTGACGGACGACTGTGCTTTGCCATTTGCAGCTCTGTGATCCATCTGGGGAGGAAGGAATGATCTAATTTTTAGAAATCAAAGTTCTACTCAGAAAATATAATCTCTCACTGTACGTCGCTTTATCGTTTCTGGTCCACAAGGTAAATGTAACTCTCTACCTTTTTAATATATAAAGATTTCTGACAGTGAGTCCCATCTCAGGATTTCACCCTCTTTTCTCTCAAAAAAAAAGAAAAAATATTTATACAATATGGTATCTTATTGCTGAATAAAATAAGAAAAAAAAATAAGAACCTGCATGTATTTGTAAATATACATATTACTGATAGTTTTGTATATGATTAAAAAATAGTATATGAGAAAAATTATTTGATAATACGGTATCTTAATTGCTGGATGAAATAAGAAAAAAAGATAAGAACCTATATCGATTAAAGATTTGAATTCTTCTTTCTCTTTGGACATTTGACATGTATCCAACTGGAAGCAAAAATCTGAGATAACACTTTTGAATCTCCAAAAACATAAACAAAATCATATAAAAAAAAGAAAACCTCTGCTTCATCGATTTCTTCAGAATGATTATGGAAAATAGGATCTTCAAACATGTTGTCTACTTCACCGATTTCTTTAGAATGATTCTAAAAAATAGGATCTTGAAACATGCCATATATTAAAAAAGCATTCTTATCGTCATCGCGAATGAAATATCAATATGATGGCCTCGCAAAAGTTAATTAATATTGAGCATAATATCTGGAGATATGTTGCCTATAAAAAAAACTAATTCTATTTTTAGAGGATGTGACGCTCATTAGATAAGCGGATTTGTATTTATATGGTGGTTTTCTTTTCAACCGTGGATGAAAAGATTGTAAAGATCTAATGGACAGTATAATTGGCCTTCCTTAAGGATGGACAGACCAAGTCTCATTTGAAATATATCATATGTATGTATGTATGTATGTATGTATGTATGTATGTATGTATGTATGTATGTATGTATGTATGTATGTATGTATGTATGAGGAAAAGGAAGTTGTTTTGTATAACAACCAACTTGGTTGTTACTCAGAGCACTCCCTCCCCCTCCCCCAATTTATTTTTTTCTGAAATAAAACTATGTATATTCATTTATATATATCTCATATATGTCATTCGAATTTCGTCAGAATTAGAGACTCTTAAGCCATCCATCTACAACAAGTAATTTTAACGGGGTCAAATTGGTTGTAATCAACATGTTGTGGATGGAGGGTATGTGAGAATTTCTGATGAAATTCAAATGATATATATGAGGAATATATAGATTAATATACAATATTTTATTTTCGAAAAAGATAAAATAATTACTCTGGGTAGCAGCCTAAGTCAGCTTCCCGTACCCCTCTCTCTCTCTATGTATATAATACACACGCTGCACATGAACGTAAGGTCATTTTTTATTGGATGTCAAGCTGCACATGAACGTAAGGTCAATATTTATTCGACAACATGTCCGATGTTTATCGTCGATCTACTCATCGTGCTGGCACTCTTCCCTGATATTATTATCAAATTCCCGGAAGAGTGCCACGTAATATATAGATGGACGATACACTAGGGACAGGTTGTCCATATAGATTTTAAAAGATTTTCCCGTCAATGCGACAACTGTCCCCCCGTCCGAAAGGTCCATCATTAAAACGTCACATAGGGGAGCAGACATGAGAGAGCAGCTCCTCTGCTGGCCAGCAGAGTCTGCTGTACCACATGGACCGCTCGATCAAGATCGAGCGGTTCACACGAATTCAGAGTTAAAGTGGCCCTTTACGTGTGAACCGCTCGATCATGATCGAGCGGCCCACATGGTACAGCAGGCCTCTGCTGCCCAGCAGAGGATCCTTGCTACAGACATGATCCCGTGGAAGGAGAGCAGAGCGACCCATTTCTCTCTTAATTAAGGTGAGCTTCTCCCTCTCCTCTTCTCTTTAACTGCTGCTTAACATATTGTCGATATCACTTCTTTTCCATTTCCTCGAACTATATATGTATTTATTGTGTGAATAATTATTAGCTGTTTTCTAAGATTTCCAAAAATGGGATGTGACGAGTTCATGAAGTTGCCTTCGCTTTTGTAAATGTCACTGAAGGATCATTGTTAACATCATGTTGAGTTGTTTTGAAGCGTAATCAGTCTCTTCGATCCGATATGTTGCAGAATCCATTTAAGACATATAGACACCTGTTTAATAAGGAGAATTTGTCTGCATTACGTGCCATATAGACACCTTCGAATCAGGGCTTATATTTGTTTCTTAACTTTTTTATTTGCTTGTTTGGTCTGTATTTATTTCTGTTATCCACAAGAAAACTTGCATTACGTGCCATATAGACACCTTCGAATCAGGGCTTATATTTGTTTCTTAACTTTTTTATTTGCTTGTTTGGTCTGTATTTATTTCTGTTATCCACAAGAAAACCCACTATTCCCATTTCAGAGAGAGAGAGAGAAAGAGAAGCACCTTGATATAAAAAATGAAGCGTGGTTTATCTTCCATTAGAAATTTAGAAGTCCACTTCCACGGCACCGTCATCAGATCTGCTACTATATAGATTTGGGTATCGAGTTTGATCAGTTTTGCCTATTATTTATTAAATTAATTGTAGAACAACACAAATCAATCACACCATTAGCAAAGAGATTTACGTGGAAAATCCTAAATGAGGGAGTTACTTGTAATTTTATATGATGATTTTATATAAGTTACTAGAGCTATGATATTATTTACTGAAGATTTAATATATATTACTGAAGCTTGGATATATATTACTTACTAAAGCTTGTATATATGTTACTGAAGTTTGTATTTTTATTACTAAAGCTATCAGAGAACAATTATTGATGAATCGTACTCATCCCGTCTATAAATGACACACACCAATGTTTTGAAAACCGGATCAGACCGGTTGAATCGAATCGGGCTGGACTGGTTCGGTTAACATGTTTATGCTGGTTCGATTTGATTATTCAAATTTTAATTAACCTGTTCGGTTCAACCTATTTTTTTGACCCAGTTTAACCCATGACTTTTGGTTACTTGTTTCAAATTCCTAACCAACTACACTAACACAAGTTTTTGCATGTATTGGATTTTAAATATAATTAAACTACTATCATAGTATAGATCAACTAGTTCAAATAATATATGTATAATATGTATGATATTTATCGGTGTATACGAATAATATTTTATGTATAGTCATAATATTTTTGAGAGAAATGTATATTGTGAAATATATACATTATCTGTGTATTTTATTTATATTTTAATTATATTTTAGTGTATATTATATATTTTTTCTTTCATTTCGATTTGATTAGCCAGTTCAATCACTTTTTTCACCGGTCCAATTTAATCCAGTTTTAAGTAAAGATGACGTCATCATCCGGTTGAATCGATTTGATTATATGGTTCAACATGATTCGACCATTTCGGTAAGGTTTATGGTTCGGTGTCCGATTCGGTTTTAAAAACATTGGCACGCACAAAGATATATATATATATATATAATATAGGAGTGATCATGTGATAGACAAAAGTTGTGAGTGCATGAGAATAATGATTCAGGACCATTAGATTCTGCTAGTCTCTCTCCTCCTCCAATCAAACAGGAGAGAAAAGACATAATCTAGTGGTAAAGAATCATTGCTCTTATGCTATCACAGTTTTTTACTCTCATATAATAAATATATATATATATATATTCATAAGCATAGGTGTAATGCAAAATTACAGAGGGATCAAAATGTAAATACAAAATTGCAAGGGAGTTAATAAAGAAAAGGATATCATATGTCAATAATTTATACTAATCGATTTGTTACAAATATTCGTAATTTTTAAAATATATACTCAAAATCTAATCGTATAGAATATTAATTTGCATCGATTATTATTGGTACGATAGGACTTGATTCACGAGGCTGGATTTAGAAATCTAAAAACACGTGAGATTTCGACCTAGCGATCTTGGATATCTCCACTTGACAGATCATATTTTTATATTGAAATCGGAACTGATGAAATGAGTCACAATCAAGTTTAAAACAGTTGCTACATAATTCACATCAAATAACAAAAACTAAGGTGCATTGTTGTAACGTCCCGGGCTTAGGTCTTCAGTTTATTATCAAGGAAAACTGATCCTGACAACTTATTGAGCTCGGGTCCGATTGGATCCGTTGACAACCACCCAAAATGCTTAAGTCCAAGTTGTCAAGTAGTAATCCCCACCACTTATAAACGACACCCACACTTCGTGAGTTTTAGATGTGGCACTATATTTTGGGGTATGGGTGTTACAACCTCCCCCACTTATGTTCACAACGTCCTCGTTGCGACATGACCCATCACTTATTCCCAGTGACAGTGGCGGTTGCACGCTCCGGGTAGCAATTTCCTCCTATCTCTTTGTAGGGGTGGCTCCACCTCTCGGGTAGCCCTTTCCAATACCATTTGTAACGTCCCGAGCTTAGGTCTCCGGTCCGTTATCAAGGAAAACTGACACTGACAACTTGTTGGGCACGGGCCCAAATGGACCCGTTGGCAACCACCCAAAATGCTTAAGCCCAAATTGTCAAGTAGTAATCTCCACCACTTATAAACCACCCCCACACTTCATGAGTTTTAGATGTGACACTATATTTGAGGGTATAGGTGTTACAATTGTAGATACGATTGAAATTTTTTCTGATTTTACTTACAACAAAGGTTTGCATATGCAGGTATTATAAACATTTTAATTTTTTAAAATACATGGTGTTGGAAAAGTAATCTTGGAGATTGAATGATGCTGCATTACGTGCCATATAAACACCATGGAATAAGGGCTTATTCTTGTATTGTCTGTTTAGGCTCGGCCCACTTATTATCGGGCTACACTTCACATTTTATGCACATCAACAAAATGTACATAAGGCAACGAATAATATGAATATTCTTTATCATATCTTTTGATGTTAAAGATAAAATAACGAATATTATTTGTTGCTAAGTTATCTTTTGTTCTTACAATTAATAATGAATATTGTATTTGTTATTAAATATTCGTATAACACTTATTATTTGTTGTAGGCAAACCAAGCCAAGGAACTATTCACACGTAGAGTCCAACTCATTTTTGTGTTTTGGTGTTTGGATAGCGGGTTAAACTGGGGACGTGTTTGTGGTGGTTTGTTGTGATATGATTCTATTGAAGTTTGGAAAAGTGAGTGGTTATTGTGATGTGATTGTACTAAAGTTTGGAAAAGTAAGTAGAAGTTGAGTAGTTTATAATTTTTATATGATATGATCGTATAATATATTATTTTTTGATGTAGTGTATAAAAGAAAATTCATTTATTTAATGTATTGAAAAAGAAAAAAATGTGGGGCCCACATTGAATAGAGAAAGGGTGAGTTAAGGGGGGTTACCCCCTTACCCGAACGACACCTTAGTGTATATCCGAATCAGGGTTTAAAAACCGGACCCGATCGGCCGATCAGACCGGTTGGACTGGGAACCGGCCCTGACCCGGTCGGTTCGGCCGGTTTTATATAATTAATTTCAAAAAAAGAAAATAGAAAAACGGGTCCGATCGGTGGTCGAACTGGGTAGAACTGGATTGACTCAGTTTTGATGGTTTGGTAAATTATATTCTGAACCAGAGATATTCTGAACCAGCCCACCGTCAAGGAGATGTGGGATACTTTGGCTTCCACCTATGCTCAGGTGACAAATGAGGTCAAGATTCTTCAGTTGTAGTTTGACATCTACAAGGCCAAGCAGAATGGTCGTCCTCTGCACGTGTACTATAGTTCGCTATGTGTCATGTTTGAAAAGCTTCATAGCTATGTGACTTTTACGACATCTCCTGAGCAGCAGAAGGTGTATAGGAACTTCACGATGGTTGGAGATTTCATGGCGGCCTTGATACAGAATATGATGCAGCACGTATTCAGCTTCTCACTAGAGCTACCATATCTCCCATGGAGGAGGCATATAGCTATCTCAGTCGGATCATCATGCCTCCTACAGGCACTCCTCAGCCCTCGTCAACTATGGTTTTGTCCCGTGGATGAGGAGTGACTACCTAGTCTAGAGGACGCGCCCCTCATAGAAGAGGTGGTGGCGTATGTGTGGTCCTTGCACCTTTTGCCATAGATCAGGACATGCAGAGGACACATGCTACCTAAAGCATGGATATCCCATTTCTGGTCGCATGTCAGAATAGATTGAGCCTTCATATACTCTTTCTTCCCAGGCTGATCCTCGCCTGGATGATATCATCTATCGTATTCGAGAGATGATGACTCATGTTACAGGAACCACCACTATAGATACCACATTCGTAGCCATAGTCTCTTCGAGCTCTCAAGTATCGCTTATGCTTTCACGGGTAGTAATGGTGTAGATATGACAGAGTGGATTATGGACTCCGGTGCTTCACATCGTCTTTGCGGAGACATAGCACAACTGAGGTCCTGCAGGACCATACCACCTTGTAGATGGGTTGTCATTGGCAATGGCGACCATTTACCCATTAAACGACAGGGGGAGGTGCATTTGACACCGTCCACGTGTCTTCAGAATATTTTATATGCTCCTGACTTTCAGATGAATTTACTTTCCATTAGTCTAATTACTAAGGATCTGCATAGTCATGTCATTTTTTACCCTTCGTCTCTTGTGTTTTAGGACATACTCATGGGAGGGGTGATTGGATGTGGCCGTGAGCAGCGAGTACTATGTTGGACATGCGAGCCCACGACGAGCCATTATGCAATAAATGTTATTGCGAATATCATTCCCTAATCTGAAATGAAGAATACATAATTTGCGTAATAGGTCCCTTAGTACAATTAGGATTATGTACCATGGCCATCTTGATGATCATACAGCTATTGATTTAAATATTGAATCATAGAGGCTGGTGCTTGGATGAACATCTAAAGAGTTAGATTGAGGACTCATCAAGCACCATCAAATGATTGTTAAGAGATGATCTCCAGCCTGAGTAGGAGAAGGCAATCCTTTCTCAGTTAGGCTGACATCTGACCGACCTCTTGATGTAGGTCCTCTGCATAGGAATAGAGATTCGGAGGTGTCAGATTAGTTAAGTCAAAGAGTTAACTGAACGAGATCGAGATAACCAAAGTCCTATATCGTATGTTGTCATGATATAGGCACGCATCCTCTGACCAGAGACAGATGTGTTACTATATGTTTGAGTATGTACATTTGGCAGACCAATAGGTTGATGACCTAATTAAGTTCTATACACCGGCGCGCTGGTGTGCATGCAAGGGCATATAAGTAATACGATCTCTCAAAGGGATCATACATGTTCAGTTACCGAATCGGAAGACATGAGCTCACTCATGAGATATCGGGAAGAATCAAATTCCGTGCACGGTCACCTTGCTTTGGAAGCTTGACTGAATTTGTAGGTTTGATATATACTTTTGGAAAGTATATGATCAAGTCCTAGGTATGACATATGCTTTTGGAAAGTATATGATCGATATCGACTCCCAATGATCGAATGAGAAACTTAATGATAAAACTCTGAAGTAGACAGTGCAAAATTGATCTTATACTTAAAGTTTATTCCGAGTCTTCTAGTATGCAGGATGTACAGGTATTGGGAATACCTGAGGGTGATGTGATCATAAACAGTTGTATAACCATGACGCTTCCATTCCTAGGGAGTGATGAAACAGGTCTGGATTTCAGTGACTCCTCTCAGTAGAGAAGTAATCTGATCTTAGTCCAAATGTTGGACATTGATCTGAATGTGATTCAGTTGCAATGAGAAGATTAGATTTGTGGTATTGATTTAATCAAGCATCTACGGGAGGCCCGAGATCTGGATTTGAGATGTGATCTCAATATCCAAGTCACTATATGTGGAACAATACAATCGCCATGTCCTTATCTCCAAGTATCCGCGGAGAAAGCGCATTATCCTTGAAAGGGTTCAGGATAATTTCATTGTTGATATATGTATCCGAGCATTGAGAAAATGGATAAGTAAATATGATTTAATTATCATGAATATTATGAATTTGATTCATATTGTAAGGAGATTTATCTTAGATAATTAAATGTGATTTAATTATCAAAGATATAAATAATGTAAATGTGATTCATATTATTTGGGCACATGAGAATAGAGATCCAAGATGATTAAATGTGATTTAATTATCATGGATATGAATAATGTGGATAGAAATATCCATATTAACCATATATATTATAAATATGATTTATAATATTATAAGAGAGAGCTATTTGTAATTTACATCTGTTAGTTAAATGTTAATGTGAATTGGATTCACATTGAACATTAAATTGAAAATGTAATTCACATTATATTTTGGATTGTGAATGTGATTCACAATTTTCCAATGGTAAGATTGTAATATTCACAAAATAATTATAAATTATTTTGCAGAATAATTTACAACAATTGTTGTTGTAAATATTGGAGATATATGCAATCTTGGAGATTGCATTGAAATCTCCCTTTCCTAATAGGAGAAGGGACGACCACCAATTCCTACAAGGAAAGGGTGGCCGTCCACCACCCCCCCCCCCTCCCTATATGGAAGGAGAGATTCTCCTTTCCATTATCTCCAATATTAGTTGATTTAATTTGAGGACTAAATTATGTCGATTTATCAATATATGTTTAATCTCAATTAAATTAATTGTTGTTGGTTTTACCAAAATAAATCTTAGCCATTAAAAGAAACACAAATCAATGAGAGCCATTGGATTTGTGTTGCCCATGGATTGAGATCCATGGATCCCAAAATATTATAAATAGAAGGGCACCCCTTTGCTCTTCTTTACACACAATGAGAACATAAGTCTCTCTCTCTCTATACGCCTACTCTCTCTCTCTCTCTCCCTCTCACATGGCCGTCCACCTTGGATGCCCTAAAGGGAGTCTCCATCGCCGTAGCGTCGTCGTTATGATGTCCGATCGTTTTCTCGTGGATCTCCGTCTCCTTCGGTGCGCCTCGCTCGTGGAGAAGACGTCGGATCTCGTGTGTCGAGATCAAGAGATCCGCCGCTTGGATCATCAACATGGATTGCAAGAAGCACGTGTTTCATCAACACGCTCGCAAGCGTCTCCTCCGTCGAATCGGACTTGAGACAGGAGGTCTCTTCGTTTAGAGACTCGATCACAACCACGCTTCAAGAGGTAACCCTAATACTTGTTTGTGGTTTAACATGAAAATTTTAATTTCCGCTGCATAGAACAACTAGTACGACTAGTCGTTCTTCCTCATACTCGATACGATGCTCACGCTTCTGTGATGCGCTTGAGGATCTAACCATATCCTTCAAGTGGTATCATAGCCTTAGGTCGGAGGTTTCGGATACGATCCATAAACCTAGGACGACTTGGGTTCGTTAAGGTTTGTGAAATTTTTTTTATCACATTTTTTTTCATCTCTATTTAGTGATTATTTTTGGTCCTGTTTAAATTGTTTAAATACAAAAATAATAATTGGATTTTGTTCCCCATTAAATAAGGAAACCCTACGATCTGAGTTTATGTTATTTCGATTCCGTTTGCTCGAGATATGGCCGTTTTAATAAACATGTATTCACTGTTGCGGGAACTGTGAATCTTAACATGATTAATGAGTTAATTACTGTTTTGATCTGCTTGAAATGTGTGAAATATCACTTAGATTCTGTCATAAATCAAATTAGCAATTTTTGGAAACTGATTTTGTCTAATTTGGATTTGTTTTGATTGAGATATGTTAATTTTAGTAAGTAGGGGTCACTGTTGAAATTACATTCCTAATCAAGAACCAAGTGATTGTCAATTAGTGAAATTAATTGTTAATTTCATGAAATAATTATGAAAGAAAAATATTTGGAAAATATTTAATGATGATTATTTCCTTAATTGACTTGGCCTCAACCAATAATTGATTAGATTATTTTTACATCATAATTGGAAACACAATCAATAAACAACTTGCTTGAATATGATTGGAAATTTGGTTAGCAAATTTCCTTATAATCAAAATTATTTTAATTATTATTATATGGTATAATTTCAGTTGAAAAACCGATGATCATCTCAAGTACAAAGTGATTGACTCGGCATTATTTTTTCCTGAGGCGGATATGGTATCTAGTCGGGGAGCGTTGGGGTAGCGGGTCGCACCAGTTGCGGTCCGCCCCACTCCTGTCGGTACTGGCCATGACAGTGGGTAGGGAATGAATGATGCCTGAGAGATCATAATATATTTCCTAATTATTAAAATTCGAATTAATACGTACTTTGAGATAATACCTTATATTCAAGTAAAATCAAGTTTGTTGATTGAATTGGATTGATAATTAATTTAATGTGATTAAGTTAATTATATCCAATTAAAAACACTATATTATGAATAGATGTATATTTCCCTTAGAAGAATTAATAATGCGAATATGATTCATGATAATTAATTAGAATTTGAATATGATATGCAGGATCACATAAGTGACATCCATGCTCTCCCGTTAAGGCGAAGGGTTCCGTCGCCAGGGATTGTATGTAGGAGACGCATGTCCGAAGTGACAGCTCCTATATGCAAGCGCATCTAGATCGAGCTTTTTGCTTCTCGAAAGAGTAAGGTCATATGCGTAGTAACCCCAATATCGGATCCTCATATTATTGGGCTGATATTGGATTGCGCATAGCGAGTACTATTCCTGTTGACGGTTGGTTCAATTAATGACGGATCAACATCACCTTAAGGGTGGTGGGCCTGGTGTTAAAGACCGAATTGGGAAATGCAAGTTGGACTTGCAAGGTGGAATGTGCTGAGTCAGAATACAAGGTCGTGGCGCAGGCTAGCGCGGAGATGATGTGGGTCAGATCTATTCTCACCAGCCTAACTATAAAGGTGCCTCTTCCCATGCACCTCCAATGTGACAATCAGGCTGCTCTTTTTATTGCCAACAACCCAGCTTTCATGAGGACCAAACACATAGAGGTAGATTGTCATTACACTCGTGATATGATACATAAGGGTCTTATTGGCAGTACTCATGTCAGCTCTGGAGATCAGACAACATATGTTTTTACTAAGGCCCAAGCTAAAGGGCCTTATCATATATATTGTTCCAAGCTGAGCCTGGTCAATATCTACGCTCTAGCTTGAGGGGAAGTATTGAGATATTTCCTATCTTTCTTATTATTCTCATGTTATCAATTTATTTTGTCTACTTCATGTAATTTGTCCAATAGATTCCTCTCCTATATAAGAGAACTCAAAGGTCTCTCATTAATGCAATCAATGCATTTTCCTTAACAACATTAATATAGCATATAAAATATAAAAATATAGAAATATATTTTTGTTTATACAAATATCCATATCCATGTCCAAAATAAAATCTTGATAATATATGTAATCATATCTAAAAAAATGAAAATGGTACATATCCATATTCGTATCTATATCAACTTAAAAAGAAAACAATCTAGGCAACCAGGGATACATTGCAACCGTCAATTTTGTTGATGAATTTTTATTTTAATGCAGCTTGCTAAAAAATGCAGGGATGTCGGTTGTATCCCTCTATAATGCAAATATTTTTGCTATAGACAAAATTTTATTAAATAAAAAGTATTGAAAAGAATGTAGGATTTGAAATCACCGCGTCAATATTAAAAAACAACTAGTTATGAAACACGTTATAAATTTATGGCATTTTAGCTACACGTTCTAAAGTTATATATACCTAGAAACTAAACCAATTGGCCTTATACTTGACAAATTGTAATTAAAGCTAAGACAATATCATCAAAGACACAAAATATAATTAAATATAAGTATTATTCATAATGTATAATTATACATATGTCAAGAAAATAGACGATCAGCGATGATTGAATTATAACCAAAAAGTGCACATGTAGATAATGTGCTTTTATGACTATTTCACATATGATAATAGATGAATATGAATATATTAATATCCAATTGAATCCTTATATATATGCTAGTTAACATATAAAGAAAATCATCTTGTGAAAATAGTTAAGGATCACATTCCCATGTATGCATTGGAAAAGATATCTCTAAACATATCAATCAAATTGTTACAGAGAGATTGATGGGAGAAGGGTAACAAGCTGTGCCACCAATTTTTTTTGGATGGCAAATCCAATTCTTGATGGCATTATGTTATACATGGATACGTGTTTAAAGAAAAGAGAAATAGGTCGATGATTATGTTATACATGTATACATGTTGCAAGTTTTCTTCTCAAAATCGTATATGCAAGAGAATATGTATAGGAAGGTGTTTCTATTATACGATCATCGCTTCATAGATATCTACATGCCTTATATGTTACACTACCATATATGCTAAGGTTAACTTGCATACCTTGTAAATCGGGGTACAAACGGACGGATACAGATACGGATATAGGTATTACCGTATCTTTATCCGTTTTTGAATATGAATACGGATGCGGATACGGATATTGACGAATATTAAAACTACCTTATCATATCCTTAAAAAACGGATACGGGTATAAAACGGATACTGATCGAACAAGAAACATGGAGAACATGTTTTTACGTGAAACCCGACTCACTAGTCACTAAGGAGCAGGATGAAACCACGAGAGAATGTCTCTAAGGGCCGGATCTTCTGATTAGAATTTCTCATTGAATACAAGGGGTGTGGGGCTCCTTATATATCCCCACAGACATGTTGGAGTCCCAGACTTAATAGATGTGGGACTAAACATGAGTGGTTGCAATTGGATCCTGGAGAGATCCAACTACCACTCTATTACATTCTCCAACATTCTCCCTCAAGCTGGAGTTGAGAAAGCTGCAGCTTGCAATAAAAAGAAAAGATTATACAATACATCTTCACACAATACATCACAAGAAGAATATGTTTCCGCTGCTGGTAGAAGAGCTCACTCGAGAACGAGTATGCAACTTTCAGGTCACCGGAACATATCTCTGCCATGCTTGTAGAGTTGCTGCGACACCAGATCACCGGAACGTATCTTTGTTGTGCTTGGAGAAGAGTCGCAATAGAAGAAGTCCATCGCATAGTACTAGCTGGGTCGTAAAAGAAGAAGTATACGTCCAGACGAAGAAGTCGATGCTCAGTGAAGACTGATGATCTGTAGAAATCTGGAGTGTTGGTCTGTCAGTCGTGGACGTGAAGAAGTCCTGAAAAATATATCTCTAACTCCCTCTTTCTCCCAAATTTCATAGAATAAAAAAGTATGGAACATCTAGTTAGGAGAAACAAAATATGCATTTTTTCTTTTTTCGTACAATTCAAAATTTTTTATGCTCAGTCGTTCTTTTTTTTCCTGACTATTCTCTCTCTCTTCGGTCCATTCATTTTTTGACTTTCATCTTCCTCTTTTTATCAACCTTTTCCTTTTTTTTGCAAAGCAGGACATCAGGAGACCCATTGAGCCTCAAATAAGTTCCCCCTCTTTTTTGGTAGCAGCCCACTTTGGGCCCCACTCTATTTTCTTCTTATTTTTTTATGACATCAGCCCAACATGGGCTTAATACATTCGACTCTTTTTTTAATACATAGCAGCAACAGACCCACTTTGGGTCCATCTCCCATTCCCCTTCTCATTTTTCTTTTCTTTTCTTTCTTTTTTTTTTATAAAACTAACATCCTAATTGGACCCATGCCCATGCGTTCAACATCCCTCTTTTATTTGATAATAACCAGTGACCTGTAGCACATTCCAATGTGCTTTAAAAAATATTATTATAAGAGAAGGATCACGGGATCCACTTTCTCTTCACCATCATCGAATAAAGTTCCTAGCAGGGGTAACCCATAGCCGCCACCGCTATTCGAGGAAGGGGAGTAGCACGCCGTGCCATCTCATTTGTAATCAGGAGATCGCCTCGTGGAAGAGCACCGCCGTGCCATCTCGTCTCCGATCGAGGGCGAAGGGGTCTAGAGCCACTCCTGGAGAAGGTATCCGAAGGGAGGTGGATGCACCACCTATACGAGATGCTCGTTTGGCGTGGACGAGATTTGCAGGATCATCGAGGTGCATCAGCTCTAGGGGTGCACACGGATCGGGTAAAATCCGTAATCCGATCCAATCTGATGTTATTGGATTGGATTGGTTTGGTTTTATCATTTAATGGATCGGATTGGATTGAAAATTTTCAAATCCGTTAAAGTATGGATTGGATCGGATTATCATGGAAATCCAATCCGATCCAATCCGTTAATCTGTTAACATATACATACATACATACATATACCTACATGCATATATACACGTACGTGCATGTGCACCCATTCCAATAAGACCATAACCAATGTGATTCTTCTCTTTTTTTCATATCTATAGTGGATACATGTCCTCTTGTCATCACCCTTAAACTCTTAAATAATAAAATATAATTATACCTTGTAAAGTTATAATCCCAATTGACTATTCCCCTCTTAGTTTCCATCCTCTTTCATTTCACTCTTGACCTCAAATATTTCACTCCTAGTTTCATCTCCCTTGGATTTCATCAATATGTGACTGTAAATATCACATTTTTTTGTTTATGTAACTTATCTTTTTATCTTTGGATCATTATTTGGTAACTTGTATTATTCTTACTTGAATCATTAGATGGAAATCATTTGCAAAAAAAAACTAATGCAACATTTATAGAAGGAATCTTTAAATCCAATATAATCCTTTACTTTGAGTATATTGTCTTCAACTTTTTCATTACAGATCAACGAAGTTATTCAACTTTAATTTGATTGAGTGGTCTTCAAATATCCTTTTCTTTACATCCGATCTATATTACCAATTTTTGAGCCATAATTTAGATGTTGAGGGCTAATGTGCGATAAAACACAAACACAAGAGGGAAAACAATTGAGATGGAATACAAACATATAAAAAATCCGAACCAATCCGATCCAATCCGTAATCCGATGGATTGGATTGGTTTGGATTTAGATATTTGATGGATTGGATTGGATTGGAAAAAGTCAAAATCCGTTAAGATTGGATTGGACATGGATTAAGCTAAAATCCGATCCAATCCGATCCACGTGCACCCCTAATCAGCTCGATGGTGGACTTATTGGCCAAGAGCAATCCTATGAAATCATGGGAGTGAGCTCCATTTTTTTGTATTCCAAGAATATAAGGAGGCCCCACTTTGAGGGTTGTCGTTGTTGTTGTCGTTCTCCCAACAGTTTTTTTTTTTTGCTATGTAAATAAATCATGTATTCCAAAAAATGGGGCTATAACTGGTTACAGCAAAAAGGAGAGCTCACAAAAGCAGCCAAAAAGGTAGAATATGCAATGAAAGAAAACAAAAACTAAACTAAAGCGATCCCAAGAGGAACAAAATCTCAGCAATCGGACTAGAACTTGATAGCTGTGTACGTAGCATGTACATCCGAGATCAGGCGCTCAGGAGAGGAGCAGCCCGAATGCGCCCATCTACGATTGCGCTCCCGCCAAAGGTGCCAAACCACGATCGCAAGGATGGTGGCGAAGGTGGAGCGGTCAGTCCTCGAAAGCAAGTTGATAATCCAGTTAACCTGATCCAAAAGAACATTACCAGCAGGAGAGAGGAGGCCAAAGGAGTGGTAGGCTCCCATCCAAACTACAGTGGAGAATGTACAGCGGAGGAACAAATGGGTGGAGACAATTCCCGGGGACCTAGAAATAGGGTTGGACTGGAGTGAGAATCGGCGCTCGAGATGCAGACATCGATGCACCTGGGATTTCGGTGGATATCTTTCTTATTCCTCTTGTACCGCCTGTGCATAGAGGGGTTGTAAGATTACCTGGATGGTAAGGCATTGCTTGGAGATGCGACCCATGGTGGAGATGGTAACCTCCAAGCTCTCGTGAAAATGATCTAAAATGAGGCGCAATGGTAGCTAGGGTTTTACAACCCTACGACAGAGATGAATATAGGGTTTCGTAAAGAAACCCAGCAACAACGTTTCGTGAAGAAACCCAACAACAACTTGACATTAAAATACCCATATCTCCATAGAACTTGAGAAAAAAACCGAACCATATCTTCAAATATCAACGAGTCATAATTATAATATTTGATTCATAATAACATTAATAACAATCGATCTAGAAAAGAAAACCAAATCTCTCAAAATCGACTTGCTCTGATACCATGTTAAAATCTAAGAAGCGGAAGCGAATCGATAAATAGAGCACAAACATAAAAAATAAGCATAAAAAATAAGAAACATGAACAACGATATTTTACGTGGAACCCTACTCACTAAGGAACATGATGAAACCACACGAGAAGGCCTCTAAGTAGGTCTGTCAAGAAAGCTCGAACTCGATGAGTTCAACTCGAGCTCGGCTCGTTAAGGGCTCGTGAGCTGGACTCGAAACCTTAACAAGCCCGAGCTCGAGTTGGGTTTTATGGCTCGTTAGCTTATCGAGCCGAGTTCGAGTTGGGCATTGTTCAACTCGGAAGCTCGATTCGATAACTCGTTTTCTCTCTTAATAAAAAATTTAACATATATACACCAAAACTTCCACATTGAGTTTGATTAAACTAGAGGTTAACATTTTTCTTGCTCAAAAAGCTACACAAAAGAGTATAAAAAATCAAAATTACAAATGTCATTTGCATATTTAATGTATAAAATGGAACAATGACTCATTAAGAGGTTCATGAGCCTGCTCATTTTGAGGCTCATGAGCCAGCTCAGAAACTCACGACTCGACAAGAGGCTCGTGAGCTAGCTCATTTTGGGGCTCGTGAGCCAGCTCAGAAACTCGTGGCTCGATAAGAGTCTCATGAGTCAACTAAAACTCGACGAGTTCGAGTTCGAGTTGGTGATCCAGGGTTCGATCCTTATCGAGCCCGAGTTCGAGCTTAGGTTTCTTATCGAGTTCGAGTCCGAGTTGAGGCCAACTCGGTTCGTTGAACTCGATAGACACCCCTACCTCTAAGGGGCGGATCTTCTAATTAGAATTTCTCACTGAGTACAAGTGAGTGTGGGGTTCCTTTTATAGCCCCATAGACAGATCGGAGTCCCATAGCTAGTATATGTGGGACTAAACATTAGTGGTGGTAGCTGGATCCTGGAGAGATCTAATTATCACTATATTACATTCTCCAACATGACTAAAGATGAGTGGGTGCACACACTCTCCCTCAAGCTAGAGCTGAGAAAGCTGAAGGTTGCAACAAAAAGATAAAGTACACGAATCATCTCCACTCAATACATCATAAGAAGAACATATGTCCGCAGCTGGTAGAAGACTTCGCTCGGGGAAGGACTGTGACTTTTAGGTCATCGGAACTTATCTCTGCCATGCTTATAGAGTCGTTGCAATATCAGGACATCGAAATATATCTCTCTCGTTCTTGGAGAAGAATCACTATAGAAGAAGAAAGTCCATCGCGGAGTAGTAGTTGGGGATAGAGTCACACTGACAAAGAAGTTGATGCTCAGTGAAGACAGATGATAGCAGTAGCAGTCTGTAGTGTTGTTCTGTCAGTCATGAACATCTAGAAGTCTTGAAGAGTATGTTCAACTCTGACTCCCCCTTTCTCCCATACCTGATAGATAAGAGCATGGATGATCAAGTTAGAAAAAACAAAACATGCATTTTTTTGTGTTTTTTTACACAAATCTTTATCTTTTTTGAAGATATTTTTTATAGTTGTTTTCCATTTTTTTAGCTATTCTCCTTTTCTTTCCCTTTTTGGTAGTCGTCATTTTTTCATGGGCCCCTTCTTTATTTTTAACACAAGACCCATTGAGCCGAAAGCAAATAGATTCAACACCCTATTTACAGTTCCCATCGAGTACCCTTCCTTCAAATTGAATGCGCCCTGATGGGGCTTCTCGTGCACAGATGGCAGCATGCCTGGAGTTGTCGAAGGGGAGGTCACCATCAGCATGGAGATGCGCATGCTTGAGGGGTTGTCTGGAGTTGAGATGCACAAGGGAGAGCATTCTCCACCAAGAGACCCTGAAGATGGGCTAGAGATAGGAGGCACGAGGTCAGCTGCTACGAAGGTTGCCATCACATGCGGTGGAGGGTGGAACATAGACGATGACCGAACATATTCCTTATGTTTAGAACTGGAAGAGGCAGAGGGCAAAGAAGCAACCCTGGAAGGGCTTCAATGCCATCTGGGATGCGGTTGAGATGTTGCGTGGTGGCTGCAGCGCCACATGCGATGGGGCTCTGCTGGAAGAGCTGCAGATCACCTCCAAAAATTTTTTGTTGGATGCCTAATGCACGCATGATGAATGTGAATTTCGCCTCTTAATAATGAATAATTGTAGTATAGGAGATGAAATTCGATTAAGAAAAAACCACAATCTTTGAATGTCGTAGAGAATTTTTCTTGACAAGTCTACCAAGGTCGAACACATGGAATAGTGATTTCTAGTTGTGTGGTTTTAAATTAATTTAAATAATTAATTAAAATGCTAGGTTAATCTCTGTGTTAGAAAATAAATAGAAAATATGATGATGAAAATGAGATGCATAGCAAAAAAAGAGAGGGCTATTAAGCGTAGGATCTATGACTTTGATCTTTAATCCAAATAATATTAATCAATATCCTTGAAGTCACAGATCAAAAGATATCAAATCCAGAAATATTTATCAAATTAAATCTAGATGCAGACAAGAGTGCAAATATATCTATGATTTTATCGATGAATTATTAATCTCCAACTCCTCTCTAATATTATCCTCAATTAAATAGATTTTGATCACGTAAAATAAGAGGAACAAATACAAATCTCCTCAGATGGATCCCTACAAATATTGATTTATCAAAAATCATGTAATCAACTCAAAATCTTCAATAGAATCCATGCAAAATAGGTCGTCAATTTTCTCAATAGAATACGACACAATAATCAGCCTGCATTTGTCAACAGAGATCCTCAAATAATAAACCTCAATAAATAGTCTTAGAGTTGTCCACACATTATGTAAAAGGATAAACCACAGAATAAGCTTCAGAAAGACACATTATGCGCAAATTAGAGTTCGTACGAGAAAGTTACGCTAAAATAAAGATTTAGGGACTAAAATGTAATAAAAATAATTATTTCTCCTTCAAACGGGTCCCTGGGGGCTTATCTGTAATTTCGTAAAGTCAAGGGGGGGCTAATGTAATTTGCCCACTCACTAGAGACGTGACTGGGCATGAGGGACCTTTCTGCAATTATAAGGATGACCGAGGGGCTCTCTGCAATTTTTCTGCACCACACGTGCAGGGCGCTTGCGTAGTGAGGTCTGAAGCTGAGTCTTAGGCTCGGGAGCCCGAGCCAAGGTGGCAGGCGTAGGAGCTTCGGAGGGCCCGAGCCTCGAGGCTGGGGCCGTGGCTCGGGGGGAATGCATGGCGAGCAGAGGGTCGTAGGCATGGAAGGCCGTATCCCGATATATCAGCGATATATCATCGATATATCGGTATCGACATGGGACCGATATCGAAATCGATATATCGATATATCCGATTTTCGGCATTTTCTTCAGAAAGATTCTTAGATATCCCGATATATCGGCGATATACGCCGATATATCGATATCGACACGATATCTAAACGATATCGATATCGATATGGCCTTCCATGGTCGTAGGATCAAGGGCATGGAGCCCGATCCTATGGCTGGGGGTCAGAGAATGGCGAACAATGGAAATAGTTGAGGGGTGATGGCGATTGGTGGCGGCATGAGTGCTAGCTGAGCTCGGCCTCATGCGATACACGCCTGAGGCGGAGCTGCGGGCGGCTGGAGCGCACCCAGGGCGAAGTTGATGCGAGCGTAGGCGAAGGAGGTGGCAACTCCTTGGCGGTCGGTGTAGGTGGTTGTTGGCGGAGAGCGGGTGTGGGGGAAGCTCGGGAAGGAGTGATCTGGACTAGGTTATTCGCCAGAGGATGAGCGAGCTGGTGGCATGAGCGGAGCAGGGTGTAGGCAGTGGCGTGGGATGACATCAATGAATGCCAAGCAGGGTTAGAAAGAAAATGACGAAGAGAAAGGGAGCGGGGACCCTGCGATGATATCGAGTATCAGGAGTTAAGACTCCGACCTGAGCGAGGCTGAAGGTGAACGGAAGTCGTGGGAGTGAGGTGCTAAGGAGGAGTGTTGCAGTGGTGACGGATTGAAGGCAGCGTGCGATTGAGTGTAGCGGGGGAAGAAAAAGATTGAGGAGGAGAAGAAGTAAATACCTACGGAGTCATCGAAGGGTTGGAGGAGATGGGCTCAACTCCGATCAAAGCCTCAAAGTCCGACGACTAGGACCGATGCTCGGCTGCTTCGCTTGGTTACTGGAGCAGCAATAGAGAGGCGGTGGATCTCTGGATCACACCTGGACGAGGGGTCCTCGTTGTTGTCACCGGTGAAATGGTGGATGGGTTGCTTGGGAGGTCGACGGTGGAGTCTTATAGGAGAGGTGGGTGGCGACCGTTACTCGAGAGAGGCTGTAACTGGCGGAGGCTGATGAACGCAGATTTTTGCCTCTATAAGAATATGGAATTGTTGTAGTAGATGAGGCAGATTTCGATCATGCAAAGAACCACATTTTCGAATATGTGGAAATTATTTTACTTGGCAAGCATACCAAGGTCAAACACAGGGACACAAGCCTCTTCATCTATTTATTAATTTTTGTTGATTAATTAATGAGTGATTAATTCCAAAGGACCATGTCTTCATGCAGATGCAAAATTAAAATGTAGATACCACAATGCGAAGGCAAGTGATGCATGTAATTTTTATTTGATTTTTATATGCAATTAAGTGAGATGCATGAATGATACGCACTTAATTAATGTGATTAAAACAAGTATGCAAGACAAGATGTACAAATATGCCTTGAATTAGCAAATTGTTAAGCAATAGAATAGGGATCAGTTTCAGAGTCAAATTGTGCAACAATGATAAGTAATGGCATTTAACATAAAAAGTAAGAGACACTGAGTACATAAAAATGTAGTCTTTTTAATTCAGTGTCAAAACATGAAATTCTCTATGCCATTAAAAAGAGGATAAAAGTAGCAACACAATGAAACTGAAATCATGTGATTTGGAGTTAAAATGCTCAAGATATGATCAAAATAGTACATGGGCATAAATGCAATAAAACTGCGAGGAAAAATAAAAATAAATATTGCAAATTGGTCCCTGAAAAGGACCCATTTGCAATTACCAAAAAATCAAAGGGGACTCTCTGTAATTTTTCCTTTGGCGTGGAGAAGTCTTTTTGCAATTTCAAGAAGTCGGATGGATGTCTCTGTAAAATACCTCAGGCGCGCACGTAAGGCACACGCATGGGGACCTTCTTGTAATTCTGAAGACATCCGAGGGTATATCTACAAATAGCCCACCTGCACGCGCTGGGTGGATCCATCAAGGTCGTTGGAGTGCTCCTCCTCCGCCGGGGAGCAGTGACGTAAACGGGCCTCCGGCGAGCTCGCCAGAGCCCCTCCGTGCTCCTCCGTGGTCGTAGAGCCTCGACAGAACTCAATGATCTTCTGGCGGTGATGGCTGACGGGAGAGCAAGATCCCAGGGTAGTTGATGATGGAGGCCAACGTCGCCTCGCTGGAGAGGCTGCTTGAGATCGGAGGTGGTAATGGAACTCCGACCATTGAGGAAATTTGCTCCTGCAAACGTTAGGTATAGCTGAAGCGGTGTCGTGCGTGCGAAGTGAGTGAAATGGTGGTCCATGGAGTTGATTGGAGTGGAGGATCAATAGTCTTCTCCTCCGGCGAAGTAGAGGTGAAGGTGGCGAGGTAGACGAGGTCGTGGAGAAGGGAAAGGGGTGAATAGAGATAGTGGCGAGGGTGCTCGATGGTTGGTGGAGATGGTACGGTGGTCAGGTAATGGTGAGAGTGGGTGTAGGATGCGGAATAAATAGGAGAAAAAGCAAGGAGAAGAAGGAAGAGTAACTGGTTGGAGCAAGGCTTTTGGCAGAGGCAATGGTCTGGGCTGAGGGTCCATTAGAACCTCTGGGTTGTCGCACGACGAGGGCGACCAACCTCGGTGCTCGACGGTGCTTGGAGGCACCGCTACATGGCCGGAGGGCCATGGATCTCACCAGGGCAGGTCAGCCGTCCTCGCCTCTATGACCGACCTCCGCTGTCACCGGAGGGCGGAGGAAGCTGGGCTGAATTCCTTCGAGTGGTGGATCCTGGTGACGTTCAGTGACAGAGGTGGTTTTATAGGGAGGAGGTTGGATGTTACAGGAGGTGAGGCATGATTTTGAATGGCCTATTTTAAGGGAATGGAGTGATGGCTGGCGATGTTGAGGGACTCGCGAAGATGTAGGGTCTAACGGCTGCATGGGGGTGGCTTTGGATCGGTGAGAGGTGTCCGGAGATGGTGACAAAAATGGAAAGGGTGCAGGTGAATTTCTAGTCGTAACACCTAGAGGTAGGTGAGTTGGAGGTTGACGATTAGGCTTAGACCATTGGATCATGCGATCCAATGGCTCGGATGGAGGCACATGCGGACGCACCAGATCAGATCCTTAGGATCTGATCTGCCGGTGAAGGTTGAGGCGGGAGTAGGCGGTCGAGATGGAATCTGAAGGTCTATCCAACGTCTATTAGAGGCGAGGTGATATGGAGGTCACGAAGCCCTTGGATGGAGTGTTAATCATGCTGCCGCGAAGGAGGCGGAGGTGGAGGGTTTAGATCAGATCTGGTGATCTGATCGGAGGGTTGATGGAGCGGCGTTGGTGGATGGTGGAGATGAATTCTGGGAAGCTCATCAATGGTTACTCGAGGAGGGCTGACGTGGAGGTTACCTGACCTTCAGATGATGATCTATCCAATGGTCAAGATAGAAGTGGGCGCAGGCGGCTGGGATCAGATTAGGGGGGCTTGATCAAACGGTGGAGAGGAGAGGCGTGATGAGCGGTGGAGATGGAGGCGGGTTAGGAAGATCCGACGAACAGGAAAAGGGCCAGGTGGCGAGAGGAGGAGCAGGCCACGTGGGCGGCCCATAGGACACCACGTGGCCACTCCAGAAAATCCAGAAATAAAAAAAAAAGAAAAATCCAAAAGAAATAAAAGGAAGCAAAATTAGGACAAAGTCAAAACATGAAAGTTGTAGATCTCGATGAGATGTACAAGTTTGATGTTGGCCAAAAAGTCAAAAGAACTTATTTATACAAAAATGTATTTTTGCAAGTATTTTTAAGAGATAAAAACACTATTTTTAAGACTTTGAGATTTTTTGAATTTTTGATTTTTTAAAAAGATAAAACAAATATAGACAATATATAACCTAATTTTTAAGGGGTTTTAATAAAAAATATAAAATCAAAGAAAATGGTTAGTAATTATATACAACAATAAAAAGAATGTTAATTATTCATAGGTTGATTTATTCTTAAAGATGCAGAATTAGTGAAGATTTCTCAGGCAGTTCTTATTAATCGAGGATAAAAGTAAAGAATAACGATGATCCAGGAGGGATTCATCAGAGGCGTGGACGGCGGACGTTATGAGAGGAGGAGGAGGCCATTGCGCAACGGCTGGAGAGGAGGAGGAGATTGCATGTGACCTGTCTCGAGAGGGCAGAGTCACGTGCCTTGCACGTGACCTGGGGATAGAGAGGTGAGAGAGTGGGAAGGAGGTGCCACGTGGCATGCCCAGTGGCTGCCACATGGCACCCCAAAGAAAATTTCAAATTTAAAAGAGGAAGAAAAATAGAAAAGAAATAAAAGAAGATCTCGGATCGAAAAATTTCCTTCACGAAAGTTGTTCATCTTGACGAGATCTACATCTTTCATGAAAGAATCACAAGAAAAGGAGGTCATACGTACAAAGTGGTATTTTTGGCGGTCTCCATGTATATCGAAAACTGACTTTTTTGAGGTTTTGTAATTTTTTGATGGTTTTAAAAGAGGATAAAAATTATATTAAAAATATGATAAAATACAAAACCATTAAATAACATTAATCTATTTTTTATATTTTTAAAAAATAATAAAATAGGAAAATAAAATGGAAGTACGAAACAAGCAAATTTTATACAGACTCACAGAGGACACTCAGACACAGTCAGTTTCTTTGATTTCAGTCTTGAATTAGATTTACATTTTTATACCGCTCGATAAAACTTTCATCAAAGAACACAAATAAAGAAGAAATAAGATATAATAGGTTAATCATATACATAAAAACCCTGGTCAAAAATATCAAAAAGATAAAATGCGCAAAAGAGGCCCAAAACCCAACTTTTACATATGAGCTCCGAATGTTATGAACTTGGTCTTATTTTGAAGGTATTTGAAAATGAAGTATTTTAAAAGTGAGTAGATCAAAATAGGATACTCTATGAAGAAAATATGTGCATTTTGGTCTGTCAGATGTGAAATTAGGCTTTGGTTTATTTATCATTTATTTGAGTTGGCATTTTTTTATTTATTCTTTTTAGTAATATCTACACAATAGAGGCAGTTTCAAGTCAATTGGAGTTAGATTGAATTAAATAAAAATAGGGGAAGTTGGCAGCTTTTTTGGCCAATTTACACGGATTTTTGATGCAATTATGCATGATGAAATACGAATATTATTTACACATGTATGAATGCTAATGATGCTATATTAATTATTAAGTGCATATGGATTTTGGGGAACATAGCCTAATTGACCAATTTTAGCATGATGAGTATGAGATTCATCACACCCCTATACTTAATCCATGCTCGTCCTCGAGCATCAATGAATGAATGACTTAGTTGGATCAATCCCTGACTATGCATGTGGATTTTCAAGGCTATTCTGGGCTCAATAATACTTTTAATCAAAAGGAATCCAACTTCTCTATTTATCAGACTCTCTGTTTGTACATAAAATATAAGAATATGACTTTTAGTGTACTGCATTTATGAGAGTCGAGTCGAGATGTCACTCGTGGTTCCAATCCAAGAGGCTCTCCTCTAGACATAATCCTCAATACTAGGGAATAAGTCGGTTCTTGCATTCAGTTCATCATCTCATTAGTTTGTCAGACTTGAAAGTGTAGATGGACGGTCAGATGATGGAGGGTATATGATTGTGTATATTTTTCTCTCCCTCACATTGGAACAAGAGGCTTCTCGAGTGCCTTATTACTCAACACTTGTATATTTTTATTGTTGATCAATGTGTCGTTAAGAGAATTTGGAGTTGTCTGCACTTGTTTTTTCTGGGAGTACATCGGGGTATGTCTCTTTTGAGTATCTAAGATACCTTCAACACCCAGACTTGTATCACTATAAGTTGCATAGCTCTTTTTTGGTGCTAGCCCAACTCCTTGATCCTAATAGCATTTGGTCCAAGTGAACACTTTGAAATGGTTGGGAGTGCTCGCCTTTGGTGGAAGCTCTTTGTAATTTAACTTTGTAATGATTGAGCTTTTCTTTCACTATCGCTTTCTCTTTTTATTGCTAGCTCCACTGATTTTACCAAGAGTTGACGCACACTGATCACAATTATTTAGGTTTCATCACACACTGGCATATAGGTAAATATCAAAGATATCATGCAAACGTGTTCACATACTGGCTAGGGTTTTGCTGAAACTCAGATTTCTTGAAGCCGTCATTAACTTTATCCCATCCTCAAGTATCATTGAATCGGGTCTAAACTCAAATCTCTAGTCATAGTTCCTCAAGTGATAACTCCACTCATCTCATCAATCATGTAGTTGTGAAAGTGATGTGTTGATCATATTCTTTAGAAGGTAGATATGAAGAGTACAATATAGCGCTCAAATCTTTCAAACAAGGGAAGTGTGGATCATTAAGTTTCAAAACCCTAATGACTAAGGCTGACTAACTCAGTCTTTCAAGATTTCAGAAATCCAGTGTCTTCAAATCATTAAGCCTTGAGTGATAGTGACTTCGTCAGGAAAATACCAACCAAGGAATGCATGGATGCATGAGATGCTTAATGAAATGCAAGACCATGAGTACAGTTTTTTTTACAAAAGTTTTTTGATATTTTTGAAAAACATTTACTATTTAAAGAAAAAACTTAGTATAAAATATACATAATACATTCAACTTGTACCCATCCCCAATTTTTGATGAAAACAATTTAAAGTACGAGCTATGGATAAAGTGTGTAGAATATATACAAACACTCCCCCTATACTTAGCTTGTGCTATGCTCTCATGGCACAAAGTGAAATGTAGATATAGCTTGTACTAAGTATAGATGAGCGAAAAAGAAAAAGAAGACGACATGCCCTTATATACTTAGACTTTTGAGGGACTAAGCCTAGAAGAAAAGCATGAAATGAGGCAGTCGAGGATGAGAGGAAAAGAATATAAATGAGGTATACACAATGGTACCGGTCCCCCTATACTTAGGCTTAGGTCAGCCTAAAAATAGGAAGTAATCACAGGTGGGGGACCGAGGAGATAAACTGGGTGATGGATATACAGAAGAGTGATGGAATTTTTATGTAAGAGGTGGTTCATCCAGACTGCTTGAGTCTTTCATCTAATACAATGCACTGAGTAAAGGAAATCTGCTCTACTTGTACTAACTGCTCACTTGATTCGACAAAATATTTAAGCAGCTGACCGTTGACTATAAAAATTTACGTGTTGTCTGCGGTCTCTGAAATCTCAACACTTCTGTTATTGTGCACCTCTCTCACGATGAAGGGTTCCGTCCATTTGGATTTCAATTTGCCTCGGAAATTTTTCAATCGTGATTTAAACAACCGTACTTTCTGCCTTGGGACAAAGGTCTTTGTTCGAATGTTCTTGTTGTGCCATTTCTTCACTATGTCTTTGTAAATGGAGTTGTTTTCATATGTGTGATTTCGGATTTTGGATAGTTCATTCAATCCATATCTCTATTATTCTTTCCTTGGTGACATTTTCAATTGATCTTTTTGATTGTCCATTCTGATTTATGCTCAAGTTCTGCGGGCAAATGACACGATTTTCCATATTCCATTCAAAACGAGGAGGTGTCCAATGGGGTCTTGTAAGCCGTCCGGTAGGCCCATAGAACTTGGTCCAGGAGTTTGGACCAGTTCTTCCTGTTAGGCCAGACTAGCTTCTATAAAATTCCTTTGACCTCCTTGTTTGACACCTCGGACAAGCATTGGATTGTGGATGGTAAGGACTAGCGACACAGTGCTCGATGTCGTATTACTTAGTCAACTTCTTCACCTCCCGTTGACAAAGTGACTACCCCCATTCTATATCAATACCTTAGGGATCCCAAATCTCGAAATAATATGATCTTTCAAAAACTTGCATACAGTCTTGTTGTCTACTGCTCAAGTAGGGATAGCCTTCACCCACCTAAATAAATAGTCTACTGCGAGAAGAATATATTCAAATCCTTGACTGTTAACGAATGGGCCCATAACATCAATTCCCCATGCATCGAATACATCACAAATGATCACTGGTTGTATAGGCATGACACCTTTGGGACCAATAGTCCCTCCCATTCTCTAATAGATCGGGCACAACCTGACAAAGTTATAGGCATCCTTTAATAAGGTCGACCAGTAAAATCCACATTGTAATATCTTCTTAGTGGTCCTCTTCCCGAAGTGATGTCCTCCTACCTCCAAGGTATGGCAGAGATTAAGGACACTTTGGTATTCCTCCTTAAGAATACATCTCCTCCATATACAATCAGATCCTTCAAAGAAAAGGATTAGATCCTCCCAATGGCAGTGTCTGGCTTCCGACTTGAGTCGGTCGATTCTGATCTTGGGCCAACCATGGGGAATAAAGATAAGATAGCTAACCATGTTGGCATACCATGGGAGAGAGTTAATAGCAGAAATTGACTCGTCTGGTATGGTCTCACATATGGATTTAGAATCAGGGATTTTGTTTTGTTCGATCTGTGATAAATGATAAGCCACGGCATTCTTAACTCTAGGTTTATCTCTAATCTCCAAATGAAATTCCTGAAGCAAGAGTATCCATCTGAGGAGATGTGCTTTGGCATCTTTTTTCACCATTAAGTATCGAATGGCTGAGTGATCTGAGTATACTGTCGCCTTAGACCCTAAAAGTATAGATCGAAATTTCTCCAAGGCAAAGACTACTGCAAGCATTTCCTTTTCGGTCACAGTACAATTTTTTTGAGCTGGATAAAAACTTTGCTTGTGTAGTGAATATCATACGAGATTCCATCGTTTCTTTGTCCTGACACAATCCCAACTGCGAAGTCAGAAGCGTCTGTCATGATCTCGAAGGGAAGAGACCAATCAGGGGTTTGTAGGACGAGAGTCTCAATAATCCTCTTTATGAGAAGCTTGAAGCTTCAAGACACTTATGATCTACAAGGAACTCGATGTCTTTTCCTAAGAGGTCAGCCAGTTAGCGGTCGGGCAGTTTTTGAAAAATCATTAATAAATCTCCTATAAAATCCGATATGCCCTCAAAAGGACCGCACTTGTTTAACGTTGGTAGGTGTCTCGAGTTTCTTTATCACATCCACCTTGACAGGGTCAACCTCCATTCCCTTCTTGGAGATGGTGTGCCCCGACACGATGCCATCTTTTACCATTAAATGGCTTTTCTCCCAAGAGAGCACCAGATTCACTTCCCTACACTTCTTAAGGACTCGATCCAAGTGCACTAGACAATCATCAAATGAATCACCATGGATCGAGAAGTCATCCATGAAGACTTCCAGGAAATCTCCAACCATATTGAAGAATATGATTAGATCCTTAAGTGCATCACGAAAGCGTGAGCATCGTATCGAATACGACGAAGAACGCCTAGTCAGACTAGTTGTTCTATGCAGTGGGAATTAAAAATTTTTTCATGCGATGAAACCATATGATCCAAGAACCCTTCTCGAATCGTTTCGTCTAAACCACAAACAAGTAATAGGATTACCTCTTGAAATGTGGTTGCGATCGAGTCTCTAAATGAAGAGACCTCCTGTCTCAAGTTCGATCCGATGGAGGAGACGCTTGCGAGCGCGGGGATGAATCGCGTGCTTCTCGCAATCCATGTTGATGATCCAAGCAGTGGATCTCCTGATCTCGACACACGAGATCCGACGTCTTCTTCACGAGCGAGGTGCACCGAAGGAGACGGAGATCCACGAGCAAACGATTGGGCAGCATAACGATGAGGCTGCGGCGATAGAGAACTTCTCTAGGGCATCCATGGGGGATGGCTATGAGAGAAGAAGAGAGAGGGTTGACGTGTAGAGAGAAAAAAAGAGAGAGACTTATGTTCTCATTGTGTAAAGAAGAGCAAAGGGGTGCCTCTCCTTTTATAATTTTTTGGGATCCATGGATCTCAAATCCATGGACAACACAAATCCAATGGCTCACATTGATTTGTGTTTCTTTTAATGACTACGATTTGTGTTGGTAAAAAAACCAACAACAATTAATTTACTTTAGATTAAATCTATATTGATAAATCAATAGAGATCAATCCCAAATTAAATCAAGCAATCATGGAGATTATTGGAATGAAGATTGCCTACTTCCATAATATGGGATTTGGTGGCAATCTCATGTAATCTCATGATATCTCATGAGATTACATTAGTCCATGGAAATCTCCAAGATTTACAACAACACTTGTTGTAAATTATTCAACAAAAATAATTCGTAATTATTTTATGAATATTACAATCTTGTCATTTGAAAATTGTGAATCACATTCACAATCCAAAATAAAATGTGAATTACATTTTCAATTAATTGTCCAATGTGAATCCAATTCACATCAACATTTAATTAACAAATGTAAATTACAAATTGCTCTCTCTTATATATTATAAATCATATTTATAATATATATGATTAATATGGATATAGTTATACACATTATTCATATACATGATAATTAAATCACATTTAATCATCTTGGATCTCTATTCTCATCTGCCCAGATAATGTGAATCACATTCATATTATTTATATCATTGATAATTAAATCATATTTAATTATCTAAGATAACTCTCTTTATAATATGAATTAAATTCTATTATTCATGATAATTAAATCACATTTAATTATCCATTTTCTCAATGCTCAGATACATATATCAACAATGAAATTATCCTGAACTCTTTCAAGGATAATGCGCTTTCTCCGCGGATACTTGGAGATAAGGATAGGGTGATTGTATTGTCCCACGTATAGTGGCTTGGATATTGAGATCACATCTCAAATCCAGATCTCGGGCCTCCCATAGATGCTTGATTAAATCAAGACCGCAAATCCAATCTTCTCATTGCATCTGAATCACATTCAGATCAATGTTCAACATTTGGACTAAGATCAGATTACTTCTCTATTGAGAGGAGTCACTAAAATCCAGACCCATTTCATCACTCCCTACGAATGGAAGCGTCATGGTTATACAATCGTTTATGATCACATCACCCTCAGGTATTTCTAATACATGTACATAATGCATACTAGAAGACTCAGAATAAACCCGAAGTATAAGATCAATTTTACACTGTCTACTTCAGAGGTTTTATCATTAAGTTTCTCATTCGATCATTGGGAGTCGGTATCGATCATATGCTTTCCAAAAGCATATATCATATCTAGGTGTTGATCATATACTTTCCAAAAGCTTATATCAAACCTACAAATTCAGTCAACTTCCAAAGCGAGACGACCGTGCACGGAACTTGGTTTTCCTCAATATCTCATGAGTGAGCTCATGTCTTCCGGTTCAGTAATGAACCTGTATGATCCCTTTGAGAGATCGTATTACTCATATGCCCTTATATGCACACCAACGCGCTGGTGTATAGACCTTGATTAGGTCACCAACCTATTGGTCTGCCAAATGTACATACTCAGACATATAGTAACACATCTGTCTCCGGTCAGAGGATGCGTGCCTATATCATGATAGTATACGGCATAGGACTTTGGTTATCTCGATCTCATTAAGTCAACTCTTTGACCTAACTTATCTAACACCTTCGAATCTCTATTCTTATGCAGAGGACCTGCATCAAGAGGTCAGTTAGATATCAACCTAAATGAGAAAGGATTGACATCTCCTACTCAGGCTGGAGATCATCTCTTAACAATCATTTGATGGTGCTTCATGAGTCCTCAATCTAACTCTTTAGATATTCATCCAAGCACCAGCCTCTATGATTCAATAATTGAATCCACAACTGTATGATCATCAAGATGGCCATGGTACATAACCCTAATTGTACTAAGAGACCTATTATGTAAATTATTTATTCTTCATTTCAGATCAGGGAATGATATTGGTAATAACATTTATTGCATAATGGCTCGTCGTGGGCTCGCATGTCCAACAATCTCCCACTAGCCCAAAGAGCCATTAATGGGCTAATCATTTAAACCCACACTCATGTAACAATTATATGCTATTTAGAAAATAGCTACGTAAGCTGATCAGTCACTCTGTGCCCAAGAGACTACGCCAAGTCCTTTTACGACACTTGCATATCCCCTAGTAACAGTGCTCGCATCCAATGCGAATGTTGTATCTTATGCAATCAATACTCAATTTTGTTATAGACAACCGTTTAATACTCTCACTGCATGGCAGATATCTGGCTTTTGTACACATCTAGCATACACTCGAATTCTCGAACTGATGCACAAGGGCAAGCAGTTTTAGTATTCACATCCTCAACTCTTTGAGGTGTTATTCCTTTAGATAGGTCAGTACCATATCTTAAGGGAAAGAATCCTTTCTTAGAATTTTCCATGGAAATGTCCAAGGTATACCACTAATGTGATGGTCCCAATACCCTCTTATCTTTGCTTCTGAACAACTTCAGAACTAAGATCTAAGAGGTATCCTTGAGATCATGTCTCGAGGTATGGAACAACCAGATTATAAAATACTTATTATTATCATCCTTAGATCATTCCAAATGATTAGGATATCTACATTTAGCACGATGAACACAATGACACTCCCACTAAGCTTCATATGGTTTATCAAGATTTTATCTGAAACCACAACATTTATGATTTCATCAAATCCAATATTCTAACTATAAGAAGCTTATTTGAGTGTAGCTATGGTTAGCAATATTCTGATAGGTTAAAGCAAGGTCACTAGAGAGCAAGTCTCATCGCAAGCGATGTCTTCTCTTTGGTGTGCAGCTCATGGCCACACTGTGCTTTGAAGGTCTCTACCTTTTCATCAGGTTTCTTCTTTCTCTTGAAGATCCATTTAAACCTTAATGGGTCTTACCCATATAAGTAGATCCTCGAGGGTCTATATACAACACTTGTATATGAAGTCTACTTTAGACTTTATTGCTAACATCCATCTTTCCATGTCATGATCTTTAGAAGCTTCATCATATGAAGTTAGATCATTGTCAGATTCAACTGACACATGGAATCCATCTCCAAACTTATTTGAAGAGGTATTGGTGTTTCATCTTTAATTGTCCTTTTAGTTTCCGATTCCAGGAGCCTCGTTATCATCTCAAGATTAAATGAGTTCCTTTACTTCATTTTCATCTTGATTCTCAAGAGAGTCATCCTATAAGAATCCTATTCTCAAAGATGAGATCTTTTAAGAATCTCAAGGTCATAAAGTAGGTATCCAATACCATCCTTTATTTTCCTAATGAAGTAGCACTCTCCAGTGTCAGATTCCAAATTACTTGCATGGAACCTTACTAAGGATATATATTGTAGTCTCTACTACATATATACTTTGGAAACTAATAGATAATTATGCTAATATTCATCATTGATCATATCATGTCACACATGATCCAATTGTATCTCCCTACAACTCTTATTGAGTTTAGGTTTATTAGGAGGATTGAGATAGAAATGACATTCATATCTCTATAAGGCATTCCATGAATTCATCTAATAAGTACAAGCTACCTAGGTTAGATCAAATTCATTTCATCTTCCTTCAGACTTTGGTTTGAAACCAAAATTGTGAAATCTTTGAACATTTCAAAGCTTTCTAAGGTAAAGGAAAGAAATCTCATATCTCAAATAATTATCAATAGATATCACATATCCATAATGTTCATTCTAATATAGATGATTCACATACATCAATATGTATGAGATTTTGAATACCTTGACATCTTACACCATTCCCAAGGAAGGGTGTATTGGACATTTCTACTTTTGAATGTAGTATTCACAAGTATGTAAGATTTGAACTTTTAGACAATCTAAAGTTTCATCTCTTATCGGTCTTTTGATCACATCAACGGAAAAATGTCCAAAATATGATGCTAGGTCATTATCGAATGATCTTCATCCTCCTATTGATCTTTAATGGTTTAATTTTCATTATTAGAAATCTTAATGAACCATTCATTAATTTTCTAATTTAGTAGAGTCCACAAGATTTTAGATTACTATCTGAAATATCTCCATCATAACCCTTTATGATAGGTCTATTACAGAATTCATGTTTATTTCCAACATTTAAAAAATAAACAATGAGTGCATTCTAGGTCATAGAGACATTCTCTAAGATTAAGGTCTCTCCTACTGAAATTATGAAGTCTATCAATCCAATAGAGATTGTTGCAACAATTGCATCAATATCCATGTGGTGACTATTGAACCTTTAACATCAAATTTCTAATCTTCTAACATATATGCAACCAATTGCAAGTGTTATTTAGAAGATTGAGATACAATTGTTATACTTTATCTTATCAAATAAGTAAGTCAATTTCAATGATTATATGTAGATTACTCTGATGTACTATCTGGTTCCTTCTCTAAGGATTCTAGATAGATTTGATAGTCATACTATCAACACATCAGCTTATTGCAGTATTGGCATTTATCTAACTCTTTGGATTTCACATGGAAGTCACAGAAGTACAGTCAAATCTTTGACTTTCATTCTCACATGGGTCAGACCCATGCTTCCACTGTGCTCCCTTCATCTATAAACAACCATTGCTTAAGATAATGGTCTCTTATGTTAAATTCAAAATATTTCAATATAAGAGCATCTCAACATTTATACATGCTTCATTCAATTCATACAATATAAATAATATGAAGCATTATGAATGATCAGAGTATAGACAGTAGAATGATGACACTCATCGTATCTACATCCATCTAAACTCTTAAAACATTGGTTCAGGCAGGTACTCAAACAATTTGAATACATCATCTCTTATAGAGCCACCATTCTGCATGATGTAGAGAACCATGTTATTCATGATTAAATACCGAGAGCACATATGTATGCCAGAACATCTTCTTAGAATTTTATAAGGATTATTTGACAATTACGATCATCATCGACATGTCACTTCCAAAGTACATTCGATGAGAGATCAAGACTATAGTTACATACAAACCCTAGGGTAGTAGTCCTATTGTCTATTTAATTGTAACTCCTCATTATTATGAGGAAACTTGCACATTGCAACCACATACAATATGTGTCCAACTGCAAGTACAATATCTAGATCATGGATCCAATCTATGATATTTTACTGGTTATTATTGAGTATAATATTGAGTGAGTTTAATGAAGGATTATCTGAAATAAGAAATTTGCATAAATATATATAAATATATATACACATTTTACTTTGATTTAGGAATTTTTATATCAAAGTTATCTTGCCTTTTCAACACTGAAAGTTCATCCCCTTAATCATTTTCAATGTAAGAGATATACTTACCATTATATATCAAGCAAGATCTGGGATCTCCTTCCTTATCTTTGTTACATCCCAATAATATGAGAATCTGCAACTCCGATAAAAAGAAGCGGGAACACATTCCGCCTTGCAAGTCCAACTTGCATTCCTAATTTGGTCTTTAACACCCGGCCCCACCACCCCTAAGGTGATGTTGACCCGTCATTAATTGAACCAACCGTCAACAGGAATAGTACTCGCTATGCGCAATCCAATATCGCCCCAATAATATGAGGATCCGATATTGGGGTCACTACGCATACAGCCTTACTCTTTCAAGAAGCAAAGAGCCCGATCCAGATGCGCTTGCATATAGGAGTTGTTACTTCGTACATGCATCTCCTTTATGCAATCCTTGGCGATGGAAACCCTTCGCCTTGATGGGAGACCATGGATGTCACTTATGTGGTTCTCCATATCATATTCAAATTTTAATTAATTATCATGAATCATATTCACATAATTAATTCTTTCAAGAGAAATAATACTTCTATTTATAATAGAGTGTCTTAATTTTAATTGGATTCCAATTAATCTAATCATATTAAATTAATGATCCAATTAGTATCCAACAAATATTTTAATTGTTACTTGAATTATGGTATTATCTCAAATACGTATTATTTTGAATTTTAATAATTAGAAATACATCATGATTTCTTAAGCATTATACCAACCCTACCCGCTGTCATGGCCAGTACTGACAAAAGTGGGACGGACCGCAACCGGTGCGACCCGCTACCCCAATGCTTTCCGACTAGACACCATATCCGCCTCGGGAAAGGATAATGCAAAATAGATCACTTTGTACTTGAGATGATCATCGGTTTTTCAATCGAAGTTATACCATATAATAATAATCGAAACAATTTTGATTAACATTATAATTAGATTTGCTAAATAAATCCCAAATCCTATTCAAGCAACATGTTTGTTGGAAAGTGAATTGTGTAACCAATTGTGATCTAGATCATATCTAATCAATTATTGGTTAAGGCAATATCATTTAAGGAAATAATCATCAATAAATATTTCTCAAATATTTTCCGTAATTATTTCATGAAATTAACAATTAATTTCACTAACTGACAATCACATGGTTCTTCGTTATGAATGTAATTTCAGCAGTGACCCCTACTTACTAAAATTAGCATATCTCAATCAATTCAAATCCAAATTAGACAAAATCAGTTTCCAAAGTTTTCTAATTTGATGTATGACATAACTTAAGTGATATTTTACGCATTTCTAGGCGGATCGAAACAGTAATCAACTAATTAATCACGTTAAGATTCACAGTTCCCGCAACAGTGAATACATGTTCATTAAAACAACCATATATCGAGCAAACGGAATCCAAATTACGTAAACTTAGATCCTATGGTTTCCTTATTTAATGGGAAACAAAATTCAATTATTATTTTCGTGTTCAAATAATTTAAACAGGGTCGAAAATAATCACAAAACAGAGATGCGAAAATGAAATGCGATAAAACTTTCGCAACCCTAACGAACCCAAGTCGTCCTAGGTTTACGGATCATATCCGAAACCTCCGACCTAAGGCTCTGATACCACTTGAAGGATATGGTTAGATCCTTAAGTGCATCACGGAAGCGTGAGCATCATATCGAATACGAAAAAGAACGATTAGTCAGACTAGTTGTTCTATGCAGCGGAAATTAATTTTTTTCTCATGCAACGAAATCACATG
This sequence comes from Ottelia alismoides, assembly GCA_037367405.1. Taxonomy (NCBI): domain Eukaryota; kingdom Viridiplantae; phylum Streptophyta; class Magnoliopsida; order Alismatales; family Hydrocharitaceae; genus Ottelia; species Ottelia alismoides. The sequence goes on along the minus strand of JAZKJV010010769.1, from coordinate 83,827 downwards.
ATCCAAGAACACTTCTCGAATCATTTCATCTAAACCACAAATAAGTAATAGGATTATCTGTTGAAGCGTGGTTGCGATCGAGTCTCTAAACGAAGAGACCTCATGTCTCAAGTCCGATCCGACGGAGGAGACGCTTGCGAGCGCAGGGATGAATCGTGTGCTTCTCGCAATCCATGTTGATGATTCAAGCGGCGGATCTCCTGATCTCGACACACGAGATCTGACGTCTTCTTCATGAGTGAGGCGCACCGAAGGAGATGGAGATCCACGAGCAAATGATCGGGCAGCATAACGACGATGCTGCGGCGATAGAGAACTTCTCTAGGGCATCCATGGTGGACGGCCATGAGAGAAGAAGAGAGAGGGATGACGTGTAGAGACAAAGAGAGAGAGAGAGACTTATGTTCTTAATGTGTAAAGAAGAGCAAAGGGGTGCCTCTCCTTTTTTAATATTTTGAGATCCAAGGATCTCAATCCATGGACAACACAAATCCAATGGCTCACATTGATTTGTGTTTCTTTTAATGGCTAAGATTTGTGTTGGTAAAAAACCCAACAATAATTAATTTAATTTAGATTAAATCTATATTGATAAATCAATATAAATCAATCCCAAATTAAATCAAGCAATCATGGAGGTTATTGGAATGAAGATTGCCTCCTTCCATAATATGGGATTTGGTGGCAATCTCATGTAATCTCATGATATCTCATGAGATTACATTATTCCATGAAAATCTTCAAGATTTACAACAACACTTGTTGTAAATTATTCAACAAAAATAATTCATAATTATTTTTTTAATATTGCAATCTTGCCATTGGAAAATTGCGAATCACATTCACAATCCAAAATAAAATGTGAATTACATTTTCAATTAATTGTCCAATGTGAATCCAAGTCATATCAACATATAATTAACAAATGTAAATTACAAATTATTATCTCTTATATATTATAAATCACATTTATAATATATATGATTAATATGGATAGTACTATCCACATTATTCATATACATGATAATTAAATCACATTTAATCATCTTGGATCTCTATTCTCATGTGCCCAGATAATGTGAATCACATTCACATTATTAATATCTTTGATAATTAAATCACATTTAATTATCTAAGATATCTCTCTTTATAATATGAATCAAATTCATATTATTCATGATAATTAAATCACATTTAATTATCCATTTTCTCAATGCTCGGATACATATATCAACAATGAAATTATCCTGAACTCTTTCAAGGATAATGCGCATTCTCTGCGGATACTTGGAGATAAGGACAAGGCGATTGTATTGTTCCACTTATAGTGACTTGGATATTGAGATCACATCAAATCCAGATCTCGGGCCTCTCATAGATGCTTGATTAAATTAAGACCGCAAATCTAATCTTCTCATTGCATCTGAATCACATTCAGATCAATGTCCAACATTTGGACTGAGAACAGATTACTTCTCTACTGAGAGGAGTCATTAAAATCCAGACCCGTTTCATCACTCCCTAGGAATGGAAGCGTCATGGTTATACAACCGTTTATGATCACATAACCCTCAGGTATTCCCAATACCTGTACATCCTGCATACTGGAAGACTCAGAATAAACCCAAAGTATAAGATCAATTTTACACTGTCTACTTCAAAGGTTTTATCATTAAGTTTCTCAATCGATCATTGGGAGTCAATATCGATCATATGCTTTCCAAAAGCATATATCATACCCATGTGTTGATCATATACTTTCCAAAAGCATATATCAAACCTACAAATTCAGTCAAGCTTCCAAAGCGAGACGACCGTGTATGAAATTTGGTTTTCCCCAATATCTCATGAGTGAGCTCATGTCTTCCATGTTTAGTAATGAACCTGTATGATCCCTTTGAGAGATCGTATTACTTATATGCCCTTATATACACACCAGCGCGCCGGTGTATAGACCTTGATTAGGTCATCAACCTATTGGTCTGCCAAATGTACATACTCAGACATATAGTAACACATCTGTCTCTGGTTAGAGGATGCGTGCCTATATCATGACAGCATACGACATAGGACTTTGGTTATCTCGATCTCGTTAAGTCAACTCTTTGACCTAACTTATCTAACACCACCGAATCTATATTCCTATGCAGAGGACCTGTATCAAGAGGTCAGTTAGATATCATCCTAAATGAGAAAGGATTGCCATCTTCTACTCAGGCTTGAGATCATCTCTTAACAATCATTTGACGGTGCTTGATGAGTCCTCAATCTAACTTTTTAGATATTCATCCAAGCACCAGCCCCTATGATTCAATAATTGAATCAACAGATGTATGATCATCAAGATGGCCATGGTACATAACCCTAATTGTACTAAGGGACCTATTATGCAAATTATTTATTCTTCATTTCAGATCAGGGAATGATATTCGCAATAACATTTATTGCATAATGGCTCGTCATGGGCTCGCATGTCCAACAATCATGTACCGTTGAAAGGTTCTGGGGGCATTGCAAAGCCTGAAAGGCATGCGCTTGAATGCACAAGTGCTGAAAGCACTTGTAAAAGTAGTCTTTTCCTAGTCCTCTAGAGCGATGGCTACCATATTATAGCCCGAGTACCCGTATAAGAAACAGAACTATTCTCTTCTTACGAATCTCTCCAAAATTTGATGAATAAAGGGCAGTGGGAAGTGATCCTTCTTCGTTGTGGCATTCAGGCATCTGTAATCTACATAGACACACCACGACGTGGGTACCCTTATCATGATCTCCTCTCCCTCCTCATTGGTAATAATATGAAGTACCGAATTTTTTGGATCGATGTGCAAAGGCGACACCCACTTGGAGTCTGAGATGGGATAAATGAAACCAACCTTACACCATTTTTCGATCTCAATCTTAACCACTTACCGTAAATTTGGATTCAACCTACGTTGGCATTCATGGGAGGTTTTAGCATTATCCTCAAGGTAAATATGATGTGAACAAAGGGCTGGGTTAATCCCTTGAAGATCCGACAATCTCCATCCTATAGCCTTGCAATTTTTCTCTAAAACTTTAAGCAGGCAGATCTCCCGCTCTTCGGTCATATGTGAACTGATGATGACCGGAAACTGTCCCTCATTTCCTACAAGGAAGGCATACTTAAGAGTAAGGGTCAATGGTTTGAACTCGGGTAAGTCTGTATCAGTGACAAAATCTGGCTCTATCATTGTCGATTCTGGTTGTGATGTGGATGGTTTCCGTGTAACATTATCGGCCACCAACTTAATTATTTCGAGGATCAGATTGCTAAAGATACAACGTGGTTTGGAAAATGCCACGTCTGATCCGTTTACCTCACTCCGGGATTGTCCAGAAAGAGAATAGACTGACAGGTCAAGAGGGACCTCTGAGTCTCCGGGAGTGTAAGTAGATGCATGTATGAGCTGGCAGATTAATTCATCAACAATGTCCTCTCCAGATGAGAGTGATTATATCATTGGGGTCGGGTTCTTTCTCCATAGCTCAACTGTAGCTTATGTTTTTATGCTTCAGGTTCTAAATTTTCGGATTCTATGCTAGATTCAGTGTAAGGTCATCGAAACCTAGTTTGTTCATTTTAAGTTTTAAAATAGAGCTCTTGTGGTCCTAAGGAAGGGCCACCCTAATATCATTTGATAATATTTCCAATTTCTAGGGACATCCATGTCAAGTACTGTGAAATCTACTAGTTAATTTTGTCCCTCTATGTTGATAACAAAATTTCTAATCTCTCCCTTAGGTCTCTTAGTTGATGAATCTGCAAACTGAAGTACGGCTCTAGACTTCTTAAGAGGACCTAGACTTAGATGCTCAAATAGAGTTGTGGGCATGAGATTGATGGAGGAGCCATTGTCTAACAGTGTTCGGGCAAATTTGTTCTCGTTGATCTGACTAGTGATAAAGTGAGCACTCGTGTCTCTTTTCTTCCTTGGTAGCTCATTTTTGATCAGGTGAGATGTAACAATAGAGAGTATGTGCTTCTTTGTTCAACTAGGGTTCTTTTTGCTGGCCCTTGTCGGTGTGCATCTCACCTTAAGGTATTTTCCAAAAGCCGGGTCTCTTTCTATCATCTCATCTAGGGACAGAGTGACCTTGATGTTTTCTCTGTAGATATGTGCCATCTCTTTATCATTATTTTGGTTTTTTATGCTTTTCTTCTTTCCAGCCATAAGAGTATGGGGGAAAGGAATTGACTCATGATGATAAAAAACATAACTTTTATTAATTGAAAGACTAAAATTATTTACAAGACTCAGACTGACGGAAACAAAAATAGGGAAATAGGTGGACAGTTGGTGCAGTGTTCGACATGTGGTGTGGGTGGGACTTCTTCTTTCTCCTCATCATGCCTCTCTTCCTCTTCTTCCCCAGGATTGTGTGAATTAGTAGACACCGGGGCTATGTCATCGTGTTCTTTCGCCCGATTAGGCATGGTTACAGTCTTTCCACTCCTAAAAGAAATATGATAAGTGTCATCACGCAAAAAGATCTCGTATTCAGGTAAAGAATATTCAGAGACTAATACATGATTCTGTCTGAGGCAATTTGGATTAGCCAGAACTTGAGCTGGAATCACGATTTGGGGTACAGTCACCTCGTCTCTCCATCGAGAGAGTCGATTGATGTCGACTCTCATATCATGAAGTTTGTCCAGCACTCACTGGAGTTCAGAAGAGATCGAAGAAGAGGAAGACCCCTGACCTTGCTTGGCCTGAGTCTGTTGATACTGTCTGAATTGGCCTTGCTGGCCCTGGCGTTGATACTACTGCTGTTGAGGCTGCAGGTTTTGATAACACTGACGGTACTGTTGACGCTGCTGTTGCTATTATTGTTGAGGCTGGTAGATGGGCCGAGGGTGGCTGGTTGTTGTGGGGTAGGTAGACGGTGGAGTCTTATAGGAGAGGTGGGCGGCGGCCATTACTCGAGAGAGGTTGTAACGGGCGGAGGCGTGGGCGGCGGATGTTACAAGAGGAGGAGGAGGAGGCTGTCACGCAACAACTGGAGAGGAGGAGGAAGGGTCACGTGCCTTGCACGTGACCCAGCGAGAGAGAGGTGAAACAGTGGGAAAGGCGTGCTACGTGGCATGTCCAGGGGCTGTCATGTGTCACCCCAAAAAAATTTCAAATTTAAAATAAGAAGAAAAACAGAAAATAAATAAAAGGAGGCTTCGGATCGAAAAATTTCCTTCATGAAAGTTGTTCATCTCAACGAGATCTACAACTTTCATGAAGGAATCGGGAAAAAGGGGTCATCTGTAGAAAGTGATATTTTTGGTGGTCTCCATGTATATTGAAACCGACCTTTTGAGGTTTTGTAATTTTTTGGTGGTTTTAAAAGAGGATAAAAATTGTAGAAAAAATACGATAAAATACAAGACAATTAATTACACATTAATCTATTTTTTAGATTTTAATAAGTAATAAAATAGGAAAAATAAAATGGAAGTACGAAACAAACAAATTTTGTACAGACTCACAGAGGATACTCGGACACAGTCAGTTTCTTTGATTTACTCTTAATTTAGATTTGAATTTTTATGCCAAGAATACAAATAAAGAAGAAATAATATACAATAAGTCAATTATGTGCATAAAACTCAAGTCAAAAATAGCAAAAAGATAAAATGCGTAGAAGAGGTCCAAAATCCAATGAGCTCTGAATTTTACGAAATTGATCTTGTTTTGAAGGTATTCGAAAATGGAGTACTTTAAAAGTGAATAGACCAAAATCAGACATTGTATGAAGAAGATATACACATATTAGTCCGTCAGATGTGAAATTAGGCTTTGGATTTATTTGTCACTTATTTGAGTTAGCATTTTTTGTATTTTTTATTTATTCTTGTTAGTAATATCTACACAATGGAGTAGTTTCAGGTCAATTGGAGTTAGGATGAATTAATTAAAAACAAGGGAAGTTAGCAGCTTTTTAGGCCAATTTACACTTGGATTTTTGATGCAATTATGTATGATGAAATGTAAATATTGTTTACACATGTATGAATGCTAAAGATTCTATATTAATTATTAAATGCATATGGATTTTGAGGAATGTAGCCTAATTTACCAATTTTAACATGATGAGTCTAAGATTCATCAGCGCATAAGGAGGAGGCTTTATTCATGAGAGGGGATTAAACCGGCCCTCTAGCATGGTCGACCATATCACGATATATCAGTGATATATCACCTATATATCGATTTCAATGGAGAGTCCGCATCGATATAAGCCCAGATATCTCATTTACCAGATATCGCCGATATCTGCCCGATATATCGACAATATATTGCATGTCAGCGATATATCACCGACATAAGGAATCATCCATGTTGGAATTCCACCAAAATGCCTCCATATCACCATATCAGTATTGCCCATTTCGCCCTCAACCTTCTTCCAAACCCATCTCAAAGCTTTTCCTTCCTTCCTTCCTTGATGTAACCTTTATATCTACTCTAATATTTTTGTAGAAATTATGAAATTTGTTACAGGTTTTATTCATAGTTGTTAGGTAATGCATATTCTTTTTTTGTGAGATTTGAAGTATTTAGTTAGTTATTTAAGGAACTAATTTGGTATTTTCGATTTATGCTGTGAAATTAAGTTAAGTTATGGAAGAATAAAGTCGGATATCATATTCTAGACATAGAAAAAAAGATTCTATGGTGATTTATTTTAACTAAAAATGGTAATTAATTAATTCCATTAATTAAAATTTAGACCTATAATTTAGTGAGATATTTGGGGTACTAGGAGGTGAGGCAGGTTTAGTTATGCTGTGAAATTAAGTTAAGTTATGCAAGAATAAAGTCAGATCCCATGTTCTAGACATAGATAACAAATTCTATGGTGATTTATGTTAACTAAAAATTAGTAATTAATTAATTACGTATATTAAAAATTAGATCTATAACTTAGTGAGATATTTGGGTACTAACTTGGGGGGCTTTTTAGTTATGTTGTCAAATTAAGTTAAGTTATGAAAGAATAAAGTCAGATCTCATGTTCTAGACATGGAAAATAAGATTCTATAGTGATTTATGTTAAATAAAAGCAGTAATTAGTTAATTCTATGAATTAAAAATTAGATCTATAATTCTATGGTGATTTATGTCATGAAATTGGTCATCTCAACTCTAGGCTGATGGTGTTTTTTCAATTTTTCTTAGAAATCGAAACATCTGAACATGGATAATATGTTGATAGTATGTTACACATTAAATATTTAAAACTTTATACATATTAAGTATGTGTTGGAAGAAAAATAAGAGATATTTATTTCTGAGAACCCTAGGCTCTCTTATATAGAGGAGAGACCTATAGGTAAATTACATAAGGAGGAAAAACTGAAATACATATAAGCAAACGATATTTATATAATATAGAAATACACAAATATCTCGACACTCCCCCTTAAGATGGAACATAGATATCAATCATGCTCAGCTTGGACGAACACTTCTGGAATGGTCCTCTGAGTAATGGCTTGGTAAGGATATCTGTTATTTGTCCCCAGAACTAACATGAGAAGTGGAAATCAAACCCTTCTGAATCATATCTCTGGTATAGTGACAATCTACCTCGATATGTTTTGTTCTCTCATGGAACGCAGGATTGTTTGCAATAAATAGAGCAACCTGGTTATCACAATGTAACTCCATGGGTAGAGGAACCTCTATATGCAAGTCAACTAATACTGCTCAAACCCACATCATTTCTGTACTAGCTTGCACCATAGACCTATATTCGGATTCGTCACTTGATCTTGCTACAACTGTTTGTTTCTTGCTTTTCCAAGAAACAAGGGAACTGCCAACAAACACTGCAAAATCCGAAGTCGATTTTCTATTCCTAGGACAACCTGCATAGTTTGCGTCAGCGTATGCGTATACAGAGAGAGTTTCTCCTTTCTTGAAGAGTAATCCTGCACATGGAGACGACTTTAGATATCTCAATATCATGTATACAACATCCATATGTACTTGTCGAGGTTGCTTGATGACCGAGGATTTCCATGGTCCGGCTAAAGGTAAAAATACGGGTCATTGCGACCCGAACCTCGAAGCTCGGTCAACAAGAAAAGAAGACCACTGAATAAAAGAAAATCAAACACAAAGCTCAAATAGCGGTCTCGCTATTTTATTTAACCTGGTATAGCGACCAGGGTCGAACTCAAGGAGCACGGATTGGCTCGAGGCCTACGAAGTAGTCTAAAATCAAAAATAAAATAAAACAAATATTTTTGGTGGATTTTATGGATTTTTAATTTTTTTGTTATTTTTAATTATAAAAAAATGTAAAAGAAAAGGAAAAAGGCATAATCAAAGAATTATTCAACACATCAAAACAAGTCAGAAAATTCAAATAAAAATATTTTTGGGTTTTATGAATTTTCAAGTATTTTTGACAATTTTCTCATATTTTTATAATTTTTAATGAATTTTCTAAAAATAAAAGAAGGCTAAAAATAAAAGCTACTGTGCAGCCAGATTTGAAAGGCTATTTAAAAATATAAAAATAGACTTTAAAAATTTAGCAATAATTTTATGAAAAACTATAAGGGATTTTTACCCGACAGACCCTAGAAACTATGCCAATTGCTTCCACGACCGTTGAAACAACCTAATTCCCCCCTCAACCCCATAAATTGGCTAACTCTTACCCCATGAACCCTTCGGGTAATCTGTTTGAAGCTCGTGGAGGTTTTTGGGGGTAATTTATAGGGTCGATGGGGTAATTACATTGTGTAAAAGGTTGTAGAGGCAATTTAAAAAGTTTCTAGGGTCTGCCGGGTAAAAATCCCAAATTATAAATAAAATACTGACTACAGAAAAAGAAATTATAATTTTTCCTGATTTTTTTCTGATTTTATAAGTTTTTTAGAGTTTTTAGATTTTTATGGGTTTTATATATCCAAATCAAACGAAACTTGCACAGATTCAAAAACACAACAAAACACACAAACCACATTTTTTTAGAATTTGGGGGATGGGGTGGTTAATATTTTTAATGGATTTTTCAAACTAGACAGATGAGAAAATAAGAGTTTTTGAATTTTTAAAAATAGAAAACGCAAACAAAAATGTCCCAAAAAAGTAGTGAAATTTTTTACACAGTGGCAGGAGCCACATGTCCAAATTTCACGAAATTTGGGGTTGATTTGCTATTTTATTCAACCAATAAGAGATGCACATCACACAGGGACTAAAATGCAAATAAAATAAGTTCTAGGACTAAATATTAACAAGCGTTAAAAGTCCGAGGGCTCTACTATAAATTTCCCAAAATATTCAGCACATGTCGCAATTTAACATTCAAAGGGGCATAAATGTAAATCTCAAAACTATCTGATCAAAACATAACACTCAAAAGCCATGAGGGCGTACATGCAAAAATCCCAGATATACACGTGACGAAGCACGTGCATCCACAATATAAGGACTAAAGTGCAAATAAAATAAACAGTAGGGCCTAAGATGCAAAATGTCCCATAGTGCTAGGTTATTTAATAGACTAAACAGAAACTAAAATAAACTACATGGGGGGTCTGGCGCAAATTACCCAGCCAAAGCGTGTGCGGGTCACGTGGGGAGGCCAGTTGGTAGGTGTTGATAGGCAAATGGATGTACGGCTCTGGTGGCGCCTCCTGGCAGATCTGCTGGTGGTCCTTCAAGCGCAGACGTGTACGTACTGTGGCTGTTAGATCTGGGATCTAACGACCTGTCAGTGGCAGGTGTTGGACGGCCCAGATGGCGTCTGGAGGGCATGCTCTATCCGATGCTGCACAGGAGATCTGGAAGAACTCCTCCCCGGCGAACTTCACCGACAAACTGGAGGGGCTTCGCGCGTCCGATGGGTGATCTGAGAGAGGGCTTCAACGCGCCTCAGTCCTCCGCGTCCGATGGCAGTAACAAATGGAGCACCCAACGGCTAGATGGTCCGGCGAGGGTGAATGGGCATGGGCGACTCCGACGAGGATGGTGGAATGTGACCTGGGGGGTATTCGGGCTCTTATTGACCTGCAGAGGAAAGCTCGTGCTTGGAGGAATTCTCCGGCAAGGGTTATTTAAGGAAAGGCAAAAGGAAGCGGCGGTGGGACGAGATGGCAGCTCCGACGTAGGCGAAGGAAGGAGCCGAGCTCAATCCTGGCTCGATTAGCCAAGATTGAGATGATCAGGTGATGGAAGGAGTGTGACGATGGAGTGAGGAATCGATCTGAACGGATATATACGGTCGGCAGAGCTCCGGCCACTAGAGCGGAGCCGGCGGAGCAGGAGAGGTGGAATCGAAGATAAGGGGATCTAGGATCGCTAGGAGGGTTACCTGATGATCGCAACTCGATCCATAGATCCAGGAGGGTGCGGTGAGGGTGGTCGTCACCTCGACCGAGCTGCGACGGGCTGGGAGGCTCGTACGTGGCGGAGCTCTGGCCACTTTCTTCAAGCACCGGCTACAAGCGCCCAATCCGGCCACCAAAGAGGGGGTCTGATCGCTGTCACTCAGGGGATTCTCCTTAGGGTAGATTTAGGGCTTGCAGCACGAGCTGCGGAGCTGGGTAATGGAGAGAAGGTTTTATAGCGCGCTCCAGATAGTGGTGAAAATCGGGCACGGGCACGTGAACCAAGGAAGATCCGCTCTTCCCTAGGGATCCGCGGAGGTCGTGGATCCAAGGGGAAGAGGGGAGAGGTGAAATCGGAGCAAAAGGCGGACGGATCTGCGAGGGATAAATGGGACAAGTCGGGTTGAAATGCGGATCCGAGGGCAGGTGGTCCTGGGGGGAGAGTTGATCGGGGGTCAACAATCCCCCGTGGACCAATCAGAATAAAGATAGTAAAAAAGATTTATAAATTAAATTAAAAATAGAAAATGATTTTATTTTAAAATATTTACGAAATAAAAAATGTTTATTATTTTTCAAAGTATTTTTTAGTGATATTTATTTATTTATTTGAAAAATAAATTAATGTATATACATAATATAATATTATATACAGGTATAAAATACCTATGTATTTTATACTTTTATTTTTATTTTATTATTTTTGTACAAATACTCTAATTTTATATTTTATTTATTTACAACATAAAATGTAGAGTGTAAAATAATTTTTTTATTGATTTTTATTATTTATTTGCAAGGGTAAAAAAATAGATGTATTATTTCTATATACATGGTATATGTACAATAGAGAGAGAGAGAGAAATTATTTCTTTTTGTTTTTATTTTATTTTTCTATTTTTTAGTTTGTGTTTAGAAATATATACAAATTATGAGGAACACATTTATGAAAATAAAATATATACATAAGAGGGGGTTATACACAAGGTTGAGTTGCCCTATCTCTCTCTACTAATTTTATTTGGCGATCAGGCCCATATTGGGCCCTCTCTTGGGTTCAGGTCACTCAATATTTATTCTAAATATTTCCCTCTTTTTCTTTATTTCTTTATTCTTTTATTTTTGCACAAAAACATGCTAATTATTGATATTTACACAAAGCATGCAATTTGGTAATTTATTCTATTTACAAGTATCTACATGGTGTTTTGCAAAGATTTTTAGCTAAAATAAAAGAATAAAGAGTGATGAATGAGGATTCATCACCGCTCCATGAACTGGCTCACTCGGCTCACTGCAAAGGCGATATCCGGTCTGGTGATTGTAACATAAAGAAGTTTTCCCACCATCTCTCTGTATCTTCTCTTGTCGACTTCATCTGTATCATCATCATATAACTTCATGCTAGGATCCGCAGGAGTAGTAGAAGGTCGACACCCGATCATGCCCGTCTTTGCAAGCATGTCTGTAACATACTTTCTTTGGGTCATCACAAGACCCTGTGCATTCCTAGCAAATTCCAACACTAAGAAATACCTTAGGGTACCCAGGTCCTTAGTCACAAATTGGCTGCCCAGAAAATCTTTTACCATCTTGATTCCCTGCTCATCATCTCCTGTAATAACTATATCATCAACATAAACCATGATAGCAACTGTACCTCTGGATGTTCTCTACACAAACAAGGAGTGATCTACATTTGACCTCTTGAACCCTTGTCGTTCAATCAGATCTGAAAGCTTTTGGAACCATGCCCTAGGGCTCTGTTTAAGGCTATATATTGCCTTATGGAGCCTACAAACCTGTTGACACTCCCTGATGACTGACATCTTGCGAGGTTCTAGAGTAATCCACACAAGGCGGGATCACAATGTCGTTGAGGCGACCGCTCACAAAATCCCAGATCAATCAACAATTAACCCACAATAAAATATATGCAATGAATATCAAAAATGTGGAGTTAAAATTTATTATAACTCTACATGCAAGTGTGCATAGGTGTAAGCACAAGTAGAGGTCGAGCACTGGGAGGCGAATGGTGATGTGGTGAAAATGAGTGCACAATTATTCAATTCTATGATCATGTCCATTTCTTATTGTTTTTATGGGTATTTATTTATTTTATATTTTTTTTGTTTTTATAATTTTTATTTGGTTTTTATATTTTCATTTTTTTATTATATTTTTTGTATATTTTTAATTATATGAATATAGGTATATATATAAAGAGAGATATATATATAAGAGGAGAGAGAGAGAGAGAAGTAATATGAAATATGGATATATATATATACTCAAAACATATTACATATAATATATATATAATTTTTTTATTTTTAGTTTTATATTTTTTTTATTATTTTTTCTGAAATTTTTCTAATGTTTATGTATTTTTAATTTCAAAAATGTCCCTAATATGGATTAATTAAATAAGCCAAAATTAATTTGGGTTTTAAAAATATAAAATAATTCCCAAAATTATCCAAATTATATTTAATACTTTAATAATAATATATAGATAATTATAAAAGAGAAAAATATATTTTTGGGATTTTTAAGGGTTTTTCTATTTTTTTGTTGGATTTTGGAGCTTTATGATTTTTTTATTTTTATTTTTCTTGTTTTTAGGGTTTTTCAATTTCTGGACTCAATATATATATAAATATACTATATATATTTGTAATTTTTCAAAAACATTTTATAATTTTTTTGTTTTTTTCTAATTTAAACAGTACAAAAAGGGCTCCTTTTTCATTTTTAATAATTAGGTTAAATGCAAAAAAATGCAGAATGGACGCGTGGCGTTAAGGTACACTACATGAAGCATCTAACCTATTTTTTGTGGATTTTTAGGAGCTACATAGGTATTTTTAATAAATAGATAAAATACATAAAAATTAAACAGCCTGGCAGGGGTATTTTTGCAAATAAAATAGATACAGGGGCTCTAAGCAAAAATACCAACAGAATAAATATTTATTTTAATTTTTGGAACTATTTTACAAATAACAAAAACGCCAGGGTATACACTACAAAAATCACGCGCCTCACGTGGGACTGCACGTGAGGCGTGGAAGGACCTAAATGTAAATACATGAAACTACATGGGCCCTTTTACAAAATTTACAATTATTTTACAACGCTATATTTTATTTACAGAATTAAAAATTAATTACAAAAAGAGCGGGGGCTAAATATGAAAATTACCCCCAAAGGCGCTTGATCCAACGGCTGATACGCGTGAGTTATCCACGTGGCGCCTCCACGTTTGCCGATGCCGCTTCGACGATGAATGCTGGAGATTAGATCAGCCGGGCTGATCTGACGGTGAAGGCTTCGCTCCATCAGACGACTGAGCTTCCTCCTGGGACTCCTCCTTCATCCGACGGCGGGGAGGGCATCTGGAAGAACAGGGAGGAAGGTTCGCCTGGGCGAACTTCCTCCGACGATTTCTCCTTCCCCCGCGAGCTCTTTGCTGCTCCCAAGGATCCCAACATGTCGCAGGTGCTTCCAGCTAACCGTAGGAGGCCTCAGATTGGCCAGGAGGTCACCGTAGCGCCGCCACCAGGTCAATGTCGAGATTGTGCTCCAGGTACCTCCGGCGAGCGTCAAAGAACACCTCCAGGTGCCTCAAAGCACCTTGTACCTGCATAGAATGAAACAAGGGACGAGGGCAAACTGCCTCGTCCCGTTAGAACTGAAAATGGATGGAGGGGGGCTTCGGGTGAAGATCTCCGGCGACAGGTGGGGGATGGAGATCGGATCTCCAGATCCGGTGAAGATCTGGGTGAGTGAAGGTGCCTGGGCGTGGGAAAATGAAAGGGCAGGAAAATGGAGACGAGAGGGTGGTCGGAAAACGTCGGGGGTACCGTGAAATGCTCGCTGGAGCGGAGCTCCGGCTAACTACGGGTACTCGATTTTACGCTACACCTATGAACTAAACACTAATCTAAATGCACGAATAAAAAACTACATAAAATTCTAACTAAAATGAGTAAATGCGCAACTCTTATACCTGGGGCCCTCCAGGGAGCAGGACGGACGCCGGAGCTCCGCCGCGACAAAATTTCTTCCTCCTCCGGCTGATTCACAGTGCTATGGAGCTCCTCTTGTCACAAGGGCTCGTCTAGGACCGGATTCAAGGTGTTTTGGGGCAAGTAAGTTGGCCAAATTTGAGGAGGGGGCGGAGCTTCTTTATGAACATGTGTATGCGCCCTTATTGACCGGTAAATAATAAGGAATCTGTGATATATACAAGGGAAACAAGCCTTGGGCGTGAATGTACAATATGCCAGGAACATTTCTTGTGAAGGAATCAATTGCGATCGATGGACGGGGCTGTCGGGAAAAATGGGAGAAGACGGGGGTCTGACAGATTTGACGGGCTGGTGGCTGAATTATTTATGAACATTTTGGAAGCCCTTATTGACCGGCCAAAAATAAGGAGTAAAAGCTATATACAAAGGAAACAAGCCATGGGCGTGTATGTACAATATTTTCGGAGTAATTTCCGTGAAGGGACCGATGTCATTGGAGCGACGGGTTGATCGGGAAAATTTGGCGAAAACGCAATGCTGGACAGATTTGACGGGTTGCAGAGGCTGAGGGGACAGTTGACCGCGGTCAACATTGGCAGGGTTGTGATTGGTCCATGTCAGCCCGAATTTGACTTATTATTTTAACCTAATAAATGAATTTATTAAATTTTACTTATAAAATAAAAAATGTTTATTAAATAATGTAGTATTTATTTATGATTTTTATTTATTTTTTTGATGTATTTTATTATGGGTTTATTTTAATAATGTATTTATAAGTATGTATATGTAGTTATTTTTATTTTGTTTATTTTTATTTTTTTATTTTATTTATTTAATTAATAAAATTATAACCTATTTTTGTGACTATAAATATATTTTTATTCAATTTTTTTAAGTTTATTTACATTTTTAAATAAATAGGTATATGTAATATGTAGGTATACTTATAGGTATTTTACCAATATTTTATATACACTTTATTTATTTAATGTATTTTCTTGGTTTTTATTTTGGATTTGTATTTTTAATAAATTATATGTAATATTTACATTATTATAAAAATATAGATGAGTAAAGAATAAAAGAATAAAACCCCTTTTTATTTATATACATATAGATAGCATAGGTATTTTATCTATGTATTTCATAGACTTATTTTATTTTACAAATTCTTTTTGGTTTTATTCTAATTTCAATATGTATGTGTAATATATATATTATTTACAAAATTCTAAAAATATAAGTTTATAGAAATAATGAATGAAGAATAAATTGAATATTTTATTCGGGTAGATTGTACAATGGGGGCCAAAAATCTAACTTTCACAAATAGACTCCAAAAATTATGAAACCAATTTTATTAAATAGTTCTTGGAAAGCTATATACAATCAAAGTGAGTTTGGTGGATTTTGAGTTTTTATTTGCAAGATATGGGTCTGTGAAGTTGAGATTTTGGCTTTTCATTCTGTGTATAAAATGTACGCTGTGTAATATTTTTGTACAAACTCAATTTTATATTTTTATTCACATTATTATTTACAACTTTCATGTACAACATATTTTTATTTGATGAATAAATAATTATATACAAAATAGGTGTCAGAAATGCATAAATGGGTGAATCAATAAATGAGGTATTTATTGTATTTTTGGCCCTTATCTCCCCCTACTTTATTCTTTGTTGACCAATTCCATGCTGGCATTGGTCTCGAGGTTAGGGTCATAAAATATTTGCAATATTTAATTCCTTTTTCTTTTCTTCTCTTTATTCTATAGTTTTGGCATTAAAAACCTTATTCTTTGTACAATTAGTGCAATAAATAATGAATGCTATTATGGATAGATTGATATCATTTACCTGCATTTGCCGGGGTTTTTAAGGCCAAAACGATAGAATAAAGGTGATGAAATGGGGATTCATCACCCCCCTATACTTGCCTTTGCTAGTCCCTAGCAAACACTTATGCAATAAGTACAAAAGAATAAAGAATCGGAAGAAAAGATAAGGAGAAATAAAGAATAAATTGAATTGATCATGATTATTAAATTCATCTGTACAAAATCAAAGTTTGGAGCTCAGGTTAGACCTTGGTGTGAAAATGTGTATGGAACCTGGTTGGGAACCAAATTTAAAACACAACAGCCTCCGAGAGTCACAGAACTTGGTTCAAATCACCTCAATAGCCAGGTCAGAACTAACCTACATCATACGCAAACCCTTATGACTATGAAGCTGACTTGCACAGTGTAAGTGATAGTGACTCTCCCCCACTGAAATGACAAAGGAACTGACTTCTCCAGAATGACAACCCAATGATTCCCCAATCCAGCCCTCTATCGTCGAGGAGCGGGGTATTCCCTTCTAAGTTCAAGTTACATCCAACTCAAGAGGAGGAGGTGGAGAAGAGAATGGACGGTAGCCAGTGTAGCTACCTATCTTGGGATGCAAGACCAGTGTAGTCAAGTCATCCAGCTGCAGGCTCACATGGTATAACTTTGATGCTCAAGCTTGCTTTTTTTTCTATACAACATATATACATACTCCGGCAGGCACTTTTATTTTTATTTTCAAGCCTGTCCACTTTTTTGGAGTTTTTTTTTCAAACATACTATTTACAACAGCATTTACATAAGGACTTTTTCATGTTGAGCCAGAAGACTATCCCTCTTTAGAAGCTTTATTGCAACCCACACTCTCATGTCATTCGACTTCATTGAAACTGGATCAGGTTGGGGTGCACTTCCCTCCCTAGACGAGGATGAATGTTTCCACCCGTGTGCGTCTCAGTCTGGCAAATCCAACCCCCTCACCACTCCAACTGAGTTGAGCCAAGTGAAAGGTGCAAGTGTCCAAGTTAGGTCACGGTTGGCAAGAGTCATGCGTGTGTCTCGAAAAGTTCTAGTTAGTCAGTTGAGGTGACTTGAACCTAGCCCTGATTTCTCAAAGAATTAGGTCTAAATAGACCTGAAGTACCTTAAACCTAGTTCCCATAAGGTTCCAGTGTAGTTAGGTGTGGTAAGGTCCAACCAAGCTCCAATATTTGACTTTATTGGACTAGTTCAATCATCAAGCTCAATGAAAGAATATGAATGCTATGCAAATGCTATGCACAATGAATGATGCAATTTTTCACAAAGAATTTACAAAAATCAAAGAATCCTTTTTTACACAAAGAATTTTTGCAAATAAAAAACTTGACACATACAAAAAGTACATACAATTATTTACATGGGTGTGCCGCTTTATTTACGAAAAAATGAAGGATTCGTAGTTTAGTTTTTATTTATGGGTATATATATACAATTTAAAGAATTTTGTGTTATTTATTATTTTATTGATTTGATGATCTATTCCTCAAACTTATTTGAAAATTATTTTACAATCAATTTGAAAGACTATAGTCCAAAATAATTTTTACAATCACTTTACAAACATGTACACACATTTGAAAATCATTTTGCAAAGGTTTTCCAAACAGCATATATAGATTTTTCACATATTTTTGCAACCATTTTTCAAATCGTTTGCAAAGAATTTTTCAAACATTTTATTTCACACAAAGAAAATGAACTTTACAAACCAAAATGTTTTTACAAAGGTTGAAAACATGTAACAAAACGTTTTCAAAATAGTTTTCAAAAGATTTTCACAATGATTTTCAAACTATTTTTCAAACATTTGCAAAAAACATTTTCACCTGATTTATTAATCCGTACATATAAAAAGACTTTGAGGAATAATAACATCTTTTTATTAGGGTTTAAAGAATTATTAGCCATATTATTAAGAGAATACGAAAGTACGAGTTATGGCTAAAGTATATACAGAGTATATACGACCCCCCCTATGCTTAGCATGAGCTATGTCCTCATAGATCGGAAAAGAGAAAGAGACGACATAACTCGTACTGAGTGTAGACAAGTCTAAAGAATATACGAATAAGAGATGAAGGAAATAGAAGTTGACCGTCCCCCCTATACTTAGGATCAAGTAATCCTAAGTATAGCAGATTGTACACAAAGCAGGGAGGGTCAAGGGTGGGAATAAACAGATCAAAGAATTAACAAATCAGGGGTGCACCCCCCTATACTTAGGACAAAGTACGTCCTAAGTACAGAAAACTGACACAAAGGGGCGACACCTTTTATTTAGATACAGAAGATAGAAAAGGAAAAGAAGAAAAGAAGAAAAGAAGAAAAGAGATATATATATATAGATAGACGAAAAGATCGTGGAGAATATACACATCACTCCCCCTATACTTAGGGTGAGATATCCCTAAGTATAGGCAACAACTGGAGTGACGAAACTGAACGAGGAAAGAACAACGCGGTGTGTACCCCCCTATACTTAGGACAAGGTACGTCCTAAGTGTAGATACAAAGATATGGTGATAGATCTAGGGCACACATAACACGCGGGAGAAAGAATGAACAATGTACACATATATACAAGCGTTAAAGAGACTGGTGAAGTACAGGACGGTATCGGACAGGTGAATACCGTACTTGCGCCATCGTCTCCCTGTGAGAACAGTTACACAGTCAGAAGGTGAAAAGACACCCGGATATGCAATCAGGTGGGTGTCGGATACCGGGGACAATCAGATCAGAAAGTAAAGTGGGGACCGGTAGCGTGAAGCAGTCAATCGGCTCATAGGGTCAGCATGAAGGAACAAAGCTGATACTATAATACCGGGAGGAAGAGGGAGCAGTACAGATTCCTTCGGTCAATCAGAGTCTCAACAAGATATGGAAAGGTAAGGAACAAGAGACATCGTGGCATTCGGTGGTCATGAGGTCGGAAGATCACAAGAGACACACCGAATACCGTAAGTCATAGCTCAACCCTGCGAGGGTCGTCAAGGTGAGCAGGCTCAAAGGAGCTGGGAATCACAGAATAATCAGAAGACTTGGTCCAGTGATCCGCAGATCATATGCACAATCAGATAGGGGACCAAGTACACAACTCAGAAGACTCGGCTTCGTGCTCCGCAGGTCAGAGACACAATCAGAATGAGACCGAGTACACAAATCAGAAGACTCGGCTTCATGCTCCAACAGACAGGAGACACCAGAAATGAAGCTGAGTTCCTAGAAAATGATGTACCCTCCCGCAGATAACCCTCGGGGATTAGTACATGCTAATCATCGAATAATCAGAAAAAGACTCGACCTTGCGAGGGCCGTCAAGGCGAGCGGACGCAAAGGCATCATTGATCCATCAGACAGATCATCAGGTACGGTCTCGGTAGGCGACAGATCGTCTACAAGCAGAAGAGACCAAAGAATCAAGAGAATGTGGCAACGTCTTGCAGATAACCCTCGGGGAACGTGCTGCCAGCTAGACATGGAATTAGCAGATATCAGGAGCTCAACCTTGCAAGGACCGTCAAGGCGAGTAGACTCAAAGGAGTCTAAACAGATGGGTCCCATGATCCACAAATCGAATATGCAACTTAGGATGGGACCAAAACTATATATATCAGATGACTCGATTCCGTGCTCCGCAGATCGGAGACACAGTCAGTAGTGGGAACCGAGCGTAAAGAGAGTGTCGCAGTCTCCCGCAGATAGTCCTCGGAGAGTAATGCAATCTAGGCAAGGAATAGTCAGAATGTGTCTCTACCTTGCAAGGGTCGTCAAGGAGAGAAAACTGCGCGAAGGAGCCGGATCCATCAGACGGACCCACATGGGGGTCTCGGTAGTCGACAAATCGACTACCAGCAGCAGAGACCAATCAGATCGTAAATATGTCGTAGTCTCCCGCAGTTAACCCTCGGGGAGCTACGAGCTAGTCAAGGAATAATCAAAGAAGAGCTCATCCTTGCGAGGACCGTCAAGGAGAGCGGGCTCAAAGGAGTCTGATCAAGTCGGTCTCATAATACAACAGATCGAGCGCATAATCATAAATGGAGACCAACTGCCTATATCAGACGAATCGACTTCGTGCCCTAACAAAATGGAGGCACCAGAAGTGAGTGAAGCCGATCGTAAGGAAAGTGTCACATCCTTCCGCAGATAGTCCTCGGGAAGTGATGTGAGCTACATAGTGAATAATCAGAGTACATCTCATCCTTGTGAGGGTCGTCAAGGAGAGAGAAGGCTCAAAGGAGTCGGATCCATCAGACGGATCCATAGAGAATATGGTCATGGTAGGCGGCAGAGAGCCTACCAGCAGAGGAGACCATCATAGCTATAATGTGTCATAGCTTCTCGCAGATAACCCTCAGAGAGCTATGAACTAGGCAGTGAATAAATTGTAATATCAAGGCTCGTCCTTGCGAGGACCATTAAGGGGAGCGATCAGTCATTTAGCCTCAGGTTGGGTACACAATCAGAAGGGGGAGGCTAATCAAGCATATCATCTGACTCGGTTCCGGGTCCCAGCACAATGGCAACCCAAGCAGTGGATGAAACCGTAGTCCTAGTGTCGCATTCTCCCGCAGATAGTCCTCGGGGAGTAATGCGAGCTAGATAAATGTAGGTCATGGGAATGCTGGCATAAAATCTCAGGTCCTCGAAAGCAATCAATCATTAATCAGTAATCATTCGGAGGGCATAAGATCAGGCGAGGGAGCAAATAATCAGGTCATTCACAAGATATCCTTCAGGTCAATCAAATCTGGATGAGATGGCACAACATATCATAAGGACTCCTCTAAGTGCCAGGGTGAAGCAAAGAGTCAGGAGATCAAGGATAGTTCAATCAGGAAGATGAGAGATCATGCAGGATCTGCACACCTTTATCAGGCAGTCCATATTAGAATAATCATTCATTCCTCAAAATCAAGATGGGTGGAACCTCAAAATAGATAGATCAATCAATACTCATGAAATCATCACCAAGTCATCGCATCGTATCACATCCTCAATCCGGTGTGCAAGAACTAAAATTCCTCAATAATGCATCACACCTATGCTCATGCATCATCAAAAATTCTTAATATGCTCGTATGCATATATCCAAAGTCAAATCCAACAAATCAATCTCAGCATCCTCAACATCATTGGCCCGTCTTACACAGATAATCAAGGTAATCATGGAATCCTCGATGCGGGCTATCGATGTGCACAGCATTCCCGGGTAAAGGTAGAGGTGATACGGGGGACACAAGGAAGATGGATAAGAAGGGTAGCACAATGAAGTGGAGAAGTTGATTGAGCTTACGTGCCAATATCACGGGTGAAAGAAGAGTGATACAGAGGGGACGAGGAGGGCGGGCGAGAAGATCAGGATATAGACAAAATTGGGTGTTCCACACAAGGCGGGAACACCGTCAAAATGGTGGTCCGAAGAGCAGGCTCTCCTCGAACCGGAGAAGATGGGGATGGTACAGTGGATACGAAGAAGATGGTGAAGAAGAGGGAAACGAAGGACTTGGCGAAGAAAAGATTGAGCTCAAGCGCCAATATCGCGACTCGATGCATATGAAGAGGTATATGTATAAGAGAGGTAGAGAGACTCAAAGATTAAAAATGCATGACCCACACGGATAGGACCTACTACTCTAATAATGAGAGAAAAGCATAATGGACTCCAAGTCACAATCAAGACACAAGGCAAACCCCCAATTCACCTACTCAACACAGTGAAGACCATCAGGTGAGAGTCATTTATCTTTTCAGTTTTAGAGTGAGGTGAGAATCACAAAGTTGTACAAACACTTAGGAGGATGAAAGGGATTTGGGCTCTACTCCTTAGTGTGTACGTGAGCAATTTAAAATGCATACAATGAGGGGGTTGCACTCCCTAAGACAAGGAATCCATCACATTTTATTTTTAGGTCCAAGTGGAGTTAGCAGTCCCTGTTTTATTTTTATTATCACTTTTTTTGGGTATTTTCAATGCACGTGCCTATCGAGGTTCCAATTTTCATTAAGCATCCTAGGTTGGCAAAAACAGAGGGAGAAGATCGGAAAAGCCATGCAAGTCGGAAATCGATGATGCATGCTAAGTAAGAAGAATTACAGTGCCTCCGGCTCTCTCCATGCGGGATGCAGAACAGAATTTGAAACCTATGCTATATGCAAATGCAAGCCGAAGAAATCGCCCTAGGTTCAGAAATTGCTATTATCGTGAAGCACCACAAGTAGCTCGCTGATCTTCAAGCCAAGAGTCCGGTCTAGGCTCACCCCTCCTCCTCTCGACACATCGAGTTCAGGAGAAGCGCTTGGAAGGGTGAGCTCGCGGCGCGTAGGCTCGAAGATGGCGAGGCAACTGTTTAGAGTTTGATCTAGGTCCAAAGCGAACTATAGGTGCATGCAAAGATATCACGGTGTTTGGACCTAACTCTACGAGCAAGCAATTCCTATGGCTAACGGCTCATTCACACAAAATAATAAAAATAAAATAAAGAACGGAAAAGCGTCAAAACCATCGAGGCCCCCAAGGGAAGAATCCCTCGGGCAATGGACCTCAGGAGTCGGAGTGTACCTGTGAGAGTCCTGTATTATTACAATTCAAGTGTCACTCTCTCATATTAATATACATAATAAAAATAAAATGCATAAAATGAGACTGCCATCCAAAAATTCTCCTTCATCTGCTTTTGATGCTCTCTCCTGTTGGCTGATGTCGAAGAGCCAACTCCGCCTTGCTTGGGTGCACCGATCCTCCTAGGAGGCCCTCCTTCGCTTGGCGGTCCCTCGCATCAAAGATAAATAAAAGAGATGGGTCAGAACAGTCAATCAATAATCTCAATAAAAAACAAATAAAGAAATGAATAATGGACGTGAGCAAAGAATTAAATAAATGAATTAAAAACCACACAAAATCATACAAAATCCGTTGCCACCCCGGCAACGGCGCCATTTGATGATTGGCATCTTGCGAGGGTCTAGAGTAATCCACACAAGGCGGGATCACAATGTCACTGAGGCGACCGCTCACAAAATCCCAGATCAATCAACAATTAACCCACAATAAAATATATGCAATGAATATCAAAAATGTGGAGTTAAAATTTATTATAACTCTACATGCAAGTGTGCATAGGTGTAAGCACAAGTAGAGGTCGAACATTGGGAGGCGAATGGTGATGTGGTGAAAATGAGTGCACAATTATTCAATTCTATGATCATGTCCATTTCTTATTGTTTTTGTGGATATTTATTTATTTATTTTATATTTTTTTGTTTTTATAATTTTTTATTTGGTTTCTATATTTTCATTTTTTTATTATATTTTTTTGTATATTTTTAATTATATGAATATAGGTATATATATATATAAAGAGATATATATATATAAGGAGAGAGAGAAGTAATATGAAATATGGATATATATATATATAGATACTCAAAACATATTACATACAATATATATAATTTTTTTATTTTTAGTTTTATATTTTTTTATTATTTTTTCTGAAATTTTTCTAATTTTTATGTATTTTAAATTTCAAAAATGTCCCTAATATGGACTAATTAAATAAGCCAAAATTAATTTAGGTTTTAAAAATATAAAATAATTCCCAAAATTATCCAAATTAATTTTAATACTTTAATAATAATATATAGATAATTATAAAAGAGAAAAATATATTTTTGGGATTTTTTAAGGGTTTTTCTATTTTTTTTGTTGGATTTTGGAGCTTTATGATTTTTTATTTATATTTTTCTTGTTTTTAGGGTTTTTCAATTTCTGGACTCAATATATATATAAATATACTATATATATATATTTGTAATTTTTCAAAAACATTTTATAATTTTTTTGTTTTTTCTAATTTAAACAGTATAAAAAGGGCTCCTTTTTCATTTTTAATAATTAGGTTAAATGCAAAAAAAATGCAGAATGGACGCGTGGCGTTAAGGTACACTACATGAAGCATCTAACCTAATTTTTGTGGATTTTTTGGAGCTACATAGGTATTTTTAATAAATAGATAAAATACATAAAAATTAAACAGCCTAGCAGGGGCATTTTTGCAAATAAAATAGATACAGGGGCTCTGTGCAAAAATACCAACAGAATAAATATTTATTTTAATTTTTGTAACTATTTTACAAATAACAAAAACGCTTAGGGTGAAGGACCTAAATGTAAATACATGAAACTACATGGGCCCTTTTACAAAATTTACAATTATTTTACAACGCTATATTTTATTTACAGAATTAAAAATTAATTACAAAAAGAGCGGGGGCAAATTATGAAAATTACCCCCAAAGGCGCTTGATCCAACGGCTGATACGCGTGAGTTATCCACGTGGCGCCTCCACGTTTGCCGATGCCGCTTCGACGATGAACGCTGGAGATTAGATCAGCTGGGCTGATCTGACGGTGAAGGCTTCGCTCCATCAGACGGCTGAGCTTCCTCCTGGGACTCCTCCTTCATCCAACGGCGGGGAGGGCATCTGGAAGAACAGGGAGGAAGGTTCGCCTGGGCGAACTTCTTCCGACGATTTCTCCCTCCCCCGCGAGCTCTTTGCTGCTCCCAAGGATCCCAACACGTCGCAGGTGCTTCCAGCTAACCGCAGGAGGCCTCAGATTGGCCAGGAGGTCGCCGGAGCGCCGCCACCAGGTCGATGTCGAGATGGCGCTCCAGGTACCTCCGACGAGCATCAAAGAACACCTCCAGGTGCCTCAAAGCACCTTGTACCTGCACAGAATGAAACAAGGGACAAGGGCAAACTGCCTCGTCCAGTTAGAACTGAAAATGGATGGAGGGGGGCTTCGGGTGAATATCTCCGGCGACAGGTGGGGGATGGAGATCGGATCTCCAGATCCGGTGAAGATCTGGGTGAGTGAAGGTGCCTGGGGCGTGGGAAAATGAAAGGGAAGGAAAATGGAGGCGAGAGGGTGGTCGGAAAACGTCAGGGGTACCGTGAAATGCTCACCGGAGCGGAGCTCCGGCGAACTACGGGTACTCGATTTTACGCTACACCTAAGAACTAAACACTAATCTAAATGCACGAATAAAAAGCTACATAAAATTCTAACTAAAATGAGTAAATGCGCAGCTCTTATACCCGGGGGCCTCCAGGGAGTAGGACGGACGCCGGAGCTCTGCCGCGACAAAATTTCTTCCTCCTCCGACCGATTCATGGTGCTATGGAGCTCCTCCTGTCACAAGGGCTCGTCTAGGACCGGATTCAAGGTGTTTTGGGGGAAGTAAGTTGGCCAAATTTGAGGAGGGGGGCGGAGCTTCTTTATAAACATGTGTATGCGCCCTTATTGACCGGCAAATAATAAGGAATCTGTGATATATACAAGGGAAACAAGCCTTGGGCGTGAATGTACAATATGCCAGGAACATTTCTTGTGAAGGAATCAATTGCGATCGATGGACGGGGCGGCCGGGAAAAATGGGAGAAGACGGGGGGTCTGACAGATTTGACGGGCTGGTGGCTGAATTATTTATGAACATAATGGGAGCCCTTATTGACCGGCCAAAAATAAGGAATAAAAGCTATATACAAAGGAAACAAGCCATGGTTGTGTATGTACAATGTTTTGGGAGTAATTTCCGTGAAGGGACCGATGTCATTGGAGCGGCGGGTTGATCGGGAAAATTTGGCAAAAACGCAAGGCTGGACAGATTTGATGGGCTGCAGAGGCTGAGGGGACAGTTGACCGCGGTCAACATTGGTAGGGCTGTGATTGGTCCATGCCAGCCCGAATTTGACTTATTATTTTAACCTAATAAATGAATTTATTAAATTTTACTTATAAAATAAAAAATGTTTATTAAATAATGTAGTATTTATTTATGATTTTTATTTATTTTTTTGATGTATTTTATTATGGGTTTATTTTAATAATGTATTTATAAGTATATTCATATGTATTTATTTTTATTTTGTTTATTTTTATTTTATTATTTTATTTATTTATTTAATAAAATTATAACCTATTTTTGTGACTATAAATATATTTTTATTCAATTTTTTTAAGTTTATTTACATTTTTAAATAAATAGGTATATGTATTATGTAGGTATACTTATAGGTATTTTACCAATATTTTATATACACTTTATTTATTTAATGTATTTTCTTGGTTTTTATTTTGGATTTGTATTTTTAATAAATTATATGTAATATTTACATTATTATAAAAATATAGATGAATAAAGAATAAAAGAATAAAACCCCTTTTTATTTATATACATATAGATAGCATAGGTATTTTGTCTATGTATTTCATAGACTTATTTTATTTTACAAATTCTTTTTGGTTTTATTCTAATTTCAATATGTATGTGTAATATATATATATAATTTACAAAATTCTAAAAATATAAGTTTATAGAAATAATGAATGAAGAATAAATTGAATATTTTATTCGGGTAGATTGTACGATGGGGGCTAAAAACCTAACTTTCATAAATGAACTCCAAAAATTATGAAACCAATTTTATTAAATAGTTCTTGGAAAGCTATATACAATCATAGTGAGTTTGGTGGATTTTGAGTTTTTATTTGCAAGATATGGGTCTGTGAAGTTGAGATTTTGGCTTTTTATTCTGTGTATAAAATGTACGCTGTGTAATATTTTTGTACAAACTCAATTTTGTATTTTTATTCACATTATTATTTACAACTTTCATGTACAACATATTTTTATTTGATGATTAAATAATTATATACAAAATAGGTGTCAGAAATGCATAAATGGGTGAATCAATAAATGAGGTATTTATTGTATTTTTGGCCCTTATCTCCCCCTACTTTATTCCTTGTCGACCAATTCCATGCTGGCCTTGGTTTCGAGGTTAGGGTCATAAAATATTTGCAATATTTAATTCCTTTTTCTTTTCTTCTCTTTATTCTATAGTTTTGGCATTAAAAACCTTATTCTTTGTAAAATTAGTACAATAAATAATGAATGTTATTGTGGATAGATTCATATCATTTACCTGCATTTGCCGGGGTTTTTAAGGCTAAAATGATAGAATAAAGGTGATGAAATGGAGATTCATCACTCCCCCTCAGCAGCAAACCCCGGAGGCTGCTGCATATAAACCTCTTCCTGTAGGTCTCCAAAAAAAATGTATTTTTAACATCAAGTTGGAATAAGGGCCAATCACGTACCACAACGACTGAAAGGAGAACACGCAAAGTGGAATGTCGAGCAACCGGGGAGAACGTGTCATGTAATCAATTCCATAGGTCTACGTAAAACCACGTGCCACCAACCTTGCTTTGTAACGATCAAGACTCCCATCTGCATGGTGTTTAGCAATAAACACCAATTTGCAACTGACAACAGACGTTCTAGGAGGAGGAGAAACTAGACTCCAGGTACCATGGGACTGCAAAGTAGCCATTTCCTCTTCCATAGCGAGATGCCATCTGCTATCCCTCAATACATCCTGGTAAGTCCGTGGAATTTCCACGACAGATAGAGCAACTGCAAATTTCTGGAAGTCCCCTGTAAGACGATGAAAGGAAACCTGAGAAGCAAGCAGATAGGTCGCACAAGTACGCCTCTGCTTCCTAACGGCGATAGGTTAGTCTAGGTCGTCAGGAACCTCATCCTGCACTGATCCCTGTATAGAAACATCTCCAGAGCCATCGTTAGAAACCATGTTATCAGAACAAACCTGGGGCATGCTAGTTGAGTAGATAACAAGTTGTGAGGACTGCATCACCCCAAAAAGAATGTGGAGCACAACTCTGAATAAGTAGGGTCCGAGTGATATCCAATAGATGACGTTGTTTCCACTCTGCAACACCATTTTGTTGTGAAGTGTAAGCACATGATGTTTGATGAATTATACCACAGGAGGAAAGTAACAAGGAAAGAGTACGAGTACAAAACTCCTTAGCATTGTCAGAGCGCACAATTTTTACAGTAGAAGAGAAAACATTTTGGACTTCATTAATGAACGTTTGGATCACATTTCCTGCTTCAGATTTATTCTGTAATAAATACACCCAAGATAAGCGAGAAAAATCATCTACTGCAACAAGATAAAACATGTGTCCCTGATGATCAGGTACATAACTGGGACCCCAAATATCAATACGGACTAATTCAAAAAGAGAGATACTACTCCGATTCTGACGACTTAGGAAAGTGGACCTATGATGCTCTCCCAACTGACATGACTCGCACTGGAACGACGTCCTTGGAGAAATATGTGGCAGAACACGACACATCTTCTGAAGAGGTAGATGACCAAAACGGAGATGCCAGGTGTATGGAGAGGCTGATCCTGTATAGTGAAGAGATGCGCCAGCATAGGGAGTACAGACCAGACGATAGAGACCATTCTTCTCACAACCACCCCCAATTACTTTTCTCGTGAGTATGTCCTTAAAAACAAGAGACGATGGATCAAAAATGGCTCGACAGTTCAAATCCTTCGTAATCTGGCTAATGGACAGTAAATTCATAGAGATATCAGGTGCATATCACACATTCTGTAATCTCATGGAGGGTGTTAAAGTAATCTCCCCCTGTCCTGTAATCGGGGAATGTGTCCCATTAGCTATCACCACAGTCCGACATGGAGGAACCTCTCTATATGCAGTAAGTTGCTCTTTGTCCCCACATAGGTGATTTGTCGCTCCAGGGTCCACAATCCATTCTGTAAGCATAGAGCCATCACAAGAGGTGAGAGCATAAGAACTACCTGATGTACTGGCTATAGCGGATGTATTGGCAGACACAGAGGCTGCCACATCTGAGTGGCCTCCTGGAGCTGGGTCAGGAGACATGATGTTCCTCAGTCTGGCAACGAGATCATCGAAACGCTGGTCCAAAGAAGAAGGTGCCGATGATTCAACTTGTGCTGCTACTCAGGCCGAAGCTGGAAACCCATGCTTAGAGTAGCATGTATCCTCGGAATGTCCAGGGCGGTGATAGTACGTGCATGACTGACAGATCAGACCCCCACGACCACGGGGACCACGTCCATGAAAGGTAGATGAGCCACCTCGTCCTCTGGACGTAGCCATCGCTGAAGGTGTCTGAGTAGTAGTAGAGCTCAGGACGGTGATTCGACTAAGTTGACGGAAAGCTTCCTCCATGGGAGGAATAGTGGCGTCAACAAGAATCTGAGAGCGGGCAGCATCGTACTCTAGATCAAGTGCAGCCAGGAATACACCCACCATGGTAGCATTCCTGTATGTCTTTTGCTGCTCGGGAGTGGCCGTCAAAGGCATGAAGCTATGTAGCTTCTCAAACATTCCTCGTAGAGATGTATGCAGTGAGTGGAGAGGACGTCCATTCTATTTGACCGTAAAAACATCATGCTGCAACTGTAATATCTTGGTCTCATTCCGCGCTTGAGAATATGTCGCTGCTAGAATATCCCACATTGCATTTTCCGTGGGCTGATGCAGTACGTT
This sequence comes from Ottelia alismoides, assembly GCA_037367405.1. Taxonomy (NCBI): domain Eukaryota; kingdom Viridiplantae; phylum Streptophyta; class Magnoliopsida; order Alismatales; family Hydrocharitaceae; genus Ottelia; species Ottelia alismoides. Next base: position 54,113 of record JAZKJV010010769.1, on the reverse strand, counting down.
GTTGGCGATCCCTATCATCAACGTCCCAGATAGACAGACTTTGGCATACGCATCATCCGCCTCCCATGTGGCGTGAATCCCCGTTTTCTCCGTTGGCTCATCATCGGTAAGAATATGTTTCTTACCATTGGACTTCAAGAGGCTCATGAACTGCATAGCCCAGAGCTCATAGTTCATCCCGTCCATCTTGACAATCGGTGCCGGGACCTCTGAAGGCACATGTGGCGGGTATGTCAACTTTGTTTTCTGACATGATGCCGAATGAGGATCACAGGGTATGTAGACTAAGAGAGATTTTGTCTACAATGAAATATGGGGATTTGATTGCATATGTAGACCTATGCAGTCAAATCCATCATTCGAGATGCTCGAAGAAGACGAAAGTCAACAACGAAGACCAACGACACTTGAAGCCGGCGGCCTAGGCGTTCTTCAAAGGGTCCATGAGATTCAACGAGAGGCCACCTAGGGATGGGCGATGGTAGCGAGATGCCGCCAAGGGCTGGGTGGGGCGGTGGTGCCCCCTGACGGTGGTGGCGAGATGCCAACTAGGGTTGGGCAGCACAGGCGGGATTCCGCCAAGGGTTGGGTGGGGCGGTGGTGCCCCCTGGCGTGAAGAAACCACGTAAAATCCCTCAACAGGGCTGTGCGGTGGTGGTGCCCCCTGGCGCGAGTAGAGAAAGAAGGGGGTCGGCGGGTGGGGAACTAGGGTTAGGGTATAGGAGCTCCGGTCTAGGACCGCCGCTCTAATACCATGTTGGAAGAAAATTAAGAGATGTTTATTTCTGAGAACCCTAGGCTCTCTTATATAGAGGAGAGACCTATGGGTAAATTACATAAGGAGGAAAAACAGAAATACAAATAAGCAAATGATACTTATAGAATATAGAAACATAAAAATATCTCGACAGTATGTTATAAATAATAAATATAATAAATCCTAAAATTTAAAGTAAAAATAAATAAAAAAAATAATTGATTGTTTTCCTCCACATGTCTCATGAATTTTTGTTGTGTATTTTCTTTGCAGATTTCATGCTTCAGTAATCAACAATTCAACATCACGGGTTCACAGTCCGGTTCGGAATATGATGGTTCTGGTGATCAGTTGGACAATGGAGAGATTGGTTGGAGGTATTTCACCTCTCTAGATAGCAACAATTTGAAAATATAGTGCAACTTTTGTGGGAAGAGGTTGGGAGGAGAGAGGATTACGAGACTAAATCACCATCTTGTTGACAACAAGAAGAATGTTGTCAAGTACCATCATTGTCCTAGAAATGTAAGGGAGTTGGTGAAGTCCAACTTGGAGGGGAAGAAGGACAAAGATGTGGAGTGTTCCTGAAGGGATGAACAATTCAAAGAATTCATGTTTGAGAATGAGTTCAATGTCCTCTTCGATTCAGACGATGATGACTTTATCTATTTCGTTGACATTCAGATCACATCGGAGAAGAGGGCATATAGGAGGGCGATAAACGGATATATGAGAAGCGAGTTCGATAGGAGAGAACTCGGTGGTGTACGTGGAGGTATCTATGGTGTCTGTGGCAGTGTGAGTGGTTCTGGAGGCGCACCAGTACCACCACCTACCAAAAAACACAAGTCGAAAAGGTTGGAATCCTTCTTGACGAGGAGCGGGTCCATGCAATACATGCCAAGCAAGGATCCGAGGTAGAAGATGATGAAGGGATATTCACCAATGCACATAAGAGAGAGGGCAAGGCCATCAACATGCTCTTCTTTGGGGAGAACATTCTGCGACCCTTTTTTGCAGCATGCCATTGATGAGATCGCTACAACAGAACAAGAGTGAAGGCTCCCACATCCAAGGAGATAATGAACAAGTACCTCAAGATGGAGAAGGAGGAGATTAATGAGTACGTCTCCGAGCTAAGGAGGAGATGATCGGAGTATGGGGTGATGCTGATGTGCGATGGCTGGACGAGCTACACGAGGAAGCATATCATCAACTTCCTTGTTTACTACAACAACAACAAAGCCTTTTCTCACATTAAGTAGGGTTGGCTACTTGGATTCTTTGCCTCCATTCAGATCTATCTTGGGTCATTCTCGAACTTAGATACAAAAAACTAAGAAAACCTACTTGCCAAACATATCATCAACTTCCTCGTTTATTGCGATGGAGAAATCATTTTTTTTAAATCTGTTGATGCATATGGACATGTGATAGACCACAAGTACCCGTTGAAATTGATGAAAGAAGTCATCAAGGATGCTAGGAAAGAGAACATTGTCTAGATTGTCACAGACGATGGCAACAATTTCAAGAAACCAAGTTAAATAATAATAAATTCCAGTAACTATGGTATTTTTTGGACACCGTATGCTGCACATTGTATAGATTTAATTCTATAAGACTTCAGCAAGAGGAAGCTTGTCTCAAAGGTAGTTGAGCAAGCACGGACGACCACCACTTTCATTTACAACCATTCCAAAGTGTTGGCTTTGACGAGGCAGGTGTGCAATGGTGAGCTGGTGAAACCTGACATCACATGCTTTGCAACCAATCTTTTAGCATTGTAAAGCCTCAAACAACACAAGACATGGTTAATATCATGTGTTGCAAAGGTGAATGGTTCGAGATACCTGAAGTTTACACTGAAGTAGGATGGAAAGTGGATACAATCATCAATGATCTCCACTTCTGGGATGATGTGACGAGGATTACAAAGATAATGGATCCGATTATTTCTGCATTGCAGATCGTAGATGACAACAAGAATCCCACCATGGGAGTGATCTACGAGGCAATGCACTGTATGAGAGAGAAAGGCCAGAGAAGCAGTTGAGAGAGGATTCAAAGCATGGTTGGACATCATAGACGAACGTTGGTCCAAGATGCTCTCACATCCTCTTCAGAAGGCTAGTATGTGTTATCTAATAAATATATTTTTCCCATTGTGATAGTAATTTAGATGGGTTAAAATTTGAGAAATTTCCATGTCTGTATCCATCTTATTACTTCAATCCCAAGTACCAGTACAAGAATAGTCTTGGTACAAATGCTGACCTTCTAACAGCTGTACAAGTTGTAGTGGAAAAGCTCGTCAAGGATGAGAAGACACAAAAGTCGTGTGTGAATGAGGTAATTTTGATCTTAATCTAGAGTGGGAATAAAAAATACTCATCAAGAACATTATGTAACATTTTGCGACTTTAAACAATGTGCTGGTCAAGTACTTCGGGGATGCCTTGGGTTCTTTCGGTAGAATTACCACGATTAATGGACGAGGTAATACCATTTCTGGCAAGGACTAAAATGAATAAGTCCATTGACTGTGTTGTTAATCTTGTGATGCATTACTAATTTACATTTATTGATTTATATATTTGGATTTCCCACAACCGAATGGTGGTTATTGTATGGGATGGAAGCTCCCAACCTACGGAAAGTGGCAGTGGAAGTATCGTTCCAAACCGCTCCTGTCGGTGGATGTGAGAGGAACTAGAGCACATTCAACTTAATCCATTCAAAGAGACGAAACAAGTTAGGAGAACAGAGGCTCCATGATCTTGTCTTCGTGCACTACAACTTGAGGCTAAAGATGAAGCATGAAAGGGAGGGGCATGATAAATAGGACTACACAGACCCCATCAATCTTGCATACATTTTCAAGATGTACGATGCAGATGAAGATGTTCTGCAAAGATGGTTGGATTCCAATGGTGCTCCATTGCTTGATCAACCGGGAGGCAGACCGAATTCATAATATAAGCCAACAAATGCGAGCAGTTGTTGGTGACTAAATAGCCAGATCCAGGCGAATCACATGCCCTCTTGGAGGGTTTGAGCTTGATGCAATTGTTGACGACATTCTCTCCATTGGTTCGAACTCCAAATCCAAATCCAAATCCAAGGATGACAATGGAAGTGATGATGATGGTGGTGGTGGTAGTGGTGGATGTGATGGATCTGGTGATGGGGAGACATATTCAGGGGGGTCAGGGTTAGCATGGGGTGGTCGTGGACCACATGATGATACAAGATTCAAGGCAGGGCGAGAATACATGGAGCGACATGGAAACACATATGGATAGTTTGCCCCAAGTCTGAGTCCAAGACCTACGTATTACGATGCATATGGACGTGGTCATCGTCCTACGAAAAACTACATGGATGATATGATATCATCTATAAGTTTGTTGAGCGGCATGGACATTGATAACCCATACCATGGAGGAACATCAAGTCCCTTGGGTGGATATGGATCTTCACAAGATGAGAGATCATTTGGCATCTTCCCTCAATATTTTCATGCTCCTCCTCCAGGATCTCCTCGTCCTCCTCATGCATATACTCCATCATATGGATATGGTTACAACAATGGGTATGGAGGATATAATAGCTATAACGGTGAGGACTACCAAGGTAGCCAACCCGATCAGAGCCATGGCAACTTCTTTGGTGGTGACAATTTTGGTTTCTTCTTCGAGTATGCACTCGTGCCCCCTCCTCCAGGTCCTCCTCTACAGAGATCTTCTCCTACCTCTTCATCGTCATCCTGAGGATCTCAAGCCAGTACTTTGCAGCCTCACCGTGCACCTCATGATACCGGATCTAGTGATGTTTATCGTCATTTCTTGATACTCATTGCGATCAATGACCATCAATATAGGTAGTATGTCATGGATTACAAGGACATGCACTCGTACAAGACATGGAAAACTATTGCGAGTTCATTGAGTTCACGATCCACTATGAGAGACAACAGGGCAGGGGGCCAATTCAGATCCTTCATGGAACTCTTGATTCTAGGTAATTGCATCAACTTATATTTTTTTCATTTATTTTTGTGAATAGATAAATCTTACCAAAGAAACATTGTCTCATTAATCATTGATTCATTATGTACATTTTTGAATCAAATGACTCATCTCAATGCCTTTCACCATGTGCCTGGTATGACCGATATGTGTGATATAAGGATCAAGATATCTATATGTGTTATCTAAGTGTGTATTTGTAAGCCATTTCATGTTATAAGAACTTGAATGAAATCCATTTCCAATATCTATAAGTCGGGAATCAATATTAATCGATATGCTCGATATGTGCGGTATATGGGGTGACTGATATGTGAGATAAAAGTGTGTAATTGTAGGTTATTTATTATTTTAATATCTTGGATGATTTTAATTTCTGAAAAACATGATAAAAATGACTTTTTGAGCCATTTCTGATATTTTCACCGATATCGTTGATATATCGATGATACATCCCGATATATCCTTTTTCAGATGGACTGATATGATACTGATAACGTTATTTCCTATGTTGCCCTCTAGATTGGAGATGAAACAATGTGTTGGTGATTCAGAGTAATGCTGGTGGAGATGCGGGCTTGTTGCAAGGAGATACCCTCGCGATTCCTAATCTGGTAGTCTTTCAGTGACCTGGAGACAGTGGTTCCACCGTTGTTGGCCGCTGGAGATGATCGATAGAGCACCGAGAGGTCCAACATAGAGATGACGAAGCTGAAACCATATTTAGGGTTTCTCTACGAAACCCTAATAGTCTTTGATGGCCAGATTCCACAGCAAGTTGGGGTTCTAGAATTTGAACCTAGAACTCTTTTTGATCATGAACATTTAAATGAAGATGAACATAATAAAACCTCCAAGAACAAATCCCAAAAATCATCCTACTCTGATACCATGCTGAAATTAAATAAGCGAAAGCAAAATCAGTAATCTGAAACATAAACATCTTGTTTTACATGGAATCCTGCTCCGTGAGGGAGAGGGATGAAATCATGGGAGAAGACCTCAAAGGGTCGGATCTTTTATTGAAGTTTCTCAATGAGTACAGGAGGTATGGGCATCCTTATATAGCCTCACAGACAGACAATAGTCCTACAAATAGCAGATGTGAGACTAAACATGAGAGAGTGGTAATTGAATCATGGAGAAATCTAATTACCCCTCTATTACATACTTCAACAATAGATGTTGAGATATTTAATATGTTTTGTATATTTTATATATTTTCTATTTTAGCTATCTCTATTATATATCAGAGCGACGGTCCTAGATTGGAGTTCATGTATCTCACCCAAGCTCTAAACCCCACCTGCTAGCCCCTCCCCTTCTTCGTGCACCGCTGCCGACCAAAATCGGGCACCGTTGCACCACCGTAGGCCACAACAGAGCCTCCCCAACTGCTGCAGGCCTCCACCCGCCCCAACCCAACGGCCGTCGGTCTCTCACGTGCCACTCAGGCTGTTGTCGGCCACTCATGCTTAACCCAAGCCACCACCGACACCTCCCCAGCCGTCGTTAGGGCTGCTGCACGTCCCAACAGCCTCCCTGCTCGCCCACGCGTACCTCTGCGCGCATCCATGCACCTCTGTGGTTCGGATTGCAGTATGAGGCTGAGTATGTCATTAAAACCTTTATTACTAAAATAAAGAACATTTCCTCTGCTACTGTCAAGTTTTTACAATCTGGCAATGCTTTAGAGTTCTGCACTTTACAATTATCTGAGTTTCTCAGGTCTCTTGGCATCATACACCAGTCCTCCTGTGCCTATACTTCCCAGCATAATGTGTTGTTGAACGTAACCATCGTCATTTGATTGATGTGACTCGAACCCTTCTGATTCAGAGTCGTGCTCTTCACTCTTATTTGGGTTATGTGGTTCTCACTGCCCGCTACCTAGTGAACTGCATGCTATCTTCTGACTTAGGAGAAAAGGTTCCTTTCTCCCTTACACCTTGAGTGTTTGACTTTGTGGCTTTTATTCACAATCTGACACATGGTAGAGACAAGATCTCCCCTAGAGCTGTCAAATGTGTCTTTGTTGGCTACTCCCATACCTATAAGGGCAACCGATGTTTTGATCAGCTTTAACGGAAATACTTTGTCAGTGCTGATGTTGAAGGATATGAGAAGAATCCATAAGAGCATCACATAAGCATGAGGATCGCATCGTATGCGATCGAGAGCGACTAGTCGCACTAGTTGCTCGATGCAACATAATTTAAAAAATAATAATGTGATGAAACCACACGATCCAAGAACATTTCTCGGATCGTTTCATCTAAACCACAATAGGTATTAAGGTTACCTCTTGAAGCGTGGTTGCGATCGAGTCTCTAAACCAAGAGACCTCCTGTCTCAAGTCCGATCCAATGGAGGAGACACTTGCGAGCGCATTGATGAGATGTGTGCTCCTCACATTCCATATTGATGATCCAAGTGAAGAATCTCCTGATCTCGTCACACGAGATCCGATGTCTTCTTCACGAGCGAGGCACATAGAAGGAGACGAAGATCCACGAGCAAATACTCCGATAGCATAACGATGTTGCTGCGGCGATGGCTACTCTCTCAATGGTTCTATGGTGGATGACCACAATGAAAGAGAGAGAGAGAGAGAGAGAGAAACACATGACGTGAAGAGAGAAGGGGAGAGAGTGTATGTTCATCGTAACTTGAAGATCAAGGGGTGCCTCTTCTTATATTGGGCTTTGGGAGTCTATGGATCTCAATCCATGGAAAACACACAATCAATGGATGAGATTGATTTGTGTTTCTTTTGATGACCATGATCTTATTGTAAAAATACAACAATAATTAATTTAATTTAATTGATATATATATATATATATTGATAAATCAATATAAATCAATTCAAAAATTAAATCACTTTGACCTTGGAGATAATGATGAGATAGACCTCATCCCCTAAAAAGGGTGGGGGCCATTCTTCTTCTTTGGAGATTGGTGGCCGTCCATCCTCTTGAGGTGGACTTGGTCTATCTCTTCAATATCTCGTGAGATCTCAATATCTCATGAGATCTCAATATCTCATGAGATCTCAATATCTCATGAGATCTCATTATCTCATGATATCTCCAAGATTTACAACAACAATTGTTGTAAATTATTTCACAAAAATAATTCATAATTATCTTGTAAATATTGAAATCAGGCCATTGGAAAATTGTGAATCACATTCACAACCCAAAATAAAATGTAAATTATACTTTCAATTAAGTATCTGTTATGAATTCAATTCACATCAATAATTAATCAACAAATATAAATCAGAATATGCTCTCTATAATATATTATAAATCACATTTATAATATATCTGATTAATATGGATAGCGCTATCCACATTATTCATATCCATGATAATTAAATCACATTTAATCATCTTGGATCCCTATTCTCATGTGCTCAAATAAAATGAATCACATTCACATTATTTACATGTTTGATAATTAAATCACATTAATTATCTTAAATAACTCTCCTTATAATATGAATCAAATTCATATTATTCATGATAATTAAATCACATTTAATTATATATTTTCTCAATGCTCGAATACATATATCAACATTGAAATTATCCTGAACTCTTTCAAGGAGAATACGCTTTCTTCGCAGATACTTGGAGATAAGGACAGGGCGATTGTATTATTCCACATATAATGACTTGGATATTGAGATCACATCTCAAATTCAGATCTTGCAGACCTCCCAAAGATGCTTGATTAAATCAAGACCGTAAATCTAATATTCTCATTGCATCTGAATCACATTCAGATCATTGTCCAACATTTAGACTAAGATCATATCTCTTCTCTATGAAAAGGAGTCACTAAAATCCAGACTTGTTTCATCACTCCCTCGGAATAGAAGCTTCATGGTTATACAATCGATTATGATCACATCACCCTCAGGTATTCCTAATACATGAACATCCTGCATACTGTAAAACCCAGAATAAACCCAAAGTTTTAGATCTCTTTTAGATTGTCTCCTTCATGATTTTATCATTAAGTTTCTTATTTGACTATTGGGAGTTGGTATCAATCATATACTTTCCAAAAGCGTATATCATACCCAGGTGTTGATCATATACTTTCCAAAAGCATATATCAAACCTACAAATTCAGTCAAGCTTCTAAAGCGAGACGATAATGCACAGAATTTGATTCTTCCCAATATCTCATGAGTGAGCTCATGTCTTCCGGTTCAGTAATGAACCTGTATGATCCCTTTGAGAAATTGTATTACTCATATGCCCTTGCATGCACACCAACGCACATGTATATAGACCTTGGTTAGGTCATCAACCTATTGGTCTGCCAAATGTACATACTCAAACATATAGTAACACATCTATCTCAAGTCAGAGTATGCGTTCCTACATCGTGACAGCATATGACATAGGACTTTGGTTATCTCGATCTCGTTAAGTGAACTCTTTTATCTAACTCATCTAACACCTCCGAATCTCTATTCCTATGCAGAGGACCTACATCAAGAGGCCAGTTAGATATCAGCCTTTAGAGAAACGATTGCCATCTCTTACTTAGACTGGAGATCCTCTCTTAACAATCATTTGACGGTGCTTGATGAGTCCTCAATCTAACTCTTTAGATATTCATCTAAGCACCATCCTCTATGATCCAATAATTGAGTCAACAGCTGTATGATCATCAAGATGGCCATGGTACATAACCCTAATTGTACTAAAAACCTATTATGCAAATTAGTTATTCTTCATTTCAGATCAGAGAATGATATTCGCAATAACATTTATTGAATAATGGCTCGTCATGGGCTCACATGTCCAACAGATGCACATTCTTTGAGTATGTTATGTATTTCTCTCCTCCAGGTGACAGGATGATCCCACGCGACTCTGAGGATGAGGTATACATGCTTCCTCCTCCTACGGTTGCACCACCTCTAGTACCTGCACCATCATCTCGACCACCTTTACTACCACCAGCAGCAGCACCTACACCTGCTCATGTGGTTGCTCATGGACCGCCACCAAGTACTTTGAATCAATTTTTGCCACATGTATTTACTTGTAGGTTTCCCTTTGTTGCCCCTACTCATGGACCTTCCCCATCATACAGTATGCCTCATGTATGTAATGAATACATTATTTCTACTGATGGCACTACTGAGTTGTCTATGTAATATGATTCTTTACAGGATGAGCATGTATCCTCTCAGGAGGGTAGTTTACAGGTTTAGGAGGTGGCAGATGATCTTGATGTGCCTATTTCTTTGCGGAAGTTGAGACGTACTTGTGCTACATATCCTCTTGCAGCACATGTCTCCTTGAGCATACTTTCAGAGGACTTCTTTATTGTGGCACTGTCAGTTGGGATGTTACCACAGATATATCAGGATGTACTACATGATAGCCATTGGCTTCTTGCCATGGAGGAGGAGATGGCCACGCTACAGTCGCATGCCACTTGGAGCCGTGTTACAACTCCTCCTGACGCAACTGTTGTGGGATGCAAGTGGGTGTTCAGGATGAAGCATCAAACAGATGGAAGCGTAGATCGCAACAAGGAAAGACTTGTGATACACGGTTTCACCCAGACATATGGGGTGGACTATCTGGATACATTCTCTCCAGTGGCTAGGAATTCTACTCTGCACATACTTTTTTCAGTTGATGTGATACAGGATTGGCCTCTCTACCAGCTTGATGTGAAGAAAGCCTTTCTTTTTGGTGATCTACATGATGAGGTTTACATGTAACAGCCACATGGGTTCACTACCGAGGGGGAGTGTCAGAATGTTTGCAGGCTTCACAAAACTATTTATGGCCTTAAGCAGAGTCCAAGAGCATGGTTTCAGAATCTCTCAAACCTAATAGAGCAGCAGGATGTTGTGAGATTGACCGTTGATCATTCACTTTTTGTTTAGAGGACTCAAAGATGTACAATTGCCATACTTGTTTATGTTTATGACATCATTATTACATGGGATGACGTGCACGTCATCCAGGCTGCTAAGGATTTCCTAGGTCAGTAGTTTGTAACCAAAGACCTCGGTAGCCTACGCTACTTCCTTGGATTGGAGTTTTCCAGGAACCAACGAGGCCTTGTGTTGACCTAGAGGAAGTACGTTACAAATCTTCTCTCTGAGACAAGCATGACAGACTGCAGACATGCTACTACTCCCATGGACCCGAGCAATGGAAATAAACAAGAGTAGGTACATGGAGCTCGTTGGGAGGCGTGTTTATGTGACTATCACCATGCCATATATATTGGTGCGGAATCAAAATACAGAGCCATGGCATATGCTAATACAGAGATGATGTGGGTATGATCTTTACTTACTGACCTAATAGTTGAGGTGCCTCTTCCCATGCACCTCCAATGCGACAACCATGACGCACTCTTCATCGCCAACAACCCATCTTTCGATGAGAGAACCAAGCATATAGAGGTGGACTGTCACTATACCCGAGACATTATACAAAAGGGTCTCATCTCTACTACTCATGTTAGCTCAGGAGACCAAACAACCAATGTTCTTACCAAGGCTCTAGGTAGAGGGCCTTACCAGAGATATTCCAAGTTAAGCATGATTGATATCTATGCTCCAACTTGAGGGGGAGTGTTGAGATATTTACTATGTTTTGTATCTTTTATATATTTTCTATTTTGTCTGTCTCCGTTATTTAAATTGCCCAACATGTTACTTTCCTATATAAGAGAATCCTAGGGCATTTATGAATAATCAAGTTCTCTCTTTCCACCAACAATAGACAATCAACAAAAATATCTCAAAAAGTCTGGCCAATATTTTAAGTGGTTCCATGCTTGGTCCTAACTCGAGGGTTTTGGTTGACTGTAAGTGGATTCCAATGTACCTGAAAGGTGTTCCCTTAATTATGACTACATTTCGGAGGAAGGTGATATGGCGATTGTTGATATGCTTGAATCCTAACCATCTGATCCCCCCCCCCCCCCACACACACACACACATGGCAAACATACCCTACTAGTAAGGGGTAATGTTGGGGTGGGGGAGCAAACCCCCGTTCCCAAATTATTTATATATGGGTATTCGGATCCGTTTGAGATCGGGTGTATAGGAGTAGTATATAGACTTCCTATGGTTAGGGCTCTCTATATCCTATGTATTCTTCATTCTCCACATAGTAAAAATCGATCGTCTCCACCCAAGGACGTAACCAAGTTATAGGTGAATCTTGTAACTTCGTGTGTTTTCATACTTGCATGATTGATCGTGTTTGTGCTTGCTTCCGCGATTCACAACAAACTTTGTTGATGCCGAGCTTACCAAGTTTCTGATAAGAGATTTAAAATCATGTTTTTGGTGGTAGACATGTAGTACACAAAACATGCAATGAGTTTTGACCAAAATAGATCCCATTCATGTGACAGGCAAAGCACCACCATTCGCTGTGATAAGAGGGAAAAAAAACATTTTTTTGTTGGGTAGACGTGCAGTACATAAAACATGCAATGACTTTTGTCGATGCCGAGCTTACCAAGGTTCTGAAAAGAGGTTTAAAATTGTGTTTTTGGAGGGTAGACGTGCAGTACATAAATATTAGATGCATTACTAGACTACAAAAGGCACTGGAATCAAAATTCACTTTTTCTCGAGATATATGCAACCAGGAAGATCTCTTTGGTACATAATGCTGCGGATATATATGATTAAGCAACAACTTATGTAAATTTTGTTGGTTTGCTTAGCCATGATGCATTGTGTAAAAATATAGATTTTTTCATTTCTAATTAATTCAATTGAAGTTGAGGTAGAGATAAGAAGACAATGCAATGATATAAATCTATTAGGAGTGCATCATGCATACATGTTTTATTGTTAACTGTGAGTTTTCCCTGCATCCACTTCTGCAAGAGTATGAGTTCCTATGATTTTGGTTTGATTCTACACTTTGTGCTTTAGTCCTTCCATTGAAAAGCTCTATTATCTTGTGGCTATTTTGCCTATACTTTACTGGTGCTTTGACATAAATCATGCTCAAGCACACCCTTGTGGATTACGTCAATAAGGAAATCAATTTCCAGCATGTAGCTTCTTTATAATTCAATCTCATGACGTTGAATTTGATTGAATATTATTCCGTCCAGTACATCCAAGAAGAACTTGATCATCTGCAAATCAGACGGTAGAATTGGAAAGACAACAAAAAGGTAACACCATGAAGAATGAAACAGACCTCTAGTTAGAAAGATGATGGCTCTAATGGAATTGCTTGTCATATGACTTCACCGTGTATATTGTTTGCCAAATTGTTGCTATTGTCGCACCAAGTGTTAGGAGGAGAAGAGCAACAGCTACAAGGACAGAAGCAACTGCCCATGGGTTGTGGAAATGGCTGTTTACAAGTGCTGCTCTCCACCTGTGCCTATCTGAATCACAGTAAGCGTTGACCTGCTTGAATAGATCGGCAAGATAATGTTTCTCATAATTCAAGGTAGCGCCCTTGCAAATATTATTGAAGAGACTTGCCACATCCTCGTTGGTTCCCAGCTTGCTCTCAATGATCCCGTGCCTCACCAGTATCTCCACATCTTCTGAGGTGTCGATAATGTTGTCCATGAAAGTAGCATATGCCGTAAAATGAGTTTGGACATCTTCTGAACAGCACTGCTCCAAGGCGATGAGGTTGCGGAAGAAGGATATGCTACTCTGCTGTAGTGATAAGAAGGGTATTTCCAGCTTCCCGCTTTCTTCATCAAATGATACGTTCAAGAAACATTGCTTCTCGCTTTCTTCATCAAATGATACGTTCAAGCAACATGTCTTCTCTTTATCATGCTTCTTCTTGAACTTGATGCCTGCTTCCATGAGATTCCTTGCTGATGGTATGGCCCTTGGTGCTTTGACTTTCTTGGAAGATCGGTGTTGCGGACACTTGCACATGAGAATCATAGATACCAAGAAGAAGAAACAAAAGGTCAGGGGTCCCCATATGATTTTCTTAAATCCACCAACAAGCATCTTCCATACACACAGAAAACTGGTAGGACTTTGCTTCGGATCGGTGTTAAAGTGATGCAATTGATAAATGTGATTCAGGTGGAGGAGGTGATGTATTTGACCAGGTTCCTTCCCCAAGTCTTTCGCCTCTGTTTTCCCCCTGCAAATATAGTGGACGACAAGATCCAAAATGCCAAGAGGAGTAGGATCCTCTTCATCTCTAGCCCCATTCCAGGGAATGAATGTGCCCTCTTCGGCCCTCCCAATTCCAGCCATTTCCAGAGTGTATACGAGCAGAAAGAAAGGGTTGTGAAACCCTCGTTTTTCCTCCATTCGCAAGAGGGCGAGAGAGAAGAAGAGAGGGTGCAGCTAGGCTCCCCTCCTCTTCTTTGTTGATCGTGCAGCGGGCGGAGAAGGTGCAGCAAGCTCGAGAGGAGCCGTGGGCAGTGCGAGCTCGAGTTTGGGAGCAAGGAGGTCATTGGGAACGACCTCAAGAAGCTGAAGCCATCGTGTTTGGGTCTCCATCCGGGAGCCCACAAGGAAGCCACCTTATCTCCTTGATTTTGAGCACATTTAATATTGTTAGGTACCTAGGGATAGTTAGTTTCTTGTAGAAGAACTATCGTTGTGCGTGTGGCTTGTACCTCGGTTTGGTGGGCAACAAAACTGAGAAAAATATTGGCTCATTTTGACCGGAGTGATTGGTTGCCGGTCTTGCCCCGTGGTTTTCTCCTTACTCACATCGAATAAGGGTTTCCACGTAAAAATCCTTGTCTCTTGTGGTGATTGCTTGTTGTGGTTGCTTGTGGTTGTTTGTCATTGTTTCCATTGAGTTTCCGTTTGTGGAACATATATTTTATTGTGCCATCTTTGCTACGTGACAGTTTTAGGGGATACTCCTGGTTATGCTTATCCCCCAACAAGTGGTATCAAAGCTCAGGTTGAGCAAAATGGGCAAAGATGATGAAGGTACGATGATTAAGCTCACAAGTAGCAATTGATAGATTTGGAAGGCCAAGATGGAAGACATTTTATATTGCAAAGACCTCCACGATTCGATGGAGGGAGAGAGCGCCAAGCCGGAGAACATGTCCACAAGTAAGTGGACAAAGTTGAATCAAAAGGCCATTGGGACCATTCGGATTGACATGTCAGTTTTTCATTACGTAGCCGAAGAGACGAATGCAAAGGAGTTGTGGGACAAGTTGTACGAACTCTATGATCAGAAGACCGCAACCAACAAAGCTTTCTTGATCAGGAAGCTTGTGAATTTGAAGTACAAAGATGGATGCAAGGTGGTGGAGCACTTGAATGATTTTCAAAGCATTATCAACCAGTTGACTTCCATGAGTTTGACACTTGATGACGAGTTGCAGGCACTTCTCTTGTTAGATTCATTGCCGGATAGTTGGAAGACTCTGATAGCCACCGTGAGCAACTCTGCGAAGGATAGCAAGTTGACGATGGCTATGGTCAAGGGAAGTCTCCTCAATGAGGAGATGATGCGTCGCTCTTCAGGAGAGGCATCCTCCTCTTCACATGTGTATGCTGTTGAGAGGAGAGGAAGATCCAGTAGCAGAGGAGCGTCACAGGAGAGGAAGAAATCCATAGACAAGTCCAAAGGTAGAGGAAAGTGACCATTGCCAGAAACCCGGTCACTAGAAGAGAGACTGCAGGATTTGGAAGAGAGAACAAGCTGAATCCAAGAAGGATCAGAAAAAGGAAGATGGGAATGTAGCTGCAGTTGTGGCAGATGAAAGTGCAGATGAGGTGATTCTCACCATCCAGGATCAATGCTTGCATGCAGGGAGTGATTTGGAGTGGGTTGTTGATACGACCGCCTCCTATCATGTAACTCCATACAGGGAGTTCTTTACCACCTACACCAGTGGTAATTATAGGAGAGTCTTGATGGTAACGAAAGTTACTCTAAGATCATTGGCATGAGCACCATCTCGAATCAAATGGATGTTGGGTGCTCAATGACTCTTCAGAATGTGAGGCATGCTCCTGATGTGCGACTTAGCCTTATATCTAGTTCACAACTAGATAGTGAAGGCTACCATCTAATGTTTGGAGACAACAAGTGCAAGATAAGCAAGGGTTCTCTCATCATGGCTAGAGGTAGCTTGTGTCACACACTCTACATGACTAGAGTGAAGGTTATGGATGGTAGTTTGCATGCCAATGAGGCAGATAATTCAGACTTGTGGCACCATCGACTTGGCCACATGAGTCAGAAGGGCTTGCAGCTTCTGAGCAAGAGAGAGTTGATCTCCTACCACAATGATATCACTTTGTCTCCTTGTGATGCATGCGAGGTTGGGAAGAGCAGAAGTGCGCCATACAGAGCCAGATTCAAGGTGAAGGGAGACCTTCTACAGTTGGCTCATTCTGACGTTTGTGGTCCTATGGACACATCCTCTTTGGGAGGCAACATGTATTTTGTCACCTTTATTGATGATGCATCTAGGAAGGTGTGGGTGTATGTGCTCAGAATGAAAGATTAAGTTTTTGATTGTTTCAAGAAATTCCATGCCATGGTTGAGCGTGAGACAGGAAAATTATTGAAGTTTCTACGCACGGACAATGGGGGAGAGTACACCTCCCATAGCTTTCAGGGTTATTGTGCAGAGAACGACATCAGGCATGAGAGGACAAAGCCAAGCACACCCCAACACAATGGTCTTGCTGAGAGGAGGAATAGGACCGTTGTTGAGAGAGTTCGCTGCATGCTGAAGACAACGAAGTTGCCCAAGATTTTTTGGGCTGAGGCGGTTCGCACCGCTTGTTACTTGATCAACCGTTCTCTATCAGTTCCTTTGGGTTTTCATATACAAGAGCGTGTGTAGACAGGGAAAGACCCCTCATATGGTCATTTGAGGGTGTTTGGATGCAAGGCTTATGCATTGGTACCAAAGGAGTAGAGGAAGAAGTTGGATGACAAGGCAGTGCCTTGTATCTTTCTTGATTATGGAGATCAGGAGTTTGGATACCGTCTTTGAGATCCAAGGAAGAAGACAGTGACCAGACACATGGATGTGTTTTTCAATGAGAATCAGACGTTGGCTGAAGGCATAACTGAGAGTGGTGATACAAATGAGATTTCCATGGATGATGATAGTGATGAGGACATGATCCCTCTCCAGTGCAGGGTACAGGTGGAGAGAATGGGCAGTTAGAGCAGCACGAGCCAGATGTAGCCCCATTGATGCAGGTCCAGAGGACCTAGGACAGGGGGAGCAGCTTCATCCACATGCAGACGCAGCAGAGCCTCAGGTCAGAAGATCTGAGAGGGCACGCCAGCCATCATCCCGTTACCCCACTTCCATGTATGTGATGCTTACAGATGCAGGTGAGCCATACACCTTTGAGGAGGCACAGATGCATAAGGACAAGGATCATTGATGCAATGCAATGAATGAAGAGATGTTATCTCTCAAGAAGAACCACACTTATGATCTTGTTGAGCTTCCTAAAGGGAAGAGAGCCTTGAAGAACAAATGGGTGTACAAGCTGAAATCAGATGACATCAGCAAGCAGTACAAGGCCAGATTGGTGGTGAAAGGGTTCAACCAGAAGGAAGGAGTGGACTATGATGAGATCTTCTCCCTAGTGGTGAAGATAAATTCAGTGAGAATGGTGCTAGGACTTGTTGCTAGCATGGACCTTGAGCTGGAGCAAATGGATGTAAAGACAACGTTTCTTCACGGTGATTTGAAAGAAGAGATCTACATGGAGCAGCCACAGGGTTTTCAATAGAAATGGAAAGAGCACATGGTTTGCAGTTGAGAAAGAGTCTTTGTGGCTAGAAGCAAGCTCCGAGACAATGGTACTTGAAGTTTGATGCTTTCATGGCAAAGCAGGGCCTCAAGAGGACTAGAACCGATCCATGTGTATATGTTCGTCGTCTTCCCAATGTCAGGTTCGTCATACTTTTGATCTATGTGGATGATATGTTGATTGTAGGTCATGATTTCAACCTCATTGCAAAGCTCAAGAAAGAACTCTCCAAAGAGTTTGAGATGAAAGATTTGGGCAAGGCAAGTCACATCCTTGGGATGCAGATTACAAGGGACAGGAAGAAGCACATGTTGTGGTTGTCACAAAAAAGCTATGTTGAATGCGTGTTGGAGTGGTTCAACATGAAGAATTCCAAGCCTGTCAGCACGCCCTTAGCCTCTCATTTCAAGCTAATTAAAGAGTCATGTCCTTCTACTTCTGAGGAGAAAGTAGAGATGTCCAAGATCCTATACTAGTCCGCAGTTGGGAGCCTCATGTATGTAATGGTTTGCACTAGACCCGACATAGCCCGTGCAGTGGGTGTGGTGAGCAGATTCATTTACAACCCAGGCAAGGATCATTGGAGGCAGTGAAATGGATCTTGAGATACTTGAGAGGGACCTCAAGTATGTGTCTTGTGTTTGGGAGGTCAGATCCTAAGCTTTGTGGCTACACTGATGCATATATGGCAGGAGACATGAAGCAGAGAAAGTCTACCTCAGGCTACATTTTCACTTTTGCAGGGGGAGCCATATCATGGCAATCCAAGCTACAGAAATATGTTGCTTTCTCGACTAGCGAGGTAGAATACTAGCAGCAGCAAGGTGTTGTGGCTACAATGCATTCTTGGTGAGTTTGGATTGAATGACAGTGAGCGGGTTGTGTTTTGTGATAGCCATAGCGCTATAGACTTGAGAAAGAGCACCATGCATCATGCTCGTACAAAACACATTGATGTGAGATATCATTGGCTGAGGGATGCAATTGACCAGAAGTAGCTCATTTTGAAGAAGATTCACACTGATGAGAACCCCTCAGACATGTTGACGAAGGCAGTCACTCGTGACAAGCTTTAGCTCTGTAGAGAGCTGAGCGGTGTCATTTCTCCTTGATCTCCATCACAGGACAACAACTACCCATTGGGAGTGGAGGGGGAGGTTGTTGGGTATTTTGTAGTCCAGTCCCAACTTGGGGGCTGCACCTTGGCCTTTTCTTGCAGGGGCCTTTGTGCAATATGACCAGCTTTTGAAGCCCCATTCCAGGGAACGAATGTGCCCTATTCGGCCCTCCCATTTCCAGCTATTTCCGGAGTATATACGAGCAGAAAGAAAGGGTTGTGAAACCCTCGTTTTTGCTCCATTCGCAAGAGGGACGAGAGAGAAGAAGAGAGGGTGCAGCTAGGCTCCCCTCCTCTTCTTCGTTGATCGTGCAACGGGCGAAGAAGGTACAACAAGCTCGAGAGGAGCCATGGGATGTGCGAGCTCGAGTTTGGGAGCAAGGAGGTCTTTGGGAACGACCTGAAGAAGCCGAAGCCATCGTGTTTGGGTCTCCATCCAGGAGCCCACAAGGGAAGCCACCTTATCTCCTTGATTTTAAGCACATTTGGTATTGTTAGATACTTAGGGATAGTTAGTTTCTAGTAGAAGAACTATCGTTGTGCGTGTGGCTTGTACCTTGGTTTTGTGGGAAACAAAACCGAGAAGAACATTGGCTCATTTTGACCGTAGTGATTGGTTGCCGGTCTTGCCCCATGATTTTTCCCTTACTCACATCGAGTAAGGGTTTCCACGTAAAAATCCTTGTCTCTTGTGGTGATGCTTGTTGTGGTTGCTTGTGGTTGTTTGCCATTGTTGCCATTGAGTTCCCGTGTAGGGAACATATATTTTGTTGTGCCATCTTTGCTGCAGGATAGTTCTAGGGAATACTCCTGGTTGTGCTTATCCCCCAACACTCCTCTCTGCAGGTTCTCTGATTGTCCTGACCTTCTCTTTTCTACTAAGCTCACATAAATCCTTTTTGCAGAACATAATTCTTAAAATGATGCGGTTTCTCCAGTCATCATTCAGCAAACACTGCTACTTATCAATGAGCACAATAACAGTGAGGTCTGCATAATGTCAGTGCAATAGTTGGTATTTTTAGATTAAAAACAGGAAAGATAGATAATGTTAAAGCATAAACTGGTATTTTTATGAAAAAAGAAAGGGAAAAAGAGAGAATTGGTACTGCATAACTCTAGAGGTGCAAGGTATGATTGTCTGTATAATCTAGGGATATTCCATTTGACTTTTAAAGTCCAAGTGTGAGCATTTTTGTTAACAAAGATTTGGTTTTTTTATAAGTTTGCTAAGAAAAAACAAACTTTCTTTGAATTATTACTGAACAAATTTTAATGATACAAAAAGTTTGGCTTGACTAGCAGTCTGGTACAGAGCCCTGGGTTCTATTTGTGATACCTTACAAAATCCAAATTCTGGTGTTGATAGGGAAACTAATGCACATATTAAATTGGTCACATATATATGACTATATTCAACTGTTTCTTATCTATTATATTTGTCTATAGTAATTAATACTTGGTATTGAAATCATTTCATAAGACATGATATTGCACTTTTATTCCTTATTGTACAGATAATCGGTTACAATTGGTTGATTAATCATACAATCCGAACCATTATCATAGAATCCATGTAATCACTCGATATAAATTCAAAAATATATAGGGATAATTACATCCATAACCCTGAGTAATTTTGCAATAACATTCATAACCTTGCATAATAGCGAATTACATGACAAATCCTGAGAAATGCTTAACTCTTACACAACATGCCCTTGTGTTATGTTCCGTTTGAAATGTCTGTAATCTTTGACGGTTTTTGTTAAGGAAAAGACAAAGTTGCCCCTAAAACATATTCTTATTTGCAAATCATGCCATCTCATTTCTGTCCATCATCAAGATGCGGGAGTTGAGGTCGCAGGTGAAAGTCGAGGAAGAGGGGGCTGTTGGAGGTGGTCGCCTGGAAGCTCGAAATGTTCGTTGGGCTTGGGGAGGAGGGGACTCGCAGGCTCCTGGGGTGGTCGGAGCTTGGGGTCCTGGGTTCCTGGGCTCCTGGGGTCGTCCAAAACAAATTAATAAGAAATACATGAGCAAATCATTGGAATTCAGTTCTTAAAAAACCACTCTATCTAAAATCTGAAATACCCACAAAACCCCGAATACCAATCTTACGATAGAGAGAAAAACCTACACGACTCTCCTCTTCCCCGGGAACAGCAGGACAAAAAACCCAAAGATCTGGTCTTTATGGAAAATTCGGTACTCCGATCCACCTCCCAATCACTACTGGGTTCCGAAAAACTCGACAAGCAGATCAAGATAAGCCAGAGCGAAAGAAGGGGAAAAATAAAGGCCGGTTGGGATCTTTCGGCGGGAAAAGAAAGTACCAACATGAGGAAAGTAGTGGATTCTGATGGGGGTAGAGCAGCTGTGTTGAGAGATCCCCTCAAGCTGCTTTATCATCCCCATTCTGATCTCTGCATCCCCAGATGTCTCTCTTTATCCCCTTCTCTCTTTCTTATACTGGAAGAGAAGTGTCAAAAGGGGAAGCTAAGGAACAAAGTGGGAAAAGGCAGGGGAGGAGAGAAGATGACAAAATCAACAGAAAGGAAGGAATCATAGGCAGAGGAGGATCGGGAGGGGGACTTCGTTTTTAAGGGGTTGGATTAAAGTCGGGAGAGAAATCGGGACACACGCGCGTGGGGGTGGGGGTGGCGGGGGCTCCCAACCACGCGCAGGCGGGGTGAGGGAGGGGGCTCCTGGGACGGGCGCTTGGGGAGCACACGCAAGCGGCGCACACGATTGGGAGGCGGGGACTTGGGGTGGTGGGGGGCTCCCAGCCACGCGTGGGGGAGGGGGGGCTTGGGACGGGGGCTTGGGGAGGAGGGGGCTCTCCCAGGCATGCGTGGGGCGGGGGTGCAGGCGCGCGCGGCGGTCCTGCCGCGGGGCTCCCGGGGTTGCCTGGGGTCGGGACTTCGGAGGAAGGAGCTTGGGAGTGACAGCGAGGGGGAGGGAGGCGACGGGGCAGAGGGGAGGAGGGTGTGGCTGCGGTCGGACGACTGGTGGAGGGGGTAGCTGCAGGCGGAGGGAGGGAGGGGGAAGAAGGGGAGGGGGTCGGCTAAACCGGAAGAAGGAGGAATTTTAAAAAAAAATCAGCCGTTGGATACAAGAATGGTTGGATTAACTCAATGATATGGTTGGGTTAACGGAAAAACTAACGGAGGGTCATGAGTGTGAGATGGAGTGATTACTCAGGATTTATCATGTAATTTGCTATTATGCAGGGTTATGAATGTTATTGCGAATTTACTCAGGGTTATGGGTGTAATTATCCCAAATATATATTGAAAATTATTTACTAAATTAATTTTGATGTAAATTTGTATCTATAAATATTTGCATAACAATGATTAACTCGTCAATTTTATAAAATAATTATATATTACTAATGTACTTAGATTTTTAAAATCTAGCCTAAAAGACCTAATTATCCCAATATGCAATTAATTTTTTTGATCAAATATATTACACCTTTAAATTTTTTATTTGATGTGCAAATTCGTAACGAATGGAAAAATCAATTATAAAAGCATATTCGATATATGCAAAAAATTACTTTTATACAAAGAATCAATCCATTCAACGATCATTGATTCTTTCTTATCTATAACATATACTAGTGCACACCCGTGCTTTGCACGGGCAAAGCCCACAATTCACACACACCTAGAGACACACATATACACAAAATTTTAAATGAAGCATGTTAACAATATACATAATTGACATAATGCATGTTGATGTAACATTGAGTCAATAGTAGAAACACATGGTTTGCACGAGAAACATAAATTATTGACGATTAGAGGGATATGTATCTGTGTGTTTATCTCCAATCGAGGATAAGATTGGAGAAAACCACTTAAGGTAGTCTGGCCATTGCGAAGGAGGTCAATTGATTCACCGATTAAAAAGAGATGCGAATTTTGAGATGTTGAGTCGACTAAGAGAGGGCAAGGAAGGCCCAAGAAGTGTTGGAATGAGACTTTACAACAGGATCTTAGTTTTTAAGATCTAAGCCCGATAATGATCCAAAATAGAACTGAATAGAGGTAAAGAATCCATGTAGTTGACCCTACTTAATGTGAGAAAGGCTTTATTGCGTCTCTGTGTGTGTCAAAGAGTTTATGCATAATATATTTTATAATCATATCGCTATGCATGTTTTAAAACAATTAAGTAAATTACATAAAAGTTTATCAATTGTACATAGAATTAAATGTCCTAAATTTTAGAAAGCAACAACACCGTGATCTTTAATTATGAAGAATTTTATCAACTTAATTTTATATTAATGAAATTTACTTGTATGTATTGTCTCTCTAATATTAAATCATATGAACTCCATTTTGTAGTAGAGATGAAACTTAAAAGTTCAGTACAACCTGGTTGTTTTTTAAATTCACGCATGATATAGCAATTGTGAGTAAGATTTAGGGATTTTCGTGTTTGCTTTAAATACTTTTCGAGATGTGTATACATAATTATAAAACGTATAAAATCTATACATCTGTGTCTAGTACAACCTGGTTGTTTTTTAAATTCACGCATGATATAGCAATTGTGAGTAAGATTTAGGGATTTTCGTGTTTGCTTTAAATACTTTTCGAGATGTGTATACATAATTATAAAACGTATAAAATCTATACATCTGTGTCTATATGCATATAGATGGCGAAACGAAGAAGTTTTAACTATTCTTGCATATATCTATGAGCATGTAGATACTATTGTCATTAATGATGATATCTATCAATATTCATATAAAGAGAAGGTATCCATATCTGCATTTAAAAAAAATAGAATGCACAATCATGTATCTCTACAACAAAACGGGTATACAATGGCGTTTCTTATAAATCATTTTCGCAAAGAATACTATATTTCTATATAGAACGACGGATGATGTAGTGATGGTTGTAGTATATATATCCATATTATCATAAAATGAAGACCATATCCATATATGTTTACATATTTGCGAAAAAATGTGATCCTTAGGACCTTAGGAATTAATATATATATATATGTATGTATGTATGTATACACTATTGGAATGAAAATAATAAGAAATTAGAAATTTTATTGTCGATCATATAATCAGCTATCTGCATATCTGTCTAGCATGATAATGTTAACATTGAATTTCGAACCAAGCAATATTTCTAATTTCATCACCATCGCACCATTGCGAGGAAACATAGTTTTTTAAGGTGGGATTATTAATAAACAATTTAAGGGCAAATAGGAAATTTTCATGCGGAAAATAAATGATCTGTGGATTCCGGCCCCGCTGGGTTTTAACCAACCAAGGGCAAAACTGGAATTTTCGTGCTAAAAATTAATAGCGAGCGTCGGTTGAAATTTGTTTGCTGCAAGATTGCTACAGTAGCTGCCCCACGCGCTTTAATATATAGTAAGATTACTTCAGCTGGCATTAATTTTCCACACGTTAATTCCATTTTTACCCTTAACCCTCGCCCATTTTCCCATCTTTGCCCTAGCACTTTGTAGGAATCCCACCCTCCTCGCATCGCAACCTCTCCTGTCGCATCAACCCCCTCCGCTTCTCCACTGCCGCACCAACTCCGCCGCCCTTCATGCCTCAGCCCGATTCGATTTCTATCGTTTTCCCATCTTTGACCCCAATCATCGTTCCAGTTTTGCACCTGGCGATAATCCCCTCTCCTCCCTCCACCTCCGACACCACCACCTCTCCGTCCTTCGCCACTCAACCACCCATATCTCCTCGTGGTTGGAAGGCCTTGCCCCAAAATGAGACTGGAAATTAGCAAAGTTTGCAACAGATTTGGGTTATAAAGAATGCAATAAATGCTGAAGAGAATGTTCACAATAAATCTGAAGGGAATGAACAAAAGTGGAAGCTCAAACTCAACAGATGATGGCTCAACCAAACAACGTCAATAAAGAACTTTGAAAAATGTGACACATCTGCTGGAGCTTCGGAGCCAGAACAAACTCAACAGGAAACTAAGGATTGGTGTAGAGGAAAATATAAACAGCAAGGATGATCCAGTAACTAGAGAAGAGATACAATTGCAATCAAAATGGAACTGGAAAAGATTCTTTGGTGCCATTACATAGTCAAAGGGCCTGATTATAATAGCAGCTGGGGAAAAGATTGTCAACTTGGTATGGGAAAAGAAATCATGTGCTTGGCATATGTGCTAGGTACGACAGTTTGACAAAATGTTGCCAGAATGCTGGAATGGGCCCAAAGTTTGGTTCTTGTGCTTATTCCTACTTTCGTTCCTCAGGTGCTTTTATACATGGGGAATATACTTATGTACAAGGAATACATGTGATTTGGAGAAAGCTTGTTGTTGATCTGTGGCTTAATCTGACCAAGTGAATGCAAAATAATTTGAAAAGCCATCTTTTATCTAGATTGCAGGTTCGTGGAGAGAATTTCACATGAGGTACCTACGAGATCACTTATATGTATGATGGTATATTCACATTGTCTCTTCTACCTGAAATAGTTATCACCATGTCAGCAACTTGCTAAAATTCGTTTCTATCTCAGTTAGACACTTTCACATCTCATATCATTGTTTTTGTAATTTAATTTTCATGTGGGTATCTTATTTATCTCTTTGAATTTTTGATAGATTATTCTGGCACCAATACAAGGGTAGTCCTATTGACAATCGTGGTTCCTACTTGCTACTGTTGTAATGGAAACATGTTATAATCGTCCCACCATAGGCATAGTCAGATGTATACGTTTTACAAATCGTGACAGATGTGTTGTCGCTTGTTAAACGTTGCACTAATATCCTATAGTGTATCTATTGCATATGAGTCTAACAGATGTATATATGGGGACTTATTATCTCTTCAGCAGACCAGCCTGTGGAATGACATCACAGAATGAAGCGCGTGACTGCCTCTCTGTTCACCCAGACAATGCATCCATCTGTCTTAGCATTAATATATCCATGCTTAATTGTGACTAATTAAGATATTAATATATCCTACCATATATGCAAGTTTAATTGTGACTAATTAAGAACTTAAGATTACAAGTAGGGATGCAAATGGTTACAGATATATCCGTATCCGATCCGTCATCTTATCCATTTTATACCAATTTTGACATCTGCAACCATATCCATTTTAAAATGGATACGGATATGAATATCATTTTGATATCCACAAACATCCATATTCGCATCCGTATATCCGTTTTCATATATAAATATAGTCATAGATTTATTTTTAACCCTATGTAACATAATTATATACCTTCTTTACCATATTTGTATAATTTTTATGATACAAATACATTTAATAAATTTATATCATGTGTTTTCCATCCAATTTGTATATATTTAAATCGATTTTATAGAGTATTTCTAACATTACTTGTAAGAGATAGAGATAAACATACAACACATGCGAATGTTCTGGGATTGAAATTTAGGTGGAATAAAGAGTTGAAACTGGTGGAAGGAAAGAATCCCAGGCGGGTCACCAATCTTTGCAAAGATAAGTGAAGGATCAAGATGGATTCGTCGATGGAGGAAAGATCATATGGAGAAGATGATTATGCGTGAAGGATAGATAAATCTCAGTGGTTTACGATGTTTTGGGTCTGGAATGAAGTAAAAGAGTAATACTGGATAATAGGGAGAAAGTACAAAGAAATAAAAATTGAACTTACTTGGAATTGTTGAATGAAGAAGATGGTGAAAATTAGAGATGAATCGAGGCCTACTATGAAGCTTCAAGCTCTGTGGTTCTTTGCTTGGAGTTCTGGGCTATAGAATCCTAGGTCGAGCAGCACCACACTGGTCTGCAACTTGGCTTGAATGCCAATGATCTCGTCGGACCTATTAGTTGTCGTCGCATCTCTCTCTCTCCCTGCCTCTCACTGACATTGGTGGAAAGCAGGTGCTTAGGGCAAGGTCATACCAGGGCAGATAGTAGTTGCAGGTGGTGGAGACCTTGGTTTTGATGGAGAGGGTTGTTGCCATCATGTGGTTATTGAGGTGGTTTCAACCACTCAGAGAAGGAAGCAAGTGAAGTTATATAAGGACATGGTGGTTGGGCGAGGATCAGGGAAGTTATGGGAAGAGATGGATTGTGAAAATGAGGGGAGAACAGATTCAAGGATGGAGAGAAAAAATCAAGAAGTTGGGGAGTTAGTCACTTGCGATTCTTCGAGGAGGTGAGTCTGGAGGTTGAAGGCGATGATCCGACCATCGGAATTAAGATTAGAGGGGAGTAATTCGAGTGCGGGTTGACACTTCAAATCGCCTTGATCGGTTGATCCAATGGTCAGGGGCAGAGATGGGCAAGATGGCTCCACAGTCGTTGATGAGAAAGGGCATACGGTAGGGAAAGATGCAAGTGGCTAATTGGGAGCGAGCCATGTGGTTGTAGCAGGTTCTGCCACATGGCACAATGAAAATATTAGGAAATGGGATAAATAGAATAAAATGGGAATAAAATATTTCGAAATGAATTTGAAAAAAATGATGAACATAAAAGTTGTAGATCTCGATAAGATCCACAACTTTCATGGAGAACTTAAAGAGAGAAAATGTCATCTATGCATAGTAATATTTTTAAGTAATTTTAATATAAAAACTTATTTTATTTTTTTAATTTTTGTATTTTTGATTTATGAATAATGTTAAATTAACTATCTACAATATTAAACTAATTTTTATTTGATTTTTAATAAATGAGAAATACATAAAATATAGGCATAATAATATATTTAACTATATGTAATAATTAGTGTTAATTAATTACAACATAATAATTAATAGTTAACGTTAATTGTTAATGAATGTTAGTGATTTTCTTAAGCTAGAGATATGATATAGATGAATAACGTAGATGCATTTGGGTTTTATCACGCATGTATATAACTTCACTCAATTCTCCACTGAGAAAATGTATCTTCACTTCTATTTGGAATAATTCCAAATGTATACATGCGACTAATGCCAAATCATCTTTATTGATGCAAAATTGACTATTGTTGACTATATTTCTTGGAAATCAATTTCAACCTTCTGTTTATAACCCTTAGCAAGAAATCTTGCTTTAAACTTATCAATAATACCATCAACTCCGTATTTTTTCGTAAACACACATTTACATCCCATTAGCTTCATGGTTTCTAGTAGTTCACATAGGTCCTAAACACCATTTTTTTCCAATCGACTCAAGCTCATTCCTCGTGACATTCATCCATGATTCTGACTCAAGTGAATCATCAAAGGACGTTGGATATGTATAATCCACAATATCCTCATCGACGGTGAAACATGAAACTTCACATGAGTACAAATAATAATCACTCGTCCATGCAACTCGTATTATGGGTCTTTTGTTGCTAGTAGTGCCAGGGCTTGGGCAGGCTCTCATGTCTCTTGCAAAGGATGATATCATTCATAGATTCTATTTCCAACTCTGCTTCTGGGTGGATCATTTCATCCCTTCCATTTTGGTCTATTTTCAATCGATCTTGTTGTCGTAAAAAATGAGTAGAGGTTCTGATTCCATTATTTCCTACTACTTTTCATCGTAGTTTTCTAGAAAAATAGAGCATCACGACTTTCTACCAAACCCTTTTCGTTATGGATGAACCTATAGACTTTGGATTTCTAAGATTAGCCTGTAAATATACATTTTATTGTTCGAAATAAATATGATATCTAATATGATTTGACACTATAACATGTGCTATACATAATCATTTTTGAGATGATTTAATTATTCCTTTCTCCCAGTCCAAATTTCACAAGGCATAGTCTACTAATTTACTAGAGATTTATTTTATTTATAGTTACTAGTAAATACTAAATACAGCTCCTCCTCATTTTTTTGAGAGGCCAGAATTAGATAGCACGCATCTCACTGTATTCATAAGACATCGGTTCTTTCTCTCAGCTACTCCATTGTGTTGTAGAGTATATGGGATTATAGTCTGCCTATGAATTCTCATTTCAGTGCAGTAATCGTTGAACTCATTTGAATTGCATTTACCACCCCTATCAACCCTTAATGCCTAAATGGATCTACTGAACTTTTTCTTCGCTTTTGTTTTATATCTCATAAAACTTTCAAAGGTTTCAGCATTTCTTTCCAAGAGATAAATATAGGAGAATTTAGAATAATAATCCATGATTGTTATAAAATATTATTTATTCCCATGTGTACAAACCTATAAGAGATCACATGTGTCTAAATGAATTAATTCTAATAATTCTCTAGATTTTGACCTTAAGAAAATAGTTTTCTGTTCATCTTTCCCTTCAAGAAATATTCACGTGCAATGTTTTTACACCTTTATATTAAGTATCAAGTTCAATTGTATTATATGATTCATTTTTGAATCCCCTAAATATCCCATTCTCATATACCGAAGATCATAATTAGATAGATGACACAAAATGTAATTCAGACCAACATTCATTCATTCATTAGAGGTGACAAGAGGAAGACACAAAAGACCGTACTCGAGTACAAATTTCTACATGGCAATGACTTTGCAGTCTCTACCAAATGGAGATGTGATTATTATAGAATATGACTTCAATTTTTTTTCTTCAAAAGGATGGGTACATAGATAAGATTATGCGAATCCTTGGAGCATAAAAAACTTCTTGCAGGATCACCACGCTTCCTCCAAGGTCCAACCTAATGATCCAACACTTCCACATAGAGGTAGGTGTTATTTACCATGTATATCCTTTGCTGACACTTATTTAATTCATTGAACTCCGTTAGTCACTTTTGTTTTTGAAATGGGGCAGGTCACACCATAGTCGATCCATAATCCTCTTAGACCATCGCCCGTAGCCCTTCACTTTTGCAACCGTCGCGGAGGCGGTTGACCTCCTCCCTTACACACCAACAGTGCCCGCGTGCCTCCTCCTCTCCCTTGTATTCATCTTTATAAGATGGTGGATGAGGAACCCATCTAGGGGGACAGGGTCCAGGGCTTGGAGCCCTAAAACCCATCGCCTATTGTTCTCCTCTCTGCCCACCAACCTATACGTACTGCCTTGGATCGAGCATCCTTCATCACCAAGGGCTTTGCCGCTAGCCAGTGAGCATGGTCGCTCCTCCGCCACCCCTAGATCTCACAACCAAGTTCCAAGCGGAGCTGGACCTCCTTCACAACCAACATCACCACGCACCCTTCCTTTGTCTCCAGCCATCGTCCGTTGCGGCCAAGCCACCACAATCATCGTCGTGCTCTATTGTGAGGTCTAAGCACGACCCTCAACACCATCGGGATGCTACCATCGATTCACCCTTCCATGTTGATGTGTAGCCCCAAGAGGCTTCTTTTGTTTCTATTTTTTATTTTCTTAAATTAGGATCCAAATGCAATTTAAAAAATCTTTTATTTTGTGTAGTTTACTCATTTTGAATATTCTAAATTATGGAAACTTTTATTTCTTTTTATTATAGCTCTCTGTATTTCTATTTTAGTATCTGAAGGTTTATTTTCTTTTTAGAACTCTAGTTAACTATTTCTGCAATTTACCCATATTAGTTTCTAGTTGAATTTAAAAAATAGAAAAACTCTTTGATACCCACGTAGGTTTTATATTTACAAAAATGCCATAGCATTAATTTCTTTGTACTTAGACTCTTAGATTTATCAAAAGCTTGCATATATGTCCTTGTTAATTCAAAAATTTGCAAAAAATCGCAGAAAAATCCAAAAGATTATCAGAAAATTCTTGTATGATCCCGATGATGTTTAGAATCTACTTATACATTTTAGGGTCCCAAAAATAAAAAGAAAAATATGATTTAATTTGAAACAATAAAGTGAAAATGCCGTTGAAAATAGAATAAAAATTCATGTGGCATGTCCAAGTCCCTGTTGATCGATCCTCTACTTGTAGCATACTTTATTTGATATATATTGGCTTGTAGTTGAATAAAAATTATTTGAAATCCATCGATTTTCATGTGTGCACATGACACTAGAAAACCATTTCTTAACACACAAAAAATCATATTCTTCATTTTGACATCGTTGTCGAGGACTCAATAACGTATACAATTAATTTTCAGTATTTTTATTATTATTTTTATCGTAAATTAATTTTTATTGTTTTTTTCATATACACAATAAATATACAAAAATGGGCAGCTCTCTCTCAACCTCTCTTTCGTGAGGATTCAAGCAGATCTATTTTTTCACTGGCAATCACAATCAACAAGCATTGTATGATCATTCCAAACACTTAGGCATTCTAGGCGTTTTGCATTTCTTTGCGTTTCAATTTTTTTCAAAACAGTAAAATCAACTTTTTCATGTTGCATCCATCTATGTGATCTCTCTCCCTCTGCTCACCAATTACATAAGATCACCAAATTATTTCTCGCCAACGAATGTGTTTTCACCTCTTTTAATAATGTGTAATTGTCGTAGCATAGGAGGTGAAAACGATTCGATCAGAAACCACCCTTTCGAATAGGTGGAATATTTATAACTTGGTAAGTGTACCAAGGTCGAACACAGGAACACTCACTATCAAATTAATTTCTTAGATAACAATATTTAATTAAGTGATTCATTCCTTTACCTAGGTCAATCATGCACAAACAAAATATGTGAAACATAAATGATAGATGTGCCACATAATGCATTTTTATTAGAGTTTTATAAATAACGTTGTCTAGTGATGATACAATAAAATTAAATAGTGGGAAAATCATTCTTGCTTAACCATCTATGACACGACTAAGACCTTCTTTGTCCCTCTCCATGGAAAAAACCAAGATCGAACATAATCAATCATATGAAATACCATCAAGTAACGTATTCCATAATCATTTCTAGTTAAACTAAAGAATAGTAAATATGTGCGTGAAATATATATGATGTATAACAATAAATTACATAAGCAAAAATTGCATAGTTGAAGCATAACTAACCACTTAAAAGATAATGAAGCTCGTCATGGCTAAAGCTTTTGAGCAAACTAATGGGGGTGAAATCTGGGGGTTAGACGCTGACTGCAATAATTAACAATAATCAAAGCAGATCGACTAAATAGGCCTATGGATCTACTGAGTTGGTAAACCAAGCTAACTCTAGAAAGTTTGTAATCTCATCGGCCAGTCAACTAGAACGATCAAACAGACCGTGATATGCGCCAATTTCGGAGCCTACGAGGTTTGTGATATCAAATTCCCTAGCTTAATGGCTAAATATGTTGGACATGTAACCTTTTGATGACTCGTTGATGCAATACAAATTGTTGCATTATATTTCGTTATATGAATTAAAATTGTGCTTGTACTTATAAAGGCTCCTTACTGTTGGGTATACTTGCAAAAGTTCCAGCCCCCAACTTTGGAGGGGCTACTTGGATATTTGCCCATCTTTGGTCCCTTTCCAGGGAATCCCTATCGGGGACCCATAGAGCAGCCGCACATTCCAGTAGCGAGAAGAGCATCGGCCCCTTTTCAGCCCTACTCGTTCCCAGCCGATTCCAGGAGCGCCAACAGCAGGGGTTTCGGAACCCATCCTCTCCGTCTTCCTCCACGCGAGCGGGAGAGCGCGAGAGAGAGGCCGTGCTCGAGGGCAGCAGCAGCTCGAGTCTTTGGCACAGCGGCTAGGGCTTGGAGTTGGGCGTGGGAGCACCGTTTGGGCGAGCTCGAGAGGAGCAGCAGTGGTGAGGTCGTTGCGGACGACCTCAAGGGCCGAGCTTCGTGTTTGGGTCTCCATCCGGGAGCCCACAAGGGGAGTTACTTTGTCCTCCTTGTTTTGAGCACAATATTGGTATAGTTAGATACCTAGGGATAGTTTGTTCCTTGTTGAAGAACTATTCGTTGTGTGTGCTTGTACCTCAGTTTTGTGGGCAACAAAACCGGGAAGAACATTTGGATCACTTTGACCGTAGTGCTTGGTTGCCGGTCTTGCCCCGTGGGTTTTCCCTTGCTCACATTGAGTAAGGGTTTCCACGTAAAAATCCGTGTCTCGTGTGGTTGCTTGTTGTGGTGCTTGTGGTTGCTTGTCATTGTTGCTATTGAGTTCCCGTGTGGGGAACATATATTGTGTTGTGCCATCTTTGCTGCAGGACAGTTTAAGGGATACAGATCCTGGGTTGTTGATTGTTCCGCATCATCTCCTTATATCCCCAACAAGTGGTATCAGAGCTCAGGTTTGAGCAATGGGCAAAGATGAGGAAGGCACAATGATTAAGCTTACAAGCAGCAACTGGCAGATTTGGAAGGCCAAGATGGAAGATATCTTGTACTGCAAGGACCTCCACGATCCCGTGGAGGGAGAGAGCGCCAAGCCGGATAACATGTCCGCAGGAGAGTGGACAAAGTTGAACCGAAAGGCCATTGGTACCATTCGGAAGTGGCTTGACATGTCGGTCTTTCATCACGTTGCCGAGGAGACAAATGCCAAGGAGTTGTGGGACAAGTTGTCCGAGCTCTATGATCAGAAGACCGCAACCAATAAGGCTTTCTTGATTAGAAAGCTTGTGAACTTGAAGTACAAGGATGGGACCAAGGTGGCGGAGCATTTGAATGACTTCCAGAGCATAATCAACCAGTTGACATCCATGAGTTTGACACTTGATGATGAACTGCAGGCACTTCTCTTGTTGGGCTCACTGCCAGACAGTTGGGAGACTCTAGTAGTCACCGTGAGCAACTCTGCGAAGGATAGCAAGTTGACCATGGCTATGGTCAAGGGCAGTCTCCTCAATGAGGAGATTAGACGTCGCTCTTCGGGAGAGGCATCCTCCTCTTCACATGTGTATGCAGTTGAGAGGAGAGGAAGATCCAGCAGCAGAGGAGCATCACAAGAGAGGCAGAAATCCAGGGACAAGTCCAAGGGCATAGGAAAGTGTCACCATTGCCAGAAGCCAGGTCACTGGAAGAGAGATTGCAGGGTTTGGAAGAGAGAACAAGCTGAAGCCAAGAAAGATCAGAAAAAGGAAGATGGGAATTTAGCTGCAGTTGTGGCAGATGAAAGTGCAGATGAGGTGATTCTCACCATCCAGGACCAGTGCTTGCACGCACGGAGTGATTTGGAGTGGGTTGTTGACACGGCCGCCTCCTATCACGTGACTCCACACAGGGAGTTCTTCACCACCTACACTAGGGGTGATTATGGGAGAGTCTTGATGGGTAACGAAAGTTACTCTAAGATCATTGGCATGGGCACCATCTCGATCCAGACGGATGTTGGGTGCTCAATGACACTCCAGAATGTGAGGCATGTTCCTGATGTGCGGCTTAGCCTTATATCTGGCTCACAGCTAGATAGTGAAGGCTACCATCTGAAGTTCGGCGACAGCAGATGTAAGATTAACAAGGGTTCTCTCATCATGGCAAGAGGCAGTTTGTGCCACATGCTCTACATGACTAGAGTGAAGGTCATGGATGGCAGTTTGCATGCTAGTGAAGCAGATAACTCAGATTTGCGGCACCGTCGGCTTGGCCACATGAGCCAAAAGGGCTTGCAGCTTCTGAGCAAGAGAGAGTTGATCCCCTACCACAATGACATCACTTTGTCTCCTTGTGATGCATGTGAGGTTGGGAAGAGCAGGAGTGCACCTTACAGAGCGAGATCCAAGGTGAAGGGAGACCTTATACAGCTGGTTCACTCAGATGTTTGTGGTCCTATGGACACAGCCTCTTTGGGAGGCAACAGGTATTTTGTCACCTTCATTGATGACGCATCTAGGAAGGTGTGGGTGTATGTGCTGAGATCGAAGGATCAAGTGTTTGATTGCTTCAAGAAGTTCCATGCCATGGTTGAGCGTGAGACAGGAAAATTGTTGAAGTGTCTACGCACAGACAATGGGGGAGAGTACACCTCCCATAGCTTTCAGGGCTATTGTGCAGATCACAGCATCAGGCATGAGAGGACAGAGCCAGGCACACCCCAGCACAATGGTCTAGCTGAGAGGATGAACAGGACCATTGTTGAGAGAGTCCGTTGTATGCTGAAGACAGCGAAGTTGCCCAAGACCTTTTGGGCTGAGGCGGTTCACACCGCTTGTTACTTGGTGAACCGATCTCCATCAGTTCCTTTGGGCTTCAAGATTCCAGAGTGTGTTTGGACAGGGAAAGACCCCTCATAATTTGAGGGTGTTTGGATGCAAAGCCTATGCATTGGTACCCAAGGAGCAGCGGAAGAAGTTGGATGACAAGGCGGTGCCTTGTATTTTTCTTGGCTATGGAGATCAGGAGTTTGGATACCGTCTTTGGGATCCAAGGAAGAAGACAGTCACCAGGCACAGGGATGTGATTTTCTATGAGAATCAGACGTTGGCTGAGGATACCACTGAGAGTGGTGATGGAGATGAGATCTCCATGGATGATGACAGTGATGAGGACACAGATCCCTCTCCAGTACATGGTACAGGTGGAGAGGATGGGCAGCTAGAGCAGCACGAGCCAGATGCAGACCCCGTTGATGCAGGTCCAGGGGACCTAGGGCAGGGGGAGCTACCTCATCCAGTTGCAGACACAGCAGAGCCTCAGGTCAGGAGATCTGAGAGGACACGCCAGCCATCATCCCGCTACCCCACTTCCAGGTATGTGATGCTCACAGATGCAGGTGAGCCATACACCTTTGAGGAGGCACAGGTGCACAAGGACAAGGGTCATTGGCAGAATGCAATGAATGAAGAGATGCTATCTCTCAAGAAGAACCACACTTATGACCTTGTTGAGCTTCCTAAAGGTAAGAGAGCCTTGAAGAACAAGTGGGAGTACAATATGAAGTCAGATGACAGTGGCAAGCAGGTGAAGCACAAGGCTAGATTGGTAGTGAAAGGATTCAGCCAGAAGGAAGGCGTGGACTATGATGAGATCTTCTCCCTAGTGGTGAAGATGAATTCAGTGAGAGTGGTGCTAGGACTTGTTGCTAGCATGGACCTTGAGCTGGAGCAGATGGATGTGAAGACGGCGTTTCTTCATGGTGATTTGAAGGAAGAGATCTACATGGAGCAGCCACAGGGTTTTCAAGAGAGAGGGAAAGAGCATATGGTATGCAGGTTGATGAAGAGTCTCTATGGCTTGAAGCAAGCCCCGAGACAGTGGTACTTGAAGTTTGATGCTTTCATGGGAAAGCAGGGCTTCAAGAGGACTACCGCCGACCCATGTGTATATGTTCGCCGTCTTCCCAATGACAGGTTCATCATTCTTTTGATATATGTGGATGACATGTTGATTGTAGGTCATGATTCCAATCTCATTGCAAAGTTCAATAAGGAACTCTCCAAAGAGTTTGAGATGAAAGATTTGGGCAAGGCTAGTCACATCCTTGGGATGCAGATTACAAGGGACAGGAAGAAGCGCATGCTGTGGTTGTCACAGGAGAGCTATGTTGAACGTGTATTGGAGCGGTTCAATATGAAGAATGCCAAGCCTGTCAGTACGCCCTTAGCCTCTCATTTCAAGCTGAACAAAGAGTCATGTCCTTCTACTTCTGAAGAGAAGACAGAGATGTCCAAGATCCCATACCAGTCAGCAGTTGGGAGCCTCATGTATGCAATGGTTTGCACTAGACCCGACATAGCCCATGCAGTGGGCGTGGTGAGCAGGTTCATGTCCAATCCAGGGAAGGACCATTGGGAGGCCGTGAAGTGGATCTTGAGATACTTGAGAGGGACCTCAAGTATGTGTCTTGCTTTTGGGAG
The DNA here is from genome assembly GCA_037367405.1 of Ottelia alismoides. Taxonomy (NCBI): domain Eukaryota; kingdom Viridiplantae; phylum Streptophyta; class Magnoliopsida; order Alismatales; family Hydrocharitaceae; genus Ottelia; species Ottelia alismoides. The sequence goes on along the minus strand of JAZKJV010010769.1, from coordinate 17,749 downwards.
GTCAGATCCCAAACTTTGTGGTTACACTGATGCAGATATGGCAGGAGATATGGACCAGAGAAAGTCCACCTCAGGCTACATTTTCACTTTTGCAGGGGGAGCCATATCATGGAAATCCAAACTATAAAAATGTGTTGCTCTCTCAACTATTGAGGCAGAATACATTGCAGCAGCAGAGGCTGGGAAAGAAGTGTTGTGGCTACAACGCTTCCTTGGTGAGTTTGGATTTGATGACAGTGAGCCAGTTGTGTTTTGTGATAGCCAGAGCGCTATAGACTTGAGCAAGAGTACCATGCACCATGCTCGCACAAAGCACATTGATGTGAGATACCATTGGCTGAGGGATGCAATTGAGCAGAAGCAGCTCGTGTTGAAGAAGATTCACACCGATGAGAACCCCTCAGACATGTTGACAAAGGCAGTCACTCGTGACAAGCTTCAGCTCTGTAGAGAGCTGAGCGGTGTCACCTCTTGTTGATCTCCATCACAGGACAACACCTCCCCGTTGGGGCTGGAGGGGGAGGTTGTTGGGTATACTTGCAAAAGTTCCAGCCCCCAACTTTGGAGGGGCTACTTGGATATTTGCCCATCTTTGGTCCCTTTCCAGGGAATCCCTATCGGGGACCCATAGAGCAGCCGCACATTCCAGTAGCGAGAAGAGCATCGGCCCCTTTTCAGCCCTACTCGTTCCCAGCCGATTCCAGGAGCGCCAGCAGCAGGGGTTTCGGAACCCATCCTCTCTGTCTTCCTCCACGCGAGCGGGAGAGCGCGAGAGAGAGGCCGTGCTCGAGGGCAGCAGCAGCTCGAGTCTTTGGCACAGCGGCTAGGGCTTGGAGTTGGGCGTGGGAGCACCGTTTGGGCGAGCTCGAGAGGAGCAGCAGTGGTGAGGTCGTTGCGGACGACCTCAAGGGACGAGCTTCGTGTTTGGGTCTCCATCCGGGAGCCCACAATGGGAGTTACTTTGTCCTCCTTGTTTTGAGTACAATATTGGTATAGTTAGATACCTAGGGATAGTTTGTTCCTTGTTGAAGAACTATCCGTTGTGTGTGCTTGTACCTCGGTTTTGTGGGCAACAAAACCGGGAAGAACATTTGGATCATTTTGACCGTAGTGCTTGGTTGCCGGTCTTGCCCCGTGGTTTTTCCCTTGCTCACATTGAGTAAGGGTTTCCACGTAAAAATCCGTGTCTCGTGTGGTTGCTTGTTGTGGTGCTTGTGGTTGCTTGTCATTGTTGCTATTGAGTTCACGTGTGGGGAACATATATTGTGTTGTGCCATCTTTGCTGCAGGACAGTTTAGGGGGATACAGATCCTGGGTTGTTGATTGTTCCGCATTATCCATATATCCCCAACACTTACTACAATTAAGCTAAGCCATCTTGATATCATACAACTGTTTATCCAAAGAGTTAGATCATAGAGGTTGATGAATGGTTGTGAATCTAAAAAGTTAGGTTGAGGGCACAACCAGTATTGTCAAGTGATATTCAAGAATGATCTCTAATATGAGAAAGAGATGACACTCTTTCTCTAAAGAGGGATTCCCGACTGACCTCTTGATGCATGTCATGCGCATAGGAATAAAGATTCGAAGTTATCATATAAATTAGGTCGAGTTGTTGAGTAAAAGTCAGAGTGCTGATGAAAGGTCAACATGTTGGCCAAAAAGTAAAAATATTGATCAATGATCAAATGTTGATCAAAGAGGATAAATGTTGATCAAAAGTCAATATGTTGATTAAAAGTAAAAAATATTGACTTTAAGTTAAAGTGTTGACCTGTCGAGATCAAGATACTAAAAATAAGTACCGTATACTATCACAAAAATGCACATATCCTTGGACCATAGATAGATATACATATATTTGCCCCTATGCACATTTGATAGACCATTATGTTGATGACCTGGCAATGTCTATATACCGGCAGTTTGGCACATATATGAGGAAATATGGGATGTATGGTTTCTCAAAAAATCATATGCATTCATACAATCTAAAGTGGGAAACATAGCCTACTCACGAGATATTGGCCTCACAACAAAATTCATGCATGGTCATTTTGTTTATGAAATAAGATAAGAATTCAAGAATATTAGTATATGCTTTTGGAAAGCATATGATTGATATTGTCGTCCAATATTTGATTGATAAATCTATTGATAAATCCATGAATAAGACAATCAAACAAGGGTTTGAATTTTGAGTTTAATCGAAATCTTCCAGTATGTAGAATGGTTAAGTGTTGAGAATACTCTACATTAATGTGATCATAATAGATTATATACGATGATGCTTCTATTGTGAGGAAGTGATGAAATATGGTGGATTTTATTGATTCCATTTTGTGGCGAAGTGATTGGGAATTATTTGGATTAAGTCTCAAATCATAATTCCAGTTCTATATCCAAATAGCTAGAGAAATGGAAATGGAAAAGGTTCCAAATGAAAATGCTGAAAATGGTTTAAGCCATGATATTATATGTAAATCTAAATATCAAGTCACTATATATGGTTTAATAATCTCCCTGGCATTATCTCTAGGCATCTGCAAATGCTACTCAAGAGTCCTAAATGGATTAATAATCGCCTATTGAGATTGGATTATTATTGTAATCATCCCATTATGGTTTGTGAAAATTAGTTACTGATTTAAATAATGAATTCCATAACTTATAAAACATGAGAAATTGAAATAGTTGAGATGAGCAGTTGAAGAGGTGAAAATTTCTTCAAAATCTCATGGTGGGGAGAAAATCAAGGACAAAATTTTTTTTATCATTTTTCATTAATTCGGTCTAGCTCTATTTCTAATTGAATTGAAATTCAGTTAAGAAGAGATAAAGTGGAAAGAGTTGACTCTCTCTCTCTCTCCACATCTTAGACATCCATGCATGGAGTAGGACTCCATCGTGATTGTCTAATGCCCCATAAAAGGACTTTGACTTTTCTCCTTAATTAATTAACTCAAGAGAGTTGAAAGAATTTCCATCTTCAGTCCTAAAGGAGAAAGATGAGAAGATAATTGAGAATTGTTTTCAATCATTTGTTCTCTTAGCTATCCCCATCTATCCCCCCCAAAAACTCTAGCCCTCCATCATCATACCCTCTTCTTCCTCTTCGCTAGCTTGGACAATTGTGAGAAGAGTCTCCTTCTTCTTCGTACTCTATGTACGATAGAAGGACTTGATCTTGTGTGATAAAACTAGGAGGCAGTGTTGGATCAGACTTGAATCAGGAGGACTCTTCTTTAGAGACGCGCTTTGAAGGATATTCCACTATACTACTATGATATTGCGAAATGACGTGGAAATCATTTTCGTTACCATGTGATTTTGCATTTGCAAATAATTTTTTTATCATATGATCGCATCGGTGCTCATACGATGAAGACCTTTTCATACGAATTTGATTCGTTTGTTCCATGTTTCCATGATGTGCAATGTCTAATCTCCCTCTAGAACAAAATCCAAAGATTTCTTCATTGACATCCCTGGAGATGAAGAACAATATTCTATCATGTCATTAATCTCAGAATCTTCTCCACTACCAGTCCCCGATGACTTTGATGATTGTACCAACAGACCAAGGTTCAAATATCATGGCAACGCCAATCAACATCATCAAAATAGGAAGAGATGAGCCTCGACTTTGTCACTAATCTCAATTGCAAACATACACATATTAGCTGAGTAACTCACTACACACACATGTTAGCTATTTTAAGTTGCCTCCTTGAGTTCAAGCTTGGGGCTTGCCTAAGTAAATCCACGTTCAATTTCATTCCTATACTACATTGACAGTTAATTCCTGAAGAGTTGCATCATTGGTGTAGCTTGGTATTGAAGAATCTAGCATTGAGGCATTTTTAAGGTTAAATAGCCTAGAGGCTACATCCTCAATCTGTTGAACAAAGTCTAAATCTCAAATGGTCAGGGTGATTTCAAGTTGTTGAGATTGTGAAGCGAAATTTAGGCATAATCCTTAGTTGGTCGATGTAGTTTTGAGGCAATTAGGCAACAAAATCGAGGCATTGCAGTACTTGGGTTTGAAGGGAAATACTTATTTAATTGAACTTTTTACCTGACCCATGGCATACTTTATTAAACAAAAACTACATAAAGTTTCTAATTGGAATAATTGACACTCAATATGTAGTCTTCAAACAAATCATGATAACTCTTTAGCTAGAGGGATTCCATTCTTCAGGATGATTTTTTTAAAAAGTTTACTAGAAATGGTCAATATGGATTAGACATGAACCTAATAAATCAATCTTATGATAAATTCAAATTAAATCACTTATAAGTTCATTGTCATTCTTAGATTTTGTATTAGTACCTTGTGAATCCAAGACTTCTCTAACATCACCTCTTATATATAAAAAAATACTATTTAACCTTACATAATTTAAATACATTGCTCAACTTTCATCCAAACTCTAACTATGTTGCATACCAAACTCTATTGTTATAAACTGTCAGAGTGGTTTTCATGTCTATTATTTATCTTCTATACACTGCTTCAGAGTAGAATCTAACATCCCACTTATTTTTTATTTTGTTTTTGTGATATATAATAACAAATTTTCATTTTATTTTCTTTTATTGTAAGAATCATGAGGCCATTAAACTCAAATAGTGATGAATCATCAATTCATTATCTTTATTCATCTATTTTGACTTAAAATCTCTTACATCATAAATGTAAATAACATTAATTCTCATGCATTAGAATATCAATATTATCTGTTAATAATGTAGTATTATCATTACTTTAATCCAAAATAAATAAAAGGAAAAATAAAGAAAAGAAGGTTGTATATATGAAATAAATACATATTGGTCCTAGTCGCGAGAGTAGGTCAAGACTTGACCTAATCGACAAGGAATAAAGTAGGGGGAGATAAGGTCCTTAAGTTAAAAAATCTCAGAAAACCAATTCATCTCGTACATATTCATCACTATTTATTATGACCATATCTTATATTGTTTTATTTATCATTGATTCAATCTCAAACAAAAATATTTTCTTCCTGAAACTTATACATAAAAATATATTTTAAATAATAAAAATGATTTCAAAAATAAACCATGTACATAATAAAATGGACAATACTCTGAAAAAGGTCGTAAAGCGAGAACTAAAAGATCAATATCAACTCAAAATAACTCAAACTCACTTTCATAGTGTTTAAAATAAAATAAGCTTTAAAATGAAATGGTTTCATAAAATTTGGAGTTAAGACGTGAAAGTTGGTTTTTTGGAGTACTATTATATCTATAGGTGTATGGTGTACTTATTTATTTATTTATTTGTTCATTCATTCAATTCTCTGTATTTTAGATATATTATATTTTAATGTTTTGTACATATTTTTATAGCATTTATATATAATAATAATAAAGTAAAAAATAAAAAAATGATTGTATTTATTACATATATATAATGTAACCATAGTGAACACAAGTCTATTTATTTAATCCATTAAATAATTTCAAAAATAAAATAAAAATATATTTAAACTCCTCTAATTATCTTACAAACTATAAAATATAAAATAGTGTGTATAATTGCACAAACAAATAATTAGAAATATGTATATTATATATAGGTATTGTATGCCTTTAAATACATGTATTCAATTATTTTAACTGAATAAATTAATTTACTTAATTTATTAAAAATGATTAAAATTTAGTTTATTAATTTATAACAATTTTTATTTTGAAAATATTTTTATTTTAAGTCATTTTCTATTTATGTCCTATTTATTTCTTTTAATTTTATTATTTTTTGTCATTTTGTACTTTTCCTTATTTGGACACTCCTCTGATGGGTTGGACCTGGGTCCGTTAACCCAGGTCAACTTACCCCTTTCTTCCTGAAACCCCGAATCAATGCTTGACCCGCCTTCTTCCCAAATTTCTGGCACCTGACTCCTTGATCATTCTAACTCGATTCCTCCGCCCAATTAATCACCTCACGATCCACATCCATGCCTGACTTCGTGTTGCCTGATTCAACTTTCATTGGTGCGTCAGATCTCTCGATCTTTATAGCATTTCCCATCACATTCAAATATGCCCTTATCACCAATGTTCATCCTTGATCTGTTTTCCTCCCATTTTCTCCTCGAGATCGATTCATGGAGCTCGTTTTTTGTGATAGCAAGAGTCACCCACGATCAGGAGCGTGAGATACAGTTTTCCTCCCATTTTCTCCCTGAGATCGATTCATGGAGCTCGTTTTTTGTGATAACAAGAGCCACCCACGATCAGGAGCGTGAGATACAATGATTAAGCGCAATCCAATTGCTGATGGCTAGAGCTCTGCCATACTGAGTTTCTTCATCCTTTTGCAGCTGAATCGAGGCGAAAATCCATCGCATTCCCATCGTACGTAATCTAGGTTCTTTCTCATGTCATTTCCCCTTCAATTTGTTTCCAATTTGATTTGATTTTCAGTTCTCTACTAGTATGCATAAATACACCTCTGATCTGCTCGATCAGAGGTCATCCTCATCAATTTTTGCTTCCATCTCGATCAAATCAAGTTTCTCCGCTCTCTCTTCCATCTCTATTCAACTCGGATAGATCCAAATCTTAGACCTTTTGGTTTAATTCCTCCTCAAATGTCTAAACCCAATCCATCCATCCTCCACTTTCTATTTTTATTCTGTGAATAACAATCCGACCAAGGTTGATGATGCTTCGAGCATTAGAATAACTTGCAGGTGCTTGAGCAACTTCCTGGAACGAGATATGGGTGTGTGAGCATCAGCTGACGTTCCTTCACGCTCAATACCACCAGATCTCTGATCAGCGAGATCTGGAGCTTTAGATGATACCCATGTGACGCGGAACCATCACAGGGTCTATTGAAGGTTTTACAGCATCAAATCGTGTAGAATCGAGTGAGATCCGCTCAATCAAAGTCCAATTGAGGACGCCTTTGACGGAGTTCTTCTGGGGTTTCCATCGATCAATACGATCAAGATCCGAAGCTCCATATTGAAGATCCATCATTGCTTCACACCCAATTCAGAGTCGCGTGATCAGATCCAAAGGCCCAAATCTTAGTCGCGTGATGCATCACGTGCATAACACGTTCCTCGTGGTGAAATTGCATTTCCTCTTTTGTTTTCACTGTTTGTAAATAAACCTTATTTGATACGTGTCAGAGTGTGATTGAAGGAATAATTGTTATTCGTTCCTAACTGTTTTATCAATCTACATTTTAGTCCTCTTATTATGAACTTGTGTGTGTGTCTTCATGTGCTCTTTGGTCTTATTGCAATAAATAATAACAGACAAGTTAGTTTTCTGAAATCATAAGCCGGTCCCTGACATTACAGATCACGTGTAGCAACACGTGAATCCCTGTATAAATTACATAAAGTGCCCTATAATTGTTTTCCTTTTTAATACTTAGTTAATTTTTTTGTAAATTACATTTAAGTCCAATTTCTGCTGCATTTTATTTCTTTATTAATTGCTTGAATAAAATTGCTAAATAACTCTAAAAAATCATAAAAAGTCTATTAAATTCTTGATTAATTGTTTTAACTCGCATAATTTTATTTTGCAAATTAAGTTGATTTGATATTTTTAAAAATACAAAACAACACTTATTTTCTCTTGTTTGTACTTAAAATTCATAAAAATTCGAATATATTTTGAAAATTCTTAAAAAAATACAATAGCTTTATTTTATTATCTTTTATCACATATTCAAAAATCATCTAAAAATGTAATCTAAAAACATTTAAAAACAAATATACATAAAATCTTATTAAAATCATATAAAAACACGGAAAAAGTCAAAATAATATATTTTGGGTCTTGTTTTTAAAGCCTAATGAACTTTTTTGTATAAAATTTAGGGTTTTTATAAGTTGTGCCCTCTGAGATGTTGCAATTTTAGTTATGTCCCTCCCTTTTTGGGAATATCAATTGTGCCCCTGACTTTTTGCCATTCTATCACTTGTGCCCCTCCATTACTTTAACCGTCACTAAGTTGAATTTAACCATGGTATTCTCAAACCATGGTTTGATTATGAGGGGCAAAACCATCCAACTCTACCCCGCCCACCTCCCATTCATCTCTAGCTCGTACGGACCCGGGGCTCCCCCTCCACCGCAAGCTCCTCCCCCTGCCCTGGCGCCTCCACCTCCGAGCCTGAGCTCCTCCCTCCACCCTGAGCTTCTTCCTCCGCCATGTGTCTCTCCTTCTGCCCCGAGATACTCCCCCTGCCCCAATCTGCATCTTGACTAAACGTGCAGGTGCCATCGGCCTTGTCGATGCTACCGTTGGGCATGTAGTCGTAGATCAGGAGGAGGTCGTCGCGCGTGCAATGTTTCCAAATCATCAGCCAAAGAATCTAAAATATGGATGGTAATGGATGCAGGGATGCGATGCGTCTGTTCTGTTGGACAACATGTCGTCTTTCACGGGAGAGAAGATCATCGGCCCTAATGCAAACTCGATAAGAGGCTTCGATGTCGTCGACACCATCAAGTCGAATCTAGAGTTTGCATGCCTTCAGACCGTGTGTTGCGCCAACATGCTCGCCATTGCCGCGAGGGACTCCGTCGTCGAAGTAAGCATGATCATCACTTTAAATTAATACGTCGTGTATGGATGCGTATATCACCTAAGTCCATGGAGACTTGGAATCGTTCCAATTTCTAACTAATAGTTTGTTAAAACTAATAGTTTGTTAGATTTAACGGCTTTATTTCAAACCCTAGAGATGTGGATGCAGAATCATTCCGCGTACGTGTCCTGTTATTCAACATTCTACGTAATCACGACTGACTGAAATTGGAAAATCATGTCTATAAGATTTATTCGTTATCCGAGCTCGAGCGGCGACAACAACCTCTCCCCCCTCAACAACTCAACGCCGAACTCCTTCGACAACCTGTACTACAATAACCTCGTGAGCCATAAGGGTCTCCTCCACTCGGATCAGGTGTTATTCAACAACGGCTCCACGGACTCCCTCGTGCAGTCTTACAGCTCCAGCCAGTCCACCTTCATCTCCGACTTCGCTCCATCAACTATAGGACGGTCAACTAATTAAGATGTATATATTTATCTATGGAATGCGGGCTGGAGAGGGGCGGCGGAGGAGGAGGACCTGGAGGTTAAGGGGCGGCGACGGAGGTGGGCTTGGAGGGGGAGGGGCAGTTAGAGGATGAGGAACGACATGAGGTGGAGGAGGGAGTAAGAAGAAGAAATTGGGAAGATTAAATTACTGTTATCCTTCATATTTCAATTAATTATCATTGTGTTCCCAAAGTTAACGGATGTCTACGATGAGGATTGACGGCAACTAACCTGGGGGATACAAGTGATCATTATGTAAGAAGTCGAGGGCGCAACTGATATTTCCAAAAATATAGGGACATAACTGAAATTGCAATATCTCAGAAGGGTAAAACCGATAAAAACCCTAAAATTTATTTATAGGTTATTCTCCTTTGTTTTTATTTTTAAAATACCCAAAACATTATCAAGTTTTACTTTATATAATATTTTTAGTTTAATTCAGTTAAAAAAACATAAAATATAAAAATACTATAAAAATCAAAACAATAGTAAAAATTCTACAAATCATAAAAACACTTTATTTCATTATTTTTGAGTATTTTTTATATATTGTGAAAATATAGAAAACCTCTCTTCTTTTTTTATAAATATTATTCATAAATTAGTTTTTAAAAGTAAAAATAGATAAAATTTTGCAAAAATAAAAATCAATAAAGAAATTAGAAAATTAGAAAAATATAAAAATATATAAAATATTTTCAAAATTCATAAAAATATAAAATTATAAAAAATGCATAAAAGGTAGAAAAATAAAATAAAAAAACTTCATTAATTACAATAATTAATTCCCCTCATTTCTTTACAGCCTACATGAGTTTGATCTTAGAAGTTATACCAGGTTTACCAAAGCAGCAATTTCTTCTATATAGAATAAGATCAATTTTTGTTTGAATTGGTTTTTGAGTTGCAACATCATTTCCACATCTTCTTTATTTTTCATAAAAAATAAAACCCATTAAAAATCTCGATTCAACAAATGACATTCTTGGGAGACACGATGAGGGTAGTTAGGATTTCATTACTTTTGTTTCTTCTATTGTTTGCTTACATATTTACTTTATTTCATTCTATATCTCTTTTATTTCATTTTATATCTTTCATATAAACATTTCTCTGGCGTATCTCTTTGTTTCACCATTATTGGGAGGGCTCTATGAGCAAGGGAGGTTATCTCAGGAGAGCCAACACATCTGAGCAAGGCAGAGATCGATCCTTCTTCATTGACCGGTAGGAGAGAGCAACCTAGGAGGAGCATGAGCCGTAGAAAACAACTTTTCTTTTTCAGTTTCAGTTCTTTTTATTCCATTTATTATTTTAATCAATTTGTAACAATTATTGGCCCTTTTTCCGTTTACTGTAGAGCCATTGGACTTTTTGTGCGGTTGTACGAAGCCTATTTTGTTGACACAGGTGGCGGGGGTCTTCATCGGTTTTTGTTTTCTTTGCTTTCTACTTATCTTCCTTTCTATTTTTCTCATTTTCTATTTGTTTTTCGTGATTTGAGTCTTTCGTCGTAATTTTTATTTGTTTTTTGTGCTTAATCCTCTAGTTTTAGGTTTCTATTTCTGGTTGAGACTGGTAATCAACTAGGTCCAAACCCTAATCATACTTTCTATCCATTTAGATCATTTGATCGGCGGAGCTCAGAGGGATGCTCGATCGAAGGTGGTGGTGAATGTAACATGTAACTAAATAAAAGACAACTCGAAGAAGAGGAAGAAAGGAACCTTACACGGAGATCGGAGAAGAGCCCGGGTAGAGGAGATGGTCTCAGGTCTGGGCTAAGTTCCAATAAGAGCTCCGATCTTCGCTCAACCTGGGCCACTGCATTAGGGGGCTCAACAGTCGGGTGAGGGTAATGATATGGCAATGGCGGCCAAGGGTTGCACTGGGAGGTACAGGTCATCAGTCTCTCTCTATCATAGAGAAGCAGAGAGGACGAGGAGAATGGGTGGTGGAGGAGGTGTATATGAAGGTGGGTTCCAGCAGCTACGAGATGGGGGACGGGTGATTTGTAACTGTCGTCGAGGGCCATAATGAGTATGACGAGGGGCGTTAAGGGTGTCGTGAGAAAGCAGAGGGTAGGGTTATGTCGAGGGTTGGTTGGTGAGGTGAATGGCGATGTGGGATGAATGTGATAAATGGGTGGAGAAGGTGGGAGCGCGACAAGGTGGAGCGGTTACATGAAGTAGATGATGAACTATAACCATTGGATATAGAGATCCAACGGTTGAGGGGGCGGCAAAAGCAGGTGGTCCAAATCATATCTGGAGATCTGATTTAGTGGCACAGAGGTAGGGGCTGACGTGAAGTGAGTGGAGACCATCTGAGCCAATCCGAAGGCCTAGGACTAGGCACGGATGGAGGCTCCAGATCTTATCAAAAGATCTGATCGAACAACGAAGGGACAAGGCGGGTGGTGGAAGGAGAGTCGGGTTGCGTGGCAGCTCCAGAGAGCACCACGTGGCCCAATGAGAAAAAAGAAAAACGAGAAAATAAAAATAAAATAAAATAATGTACAAGTTGAACTAAAAAGGTCGAAACATAAAAGTTGTATATCTCAATGAGATCTACAAGTTTTATGTTGAACAAAAAGCCAAAAGAGGTCATATATACAAAGTATAATTTTTTGAAGTATTTTTAGTGATAAAAAATACACCTTTTAATTCTTTTGTGATTTTTTAAATTTATAAGAAAATCCAATATATATACAATAATTATCTATTTTTTGTAATTTTAATAAGAAAAAAACAAATGAAAATAAAGTAAATAAAAGAGTGTTAAATATATACAATAATTAGAGGTAGTTATTAACAAGGGATTAGTTGTTGATTACGGTTAATTAGTTGTATATTTTATTGAATTGTTCAATCCAGAATGAGAATAATTAATAGAAAATATGATTATACTCAGATTCATTAGTCTCCACCACATTTTCAGACATGGAGACATGGTTGTCAACAAATGCATCCTGCCTAGTCTTATCAGTCGTACCATCAGATGCTTGTGTAGTATTCATATCCTCCTCCTCCTTAGTCTCAGTATTCTTCTCATGTTGCCTATCTTGGGTACCGACAATTGCCTCAAATACACTTCCAGCCTTAAAAACCCCTTGTTGTTGAGCAGCCAGAGGCACCTTCGATGAACCGACCACTTGACTACTCAGCATAGCTGACGAAGAACATGAATGATATCAACCAGAGGATTGATGACCTGATAACAAACAAGACTATCATTCAAGTTCAGGTTGAAGCCAATCCGAATAATTTTCACCTCAATAAGGAGCAGGTAGCATATGACCCATCCACTCCTGAGACATGTATGACTTTTGATTTTTCATGCTTATCTAATGTCATTACTCTCATGAACAGTATGAGATTGCTTTATCTAGCACCAGTGGGATTGGGGAATAAAGCCATTGATCGAGCTTCAGCTTCACCATCTTCATCTAGTGAGCCGAGATCGAGTGTTGCAGTCGATAGAGGAGCACCTACATCATTATATCACCAAAAAAAGAGAAAAACAAAAGCCCCAAAAAATACAATAATGGGAGATGTGGAACCAAGTCAACAATTGAGGAGAGCACACCAGTTGCAGCTATATTTTCTACAGTAACAAAAGGAGTAGCCCTTTCTTCTTTTCCTTTAACTGTTATGGATGACATGGTATAGGCTCAGTATGGTTGTCCATATGTGCATGCTGATTATGATGTGAATAAAAATGTTGATTCAAGTTTTATTCCATTTCATGGTGCATTTGAATAAAAGTAAATCTATCATGTTATTAAAAACAACACTATATGATCCTGAGTGGTAGACATTCTTCAGAACACATTCCTTGAGATGCCACTCTTGAAGGAAATGGAGTACATGCATGCGGTCAAAGGAGGAATGATAGAGGTGTATACAACAAAGCATCAACCCGAAAAGAACAGAGCAAGAGGAATGAGAAACATGTTTTGACCATGCCACTGTCAACGACATTAGCAACATCTCGCTTAAAAAGAAAGACAAGGGAGCATCGCTTAACGATGTGAGATATTTGAATAAGAATTTTATCATACTATTCTCGATAGCGGATCCTATATCAATCTGATGTCGACCTCGCTACCCCAAAAGTTTGGGCTGGGACTGCTTAAATCAATCAGGATGATCCATTAGTTTACTGATCGATCGACTAAGCGAAAGAGGGGCATTTTAGAGAATGTTATCGTAATGGTGCAAGGAATGCAATTCCTAGTGGGCTTCATTTTCCTGGACATGGACACCTCTGCACCGTTACTCCATATCCTGATCATACTAGGACAGTAATTCCTTCGAACAACCGAAGCAGTAGTAGATTATGGTACTGGAAAGATAACATTTCGCTCCTACAATGATAAGATTATAATAGAGACGATCCCGGATCAGAAGCCAATTGATTCTATATCAGATGGGAGACAGTCTGTGACACATGAGATAGAGGACTATGATTTTTTATATGAGATCAGAGACATCGTACTTTTCTTGGATAATATTGATACCCCAAGAACTCCTCTCCCAAAAGGAATCCATAGAAAGCACGGTCGAGATTTTCTCTTTTGTTGATGATGAGTCATTTGCTGATGAGTTGACTAGGATGTTTGATGATTATCCATTCCAAGGTGAACACGAAGAGTTTATTGTAGATCTTTGTGACACATTATGTTCAGAGCCAAGTGTAGCCACAGTGGACAATCCACAATTGACAGATCATTCACTTACCACTAGTGCAGTTTCTGAGGTCATTACAAAGCATATTCAGACCCTGCCAGAGATTAAGTTATTGCCTTCAACATTGAAGTACACCTTATTTGCAGGTGAACCACAAATGTTTCCAGTTATCATCACTTTGTAGTTGACCTATGATGAAGAATCTCGCTTACTAGAGGTTATAGAGAGAAACCGCAAGGCCATATGCTGGAGGAATTCGATCTTTGTGGGATTAATCCAGCATCGTACTCACACCATATCTACTTAGAGGATGACAGAAAGACGTCCCATGAGTTTCAACATCATCTGAATTTTAATCTATGGGAAGTTGTCATGGAAGATATCAGGAAGTGGTGCGAAGTTGGCTTTATTTATCATATTTTTTATTCTAAATGGGTCAGTCCATTACATGTGGTGTGAAACCATGTATTTTAGTGTTACCAAAATATGGAGTATTCTTAGCATCCAAAAAATTCAAATAGTCATGCCATTTCATAGAACTCATCGAGATTTTTCCAACGAGTCCAAGAACATCTAATTCCGACATTCCTAGCTCAAGATATCGATGTTTTAAGTTGGATGGTCAAGATCCATATATGGATCCAAATTCACCTCTCTTTCTATAAATAGGAAGGTGGTAGGCTACTCCCTAAAAGCCCTAGCCACCACCATCCTTCCCTCTCATTAGAGCACCACCACCTTGTCTACGTTTAGTCGTCGTCGACATCCGATAAGTTTCTATGATCGAAGATCCACCACCACCAACGCATAGGAGAGCTCGAGGTCACCGTGGTGCACGCCTCCGCACTACGATCGAGCGAAGGAAATACCATTTCCGCATGAAAGGAGGTCCCGAGGGAACATCCTCGGAGGTAACGATGTTATACCCTCCTCTTGTTGTTGGTTTCATGACTTTTGCACCTGTATGCATGATCATGTTTAGAGCATTGGTTTCGTACGATGCGGTTCATATACTAGTAACGCTAAATACCTCCCTCTTGCTATTGATTTCCACATTTTTTTCATGTGCTTGAACATGCTTACGCCTTGATTTTTCTTATGATGTGAATTATACACTAGTAATGAAGTTTTATCCCTACTTGTTGTCGATTTCAAATGATTTTAACAAATCTAATCTCAAGCCTACTATAAAACTTATTTTATCGATTCCTTTGATATCCAGTCTAGAGGACTATGAACTCCTGGAAGTGTTTCCTTTCCTTCTTACTGAAGATTTTTCCTTCGTCATGCAAACTCAAAATAGGACTTATAGTGGTCCATTGGACGAGAATTTATGTAAGTCTCTGTATTAGATTTTACGTGCTTAGTATACGCACATACGAGGTAAATTTGCTATGTGTGATTTGTCTCAAATATATGAGCTTGTTACATGTACCTCCGAATACATTTTACAAAGATTAATGATTGAAAATCTAAAGATAAAAATCATTATAATCAAATGAATGTTTGTTCACAGATTCTGCAATCATATGCTTTTCATTAAAATTGTTGATATATATATATTGTTAATTCTAGACATGTTACTCTTAATATTAGGAAATCATTGCCAACTAATGCATCTTAGTGGAGATATTGGTGTCGTAATTAGTTTTGAATCACGAGGAAGAGCAACCGTTAGGTGACACAACTCCATAAACCCTATTTTATTTTAGATATATGGAGTTTTATTTATAACGAAAATGGAGGGGCAAGCAATTATGAGATATAAATCTCACCAACCATTACTTCCTTTCTGTTTATATTTTAGGCATTATGGTCTCCAACTGTTAGAATTATGTAGTGATTTTTTTGAAATCGGAATTTACGTTACAATGGTATAGCACATTACTTGCCATGCAGATCTAGACGCACGTAGCGTATCCGCCAGGAATCTTCATTCATATTCCATTACAAATATTGAATTTGACGTAATTAACACGATACGTGTCTTATGGTATGTGATGAAGCCCCATTGACTGCACATGGTGATATTCTAATATTGACAATAGAAGTATATGACCACATGTTTAAGCATTGCACGAGAGTTAGATGGAAAATGTTGAATTTGATATCGTAGGTTTGTATAGTCATCAAAATGGCTTGCTATTAACATCCGGTCAAGAACCTAATTGTTATTATTTTAGTAAATCTAGGTCATCATTTTGGTTTAATAGTCATGTACTTGATAAATCTATTGCTAATGATACCATGCGAACAAAAGAAATGATAGATCATTAATATATCCTTTCTTTTATTGTGTTATGTTGTAAATCACATGCGTATGTTCATGAACTCCTTTCGTCATTGGTTGTAAGTAACTCCCGATAATTATCTGACCTTGATTACGTATCGTGGTAATTATCATCCTATTTGTAACTTTCTAAAATGTTCGGTAGATGGAGATAGGTACCACAAGGATGTGAGCATGCACCCTTGGGCCCCGGGTAGATACCATGAAGGTCACGATCCCAACGGACGAGTTGGTTGATGTGTTGCACCTAGCAGCCCGGTAGCATCCGGAATCGCTCGACGGAGTAGGCAGGTGGCACGGTTGGCATCCTTGATTTCGCATTTATACACAATATTAAGACTCGGAGTAGAATTAGGTGTGGCCGCATCAAATTCTATTTCGAATATTATTATTGTGAGAGGTGTTCCGGGATGTGGTTTGAAGTTGGAGATTTGGGGTTGTGAACTTTTTCCTTTCCGATCAAAAGAGGTCTTTGTGAATTATTCAAGATGATTATCAAGTTCCCGCGTAGCGAAGGCCCACGAGTCGCGTACTTGCATGTGCTGGAATAATACGAGAAATGATTAACGATCGGATGTCGGTAGTTGTTATTATTTATCATTGTAGGATCCTAACCAACTTGTAGAAATATCAGACCATTGTAGTAGTACTAAAATGATTAATAAGTCAATAAATAAAATCAGTTATTATGTGACACTTTGTTAATCATAATATCTTAATGTTTTTCTCAGTTTATATAACATATGCATATGTCTTTAAATAGAGTTGAGTATTTTTTTTACCTATACATTAATTATTCTAGTTTTTGTCTCGTTACTGAGTAATTGCTCATAACGTTACCCTTGTGTGAACCCAACAGGTGTAGCTGCGCAGCAGCCGCAATCCTAGTGGCCTTTTGAGGAGATCGAACTTCCTAGTCATACTTGCACCAAACAGGGTGCGTCCTACTTAGAGTATTTTATTTCTTCTTACATTATTTCATATTTCTATTGAGAGACAATGTAATGAGAAAATTTGCATTTCATAGTCATATCTTGTATCTCATCATGGACATTGACTTGATGGTAAATGGTTAATGAGAATTAATGTTGCATTCCTGTCCATTTCATATTATTCTCCTATTGTTGTTTATATTTCAGATGTTAATTTAATATGCATAAGATGATTTGCTGAGTATCATAGATCATGGGCGAAATTGGACTGTAGGTCCGACGCTCTCGTCCCATCGGTTTCGATAGCTGGAGGGGCGGGGCATTACATGTGGTCCTAAGTAAACCCGGTATTATAATTGTAATGAATGGCAAAGGATAGAAGATTCCCATCGAAGTACCCACTTCACAATGCGTCTGTGTAGATTACTGGCATCTGAACTCAGCGACCAAGAAAGATCACTTTCTGTTGCACTTTATTGAATACATCGTCGAAAGACTGATTGGGAAAGAGTTCTTTTATTTCTTGGATGGGTACTCGGGTATAATCAAGCAGTAATTGCTCTTGAATATCAAGAGAAAACTACTTTTACTTATTTATTTGGTACCTACACCTTTAGACGGATGACCTTTGGATTGTGTAATGTTCCTGCTACATACCAGAGGTGTATGTTGATCATTTTTACCAACACGGTAGGTAGTTCCTTGAGGTCTTTTTGGATTA